>CM062813.1:522591033-524046286 GCA_031772625.1 Pinus tabuliformis | reverse complement strand
GTCCCGGGCTCTTGTCTCTCTTGAAACATTTGAGGGTGGCCTCCAACTCTCCCATAGAGACTTCCTTTACCAACTCCGATGCCTCCTCTTGATCCATAAAATGGGGAAAGAGCTGAGCTACTCGAATGATTTCAGCTAGGGTGGCATTGTTGGGTGCTCTATAAATCTGCTTAAAGTGAGATGTTGCCAAAGATGAACGTTGAGGGAAGGTATTTATAGGGTTCCCATTCTCATTTAGGAGCTACCATATGGTATTGGATTGCAAATTTATGATAGAATTTCATGTTATCATCACCCTCAAGCAACCAGATTGCCCTGCTTCGCAGTCTCCATGACTCTTCTCTATCCTTTAATATTTTTCCTCTAGAAGCATATAAGGATGTGAGCTTATCCTTATGTTCAGGTGAGGTGAAAACTCCCCCTTGATTATTCTCAAAATCAGCAATCTCAACTTCAGTCTCCCTTATGGTTTTTTCATCCTGAACTCTCTTATTATGTGCCCATATTTTAGAGAGTTTCTTTAGTTCTTTTAAGTTATGCACAAAACCCTCTGTAACGTGCCCTCTAGCATCAAGGGGATGGGCCTTCCAGAAGTTCGTGACCAAGTGAGCATAGGATGCATCTTTTAGCCAGGAAGAGTTGAATTTAAAAGGACCCTTAGGCTTATCAATCCTCCCTCTGATTTCAAAGTAGATAGGCAGATGATCTGATAGTCCTCCAAAACCCACCCATTGTCTGAGATTGAGCCCTATGTTTAGAAGGCCTTCCTTAATAAGGAAATGGTCAAGTCTTCTAGCTAGGTTGTCTTCCCCAGCTTTGTTATTCCTCCAAGTGGGATGTAATTTTTCTAATGGAATGTCCACCAGGCTATGAGCTTCCAAGATGTTCTCAAAGAAATCTGATTAGCGGTCGCACTGGGCATGATGACCCCAGGATTTTGAGTGGCCTAGGGAGAAGTTGAGGTCGCCTCCTAGAATTAAGTGGTTCTTCTGAAAAATATCAGAGCTCAAAAGATTTTCCCAGAATTTAAGCCTATGATGGCATGGCCCATACACATTAATAAGCCTGATCTCAGTGCCCAGGTTGGCTAAGAATAGATCTGCCCCAATATGCCCAGGGTCGCCCCAACAATTAATAAGGTTGATGGACCAGGTATTAAATCCTAGAGCAATGCCTCCTGATCTTCCGGATGCATCTAGGGCCTGAAAAGACCAGCTTGGGAGCATCGATTCAAGCAAGTGGGAGATAGCTTCAACACTACCCAAGGTTTCTTGTAGGAAAATTACATCGACTGGGTCAACCATGATTAGTCTTCGAAAAGCTAATTTTTATCAGGCCTAGCTAGCCCTCTGTAATTGAAAGAGAGAACCTTCATGGGGGGGATTCTGCCAAGGCGTTAATGCTCTAAGAGCCCTTTGGATGGTGTTTTGTCTCCCTGAAGCTATATCCTCCCCGACTTGCATTTTTTCTTTGGACAGTGAAGAGGGACGACCGCGAGGAAGCTTTGGAGGAAAGGGGTCGAATCGAGACCTATACCTAATAGGTCTAGGACAAGAGACTTTGCCTTGGATCGAGTCGAGTAATGGGGAGGGTGAGGGTGGGCCTGTCTTAGGAGCATGGGAAAGGGAGGGGGGGAGCTCTAGGAGGGAAGGAGGGATAATAGAGTCAAAGGGGGAGGGGGAAAGGAGGGGACAAGTCACAGAGATGGGAGACTGAGAAAGACCTTCATTGACCTTAAAATTAGCAATTGTAGATAGAGAAATACTTTTAGATAGAGCGTAATTATGGGAAATACAGGGGATGGAAGAGCTCTTACCTGAAGAAACCGTAGCCTCGGCAGCCGCCCTAGCCCTGGTGAGAGGAGGAGAGGGAGGTCGATGAGGTGTTTTGGCGCGCTTCTTCGAGGCCTCCTTGGTATGTGTCTCTTTGGCTGCTTCAAGGTTACCATGGGTCTCTACCTCTCGAGGGGGTGGAAGCTCCTCTTGTGATTGATGATTCCTTGATGGTGTTTCCTTTCCAGTCTCTCCAACCTTTTCCCTATTGTTGAGAGGGCAGTCCTGAAAGAGGTGACCAACCTTATGGCATCTTCTTCATCGGAAGGGCACCCCTTTGTAATCCAAAATTTGCAACCTTGTTAAATTTCTCCATTAGAGAGTAATGTGCTCCTATAATCCCTCCCTGGTATCTAAGTGTACCAAGATCCTTGCATAAGCCATCATACCAGTTGACAGATAGGCTTTTTCATGATCCAGGTATGTGCCTAGGGTATTCCCAATGCGTCTAAGTACATCCTCAGACCAAAACTATAGGGGAAGTCCTGGTAGACGCACCTAGAGAGGGCCTGCTCCAAGATGCTCTCTCTCTGGATCAAAGAGGGGATTCCATCTACGCAAAAGGATAGGAGCCTGTTCAATATGCCATACTGATGAAAGGACCCAATTTGTGTGCTCTACCCTTGAAAATCTTAACGCAAACCATCCCCTAACAAAGGTTTGTACAAAGGGGAGGTCGGCCGCTAGATGATGTCCCCATACTTCGATCGTCCATTGCTTCAACCTGGCCGCTGTATAATTTCTTCCTCGTACTCTGCCTACCAGAACCCTGTCTGTTGTTTCCATAGAATCTCCCATCTGGATGTCCTCACCCAAGCTGAGAAACGCTTCTTGTGCTTTAGGTCTTACACACCTCTGCTTCTTGCTTGGCCTGAACCCTGCATCAAAATGAGCCTGTGGAGGACCTCTCGAAGGAGGGTTTATGGGAGGGTTAGGGTTCGTAGGCTCAGAGGAAGGCCCCATAGGAAAATCTCCAGAAATTGGCGGAATCACAGTGAAGCTGCATGATGGGGGGGGGCCGAGGAAATCAAAGCCGAGGGGATCCCAACTGAGGGAAATGACGATTCGTCGGGGGGAGCCACAGAGGGGTTGTGAGAGCTTGCTGATGGAAGGAATGAAGCAAAACCTGAAGGGGAGTTGGCAAGATTGGGGCCTTCAGAGCGAACCACAAGATTTTTGGTCGACGATGGCGAAGGAGGGGTTGAGAAAGCCGGTCAGGAGGGGGTGACCTCTGGGTGAGTGGCTACCAAACATGAGGGTCTTGAGAATGAGGGACCGTCTCTATCTCATCAGAAAGCTCGTTGTTGTACTGATACATGACCCACAGTTTGCATGTGGATTTGTCTAGATGGGGGTGCCCTCCAATGGATCCTTCGAATAATCTACTAGGTCCTCCATGACCACCCCGAAAGTCCCGCACCAGTTGCCGTTGTAAAAAAAAATTGTGCCCATCGTTGTTGAGATCGGGAGTAGGTGGTGTGAAACAATGGATGATGGTGAGGAAACCGAAAGGAATGAACCTGCCCGCTACGGAGAAACAATAATGTTGGAACGACGTTAGTCGTACAGCATCAGCGGCCAAAAAGTTGCACATGCTCTAGCTCACGAGGACGGAAGCTTCAGGCTTCAGGTTGCCGGCTACAAACTCTAAACCTCATCGGGTCGCTTCCTTCATCTCTTCCATTCCATCTCCACCCTTAGTGAAGGTGATATGTGTGAAATCAAGAGTACCTATATTTTTATATGAGAATAAAATTACATTTTGTTAATACATGTCCTGCATGTATTCTTTTGACAAAAGCGAATAACTATATTTTCATATGAGAATAAAATTACATTTTGTTAATACATATCCTGCATGTATTTGTTTGACAAAAGCATGCTTTCGGAAAAAGTCATGCCAGTGGTTCCTAATGATTACATTCCAAAATGGTGGTTGCTCATAGTGTGATCAAAATAGACATAGTTGAATATATGTACATAAGAGAGGTCCTTTTTGTCTCAACATACATAGAAATAAAAAACTAAAACCTATATAGTGCAACCATCAATGCTGGTCAGATAATATATCTATATCAAGGAATCAAAAAACAAAAATGTAAAAAAAAAGATGCCTTTGGAGTGATCTTTAAAATTGATATATTATTTTATTTTAAAAGGTGATATTGGACAATGTTTAAAGGTTTTATGAGTTTAATAGGTTAGTGGTGGTAATTATAGATTAACTATGTTCACTGATAATTGTTAGGGTTATTTGATTGACTTCATGATTTAAGGTGTAATAAGTTAGTTGTTAAGGGATTCATAATAGGGGATTGACTTTAGAGGGTTAGTGATTCATGTTTAATTTAGATTTAAGGGCTTAGTGGATTAGGAATTATGAGTTTAATGGTTTAGTGGTTAAGTGGGATTCAATGAATCAAGGGGTTCATGATAGTGGATTGATTTTAGTAGTCAAATATCTATATGGATCCCTTGTCCCATAAATAAAGGGGTCTCATACACAATTTGGTACATCTTCAGTAAACATAATGGTTAAGAACATGTGCTTCTTCGTAAGAAGTCACATGCTTCCTTGTAAGATAAAACGTCAAGGTGGTAGAGTATGTATACCATCTTAAACTATGTACACCTTCTTAGACTTTAGACTTTATGAATTAAGGGGTTCACAATAATGGATTGACTTTAATGGGTTAGTGATTCATGTTTAATTTAAATTTATGTTGTTAATATATTAGTTATTCTAATTTTAATAACTTAATGATTAAATGTGGTGAATGAATTAGAGGGTTTATGATAGTGGGTTGGCTTTAGTGGATTGATTTGAATTAGGGGAATTTATGACAATGAATTGACTTTAATGGATTAGGGATTCACTTTTAATTGAAATTTAGGAGTTAGTGCTAATTTAATAATTTAATGGTTAAATAAGATGGGTGAATTAATAATTAGGTGTTAGTGGGTTAGAGACTATTGAAATAAGAGATAACAAAAGTGAATATAAACATTTATAAAACATAAACATATGGACATTTATATTCACTTTTGTTAGTTCGCTATTTTAGTGGTCTCTAACCCACTAACACCTAATTCTCATTAAGTTATTAAATTCACACTAACTCCCTAACTCTCAATTATTAAAATTGTATTTTATATTATGAATATTAATCTTTTTTGTTTTATAATTAATGTGTTTTAAATGTTAGAAGGAATGACACATCTTCATATTATAAAGTGAAAATCAATGAGAATTGTTTTATCTATAGTTATTTTTTCTCTTTTTTTTTTTTTAACTTAAAAGAGATATTCCTAACTTAAAATAATTAGTAAAGTACTATGTAATATTTTTTAAATGTTATATATTAATTTTATTTACAATACTGTTGTAGCAGCTGCAACACTCTCCAAAATTTTGGCCTGCATCCAATTTTGGAGCCTCCCTTGGGTTTTTACTTGATGTTTGCAAGCACTCGAGCTCACCCCATGGGCTTGTGTTGAGTCTTTGCACCCTCCTTGCTTGACTGTTCAACAGACAACTTTTTGCATGTTGATCATAATGTCACGCTTGCAGCCATGTTCTGGTCATGCACAAGGTCCTCGCTTTGTGTGTACATGTTGTATTCGCTATGTAAACATCTGTCGCACTCACACACGAAGTTGTATGCACTATCGTGCAAGCGTCGTCGCGATCGTTCAATGATCTATCACAAGCGTCGTGCTTGTTGCTCGCACCATTGATTAACCACACTGAGTATGTGTTGTCTTGATGATTTAAGGCATCTTGTCTTCGAGTCATGTTGAGTGTGTGTTCGCAAAGTCACGTATGCACAAGTTCACTCACTCACATACTTAGCCAATTTTGCTGAAGTTCTAACGACAAAAACATCCTCAAACAGTCGGACCACTGCATTGTGCAGTTTCAACACTGAGTGAACATGTACTTCTACCCAGAATTTCATAGATCTTGAGGTAGTCCTCCAGGAAGCTTGCATTGCACAATCCTGGGATCGATCGAACCGACTGTCACCCAGAACAACGCAGAAGTTTCTCAGCAAACCATCTCAATCTGCGTTGCCTGCAAGTGAAACAACCAACCCTCCAACTAGTCAACCGGAGAGTTTGACCGGGCAGTGACCCCGGGACTCACTCCCCTAAAAATTTGTGCAAAAGATGCAGACCTTGCCCACTCCGCTGACTGAAGAAATTGTGCTAACATGCCAAACTAACACCTTGTGTCCGTCCTTGTCTCCCTCAAAAAATTGCACAGTTTTTCCAGCGAGTCACCCAAACAACTGCCCTGCTGCTCGCCCAGAAAACTACACAGTTTTCATGACCAGTCACCCAACATCCCACTCAACTCAAAAACTATGATGGGATGTCTAGCAGCCTAGCATCCCATTCAGTTCAAAAAATGTGATGGGATGTCCAGCAGGCCAAGCTCCAAGCATTTGCGCAGTTTTCACCAGCAACACTCTTGTAGCCCACTGCCAGCCCCCTGAAAAAATGTGCATTTTTTCCCGGCAAGCCTCCTACAGCCCGCTGCCAACTCCCCGGAGGAATTGCACAGGTTTTGTTGCCAAGCCCCTCTGCTACCTACATTGCTTCCTACAAAAAATTGTGCAGATCTGCCCGCCAAATCCCACGAATAGACACTACTGCTGATCCAAATTCTCCATCTCAGTCTCCAAATGACTTCTGCGTAATTTTTAGTGGTAGTTCTCGGACTCGCATCCCAGCTTGAAATATACCTTGCACAGTTTTGTAGCCTTCTTCTCTCTCTCCCGGTCACCTGCATCCGAAAGTGAAGGACAATGCATCATGGTAGACTAGGAGGTTTATGGATTTGATGTCATTTCGTCATGAGTGATTGCAGACACAGGTACAGGGATAAGACATGATGCAACGACAGACAGGATGAAAAAGGAGAGCACATGGAAGGAGATTTGTTTGCGAACGAATGAACGAATGATGCATGCGAGGAGATTTTCTTGCGAACGGAGAATGCATGGGAGGAGATTTTATCGTGAATGAACGATGCATGCGAGGAGCTTTTTTTGCGAACGGATGATGCATGCGAGGAGATTTTTTTGCAAACGGACAAACATGCGAGGAGATTTTTTCGCTAACGGGCGAACATGTGAAGAATGACAAAGCAGAAGCAAAGGAATGACGTGCACATGCAACATCAAGTGAACACCAAGACCATCGAAGACTTCACACACCTTGTCATGCAGAGGTGGAGCTATGATACACCAAGAGGACATCCATCACTCAGAAACACTATAGCTCAACATGGACACCACCAGCAACATGAACATACCAGCACTATCATGTCGAGTCGTGTCATGAGTCATGTCTGCCACATCATTATTGTGGGCCTGTTGGAAATACTGGGGGGGTTGAATCAATATTCCTTAGCAATTAGCACTTTTTAAATCTTTCAGAGCATTAGTTAATCTTCAATTATTATTAATGTTTATGCAGTAAAAATAGAACACAGTAGGCACAAGAATTTTAGGTGGAAAACCCCCTTCGGGTCAAAAACCACTGAACTCTTTTCTAATAAATTCTTTAATCTTCAGCCCCAACTGAAATGAAAGTTACAACTTCCTAGAATTCTAGAAAAAGCATTCTTCTCTAGCTCCCACTCGAGGGATGCCCCAATGCCCTGGTTTCTTCAGTAGTCAACTGAATGGATGCCCCAACACGCTAGTGAGCCTCAACTCGCCCTAGCACCACCCTACCACCCTGAAGGGTTTACAGGCCCCAACCTGTAGGTGACTTCATTCACCTACCTAGCACCACCCTGTTAGTGTCGGTCTTGAAAGCCCTCCATCAGTGATCAAAGCTCTTTGCATTTGCATTAGTAGGTGTCTCATCAATGTTAAAGTTTGCATCCCGTTAGGCATGCCATAACCCTGATGGAGGAGCTGGTCAATTCATACCCCTCTTGGCTTTGCTGGATCAGGTCATATCAGTCATTGAGTTTTTCAAGCTTGTCTTGATGTGTCTTAATGTCAGAATTCTAGGTCTAGGGTTTTGGTCATTTGTCTCTGCAAGGTCATGTCTCTGAAAATCCTTGAGTCCTTAGCAAGCCAGAGGGAGGATGGTAAACATGTTCCTTTGATATTTTCATCATATACAGTTCATTTCTAACCTTGGATTTAAAAAATCTGTTTTTAAAGCCAAGGTCATGATAATTTTTTGTAAAAAGAATAAATTTCCAAAAAGATTTCAAAAAGGCAGCAATAACCCTGGTCCCCTTGCCACAGTCCTTCAGATGATCTACCTGCAAAAAGAATCAAGTCAAAGCACTCAAAAAGTCAACTTCAGGATAAAGGAAACTAAAAATCAGTGTTTAAAAGAAAAGTGTCAAAATAGACTTTATAAAGTGGGTTTATGGATAAATTTTTTCAAATGAAGATTATAAAAGGTCATATTCCCTCTAAACACTCTCATTGTGCATTTCAAAGCTTGCAAGAGAGGTTGTGAGAGAGTGATAGGCGAAAGAGGCAAAAACAAAGTGATTTCGGGCAGTTAGCAGGTGCGCGACCTGTTGGGCGGTGCGCGACCCGTCCAGGGCACTCCAGCAGTTCAAAATTTCAACGGGCGCGACCCGTTGGGCGGTGCGCGACCCGTTGGGGAGCCTGCGCGACCCGTTCATCTGTTTGCAATCAAACTCCAAACAAACTTCTTCATCTCCCTTCAAATCTTCTCAATTGGTCGAGGTAGGCTCTTATGCATGGTTTTCAAGATTGTGTGGTGAATGTAAGGTTGTATGCTATGATTTTAACCTCACATTATGCGAATGAAAGGACATAAAGGGCTGCTTGTTAATGTTTGTAAAATGCTAGGGTTTTGTGACTGTTTCAAGTGATTTTGTCCCATTTGGTTCCCTCCCTTTTTTCCCCTTTCATTCACAGTCATGCTTTCATCTCTGTCCCATATTATTTGTACATAAAATGTAAACTTTTCTCCCATCCCTAATCTATAAACCCTACCCCTCTCCCAAGCACACAAAACACTAATTCCCTCTACCATACACATGCAAAAATAAAGGCAAAAAGAAAAGATACATTAGCAAATAAAGAAAAGAGTCATGTGAAAATAAATGTTGTTGTATATCTAAAGTCATGTACATAACCCCTACATGCCCTTGACATCCCCTTGTACATGAAAACCTTCCCTCTATGTTAAAACAATGTACATGCACTCCTTATCAAAAATTTGCCTTATGATACACATGAATTCCTATAAGTAAATTTGGTGTATGGTTTCCCTATGTCCCTATTGATACATGTATGCTCCTTCCATGTTTACTATCACACATGTTTTTTGTCCCATATACAGACATCTTTGCAAATGATTTCCTAAATTCAAATACATGTTCCTATAAGCATGATCATTTGTAAAATTTCCCTTGAAATTCCCTGTTATTTTCATATATTCCCATTCCTTGTTAAGAAGTTTCCTCCCCTAACATTCCCCTCATGTTTTTTCCCCTTGAAACAGCATAGAGTTAAGCACTTTTGCAGGCAGAGACAGCAGTTCATTTTGTCCACTTTGCTCCAAAACCATGTCAGAAACCGAAACTTATGAGCAAAGTGATGACCATTCATCATCTACAGAGGTTGAGGAACAGAGGAGGCCTCGTAGAGGAGGTAAGGGAGGACATCATAAGCGGGAGGAGCCTACTTCTTTGGCAGAATTACAGGCTTGTCCTTTGGCAGTGAATTGCTTCCGGTACATGTCTTGCTATCAGTTTTGTGAGAGGATCTCTCAAATTCAGCATCATAGAGAGTTGGCCCGCTTGTTTGTCTTACACCTCCATGATGGACATGTCACTCTTGCAGGGGTGAACTCCATATTGACACCTGAGGTGATTTCAGAGGCTACAGGGATACCGAATGTGGGTGAGGTGTGGCCTAAGCGCAGATTACTTGATTTTGTTCACTTTGAGCCCTATGTCAGGCCATCATTTGTGAGACTGTTGACGGGTGTTTTCCCATTCAGATTTCTCCGGAGCGAGTATGCTCCCCTCATGAGACTTATCATGCATTACTTTACCTGTGAGGGCAGATTTTCACAAGTGTATTCATATCACATTCGCCTGTTGATGCATTTCACCCGGGTGAGGATGATGAACCTCCCGGTCTTCTTGTTTCATAACATTCAGAGGATGGTGCCCATGTTGCAGAGGAAAACCCCGGCTCAGCAGTACAGGAGCCTTTGTCACTATGGTTTGATCCAGCTCATAGTCTCTCATCAGTTGACTCAGCAGGGCATCTCATGGGAGGAGTTCATCTCCCGTGAGTTTTTCACAGTGTCACCTCAGCCACATCAGGAGGCCATTCATGAGGAGGGAGGACCATCTCAGCAGCCTGATGCTCCTGTCACCCGACATGTCAGCTCCATTCCTTTGGTCACATATCAGAAAGGCCCAAGGGCCTTATTTGCAGCAGCTAGGCGAGTACTATCTCCACAGCAGGTGGAAGGGGTCTCGCCTTCATCTTCAGATCAGCGAGTGTTATCTCCACAGCAGGTGGAAGGGGCCTCGCTTTCTTCACCAGCACAGGTATTGCAGAGGGGCAAAGAGCCCATGATTCATGAGGATCCGGTGATTGATCTCGAGGCCAGTTCTCCTAGCCAAGAGGCAAAGGAGATCATTCAGCATCTCAGGGCCGAGAATGATGTTTTGCAGCGGAGACTCGAGGGTGCCCAATGGACCATCACTTATCTAGAGCAGCGGAACACACAGCTAGAGGAGGAGAAGGCACTTGATGAGCTTTGGAGGATTCGTAGTGACCGAGTCCTAAACCGTAGGAGGCCCGGTGATCCATTGCCTGCTGACCAGGAGTCATTGCTCATTCAGGAGAATGCTCACTTGGAGAGGCTGTTGGTTAAGGCCAACCAAGAGAAAAATCTGCTATGGAACATGAAGAATCACTATTGGGCGAGGATGCATGTTTGCAAGGCAAAAATGAAAATGTTCCAAAGGAGGTTGTCCGAGGCTCTTAGGCGGAAGAAGAAGACCAACCCCCTCCGTATCTTGGCCGAGGCATCCCTCAAAGATCATGGCACTCACTAGCATCATCTACAGCACAAATCCCAAAAATTTTGGAGAATTTTGGGTAATTTTGGTATTTTTGGGAAATTTACAGGTTTTGGCCTCTCAACGGGTCTCACCCCCGGTGAGACCCTTTGTCATCGTAGCTCCGTTTTGTAAAAACTCAACATTTTTGGATTTTTCATGCAAAGTTACACATGCCTATGGATGAACTTGAGTTTTTATGGAGTTTTGGGCCTCCAAAAGGTCAAAATACAGTCAAATTTTGACTTTCTGCCCCTTTTTTGAGCTGCAGAAGTAGTCTTGGGAGAATTAACTTTTGACTGGGCAAATGACCTCCAAATCCAAAAATTCTAGTTGGGTTGGAAAGTAGACTCAGAGACCTTTCCAACGAGCTATCCTACACCTCATTCTGACACCGTGAAGACCTCCGAACAGGGCTCCAAAGTGCGCGACCCGTTGAGGAAGATGTGCGCGACCCGTTGAGGGAACTTTGCCAGATTTGACCAGTTCAGCTCAGAAATTGCAGTTTAACTCCAGTTTGACTTTCTGAGGTCGATGGTGGTCCTCTTGACTATAATTATGACACTTTTTGGATACTTTTACTCTTGTTTACCTCTTCTAGAAGTTTCTCTCATGTAAAGGGTAAAAATTGACTGTATGAACTGGTTTCCAAGTTTATAGAGGCAAGTTGTTTTGACCGCGTATTTTGTAGTGCTTACTTTAGAAGTTGTTCAAACAGCTCCTAGGATAGTGAGCTCAACCCATGGAGGCAGGGAAAGAGGTTAGATCATCTATATTATGTACTTTCTTGCTCATTTTCATGGTTGGACTCTTGAGGGAGGAGCTATCATTGTATATTTCACTTGTATCTCTGCAATTTTTGGCTAAGGAAGACCAGGGTTTTGCAGTCATCTTTGGGATTCTTGTGGACTCAGGTGTTGATGGTGTGTTTCTTCATGTTATTGTAAGCTTTGTTATGTGATTCATTTCCTTTCTATACTGCTACATATTAAACAAATGAAGTGATAAAGTCAGAATTCATGCTTGCCATGCTCTACTTTTAAATTTGTTTAATTTCTATGTTTTCTGCTGTCTAAAGAGAATTCAAATCCATTGTTTGCTCTCTTTAGCCTTCTTTTCTTTCTTCCTAATCATCCACTTCAGCTAAAGACATCAATACAGGTTCCTACCTTGCCCCAAAGACCCCCCTGCAGAAACTGTGTCCAATCCCCGCACCCTAAATTGCAGCTCCTCAACTTGCCACCAAAAACCCCAAAAACCCCCAAATCAAACTTCAAATCAGTTTACTAGCCTAATATCAGTGTTACCTTGTTTGGTCATCTCTTCCTATTGAAAATTTACCGAGATTGACCGGAGAGAGCCTTCTCCTGCCCCGTAGGGCTAGCTACGAGGCTGAATGGTTTGATGTAGCTTTGAGGTTTGCCTTTCTCAGCCTGAGGTGAAATTTCAAGTGCTAACATACTGGCGACCATACTGGGGAAGAACATCTAATTTCTTGTTCATAGACGTGTTATTTCATAAGTCTTAGACGGAGCCTGAAGTTACGCCAGGTAGCCTTCGAAAACGCTCTTTTTTTACATCAGCGCAAGTAGATAAACGTTGCTTCAGTCAATCTCCATGAGCTTGTGAGCATAGCGCTTCTTTGACATCTTATCCCCTTGTATTTGTTAACTCTGAGCCGTGGATGATAGGTTGAGAGTTTTCACAGGCTGAATGCTTTTTCTTTCCTAATTATTTCCAGAAAACAAGCTGGCTACAGATCCTAGACCCATTATCAGATCTCATTCATGCCCAGCTATTTTTGATTATCTTGAAGATTTGGATTTTGACGAAAGCTTTGAGTTGTCTCTGTTTAAAGCTAAGTCTGAAAGTGCGCTCGATTCTCTAGTTCTTGACCTTGATTTTGCAGCTGTTATTGAGTTTGAGAGACATAATAAACTGGTTGAAAATTTCATTTTAAGACATCTTCAGTCAAGTGTTCAAGCCACTACCCTTGCTGATTTTGTTGAGAGTATCTCTGATCACATTGGATCTACTATCACGGCTCACGAAGAGTCTTACCCTCCTTATGTTGCAGTTTCACCTATAATCACCTATCCTGAATCAGCAGCCGGTTCTCCTCCTTCGTCTCCCACACCTCCCACTCCTCCAACTCCACAAACTACACCTCCTCTTATAATAATCCCTGCTATCACAGCTCCTCCACTTCATACACATCCTACTCCCCCACCTAGAGCAATGGCTGCCCGGTTTGCCCCATTGGTTTTACCTGCAAATCTTCATGATATGCCAGCTGATTACCAAAGTAAAATTCCCATGTTTGATGGTACTCCACAGAGTGTTACAGCTCAGCAACATATCGATAAGATGACCACATTTTTTGATCTATATGAGTTAGATGAAGAAGATGTTACCATGCGGTTATTCGTGCAAACATTTGCAGGAGAAGTTAGAAAATGGTTCAGAGGGTTGACAGCCAATAGCATCACAACTTTGGAAGCACTTCAGAATCAATTTTTAGATCGGTGGGAAATCAGAAAGGATCCGCTTCAAATCAATGCCGAATACAACAACCTCAAGCGTAATCCGGGTGAGTCTGTTCAAGATTACATAATCAGATTCAATACAGTTTATAATGCTATTCCCGATGATTTGAGGCCATCTAGAAAATCAGCACTTCTCAAATTCCCGGATGGTTTTGATCCGGAGATGGCTTATTCATTGAGAGATAGAGATCCGCCTACCTTGGAGGAGATGCAGAAAATTGCTGTCAGCATTGAGGCAAATTTGAATGACAAAAGAGCAAGGATTAAGGCGAAAAAGCGAGTTACAATCAAAGAGGAAGCATCCACATCAAATCAGGTTCTTGAGCAGATAAAGAGGGCACTTGAAAAGATGACTATTGACAAGCCGGAGCCTCAGATTCGTAATCCCAATTTCAGAGGTCAACCGCAGCAACAATATAGAATCAAGCAGCGTGAAACAAAGGCACAAGACACGGCAGTTCATCAACAAATGAAACCACCTTTTCAGCAGAATTTTGTTAGTCAAGAGTCTGAAGATGAGGGTGATAATGTTGGCGAGGAAAATCATTTCTTCACCCCTGATGATATGCCCACATATATCACGGAAGAAGATGAGTTGGTGAGTAATTCTGTCTTTCCCCAAGATGAGCATTATATTTTGTCAAATGATATGATACTTGAAGAAGAATCTGAAGAATATCAAAGAGGGTACTTGAATGCATTATCAGCTCAGCAAGGACAGCAAAGGCAATTGAGAAGCCGGGCTATTCCTATAAATCCCGTGCAGAAAAAGAAAGACATTGCAGCAAAGAATGATTCGGTTTCTTCAAAAGGTAAAGATATAGCCGGTCCATCATCAACTCAAACATCATCGGCAGCTAAGATAGATCAGCCATCGAATGCACCAAAGGATAAAGCTGAGAAAAGAGATAATCCGGCAAAGGAAGGTGAGAAGTTTCCAGTTTTCAGTTTGGAGAATGAAATTGCAAAGTTGAAGATACCTATTCCTTTAACGGAGGTCATGAAGAATGCCACTTACCGAGGCCAAATTTCCAAATTGCTGAATGTTGACCCAATGCTAGACATGGTGAACGTACAAGATGATCAGCCGGAGTTAATCTTTGGGCCAGCTTTGAATGGTGAGTCTCCCGAGAGTGATATTCCTCCATTTTATATCAGTTTGCATTTGCATGAGTTTGTGTTGCACAATGCCATGTTTGACTCGGGAGCTTCACATAATTTGATGCCAAAAACAATCATGGAGAAGCTGGGACTTGACATCACTAGAAAGTATCATGATCTGTATTCATTTGATTCCAGCCGGGTAAGATGCATTGGTTTGATCAAAGACTTAGTGGTGAGTCTAGATCAAATTCCAGCGAAGAATGTTTTGATGGATGTGGTGGTGGCGGATATCCCTCCACGATTTGGCATGTTGTTGTCGAGGTCCTGGGGAGCCAAACTCAAAGGTACAATTCAGCTTGATTTTTCATATGCTTCAATCCCAATTTTCGGTCAAATGAGGAAGTTATATCGAGAACAAAAGATGAAATACATGATCACTAGTAAGGAAAAGCCCGTAAATCATCCTGTAAATTATGTACAAACAGATTTAGAATCTTTTGTTTTGTTTGCGGAAAATTTCAATGAGGTAGATAGTCAGTTAGTTCAAGTAGAAGATATACCAGACATTTCAGAAAATTTCAGGGATGTTTTGAGAAAGGAAAGTGAAGAAAGGTCTGCTGTCATAAGGCCAATTGCGGAAATAAATGGGCAGCAAGCAGAACATGAATCGAAATCAGATTTTCAGCACCTAGAAGATGATGAAGAGGGTCTTTGGACCATGGATTTTGATGGTGCAGTAGGCAGCGATGGTGCTGGTATTGGTGTGTGGATTCGAAGCCCATTCTCAGCCCAAGATCAAGTTCCAAGCAAGGTACGGGTATGTTCTTACAAATTGGCATTTGATTGTTCGAATAATGAGGCGGAATATGAAGCTCTTATTGCTGGTTTGAAAATCCTTCTGAAGTTAAAGGCAAAGAAAATAGCAGTATATGGCGACTCCGAACTAGTTATCAAGCAAGTGAAAGGTGAATTTCAGGCCAAACATCCTCGCATGAGAGCTTATAGAAATGCTGTTTTAGATATCTTGAAAAGATTTTCTGAACATACTTTGACATGTGTACCCCGGATCCAAAATGGTGTTGCGGATGCATTGGCTAAGGCGGCAAGTAATCTGAAAATACCCATGAATTCCAGCAATAAGTTCGAGATATATGTGAAGCATCGTCCTACAGTTCCAGATAACCAAAGGTGTTGGCAAGTGTTCCAAGATGACGAAGAAATCAAAGATTTTCTGCAAGTTAAGGGTAAGTTCGAAGACATTTCAATAGACACGGAAGCTGAAGGAGTGAATCAGATGGATGTGTTGCAGCTCAAGGACAATCACATTCCAAAAGGATTGATTCCTTTGGAGGAATTGTTTGATCAGGATGATGTGGCCCGCAAGCCAACTTTGAGGCCAACAGCTGAAGGAGTTGAAGATGTGAACCTTGGGACAGCTGCGAATCCAAAGATGGTGAAACTTTCAAAAGCATTGCCGCCTAAGGTAAAGCAAGAATATATCAGATTATTGTCTCTGTATTCTAATGTTTTTGCATGGGATTATTCAGATTTGAAAACTTATGATACAAGCATTATTCAGCATACCATTCCCATAAAGCCAAATCAAAAGCCTTTCCGGCAAAAGCTGAGAAGAATTAATCCTAAATTGCTGCCATTGATTGAGAAGGAAGTCAACAGGTTGTATAAGTCCGGAATCATAGTGCCAATCCGGTTTTCCGATTGGATCTCAAACTTGGTGCCCGTGAGGAAGAAAACCGGTGAGATTCGCTTGTGTATAGACTTTAGAAATCTGAACAAAGTGTCATTAAAGAACAATTATCCGCTGCCCAAGATGGATCACATATTGCAGCGGGTTGTGGGGGCATCTAGAATGTCATTGCTTGATGGTTACTCCGGATATAATCAGATTTTGGTGCACGAAGATGATCGTGACAAGACAACATTTACTACTCCATGGGGTACATTTCATTATGCCAAGATGCCGTTTGGATTGAAGAATGCGGGTGCCACATTTCAGCGGGCAATGGACATGGCTTTTGCAAATGAGAAGGATGTCTTTTTAGTGGTTTATCTTGATGATTTGACCGTGTTTCCTAAATCAGATGAAGAGCATTTGTTTCATTTGACTAAGGTGTTTGAAAAGTGCAGAAAATATGGCATCTCATTAAATCCGAACAAAAGTCTTTTTGCTATGAGTGAAGGCAAGCTGCTAGGCCATATCATTTCTAAAGATGGCATTCGTATAGACCCTGCACGAGTGGAAGCAATTCAGCAATTGGAGCAGCCCCGTAGCAAGAAAGAAATTCAGTCCTTTAATGGTAAGTTGAATTTTCTGCGTCGTTTCATTCCCAATCTTGCTGAACATCTCAGAGAGATAACCAATATGCTCAAGAAGGACAGCGATGTCAAATGGACCGAAGAGGCGGTGAAATATTTTAATTTGATAAAGGTAATCTTATCTTCAGCCCCAACTTTGATTAGCCCGGATTATACACAGGATTTTATCTTGTTTTCATTCGCCTCTGAGCATACATTGGCAGCCGTGTTAATGCAAAAGAGAGATGGAGTTGAGAGGCCCATAGCTTTTTTCAGCCGCATCATAAGAGACGGAGCGCTGAATTATAATATCATTGAGAAGCAAGCATTGGCCCTGATCAAAGCATTGAAAGATTTCCGAGTTTACATATTGAATTCTCATGTTTTAGCATATGTTCCTAATGCAGCTGTGAAGGATGTCTTAGTGCAAACGGAACCGGAAGGAAGAAGGGGTAAGTGGATTGCTGCACTCTTAGAATATGATGTTGAAATTAAGCCTACCAAGTTGATTAAAGGTCAAGGCTTAGCTAAGTTGATGGCTGAAGCGAACCTTCATGTCCTTGATATAAATTTGATTGCTGCCTTGTCCGATGAAGATGAAGAAAATTCAGTTCTACAGGTGTCCGATATCTTTGTGTCTTCTCCTTGGTATGTTGATATAGTTTATGTGCTTCAAAACTTATCTGCACCTCCTGGAATGCCTAGAAACAAAGCTAGAACATTGAAGCTAAAGGCTGCTAAATTTTGCATTATCAAATCTGCACTTTATTGGAAGGATCCCGGTGGCATCTTGCTGAACTGTTTGGTCGAAGAGGAAGCAAAAACAACAGTAGATGATTTCCATAAAGGTGACTGTGGGGGTCACTTATTTTGGAAAACCACGGCTAATAAGATTTTGAGAGCCGGTTTCTATTGGCCTTCTTTATTTTCTGATGTGTATAAAGCGGTAAAGAGCTGTCATGAGTGTCAAATTTTTCAAGGAAAACAGAAATTACAGCCATTGCCTCTCAAGCCGGTGGAAATCAGTGCACCATTTCAGCAGTGGGGCTTGGATTTTATTGGCGAAATCCATCCAGCATCTTCCGGGCAGCATCGGTGGATCTTGACAGCTACAGATTACTTTACAAAATGGATTGAAGCCATTCCCACTCGGCAGGCCACAGATTTGGTAATTATTTCCTTTCTTGAAAATAATATCTTGTCACGTTTTGGCTGTCCACAAAAGTTGATTACTGACAATGCAGCTGCATTCAAATCAAAGAAGTTGGTTGATTTTTGCTATAAATATAACATCAGCTTGGGGCATTCAACCGCTTATCATCCGCAAGGTAATGGGCTGGCCGAATCTTCGAACAAATCTCTAGTGAACATTATAAAGAAATTGCTGGAAATAAACAAGAAGAGCTGGCATAAGAAGTTAATAAATGCACTATGGGCTGATCGGGTAAGTCAAAAGAAGTCAATTGGTATGTCACCTTTTGAAATTGTTTACAGAGTAGATGCAGTGTTTCCTACTTCACTTAGTGTCCCGGTAGCCAAGTTGTTTCAAGAAGCTAGTGGTGAGGAGGATCCTATGCAACGATGGATCAGCCAAATGATTCATTTACAGCAGACACGAGAAGAGGTTCACCAGAATTCCCTTAAGTTGCAGGAACGCATAAAGAAAATCTATGACAAAAAGGCCAAAGCAGATGAGTTTCAGATTGATGATGTTGTATTACGGTGGGATGCCCGCAATGAAGATAAAGGGAAGCATGGAAAATTCGACAATTTATGGAAGGGTCCTTACAAAATTGCAGCATACCGTGGTCCAAATGCTTTCCTTCTCAAAGAAATGAACGTAGATGAATGTCTTGGAGGGTCGGTGAATGGCCGGCTGCTCAAAAGGTATCATGCTTGAGCATTTTCTGCTCTAAACACTCTCATTGTAAATACCATTTCATTTTCTTTCTGCAGCAAGTGTGAAGCTGATTTCCATCTTCAGTTTGGGGCCAGCGGTGAAGGCTATAATTCTGAAAATGGTGATTAGTTGGAGTGAGTTTTACAAGTTGTTTCATGTCAGTTCATTTTCTGTATAGAATTAGTGAGTCAGTGTCCAAGATAGTCTTGAATTTCAGTCAATTGTCCAAGTCAAATAAAGTTGTTTTCAAGTTGGTTACATGTGAATAAGTTGACTCCATTTCCCAATGACAAAAGCACTAGTCTGCTTTCCCAGAGGTCTGAGGTTCTTGGTACCTCCAAGGAGATACCATCCTCATTGGAGCCAATGTTAGTGTCGGTCTTGAAAGCCCTCCATCAGTGATCAAAGCTCTTTGCATTTGCATTAGTAGGTGTCTCATCAATGTTAAAGTTTGCATCCCGTTAGGCATGCCATAACCCTGATGGAGGAGCTGGTCAATTCATACCCCTCTTGGCTTTGCTGGATCAGGTCATATCAGTCATTGAGTTTTTCAAGCTTGTCTTGATGTGTCTTAATGTCAAAATTCTAGGTCTAGGGTTTTGGTCATTTGTCTCTGCAAGGTCATGTCTCTGAAAATCCTTGAGTCCTCAGCAAGCCAGAGGGAGGATGGTAAACATGTTCCTTTGATATTTTCATCATATACAGTTCATTTCTAACCTTGGATTTAAAAACTCTGTTTTTAAAGCCAAGGTCATGATAATTTTTTGTAAAAAGAATAAATTTCCAAAAAGATTTCAAAAAGGCAGCAATAACCCTGGTCCCCTTGCCACAGTCCTTCAGATGATCTACCTGCAAAAAGAATCAAGTCAAAGCAATCAAAAAGTCAACTTCGGGATAAAGGAAACTAAAAATCAGTGTTTAAAAGAAAAGTGTCAAAATAGACTTTATAAAGTGGGTTTATGGATAAATTTTTTCAAATGAAGATTATAAAAGGTCATATTCCCTCTAAACACTCTCATTGTGCATTTCAAAGCTTGCAAGAGAGGTTGTGAGAGAGTGATAGGCGAAAGAGGTAAAAACACAGTGATTTCGGGCAGTTAGCAGGTGCGCGACCCGTTCAAGCCGGTGCGTGACCCGTCCAGGGCACTCCAGCAGTTCAAAATTTCAACGGGCGCGACCCGTTGGGCGGTGCGCGACCCGTTCATGTGTTTGCAATCAAACTCCAAACAAACTTCTTCATCTCCCTTCAAATCTTCTCAATCGGTCGAGGTAGGCTCTTATGCATGGTTTTCAAGATTGTGTGGTGAATGTAAGGTTGTATGCTATGATTTTAACCTCACATTATGCGAATGAAAGGACATAAATGGCTGCTTGTTAATGTTTGTAAAATGCTAGGGTTTTGTGACTGTTTCAAGTGATTTTGTCCCATTTGGTTCCCTCCCTTTTTTCCCCTTTCATTCACAGTCATGCTTTCATCTCTGTCCCATATTATTTGTACATAAAATGTAAACTTTTCTCCCATCCCTAATCTATAAACCCTACCCCTCTCCCAAGCACACAAAACCCTAATTCCCTCTACCATACACATGCAAAAATAAAGGCAAAAAGAAAAGATACATTTGCAAATAAAGAAAAGAGTCATGTGAAAATAAATGTTGCTGTATATCTAAAGTCATGTACATAACCCCTACATGCCCTTGACATCCCCTTGTACATGAAAACCTTCCCTCTATGTTAAAACAATGTACATGCACTCCTTATCAAAAATTTGCCTTATGATACACATGAATTCCTATAAGTAAATTTGGTGTATGGTTTCCCTATGTCCCTATTGATACATGTATGCTCCTTCCATGTTTACTATCACACATGTTTTTTGTCCCATATACAAACATCTTTGCAAATGATTTCCTAAATTCAAATACATGTTCCTATAAGCATGATCATTTGTAAAATTTCCCTTGAAATTCCCTGTTATTTTCATATATTCCCATTCCTTGTTAAGAAGTTCCCTCCCCTAACATTCCCCTCATGTTTTTTCCCCTTGAAACAGCATAGAGTTCAGCACTTTTGCAGGCAGAGACAACAGTTCATTTTGTCCACTTTGCTCCAAAACCATGTCAGAAACCGAAACTTATGAGCAAAGTGATGACCATTCATCATCTACAGAGGTTGAGGAACAGAGGAGGCCTCGTAGAGGAGGTAAGGGAGGACATCATAAGCGGGAGGAGCCTACTTCTTTGGCAGAATTACAGGCTTGTCCTTTGGCAGTGAATTGCTTCCGGTACATGTCTTGCTATCAGTTTTGTGAGAGGATCTCTCAGATTCAGCATCATAGAGAGTTGGCCCGCTTGTTTGTCTTACACCTCCATGATGGACATGTCACTCTTGCAGGGGTGAACTTCATATTGACACCTGAGGTGATTTCAGAGGCTACAGGGATACCGAATGTGGGTGAGGTGTGGCCTAAGCGCAGATTACTTGATTTTGTTCACTTTGAGCCCTATGTCAGGCCATCATTTGTGAGACTGTTGACGGGTGTTTTCCCATTCAGATTTCTCTGGAGCGAGTATGCTCCCCTCATGAGACTTATCATGCATTACTTTACCTGTGAGGGCAGATTTTCACAGGTGTATTCATATCACATTTGCCTGTTGATGCATTTCACCCGGGTGAGGATGATGAACTTCCCGGTCTTCTTGTTTCATAACATTCAGAGGATGGTGCCCATGTTGCAGAGGAAAACCCCGGCTCAGCAGTACAGGAGCCTTTGTCACTATGGTTTGATCCAGCTCATAGTCTCTCATCAGTTGACTCAGCAGGGCATCTCATGGGAGGAGTTCATCTCCCGTGATTTTTTCACAGTGTCACCTCAGCCACATCAGGAGGCCATTCATGAGGAGGGAGGACCATCTCAGCAACCTGATGCTCCTGTCACCCGACATGTCAGCTCCATTCCTTTGGTCACATATCAGAAAGGCCCAAGGGCCTTATTTGCAGCAGTTAGGCGAGTACTATCTCCACAGCAGGTGGAAGGGGTCTCGCCTTCATCTTCAGATCAACGAGTGTTATCTCCACAGCAGGTGGAAGGGGCCTCGCTTTCTTCACCAGCACAGGTATTGCAGAGGGGCAAAGAGCCCATGATTCATGAGGATCCGGTGATTGATCTCGAGGCCAGTTCTCCTAGCCAAGAGGCAAAGGAGATCAGGGAGACTCGAGGGTGCCCAATGGACCATCACTTATCTAGAGCAGCGGAACACACAGCTAGAGGAGGAGAAGGCACTTGATGAGCTTTGGAGGATTCGTAGTGACCGAGTCCTAAACCGTAGGAGGCCCGGTGATCCATTGCCTGCTGACCGGGAGTCATTGCTCATTCAGGAGAATTCTCACTTGGAGAGGCTGTTGGCTAAGGCCAACCAAGAGAAAAATCTGCTAAGGAACATGAAGAATCACTATTGGGCGAGGATGCATGTTTGCAAGGCAAAAATGAAAATGTTCCAAAGGAGGTTGTCCGAGGCTCTTAGGCGGAAGAAGAAGACCAACCCCCTCCGTATCTTGGCCGAGGCATCCCTCAAAGATCATGGCACTCACTAGCATCATCTACAGCACAAATCCCAAAAATTTTGGAGAATTTTGGGTAATTTTGGGAAATTTACAGGTTTTGGCCTCTCAACGGGTCTCACCCCCGGTGAGACCCTTTGTCATCGTAGCTCCGTTTTGCAAAAACTCAACATTTTTGGATTTTTCATGCAAAGTTACACATGCCTATGGATGGACTTGAGTTTTCATAGAGTTTTGGGCCTCCAAAAGGTCAAAATACAGTCAAATTTTGACTTTCTGCCCCTTTTTTGAGATGCAGAAGTAGTCTTGGGAGAATTAACTTTTGACTCAGAAAATGACCTCCAAATCCAAATATTCTGGTTGGGTTGGAAAGTAGACTTAGAGACCTTTCCAACGAGCTATCCTGCACCTTATTCTGACACCGGGAAGGCCTCCAAACAGGGCTCCAAAGTGCGCGACCCGTTGAGGAAGATGTGCGCGACCCGTTGAGGGAACTTTGCCAGATTTGACCAGTTCAGCTCAGAAATTGCAGTTTAGCTCCAGTTTGACTTTCTGAGGTCGATGGTGGTCCTCTTGACTGTAATTATGACACTTTTTGGATACTTTTACTCTTGTTTACCTCTTCTAGAAGTTTCTCTCATGTAAAGGGTAAAAATTGACTGTATGAACTGGTTTCCAAGTTTATAGAGGCAAGTTGTTTTGACTGCCTATTTTGTAGTGCTTACTTTAGAAGTTGTTCAAACAGCTCCTAGGATAGTGAGCTCGACCCATGGAGGCAGGGAAAGAGGTTAGATCATCTATATTATGTACTTTCTTGCTCATTTTCATGGTTGGACTCTTGAGGGAGGAGCTATCATTGTATATTTCACTTGTATCTCTGCAATTTTTGGCTAAGGAAGACCAGGGTTTTGCAGTCATCTTTGGGATTCTTGTGGACTCAGGTGTTGATGGTTGTTTCTTCATGTTATTGTAAGCTTTGTTATGTGATTCATTTCCTTTCTATACTGCTGCATATTAAACAAATGAAGTGATAAAGTCAGAATTCATGCTTGCCATGCTCTACTTTTAAATTTGTTTAATTTCTATGTTTTCTGCTGTCTAAAGAGAATTCAAATCCATTGTTTGCTCTCTTTAGCCTTCTTTTCTTTCTTCCTAATCATCCACTTCAGCTAAAGACATCAATACAGGTTCCTACCTTGCCCCAAAGACCCCCCTGCAGAAACTGTGTCCAATCCCTGCACCCTAAATTGCAGCTCCTCAATTTGCCACCAAAAACCCCAAAAACCCACAAATCAAACTTCAAATTAGTTTACTAGCCTAATATCAGTGTTACCTTGATTGGTCATCTCTTCCTATTGAAAATTTACCGAGATTGACCGGAGAGAGCCTTCTCCTGCCCCGTAGGGCTAGCTACGAGGCTGAATGGTTTGATGTAGCTTTGAGGTTTGCCTTTCTCAGCCTGAGGTGAAATTTCAAGTGCTACCACACCCTACCACCCTATAAAGACAAAAATTAAATACATAAGTGTGGACTCCCATACCAAGAACAATGATCCACACTACAATATGATTTACAATGATTTTGACCGAACACCCAATCACACCATGACCTATAACCCAACCATGACATCATCCCAACAGAGACTCCTATACCTCCCAATAATACCTTTTCGACTCTAGTCATATTAACTCTTTTACAATAATGACTCTTCCAATGATGACACTTTTACAAATGACTCTTTTACAACTTTACAATGATGACTCTTGGCCTTGACACTTCTTCACAATATACGAATGGTTGTCATGTTTTCAAAGGATGTCCCACTGCAATGCTTCCTTTGATTTGATACTTCTGCTCTTGAATTCTTGTTTGAATTTGTACTTGAATCTTCTTCTACCTGCATGCAAAATTTTCCTGACGTAAAACAAATCCCAAAAAAAACAAAATACCCTTCAACTTACCTCTGCCTACAAAACACATGTAAGTGCACAATAATGAATAAATACAAGTTAAAATTACAATGTGTACCTGAAGTGTGCTTGTCACTTTTGTTGTTGACTTGTTGTAGTAGTAGACAAAGAATCCCACTATTGATATAGGCCTAGACTCTATGCAAGACTATATCCAAAATTGACCTAAAGATATATACAATAAAAGCTTATGATAGACCCTAGACTCGTGATGGACCAAGTTCTAAGTACAACAACAAAGACCATTCTATTAACTATGAAAAGACAAGTAACATGAACTTACAACATCATATAGATTTAGAAGACTTGGTGTAGAATCAAGAATATGTAGCATCAAATATGAAGTATCAAGAATAGGACATTCGAAATGTGGTATTTAAACTAACTGTGACATATAGATACATAAAGATATAACTGAGACCCTGTATATACTTACGTTGTACTGCAAAAACATATGTCAGAGATGATACTCATATTTCAAATGTAAAAACTAATCATACATACCTAATTGTTGGAGACTTATCCTTGACTGTTGATATGTGGTCCTTACTGCAGTGATCCTTGAATGCATGCTTTTTCTTGCCTTCTAGGAGCTCGATATTGAATTTGTTGTATCTATGTAATTTCTAATCTCCAGGGTCTGAAATTTCATCCTGTGGTATCCCTCTGAGTCCTCTTTCCAACTTAACAGGTCGGATCAAGATTGGATTTTTCAAGAAAGAGTTATGCCCAATCTCCCACGATGACCTGATTATATACTAGTTCAGTAGAGTGAACTTGTATGAAGTTCCACGTCACTGTTGCGACCGTCGGCCTTGAAAATCTACTCAACAAACTACAATTTGTCCTCTTTCTATGAATATTTATGAAATTTGAATCCAATTCTCAAATAACATTTATGACGATTTTTCGAACGTCACATGTTTGACATGGAATTAGGGAGCCTGAAAAAACCCTAACTTCCTCAGATCATACCTCCAAAAATATAGAAAACCAAGATATGAAATTCATTCATGAGGTTCATCAATATTTATTCTCAAATGAGTTTTAATTTCATATTCTGAAGCTTCACAGAAAAAAAACTTTATAGCAAAAATTCCATGATGACCTGTTTGAAGCCATAATATCCCAACTAGAGGATATGAGGGTCACTATTTAAATGAATGTCTTGAGTTGAGAGGATCCTCAACAAGTGAAAGTTGGAGGGATTTTAGGGAAAAAAAACATTATTAATTATTGACTATTCAATGACCACAACCGATTATGAGTGTCATGCCACAACCCCATAGGGTTTAGCCTACAAACTATGGCTACTAACTTCAAACATGAGTATCTCTCAAACCATGAAGAATTACATGGCGTTCCATATAGCAACAGAATAATCTCGACGAGTACAATCCATATAGAATATACTTGACAAAGAATAGAGTAAGTTATCAAGTCAAAATTCCCATGCAAGATCGGGGTAGCCCCTGGTGCTCCTTGGGTTGCCATCAATGACAACCATTGATCAACAGGGCCATACTGTTGTAAATCAATGTAATGTAACATGGAAGTCCAAGAGACCCACATGTAATCTGAAAAAGTCATGAAAGTCAAACAATCATGAGGGAAGTCGAACAGTCACAAGGGCCAGTTTTACCCTTGGCTATAAATACCCCTCATTTGTATACGCAAAGGACTTTTCACCTTGGCTCCTACCACATAGCCTTGAGAGTCTGTAGTATTTTCTTTCAGAAGTGAGAAATGGCTCCAACGCCCCTTTCGTGGGGTTAGTGATGTATGGTGTACCGATGTGTCTTGGAACTTTCATTTAATTCAAAAGCCTGATAACAAGCCAACACATTTTCACACATGTATTGTAACTATTTGTAAGACTAATCTTGAACACTTGTAATGCATGTTGCTTTAACCTGTGTTAAACGATTGAACTCTTTCAGTTGCTCTAATACATATATTTATGAAAATGTGTTTTATGATCTGTTAACGATGTCCTGCCCACATGGTTTTCCTCACCGGACTTCAGACATAACCTTTCTCATAAACTTATTATAACAACCATCACACCCATGCAGAATGCTCCACTGGGTGTTTTACGTGTTATCTTCTCTTGTGTGTTGTCATGGCCACATTCGTGTGGACTGCTCCTCTAGAAGATGTGCATGTCCTGTTGTGTTGTGTGTCTCTGACAGAGTTGGGACTTCTTCCCTTTCGACTAGAGACTCACCTCCACCCTCTCCCCCTACGGTGAAAGAAACTTGACACAAGTAACACTAGCACTCACCAAGCATGCAAACCTCGATGTTTAAAGACGAAGCAGACCACTCTCACGTGCCGACAAGAAAGAGCTAAGGCACATCTTTAAGATAATGGAAACCGGGCCATCGTACAGGATGGGACTCCTACACTAAACAGTGTGAGGTCTAGTTGGGACTTCATATTGGGGAGAGCCCCAAAATGTTGGCGGGTCTAGCACCGTCAACATTTTGGCACTAGAAGGAGGGCCAGATGATAAGCTAAGCCCTCACAATCTGTGTTGAATCTTTGCACATCTATCATGGAGTTTTTTATAGTTCACCCTCTGAAATGTCTGTCCAATGGACATATCTTTCATGTCGAGAGGGAGTTCTCGGATGACTTTTCACAAATCACGTATGATGGTGAAGGCGAAGTGGCTTGGCCTAAGCACTTAGATGAATTCCATGTGCTCATAGAGAATGTGGAAGATTTTATTGAAACAGAGGTATGTTCGTTGCTCGCACACACACTTCGTGACCACCCATTGCGATGGTGTAGCATACTGCCTCATAACTCTGTGCACTCATTCAGGAAGTTCATTGATCTAATTGAATCTATTTTTCACCATTTTGATCCCAAAGAACTTGACAAAAAATTATTAAAGCAATGGAAGGCCCCGCATGAATCACCTATGGATTTTTCGCAATGCTTCCATCTATTCATGTTTGAAGCTCTGAAAAGTTAGATGAAATTCCAATATCTCATGGACAAATTTGAATATTTCCTGACCAAATCACGCTGTCCCAAGATGAAATTGAAGTTCAAACACTGCTTGACATACTTCGATGATGGAGCTACGCAATCACAAGTGGACACAGTTTTTGTCACAAGTGATTGTCCGCCTTCCCCTCATTAAACATCTCCACCACTGTAGAGTGATGTGGGAGAACATGCACACACGTCTGTTCAACTGTCACATCCTCCCACCCTCACTACTCTTGATATATCCGTAGATTTGGTTGGGAAGCCCATGGGTTGTCATACACACTTGTTACCTCGACCTCCGTCTCCGCGTTCTGCTAATCCTATGGATTGCACTGTCTTGTGTTCTTCCATTCCGAACTCTACACATGTTGTGAACAAGGATCAAGCCCTCGACAGAGTTGATGTTGCAAAACCAACCTGTGTTGTCATTCATGAAGAGTATGACCGAGCATCTGAGCATGAACCTGCGGTGAAGGATGATCTCCTTCTATCCACACCTCCTCCTTTTTTTCCTGACATTGTTGGTGATTATGTTATCCCTGATTGTCTTTGTGTTAATCCATCCACAGATGCATCTGCTTCCGATCATTCGCAGAACATACCTGATGTCAGTCCATCATTTGATAACGGAGAGGAAAATTCGTTCATTAAAATCCACATGATCTTTCATTTGTTTTTTCTGGAAACGCGGAGGGTGAACATTATTGCTTCTCACCTACCCCTCTGTATGATTCATCAAATCATGAGGATGTCGACAAACATCCTGAATTTTCTGATCATGGTTGTCGTGATCTCTATAATTCTTCATCTGATTATGATGTTGATTCACTCATTGTTAATCTATCTAAGCCACTTGTCTCTGATGATTTATCTATTGATGAAGTGGAAACCCTACAGGCTATCGAGGCACTTTAGCTTGAGTAGATGGTTATGTCAGGTCCTCGTTGTCATGAGGTTAGTTCTACTTTTGATTAAAAAAATGTGAAACACCTGAGGCTCCTCATCACTCATCTGTATGCATTGAATATCAATCCAACACACAGATTTTTCTTCCTCCACCAGAATCACGTGATCCCATCACCTGTGCACTAGAGGAATCATTCGCAACAAGCATACTTGCAAGGCGTAAGTTGTCTCTTTTTCTCATGTTTGCTTGTCTGCCACAGTCAAGAGAGTGAATATGTTTATAATCTATATGCGATGTGTCACAACACCATGGCAAGTACACAGAGGGTTTGTCTTGCACTTTCACTCTTTTCTTTTCTATGGATGCGTTTAAACTCGGAGTGTGTTGGTCTTCATTGTTATATATTTTGTGTTTTCTAGTTTGCTTGATTGTGTTTCTCGCAAACCATGCCTTCACCAACATGGGCCAGCCAATGCTTCGGTGGCTACATTGGAAATATCACTTCACGTAAGTAGGCCCATGCACTGTTTGCATAGGAGTAGGAATAATGTTTGTTTTCTTGGTTGTCCTTGTTTTCTGGTTTTCTTGTTTATTTGCTTGCTGACTTGGTTTGGTTTGTTTGCTTGCTCACTTTTCTTGCTTGTTGTCTTGTTTGCTTTGCTTACTATTTTGTTTCGTTTTTTTGTTCTTTCTTAGTATCATGCTATTTTTAGTTTTGTAAATAAGTGTTGCCCTCTACTGAGTATTGGATTTTGAATGAGTATGTGGTTGAGATCCAAAGAGTCTTGTGACACTGCAGCACTTGGCCAATCATGTGTCTGTCTTCTCTGTGCTTGGTTATAACCCTCAACCAATGAAGTATTGATGGAAAATATGAGTTGTTTGCAAGGGAAGCTTGGGTCCAACCATGAACCTGTGTCCACACTAGGAAACTCCATGCCTGTACTCAACCTTCTTCTCTATGTGTTCAAGCTCATCCAACTAGTAGAAATGGAGAAGGGGAAAATATAAACGAGAAAACCTATGTCAGAGGTACTACATGCTTCTCTGAAGGAACAACCTCTTATTCTCTCAATAAGTCGGGATCCCTCTTCTGCCCCAAAAATAAATAAGTGCATATGCACAGTCCTCTTTAAAAAAATACAAAGGCGAAAGAAGAGAAAGGCTTCCTGCGCAAAGAGGTGAAGCATGTAACTTCGTCAAGGTACTGACCAGGCTCGCTGGTAGTGGAGCAATGCATGTGTTCCTGCGTGACTCCATTGGGGTACTGTCGAGGCTTGCTCAGGGTACACCAGAGATGAAAACTTATACTCTAAAATGTTTTAACTCGCGAGCCAAACTACCTTTCTCGCTTTCGAAACACTATGATCAAGTTGAAACTTGTTGTTGTGTTTGACTAATTTGGTGAAAGGTGAACCATGTTTGTCCATGGGGTAAATGGGGAGGCCTAAGTAACCCGCACAACTATTCAATACTCCCTGAAAGACCAAGGCCCTGTGCTATCAATGGACCCAAATAGAGAAGCTAGAGTTCAACGAGTGTGTCGCCAAGTGTTGTAACGGTTGCAACACCCTCTAAAATTTTGGCCTACATTTAATTTTGGAGCCTCCCTTGGGTTTTTACTTGATGTTTGTAAGCACTCGGGCTCACCCCATGGGCTCGTGTTGAGTCTTTGCACCCTCCTTGCTTGACCGTTCAACGGACAACTTTTTGCATGTTGGTCATAATGTCACACTTGCAACCATCTTCTGGTCATGCATAAGGTCCTTGCTTCATGTGTACATGTTGTATTCACTATGTAAACATCCATCGCACTCACACACAAAGTTGTACTCACTGTGGTGCAAGCGTCTTCGTGGTCATTCAATGATCTATCATATGCGTCGAGCTTGTCACTTGCACCGTCGATCAGCCACACTAAATATGTGGTGTCTTGATGATTTGAGGTGTCTTGTCGTAGAGTCATGTTGAGTGTGTGTTTGCAAGGTCACGTATGCACAAGTTCACTCACTCACACACTTAGCCATTTTTCCTGAAGTTCTGACGACCGAATCATGCTCAAACAGTCAGACCCTTGTTGAGCTGCATTGCACAGTTTCAGCACTCAGTCAACATGTATTTTTGCCGAAAATTGCGCAGAGCTTGAGGTTGTCATCAAGGAATCCTGCACTACACAATCCTGGAATCGACCGAACTGACTATCACCCAGAATAAGGCATAAGTTTCTTAGCAAGACATCTCAATTTGCATTTCTCGCAAGCGAAACAACCAACCCTCCAGCTGGTCAACCAGAGATTTTGACTAGGCAGTGACCCCGGGACACAATCCCCCAAAAATTTGCGCAAAAGCTGCAAACCTTTCCCGCTCCACTAACTAAAGAAATTTGCGCTCACATGCCGGATGGATACCTTGTATCCGTCCCCATCTCCCTAAAAAAATTGTGCAATTTTTCTAACCAATCAGCCAGACAGTCGGCCTGCTGCTCACCTGAAAAACTGTGTAGTTTTCATGAGCAGCAACCCAGCATCCCGCTCAGCTCAAAAAATTTGATGGGATGTATAGCAGGCCAGCCTCCCAGCATTTGCGTAGTTTTCACCAGCAACACTCCTGCAACCCGCTGCCAGCCCCCTGAAAAAAAAAGGTGCATATTTTCTAGGAAAGCCTCCTGCAGCGCGCTGCCAGCTCCCTGAAGAAATTGCGCAGTTTTTACTACAATCCCCTCTGTTTCTTGCACTGCTTCCTCCAAAAAATTACGTAGATCTACCTGCCATCCAAGCTAGATCCCACAGACAGTCACTGCTGATCCAGATTTTCCATCTCAGTCTCCCAGTGACTTATGTGCAATTTTCACCGACAGTGCTCGGAGCCTCATCCCAGCTTGAAATCTGCCTTGCACAGTTTTGTAGCCTTGTCCTATCTCCTGGTCACCTGCGTTCGAAAGCAAACGCCAATGCATCATGGTAGAATAGGAGGTTTATGGATTTAATGTTGTCTCATCATGAGTGATTGCAAATACAGGTACATGGATAAGAAATGACGCGATGATGGACGGGATGAATAAGGAGAGCACATGCAAGGATATTTGTTCGCGAACGATGCATGCGAGGATATTTTCTTGTGCACGGACAATGCATGCGAGGAGATTTTTGGCGAATGAACAATGCATGCGAGGATATTTTTCACGAAAGGATGAACATGCGAGGAGATTTTTTCATGAATGGACGAACATGTGAAGCATGCCAAAGAACAAGCAAAGGAACGATGTGCACATGCAACATCAAGTGAACACCAAGTCCATCAAGCACTTTGTACACCTTGCCATGCAGAGGTGAAGCTATGATACACCAAGAGGACATCCATCACTTAGCAGCACTACAACTCAACATGGACACCAGCAGCATCATCAACATACCAACACTATCTCGTCAAGTCGTGTCATGAGTCATGTCGGCCACATCACTACTGTGGGCCATACTGTTGTAAATCAATGTAATGTAACGTGGAAGTCCAAGGGACCCACATGTAATCTGAAAATTCATGAAAGTAAAAGAGTCATGAGGGAAGTCGAATAGTCACAAGGGCCAGTTTTACCCTTGGCTATAAATACCCCTCATTTGTACATGCAAAGGACTTTTCACCTTGGCTCCTCCCACATAGCCTTGAGAGTCTGTAGTCTTTTCTTTGAGGAGCGAGCAGTGGCTCCAACGCCCCTTTCATGGGGTTAGTGATGTATGGTGTACTGATGTGTCTTGGAACTTTCGCTTAATTCAGAAGCCTGATAATAGGCCAACACATTTTCACACATGTATTGTAACTGTTTGTAAGACTAATCTTGAACACTTGTAATGCATGTTGCTTTAACCTGTGTTAAACAATTGAACTCTTTTGGTTGCTCTAATACATATATTTATGAAAATGTGTTGTATGAGTTATTAACATTCTCCTGCCCATGTGGGTTGCCTCATCGGATATCAGACAAAACCTTTCTCATAAAGTTGTTATAACGATCGTCGCACTAATGTAGACTACTTCGCTAGGTGTTGTACGTGCTATCTTCTCTTGCGTGTTGTGACTGCCGCATCCATGTGGACTACTCCTTTGGAAACTTTGCATGTTATGTTGTGTTGTTTGTCTCTGACAAAGTTGGTACTTCTTCCCTTTCGAATAGAGACTCACCTCCACCCTCTCCCCCTACGGTGAAAGAACCTTGAATAAAGTAACACTAGCACTCACCAAGCACGCGAACCTCGATGTTCAAAGACGAAGCATACCACTCTCATGTGATAACAAGCAAGAGCTAAGGCATATCTTTAAGATAATGGCAACTGGGTCATCGTACCAGATGGGACTCCTACACCAAACAATGTGAGGTCTAGCTGGGATTTCATACCAGGGAGATCCCTTAAATGTTGGCGGGTCCATCATCGTCAACATTTTGGCGCTAGAAGGAGGGCTAGATGACAAGATGAGCCCTCACAATCTGTGTTGAATCTTCGCACATCTATCATGGAGTTTGTTATAGTTCACCCTCTAAAATGTCTATCCAACAGACATATCTTTCACGTTGAGAAGGAGTTTTGGGATGACTTGTCACAAATCATGTATGATGGTGAAGGTGAAGTGGCCTAGCCTGAGCACTTAGATGACTTCCATGCGCTCATGGAGAACGTGGAAGGTTTTAATGAAACAAAGGTTTGTTTGCTGCTCACACACACACTTTGCGGCCACCCATTGTGATGGTGTAGCATACTGCCTCATAACTCCGTGTACACATTCAAGCAATTCAGTGATCTAATTGAATCTGTTTTTCACCATTTTGATCTTGAAGCACTTGATAAAAAATTATTAAAACAACAGAAGGGCCCGCATGAATCGCCTATGCATTTTTCATTGTGCTTCTGTCTATTCATGTTTGAAGCTTCGAAAAGTCAGATGAAATTCCAATATCTCATGGACAGATTTGAATATTTCCTTACCAAATCACTATGTCCCAAGATGAAATTGAATTTCAAACCCCGCTCGGCATACTCTGGTGATGGAGTTGCGCAATCACAAGTGGACACAGTTGTTGTCACAAGTGACTATCCACCTTCTTCATGCATTGCATGCATACATGAGTAATTACTATTTCTAAAATTACCCCTTAATTACGACCATATGACTCAACCTTAACTTAAGTGTGACTCAACTATGCATGCTACACTTGCAATAAAAATTTGACTCAAAAAAAAAAATTACAATCCAATTTTTTCTTTTTCATTTCTTTCATATTCTATACCCTTGAAACTTCTTTATTTTTTCAGTTGTGCTTTCTTGATGTAAGCTCCATATTTCTTCACTTGTTGCTACTGCAATTTTTCTTTGACTTCTTTTATATTTGTTCTAAAAAACAATTTAGGCTTTCAAAGCCTATCTTCTATAGCTTCCTCTTGAAATATTCGTTCACTCATGGACTACTACCACAACTCTTCATCTTCAAACTATGAACTTTTCCATGCTTCTTCTGCTTCATATTCTTAATCTTCTTTCTGCCATATTTCTTGATAGTAGAATTTGATCTCTTCTTGACTCCATTGTTGAAAGGTTGTTTCAATGCTTTCTTCTTCATCTTCAGAAAATTCCATGCCCTTTCCTACATCTTTTTCTTCATCTTCTCTTTCAGCTATAATTATAACTGGATTGTTGTCATGTCTACTTGCACACTCAAAATCAATGTTAAAAGCATCTTCATTATGCTCTGCAGTGAGATCTTTCTCTTCTTTGTATTTCTTCTCTACCTCTTCAAATGCATTGAGACTATCTTCCATTGTTACGCTATTAATGGATATTCTCATCAAAAACTCATCAATCACTTTATCCTCTTCTTAATCATCAATTGCTGCTAGATTGTGCATTACTTCATGAGAAATTCTAACTATTGTTTCATAACTTGCTGCTACAATGGTAGCTTCAACCTTAAATTCTCCATCAAATATGACACTTTACATGTTTCTATAATCAGTCCTTGTTTCAAAAAGAGACCACAAATTTCATCAACATAATTTTCATCCACTCTGTTGTGACATCTCTAAGCATGTGTGTGCTCATTAACAATTTCAACTTCACCAAATTCATCATTTGTTTTTCGATTCATGAGAGATGCACTTTCAGATCAACAAACCATTACTTCGCATGAAAAATTGTCTTTGTTATTCTCAAACTTAAATGCCTCAAACTTTGATGTAAAGAGGTCATCATCAACTATAATCATACCAACTAGATCACACATGTTATTCACTCCTTTATTGGAAACTTCACCATCATTAACAAGGTCTATTGTTGGATTCACCAATTCAACAACTCACTTTGCAGTCACCATCCATATGTGTTTCGTCATAGTGGGATTCACCATCATCTTCACCATCCATGTTACAATGTGGTTCTCGAGAATCTATACGCTCTTTCTCTACTTCACACGTAGAGGCTTCAACTTCTCACTCTGCAATCTTTTTGGTGACTTCTTCATCCATATGCATGTCTGCATGATGGGTTTCACTTTTATAGTATTTATGGCCATCATCCACACTTGAGTGGGATTCTCCAATATTTTTTTTCCTCCTAGAGTCTTTCTCATTTACTCTCATACCTGCAGTAGACTTTTTGTTGATTCTTCAACAAACTGTAACAAAATTTGCTACTTTATGTCATTTTCCTTCATACCAAATTCTACTTCCAGGGTCATCCATGCTTCATAGGAAGATGTAGCTTTTGCTATCTTGCACAAGGATTTCTCATCCAATGCATGTTTTATAAGATCCAATACTAAATCATAACATACTTCATCATATGGGTTATTATACCGATACTTAATCGACTCTTTACATCAATTTTTTTTCTTCATTTTGACAATTCCCAAAAATTAATTTTGTTACCATTAAATTTTGGAAGTGTTACCAGATCTATCCTTATCCATTCATCCTTGAATTTTTCTACTTCATCTACTTGTCTTTTAGATTCCTCGATTATGGTGAGAACCTCTATGAGATCTTCGAATACTCTGGCTCTTCCTTTCGATTTCATTTCTCGGTTTACTTCAGTCTTGCTTTTTGACTCATGACTATCGTCTTTATTTTTTATTTTGTCTTCTTTCCTTATTATGTCAGCCTTCTTGAAATGAACATCCCGTATACTTGATTATCTTTAAAACTAAACATTTTAACCTTCACTTTAACGGTGGCTCCAAACAACTACTAGCAACTTTGCTAAGCTCTTCTACGTAGATTATTATGGAGGCTTATGGCTACAGTTTACAGTGGAGACTCCTTCTTTGGTCATTGGCGGTGGCTCTTTCCTATTGATATGGTGGTGGCTCTGTAGGCTACTCACCCTAATATTTAAGTAGTTGGGTTTACAAACTCTCAACGAGCTATAGTTTCTATTATGGACCAATGGATGCAAACGTCGATTTGCAGGCTACTCACAATAGGAACGACTCTTAGTGGAAGTAGCTCATAATCTTCTTAACTCGTTTGGTTCTTTGAAACCTTGATAAACCTTGCTTTGTTACCATTTGTTATTTAGAGGCAGAGATAAATATACAAACTCAAGACAAATAAGTACACAAGCTTCTGCTTAAATAAAGAAGTTCTATTCATTTATTATTCTCTAATGTACATCCATCGAGTTGCTACTATTCTCTCTTCTTACTTCACATTACAATGACCCAACCATGAGTATATAAGCACTAAAATTTCTAAATATGGAATCATGAAAACTCTAACTTTCTTTTCCTCATGCAAACTATGACTTGACACTTTAACTAAACTTTTCTAACTTCACTTTAACATAAATCGACATTTTTCTTTTCCTTCACTTAACTCTTCATACATTGCATGCATACGAGAGTACTTATTATTTCAATCAAGTGAAACGATTTTGATCTATGACAATGTTGTGATTGATGGAAATAAATCAAATAGGAAATTTGGGGATAGGTTTATATGAATTGTGTGTTCTTATAATTTTTGAATTGCTATATGAGACTAGAGTTCACTTGGTTGTAACACATTTGAATTTTTGACAATTGTTAGGCCAATTGGGTTGTCGATTCTATAAGATTACTCTCATTCATATCATTTGCATATTGGTTATGTTAAGGCATAATTGTATGGAATGATTATTTACATACTTCAATAAGTGTTAAACTTGTGAATTTTAATAATTGTGAAATATAAAAAGTGAGGTGTAGTATGGAATCATGTAGTTTCGGATTGAGAAAATTGATGAGATGAAAATTATGAATCATGACGCACCACAAACCTATAGTGATGGGACATCTAGGTGCGGTAAGTTAGCCTCCGATGTGGGTGACTATAGGGGCATGACAATGAATTTTTAAGTTAAATTAAAGTTTATGCTAGAGGTACTCTTTCAACCTCCTTCATAATTTATTTATATATATCTCTATTAAATGAAGAAGATAAATCACATAGTCGTTATTCCCTAATTTGAAATGATATCAATTAATAATATTACTTGGTTTCTTAATAATGCATTCGTGGTTTTCTAACTACTAGATGAAAAGTTTTACCAAAATCTTAGTACCTAACAATAAATTATTATCAAAAAAAGTCTAAACTGCATTTTGTATTAAAAAAAATTACAATATTAGTAGATTTTTTTGTTTTTTACAATAAGAAAAAATTTAACTACTAAAATATTATCTAAGAAATAATTAAATTATTGTTATTTATCTCTTTGATATATTTTTTCAATGGTAAAAGCCCCAAGGTTAGCTCAATTGGTCAAGTTCTCATTGCTAAGTACCTCGCTAATTGGGAGGTCACGGAGCCAATTCTCCTCAATGCCCATGGGGTTAGGCCTTGCTAGTTTGGTCGGTGGGATGTGATCCCTTCGGATTGATTTGCCCAAATTTTCCCTCATAAAAAAAAAGATGTATTTGTTCAATAGTGAAAAGAAAATAGAGATGTGAGTATAAAAGATACGTAAGAATCGAATTTCTAATTTTTCATTTAGATAAAGAAAATGAAGGTTTAAAATGCATATATTGATGAATTTGTATTTTAATTTTTTTGGATTTCTTTATGTATAGTTTTGAAATATATATATAATTGGTCGAGTTTTCATTGCTAAGTACCTCGCTAATTGGGAGGTCACAGAGCCAATTCTCCTCAATGCCCATGGGGTTAGGCCTTGCTAGTTCGGTCGGTGGGATGTGATCCCTTCGGATTGATTTGCCCAAATTTTCCCTCATCGAAAAAAAAGATGCATTTGTTCAATAGTCAAAAGAAAATTGAGATGTGAGTATAAGAGATATGCAAGAATTGAATTTCTGATTTTTCATTTAGATAAAGAAAATGAAGGTTTAAAATGCATATATTTATGAATTTGTATTATAATTTTTTTGGATTTCTTTATGTATAGTTTTGAAATATATATATATATATATATATATATATATATATATATATATATATATATATATATATATATATATATATATATAACAATTGAGAAAATATTTATTAGATATCATTTTGGGATTCAACTGCATTAAGTAAGTCATTCACGTATGACCATTTCCATGAGAGGTAGTCGTAACTGGCTAATTTTTCATGATTTTTGAATAGTTCACTTAGCAATCATTGCATTGGGTGATGCTCACAGGGGTGAAGAAGTGGGATTGAAACTAGTGAAATGAATCACATAGCATCAATAATCACTTCCGAGGCTTGCACCCGGTAACTAAGAATTCCCAGGAGGTCACCCATCCCAGATCGCCTTTGGCTCAAGTGCGCTTAACTGTGGAGTTTTCCCCACAATCAAGCCCACTTAGCTTGCGACCCCATTTGCAAAACCTTAGCAAGTATTGTGCCTCATGAACCATTCAAGTAGAGATCCCTTCACTCTTTTTGATTTTAAGTATTAGGGGGTCTACGCAGTGCATTTTGTTAGATATCATTTTGAGATTCAACTACGTTAAGTAAGTCATTCACGTATGACCATTTCCATGAGAGGTAGTCGTAACTGACTAACTTCTCATGATTTTTGAATAGTTCAATTAGCACTCATTGCATCGGGTGATGCTCAGAAGGGTGAAGAAATGGGATTGAAACTATTGAAATGAATCACATAGCGTCAATCATCACTTCCGGGGCTTGCACCTGGTAACCAGGACTTCCCGGGAGGTCACCCATTCCAGATCACCTCTGGCTCAAGCACGCTTAACTATGGAGTTTTCCCCACAATCAAGCCCACTTAGCTTGCTACCCCATTTGCAAAACCTTAGCAAGTATTGTGCCTCATGAACCATTCAAGTAGAGATCCCTTCACTCTTTTTGATTTTAAGTATTAGGGGGTTTACACAGTGCATTTTATTAGATATCATTTTGGGATTCAACTGCGTTAAGTAAGTCATTCACGTATGACCATTTCCATGAGAGGTAGTCGTAACTGGCTAATTTGTCATGATTTTTGAATAGTTCACTTAGCACTCATTGCATTGAGTGATGCTCACAGGGGTGAAGAAGTGGGATTGAAACTAGTGAAATGAATCACATAGCGTCAATCATCACTTCCGAGGCTTGCACCCGGCAACCAAGACTTCCCAGGAGGTCACCCATCCCAGATTGCCTTTGGCTCAAGCGTGCTTAACTGTGGAGTTTTCCCCACAATCAAGCCCACTTAGCTTGCTACCCCATTTGCAAAACCTTAGCAAGTATTGTGCCTCATGAACCATTCAAGTAGAGATCCCTTCACTCTTTTTTATTTTAAGCATTAGGGGGTTTACGCAGTGCATTTTATTAGATATCATTTTGGGATATAATTTTTTTTTTAATCGTTATATTGTATTTAATTTCATGCAAATTTATATCAAAGTTTTAGTTGAAGTAATTTAAAAATTTTCACATTAAAATAAAAATAAAAATAATAATAGCTCATGGAATGTAACTTAATTGACAATCACCTTGTTAAGACATATTATGTAAAAGTATGGGATCTAAATTTCAAATCCCTATGAGTTAGGCCAACCAAAAAAATAATGTTTTTTATCTATTTATTTATTATATTCTTAGAATGTGGTATATATATTGTAATTCTTTTGAAATCAAATTATCTTTAATTTACTACTTTTATGTAATTTTTAATATAATTTCCAAATAAATATACATTAAATTAAATACTTCAAAATTAGTTAAAAATATTCTAACTTTTCAAAACATTATATTTTAATGTTATAATTAATTAAAAAATTAATGTAATTAGCATATTCTAATTTTATATTTCATTAAAAAGGATTAATGAAAATGAAAAATATAATATAAAAGAAAGAAATTGATATAATTGAATTTCATGTAGTTTGAATATCTATTTTCAAAAATTAAAAATATAATTATCCTCTATCCAGACATGGAATCTCTGTGTAAAATTCCTGAATGCAACCACAAACAAGTTCATCTAATTGTATCCGCAGATATCGAAGATACAAAAGAGGAGAATCGTCGCATTCTTCAGAGCCGGCTGTCCCCACAAAACGTAGAGCCCAAAAAATTGGTTTCTTTATATAAGATAACATGAATGGTAAGTGAAATGCAACCTATAGTAGCCTGCAAGCTGGTGAACTTACACGGTCAGAGTCAATTTTGTAGGTGTTAGATAATATTGTCTTAAATTGATAGAAAGAAAGAAAGAAAGAAGAAAGAAGAAAGAAAGAAATTATTTTAATGTCCACGAGGCTAAAGATAGCCTATGGAACAGATTACTTCTTCATTTGTTTGATGTATTCGGCCCTTTTTCTGTGAAGCTTCAAAATAAATTCTCCCAGCTTCTCAACAAACCCATCGCTAAATAGATTATCCCAAGAGATAGTTGTTAGCGTATCTGCATAACTTTCCTTGTTGTCTTTGAAGGCCTCATATTCTAAAATGAAATGTTTTTATGTTTCCATTTTTCCGGAAGAACAAAAAATGCATTCTCTTTCCTCCCACACTTCTTTTGGCCTTTTCCAGTGCCCCGTTTCACAACAGAGTTTATGAGAATTAGTCCTTAACTGAGCAATAAGAATTTTGGCTCTCTAAGAGATATTGGCCTCTATGTATGCTTTTGGTTGATAACTATGAGTGAGATTAAACACTTCAGTGTAGTACTTTTTCTTTCTTCATAGCTCCTTATCCCAAGTACGCTTGTGGAACTTTTCCATAACAAAAGCTTTTATCTCTTTGTTGTTTATGGGACACACATTCAAGCAAATACCGCATTTACTAAAACCATTTGGTATTTTGCTACATCCAAGTTTCTTTTCTCTTGCACAATCTGTCATTAAAGACAACCTTAGGCCATCTACCCTCTTCCACTTACTCAATTGTTTTTAAATACCTTATGACTCGCACCATAGAAATTGCTTCAATAGGAGCAGTCCCTGTTTCAATTGACAAGATAGCATAAGGAACTGCACTTTTAATATTGAATTTGTTTGTAATCAAACGCTTCTGAATTTTCTCAATTTGTCTCCATTGCATGTTGGATGTACTGCTGACCCATAGTTCACAACCATAGAGAATCACCGGAATCACTAGAAGCCCAAAAGGAGTTTGAGTGGTTTTCCAGTCCCATAACTCTTCCTCTCTACACCTATTTTGAAAAGCATAAAATGCTTTCCAAGCCCCAAAATTTCTTTTCTTTCTACAACCATTTCAGCTTAGATTTTTGTTGAAGTCAATTCCGAGGTATTTTTAATCCATAACTTCTTCCAGAATGTTGCCTTCAAAGTAGAACTTATGCTGGTTATGTTTTCTTTTCTTAGAGAACACCACTACTTTTGTTTTTCTGATATTGACTTGCATTCCCACACTTCTACAAAAATGCTCAAGGGATAGTAATTGCTCTTGCAAACCAAGAGTCGATTTAGCAATTAGAATGAGGACATTTGCATACAAAAAAAGCCTTATAACAAACTTGCCCAAATAGATACCATCACACCCTTGCAAATTTAACCACTCCTCAAGCTTGTCGATATATAAACCAAAAAGGGTAGGAGACAGTGGGCAACCTTGTTTGACCCCGATATCGCTTCAAAAAAATTCAGAAATGCCTGCTGAAGTTATAATTTTGACTTTCACCTCTTCATACAGCCTATGCACAACTGCTCTCAAATGTTTAGGAACCCCAAGTTCCTCCATTCTATGCCAAAGCTTATCCCTAGGAACCGAGTCAAACACTTTTATGAAATAAACAAAGCAACAAAAGACTTCTTCCTTTTTCTCCCAAACTTTTTCAATGATGTGCCTTAATGTTATGCAATGATCAACTGTGGAATGTTTAGGTCTAAAACCTGATTTCCTTTTAGCACACTTATCTCTTTCTTTTGCCCACTTGCTAATTTTTTTTTCTAGCATGCTTCCAAATAGATTTGAAAACAAAGGGTTTATCATGATGGTCCTATAATTGGAGGGATTATTGAAATCACTGCTCTTGAAAAGAGGTATTGCCGGACTAGTTGTCCAATCTGTGGGGAGCTCTTGTTGTATGATGTTGTTGAAAATTTTTGTAATGTGAGGTGCAAGAATCTTTGAGCCCCACTTTAGATATTCCGCTTGGAGTTCAGCTAAGTCTTTTTCTTTTCCAACACCCAACTTCTTGATACCCATCTCTACCTCTTGTACCGTGAAGAGTTCAGTATCAGTGTTGACCAAGGGGAGAGGGTCAACCTTGCAATCCTACCCATAGAGTTGTCTTGCATAATCAAACCATTTAGAAGTTGTAATATTATTTCTAGTTTGTATCTTTTTTGGTTGGAGCTCCTTCCAAAATTATTTGGGATTATTTTTCCCAAGGAAGATTAGTTCTTCCCTCCTTGAAGCCATGAAATCAACCTTTTTCTTGCTTAATAACTGCTTGTAAGCTTTGAGCTTTATGTTATCCTTGTTTGACTATTTCCACATTCTCCTTGCCTTTTTGCATTCCTCATCAAACCAAGCATTAACTAGAAAGCAATTTGTTTCAGACTTCTTAATTTTTTCTCTTTTGCACTTTGCAAGTGTGCATTGAATTGAATGTGTTAATTCATGACTATGAAGGCTGTGAATTGTGATGTTTTCCTTCTCGAAGAGCCTCTCTAGCATCATTTTGAAGGTATTACAATTTTCCGAGGTCAAAAGAATTCTTCCCTGTGGGAGATTTTGTTGGACATGCTGAATTTTTGACTCTAATTGTTTATTTCCAGTCCAAGAGAAACATAAATAAATTTGCTTGTGATATGATTTTAAGTCCCACAACTGATCTCCAATCAAGGCTTCCTCCATTTTCTCACACAAACCATGCGAGAAAATTACATAATCTACTACACCTGCTCCATTGTAAGTACTGCAAGTGAAATTATCGGACTTTGCCCATCTAGTCAAGCCATTAAAAATGACTAAATCAAAGGCCCCACATAGAGTAAGAAATTGTTCACCAAAGATATTGCAGCCCTTGTCCTTTGAAATTCTTTCCCATGGATGATTACTCTCTTATGTAAGCCAAATAGGGTCACAATCATCTTTACAACAAAGAATGCTAGCTTGCTCACTTGTAATCCTAACATTGAAATCATCCACTATAAGGACTTCACCTAACTGCGAATATGTTGCAATATCCGCTTTTAAGGATGCAAATGGATCTTTGTGGTCAAGCCCTCTACCTTTGTAGATTTTTGAAACTTGCAGCGCAAAATAGCATGCTACAATTATGATGTGGTTTCCATTTTCTGATATTTTAAACCAAATGAATTGCTTATTTGAGTCTTCTTTTTCTAACTGAATGAGATGACCTTTTTTCTCCCTTAGTAAAACCATGATACCCCTGTGCCCTTTGCCATTCCCTGTTGCCTTGTTCCACACTGCCATCTTCCAGTATCCTTCAAACAGAGGTGTTTTGCACCCTTCATGCCCATGTGTTTCTATGAGGCAAATTATGTCTCTATCTTCCGTAATAGGCCCTAACCCAGGTCCTTGTCTCCATGGGTAACCTCTACAATTCCAACAAACTAATCTTAAGGAAACCTGGGTATGACTTGATTGCTATTTATTTTGACATGCAAAACTCACATTTGAGTCTTTGTCCCTGCTTTCCCATATTGACCTTGCTTCCTGATATGTTTTTGTCTTAATTGTTAACTATCTTAAATGGGTTTGTCTTAATTGTCATTGTTTTAAGTGGTCATTGTCTTAAAGATAAGTTTTGTCTTAAACCGTTTTTGTGTTAAATATAAAGTTTAGTCTTAAAATATTTTTGTCTCAAATTGTTTTTGTCTTAAATATAAAGTTTTGTCTTAAAATATTTTTGTCTCAAACTGTTTTTGTGTTAAATTTTATATTTAAGACAATTCAATCGATATTAAATTTTTGCCCAATGTTTTTTATTTCAACTTAAGGTGGATGAGAATTTGTTGACTTTTTTATTTTTTAATTGATCGCCTAGATGGATTATAGTGTTTTACAGAGTTTGTTAGGTCACATTAACTTTTAATAAATATAAAAAATTAGATTCGTGCCAAGTGGGAATATGCTCATCATATGCTTAGTCTTAATGCTTATAAAGGTCTATAGTGTTTTACAGAGTTTGTTAGGTTGCATTTAATTTCAATAAATTTATAAAATTAGATTAGTGCGAAATGGCTCCATGCCCTCCAATTTCCTAGGGATTTGAGATCATTGCAATTCTAATAAGCTCTTCCATGATAAGTTCCCCCTTATTATTTATAACATTCATTTATATATAAGCAAATTTTATTTAGCAAAATGGTCCATTACTTTTAATAAATTGAATTTAAAAAATTAGAATCGTGCCAAGTGGGGGGAGCTGACCAATTTCCTAGGAATGTGAGATTATTACAATTCTAATAAGCTCATGCATGATAAGTACCTCATTATTATTTATTTCATTTATATATAAGCAAATTTAATTGAGCAAAATGGTCCATTTAAAAATAAGATGTGTAATTCTTTTTTTAATACATGGACCATTTTATACATGGTTAATGAGGTAAATGTGTGCATTGGTAAGGCATTCTTCCTGTTGCATTTGCTTTTTTATTATATTTATGAAGCCTTTAGCTATATCAACCATATTAATATTTTTATGTGTTGTACTAGTAATGTTTTTTTTGTTACATTTATGAAGCCTTTGGCTATATTAATATTTTTAATGTGGTTGTACTAGTAATGTAAAATAACAAAAAATTACTTTTTAAGACAAGATAAAGTGACTTTTTAAGACAATATTTCTTTTGTCTTAAAAAATGTATTGTGTATGATTATGGAAGGCTTTTTATTTCAACTTAAGGTAGATGAAAAATTGTTTTGACTCTTTTTTTTTTTTTTAATTGATTATCTAAATTAATTCTAAAAAAAATAAAATTAATTTTAAAATGCATATTCTCATCATTAAAAATATTTTTTAATATTTTTTTTCGAAGTATTGTGAATTAATAATTTTAAAATATATAAAATTATAAATATTTATAACTAATTTTAGTTAAAATAATTAGAAAATATATTTCAATAAATTTTTAATTAATTTACCTAACTTTAATTGCACTTTTAATAAAACTTAAATTAAATCTTTTAAAAAACAAATTTCAAAGGCACATTTCCGTTTAACATTTTGTAAATACGATTTAAATAATGATTTATAATGACCATTCAGAACGGTTTTATTTGAATATTCAAATACATTTAAAGTCGTCTTGCCATCTGAAAGTGAGGTGTTTTGAGATTTCTAATTTATATCCATAGTAAATAAAACAAAATTTTAATCAACATAAAATAAAATAGTGAAGTTTACAAGCTTTTTTCCCTTTACTTTAAATTTTGATTAAATATTATTCAAATATATTGATTAAAAATTATTGATAATGAATAAAATAAAATTTTAATCAATAGAAAATAAAGTGTAATTTAAATGTCTTTTCCCTTGATATAAATTTTGTTATTTAATTAAAAAATATTGAGATGATTTATTTATAATGAATAAAATAAAATTTTAATCCATAGAAAATAAAGTGTAATTTAAATGTCTTTTCCTTTGACTTAAATTTTGTTTATCTAATATTATAATTAGAAATTTGAATTTTTTTATCTAATATTATAATTAGAAATTTGAATTATTAAATTTAAATAGTTAAAAATATTTTAATAAAAATTGAGTAAAAATTGGATTCCAATTTTTTCATCTTGATTTTCTTTTCTTTTTATAATTATTAGTAAATATTATAATTATATTAATATAATTAATGATTCATTTATTTATAAAGTAGAAATTAAGTTAGTTAGTCTATAAATAAAAATGATTTATTTATTTATAAAATAGAAATTAGGTTAGTCATTATAAAAATAGTTGTTAAAAGAAATAAAAAATAAAACTCATATATAATAATTTAATATTAGCAATAAATAAATAATCTATATAATAATTTAATATTATTAAATAAGTAATTATATTTTTATTTATTTTGATGCATCTTTGTTATTTATTGATCTATAAATTTTTTTATGATCAACCATATTAGCTCGAATCGACCAAATAATACTGATGTGATTAATCCAAAATACATATTTACTATATTATGAATCACAAAAACCCAAGATCTAATATCTTAAAACCATAAAAAGTAATAATGTTATTAAATATGATATCATGATAATTAGAAAAATAAAAAACAATTAAATTTCCCACCTAAATTCGTTAGAAAACATCTTGATACTGATTGATTTATTCGTCTGGTACAGATGCTCTTGCCGACATTGATGTCACTTGAGGATTGATTTGCATGACCTGAAAATCAGGAAATTAAAAAAAAAAAAAATACTTAATGTAAGCGGTTATGCAACAGTGGAGGAGATACATCTATTCCCATAGCTTCAACTCTTTACATAGAGTGATTAAAAAAATATAAAAAATGATTAATGGTTAACTTAGGAGAAAAAACTTACCTCTTTCTCCCAATTTGTTTACCATATAGGACAATAGTTTGAATTGCAGTTCCGCAAATAATTCCCATCCAAATCCCCTGCAACCGGTATTGAAAACATATCAAAGCAATGTGTAATATAATATTACACATTCATATCCATGCCAAAATAAAATTACATCCATGAAAACCATAATAAAGTGTACTCACCATTATACTTAAATGAAACACGAAACCCAATATCATGCCAAATGGAAGACCAATGAAATAGTAGCATATAATGTTTACATACGCAACAATATACTGTTTTCCTAATCCAACAGCCACACCTGATTGGAAATAAAAACATAAGCTCAGAAATCAATTAAAAAAAACTTATCTCTCACCTAAACTTAAGATTATAAATTCATTAGAAAACTAAAATTATAAATCTCAAAACATATTGAAAGAAATCATATGCAAACTAAGAAATGGAAATTTGAAGAGGTTATGATGATATGCAGTTTACTGTGGATGAATATGTTAAACACAAAATAAATTCTTTTTCAATAAATCATATGCAAACTAAGAAATGGAAATTTGAAGAGGTTATGATGATATGCAGTTTACTGTGGATGAATATGTTAAACACAAAATAAATTCTTTTTTCAATAGGTTTTGCAAATTTTTTAAACACAAAATAAATTCTATTTTTAATAGGTTTTGCAAATTTTTTATAGGGTTGTTGAAAATTATTATAAACTAATTTGGTTTTCTAATGATATTAAATTCATATTTCAAATTAAGAAGAGGCTGAATAAGAATTTATTCATAAATTTAATACTCAATCCAGTTCACAAATATGTGATTGTTTAATTTTATAGGGTTGTTGAAAATTATTATAAACTAATTTGGTTTTCTAATGATCCCCGTCTGCCCTCCAAAAAGGGAAAGATGCACAAACGACCCCTACCCCAAACAACTCCCCTTCGGAATCCCCGATCAACAAGTGTGACAGTGATATTGAACAGCTCCTTCACTGTCACCCGTCGCTTCTGGAACCCCTCACAATCCATAAGCCGTCCTTCCCCTCCATCAGCCCAAACTCTGCCAAGAACATCACGGTCAGAAAGAAACAGAGGGGGGGTAGCCGTCACTTCAGAGGCCGAACCATTGCCACTGACCTTGGAATCACAAACCTCCCGCTCATTGATGTCCCTATTTTTGAATCATCTTCTACCCAGCCCCTTAGAGCAAACTCGGCTGGCCAGCCTTCCAAATGACTTTTCTAATATCCTACAATATCAGGGGCCTTGGAGCTGGGCCCAAATTTTTGGCTCTTCGAGACACTTTTCTCTCCGCTCGGCCACATATTATCTTCATTCAGGAAACGATGCACCACAGCTCGGTGTCCTTGGCATATTTCAGAAAAATGTTCCCTCAATGGCATATGGCCGCCACCAATGCAGACGGGCAGTCTGGGGGGTTGCTCACAATGTGGGATCCACATTTCATCAAAGCGAAAGCATTCAAATGCCCTGCAGGCATCCTCATCTCTGCCTCAGTCAGAGGCCGACCAAATCTCCTCAACATGCTGAATATATATGCGCCTTATAGTCACAGGAACATCTTCTGGGATTCCTTATTAAACTCGCATATTTTAGACATTAATTCTTTGCTTGTGGCAGGTGATTTCAATCTCACACTCTCATCGGATGAATGCTGGGGCTTTTGTCGGCCAACAGACAATTTCGCAGATCGTATGAGAGCTGAATTCCTACAGCGGGACCTGGTCGACATCATCCCCGAAAACATGGCTCCCACTTGGGAAAATGGCAGATTGGGTTCTGCCTATATAGGAAAGAGAATCGACCGTTTTCTTCTACATTCCAGTCTAATTCGGCAATGGGGAATGCCGTCGGCTTCTACGGGAGGGGCTTTCACATCAGATCATAAGCCTATCATCCTTAAATGGGGTCTTTCGGAGAAGCGATTGGGATACTCTTTCAAGTTTAACTCCACCCATTTACAGGATGAATCTTTTAATTCTTTCATCAAATCTTCCTGGCAGGAGATAATTGGCGCAGATGATGCATGTTTTCTCTCATTTCGGGAAAAAATCCAGCGGCTCAAGGACAAAACGAAAGCATGGCAGATCGACAAAAAGCGCAGAGATTCACAAGATTTATCCAACATCAATGCACAACTAAGCAATCTTGCTGTTATAATTCAACAAAAAGGCATGTCTTTGGAATCGGCCTCCCTCATATGCACCCTCGAAAGAAAGAAAAAGGATCTTCTATTGAAAGAGGAAGCCTCATGGAGGCTTAAAAGCCGTGCAATTTGGCTCCAGGAGGGGGACAGGAATACCAGATTCTTTCATAATTTTGCAAATGGACGAAGATTAAAGAATGCCATATGGAAAATCAAGAAGGCTGAGGGGGATTTTATCTACACCCAACAAGAAATCTCAGAAGAAGCGACTAGATTTTTCAAAGAACAATATCAGAGGCAACAAAATCATCTCGCTGATTCACTATGGGCAGTGGATCATCTCCCGACCATGTTTGATGAGGCAGCAAATGATGTTTTTTACAGACCAGTCACGGAGGAGGAGCTTTCAGAAACAATCAGGGGTTTCAAAAAAGACAAGAGTCCCGGTCCAGACGGTCTGCCAATCGAATTTTTTTCCCACTTCTTCGATCTGTTCAAGCATGACTTGTTAAGTATGGTAGATGCTTCTCGTCTTTCAGGCAGCATAAATAGTGCTCTCTCGGCCTCTTTCATCGCGCTAATCCCAAAACAAGCAAATCCCTCTACTTTTGGCGATTTCAAGCCGATTGCTTTATGCAACTCGTTGTACAAGATAATATCCAAAATTATCGCTGAAAGATTAAAGAAAGTACTAAATTTACACATCTCACGGGACCAGCATGCTTTTCTGAAGGACCGCCTAATCATGGATGCTGTCGCAATGACACAGGAATGTTTCTCCGCTATTCTCTCGAGGAACATCGACGCTGCTGCTCTAAAAATTGATCTCAAAAAGGCATTTGATTGTGTGGATTGGAGCTTCCTCAGAATTCTTCTTGCCAAGATCGGTTTGAGGGCTCTAGCTATCAGCTGGATAATGTCATGTGTTGAAAGCGCACATTTCTCTGTAATCATTAATGGAATCCCATCCACCTTCTTTCGGGCTGAGAGAGGTCTCCGCCAGGGGTGTCCCCTCTCTCCCTTACTATTTATATTAGTAATGAATTGCCTTAGTTCGCACATCAATCTGGCTGTTCTGGAGGGTCGATGTAAGCCGGTAAAGATTTGCAGAGATGTTTTCCTTTCCCACAATCTTTTCGTGGACGACATTCTCATTTTTGCTCTTCTGTGTAAATCGTCTTGGATCTGCCTCCACTTGATCTTCTCGAGATTCCAAGGTGCCACTGGACTCCAAATCAACTGTGAGAAATCTGTATTATATCATAATGATACAAATTCAGCTTTGGCCATCTGGATTGCTGATAGGTTTCACATCAATTTGCGCTTGTTAAAGGATGGTTTCTCTTATTTGGGTTTTCGTCTAAAGGCCTCGTCATATAGATGCCATGATTGGGCCTGGCTGGTCGATCGTTTCTACAGCAAGATCTCCTCATGGGAATTTCGCCTTCTATCCCTTGCTGGTCGTTTCATCTTAGTCCGGGCGGTTCTCTCTCAGCTAGCAGTATACTGGAGCCACCTCTACATGCTCCCCTCCTCGGTTATCAAGAAGATGGAATCTGTTGCCTCAAATTTCTTATGGGGCGGTCACTCTTACTACTCAAAGATCCATTTAGTCAGCATGGATACCATTTCGTGTCCAAAAGAAAAAGGCGGGTGGGGTCTACTCAACATGAAGATCTTCGGAGAAGCACTCATTTGCAAATCCCTCCACAGGGGAATTTTTGGACGCTGTCCTTGGAGCTCCCTAATCAACAAGAAGTACCTGAAAGGTAGGAGCCTGGCGTTCTGGCTCAGAAGATCTACTCTTGGAATCAGGAGCGGATCCCCCATTTGGCACAGCTTCAAAAAGATCCATCCCTTCTTCCTCAATAATCTCAAATGGACTCTTTTCTCCGGCTCCTCTGTGCTCATTGGCGTCGACCCCACTCTCCACAACCTTGAGTCCATGATCCCTCCGCCGCTTCTTTCCTTCTTCCACTCAAGAGGGCTCTTTACCTGGAACCACCTCATTCTCTCTTGGTCCTCCCATTTGCCTGTCTGGAAATCTGATCTCCAGCTTGCCATCCCCCCCCCTCTCTGTCCATTATGGTCTTCCTTTACATCTAGATTCTCTCGCGGGGGGGTTCTCCAACTTGGCACCAAGGATGAACTTATTTGGTCCACCAGTACCGCCATCCGCCCCATCACTGTCCGGAACCTGTACTCTGTCTTATCTGCTGCCCTCCCCCCTCTCCCCTCCGTCTTCCCTCTCGTTTTTTGGAAGGCCCCCTGCCCCCTCAAATCCATTCTCTTCTCATGGCTCCTTTTCTCAAACAAGAATCTCATATGGGACGTCCTTCAGCGGAAAGGTTGGTGTGGGCCTGGTCGCTGTCATCTCTGTCTCGCTGCACTGGAAACAAATCTACACACGTTCTTTCAGTGCCCGGTTTCCTCGGCTCTCTGGTATGAACTCTCTTGTAAATATGATTTTCCACACCAGCAGTTCTCTTTGATTCAGGATGCTTTCTCCTGGTGGGCCTCCCAAGGCTCTTCTCGGCAGGCGCTCTTCATTCTCTCGTGTTGGAACATTTGGAAGTGGCGGAACCGCCGCATTTTCCAGGGCTGCTCCCTTCCGTTTCTTTCAATTCTTCCTATCATTCAGGGGTCTTTACCCGACCTCTCTTAGTTTGCTCTACAAGGCAGAGGTTTTTTGGTTTATTTTGGTTATCGCTCTCTCATTAAGAAGATTTTGATCATCTCCACATATTTTTCTGCAACATGTCTCGACCAATATCTGCTGACTGATGTCTGTCTATTCTCATAGAATGTCATAGAATTTCATGAGGCTATATCTGAGAAGGCCTTCCTTCTTTCTCTCTGTAGATGTTTCTACTTATCGCCACAGGGCTGTATTGGGACCATGCTTCGTTATATTGCCTCAGGGCTGTATTGGGACCATGCTTCAAATTTTGAATGTGGCTTCTCGCCCTATTGTACCTTGATTATACAACAATATCAATATATAATGATTTTTCTTCTGAAAAAAGAATAGGAATTTATTCATAAATTTAATACTCAATCCAATTCACAAATATCTGATTGTTTTCACAATGCTTAAAATTAAGATGATGGAAACACTGAACTTGAATGAGTCCACGAAAACCACATACAATATGTAAAAGTTGAGATTAGAAGTCAATGAAGACTTGGACAATCGTACTCACCAAAGAAAACGCTGCAAGTTCCGAATCACCTATGTACCCAACGAATGCCTGGGTAATCACAGCTAATCCTGAGGTTGCTACTCGACTGACGATAGCCGCCGCTGCAATGCCCCATATGGCTTTCTACTCCAACCAAAACGATCCTCTGCTGGTAGCTGCCGACAAATCATCCTCGCTGCTTCTATCGGTTTCATTTTGGACGAGAGGACTAGAGAGCTGCCCTTCTTCCATAATGGAGGACTACAAATGACTATATGGTTAAATAATGTTATTCAATGGTACAGTAGGGAAACTCAAAATCAGTGGACGGTCTATATCCGTCCAATTTGCGATAAGAGGAGGATAAAACTCTAGAGCGCTTACAGAATTTATACAGCAATGTAATCAAACGAAGGAGAATGAATTCCACCAAACTCCTCACGTTTCTGCAACTTTTAACAAACAGTTAGGTGGCAGTCAATTTCTTCGTAAGTACATGGAATGGGGCCCCTCGGTCAGTGAGAAAGCACCTGGGACCATGTAGTGGCAGACACTTTCATTCGATAAAATAGGAAAACTGACATTCCCATGTATACAAACCATAATTTATCTGGCTTGCGATAGACGCCGCAAGTAAGCACGTGAATTGATGAGTAATTTAACAATATTATATTTTAATTAATATTATAAACACAAGGTGAGCAATTTAACAATTAATATTATAAAAAGAGGGTATATAAGTTTTAAGATAAATATTATAAATACTAAAATAAACATGGTTGATTTTCATATCATCACAATATTTGTGATAATGCAATGTTTGATCATAGTTGACCATGATTAACCATGGATGACCATATTTGAATTTATAAAACTTGGTTGATCATGATTGACCATGACCATGATTATCAGATTGAGACAATATTTGTCATAATGCAACGTTAGAGCATGGTTGAGACAATGATTGATTTTCATATTGAGACAATCTTTGTTACAATGTGACGTTGGACCATGGTTGACCATGATTAACCATGGTTGACGACAATTGATAAAACATGGTTGACCATGGTTGAATAATATTAAACCCAAGGGACCAATTTTATAAGCCCAAGGCATATGAACACTAAGATAAATATTATAAACCCTAAAATAAACATGGTTGACCATGGTTGATTTTCATATTGAGAGAATCCTTGTCATAATGTGATGTTGGACCATGGTTGAACATGCTTGACTATGATTGATTTTCAAATTGAGACAACTTTGTCACGATGCGACATTGGACCATGGTTGATTCTCATGTTGAGACAATATTTGTCACAATGTGACGTTGGACCATGGTTGACCATATTTGATATTATAAACTCAAGGGAATAATAAACCCTAGGTATTAATACTAAAAACCCAAGGGATTATAAACCTAAGGGAATAATATTAAACCTTAGGAATATGAATCCTTAGATTAAGAAACCCAAGGGATTGATATTACAAACCCAAGGAAATAATAAACCCAAGGGATACAAATTATAAACACAAGGTATATAAACTTTAAGGTAGAGATTATAAACCATAAAATAAACATGGTTGATTTCTATTTTGAGACAATCCTTGTCACAATGCGACCTTGGACCATGCTTGGCCATGATTGATTTTCATATCGAGACAATCTTTGCCGCTATGTGACATTGGACAATGGTTGACCATGGTTCATTTTCATATTGAGACAATCATTGTCACAATGCGACATTCGAGCATGGTTGGCTATGAATAACCATGGTTGACCATGATTGATATTATAAACCCAAGGGATTATGAACCTAAGGGAATAATATTAAACCCAAGGGAGTAATATTATAAACCCAATGTATATAAACCTTAAGACAAATATTATAAACACTAAAATAAACATGGTTGACCATGGTTGATTTTCATATTGAGGCAATCATTGTCACAATGCGACGTTGGACCATAGGTGGCTATGCTTAACCATGGTTGATTTTCATATCAACATAATCTTTGTGACAATGTGATGTTCAACCATAGTTGACCATGATTGACAATGGATGACCATGTTTGATTTTATAAAACATGGTTGACCATGATTGCCATGGTTGGGCATGGTTGATGATGATTATTATATTGAGACAATATTTTTCATAATGTGACATTGGACCATGGTTGAGACAATGATTGATTTTCATATTGTGACAATCTTTGTCACAATGTGACGTTGGACCATAGTTGACCATGATTAACCATGGTTGACCACAAATGATTTTATAAAACATGGTTGACCATGGTTAAATAATATTAAACCCAAAGGACTAATATTATAAACCCGATGTATATAATCCCTAAGATAAATATTATAAACACTAAAATATACAGTGTTGACGATGGTTGCTTTTCATATTGAGACAATCCTTGTCACAATGTGACATTGGACCATGGTTGACCATACTTGATTTTCAAATCGACAAAATATTTGTAACAGTGCGACATTGGACCATGGTTGATTATCATATTGAGACAATATTTGTCACAATGTGACGTTGGACCATGGTTAACCATGTTTGACCATGATTGATTTTCATATCGAGACAATCTTTGTCCCAATGCGACGTTTGACCATGGTTGATTTTCATATTGAGACAATCATTGTCACAATGCGACATTCGACCATGTTTGATCATGGTTGATTTTCATATTGAGGCAATCATTGTCACAATGCGACATTCGACCATGGTTAACCATGATTGGCTATGATTGACCATGGTTGACCATGATTGATATTATAAACCCAATAGAATAATAAACCCAAGGGATTGATATTATAAACCCGAGGGAATAATAAAACCAAGGGATTAATACTAAAACCCAAGGGATTATGAACCCAAGGGAATAGTATTAAACCCAAGGGACTAATATTATATACCCAAGGTATATAAACCCTAAGATAAATACTATAAACGCCAGAATAAACATAGTTGACCATGGTTGATTTTCATATCAACACAATCTTTGTGACAATGCGACGTTCAACCATGGTTGACCATGATTGATCATGGATGACCATGTTTGGTTTTATAAAACATGGTTGAGCATGGTTGACGATGATTAAACATTGCAACAATGATTGTCAAATTGATTAATATTATAAACCAATGAATCAATATTAAACATTATGATTAATATTGACCATGGTTGATTTTCATATTCACTATGATTCACCATGTTTAAACATGAGTGACCATGGTTGACCATGATTATAAACCCAAGGGATTTATATTAAACCCTAGGATTAATATTATAAACCCTTTGAATAATATTAAACTCTAGGAATATGAACCCTTAGATTAATAAACTCAAGGGATTGATATTATAAACCCAAGAGACTAATAAACCCAAAAGATTAATACTAAAAACCCAATGATTTATAAATCCAAGGGAATAATATTAAACCCAAGGGATTAATATTATAAACCCTATGATTTTAAAGCTTAGGATTAATATTAAACCCTAAGATTATAATCCCTATGATTAATATTGTCAACCCTAGCCATCTGCTATAAGCCTCCATGGTCAACAATGACCATCCACTATGGTTCACTATAGGTCACTTATAGATAGAACATGATTTCTGAGGTAAGTATGGTTCACCATGGTAGTCATGTTTAGTATTGTTGACTATGATGCCCTTTTTGACAATAGTTGACCATGCCAACAAAAGTTAACCATAATTAAGATGTGTTAATGTATAAATATTATAAACCTTATCATAGTCAACCAAATTTATCCCTTAGGGTTTATTAATCCTTTGGGTTGATAATAGTAATCTGTTTGGTTTATAACATTAATCTCTTGACATTGTAATATTAATAATCTTCTAAATTTATTAATTCCTTTGGTTTATAATATTAATCTTTTAATTTTTTAATATTAATCACTAGTGTTTATTAATTTCTTGAGCATATAATATTAATGTTATAAACTCAAGGATTAATATTAAAACCTAAGTCTAATACAATAAACCCTAAAATTATTATCTTTAACTCAAAAATAGAATTAAGAAATTAAAAATAAAAACATACTTAAAATAAAAAAATATATAATAAAAAGATATATGAAAAAATATAATAATTTTTTTTAAAATATATAATAAAATTCCAATAAAAATATAAAAATTAAAATTTCTAATAAGATATCAAAATATAAAATTTCAAACTTCCAATGAAAATAGATTGATGAAATATAAACAATAGTTTATAGCGAGCATTCGGCGGATTTAAGACATGGTAGGACCAAGTCCTCGGCCCTGGCTGAGCATGCTGGGAAGACTATGCACCATGTATGCATAGAGGAGGCTCAAGTCATTGCCAAAGTTGCGCAGTTTCACCATCGAAAATTCAGAGAGGCCCTGGAGATCGAGAAAAGGCCAATTAATCTTAATAGGGATGATGGATGGAAGATCAGCAGTTGCTGGGTCCCAGCCTTATCTTCCTAGCCGCCTCATTCCCCTGTCTTTTGGTTTTAGGTTTCTATCTTCCCCTTCCTTTTATTTTCTTTTAGCAATTTTGTCCGATTATTTTGGAGTTTTAATGAGTTAGGAATCAGTCTCGGGCTTATCAGTGTATTAACCTTATCCTAATTATGAAGGCATTTATTATTATTATGTTCATAAATTTATTAATTATACCTTGATAATTATCTCTTTGATTAATTGTGTTTCCCTTTAACTAATGTCTAAAACAACCCCCTTTTTTAATCCTTATATAGTATAATATTATAACAGAATTAACTTTAATATTTTTGAATAAATAAAATTTGAATATTGACTATTAATAATCTTACCTTAGATTTTAAGGTTAAATTATGATTGACGAATGATTTTAGTTATATTCTTAAGAATAATCATTCAACCCTATGAGTAATAATTTATTTTTGAATAAAAAATATTGAACTAATATGGATTATTTGACCATTAAAGGAATAATACTCTTGTGAATTAACTTGGACCTTACCCTTAATTATGGCAGTTACTTAGGATAAGAAACTCTAGGAAGAATAATGTTTTAACAATTTGTTAGTGAGTAGTTATAGATTATTCAATAAGCATATATTTAATGACCATTATATTTAAATAATAAAGAACTAACCTACCAAGGGACCATTAAGAAATTATTACCAATTATCCATTGTAACTAAATTATAAATAGTAGCGCATTATTACATAATAATTAGATAGCAATTGAATAATAATAAATCAATATTATATAATGACCATGTAGATAATTGAAATAATATTAAACTAACAAATGAATTTAATTATATATCTTTTTATTATTAAATAAATATATTATTAATAATAATTATTTAGTATTATAATAGTAATAAAGCATTTAAAATATATATAATGACCATTATAATTAAAATATTCCCTTAGTAATATTATTAATATATCGAATTTTAAATTAATTTATTTAAATAATAATTGAATAATATTAAATCATTGAATATATATTATATAATGACCATTATAATTAAAATATTAATATTATCCTTAAATTAACAAATAAACTCCTTCATTTACCTATTTTAACTATTTCTTGAAATATTAATTAGTTATTTGAGTAGTTTGACCAGGTTCATTAGGTCAAACTAGCCGTTATCTTATAGCCGTTGGAGTCTCTGCACACTCTATTTAATCGAGCTAAGCCTGATTTGATCTTCAACTTGTCCTGACGATGAACCACACTGGTTGGTTCGAAACGCGTCGACAAAAGATTGGTTATGTGATTTTGCCGAAGATTATCTTAACAATGTTATGGATCACAGAAGTCTAAATTCCTTAATAGTTTCAAAAATTATGTAAAATGAAATTATTTATTTTAAATAAAATCAAAATATTAATAATAAAAAATATATAATAAATTCAATTGTGAATAATAAAACCTTTAAACAATGTATAAAATTTCTAATTTCTATACTGATGAAATATAAAGATTAATTTTAAAAATATATAAAATCAAATTAATTATATTTTATTTTAATAAAATCAAAAGATTAATAATTTAAAAAATTATTTAAAAAATATATAATAAAATCAATGGTATATAATAAAATATTTAAAAAATTAAAATTTCTAAGATTAATTAAAAGATAATATTTCTAATTTCTTTTTGTCCATGAAATATAAGTATTGATTTTAAAGTATATAAAAATAAATTAATTATTTTAAATACAAGGGTGAGAAACATCCATATCGAGATACAGATGCACCAGTAGCAAGGACCAAGGATCGATAGGGTGAGCCTGCAAGGGCAAGGGAAATGGCCTTTGAGGAGGGATTGGAGGTTAGAGCTATGTACCGGCTTTGGAGGTCCAAAGTGGCTGTCAACGCAAGGGAAATGGCCAATGAGGACATCAAGGGAGGGAGGATGGGGTGATGGGGGCTTGCTAGGTTGCCTCAGGGCTCTTTGAAGGCTTGCCTTTGATCGGTAGGGCTCTTGACCGTCTTGCTTTAAGGCTTGGCTCTTGACCGTCTTGCTTTAAGGCTTGCATGCTTGCTTGGCTCGGGGGCAAAGTCTTTTACCCTAATAATTACAATATTAAGGGGAAAAAGAAAATGAATCGATTCATCGTCTCATTGCAGTGTGATAAAGAATGGGAAAAAAGAATAATACCTTGTCCTGATGCGATTCTTAGAATACCCAAAAATAAAAAATTAATAGTAAAATATATATAATAAAATTGTGTAGTCTAATTTATAGGCGAAATTGTTAATTTTGATAATGTGATAGATATTTTTAAAAGCTTGAGTTTAAATTGTTTAATATGCATAATTCGAATGTCTCATGAGTTTTTCATGGTGTTGAAGAGTGTTGAATCTGTTTATGCATTCAAAAACATATTTTAAACAACAAAAAGTCTTGAAATTATATTATCGGATTTTCGTGAATTCTTGAAATTGTATTGTGAGAATTTAATGAATTCTGATGAAAAAAACTATTTCATCAATAAATTTGATTGTGATTGGTTGGCTTCACTCTAATCTTATTAAATCATGATTGTAGGTTTGTACTTACGTCGCCCACTTGAGCTAGTACTGCTGACTCAGCGTGAAACACCATGGAACCACATGATTATTTACCAGGGGATTAACTTGTCACATCACATGGTAGGGAAACACTAAATTACAGTACAGTTGATAAACCAAGGAATTAACTTGTGGCATATCCTTCGCCTGTTTTACAACCTCTTCCACTCTCTTCACACCAACTGTACTTCTTTCACCCGAACAAGAATTTATTCTGAGTTTGAACGCCTTTCTGTAATATAAGTACTTCGAGTTAGAGTATCTAGTGAATGGTTTTCTGTAATTTCACTGTAACTATTTTGGGTGCTCTCTAAATTTTGACGTCCGGTAGGACGTATTTTGAATTCTAGGACGTATTTGACGGTGAGTATAAATGTTTCCACGTCAAGCTTGACATGTATTAGACATTTCCAACCTGTGAAAATGACGTTTATATTTGGATTTCATCCGTCAAAATTTATGATACCTGTTTTGAGTTAGTAACGCTAGCCAGGGACCGGTACACAACAGAGTTCGAATTCGTAGAGTGTAGGGTTTTGGTTTGGAAAGAGGAGAGAAGGACGAACGAGAGGAGTAGGGAAAGGCAGATATCGATTGCATGCCTAATTTGAAATGCCAGGCCTGATGGCTAGTAAGGCTTGAAGTGGGTGAAGTTGGATATTAAATTGAGTTGCAGCAAGATCAAGATACAAAGTTAGTGCTTGATGTTGACTGGAGAAGAGGAGACAACCGCACCATTGAACCACACCCAAACAGCGTAAGGTAAAATAAATACATTTTTCAAGTATTTGATAGAACCAATGACATCAATTAATTTTATTATTAAACGTCTACTTGACATCACATAGATTATTTGTTCCATAATGGTAATTGTATCATTTTTTGTTCTCCACCATGTACAAAGGACAAGCAACAAGGAAACCTGCTATTCATGGCTGGTTGCGTTGAAGGAATTGTGAAAATTTTGACAAACAAGCCAGGCTAAAACAGGAGTCCTCCGCAACACTTTTCTTTAAGTCGGAACGTGTACATCATTCAGTAAACTTTGCTCAAGGTATCATTTTACTTTTAACCATATTTTCAATGTTTTGTTTTGTGTAAAAAAGTCTCTAGCTTTTGACTTTTATTTATAACTGTGTGGAAAGTGAAAGATTCATTATAGTTTCAAGCATTCACGTTTATGTCTCAAACACTGCTTATTGCAAATGCTTCTCCTACAAGATATCGATGAGATCTTCCACCAGCCCTAATTCATTATTATTACTTTCGATTTCAAGCATTGTTATTATTATAGCTGTTCAAACTCATTATTACCATTAATTTGCTGCAATTTAATTATGACGTCTGAAACCCATGATTATTCTAGTTGATTTTAGAAATTATTACTACAATCAATGGAAACCATTATTACAATTGATTCAAACAAGAAATTACTACTACAATCGATGGAAACCATTATTACAATTGATTCAAACAAATTTTTACCAGTGACATATTTGTACTTCTATTACTAATTACAGTAAATAATTTTCATGTTATGTTATTGAGAAATAAAAAATCAAAAGATATTTTGAAAGCTTGATTGTCTACTCACTTTGTCCAAACGCTTCCTTTTGAGATGACATTTAAATATCTATTGTATGTAATATGATACTTACACATAGAAATCCATATATTATAAAACACATGCGATTATATTTTTGCCTGAAACATTTTTACAATAAATACATATGTTGAGAAAGTATTTGTGTCTTGCCACTGCCACTCGTAACTAGCTGTTGAGGTTCTTTTTTATAACAAAAACTTAGATTGAAGATTAAATGCACTCTTCATATATATTTATATGTTGTCTTTTTCTTTAATATATATTTATATATTGTCTTTTTCTTTAATAGAAAGATCTAAAATTGATACCGAATTAGTTGAACAATGGACCTAATTACATCTAACATGTTCTCCGGCTCCCAATGTTTGTAGAGTATGATGCCTCATCATTTTGTCATAAACATTCAAAAGCATGAAACCATCAAAAGTATTTCTAATTGAAATCATCAATGTACAAGAAGAAAAACCTATAAAAGCCATATTCATATTACCACCGAACGGAGAATTGAGTAATTGATCTATAATGTATCGAGTGAGGCTTATTAAATGCTCTGTTTAATCAAGATATTGTTAAAACTTACTTTCCAACTTCTTTCTTCATCATATCAATATTTTCTATTGTTCAGAAGGGATGTTGTCTTTTTAAATGTCATACTTTTATAATGTGTTATTATTTTCCAACTTCTCATCAAATAATGGTGATTGAGGATTTTTATCATCTTAATCCTGTGGCTTTCTTTAGTGTTCTTTACATGTTAACATTTAAGTACATAATCAAAATTATTAATCTCAAAAGTTAAAAAATCTCATAAAGTCTTAAAAGTATGGTTGCATGCTATTTAAAAACAAGGCACTTTCCAGGGAGATTAATGGAAGCTGAGATATAAGAGTAGTTTCTAGATTAACACTCAGAAATTTGAGTAGAACGTAAAATAAAAGGCATGAAAAGTACAAAAACGTCATCAAATTTTCATTTAACAAGCAAAGAGGATTTGAAATTCCAGGCCTGCTCTAAAAGCACAAAAAAACACGTAGAATCCACCACGTTCGCCATCTCCATTGCTATTGCTGTGATGTGTGTTTCTTCAAAATGTCCAGTGGTTTCAGTGTCTCTGGCACTCTGCCTATTGAAAGCCACTCACGTTAGCTTGCCGTGGCAAATCAACCCAAGATCCCAACCTGTACCTCGATTCCTCAGATTTGGGTATCAGAGCCGGAGCCTTGAGGGCCAACAACAAAATCAGGCTGGGCCCTCCGCTAAACGAATCATAAATGAGATGTTTTGTTTGGGAATTTTTCCATTAATGGAAGTGTATTAATAATTTTATTTAACATATTTGGTGATTATTTCAGGTTAAACATATAACGAAAACAATCCCAACAAATCCAGAGTTTTGCATCCCTCAAATTGCTTACTTACTTGTGGCTTAATAGTTGCAACGCTATATGAATATTTATTAGATAATATCGCACTAGGACCATATAGCGGATGGACGAGGCTTAGAGTTGACTACGATACTATTCGCATAATTAACCCAACCTTATTCATATTTTGTATAGAATGAATTAATTTTAAAACTGATTTAGTTTTTTAATAAATATCATTAATCTGGGCAGATCTGAAATAATGATAAAATGTTTTGTAACACGTCTTATTAAACTAGTTGCATCTTTCAACGTTTTATAATTTGGTCAATTAAATTTAAGCCCAAAATACACTATAGTCAGTAATGCTACAAATAATTCCAGAAGTTTTACCAGTCATCAATACAAATCTCTTTAAATGGTGAATTATTTCCATTTTCAAATAAATGTTTTTAAATGGTGAATTATTTCTATTTTCAAATAGAAATTTTCAACTACAAGTAAAAGTAAGAAAACGCAGGTGCAGGTGCAATGTGCTTAAGTGTAGTGCCAGATTCATGTTGAGTATTTTGGAAAATATTCTTTCTAATTCAAAAATTTAAATGATCTATCTAATGATTTTGTATCTTTAAATTTTTATTTAATTATTTAACATTTTTTAATTTATATTCAATTTCAATTTTTAAAATAATACAATTATAAAATTACCTTATAAATTCTCAAATAACATATTAAATCATATAAAATAATAAATTATATTATATAAAAAATAATATCAATTAATATATATTAACTACATTTACTAATCACATTTATTAATGCATTTATACTAATTTATTAGTAACCATATTTTAATTTTCATTCCAAAATCTCACTTTTAGTTACACATTTATATTTTCCACGTGAAATTTTTTATTTGTTGAATTTAGGCTTTTGTGATCCATATCAAGTTATGAGAAGATTTTTGGGCGGTAATAACATTATGATACATTTGTCGACCAGTTTCTAATCAACAAGTGCGGTTCATCGTCAAGACAAGTTGAAAAATCAGATCATGGTTGCATGTTAAATAGGGAGAGCAGATCTTCCAATAGCTAAGTTTGACTAGGAAACAGCTATATGGCACGCGGTAATTAGATCAGACTAATAGCTAACAAGTGTAGTTCATCGTCAGGACAAGTTGAAGAATCAGATCATGGTTGCATGTTAAATAGGGAGAGCAGATCTTCCAATAGTTAAGTTTGACTAGGAAACGGCTATATGGCAAGTGGTAATTAGATTGGACATGGACCACAATTCTATTTAATACTAATATTTAATTATAGTAATTTTATTAGATAAATTTATTCAATGAATTAATACATATTATAATGTATTATAGATTCTGAATGTTAAAATAACAACTTTACGAATATTTCTTTTTAATATTATAATGTTTAATTAAACTTATAGTAAGAATAATTATAGGTAATAAGGACATGGACCAAAATTCTATTTAATACTAATATTTAATTATAATAATTTTATTAGATAAATTTATTCAATGAATTAATACATATTATAATATATTCTAGGTTGAATGTTAAAATAACAACTTTATGAATATTTCTTTTTAATATTATAATGTTTAACTAAACTTAAAGTAAGAATAGTTATAGGTAATATTAATATTAATAATTAAGTAAAATGTTACTATATTTATGTTAAAATGTTTAATAGTGATTAATAATAATAATAATATGTATTTATTCTCCTTAATATCCCTATAACTATAATACTAATATTATAAAATTAATTATTACTTTAAAATTATATTATTATATTATTATTATTCTTACCTAATAATTAATAATAGTATTATCCTGATGTTATTAATGGTTTGTATAACCTATTAATAATAGTATTCTCCAACAACCGCTCAGGAGGCACCACCCCTTTAAGGTACAATTTAAATTTGATATTCCCTTATCTGAGGGCCAAATAGATGCAGACGCTATAGATAAATGGTTGAATCTGTTGGAAGGATATTTTTCAGTCCATGAATTTTCCAATCGAGAAAATATTACTTTTGCACTTCTCAAAGCCGCCCCACACGTCAAGGACTGGTGGGAAACCTATTGTGAACAAAAGTACGAGAGGGAATCCTCATTGTTTTCAACCGCACCCACTTGGGATTCTTTCCAAGATGCCATCAAGGAACAATATTAACCTATTGGGAGCTATTAAGATAAATACGTAAGTGGACCACGCTACGATAGGGAAGGGACCAAGATGTGTCGGAGTTCACAAATATTTTCCATACCCTCCACACTAAGTTGGGTATCAAGGATTCTAAGCGGAATTTGGTACTCAAGTACCGCGACTGTCTACAGAAGTACATCTAGGATGAGATGGAGTTCCTAGACATATCCTTGACACAACATCCTGATACGCTGTTAAGATTGGGCGGAAGTTTAAACAAAAGAAGAGCGACTTTGGATCTGCAAATCTGAAGCAAGGAAAAGGCGCCCCCAAACCAAAGAGCAAAGTCCAAAGCCAAGGCAGGGTGGCCCAAGACAACCCAGAAAATGGTGTGAGTTCCATAAGCACTTCACTCACAACACAAGTGAGTGTTGGGCCAAGTAGTCACTGGTGGCCGAGCTGAAGGCTTCTGAATCAGACACATGGTTCGGCTCTGAGTCAGAACCCGACAAGGGGAATGACAAAGGGAAGCATATCATTGATGCAGAGCCCACTGCGACCGTGGTCACCACCAAAATCAAGAAGGATGAGGCTGAAGATCTAGAGGAGGTGGAACACCTCTTCCACTCTCAGATGTGGGTGAAAGGTTCTCCGCTACAGTTCATTGTCGACAGTGGGAGCCAAAAGAACCTCATTTCAGCAGAGGTCGTGAAGCGGTTGGGCCTACCGACGACAACACATCTACAGTTGTACACCATCGAGTGGCTTCACCAAGGACAAGATTTCTGCGTCAGCCAACAGTGTCGCCTTCCCTACAACATCAAGCCCTTCACAGATGAGGTAATGTGTGATGTTGCTCCTCTTGAATTTTGTCATGTATTATTAGGACAACCATAGTTGTGGAAGCAACATGTTGTATATGAGTGTAGACCTCGCTCTGTGATTATTACTTTGGGCAATAGGTTGTACAGGATACTGGAGGTAGCCCTGCCTACTGCCATCTCTTTAATTACTGCAAAGAAATGCAGTAAGACTATTTCCCATACCAGGAAATTTTTTTCTTTATGATTCGCCCTCAGGGCAAGAAAAAGGTTGTGGCCACGGGTTCCAGATAGGGCTCCTCTGTACAGAAGCAGTAGATGGACAAGGTCATGGAGGAGAATAGGGACATTTTTGCTTCACCTACAGGATTACTTATGCATTGTCAGGTCAAACACTCCATCGATCTGACCCTGAGCGCGTCATTACCCAATGGATCGATCTATCGACACTCTATTCTGGAGAACGATGAGATCAAGAGGCAGATTCAGGAGTTGTTGCAGAAAGGGCACATCAGGCCAAGCTCATCACCCTGTGGGAGCCTAATTATATTGGTACAGAAGAAGGACAGGACTTGGAGACTTTGTATTAACTATCAGGGGCTGAAAAAGATCACTGTCTGGAATAGGTACCCAATCACATAGATTGTTGACCTTTTGGACCAGCACAAGGGGGCCAAATATTTCAGTAAGATTGACTTGAAGTTCGGTTATTACTAGGAGCCTATTGAACCCTCAAATGTGTGGAAAAATTCCTTCAAATCCAAGGAGGGCATTTTCCAATGGTTGGCCATGCCTTCTAGATTGATGAATACCCCCGCAACCTTCATGAGATTTATGGATGGCATCTTTCGACCCTTCACCAATGCATTCATGGTGGTGTATTTAGATGACATCTTGAACTTCAACCAGAGTTGGGAAGAGCACCTCCACCATATTCGACAGGTTCTTCAAACCCTGCAACAACACAAGTTGTGTGCTAATTTGGAGACATACACAACTGTAGATCCATAATTTGGTTAGCCGCACCTTTACGAGAGCGATCCAGAATTTGGGTTCACATACCAGACACTCTCGGAAGGTAAGAAAGCTCCAAAGTTTCATCTCCAGGATGCATTATTATGCCACTTGGGACACATCTGTGTCCCTTCAAGCGAGCGTTGGCAAGATGATTTTGGAGGCATACTAGAGTCGAGTCGCTGGACATTTCAAAGTAGAGAAAACAGTGGTAGTACTGCAGAAGTATTTTTGTTGGCTGAACCTTCGTCAGGATCTTGGGAGGTACATTAAATCCTCCATTGCCTAAACCATTTCCAAACCAACCATCAAGAAGCAAGGCCTATATACTACTCTGCCTACTCCTAGTTGACCTTGGGAATCCATCTCTATGGATTACATGTCGGGCCTTCCTTCTACTAAGCATGAAAACAACTTTGTTTTCGTGGCCGTTGACAGATTCTCTAAGATGGTCATTATGGTGACATGTAAGAAGAGTATCACAGTAGAGGCCACTATTAAGTTTTTCTTTGAGAAAGTGTGGGTACACTTTGGGATACCATAGTCCATTTTCTTTGATCGAAAATAAAATTCCTAAGTGCATTTTGGTCAAGTCTTTGGTCGATGATGGATACCAAACTCACTAATTCCACACCTTTCCATCCCCAAACTGATAGATAAACGGAAGTCATCAACAGGATGATCATACACATTCTGCACATGTACAACTCGAAGCATCCACACACATGGGATCAAAGCCTCCCCTATGTCAAGCACGACTACAACAGAGCTCTCCACAGCTCAACGGGTTAAAGCCCCTTTCAGGTAGGGCTGGGATTTCAACCATTATGTCCCATTAATGTGGACGTACCATTTGCAGCTACTCAGGTAGATTTAGCTCATGTCTAGTCCGAAACTGACATGGCTAACAACTTCATTGAGTGCATTCAATGCATTCGCGAGAAGGTCCATGATATATTGGACAGAGCCAATGCTAAGTACAAGCATCGCCATGACCAACATCGGGTGTCACATAAGTTCCAGGTGGGTGACAAAGTTTGCCTACATTTGTAGAAGTAGCGCCTCAATGGACCCCATTGCAAGCTTCGCCTGCTCTGATATGAGCCATACACCATCACCAAGGCTGTAGGGGACAATGCCCTTGTGCTCATCATTCTACTTTTCCTTGGTCTGCACCCAGTGTTCAATGTAGACCGCCTTTCGCCATGCTTTCCACCATTTTTGGACACATCCGACATTGCAGAACAACTCACACCAACAGAGCTAAACTTGGACTACATGGAACATGCCCCAACTAATTGGATCATGGACACACAGATCAATAACACTTTCCAGCAGAAGATCCAACTATATTGGGTTGTCAAACTTAGCCAACTCCTGCACCAAGGCAAGTGGCTCCTTAGGGACCAAGTTTAGCAGAAGTTTCCCCATCTCATGGAGGCACTCAATGCAATGGGGACCATTGCATCCTAATGGGGGAGGATTGATCCAGGTGGATATTGGTGCCCACCCTCCTTTCCACTTGGTCCCCCAACACTGTCTCTTTCAATTTTTTAGTTTCCTTAATTGTAGCATAGTTTACTATTTTTGGCAGTTTTTCAAGTCCTGAATTTCCGAAGCCATTTTGAGGCCCTAAACGATGTTTTTAGGGAGAACGGAGAGACCAAAAACTTTCCAAATAGGCTATCTAGTTTTTTTGGCCTATTCTTTGAGATATTTGAAACAAGGTATTATGAGAGCCAAACAGAGATCGTATGCCAATTTGGATTAGCTCTGTCGATAATAGTGGTATCTTCCCTTCCTAAAATCTTGGCCATAATTTTAAGAATAGGTCTAACCTCCTCGACAAAAGTATCCAAAGGAAAATGAGTAGGCTCCAAAGGCATATGCTTCCCATCACGCATTAGAAAGAAATTCAATTAAGCATAATTCAACCCAGATAAGTCTTGGAAGGCATAAAATAGAGTTTATTCTGAGAAAGGAGTATAAGAACTTGAGGAAGGAAAACATAATACTTTCTAAATCGAAAGGAAAGACACTTGAAAAATATTTTCACCTAATTTTTTCATAACAAATTTTTTTTTAGGATAGAGGGCATAAACCAACCAATATATGAATTCTAGGAACACATGGGTTTGAGGAATCATGGCAGCTAAAACACCTGACCTAATAGTAGCAGCATATACAGGAGACTCAGCTTGGTTGAGAAGATCACACTTGTAAATTTCTATGTAATTAATGGAGCAAAATGGGTCAACTATATCCCTTTCGGTGTCCATCAATGGAATATGGGAAGAAGAACTTGCTAAAATGGCTTTCTTTGATATTTTGATCATCTTGGATGTTAGAGATATCGCACAAATACCTAAGTAGTGGCGGGTGATGCTGACTGGAGCTACAATTTTTACAATTGGATCCACTAAAGCAGGAGCAAGGGACAATGACAAATGAAATGAGTAGAAGAATTGAGATTTTATAGAGAAAATGGAATAGCGAGTGGGAAAATGGAATTAAATGCAAACATAGGAACTTTGAATTGATGACATGGTGACAAGATGGATGAGGTGACATATGAGATGGTTGATGAGGTGGCAGAGGGTTATGATGACATGTGATGACAGAGTAGTGGCAGAATGGATACATGGCACCCGCGCTTGCTTGCCGACTTAATACAGGGGCAGACTCCTGTACGGAGGAAATCCGATGGAGTCCCCCTGTAACAATTGTGAACCGTTGATTTGCAGTCAACGCATATCTAGAAAAGTATTTTTGGAGGTGTTGGCTTGAGGGGGCTTGGACCCAGGTTCAGAGTTAGTTGCGCTAACCAACAAAACCCTACACTACCGGCCCTTTCTGTAATAACTCACTTAGCTCAAGTTGCAGTCTCACCCAAGGCAGTATTGGGGGATGCTAGAACCAGGCTTCTGCATACAGAAGGCTATGTGATGTGAGGTTAGGGTGTTTCTTCAGTTTCAGGCCTGATCTGACCTTTGCAAACCCTTATTCATGAAATCCCTGAACTTAAAGTGATTTTCAGTTAGACAGAGTTATGAACTTCGTGTAAACGTTTAGTCATGTAAAAAATAGCGTATCACAGTAGAACCGGATCTTTGTGAAGAATTTAAGAAAAAATACAGATAATTGAATTCAATTGTGCATAAATACAGAAAACACACTAGTATACAAATTGGACATGGAATTGTTTCAAATATTCTTTATGACTTCAAATCTTCCTTATACAAACTTCCCAAATCCTACGCACCAGGGGCCCGCGCACTCAGCTGCGGACTTACCAAGGTCTCCGCAGACTTAGTTGTAGGAGCCTTCCCCTTTGCCAAAAATACATAAAGATCGTACATACTTAAAACATATCAAAATCCCATTCTATTCATTGATTCCCTTAGACTCGCTAAGACACCCTTTTATATACTTTTTCCCATTACAATACCATGGTCTGCAAACTATGTATGAATCTCTAAACAATACAAAAAGTAAGGGTCTTTGAGCTTCCCAAATCCCCTTGACTCCTAGTGAGTTGCACTACTCGTACTCCGCTCCTCAAAATGCGGTGCCTTTTGCAATATCTTGTCAAAAATTGACCCAGGGGACCCCGTCCCAATAGGAGGCACTCAGAGAGATAATCGTTGGGTTTTCTCCATCTAATGGGCCCCGCCTAAAGTCTCCATCGTGCCCGAAAATGTAAATGAAATTTAAACATTGTCAACTTTGGTGTATGGGAACCCACCTGCTTTAATCTTAAGTCTACATTAATATTTAATTAGTGCAGCTTAATCCACCATTATAAATTAATCAAAATTCAAAATCAAAATTTTTTCCTTTTGATTTTTTTTCTTTTGTAGACATATGTACATTTTATTTTGAACACAGAGCAAAGTAAAACAAGCTACAACATCTGGCTCCACCCGCAGATAGTGTTTTAAAACAAAACACTAAGAACCGCAAATTGATGCCTTCACCTTGGGCATGGAGTCAAAATTATAGCTTGAAACATTACAATGAAGAGCTCACCGAATATTCAAAATAATCAAACTAGTATATACAATTAAGAGATAAAATGAAGTCAGTGTTGAAAGTAGTGTTTCAAATACTACCCATTGACTGGCAGCTGCAACAGTTCACCTTCCAAAATTTCCAGAATGAAAGTGCCATTGGTTTTGACTTCTGCTATTTTAAAAGGACCAAACCATAGAGGATCAAACTTTCCATGTTTGCCTTTATCTTATCACCTTACATCCCATTGATGAGCCCCAATTTTTGGTAACAATTTGGGCTCATTTGGCCTACTTACCTTGCTCAACCCTTCATCTTTTATCACTTATGCATCATTTCCTAGTATATTCGTTTTATTTGTAGGAAGAAGGGCAGGCATTATTCCTATGTGACTAATACATGATGATTTCAGGTTTTTTGACATTAAATGGAGCAAAGACCACGCAGGAGGAGACAAGGAGACAACAAAGGTGGCATTGCAGGTTTATAGGGAGGTTGTCCACAGTCTTGAATGACCTCCCTCGTGATCTCCACCCCAACTCCGAGCTCCAACAGCTATCCCCACCAAGCTAAAAGGCAGCCAACGGATTCTACAGGAACAACAGTTTACTTTTAGTTGGACAGCTGAGCTCCACTAATTGAGGAAGCCAGCTTGATCCTCATCATGTATAAATATTGAGGCCGTAGCCTTTGATAGAAGCTTTTTGAACTTTTGAACTACTGTTGCAATTTCTAAGCACGAGCTACAGCTCGGTTTTTGCTTTTTGTAAGCCAGTTTTGGCATGTTGTTAGACTCATGATTATTTAATAAAGGCAGGCAGATTTGGATTCAATCCTGAGTTCTTAAGAGGAGCTATAGCTCTCAGGTTAGGGCTCAACCTGAGAGCAATAGACCTCCTTTTCCTTGTATTGTTACTTGTCTTTCCTTTCAGCACTTCATTTCTTTGCTTTGATATGCATTTGGAAAACACAGTCTGCTGATTTAATTTCTTTAATGTGATTGAGTAGGATTAGTTTATGGTTAAAGTGCTTTCAGTAGCTTAGATTAGAGTAGGAGGATTAGCATTCATTAGAGCTCCAAGAAAAGGTTGACAGTGCACTCACTGCCATCTCTGTTTAGAGATTGGGGGTGTAGACCGTACCAACCATAAAAACGCAGTCTTATACGTTCATGCAAGCTGCAACACAATCATTTCAGTCATAGAACCGTCCATGCATTCTGATCTTGAGCAGTACTTCTTCGTTCCAACACCATGCACTATTTCTCTCTGAAGTTTACATTGCTGTTCGTTGGTTTAATAACACAGTTAAAATAGGTTGATGGAATTCTCGGTTTTGTGCAAGACATAGAGGATTTGTTCCATTTACACTGCGCAACATTGTTCTATTATCTTCTTCTTCTTCTCAACCGCGCCTAAGCCACCTGCTTAACCTCTGTTCAGCTCGTTTTCCTTCCAATCCTTCTACTGTTCACGTAGCTCCGTCTTTTTGACTTTTCATTGCTTCCACCCTTCTATCCACCAACCAACTGCATGCACTCTCTCTCCATCCCATCTCTCTGTCCCTGAGCCATCACTAGCTCCCTTTTCATCCTACCTATCCACCCACACCGCTCCTCCATCACCAAAAACTCCAACCGCAGAACATCCTGTAGAAGTTAGCAGACTTCCTGTAGAAATCCCGAGCTTCCTGTAGGATCCCCTGCAGACATCCTGTAGAAGCCTGCAAACTCGGTTGCCAAGCACCTGAACGTTGGGACTCCTGTGAAATGATGTTAGGGATCCTCTGGAACCTCTCCTAGCCCTCCTGACCTTTTTCAAGCCTTCCTTCCCTTCGAACTACCCCTGCACAGTCAAAACCTAATAAGAAACAAAGTCATAATAACTCCAACCACTTAAGCAAAAATATAAAAACAATGTTCTTTTCAATGGAAGTAGTTTAAATTCATGCATCTCATATCACTAGAAGTAATGGCACCATTTTTAGGAGTTACATTCCCATCATTGCATTGTAAGGATTAAGCTAGTCAGATTAGGGTTTACTAGGGTTTCCATGTTTGGTTGGCTTTCAGTTCATTCTTGCAAAGTAGGTTAATTTCCTTTGAGATAGTCTTCGTTCATCATTTAGAAAGCTTCTTCTGAGAACATATAGAAGTTGGCTTGAGCCCTAGCGGACTTGTGCCAGCTGACCAAGTGACAGCTGAGACAAGAGCTAGTACTTGTGCATACAGCACCGTCGCTTCCAAGTTTGTTACGAACTACCGGGTTGATAAAATTAGAGATAGGAAGCTCCAGGAGTTGTAGCATTATTGCTACAATACTGGAGCCCACCATCTTTTTGGCGCCGTTGCCGGGGAAGCGTCAGAGTATTAGTAATTGTTGCTTTTCTTCTATTTTCTTACTCTTGCCTTCTGCCAAGTAGTTTATTTCATTTCCATTCTGCAAAAGTAGCATAGACATTTCCTGCTTTCATAGATTAGCATTTCTCACTTTCATAGATTAGCATTTCTCGCTTTCATAGATTAGCATTTCTCGCTTTCATAGATTAGCATTTCAATTCTGCAATTTCATTTCTGCAAGCGTAGCTTAGCCTTTCAATTCTACAAGCGTAGACTAGCATTTCCATTCCTGCAATTTCATTTGAGCAAAGTAGATTAGTTCTTTCCTGCTTTCAATTTAATTCTGCATCTTTATTTCAGTAAGATAGTTAGTTGTAGATCAATCTGTTTCAATTTTGCAGGTACCAAAGAAAAACAAAAGCAATCAAAAAAGTCTTTCCATTTCATGCCTCGTAGGAATCGAGATAAAACAGGCAAATTCCTACCCAACACCCCCACCACATCACTGAGTCACCCTTCTCTCTTCTTTGGTGACAGTGATCCAGAAGAACCTATAGGTGAACCTCCTGAGATATACGAAGATCCTATAGCAGAAGAAGAATTAGAGACCATCCCATCTGAAGCTATGGCTGACAATAGAAGAGAAGATGAGAGAATAGAAGGTGCCTTTCCCATCCGAGAGAGCAATGGAGAGATGAAAATGAAGAACATTAGCCCCTCTGCTTTACCTCACTTCCATGGACTGACTACTGAAGATCCTGATACCTTCCTGTTTGAGTTTGTTGTCCTTTGTAGAACCTATGATTATACTGAAGATGAGCAGAAGCTGAAACTCTTCCCTTCAACTCTTAAGGATGCAACATTACGCTGGTTCATGGGCTTACCTGGGAATAGTATCACTACTTGGGCTCAGATGCAGAAAGCTTTCAATACCAAGTACCGGGACTACTGTAGGTCCAAGGAAACCAAGGGAGAAATCTTTCGGATGACTATGGGAAATGATGAGTCCTTAGAGGATTATGAGGAGAGGTTCCAACTTAGCTATAAGCGGGCCAGGTGCACACTTGACCCTGAATCCCTCAAGTTGGTCCTGCTCCGAGGAGTCCCTGAAGACCTCTTAGATACCCTTCACATGTTAGCTGGGGGGGATATTTACCAACTGCCTTATGAGGACATCAAGACTGTGTTTAGAAACCACTCCAGGGCAGCTCGGAAACGAGGTAGAGGAAACCTCCTCTCAACTGGTGTCCCTTTCTCCAAACATGAGTTTGCAAATCAATTAGAAGATCTTAAGAGTGAGTTGAGACAGACCATTGCCATGCAACTGGACACATTCAGGATCCAGCAGAAGAAGGAAGAAGCTGAGAGAGCCTTGGCTATCTTTTGCCCTAGATGTACAAGGAGACACCCTAAGAACGAATGCCCATTGCATTCGGTTGAAGTGTGCTTCGTTTGTGAGGAGGACCATCCCACAAATCAATGTCCAACCTTACCTGGGTTTAAAGCTATGTACCAAGGGACAGAAGCTCCCACTGAACCTCTCTATTACCTCAACCAAAGGAGGCCACAAGGACCTAGACCTTACCAGCAGGGGATGCAAGGGGCACCTCAAGCTTATTACAGCCCCAACCAATCGACCCCTATGCCTTCCTGGGGTCCCCCTGCTCATCCTTCCTGGTCTATGCCTCCTCCATGGTCTTATCCACCTCAGTACCCTACTCAACCCACTACTCATTCCTATCACTCACATGCCCAGCCACAGCCTCAGTGGAATGCACCTCAGTCGGGGTGGAGGCCCCAGTACAACACTCCTCCCGCCATTTTGCCTCCACCACCAGTTCAACCTCAGCCATTACCTCCTGCTCCTCCAAGGCAACCTCAAATACCTGCTCAACCGAACCCGAACCCCAACAATAGACACGCCCAACAGGTATACACTGGGGAAACATCATGCCCTACTTATGCTATGGAGATCCAGGAGATCAATCTTCGATCTGGAAAGACTCTTCCGGATCGCCAACCTCCTCCCCCAGAGGATGAGGAAGATAAATAGGAAAGTGAACCAAAGGCTATTCCACCCTTTCCTGAGAGACTAACAGCCACCACACAACCCAACCCAGAAGAGGATGAGCTTTTGGGAGAGCTCAAGCAGTTGTGTGTGAAAATACCACTTCTCCAAGCCATCAAGGACGTGCCTATATACAACAAACTGGTTAAGGAAAAGTGTTTCAAACACCCAGGCAGGCGAAAGAGAGATGCTTCAACCATCAATGTCTTAGGACAACTATCTGACCTTATGTTAGGACAAGTCATCTGCCCAAAGTATCTAGATCCTGGGAGTCCTGTAGTAGATGTCCACATCAATGACACCATCATACCTCACACCTTGATTGATTTGGGGGCTGCCATTAATGTGATGACCAGGGATACCATGCTCAAACTCAATCTTCAGGGTTCCTTGAGGAAGACCTCGACAGTACTGCAACTAGCAGATCGCTCCACTGTGACTCCCGAAGGGATTGTGGAGGATGTCTTGGTCTCTGTCGACTCTTGGGAATACCCTGCAGATTTCCTGGTTCTGCAACCCAAGGCAAAGCTTACTGGATATCCTCTCATTTTGGGAAGGCCTTGGTTAGCCACTGCAGATGCTTACATCAGTTGTCGTGCAGGAAACATGACCATCAAAAACGGTCCTATGTCCAAGCAACTAGTCCTATACCCTCCTGCCCAACCTTCCTTAGAGCATGACTTACCACTTTGGTTGGAGGAAGGGGAAGAGGATGAAGTGTACTCAGCACCTCTGTGCACCCTAGATACCACTAGAAGAGACCTCCCAACCGAGGATGACTTGATTGAGACTTTGATCCAGAATCCACCTTCCAGTGCACTATCCTTAGAGAAATTGGTGGAGGACGCCCAAGCCAGCACCTTAGTGGATCTTTGTACAACCAACCCTGTTACTCCCAGAGTCAAGAATGTGGAGTTCGGCCCTGAGAGAATGTTAAAGATCAGCTCCTCCCTATCTCCTTCCCAGGAAAAGGAGCTATGTAGCCTGTTGGCCAGTCACCTAGATGCTTTTGCTTGGAGCTATAAGGAGATGAAAGGAGTCCATCCCTCGGTCTGTACCCATCACATATACATCAAGGAGGATTGTAAACCGGTTAGGCAACCTCAGAGGAGAATGAACCCAGCCCTTAAGGACATTGTCAAGGAAGAATTGCAAAAACTGTTGGATGCCGGATTCATTTACCCCATCTCAGATAGTGAATGGGTGTCCCCTCTGGTGTTGGTTCCCAAGAAAAATGGGAAGTGGAGAATCTGTGTGGACTATTGAGAACTGAACAAAGCTACCAAGAAATACCATTTCCCTCTACCTTTCATAGATCAAGTGTTGGATGGACTGGCAGGAAAGAAGTTCTTCTCTTTCCTGGATGGGTTTAGCGGGTACAACCAGATCCAAATCAGCCCGAAAGACCAAGATAAGACCACCTTCACTTGTCCTTGGGGTACCTTTGCCTACCGAGTTCTTCCCTTTGGGCTATGCAATGCTCCTGCTACCTTCCAGAGAGCTGTCTTGAGCATCTTCTCGGAGTTGGTCCATGATGCGGTGGAAATCTATATGGATGACTTCACTCCTTACGGGTCCAACTTCCAGGAAGCATTGTCCAATCTGGGAAAGGTCCTAACCAAATGCATTGAGATGAACCTGTCCCTTAGTCCTGAAAAATGTGAATTCTTGATGACTGAAGGGACCGTGCTAGGCCATACCATTTCTTGCCAAGGGTTATAGGTGGATCCTAACAAAATTGCTCTTATCAAGAAGGTTCCACCTCCTCAATAGGTAAGGGATGTTCGGAGTTTCTTAGGATTAGCAGGGTATTACAGGAGATTCATTAAAGACTTCAGCAAGCTAGCCTCGCCATTGTTTGGCCTGTTGGCAAAAGATGTGGAGTTTAAATGGACTGACGATTGTCATAGGGCTTTGAATGAATTAAAGGACAAGTTGGTGTCAGCCCCAATCTTGAGAGGTCCAAACTGGGCCCTACCTTTCCACATCCACACTGATGCCTCGAACAAAGCCATAGGTGCAGCTTTAGGACAAGTTGAACAAAAACTTCCATATGCCATTTACTTTGTTAGCAAAAACTTGTCCAAAGCTGAGCTGAATTACACTGTAACCGAGAAAGAGTTCTTGGCTATGGTCCATGCACTGAACAAGTTCCGTCATTATATCACTGGCTACCAAACATTTGTACATACAGACCATGCTGCAATTAGATATTTAATGAATAAACCAGATGTGAATGCTCGTATTATTAGATGGTTACTTTTGTTGCAGCAGTTTGATTTGACCATTGTTGACAAACCAGGTAAAGAAAATGTTGTTGCTGACTTTTTATCTAGATTGGATTTATCTGCAGATGAGGATGGGACAGTGGATGACCAGATGCCCGATGAACATCTGTTTGCTATCTCAGCACTCTCTCCATGGTTTGCTGATATAGCCAACTACCTTGTTTCAGCACAGTTCCCTCCGCACCTATCTTCAAGAGAGAAGAGCAGAATCATCAGAAAAAGTGCCTCATTTACTTGGATCGGGGGCAATCTGTTCAAGCTTGGCCCCGATCAGATCTTAAAAGGGAGGAGGAAGTCTTTGATATCCTCCTCACCTGTCATGATGGGCCTTGTGGAGGACATTTTGCAGCAAAGAGGACTGCCTTCAAAATCCTGCAGGCAGGCTACTATTGGCCCACACTTCATCAAGATGTCAGAAGATATATCAGCCAATGTGACCAATGCCAAAGAATGGGGAAACCGACTCAAAGGGACGAGATGCCTCTCCAACCTCAAGTGACTCTTGAGCCATTTGAGAAGTGGGGTATGGATTTTGTGGGTCCAATCAACCCTCCTTCGAGGCAAAGGTCTTACATCATTGTGTGCACTGACTACCTGACAAAGTGGGCGGAGACTAAAGCAATCAAAGCAACAACAGAAGAGAAGGTGGCCGAGTTCTTAAGAGAAAACATCTTCTACAAGTTTGGCTACCCAAGAGAGCTGGTCACCGATCAAGGGAGCCAGTTCACATCCAACCTAGTTGAAGACCTGCTAGCTCATCACAAGATCAAGCATAGGACTTCCACCCCCTATCATCCTCAAGAAAATGGGCAGGTGGAAGTCACCAATAGAGCATTAGAAGGGATCTTGACTAAGGTGGTGAGCAGCAGCAGAAAGGACTGGGCAGATCGCCTAGTTGAGGCCACATGGGCTTACAAAGCAACCTGGAAGACCACCACCGGCTTCACACCTTATGAGCTGGTCTATGGGAAGAAAGCTTTGCTGTCCATTGAATTTGAGTACAACACTTTGAGGATGGCAGCTCAGCTAGATCTAGATCTCATCCATGCACAACAAGAAAGGTTATTGCAGCTGAATGGACTGGACGAGCACCAGATGCAGGCCGTCCTTCACTCAGAAGTGGTTCAACTGCAGAGAAAGGTGTGGCATGACCAACATCTCCATGACAAGCAATTCCAGCCGGGAGATTGGGCCTTGTTGTATGACTCCAGATACAAAGATTTCAAGGGGAAGCTGAGAACCAGATGGCTAGGACCATATGCAGTGGAAAAATGCCATGACAATGGATCTGTTCTTATTCGAACCATTGATGAGGAAGCCATCCCCATGCTTGTCAATGGGCGTCGCTTGAAGATCTATAGGAAGCCTCTCTCAAGACAAGAGTTCATCAAAACTATGGAGAAATCAGTGATGGTCATAGAGAAGGGTTCTGCCTCTGCTTTGGGCATACCCTGAAAGATTTAAAAAAAAATAAATAATAATAATAATAAAGATCCTTGGGTGAAAACCTCATTGAGGCGCCCCTATTGTCTTTCAAAAAAAAAAAAAAAAAAAGAGATTCGAAAAGATCCTTGAGTGAAAACCTCTCTGAGGCGCTTAAGGCAGATGGCAAGGGTGAAAACCTCATTGAGGCGCCCCTGTTATCTTTCAAAAAAAAAAAAAATAAGCAAAAAAGACAAGGACAACAAGTTCATAATGTAAAATTGCATGCAGGTTGCAGGTGTTCTATGGAGGAGAGGAGGCCTCTCAACTCAGAGCCAAGGATCCTTATCATGCTGTCAGGAGACCTCACCAGCACCTCCTCTAAGAATACTCCTTTTCTCCAAGGTATGTGCACAATTTCATCACAGCTTGAGTCTTCTACAGGAAGATGCAGACTTTCTACAGGAAACGCAAACTTTCTACAGGAAGCTCTGTATTTCTACAGAAAACTTCCTGTAGAAGTTCGGGACAACCCAGAATTCATTTTATGAGGAGATCTAACGACTAAGGATCGGTTTGGACGCATGCAAGCTACTGTTGTCACCCTTGCACACTGCTGTCACCTCGTTCTACCATCCTTGTCGACATGCAATGAAGTTACCTGCACCAGCAAAGCAGATCGTTGAGTTATCAAAGAGAAAGCAATTTTTAAGATAAAAAAATGCTGAGATGTCATACCATATCCATCCCAGCCATCCATGAGCTCAGGGAGCGTGATCGTGAGGCCAAATCCTTCGTCGTGCAGCATGCACCCGAGGAGGAAGAACTGTTACAAGACATCCTGCGGGAGTCCTGTAACAGTTAAGCCCGCTAGAGTGTACACCATTCACAGCGCTGGCCATATGCAATGAAAACGCGGGTGCATGCAGCCAAGCATCAAATCCATCGTCGGCAGCCTGTAAACATGAACCTCCGGGCCTGTGCAAATTCATCAGCGGCAAACGAATCCACTCATCATCGTCCGAAAGCCGAAAAATCGTGTTGCAGCCGCACAGGTAAGTGTCTCGACCCTTTCTTCCGTCAGATTGCATGAATTTTACTTTGAAATTGTTTGCAAAGTGTGAGGTGAATGGGTTGAGCGGCTATATGGCCATTTGACTGGCCACGTCGACCAGTTAATGGTCTAGTCGGATGTTTGGGTGGCGGCCATGACAAAAGGAATGGGCAGCACACACGTGAGAGCAATCCCGTCGGGAAAAACGAGTTTAACAGAAGAGACAGCGGCGGATCTGCAGAGGGATGATGCGGCAGTAAGGGAACTCGCAGGCAAATGATGGGATGACGTCGTCCAACGGTCCGGTAGGGAAAGCTCACCCCCGCGCCACGGATTCCGCCGATTCAAATCTAATCGGCTAGATTGCACCTCATGCATTTATCATTCACCGTTTGAAACTCGAGTGATCATCCGGATCCCTCTGCAGTTCGATACTCCGAGCCTTTGGCCATTAGAACGCCTGTGAAGCAACACCAAGAGCGCAGACCAATTGCAGTCTTTCCTAGAAATCATGCGCTGCTCCTACAGGAACGCTGTTTCTACAGGAAGGTGAGTTCCTCACGTCAAAAGGTGGCAGATTAAAAAGGTAAACCTAAACTCTCCATGCAATTGGCTTTTGAAGGTGGCAGAATCGTCGTCTACAGTCTGGTCGTAGAAAATTGTTGCAGTTGTTGTCTGCTGTGCATAAACTGTCATTCTACAGGATGTCAGTGTAATTAAGCTGTGTTAAGGTCCTCAGAGATAAGCTTCGTGGATTATGTGCATGACAGAAGCGTAATTCTACGCTCTGTCTCAGTAGACCAAATTTCTTTCGCGTCGCCACCTCTAGCTAAAGCAACAATTTTTATCATGTCGGGTGGGTTCATTAGAAGAGAACCCACTGATTCAACAAAGTTAAGAGAAAACCAGGAGGTGGTGGAGCTCTTCACACGAGCACAATGGATATCCTTCTGTGACAAATTGCAGGGTTATGACGACAAAGTGGCAGAAGAGTTTTTGCAGGCTCTGAGGCCGAAATCCAAAACATTGGCCACCGTGAACTTCAGGGGCCTAAGCCTCAAGCTCACCCCGCAATATATCAGTCGAATTACTGAACTTCCAATGGGTTTGCCATGGGATAAGGAAGAAAGGAAGTTGAGCCAACAGGCCAAGAAAGAATTCTTTCCCCCAGAGGAGGAATTCTCGGAAGACAAGAATGGGGTGCGTAGAACCAGTTTACTGCCACCATGGAATGAAGTTAGCCTGCAGATCATGAAGTATATAACTTGCGAAGGCCGTTTTAGCATTGTGTACGGGTATCACTTTAGGTTGCTCACTGAATTGAGGCACCAGATTGATCTTCCTGTAGAAAATAAACTGAGCATCCCCTATTTCCTGCTACAGTCCCTAATTGAGTGTGCCACAAAGTTAAAAGAAGGCATACCAGACCAGGTAGCCCACCATGGATTGATCAAACTTCTCGTGGAGGATGCGCTTCATTCATACAAGGTTCCCCTCTCATGGGAAGCATTCAGAAACTTGACAAGAGATGGAGACATAAGGATGTTGACCGAAGAAAGTGGTTCCTCCAGCAGTGAGGAAAAAGAATCAGTGGCCGCGGGAAAGAAAGAAACAGGTCAGAAGACCCCGACCACAGTGCAGAAGAAAGAACAAAGGAAGAAGCACGAGAAAAAGGATGCCAAGGGGAAAGATGACACACCCATCTTGACAGCAAGAGAGAAAAGGTTGCAAGGCAGAACGAACAAAGCTGAGAAGGTCCACATCAGCAAAAGTACCTCATCAGCACCCGCAACCAAACCAAAAAGCAAAACCCATGCAGCAAAGCAAACCAAGGCGGCAACACCTGTTTCTACAGGAAAGCCGAAACCGGCTTCTACAGGAAGCCCGAAATTAACAGAAAAAGGGTCTTCTACAGGAAGCCCGAAATTGGCTAAAACAGGGTCTTCTACAGGAAGCCCTGAAAAAGTGAAACCGAAGGAGAAGGAAGCCCTCAGAACGCCACCTAAGCCAAAAGAGAAGAGAAAGAGGGAGACCCCTCTATACTTTAAAGCTCGAAGAAGTGTTAGGATAAAGACGGGCAAGCCACAACCTCTGTCCAGCAGCCCGATTATTATTGAAGATGCCCCTACATCGCCCAAGGAAACGTCCCCCTCGAGGATATTAGTCACCTATGAGAGGGGGAGCCCAAAGAAAACTACGTGGCAAGAAAAGTTAGACCTATTGACTGAAAAAGCTCGGCTACAGGAGGCTGAAAATGTTCTACAGGAAACTCTGGCCCGGCTACAGGAAACAGAGAAGATGGAAGGAGAAGGACCCTCATCACCACCAAGGGAGGGCGAGGTAGAGCCACCTAAAGAGGCTGAAAAAGAACATATACCAGAGCCCAACCCTCAGCCTAGTCTGAGTTCATACTACACCTTTTTAGAGGCGGGCAAAATCATACCGCAGAAATTTACTGTGCCCCTGTTTTTTGCATTAGAGGAAGAAAGAGTCCGTACACACACGTGGATGAAGATCGCCAAGTCAAAGGGTGTGGCGGACATAGGTCCTTTACAAGAGCAACTCAAGGAGGCCAGGAGTGAATTAGCCATGGCTAAACATGTGGCCAATTGCCAAAGAGTGTACCTACAGGAAGAAAACCAGAAGCTAAGATTGCAGCTACAGGAGCTGAGGGCAGGGACAGGTACATCCTCCAAGGACACCACAGAAGAACAGCAAGGCAAAAAGGAACTGACCACCGGTCTTGGGGAGCCAATGACACTTCTACAAGAAGCAGAAAAGCAAGCACAAATTGAAGTGCAAGCACTAAAAGAACAGCTGCAGCAAAAAGAGGCACAATTGGCCTGCATGGCCAGTTGGGCCATGGAGGCAATACAGTGCAGACAACCTGCCAAGTCCTATGGTTTGTACTTGAAAGACCAATGGCTGCAGTTCCAAATAAATACCTTGGCACAAAGAGGTATTTCTCAGATCCAAGACCCACAACAATTTTCTGAGTTGTGCAGCACTAGTTCGTCAGAGGATAAAGCCAAATTAACGGAGTTTTACCTCCATAATTTGGCCTTGCCTAATGTAGTTTCCTGGGATCCCAATACTGCCTTGGGAGATATGCAATTAATGGCGTTCGCTTCATGGTTGAACCATGAGGATCAAAGAGCAGCAGAAGCAAAATCGGTCATGAACCGAGAATTGAACGAGCCATTGCTCATTCAGGCAAAACCAGAGGATCCAGTTGCACTCATCTCAGCACACCAACACTTGTCTGCTGATCCTACAGCTTCACTAAGATATATGGATCAACAGGCCCAAGCCATAGCTCATTTTGAAGACATGGAGAGACTGTTAGGAGAAAATGTTGTCCAATCATGCACACGCAGATGGAATACATTGGCACACAGTTTGAAAATCCGAGAGTACCATACCCCAACTCAGATGAGGGAAGCTCTGGTAAGGGTATCCCTTTACAAGAAATCCATGCAAAACCTCCAGGCCAGCTGGATTGGCCTTAAACTCAGCCCACCACTGCTGCTAGGATTGATTGAAGGCAACACAGAGGAGGATGACAGTGAACAATGGGAAGAGGTGAACAGGAAAGCTGGGTTTCATATCAGCAAGGAGGACACTACCACAGAGGCTTGGGATATAAGGGTAGCAGTAAAAGAAATGAAGGATGAAGAGTTGGATGAAGTTTCTCAAGGATGAGCAAATATTTTAGCTGGGGGGTGATGATGAGCCCCAATTTTTGGTAACAATTTGGGCTCATTTGGCCTACTTACCTTGCTCAACCCTTCATCTTTTATCACTTATGCATCATTTCCTAGTATATTCGTGTTATTTGTAGGAAGAAGGGCATGCATTATTCCTATGTGACTAATACATGATGATTTCAGGTTTTTTGACATTAAATGGAGCAAAGACCACGCAGGAGGAGACAAGGAGACAACAAAGGTGGCATTGCAGGTTTATAGGGAGGTTGTCCACAGTCTTGAATGACCTCCCTCGTGATCTCCACCCCAACTCCGAGCTCCAACAGCTATCCCCACCGAGCTAAAAGGCAGCCAACGGATTCTACAGGAACAACAGTTTACTTTTAGTTGGACAGCCGAGCTCCACTAATTGAGGAAGCCAGCTTGATCCTCATCATGTATAAATATTGAGGTCGTAGCCTTTGATAGAAGCTTTTTGAACTTTTGAACTACTGTTGCAATTTCTAAGCACGAGCTACAACTCGGTTTTTGCTTTTTGTAAGCCAATTTTGGCATGTTGTTAGACTCATGATTATTTAATAAAGGCAGGCAGATTTGGATTCAATCCTGAGTTCTTAAGAGGAGCTATAGCTCTCAGGTTAGGGCCCAACCTGAGAGCAATAGACCTCCTTTTCCTTGTATTGTTACTTGTCTTTCCTTTTAGCACTTCATTTCTTTGCTTTGATATGCATTTGGAAAACACAGTCTACTGATTTAATTTCTTTAATGTGATTGAGTAGGATTAGTTTATGGTTAAAGTGCTTTCAGTAGCTTAGATTAGAGTAGGAGGATTAGCATTCATTAGAGCTCCAAGAAAAGGTTGACAGTGCACTCACTGCCATCTCTGTTTAGAGATTGGGGGTGTAGACCGTACCAACCATAAAAACACAGTCTTATACGTTCATGCAAGCTGCAACACAATCATTTCAGTCATAGAACCATCCATGCATTCTGATCTTGAGCAGTACTTCTTCGTTCCAACACCATGCACGATTTCTCTCTGAAGTTTACATTGTTGTTCGTTGGTTTAATAACACAGTTAAAATAGGTTGATGGAATTCTCGGTTTTGTGCAAGACATAGAGGATTTGTTCCATTTACACTGCGCAACATTGTTCTATTATCTTCTTCTTCTTCTCAACTGCGCCTAAGCCACCTGCTTAACCTCTTTTCAGCTCGTTTGCCTTCCAACCCTTCTACTGTTCACGTAGCTCCGTCTTTTTGACTTTTCATTGCTTCCACCCTTCTATCCACCAACCAACTGCATGCACTCTCTCTCCATCCCATCTCTCTGTCCCTGAGCCATCACTAGCACCCTTTTTATCCTACCTATCCACCCACACCGCTCCTTCACTCCTCCATCACCAAAAACTCCAACCGCAGAACATCCTGTAGAAGTTAGCAGACTTCCTGTAGAAATCCCGAGCTTCCTGTAGGATCCCCTGCAGACATCCTGTAGAAGCCTGCAAACTCGGTTGCCAAGCACCTGAACATTGTGGACTGCTGTGGAATGATGTTAGGGATCCCCTAGAACGTCTCCTAGCCCTCCTGACCTTTTTCAAGCCTTCCTTCCCTTCGAACTACCCCTGCACAGTCAAAACCTAATAAGAAACAAAGTCATAATAACTCCAACCACTTAAGTAAAAATTTAAAAGCAATGTTCTTTTCAATGGAAGTAGTTTAAATTCATGCATCTCATATCACTAGAAGTAATGGCACCATTTTTAGGAGTTACATTCCCATCGTTGCATTGTAAGGATTAAGCTAGTCAGATTAGGGTTTACTAGGGTTTCCATGTTTGGTTGGCTTTTAGTTCATTCTTGCAAAGTAGGTTAATTTCCTTTGAGATAGTCTTCGTTCATCATTTAGAAAGCTTCTTCTGAGAACATATAGAAGTTGGCTTGAGCCCTAGCGGACTTGTGCCAGCTGACCAAGTGACAGCTGCGACAAGAGCTAGTACTTGTGCATACAGCACCGTCGCTTCCAAGTTTGTTACGAACTACCGGGTTGATAAAATTAGAGATAGGAAGCTCCAGGAGTTGTAGCATTATTGCTACAATACTGGAGCCCACCACCCATCGAAGAACCAAATATCTAGGCTGAAAAAGAATATCTCTGGCCTTTCTATCAAATATTAACTTCATCTTTTCTTAGTAATTGATGAGATTCCTCATTGCTTTCTCCCTGCTTTCATTTAATTCCACTAACTGATTCATCATCCTCGCGAGTACATTTGGCTCTTGCTAAGCATCTTGGATAAGTGCCGCAACAGTTTTTTCTAAGTGAGTGGGAAATAAAGCAGCTGCTCCATATACTAACTCAAAATGTGATTTTCTAGTTGACCTCCTAGTAGTAACCTTGTTTGCCCATAAGGAAAACTTCGGCTTTGAATCCCAATTTTTATGATTGTCTGTAATAGTTTTCTTAAGTATCTTCACCAGGGATTTATTTGAAGATTCTGCCAACCCATTCCCTTGGGGGTGATAGGTGGTAGAATGAGAGAGTATCACATTATATTTTTGGCAAAATTCAATCCTCTTTGCAAATCGGAAAACCTAAGCATTATATGCTACAAACCTTTTTGGACAGTCAAACCTGTTGAAAATATTTTCTTCTAAAAATTTAATTACCACTGAATCATTAGCCCTTCTAGTTGGAACAAGTTCTACCCATTTAGTAAAATAATTTGTACTTGTCAAAATCCATCTATGTTGTCCACTAGAAGGTGGATTTATCTCCCCTATAAAATCCAAATGCCATTGTCTAAAGGGTTCCTCCACAAACATAGGGATCAATGGTAATGGTGCTATTTTCTTCTTTTCAGCAAACTTTTGAAACTTTACACAACTTCTCATAAGTCTATAAACATCAAAAGACAAAAAGGGCCAAAAGAAACGAACCTTCAAGAGCTTATGTGTTGTGACCTTCCAACTATAATGACCACCACAAAGGCATCAATGATATTCATTTACAACTTCTATAGTTTCTTCTTTTGTTGAACATAGTAGTAAAATAGTAGCCGGATCTCTCCAATACAACTTTCCATCTACTATTACATACTTTTGAGCTTTGACTCTGAGAGATTTATATTTTGTTCTATTTAAATAAGAGGGACAACTAAGGAAACATAGATAATGGACAATATCTTTATACCACTGAGAAAAAATATACTTGTCTTTAATTCTGTTATCAAGCTCTTTATTCTTACCTTGTTCTTCTTCAGTCTTGGATTCAGCAACTTCGGCCAGCAAATTGATTCCCATAGCTTGATGATTAACTTCTCTTAATATCTTTTCTAATCCTTATCCCTTCACCATCTTAGTTGGCTTTATGTCCATATCATATTCCTAGATCTTTGCAATCCACTTTCCTCTTTTTCCATCACTATCACTCAGAGTCAGCGCATCTTTGACAACAACACTTGGAACATAAGAAATAATTTGAGATTGAAGAATATAAACTCTAAAAGCCTTTAGTGCTTTGGCTAAAGCTTAAGCTTGTTTTTCTAGAATATTATACTTCAACTCTTGCTGAAGAATGCTATAGGTTTCTCCCTATTTTCTTGATTTATTTGTAAAAGTATTGTTGCAAGAGTAAAAGGAGAAGTAAATGAGAATATCTGGAAAGGATTTTGATACTCAGGACTCACCAATGCAGGGAATTCTTGAAGAGCTTCCTTGATCCTGGTAAATGATTCCCTTGTAGTTGTAGTCCACCTAACTTCTGCATCCTTTTTCAACATGTCAGTGATTTCCTTAACAATTTCTGCATAATTTGGGACAAACCTTCTTAAAAAAATTATCTTTCCCAAAAAACTTTGAATCTCCTTTTTTCTCCTTGGAAAAGGTATGTTTTTAATTTCTTCTACTCTTTTTGGATCTATCCTAACCCCTTCTTTAGATACAATATGGCCAAGTAATTTTCTTTCTTTCAAAGCAAAATGAGATTTCTTGGGGTTTAAGGGTAAGCCATACCTTTTTCATTTTTCAAAAGTTTGTTGCAAATGCTCTTCATCTAATATGGATAAAATTGTAATGTCATCCAAATAAATTACCACAAATTTCTCTTTCTCTCCTATAAAGGTTATATCCATAACCCTTTGGAAAGTAGCACCAACGTTCAATAATCCAAAAGGCATCTTAGCATACATGAAAGTGTCCCATGGAGTGGTAAACGATGTCTTTTATTAATCTTTTGGTTGCACTGGGATTTGATTATAACCTGAAAAACCATCAACAATTGATAATCTAGAAGATCTTATTACTTTTTGCAAGATGTGATCCATTTTAGGGAGAGGATAATTATCCTTCAATGATGCTCTGTTTAAATTCCAGAAGTCAATACATAATCAAATATCCCATTCTTCTTCCTCATAGGTACTAAATTAGCCACCCACTCAGAATATCTCAGAGGAACAATTATTTTAGCTTGTAATAGTTTCCTAACTTCCTTCTCGATTGATGGCAACAACAAAGGATTAATCTGTCTCAATTTTTGTTTATATGGCTTAACCCTTGGCTTCAAAGGAATTTTATGCTGAATAATGCTGGTATCATAAGTCTTCAGATCTTCGTAAGACCATGCAAATATATCAACATATTTATTTAAAATATCCACATGCCTCTGTTTAAATTATTTTGGAACATATTTTGTCAATCTCACCACCTTTTCTGCTGCTCTATTCCAAGATTGCAGTCTTCAAGATCATATTCTAAATTTGTTTTATTTATATTGAAAATAACATAATTAACATTAAATAATATCTCGAAGGGTACCAAACCTTTAGGTATCACATTATTCTTCAGCTGCATTATTTTCTAATCTCCTATAGTATCCTTTAAAGGCAATTTTTTTTCTTGATTCATCTTCTTGAAATTTTTCAGTTTCATCCTCTTGATTGATATCCAAGTTCGAAAATTCACCTACCATTTCCAGAAATATTTTAATATGTTATTCATCTTCGAACACCTTCCAATACTTTACATTATCTGGAATAGAATATTTGTTTATAATTTCCACTTCATACCTGAGCCTGGGATTCAATGGAGGCTTAAAAGTACTAGCTACAACTGCTAATGAATTAGCTAGTCTATTACCTTCCCTAGGTACAAACTATATATTGAAAGAAAAAAAAAGTTATCCACTAAATCCCACACTTCATTCGTATATGTCTTAAGCCTTGTATGTTTGGCTTGACATTTATTCTTGATTTGTTAACTACTAATTTTGAATCTCCAAAACCAGAAATACATGGTATTCCTAGATTCTTTGCAACTTGTAAACCAAGAATCAAAGCTTTGTATTCAATAATGTTATTTGTAGAGTCAAATTATAATTTATAAGAGAAGTGAATAATATGACCCTTTGGAGAAAGAAGGATAACTCCAACTCCATTCCCTTCTTTCGAATATGCACCATCGAAATACAACTTCCAGAATCCACTGACTACTAGCTCCTTGCTTTTAATTGCTGAAGGGAGATGTACTTCTGTATATTCAACAATTTCCTGTGATTCTTGTAATACAAGACAGGAAAATTCATCCTTTTCCTGACTATAAACAAGAATGACTTGAACCTTCCTTTGTGATAGTCTTTACAAACCTAGTCTTTCGATACAACCTCCTTTCTTCTCCACCAAAAATTGGAATAATAACATAAGTGAAATCCAGTTTGAGCACTCCTCCCAGTTTGGCTCCCCAGTATCTAGAGAGTAACATTCCAAAGCGGGTTGGAATATCTACAACAACTACATCCATTACAATACTCCTGGCAGGAATTTGAGCCAATGACACCACTAAATACTTAATCAATCCCACACATTTGACCTTTTTGAATCAAAATAATACAGGTCTTTATAAGGATTTGTAATTTGCAAGTATAGTTGCTTCATAACTTAAGGTGGCATTAGATTATGAGAGGCTCCCGAATATAACATACAATTATGAAGTATGAAAGTATGCATGAGTAGAGAAATATAAAAGGAGGTGTAGAAGTATCTTGTTCCTCCACATGAGGACCAAACATCACCACTGGTATTTCCTCCTACAAATTAACTGCATTTTCTGAATGATTATCCTGTGAAATATTTATAAAGTCAGAGACTTGCTTTTTATAAGTAGGAGTCTTCACTAGCTTAGTTAAAGGAATTGGAACTTTATTTTTTTCTAATTCTTTTAATAAATTAAAAAAATGACCCTATTTCATTATTTTCAATTGTTCCCCTTCATTTAAGTTCTGACTTGGGACCTTCTGAGAACTAACAATAGGTTGTTGAAGATATTTGTGCAATACCCCTGAATCCTGCTTGTTGTTAGAACTTTCCCCTTGCTAAGCTGTAACGGTTGAGACTGTATTGATCTGCTGATTTACTTTATCAACTTGTCTTGGAGATTGTTATTGAACTATCCAATATGTTTGCTCCTCTACACTGTCTTGGAGCCTTGATCTCTTTCTAGATCTAAGATCATATTTTTTATGCAACTCTGCTTGCATAAAATATGTAAACTTCTTACAGTATTCTTCAATTTCTTCATCATCCAGAGAGACTTGAAAACCCAAATTTGAATCTTCACTTATGACTCCTTCTCCCTCCTCATCATACAAAGTAGAAATTTGATTTTCCTATTCTTTAAGAGTTTCTTCCACTGCTTCCTCTGGTTCATCTTCGATATACAAAGGTGGTTTTATTTGATCTTGGTCCTTTTTATCCCTTTGCATAATTTGCAGTGGCTGCCTCCTAAATTGAGGATTAAAATTTCTATTTTGGCCTTGTTGAATCTGTCTTGGAGGATTTTTGCTTTCTAATTCCATCTTCACCAATTTATTGGACAGATTCCTAATGACTTTATTCATTTCATCAAGCTTTTGTTCATGAGAATATTTAGGCTGACTAACAACCTTCACTTCTTCTTTTCCTTTGCTCTTATCTTCAACTTGTTCCTTTGGTTTAATTTTCCCTGCAGTAGATAGATTTTCTTCAATTTCTAGTGCATCAATCTGGATCTGGCCTAAAGTAGGAGATCTCCTCTCCCCCAAGGTAAAACCAAAGTCAGATTCAAATTCTCCCTGCAAACACCACTTTTCTCCTACAGGTGGTGTCTTTATTTTGTTGGCAAACTATTAGACAAATGATTAAATCTTTTAATGAATTCATTTACATCTTCTTCTGGTTTTCTTTTAATTGCATTGAATTCGTTCAAGAAATAACCGTGATCCTTCTTTTCACCCCATCTCTGTGTGAAAAAATTCTCTAATTCCTCCCAAGTATTTATAGAATTTGCAGGAAGTGTCTTGAACCACTTCCTTGCTTCCCCATCCAGTGACTGGACAAATAATCTCATCAGTACATCCATATATTCAACATTAAAATTCTTAGCAAATGAACAAAAAGAAGCAATATGTTTTTTTTTGTTACTTCATCTTCCCCTGTAAACCTGGGTAACAATTTAAGATAATATTGAGGCATAGAATTCATTGGCCGAGGAATATTTAAAGGTGCATATATGTTCAAAAGAAAAGTTGGGATAACCATGTTTGAATTTGAGATTGGAACAAAAGAGCTTCCTACCAAAAATACAAATGATTGATGTGGGATAATAGAAATAGGAACTCACTGACTGACAATAGAAACATTTTGATGTGAAACTGAAAAATCAACTGTTTTAATCTCTTTGATTTCTGGAAAAGAAAAGGACACTAACTCAAATGATTCTCCTTCTAATGTGGGTTCTGGAAAAATATTCTGAGGGGAAGATAAACTTTCTTGAGAAAAGTGAATATTTTTCACAACTTCTTCTGAATGAAAAGTCTTAAGAAATTATGGAACAAAACTGGTACCGAGAGCATACAAAGTAGGGTTTGGAGTTACTAGGGACTTTTCCGTCCAAACTCTTCGAGAAATTAATTTATCTGGATTAGAAATGATAGAGCTTTTTATTGTGAGGTATCTTACCTCGTGTGGGATTTTTCGAAGCCAAGATTGTTTTCTTGGTGAGAGACTCAGCCTAAGCACGTTCTTTTCTCACCAAACAAAGAAATGACTACAAAGAAAAACCCAGGGAAAAATAACTTCGTGTCTCCATTCCCCAACAACGCGCCAAAAAATGTTGTACCTTGGAAGACAACCTCTCGCTGAGGAAAGGTCAGTGCCCAAGACATTTGCTTAAAATTATAATGAAATAAGTTTGTTGTCCCATTGTTTTAAAACCCCATAAATTATAATTATAAAGACAATGCCTCTTAATCTTCGATGGGAAAAAAATCTTTCAAAGTGGCCTTCTGATGTTGAATACAATTTTAATGGAAGTGTAGTGAGAAAAGATAGTGGAAAGTCTTCAACAACAGGCTGCTAAATGCAAAATCTTTTGTCTTCAACTTTAGATAAAATGTGTAGTTAACATGGAATGATATATAGAAAAGAGGAGCGCATAATTAATGTACTTTTAACTTTAACTCACGGGAATATGATTTATACATAACTGTAAAATTAAAGGCCAACAACTTCATTACTGTCTTCTATGAAAGAAAAATATAAAATGAAAGATAACAGGAAACACATTTTATACTCAACAGGTGGCTGGAATCACTTTGAAATCTTTATTCAAATCCACATGAAGATTGAGAATATAAGTAGTTTCTGCTTCTAAGGTCCAAAACTCGGAACCCTCACTTCTCTTTTTGAATTGATTTTATACAAAATTTCAAAAAGGACAGTTACGAAACTGTCAACTGCCAAAACTGCTAACTTCCTAAACTACTTTGGAATTAATTGTTCTTTTGAACATTACATTTTAAAATGAGAAAACATAAATATATCATTTAAGAAATATCTAAAAATAAATTGTTGTATGACATGTGGCACTGCTTCATTTAGTAATCTGAGACTCTGGTGCAGATGAAGGTCCAACTTCTGCACTTGTTGTTGTTGGTGACATCCATTCTCTGCATTTTTTTCCAGATGGATGTATCTAAACTTGGCTCTTGAAAAACATAATGTTTGTCATTCTAAAATTGGTGATTTTGCTGCATTTTGGTTTGTCAGTAAAAAGAGTTCTCATTAACCATAAAAGATGAAAATCCCTATGTAAATAATTGATAATCGTTGCTCCCTTCAACACTGTTGTTCTTTCATGAGTTGAACCGATTTTTCTCTTGGCCTCCACCAGCAAAGTTTCATAAGTCTCCCAGGGTAATAGATTTCCCTGCTGGTCCAAACATGAAGGCAAACCCACTCTAGTCCTCTTGTCAAAATTAGTATTGAACTTCGTTACAACTTCTTTAACCTTTGTTAATTTTGTCTTTGTTGTCTTCCTGTACAGGTTTTGCACAATCATTTTATTCATCTCTAAAACATATTTAGTTCTACCTTCCACTCCTAATTCCATTTACTGTTGTGAAGATCTCGAGTTAAGGAAATCAATCATTTTCTTAAAAAACTGAGCTCGTTGTTGTAACTTTTGCTTATTAGCAGTGATTAAGTTTTCTAGGTCTTTGATAATGATCTTCTCCTCTTCAACTATAAATAATGATTCCCAGATGTTCCTTACAGCATGGATGATATCATTCCATATAATTTCTCTTTCTTGAATAAGGACATATTTCCCTTCATTTTCTCCTTTAGCTCTTTAATTTCTTGAGAAGCAACCTGAAAATCATTTATGTACTTCCCAACATTCTGCCTAGACATTGCTAAGTCTCTTGCAGTGGCTTTTATAATCTTCAAGGCACTCTCATAATCTCTTTGAAATTTCTTCATCTCATTCTCATAAATTTGTAGCTCAGTCATGGATCTAGTTAGTTTATTAGCTGGTTCTTCAGAAACTATTTGTACTAAGATAGTACAAAATGAGAGTCAATCTTTTGCTGCAAAACAAAATTCATTTCCTTTATCTTGGTAATCTCATCATTTCTTTGTAGGAGTTCATTAGTTATTGCTTCCTTTTCTTTCTCCACTTGTGCTACTTTTGAAGCCATAGGATGTTCTATAGAAGGCATCTTCAACTTCTTCCTGGGCACCTGAATTTTTTTCAGCTCCCTGCAACAATTTTTGAAAAACACTTCTATCTTCTGGATTGACACCAATTTTAACAATCAATTTCTTAGTTCTTCATTTTGAGTGGTTAAAGCTCTAGAATTTGCTTTTTCTAATTCCAATTGATTAACCACTTTCTTTAACAAAGCTTCAGCTATGCTAGCAACCAAAGAAGTTTTATTCAAATCACTATAAATCAATTCTCCAGTCTGCCTATGTAGGTTGATTTTATCAGGCAGTGGTATCTCTTTAGCATTTATTGTCAAGTTGACAGTCTTGAAACTTGATGAAGAAGACACAATCAAAGTAGAGGGGTGAGAGAAATCTAGTTTGAGCTAGTTTCTCTCCAAATCCATCGCAGAAAGAAATCTAGTATGGTAATCTGAGATAAACTGAGCTTCCAATTGGGACTCCATGCTTTATTTAAATTTTTTGTTCTTTTCTTCAATCTGAGAATACAACTGCTTTTATCATTGAAACAGACCTTTGGCCAGTCTCTTCTGGAATAGGAGAAGATGGTGTACAAATAACTTATCCTAACTGTAATTGAAAACCTAATGTTGATGATGAAATGCCCCCCCCAGATAGTTTAACCCTTTTAGTACTTATGTCCGTTTCTTCCTCAAAATCAATGACACCTTCACTACCTCTCTTTACATTATTTTCACTTTGATGAGGAGTTCAATCTCCACCCCTCCCGACAAACTAGTTTTTCCTCCATTTGCTAATGTCTCTACATCTCGTCGAGCTTCATGTACATAGGGAGCATAAGAATTTTCCACTCTCCTATTTGAAATAATATGCCGAGGGACATATGCCCATTTATCACCCAACTGCGAATCCATATCTTCAAGATATTTCTGCACTTCTCCTATAACTTGCCTGTTATTCACAATAAAATGCCTCACTATCCTTGGTAATTTAAATAGATGCCCCTTCTTTGCTAGAACAAAATGTACTTGACCAACTTTCAAACTCCGCTTCATAAATTCTAATGAAAACAGTCTCATAGGCACAAATGTAGGGAGTTTGTTAGGGGAAACTTCTGCTCCATATAATCTAATTTCTGCATAGTCTTCAAATAGAGATCAGTAACCTACTTTAACATCTTTACTGAGCTGAAGAAAAGACTGGGCCTTTGGTAATATGCAAGGTGGAGGAGATATGTTTATGATTGAGTAAGAAACTGATAAAAAAGAAGTGATAAAGTACATCAAGGCCTCATTATTTGCATTACTTCTTACCACATCAGTCCAAAACACCACTGACTGTTTGTTCTTGTGAGGGTCCATGATATTCAATCCCAGGTGCATAAATCTTTCAACATGAGTATACAAGAAGAGATAAGTAATTAGAGAAGGAAATATGAAACATCCAGTGAGGGAAATATCTGTCAATTGAGAATTAACCATCTTCTCCCAGAAAACAAGTATGTCAAAAATTGTTTCACGATTCATCATCAAACTGAACATTCCCAGGATATCTCTGTCAATAATAGTAGTATCTTCCCTTCCTAAAATCTTGGCCAGAATTTGAAGAATAGGTCTAACCTCCTCAACAAAAGTATCCAAAGGAAAATGAGTAGGCTCCAAAGGCAAATGCTTCCCAGAAGGCATTAAAAAGAAAGTCAATTGAGCATAATTCGACCCAGATAAGTCTTGGAAGGCAGAAAATAGAGTTTCTTCTGAGAAAGGAGTATAAGAACTTGAGGAAGGAAAACATAATTCTTGCTTAATCAAAAGGGAAGACACTTGAAAAATATTTTCACCTAATTTGTTCATAACAAAACATTTTTGAGGATAAAGGGCAGAAACCAACCAATATATGAATTCTGGGAACATATGGGTTTGAGGAATCATGACAGCTAAAACATGTGACCTAATAGTAGCAACATATACAGGAGACTCAGCTTGGTTGAGAAGAACATGCTGGTAAATTTCTATGTAATTAATGAAGCAAATTGGGTCAAATATATACCTTTCGGTATCCATTAATTGAATATGGGAAGAAGAACCTGCTAAAATTGTAGGTTTTAACCCCTTACAGAAATTACCTGCATACGAATTCTAAAACATAGAAAATAAAAAATGCGAGAGCATAACACATATACATAGAGATTTTCCCCTGGATCCCAAAACCGGGACTACTAGTTTGATTTTTCATTATATTCCTTTCAATGTTACAATACATATATATACATGCCGAAGCATCCAATACCATGGACTGAAAACCATCGTGCCCAACACCATGTGTGAAAAACCATGCACAAAAGCATAGATAGGTCTGCCCAAACCTAATATAGGGTCCAAAAAAAAAAATTCCCCAAGCGCTACCCCAGACCCCGTAGAGGAGGGCTACCCCCCCCCCCCCTCAAACCCCTTGTGACGCCCCCGCTGCGCAATCGATGCAATGAAGGGGGGGCTTCGCCCCCCCTTCTAACCCCCTGGTTGAATAGGTGGCTAGTCGTGGAAAGAATATAACGCAACCCAACATTCTCCCACTTGTTGTTTTCTTTCCATAGGGGGCCACAGGAGAGCTTAGTCATTTATCTATCCCTGCAACGCCCATTGTTTCTCTACACCAATAGAACTTCTCAGAGCTCACATATTTTTTCAATGCATCTGCAGTATTATTCAAAGTGTCCACCTTTACCAGCAACACCTTTTTCTCTTCTATCATATCCCTCACAAAGTGATACTGAACATCAACGTGCTTTCCACCAGAGCCTTAAATTCTTTAAACTTGTCAAAGAATTCAGATTTCTTCTTGAGGAAATATATCCATGTATTCCTTGAGAAGTCATATATAGATGATACATAGTACACAAAATTACCCAGTGATGGAACCTTCACAGGTCCAAACACATCACTGTGCACAAGCTCTAATATCTATTTCACCCTCTTACCACCAGAGGGAAAACTCACTTGATTCGGCTTCCCATATACACAATTTTCATAAAAATCAAAATCCAAAGAGCTATTAGTCATACCTTCTACCATACCTTTACCATGAAGTATTCAAAGTCCCTTCTCTCCAATATGTCCAAGCCTTGGATGCCATAGCATGGTCTTTTCTCCAGAGACCACTAGATTTTCTGCTCCACTTTCAGGAACCACAAAACTGTTGCACCCATCAATAACAGTGCTACCTTTCAGCTTTTACAGAGTTCCAATCCAAACTCCCCGCATCAATACCATTGCTCCCCAAACCATCTTACAGGTATCCTTCTCGAACACTATTTTTACACCTGCATCATCCAGCTTGCTTACGGAAATCAGATTTCTGGCTAATGCAGGAATATGCAGAACACCAGGAAGTGTTCTAACTCTTCCACCTTGCAACTTCAACTTTACTTTTCTGCGACCAACGATTCTAGCCTTCCTATCATCCCCTAAGAAGACATCACCACCATCGTATTTCTCATACTTGCAGAACCACTCTCTATGGGGAGTGAAGTGAAACGATGCACCTGAGTTAATCAACCATGCCTCATGATCTACATGTGTACTTGAAGAAGCCAAGTACACATCCCCACCTTCATCTAAGGTGGTTTTCGCTTCTGTAGAAGGAGCATCATCAGATCCCTTTCCTTTGTCAGGAGATTTAGATTTACAGTCCCTTTTGTAGTGCCCTTCCTTTCCGCATTTCCAGCACACCACCTTTACAGGTTTTCCTAGAGATTTAGATCTCCCACTCGATGACTCTTTTTTTTTTTCCTGTTCTGGGACTATCCTCGTATAGACAAGGCATCACCATTCTGGCTCTCCATATTTTTCAGTCTCATCTCCTCCATAAGCAAGGATGAGACTATTTCATCAAACTGCAAGGCAGTTGCATTGCTACCTATTGCAATAACCAGACTATCCCACGAATCTGGTAGAGAACACAACAAACTGATGCACTTATCTTCATATGAAATTTTAATATCAACAGATAATAACTGACTTACCACAGTATTAAATGCGTTCAGATGCTATGTCACTGAGTCCCCATCTTTCATCCTCAGGTTATAAATATTTTTTCGTAGGAACAGTTTATTCACCAGAGAGTTAGATTGGTATAAAGTCCCTAACTTGTCCCACAAAGCCTTCGCCGTAGCTTCCCCTGATACATTCAGGAATACTGAATTTGAGACACACAATCATATTGTTCTCTTTGCCTTTTGATTCAACTTCTTCCATTCTTCATCGGACACTCCCGTTGGTTTAGTACCTGGATCTACCGCAATCCACTGATATTTATCTACCAACAGATCCTCCATCTTGAGTTTCCATAACTCAAAACTCTGACAATTAAATTTCTCGATCTCTATCTTTCCACTGCTCGCCATCTTCTTTCACCACCAGAATCGATCCCGCAGATATCCCACTGAACAGGGTCTACCACATGCCCGAGTGAAACTCCTCAGCAACAAAGGCGTCCCCTTAAAGCCAAAACAACTCTGATACCAAATGTAGGTTTTAACCCTGTACAGAAATTACCTGCATATGAATTCTAAACAAAGAAAATAAACAATGTGAGAGCATAACATATAAAACACATATACATAGAGATTTTCCCCTGGATCCCAAAACCAGGACTACCAGATTGATTTTTCATTATATTCCTTTCAATGTTACAATACATATATATACATGCCGAAGCATCCAATACCATGAACCAAAAACTATCATGCCCAAAACCATGTGCAAAAAACCATGCACAAAACCATAAGTAGGTTTGGCCAAACCTAATATAGGGTCCAAAAAAAAATTCCCAGGGGTGCTGCCCCGAACCCCGTAGAGGGGGGCTACCCGCCCCCTTCAAACCCCTTGTACAGGGGGGGCTGGTTAACTAGGTGGCTAGTCATGGAAAGAATATAACACAACCCAAAAAAATGGCTTTCTTTGACATTTTGTTAATCGTGGATGTCAGAGATATCACGCAAATACTTGAGTAGTGGTGGGTGATGTTAACTGGAGCTGCAATTTGTACAATTGGATCCACAAAAGTAGGAGAAAGGGCCAATGGCAGATGAAATGAGTAGAAGAAATGAGATTTTATAGAGAAAATGGAATAATGGGTGGGAAAAATGGTATTAAATGTGAACATGGGAAATTATAATTGATAAAATGGTGACAAGAGGGATGAGGTGACGGATGGTGTGGTCGATGAGGTGGCGGAGGGGTATGATGATAGGTGATGACAGAGTAGTGGAAAAACGGATACATGGTGCCTGTGCTTGCTTGTCGACGTAATATAGGGGTAGACTCCTACACAGAGGAAATCCGATGGAGTCCCCCCGTAGCATTCCAACTGAGGAGCAAGATGTTGACATCCTGACAAAGTTATTTTCAAGAAGTAAATTTAAATTCCACAGGTGCAGGATACAAGTGGTGAAAAATTCCTTTCTTACTAAGAGGCAGTCTTAGAAAATGTAGCAAGAAAGGCTCAATTTGACTTTAGCCTTAGTCAAATTGAGTAAGTCAAATTTCCACATCAGTAGGACAACTTGGAGGTAGTTAACTAGTGTGACATGGCTCTTGTCACTGAGTTAGATCAACAAATTCAAGTTAGTGGGCTTGGAGTTCAGTCATGCATGTGTTGATTGCTAAATTTTAGCAATCTAGTTCAGTTATTTTCAGTTGTACTCAGTTCATTGATCTCTAACAATTAGTAGATTCAGTTCAAGGTCAGTTGTTCAGTGAGGCAATAGTCTAACTCAAATATTTTCTAGTTAACTGATTAATCAACCCAAAATAACCCATACATTCATGGAATTCAAATTACTCAGCTAGAGTGGAAGAGACAAAGGCTAGTCTAACATTAATTATATACTAGTTGAGTGTACAATTTTTGTATGCAGTCAAGAGATCAATTCCTTGGGAATTTCGCAAGGAAATAGGGGCTTCCCTATTGTTTAGGAGCTCAAATTAGCTCAAAATTGTGCAAGAAAATAGGAGGCTAGAGGAGGCAAAAATTAGATAAGTGTTGGCCAAAGGTTCTCATTCAACAAAGAGAACAATTTTTCTTTTGCAGGTGGTACTAAGAGCTAGAGTGTGCAATTGTAATAGTTTCTCTATTCAACTGATTAATGAAAAGAGGCATGGGATATTTTTCCCAATTGGGTTCCCCTAGATATCATTGTGTACTAGTGGTTGTAACACCCTCCTCCCACATCTACCCAAGCAACCGACTAGTCGGGGTAAACATGCGACGAGAGGCCACTATGATATGATTTGACATCCTAAGTCACGTTAAGGAAGTGGAACTGACAGAAACACACCATACAAACATTAATCATCAACTACAGGACCCTCAGGAACCAATCCAATACTTTAAACAGCTTTACTTGGGGTCCCACTGAGCTTTTAGACAATTTAAGGCTTAGTCACTCCCATGCTATAGGCATGAGTGGAACAAAAACCCAAATTTTCTCTCACAGGCTTGCCTGCCAGCAGCCAAAGACCAAAACTGTCAGTGCTATGCCAATGACTCTGGGACTTGAGCCACTTTTTTAGGCCCAAAGCCCAGGTCACTGCCTAGAAATGAACCATCTCTTCAGATCAGTAAAATAACATGGAAATGATAGTATTAAAGAAAATACTTGTTCAAGACCTTGACTGGACCCCTAATAGCCATGATAGGCATTTCGTCAAACATATTGCAAATATGTAATCTACAGGTGTAGTTAACAGTTCTGAGCATAGGGGTCTCATACTTAGCTGAGAATCACTAAGAACCATTGATGCCTCAACACATCAATTTCCATTCCATCCATTAGGTCATAGATACATTGATCATTCAATTACAAGTAAAACATGATGAGAGCCACACATGGCTGCTGTCATAAAACACATACATAACCAGCATAATAGCAACATAAATACTCATGAAATTACAACCATATGGACCACATACAATCCATCAAAATTATCATAGAAATACAAGGATAAATAACCTTTCATTAATGATGCAAAATCCACACTCGGGATGAGACTTCCACGTTCCACCCAACCATAGAATGGATGAGCCAAATCTCTCTTTAGTCATTCACCCCCGTGCCATATTCCAAGCATGAATGCGAGATCTCATAGAACACATCAATCAAAACCCATCCAAGGCTTCTCAAGGCCATCCACCTTAACCCATCAAACAATGATTCCACCTCACGGTCAGACATCACAAAACCATCATCAGGTTGGTCTCCATCCAAGCCTTCCAGGGCGTCCACAACATTTTTTCCAACCAAGGCTTCTAGGACTAGTAACTCAACCCACCAAGGGTTTCCAGAGCGTTTGTCCAACCAAGGCTCCTAGGACTAGTATCTCAACCCAAGCTGTTACAGGGCTTCCAGGAACTAATAACTGAACCCAAGCTAAGGAAACATGACAACCAACAAAAAACAAACAATGAATGTAAACCCACAATCACCATGGCTATCTAGGAAATGGAAAGGCTAGGCAATCCACTGTCAATCCAGGCAATCCTCCATGCCAATGATAGATCACAACCAAGAAACCACATGCATGTGTCATGGATGCCAAAACTAGTGAAGGAAACATACATGCAACTCGGTACCTGCAATAAAATCTGATGTAGTTTCTGATCCCGGTGCCTTCTTGCGCTTTCTTGATCTTCCTTTTGCCTTCTTGCTCCAAAAATCCAAGTATGCAACACCCACCAAGAGTGCTCCAAGAAAACTCTAAGTCTCCAAGAGTATGAGAGAGAGAGAATAATGAGAGAGCTCCAAAATTGAAATGACCAAAGGTTATCAATTGATCCTTTGAAGCCTTTTTATGAATGAGGACTCTATTTTCTTCATTTTCCATTATTTTCCTTCAATTTCCTCTTCACATGCAACCTGTGACCTTTCACCTCCCTTTTCTCGTAGTTTCCATTATTTTCATAAATAATTGTGCCAAAAATGCCATTTTTCCTTTCCAAAGCCTTAGCCATTTCCTTTGTCAATTTCCTTAGCCATAAACAATCACAAGTGATCCTCATCACCAAGATTCTACCCAACATTCAACTTGGAATAAGTGTCCCATCATCCGTGGTTATTATTTTTCCTTTATCTACTTTTATTACATGGAAATTTCACCAGGGTTGTTACAGAACCCTCCCCCTTGGGTGAAGATCGTCCTCGGTGTTCAACACAACTTATAACCACAAAAATGTTGTAAGCAAAATATACTACCAATGAATCGTTATAACTTATATCGATGCAATATTTACAATGATCACCCTATTGGAATAAAACCAACATAATAGCATGACATCATAACAACATACAGCATAGTTGAGCTTTATAACATAGCCCATGGTGGTATTTACATCCATATACATATGTACATAAACCAACATCATCAAAACATATACTAAAGCATATACCAAAATCACACCAAAACACCAAACCAAAACTGCTTTGCCTCAACTGGAAAACAAGGAACGATACATAGCCTGCATATGATCCACCATCTCCCATGTAGCTTCATTGGGCCCAAAGTGCTTCCACTGCACCTTAACTTTCTTGATTTCTTGGTTCCAGATCATGAGCACCTTTTTCTGCAATATACACTGAGGCTCCGACTGAAATTCTCCATCTGGTTCCACCTGCAATACAAACTAGTCAATCACATGATCAACATCCTTAACATACTTCTTAAGCAAAGATACATGGAAAACAACATTGAATTTCACTGTTGAAGGTAGTGTAAGTCGATAGGATACTGGCCCAATCCTCTCAACGATACTGAAGGGTCCAAAAAATTGTGGTGCCAGCTTGGCACAAGATCCAATTCGTAAGGAGCTCTTATTTGGTTTGATAAGCAAGTACACATGTTCCCCAACTTGAAACTCCTTGAACAACCTGTTCCTATCATGTGTTTCCTTTAGATTCTTCTTGATCACTTGCATTTCCTATTCCATGTCTGCCACCATATCTAGTCCAATCAACACCTTGTTAACCGGATCACTCCAACTAATGGGAGTGTTGCAACTCCGCCCATACAATGCCTCAAAATGACTCATCCTCAATGATTCCTGATAATTGTTGTTGTATGCAAACTATACCAAAGGGAGATACTCTTCCCACTTCCTCTGCTGATGCATCACATACATCCTCAACATGTCCTCTTATATCTAGTTGACCCTCTCTATTTGTCCATCTATTTGCGGATGATAAGTTTTGTTGAAATCCAACTCTATGCCAAAACCTGCAAATAACTCCTTCCAAAACTTGGAAGTGAACTTTGCATCCCTGTTTGACACAATATTTTTCGTAACATTGTGTAGTCTAACAACATCTTAGATGAATACATATGCTACATCGCTAGCTGAGAATGTAGACTTCACCAGAATGAAATGTGAAACCTTCGCCAACCTGTCCATAATAACCATAATGGAATCATGTTGTCTCACTGTCTTCGACAACCTTGTGATGAAGTCCATGGAATTGACTTCCCATTTCCACTCTGTAATATCAATCGGTTGTAGTAGTCCACATGGATTTTTACATTCTGCTTTCACTCATTGACAATCGATACCTCTAGTCACAAACTCTGCTACATCCCTCTTTTTCGACCAATAATAACATTTCTTCAATACAATTTATGTCTTCTGATAACCAGGGTGACCTGAATAAGGTTTTGCGTGAAACTCCCTTAAGATCACCTTCTTGAGCTCACTGTTATCTGATACATATCCTGTCTTGGAACCTGACCAACCCATCTGTTGTAAGACAATAATCCATACCTTGTGCACCTGCACCTGCACCTGTACTTGTACCTGTACCTATACCTATACTTCCACCTATACTTGTACCTACACTTGTACTTGTACCAACATCCTACTGCAACCTATGCACAATCTCCATCTTCTTTACATCTTGCTGACCTACCTGCAAGATCCTATCCTATAAGTCTGTCCCATAGGATCTCATGGCTACCAAGTGATTTACCTATACCCGTATGATGAGAGCATCTACCACCCTGTTCTCTTTACCTTTGATGTACCTGATCTCGAAATCAAACTTGTTGATCGTGGCCAACCATATAGCTTGCTTGGCGTTCTAATTCAGCTGGTCAAACAAATACCTATATCCAATGTGATCACTCATAAGTATACATCTTCCTCCAAGAAGATTGTGTCTCCACATCTTCAATGCATGTATGATCGTAACTAACTCAAGATCATACATTGAGTAGTTCTTCTCATGCTCATTTAATTTCCAGGACTCATAGCATACCGCTTGTCCATCCTACATAAGGACTCCACCAAGCCCTCTCTTGCAAGCATCTGTGCATACCACAAACTCTTTGTCCGAATATGCAATATGTAGCACTGGTGCATGTGTCAACAACTACTTAAGTTGCTCAAAGATAGCCTCGCACTTCTCTGTCCATTCAAACTTCTTACCTTTCCTTTGCAATTATGTGATAGGATAAACAATTTGTGAGTTCCTAATGAACCTCCTGTAGTAGCCTGCCAAACCCATGAAGGATCTCACCTCTTCCACACTCTTAGGAGCTACCCACTCCATTATGGCCCTTATCTTCTTTGGATCTACTGGATTTCCTTCCTTGGAGACAACATGTCCCAAGTAGTGTACTGCAGTATGAAAGAAACTACACTTGTTGAGTTTAGCATACAACTGATGCTCTCTCAACAACCTCAACACTGTTGCTAAATTATCAGCATTTTCTTCCTCATTTTTAGAATATACTAGTATATCATCAATGAACACGATAACAAACTTATCCAAATATGGACGCAACACACTATTCATCAAGATCATGAATGTATCTGGAACATTAGTTAAGCCAAATGGAACAACAACGAACTCATAATGCCCATACCTAGTCCATAACGCAGTCTTGTAAATGTCCTCCTCTTTGATGTGTACCTGATGGTATATGGATCTCAAGTCAATCTTCAAGAACATTGATGCTCCCTTTAGCTAATCGAATAAGTCATCAATCCTCGGTAATGGTACTCGTTCTTAATAGTCACCTTGTTCAACTACCTATAATCAATGCATAATCTGAGTGTTCCATCTTTCTTCTTTACTAACAATATTGGTGCGCCCCATGGTGATACACTTGGCTTAATGTATCCCTTGTCCAATATTTCCTTCAGCTGCAATTTTAGCTCAACCAACTCAGGTGTGCTCTTCCTGCAAGGTGCTTTTGATGCTGGAGCTGCCCCTAGCACTAACTCAATAGAAAAGTCTACTTCCCTATGAGGTGGAAACTCTATAATGTCCTTAGGAAATACATCGTTGAAATGTTGTAAAATAGGTACCTGCTCATCACATCTGCATCCTCAACTTCCTTACCTTTATCACTAGAAATGTGCACTACAAATAACTTACACCCTTTCCTGCAACTACACTTCGCTTGCATAGTTGTCACCATCCTCACTGATGTAGCTTTATTCTTACCCTATAAGACTCGTGGTTCTCCATTATCATCAACACAATCAATGGATTTATCATAACAGTCTACCTTGGTTCTATGAAGATACAACCAGTCCATTCCCAACAACATATTGTATGAACCCAATGGTAATACATTCAAATTTGTTGTAGTAGGCATACCATTCAAATCAAATGCACAAGCTCTTACCCAATGATGAACTTTTTTCTTTATACCTATAGCCAACTGTACTAACCAAGACTCTGCATGCAATTCGCTACTCAAACCACACTTTTCCACCAAGTCAAGACTAACATAGCTATAATTAGATCCAGGGTCAATAAAAATAGAAATAACTTGATCACAAAGCTTACCGTCCATCTAAATGATAGATGCCTGATGATCTGCATGTTTGTTATCCAATGCTGCATAGATACGCATAATACTCTGACCAACATCCCGAAGAGTTTGTGCCTCTTGTGCACTATATATCTGAGGTCCACCACCCTACGGGCAATCTCTCCTGCGATTACCCTTGCCACAAACCCAACACTCTATAGGTTTCCAGCCCGTCTCCTTGTTCTGTTCTCCTGAACAGAATCATTGTCCTCTATATGATGCATTGAACTTCTTAGGTGGTGCAAAATTCTCCTTGTTACATGTACCTTGAGGTCTTGCTCTCTTTCTGTCCCATTTTCCTTTGTTCTTTGTATTACCTCTTTAGTCTGGCTTAGTCTTGGTTCAGCGCTTCGATTGTTCATAGCAATGCCTTAGCTTCCGAATGGCCTCCTCCAACGATCTAGGCTCATCAAACTCAATTCTATTTTTAAATGCAATCGGTAACCCACTAATGAACCTCTGAATCTTGATCTTTTCCTAAGTGAGATAAGGCACATACCTCAGTAACTCCAAGAACCTACTAGTCTACTCATCATCTGTCATGGAAACCATCTTTAGCTCATAAAATTCTTTTGATATGTCATCAAAGTGTCTCTCTAACAAGTAATTCTTCTTGAATAGTTGCTCAAAGTCACTCCAAGTCAAATCCTCCTCAGGAATGCATCTGACATTCTTCACATCTTCCCACCAAATGTTTGCTTTACCTTTGAGACTAAATGTAACCACTCTAGCTTTCATGTTCTCTGAATAGTCATGCAACCTGAAGAATTTCTGCATGCCAAGCAACCATGCCTCTACATCCTGTGGTTTCTTCATCTCTCCATCAAATTTTGGTGTCTTTGCTTTCTTAAACTCATCCAGAAAGTATCCCCTATCACTCCTCCTGTAAGGATGATACTAATGACGATCATGGTGCTTATCTAAATCATAACTAGAATCATATATGTGTTTATCCCTTCTCCTATCCAGAGTGTCCAACCATATGCCTTCTTTGATTGTGTCATCCCTATCTGATCTATGACCACCATATGATCCATTAGTTCTATCCTCCTTCTCATAGTTGATCCAACATGGTCCATGTTGTTGCAAATCTGACAAACTCTGAAGTATTACTACATTTACCTCTGCTTGTTTCTCCTATGCATGTATGATTCTATAATTATCTACCTTACAACTTCTTATTTCTTCCTTTAAGCTTTTCAGTGTAACTGCCAAATCAGAAGGGTTCCCAACACCATACTGCTGTTCAGATTCATAGGGAGAGTCTTTGTATTCAAACATCTTGCTAGCCATTTGATATTTCTTCCTGTAAGGTGTATCATGTCAGCTAAACCAAATCACAATAAACCAACGTACCTTAGTATAGCTCGGGGAGGATACCTTGTCTGCAAGATCAACAAATTAACATGATACATGTATAACATAATCACAGCAACGTATAGAAACATAAAACATAAGCATACGGCCATGAAAGTTTCATTCTAGCTAGGGTCCAGTCATCAGTGGATGACCTCAACAACAACAAACACCATGACCTCATGCATGACAACCACCATCGTTATGTCACCATACACTTGACCACATGCAAACATGAACATGCATAAGCAATGCATAACCATCCACACATATGCATAAACACGTATGATCAAGCGTGAATGAACAATTCTTGAAATTAAACCTGCAAGAATGATACATGCAACCAAGCATACAAGAATGTAACCAAACATGCAAGAATGTAACCAAGCATACTACAACGATACATGTAAGCGACATAAATCAACATGCAACTACTCATACACTCACAACGATGCATTCCACAATAACACCTCAAATTTCACATGACAACATCACTACAACCATGAACAACATCATGCAAATGAAACAAGCACATGGAATGCAAGTGTGAGAGACACACATGCAACTGACATGCATGCATGACCAATATATAACCCATCGAGGCAGAGGGGTGAACCATGCCCTGATACCACTCTGTAACACCCTCCTCCCACATCTACCCAAGCAATCGGCCAGCCGGGGTAAACATACAACGAGAGGCCACTATGATATGATTCAACCTCCTAAGTCACAATAAGGAAGTGGAACCGATGGAAACAAACCATACAAACATTAATCATTAACTACAGGACCCTTAGGAACCAATCCAATACTTTAGACAACTTTCCTTGGGGTGCCACTGAGCTTTTGGACAATTTAAGGCTTAGTCGCTCCCATGCTATAGCCATGAATGTGACCAACAACCCAAAGTCTCTCTCACAGGCTTGCTTGCCAGTGACCAGAGACCAAAATTATTAGTGCTATGCCAATGACTTTGAGATTTGAGCCACTTATTCAGTCCTAGAGCCCAGTCACTTCCCAGAAATGAACCATCTCTTTAGATCAATAAAATAACATGGAAATGGCAATATTAAAACAAATACTTGTTCAAGACCTTTACTGGACCCCTACTAGCCATGATAAGCATTTCATAAAACATATTGCAAATATGTGTTCTACAGATGTAGTTAATAGTTTTAAGCATAGGGGTCTCATACTTAGCTGAGAATCCTAAGAACCATTGATGCCTCAACACATCAACTTCCATTCCATCCATTAGGTCATAGATACATTGATCATTCAATTACAAGTAAAACATGATGAGAGCCACACATGGCTATTGTCATAAAACACATACATAACCAACATAAGAGCAGCAGAAATACTCATGAAAGTACAACCATATGGACCACATACAATCCATCAAAATTCTCGTAGAAATACAAGGAGAAATAACCTTTCATTAATGATGCAAAATCTAAACCCGGGTTGGGACTTCCACATTCCACCCGACCATAGAATGGCTGAGCCAAATCTCTCTTTAGCCATTCACCCCCCTGCCATATTCCAAGCATGAATGTGGAATCTCATAGAAAACATCAATCAAAACTCATCCAGGGCTTCTAGAGGCCATCCACCTAAACCCATCAAACATTGATTCCACCTCATAGTCAGACATCACAAAACCACCATCAAAATGGTCTCCCTCTAAGCCTTCCAGGGCTTCCAGAGCGTTTATTCCAACCAAGGCTTCTAGGACTAGTAAATCAACCCAAAACTACCTCCAGGCTTCCAAAGTGTTTTCCCAACCAAGGCTTCCAGGACTAGTAACTGAACCCACCAAGGGCTTCTAGAGCGTTTGTCCAACCAAGGCTCGCAGGACTAGTAACTCAACTCAAGTTGTTATAGGGCTTCCAGGAACTAATAACTCAACCCAAGCTAAGGAAACATGAGAACCAATCAAAAACAAACAATGAAAGTAAACCCACAATCACCATGGCTATCTAGGAAATGGCAAGCCTAGGCAATCCGTTGTCAATCCAGGAAATCATCCATGCCAATGATAGATCACAACCAAGAAACCACATGCATGCCAAAACTAGTGAAGGAAACATACATGCAACTCGGTACCTGCAAGAAAATTTGATGTAGATGATGATCCTGATGCCTTCTCGTGCTTTCCTGCTCTTCCTTTGACTTCTTCCTCCAAAAATCCAAATATGCCACGTCCACCAAGAGTGCTCCAAGAAAACTCTAAGTCTCCAAGAGTATGAGAGAGAGAGATAACAATGAGAGAGCTCCCAAACTAAACTGACCAAACGTTACCAACTGATCCTATGAAGCATTTTTATGAAAGAGGCCTCTATTTTCTTCATTTTCCAGTGTTTTCCTTCAATTTCCTCCTCACATGCAACTTGTGACCTTTCACCTCCCTTTTCTCCTAATTTCCCTTATTTTCATAAATAATTGTGCCAAAAATTTCATTTTTCCTTTCCAAAGCCTTAGCCATTTCCTTAGCCATAAACAATCACAAGTGATCCTCATCACTAGGATTATGCCCAACATTCAGCTTGGAATAAGTGTCCCATCATTCGTGGTTATTATTTTGCCTTTATTTACTTTTATTACATGGAATTTTCACCAGGGTTGTTACAATGGTTTTTCTTGTTGCATGTCTATACATGTTCTAAATTGTGATTTTCATTCCACAAGTTAATGGAGTAGAATTTGGGTCTCTTGATTTCAGATCGTTTTCTTGAGCAGTTGCACTTTCTATCAAATTTCTACAATAAACACAACTCGATGCAATATTTACAATGAGACAAACACACGCACACACACACACACACACACACACACACATATAAACACCTAAGTACATTTTCTTCAAACAACAAATAAAGAAGGATATAATGTCTGCATCTAATCCACCATCTCCCATGTAGTTTCATCAGGCCCAAAGTACTTCCATTGCATTTTAACTTGCTCTATTTCTCAGTTCTAGAGCATGAGCTTCTTTTGTTGTAGGATACATTGAGGTTCTAGCTGGAACTCTCCTTCTAGTTCCACCTACAATACAAACCAATCAATCACATGATCAACATCCCATATATATATTTTAAGCAGAGAAATATGAAAAACATCATGGATTTTCATTTATGGAGGTAAAACAAGTCTGTATGCCACTGGTCAAATCTTCTTAAGGATCTCAAAAGGCCCACAATATCGAGGTGCCAACTTGGTACACAATCCAATCTTCAAGGAGATCTTCTTGGTATTGATATGCAAGTACACATGCTCTCTAACCTGAAACTCCTTGAATACTTTATGTTGATACACATAGCTCTTATGCCTTTCATGTGCTACCTTCAAATTATTCTTGATAACCTGCATCTCTTATTCCATCTCTTTCGAAATATTTGTCTAAATTAGCACCTTGCTCACTGGATCACTCTAGTTGATAGGAGTATTACAGTTCCTCCCATAGAGAGCCTCAAATGGACTTATCTTCAAGGATTATTAATACCTATTGTTATAATAAAAATCCATCAGTGGAAGATACTCCTACCACTTCCTTTATTGATGCATGCCATACATCCTTAACATATCCTCAAGGATCATGTTGATTCTCTTTGTCTTTCCATCTGTCTATAGATGATAAGTTGTATTGAAGGCTAAATTTGTCCCCGAGTCTGCAAACAACTCCTTCCAAAACTTGGAAGTGAACTTGCCATATTTATTTGATATAATCATCTTGGGAACTCCATGCAACCTCACTATCTCCTTAATGAAGACTTGAGCCACTTTACTAGCTAATTGGTAGACTTTACCACAATGAAGTGAGCTACCTTGCTCAACCTACCACCATGATGAATCATGTTGCCTTGATGTCCTTGGAAATATTTAAATGGAATCCATGGAAATGACCTCCCATTTCCATTCTGGAATCATAATAGGATGCAACAAACCAAATGGATGCTTATGTTGAGAAATGTAACTAGTTACTCTCTTCATAATTATTGTACTCATTTTAATATGTATCCAATGTAAAAAACAAGAAAAAAAAAGAAAAGTTATTATTATTATTAAAGCATGGGTTTCATGCTCATTATTGATGGTATTCTAGGTAAAATCATGTTCTTCGTGCTTCTAGGGTTTGTTAGGTCTTAGGATTGATTTTCATGAGTCAAAGGTGTCAACATCATGTTTATAAGGCCCTTCTGGGAAAAATATATTTGTAAAAAGAATTATTTTTGAGTCTAGAAAGTCCTAGAAGCTCCAAAAATACAAGTCGGGCTTGGGAACATTAAGTCATCCTAAAGGAGGGAATTTGAACCCTTGAGAAGGTTATATAAAGAAGTAGTTTGACCTCATTTGCACACCCTCACTTCACAAGTTCGATATATCAAGAATGAGTTTGATTTGAAGATGGGGAGCAGGAAGAATAAGAGCGAAGTTCTAGGAGAAAGAAGAAGGACGTGATATCTTGTTTCTAGGCTTTATCTCTCACACGTGCAAAGATCTAGGGTTTTTGGTGTTGGAGAAGGAGATCAAAATTACAGGTTCGATTTGAAGTAGAACGAAGTGAAAAATATTTTTAGCTAGAAGGGAGAAAACCCTATATTGACCTCATTGAAATTGGGAGAGTTGTCTTTCTCTAGGAAGGTATCAGAAGGAGGCTAGACTAGAGTTTCCAAAGAAGCTACAAGATTGAAATTGGTTGAAGTTGTAGTATTGAAGCTGGCGGGTCGAAGTTTTAGTATTGAAGCTAGTTGGTGTAGAATCAAGGAAAAACTTGAGCAAGGGATGAATTGGTACTAAGAGAAGGACTTGGTATGGGGTTTGGGTCTTTGTATCCTAGTTGAAGCATATTCTAGGAAGAGAAGAGTTTACAGGTTTTCCCCTTAGAGGGGTTTTTCCTTGGTTGAGAGCATAATATCGATGTCCTCTATTTTTGCTATTATTGCTCTTGATATTGTTTGATGAAAATATCTAACTAAATAACATAAAGAATATAAATAAGATTCACAAGCAAATATCAAGGTTAAGGAAAATAATATTAATAGTTTCCACTATCCATTTTCCAACATGGCATCAAAGCTAAGGTGATCAAGGAAGGAAGTGAAAGGACACTAGGATTTTTTTTTCAAGGGGAAGGCAAAAGGAAACTCTCAAGAAAAGGCTGAAGAAGAAGACTCATTGGTAGAAGACCTAGAGGGAGGGTTTCTACATTAAAAGAGATTAAGTTTACATCAAGCTCGCACCAAAGGAAGGTCTGAGAGAAATACTTCAAGAAGAGTGATGATATCTCTATGGAAGAAGATTTATTTGGAAGGAATCTTTGAAGGAAGCATCAAGGGACTTCAGAATTTGTTCATTATTGAAGACGCTTCAAAGATATTCAAGGCATTTAGAATATTGAAGACATCATCAAGAATAATTCTGATCTCAAGTAAGTATCATATTGTTACATCATGTCTGAATTTTCAATTCATATGGGTTCTTTCTGCAAGGAGAGTAATAAGCTCGTTGGGGCATCAAACTATCTACCATGGAATAAAATAATTGACTTGATACTCATATAACAAGAAGTAATGGAATATTTTACTAGGGAAGTCACTGAACCCATCAAGGACAAGACACAAGAACTAGCAAAGTACAAGAAATGGGAAGTGAGGTCTCAATGGATCATAGTTGAACCAATTAAGTATTCTCTTGTTCCATTTGTTGCAAACATGAATACTTCCAAGGCCATGTATGAAAAGCTAGTGAATTTGTACTATGTAAGTACAACATGACAAAATATGTCTTCGCGGAAAACATTTATATAGAATGAAGAAATCAAAGGATGAGGATGTGGCATCCTTTCTCATTAGAGTCTCTCAACTAAGAGACCATCTACAAGGATTTGGGGAACCAATTATTGATTTAGAAGTAGCCATATGTGTACTAAATGCATTGCCACTAGAATGGAGCAGCTTTGCTACAAGCATCTACTCCAAGAAAGACTTGACTCCCTTTGATGAGTTGTGGGATCAATGAATATTGGAAGAATCAAGGATTAAGGTCAAAGTTGATATTGGATCAGATGAGCAATCTCAAGCCTTTCTATTTGGATTCAAGAAGCTGAAGAAGGGAAAGTTTGGTAAGTGAAAAAAGAAAGACATGTCCAAGGTTCAATGCTTTAAGTGAAATAAGTTTAGACACTAAGATGGAATGTCCAAGCCTACAAGAAAATAAGAGACAGGAAAGGAATGAAGCTCATGTAGTTGAGCACGTGGGAGAACTTGAGAAGAAAGAAAGAAGGAAGAAGTGAAGGATCTTTACTACTGAAGAAGGTTCATTGACTGTCATGTTATTTATATTGATTAATATTCTTTTAGGAAATTATTGTTTACATCATAGAAAGAAGCATATGATAGTATCATGTCTATAATTTACATGATTAAGTTTCTTTATAGAGATCATCTAGATAAATGGATAGACATTCCATTTTGCATATTGCTCATCTATGCATTATCTAACATTATGTTAAAGGAAGCCATATTTCTTAGGTGGATCATCATGATCTTGGAAGAAGCATAGTTACATAAGGTTCTTGAAAGAATAAATATAATAAAGGTTAGTAGAAATTCCATGTAATGTGGAATCAATATTGGTAAATGGATGAAAGAATGCAATGGGTCAGGATGCAGGCTCTTTGTGAGATATATGGATAGCTAGATAATCGGATGAAAGCATAGGAATACATGCTGGATATAAAAATTTGGATAAGATTCATATAGAATCTTGTGGAAAGAAAGTTGGTCATAAAATATGCTTAGGTATATGGATATATGATGGTTGAAAAGAATAAGATTTGACTTAAGGATGTATAAATAATTTAAGACTTTCTCTAGAATATATATATATATATATATATATATATATATATATATATATATATATATATATATATATATATATATATATATATATATATATATATATATATATATATAATGATTAACATCCAGTATAATCTTCGAAATAAAAATTTGTAACTTGGTAATCAAGTTCAATCCTTGGGCACTCTGATGATTATGTTAAAGGAATTCATATTTGTGAGAGATTTTTCGGCGAAAATCACATGGAATATCATTTGTCGGTGCGTTTCGAACCAACTAGTGTGGTTCATCGTCAGGACAAGTTATACGAACCACACTAGTTGGTTCGAAACGCGTCGAAAAATGATATTCCATGTGATTTTCGCCAAAAAATCTCTCACAAAATTGATATGGATCACAGAAGCCTGAACTCTATAATTGAATTCATATTTCTTAGGTGGATCATCATGATCCTAGAAGAACCATAATTACGGAAGGTTCTTGAAAGAAGAACTATAATAAAGGTTAGTAGACATTCCATGTAATGTGGAATCAATACTGGTAAATGGATGAAAGAATGCAATGGGTCAGGATGCAGGCTCTTTGTGAGATATATGGATAGCTAGATAATCATATGAAAGCATAGGAATACATGATTGATATAAAACTTTGGATAAGGTTCATATAGAATCTTGTGGAAAGAAAGTTGGTCATAAAATATGCTTAGCTATATGGATATATGATGGTTGAAAATAATAAGATAATTAGAAGACGAAATTTAAAACCAATTTTCTAATTTTATAAATGGCATGCAATGTGTTATGGCCACCATAAATTCTATAGCAACTTCTATGCATCTTATTAATAACATTTTTTTGTCTAATCCAGTATAATCTTCGAAAGAAAATTTGTAACTTGGTAATCAACTTCTATCCTTGGGCACTCTGATGCATAAAGGAAGATTCATATGGAGATGGACCATGAAGATGTTAATGGAACGATAAGGTAATTATGATGAGGTAAGTCTGATTTTAATTATTGTTGGTTATCTGGTTAACATATTATTTTGTTATCTGGTACAATGTTGTAGGGATACATGATGACAGTTGAGGCAAGTTCAACTGTATGGATAAAAATATATGAAGATTATCGAGGGAAGCTCAATATCTGATTGTTGGCAACTATGAAGTCAATATGTGTCCATCTTGGGATTGAAAGGTAGTTGTGCGAGAATATACTAAAGTTCAAAGAAGATTGATTTCATCTGAAAGCCATGACCAGCTTGAAGTTTAGGAAGGCTCAGTACAATGCCTTCATGTTGAAGATGAAAGTGATGAGTAGGAAAGGTGACCTGGAACTTGTCATAAGATTGAAAAGAAAAGGTGGCTCTGTGATACCTGGAAAGAAAGAAATCTCGACGATGCAAAGGAAAGAGGGAGTCGAGCAACTATGGAGAATTGGTATCTTATACTCTTATGGAGACGGGTTGTAAGGCTTGTGACAATGACTTCCCAAATAGAAAAGAATTTTAGATCTCCTCTTATTTTAAAAGGGAGTAAAGGAGTCTCCTTGTATAGGAGAAAGGTTATATTCTCAATATTAAAGGAGAATAGGGATGTCCTCTCTAGTTGAGAGGGAATGATGTTGGAAATTATATATGCATTCTCCTTCAGGTGATGAAGAGAGAATGATGGAGGATTGGATAAGCATCTAAGATTTTCTTGTGGATATAACATCTAAGAAAGGAAAGGTATCAACACACTTTGAGGATGTGACAAGTATCCAAGAGAAGAGTGGTCGAAGAGGACCGATATTCTTTGAGGACTCAGAATTGGAGATCCAAGATGAGAATAGTCCTAAAAGGACATACCTTGTAGACATTCATATGAGGTATGTACCTAGTAGAGGTAGTGTGGTATCATGTATAAAGCCTCCCAACATAATGCTCTTGATTAAAGAAGAGCTTTTTTAGTTGGGCCTCAGAGATAGTGCTGGTCATAATGATGATGCCTACAGTATGGTTTATCAATTCGACTCTTCTTATGTATCATTTCATATGTGTCCTATGTAACAAACAAGAAAATAAAAAGAAAAGTTATTATTATTAAAGCGTTGGTTTCATGCTCATTATTGAAGGCCTTCTAGATAAAAGCATGTTCTTTGTGCTTCTAGGGCTTTTTAGGTCATAGGATTTATTGTCATGAGTCAAAGGAGTCAACATCATGTTTATAAGACCCTTACGGAAAAAATATATTTCTAAAATTAATTATTTTTTAGTCAATAAATTCTTGGAAGGTCCAAAAGTATAAGTTGGTCATATGAACATCAATTCAGCCTAAAGGAGGGAATTTGACCCCTTGAGAAGGCTATATAAAGAAGCAATCCAACCTCATTTGGACACACTCACTTCACAAGTTCGATATATCAAGAAAGAGTTTGATCTGAAGTTGGGAAGAAGGAAGAACAAGAGCATGGGTTTGGGAGAAGGAATAAGGATGAAATATCTTGTTTTTGGGCTCTATCTATCATACATGTGCAAAGATCTAGGGCTTTTGGTGTTGTATAAGGAGGCAGAAATTGCAGGTCTGAGTTGTAGTAGAATAAAGTGTAGAATCTTGTAGCTGGAAGGGAGAAAACCCTATATTGACCTCATTGACCTTGGGAGAGTTTCCTTGATCTAGGAAGGTCTCAGAAGGAGGATGGATTAGGGTTTCCAAAGAAGCTGCAAGACAAAAATTGCAGGATGAGTTGCAGTGTTTACGCTGGCGGGTCGAAGTTGTAGTATTGAAGCTCATTAGTGCAAAATCAAGGAAGGACTTAAGCAAGGGATGACTTGGTACTAGGAGAAGGACTTGATTTAGGGTTTGGTTCTTTGTATCTTATTTGAAGCAGATTCTAAGAAGAGAAGCGTTTCTGGGTTTTCCCCTTGGAGGGGTTTTGCCTTGGATAAGAGCCTAATATATGTGTCCTCTATTATTGTTACTATTGTTCTAAATATTTATTGATGAAAAGATCTAAATAAAGAACATAAATAAGATTAATAGTTGCAACTATCCATTTTCCAACAAATTGCATTCAACTTTCACGTGTTGATAGTCCAAGCACTTAGCAACAAACTCAACCACCTCTTATTCCAAGTTATGCCAATAGTAAAACTTATTAATAACTGTCAAAGTCTTCTGATATCCTGGGTGGCCTGAATATGGCTTGACATGAAACTCTCTCAAGATAAGCTTCTTCAATTCACTACAATCAAGCACATAGACACTGCTTCTGAATCTAACCAAGCCATTTACTATGAGGTGATACTCCTCATCCTTATCACCCTCACCTTGTCGTTGTAATATCTACTTCAATTGATGGTACCTCTTAGTATGTTGCCCTCCATGTAAGATATGCTCTTTTAAATATATTGAAATATGATTCACCTACACTCTCCTACTAAGAGCATATGAAACATAGTTCTCCTTGCCTTTGATATGCCTAATTTCAAAGTTAAACTCACTAAGAGTAGCAAACCATCTAACTTTCTTTGCATTTAAAATGGGTTGGTCAAACAAGTACCTCAATCCACTATGATCACTCATCAAAATGAATTTCCTACCAAGGAGATAATGTTTCCACATCTTCAATGCATGAATGATAACTTCCAAGCCAAGATTGTGAGTCACATAACTCTACTCATGCTCATTCAGGTTCCGTGATTCATAGAAAACCACCTGCCCTTCTTACATCAGGACTCCACCAAGTCCTTCCTTGTAGGCATATTTACACACCACAAAATATTTATCAGGATCTGCAATCCTCAAAACTGGAGGATTGGTAAGTAATTGTTTCAACTATTCAAACCTAGCTGCACACTCAATAATACATTTAAACTTATTTCCTTTCCTTTGCAAATATGTAATAGGATATCCAATCATGGAGATATTCCTGATAAACCTCCTGAAATAACTTGCTAGTCCCATAAATGATATGACCTCATCCACTGCTATCCCCCCCTTGGAAACAACATGTCCCAAGTAATGAATCTTAGTTTGAAAGAAACTACACCTGTTGAACTTGGCATACAACTTATGCTTTTTCAACAATCTTAACACTGTTTCCAAGTGCTCTACATGCTCTTCCTCATCCTTCGAATAAACCAATATATCATCAACAAATATTATCACAAAATTATCCAAGTTAGGGCACAACATAATGTTCATCATCCACAAGAAGGTGGTTGGATCATTATCGAGATGAAAAGGAACCACCACAAACTCATAGTGGCCATACCTTGTGAAAAATGCAATCTTTTATATGTCCTCTTCTTTGATGTGAACCTGATGATATCCTAATCTCAAATCAATATTTAAAAATACTATAGATCCCTTCAGCTAATCAAATAAATCATCAATCTAAGGAAATGGCTACCTATTCTTGATGGTAACCTTGTTCAATTTCTTGTGATCAATGCACAATATGAGAGTACTGTCCTTCTTCTTTACGAACAACACTGGTGCTCCCCACAGAGAAACACTTAGCCTTATGTATCCTTTGTCAAGCATCTCTTTAAGCTACAACCTCAATTCCACCAACTCTGGAGTTCTCATCCTTTACATTACCTTAGATGTTGGTGTTTCTCCTCGCATCAACTCAATAGAGAAATCCACCTCCCTATGAAGAGGAAAATATGTAATTTCTACAAGAAACATATCCTAAAACTATTGCATTATAAGATACCTCCTTAGGAATTCACCATCCTCATCATCTAAACCTTTGTCACTGGAAACATGAACTAGAAACAATAAATTACCTTTCTTGCAGTTGCACTTAGATTGCATGGTTGTAACCATCCTCATTGATGTAAAATTATTCTTTCCTTGCAATATTCTCTTTTCTCTGTCCTCATACAGACACTCAATGTCCTTCTCATAGTAGTCTACCTTGGGTCATGTGAATAAACAACTAATCCATGCCCAAAAGCATACTATATGCACCCAAAGAAATAAAATTTAGGTTTGCTGATGTAGGCATGCCATTAAGCTCAAATGCACAAGACTTCACCCAATGATGAACTCTTCTCTTGATCCCTATAGCCAACTGCACCAACCAAGATTTTGCATGCACTTCCTTATTCAAATGGTACAGATCCATCAGGCTAGGACTAATATAGCTATAATTGGATCCTAGATCAATCAAAATAGAAATAAATTGATCACAAAGCTTACCTTCCAGTCACGCTTGAACTCAGGCTTACACTTTGACTATTCATAGCAATGCTTCAAATTTTTGATAGCTTCCTCCAATGACTGAGGCACATTAAACTAAATCTAGTCTTTGAATGATAATGTCAACCCAGTGATGAACCTTTGGATCTTTTCTTTCTCATCCTTGAGATAGGTCACATATCTCAAAAACTCTAGAAATTCGGTTGTATACTATTCATTTGACATGGAACCCATCTTGAGTTCATAGAATTCCTTGGCCTTTCCATCATAATACCTCTCAGACAGGTAATTATTTCTTAAGTATCTTTCAAATTCTTCCCAAGTAAACTTCTCTACCCTGATGCCCCTAACATGCTTAACATATTCCCACCAGATATCTACTCTTCCTTTGAGACTGAAAGTAGCTATCTTGGATTCCATATTCTCTGAGTAATCATGAAGTCTGAAACTTTTTCTCATTCCAAGAAGCCATGCTTCAACATCTTCTAATTTAGTCAACTCACCATCAAAAGTAGGAGGCTTGGTTTTCTTGATTTACTCTGGAAAATACCTCTTCTCACTCCTCCTATGATATTGGTGGTGATGGTGATGGTGTTTCCTAGAAGTAGAGCTAGAACAAAATGCATGCATACTAGCCCTCATATCAGATGTATCCAAGAGTTTGCCACCCTTTATTGTATCATCCTTGTCCATATTGTAGCTTTTTTGAGACTGAATTCCATATGCATCATTAATATTTTCTTTTAGTCTGTCTCCATGGCTGGTGCTGAGTTGTCCATGCTTCTGTAAATCTGAAAGACTTTGAAGAATAAATGCATTAACCTCAACTTGCTTTTGTTGAGCTTTCACAAGCCTTTCCCATGCGTCAATCATCCACTCATTATTTTCTTTACAACTTATAATCTCTACCTTCATACTCATTAATGTATCTTCCAGATCAGGAGAGTCTCCCTCTCCCTTCTGCCCAACTAATTACTCAACCATTCTACTCTTCATTTCTTGCCTTATATTTCCTACAACATACCACTGTTAGATAAAATAAAATAAATAATCAAAAGTATTACCTCAATTTACTTATGGGAGGTTATTACATCTACATAGGTCAATCCAAATTAGCACAATACATAATAATAAGATCACAAGCATATCAGTTCATACATGAAAAAATATGTAATAACATCATGTACATAAAAATAAAAACATAATAATTGACATGCATGTATGATAAACATATAGATAACTGACATGCATGCATAAAAAATGGCATTTACCCCAAGGTCCAGTGCTGTGAACCTACTCTGATACCACTCTGTAACGCTGCACCCCACATTTACCCACTTTAACATACTTACTAAGGTAACTGAGCTAAGAGTTACTATGCACAACCCAACATCTAAGATCTATAACAATTCTAGACACATGATCACCCTGATGTCAAACAATTTTCTCTGGTGACCTTTTCTCAGAGCTGGAACCACTTTATGACCTAACTTACAACCTAGACACATGCATTTAGTCCTCCCAGTGTGGAAAGAAGGTTCCATCTACATGGATAACCCTCCTTCAATGCGGTTGTGGCCGAAAATTCCTTGAACTAACAGTGCGACCACAAACTCTATTCCAGATTTTTAGGGTTAGCCTATAGGCCAACTGACCAAAACTTTCCAAAACTTTATCTATAGTATGTATAAGGCTTCAAGCTATGTTTCTAAGTCTTGTTCTTATTCATGCTTTCCAACCACTTATTAATTATTTAGACAACCAGATTGTAAACATAGTAATTGTAGTTCATGAATGCATAATCTTTTCATTATTTGATTACTTTCATCAAATGTTCATCAAGAAGGTTTACTACCCTCTCATACTAGATGTAACAAACACATATTAGCTCATGCATTCATATCAATAGCTTTTCAAACCATGAGCAAGATCAGTAATAAGAACACATCATATAATAAGAAATATTCCATGCATGTAACCAACATTTAACTATAATTAATCCATGACAAACCAATCATATAATAAACACATTAAATCAATACTTGTGCTCATTGATCTCATTAAAGAAATACATTTAATAGCATATGCATAGTACCAACCAAGTTTGGGACTTCCACGTACCACCCAATCATAGATTGGGTTGAACAGAATATTTCTTTCAGCCAATCACCCCCGTGACATATTCCAAGCATGAATGTGTGATCACATGGGATAAAATAAACTGTAACCATGTAGGAAATCCAAAGGAAACCATCTCCACCCTCATACCACAGTGATTTCACCCAATACCAAGGCTAGAAATCAACAAAACCAATACAAGCTTGGATGCCTCAGAATTTCTTCACCATACCTAGAGGAATTTTGCTATCTCCACCCACCTATCAAGAGCTTCCTTGAGAAGACCATCTCCACCCTAAAGCCTTGGGATTTTATTGATACCACCTCAACCGGGATCTAAAATCTACCGATAATCCAAACATTAACCAAATAGGGAACCTGTTATCACTACAGGAAACTCTCCTAGGTTGCAGCTCGGAGATGCCTAGTAACATATAATCTTCAATATTGTTCTCAGAACTATTGGAATGGATGATGGTTTGGATCAAGTTAGATAACCATTTCAGCTCTATTCTCACTCAGGACATGCATGAAAACTCTCACCAATACAAGGCTTTAGACCACTAATGCTCAATAATTTATAGATTCAATGGATAGATGGAGAATACTGACTGAACCAGTAGATTGCATACATAAACAAATATGAATGGCAAGCTACAGGAAGTAAATGAGACTTGCAAATATAATTTATCAATGTAGAGATAATATGATAGTTGTCTGGCATTAGACACAGCAGAAAACTTGAATAACCTATTCAAGTGCAAGCATAGAACGACAAAGAGAATGGAAATTGAACATATAATAACAAAAGAAGCTTATATTGCTAGAATGAAGGTGAGAAGCTTGAAGGAACAAAGGAGGAACAATCTCTAGAAGTTGAACCTGTATTACATCTTACTTTCAGATATTTATAGCTTTTTACAATGCTCTCGAGCCTTTTGAGGCTCAAGAGGTCTCAATCTATCTGATCTGTCTTGCTAACAACTTTGATGCCCTCTAGGCAAGCATGGGCTAGGAGGTTTCTTCTTCTGACAGAAGAATAACCGCATTTAGATATTTTGGGTAGTTTGCTGCGTTGTGTGGGAGCTCTCTCATGCCAGAGATGCCCCATAATGTTTGTTTTGATGAGCTGTGTTGTGCTATTGATGCGTTGTGCTGCTCCATGATATTTCTATTTCAGGCTAGTTGTGATGTCTGCTCCATGGCTACTTTGTCGGTTTGGGATGAGCTGCGCGTGCTGTGGCTATTTCAATTCCCCTTCCGGCCTTTGTTATTTCCTTTCCTATCTCTGTCTCCCTTTAAATATTTAGAACTACTGTTTTTCTGTCAAACAGAGAAAAATGCTTCATATAGCAAAAAACCTGCCCATTTCTGCTTTTCCGGACCTTAAAAAGTCCTTAAACATGGCTTTCTTTATCTATTGGGTCCACCCTTCGGTCACTGTCGCCTGTCGTACTTGGCTTGTCCTATGGTTCCCTTTGTATTTCGTTTAAACAACGAAAACACAAAAATACATTGAAAAATGGGCTTTGGCGGATTTCAAATAATATATTTTTTACTTCCCAGACCCTTTCGGGTCTAGGCTTCATCGCAATCGACACTGCCTTGTTTCCCTTTGAATTTCATTATATAACGAAATACACGAAAAATGCACTAAAAATGGCTTTGGTATGGACCTGGAGTCTTATATATTTTGCTTCCGAAACCCATTGGGTCCGGATCTTATCGCATCGCGCACATATATGCAAAGGTCCCACTCCATGGTGATCGCCGATAGCGATCTGGCGATGTAACGTGGGTCATCGATCTGCGCATGCAATCAATGGTCCACGTTTAATCCCCGATTGCAATTGCTCATTCCCCCTAGTTTGTGTCGATAACCACCGACTCGCCTCCGCCGATTGCGACTCGCCGATCCGATCATTAGCGATTGCTGATCGGTGGTGTCCAGTGCTGATTGCCACTACTCGTCTGTGCCGATCAGATCCACCGATGCGATCTGCCGCTTAGATCTGGGTCGTTGATTGGCCAAATCTAACGGTTGCTATGCCTTCTCAGTTTTAAGCCTGCGATAATGGTTTTTTGACTGTTTTAATGCATTTTTTGCCTCCCGATAGTGCATTTCTGCCCTTCCAAGGGTTCTCCTCCCTCACTTGTTTTGATCTTTGGATGATCTTAAGCACTTTTGAAGACTTAGGGAGTCCTTTGGAGCATATTTGGATACATTTGCATGATTTTAAGCAAACTTTGGAGACTTTGGGAGTGTTTTGGATCCATTTTTGGGCCAAACGCCAACAAAGCTAACAGAACCCACTACATCATCGCTATCGAGGAAATGGCATAAGGGAAGACTATACATGACTGTCAATCTAGGAAAATACCATTCCAATGATAGCAAAAATGACCAATAAACCAATGCATGAACCATGCATTCAAATCCCAACAAGATAATCAAACATGCACACTATTACTTGCAAATCCTCAACTATTTTCTGCGCTTGAATGTTGATATCTAAATCTTCACTTGGCTCTTCTAATGATTGCTTTCCTTGCTTGTGCCTTGCTTGTAATACCTTACTTCCATATCTCTTGTTATAGTGTTATCTCTCTTTTTTCCTTCCCTTTTCCTCCAAGAGAATGCTAGAAATGTTGTCTCTCCAATTTCATTTTATTTTCTTTTCGTTTTCCTTCATTTTCCCTTGCATGGAATTTATTTCATTTTCCTTTTTTTTTTTTCATCCTTGCCACATGTTCCTTACTAGCCTGTAATAAATAATTTTACATTTATTACCTTTTGCCTCTTGCCAATGTAAATGCCAATTTCCATAGCTAATAATAAATAATTAACCACAATTGGATCCCAACTTTATGTTTTTCCCCTCATTCAGCTTGGAATACATGTCCCATGACATTGGTTTTATTTTTCTTTTATGATGTCCATTTATTTACATGGAAAATTAATCTGAGGTTGTTACAGGTTAGCCTCATACTCACATAAACAATCAATAAATCCAGGTATTCACAAAATAAATAAATTATGAAATTATTAATCATGAAATTAGACTTCTATAGAAGTCTACTTATGACCAAAGAATGAGGAGAATGAGAGAAGTTATGGATGGATATCACACAAAATCAAATAAGATATTTGTGGAGGCATTCATTAAGATACAAGACTTGCAACACTCACAAACACTTGCTATGCACATAACCTTTTTATTACAAATTATCTCAACTTGGATCTGATACCAATTGAAGTAATTAATAAAACAAAATATCAGAAAAATGAGACAGAAAATTGGGAGAAAATGGCTTTATGCCTCATTGTATATTCACAAATAATGATACATTATTCACACACCCGAGGCCTCGTATTATAGAATTGAGGTTCTCATAGCAAATTACCAATTTGGCTAATTGGTTAAACCTTCTCCATAACTTTCTCCATAATATCTCCATGAATGTCTCCACAAATATCTTAGCTAATTTTGTGTGATCGCCATCCCTAACTTCTCTCATTCTCCTTATCTTTGGTTTAATGATTGGCTTGGAAAAAGAAGGTTGAACTTGTTCATGTACAACTACTACACTTGAAATTGTATCATTGAGTGGCTTGGAATCATCTTCATCATTTGAAGTTGTATTGTTGAATGGCTCAGAAGCATGACTCTTCTATTGCAACTCATCATGTTGTAGCTGTTATTTTAGTTGGAGAAACTCAATGGTCTCATGTGCATAATGTAGATGCCTTTTAATATAAGCAAGAATGACTTTGTTGATTTTCACTGTGTCCTCAACAGTGGATAGTATTAGATTTTTTAGAAACTCTAACAATTGAATACTTTGCTCCATTTGAACTCACTTTCTTGAACTCACGCTCACTTTCTTTTAAGACTTGTTTGATTTTCATGCTCACTTAATCTTAGATTTGAGCTTTGCTTCTTTCAATTTCACGCTCACTTGATTTAGTTTTAACAAGTTTAGGGTGTCGGCTACCACCGAAAATGCACCCAAGTTAATAATTTTTACAACAAGTTCAAATGATTTTTTATGGCATTGAAAGAACTTAATCCCTATCAATTCTGACTTTTGATTCAATTAAGTGTCGATTTCAACCGATCATGCACCCTATAGTTCAATTACAATATTGAATTTGATAATTCAACTGACCCCTAAAACATTACTTCGAATTTCAATAATGACCTTCCCTTAAAAGAAAATTCATTTATCACTCCATATTACAAATCGCTTATCATTCCAAATATCACAATATATATTATTACTCAAAAAAATAAATTAAATAAAACACTAGCACACCTTATCACTCCCCAATTTTTTTTTTTAAACTCTCATACAAAATATACCCTTATTACTCCATTAGTACTCATCTTAAAAAAAAAAAAGAACTTTTATTATCCACCTTATCACTCCAAAACATAACACTTATTACACCACTATTACAAATCTTAAAAAAATATCTTTGGAAGACACATTATCCCTCCATTTAAAACAAAATATACCTTCACACTTTTAACATAAAGTAAGGGTTTTTCTTATCATAATAAGTGTCCATGTTAAACTTTAAACTAATTTTTAAACCCTTAAAAAAGTGATTTTCCAACTTTAAACTTCACGTTATTGAAAAAATATTTACGACCTTATTCATTCAATTGTTTCGCCTTTGACTTGGACGCAATAAAAGGAAATGATGAATTACACAACAAAATTGAAGTACTTGAATGGGAGATAAGAAAAAATCAAAACATAATTAATCAAATGACTAGCACATTAGAAGCAACAAAAGATCTTGAAAATTAACTAGATATGAAAGAAACTCATTAATGCACTACATATAAAATTGAGGCAAAAACAAGGTCAACTAGATGCAAGATGTACAAAAAATATAGATGCAGTTTGTGACATATGAGACCTTATCCAAACAACAAATGAAATTTATGAAACAAGTGAGCTCATTCAACGTGTTGATGAAACTTGTGACACAAATGATCGAATCCACCAGGTTGATGAAACTTGTGACACAAATGATCTTATCCAACATGTTGTGATACTAATTAAAAATGATGCAACTAGTTGTACTAAATATCTAATTGAAAATATTGATGCAGCATGCAATACCAATGAATTGTTAATAGAGATGATCGATGCTTAGTGTGATAAAAATGACTTAATGAATCAAGAAAAAAATATCAGCAACAGTAGCAGGTGTGAAGAACAATAAGAAAAAGGTCTTTCCAAGATGGTGATCAGACCTTGGGAATAAATTTCATTCAACAAAGATCGACATGGTTTCGAGTACAATGAAGAAAATAATTTTTATGTTCTAGATTTCTCAAAACCAATTCAGTTTGTAAGTGTAGGTTTTCTAGAAAATACCCAGAATCTTGTTAAGTGTAACCATTGTAAAAGAAATGGTCATATGGAGAGTAAATGTTTTGACCTCCATCCTTGTCTTCATTGTGGGAAGACAAATCATCTATCATAGAAATGTCGAATGCAAAAGAAGACTAAAATGATAGTTAATTATGGATGGATAAACCCTTGGAGATGGAATCTAGAAGTAAAGAAGCCACATAAGTCCTACAATGTATTCAAGGCAGAGGTAAAGATAAAGTTTTCTGAAGAATTGAACAAGAGAAACTCTCCTACACCTTAAGTGGGGGAGTTCAAAAATCAAATGTGGATGATCAGTGGTAAAAAGAAAAATTCTTGTTGTCTCTCCTTTGAGCTGAAAAAGGGGGGAAATGGTGATGAAATTGAAGATGGTTTTCAGACTAAAAGTTTCAAAAACCTCAATAAATTTCCCAATGAACATTAACAAATATTCTAGTGGGTATTGTCAAATATTCCAGTGGGCATCATCAAATCTTCTAGTGGGCCTCAACAAATATGCCATTGGGCATCATCAAATTTTCCAGATGAGCAAGCAAACTTTGAGTTTTCAACATCCAATTTTAGTTGTTTTTAGGAAATTCTTTAGCAAATCAACACATGAGTTTTTCAACATCTCAACATAGTAGTTCTTCAGTAGCTCAACATAGAGGAGTTTCAACATGAAGACTTGGAGATGGTACCGGGTTCTTACTTTGGACTTATAATTGAGGGGGGAAATGTTAGCCACATACTCACATAAACAATCAATAAGTACAAGTATTCACAAAATAAAGAAATTATGAAGTTATTCATAATGAAAGCAGACTTCTCTAAAATTCTACGTATGGCCAAAGAATGTGGAGAATGAGATAAGTTAGGGATGGATATCACACAAAATTAGCTAATATATTTGTGGAGACATTCATGGATATATTATGGAGAAATTTATGGAGAAGGTTCAACCAATTAGCCAAATTGGTAATTTGTTATGGGAACCTCAATTCTATAATACGATGCCTCATGTGTGTGAATAATGTATCATTATTTGTGATTATACAATGAGGCATACAACATTTTTCTCCCAATTTTTTGTCTCATGTTTATGATATTTTGTTTTATTAATTACTTCATTACAAACCCCTCCCCCTTGAGGGAACACTTTCCTCGGTGTTCTATGACTCTTATGACAAATAAAATTGTTGAAAACTTGACATACATACTATCTATTAGAGCTTTATAAACACAAATTGATGCAACATTTACAATATTTTCTTCAACCAGCAAATAAAGAAGGATATAATCTAATTAGCCATCTCCCATGTAGTTTCATGAGGCCCAAAGTGCTCCATTGCACTTTAACTTTCTCTATTGCTCAGTTCCAGAGCATGGGATTCTTCTGTTGTAGGATGCATTGAGGTTCTGGTTGGAAATAGCCTTTTAGTTCCACCTGTAATACAAACCGATCAGTCACATGATCAACATCCCATATATATCTTTTAAGCATAGAAACATGAAAAAAATATTTTATTTTCACTGATGGAGACAAAGCAAGTATGTATGCCATTAGTCCAACCTTCTCAAGGATCTCAAAAGGCTCATAATACAAAGGTTTCAACTTGGCACTCGATCCAATATTTAAGGAGCTCTTATTGGGTCTTGATATGCATGTACATATGATCTATAACCTATAACTCCTTGAATACTATGTGTTGATCTGCATAGCTCTTCTACCTTTACTATGTTTCCTTCAAATTCTTATTGATACCCTATATCTCTTGCCCCATCTCTTTCAACATATCTAATCCAATGAACACTCGACTCACTAGATAACTCCAGATGATAGGAGTATTATAAATCCTTCCATAGATAACCTCAAATGGACTCATCCTCAAGGATTACTTATACCCATTGTTATAAGCAAACTTCTAGTGGAAGATACTCCTCACACTTCCTTTGCAGATGCATGACATACATCCTCAACATATCCTCAAGGATCTTGTCGATTCTCTCTATCCGTCCATATATCTATGGATGATAAGTTGTAATGAAGGCTAACTTTGTCACCAAGCTTGCAAAAAATCCTTCCAAATCCTATAAGTGAACTTGGCATCTCTAGTTGATATAATCCTCTTGGGAACACCATGCAACCTCACTTTCTCCTTAGTGAAGACTTGAGCCACTTCAATAGCTGAATTAGTAGACTTTACCATAATGGAGTGAGCTACTTTGCTCAACCTTCCAACCACCACCATGATGGAATCATGCTGCCTTGATGTCCTAGGCAATCCTATAATGAAATCCATGGAAATGACCTCCCATTTCCATTCTCGAATCAAAATAGGCCGCAACAAACCAGCTGGATGCTTGCATTTAGCTTTCACTTGTTGACAGTCCAAGAACTTAGCAAAAAACTCAACCACCTCTTTCTTCAAGCTAGGCCAATAGTAGAACTTATTAATAGCTACCAAAGTATTCTAGTATCCTGGGTGGCCTGAATATGGCTTGACATGAAACTCTCTCAAGATAAGATTCTTCAATTCACTACAATAATTCACATAGATCCTGCTCCTAAATCTAACTAAGGCATATGTTGTGAGGTGATACTTCTCATCCTTATCACCCTCACCTTTCTATTATAATCTCTACTTTAGTTTCTAGTAAATTTCATCATGTTTCCCTGCATGTAAGATCCACTATCTTAAATATGTCCCATAAGAGCTCACAGCTAAAATATGATTCAACTGCACTCTCATATTAAGAACATCCGAAACCCGATTCTCCTTACATTTGATATACCTTATTTCAAAGTCCAACTCACTAAGAGTAGCCAACCATATAGCTAGCCTTGTGTTTAAGTTGGGTTGGTCAAACGAGTAGCTTAGTCCATTATGATCGCCACATATTCAATGCATGAATGATAGCTGCCAACTCAAGATCGTGAGTCACATAATTCTTCGCATGCTCATTCAACTTCTATGATTCATATAAAACCACTTGCTCTTCCTACATCACTCCACCAAGTCATTCCTTGCAGGCATCTGTACACACCACAAAATCCTTATTAGGATCTACAATCCTCAAGAAAAGAGAATTTGTAAGCAATTGCTTCAATTGTTCAAAGCTAGCTACACAATCAGCAGTCCATTCAAACTTCTTTCCTTTCCTTTGCAAAGATGTAATAGGGTAGGCAATCTCAAAGAAATTCTCGATAAACCTCTTGTAATAACCTACTAGTCCCATAAATTATCTAACCTCATTCCCATTCTTCGGAGCTGGTCGTTCCAAGATAGCCTTAATATTTTACAGATCCATAGATATCCCCTCCTTGGAAACAACATGTCCCAAGTAATGAATCATGGTCTGAAAGAAACTACACTTGTTGAGCTTGGCATAAAAATTATGCTCTCTCAACAATATCAACAATGTTTCCAGCTGCTCTGCATGCTCTTCGTCCTTCTTCGACTAAACCAACTTATCATCAATAAAGACTATCACAAACATATCCAGGTAAGGGTGCAACACATTGTTCACCATGCACATGAAGGTGGTTGGAGCATTGGTAGGACCAAAAGGAACTACCACAAACTCATAGTGCCCATACCTTGTGTGAAATTTAGTCTTATAAATTTCTTCTTCTTTGATGCACGCTTGATGATATCCCGATTTCAGATCAATCTTTGAAAATATTGCAGCTCCGTTCAGGTGAGAAAACAAATCGTCAATCCAAGGCAATGGATACATGTTCTTTATGGTCACCTTGTTCAACTTCCTGTAATAAATGCACAATATGAGAGTACAATCCTTCTTCTTTACAAACAACACTTGTGCTCCCCAAGGAGATACACTTGGCCTTATGTATCCTTTATCAAGCATCTCTTTTAGTTACAACTTCAATTCCACCAACTCGGTAGTGCTCATCATGTACAGTGCCTTATATGTTGGTGTTGCTCATGACATCAACTCAATAGATAAATCCACCTCCCTATGAGGAGGAATCTCTAGAATCTCTACAAGAAGCACATCCTCAAATTGTTCCAAGATAGGATACCTCCTTAAGACTTCACCATCCTCATCATCCAATCCTTTGTCACTGGAAACATGAATTGAAAATAATAAACAACCTTTCATGTGGTTGCACTTAGCTTGCATGGATATATCCATCCTCACTGATGTAGGCTTCGTCTCTCCCTGCAAGACTCTCTTTTCTCCATCCTCATCTAGGCACTCAATGGCCTTCTCATAGAAATCTACCTTGGTCATGTGAATAAACAACCAATCCATGCCTAAAAGCATACTATATGCACCCAAAGGAAGCAAATTCAGGTTTGTTGTTGTAAGCATGCCATTAAGTTCAAATGCACAAGACTTCACCCAATCATGAAATCTTCTCTTGGTCCCTATAGCCAACTACACCAACCAATATTCTACATGCACTTCCTTATTCAAATGGTACTGATCCACCAGGTTAGGACAAATGTAGCTATAATTTGATCCTAGATCAATCAAAATAGAAACAACTTGACCAGAAATCTTACCTTCCATCTTGATAATGCATTCCTGGTGGTCTACCTGGATGTTATCAACTGCTGCATAAATCCATGGAATTCTCTAACCTACATCCCCAACTATTTGTGCCTCTTGAGCACTATCGATCTGGGTCCTGCCACCATGATACAATGGAAAATCCTTCTTGCGATGATCTCTACCAAAAAATATCATTTCAATGGTTCTATATCACTGCCCTTATTCTGTTGCTCCACAAGATGAGACTTGTGTCCTTTCTCCACTGCATTGAACTTCTTATGAGGTTTCATATTTTCTTTCTCACCTTCATCCTGAAATCCTCCTCGCTTCTCGGGCCATTTTCCTTTAGTCTTCTCACCACCCTTTGAGTCACACTTGAACTCAAGTTTGCGCTTTGACTATTCATAACAATGCTTCAACTTTATGATAGCTTCCTTCGATGATTGAGGTTCATCAAACTCAATCTAGTATTTGAATGATAATGGTAACCCATTGATGAACATTTGGATCTTTGCTTTCTCGTGGCTTTCTCATCCTTAAGATAGGGAACATATCTCAACAAATCTAGAAATATGGTTGTATACTCTTCATCTAACATGCAACCCATCTCGAGCTCACATAATGCCTTGCCCTTTCCATCACAATACCTCTCAGACAGGTACTTATTTCTAAAGATTCTTTCAAATTCTTCTGAGTTCAATTACTCTTCCTTGATGCCCCTAACATGCTTAACATATTCCCACTAGATATATGTTTTTCCTTTGAGATTGAAATTAATTATCTTGGCTTTCATTCTCTGAGTAATAATGAAGTATGACAATTTTTCTCATTCCAAGAAGTCATGCTTTTGCATTTTCTGATTTAGTCAACTCACCATCAAAAGGAGGAGGATTGGCTTTCTTGAATTCCATTGGAAATTCCCCTTTTCACTCCTCATATGATATTGACGATGATGTCTCCTAGAAGTAGAACTAGAATAAAATCCATGTGTACTATCCATCCTCTCAGGTGTATCCAAGTGTTTTTCACTCTTTAAGGTACCATCCTTGTCCATCCTATAGCTTTTCTGAGACCAACTTCCATCTGTACCATTAGTACTTTCTTCCTATATGTCTCCATGACTGGTCCCCAGTTGTCCATGCTTCTTTAAATTTGAAAGACTTTGAAGAATAACTGCATTAACCTTAGCTTTATTTTCTTGAGCTTTCATAAGCCTTTCCTGTGCTTCAATCAACCGCTCATTATCTTCTTTACAACTTATATTCTTTGCCTTCAGAATCATTACTGTATCTACCAAATTAGGAGAGTCTCCCTCTCCCTACTGCCCAACTGATTTCTCCCATCCCACTAATTTCTCTTTTGGCCTCTATGGGGAGTCCTATGAACTGTACTAAACCATTATGCTCTTCATATCCATCCTTCTATTTCCTGCAACATACCACTATTAAATAAAATAAAAGGCATACTCAAAAGTATTACCTCAATTTACTTTTGGGAGGTTATTGCATCTGCATAGGTCAATCTAGATTAATATAATAGATAATAATAATATCACAAGAATATCATTTCATACATGAATAAAATTGTAACAACATCATGTACATAGCAATAACAATAGAATAACTAGCATTCATGCATGATATACATATAGATAATTGACTTGCATGCATAACAATCTGCATTTACACTAAGTTCCGGTGTTGTGAACCTGCCCCAATACCACTTTATAACACCCCATCCCACATTAACCCACCTTAACATAGTTACCAGGGTAACATGAGCTGCGAGTTATTAGGGACAACCCAACGTCCAATATTGAGTTATGGATGTGGGGCCAACTTGTCCAACTTTTTTGTAACACTCATAAACACATGATCACACAAATGTTATGCTCTTGACCTGCGAAAAATACAAGAATAGCATAAATACGAAGAAATATAGCCGAGAACACAAAATTATCACATGAAATGAGAAAAAATGCAAAGTATTTTATTATTTAGAAATAAATTCAATGTTCACTTGCCTCTTCAAGGGGGAAAGCTCTAGAAGAGCAGAGCTCAATTACAATAAGGCTCGATGATATTTCCCTTACTAAATAAGACTATTTATAGCTAAATGGCATCCAAAACCCTAACTACTAGTGGTCCCTTGCATAACACATGTTAACCACTTTATTTATTAACTATGGACCATTTACAAATAACTGTGGTCCCTCTTCTCTAATGCGGGTCAACCAGTTACAATTATTAATATTGTCTTTATTGACTCTCTAACTAACTATGACTCTGACTCAACACATTGGGCTTATTACATAAATAAAGGGGTCAGGGTTGGACCCTAATATGCCCTTGCCCATCAAAAGTAACCTTTTCCTCAAGATTGAAGCCGCGGAAACTACTGAAGAATAGTGGTTGGTTCCCAGGTCGCATCTTCTGGAGGGGTGTCTTTCCACTTGATGAGGACGTCCTTGATCGTGCGGCTGTGGAGATGTATTTCATGAGTATTAAGGGCTTGTTCTAGTTGGATCCAAAGTTAGCCTTCCTCATCCAATTCGGGTAGACTTGTTTTAACTCTGCAATTGTTCCCCGCCACTTTCTTAAGGCATGATACATGGAAGACCAGATGGACTTTGAAGTAGGTGGCAAGGATAGTTTGTAGGCGACTGCTCCTATGCACCGAAGTATCTGATAAGGCCCATAGAATTTTGGTGCTAGTTTATGGTAGCCCTTTTCTTTGAGAGATGTTTTCTTATATGGTTGGAGTTGTAGGAATACCTGATCCCCTTATTAAAATGCATGCTCGGAATGATGTTGGTCTGCATGTTGCTTCATTCGGTTCTGATCTTGATGTAGATTAGCTTTGAGATGAGCTATCATGTAAGCATGGTTCTGTAGGAGTTGATCAACTGCCAGTACTTTAGAACATCCAGGGATATAATAAATAGGTGAAGGTGGGAGTTGGCCATACACTACCTCATATGGAGTCATCTTGGTGGCTTCATGATAGTTAGTATTATACCATCATTTAGCTAAAGGTAGCCACTGTACCCATTGACTGCTTTTGTTTGACTGTCGGCTTCGGGATGATAGGCAGTACTTAGTTGGAGTTGTGTGCCTTGTAGCTTGAAAATTTCCAGCCAAAATTTGTTGGTGAAAGTGGGGTCGCGATCAAACACAATGGAAGTTAGCATGCCATGCAGTTTGAATATATGGTCCAAGAAAACTTGAGCCACCAAAGTGGGGGTAAATGGGTGTGGTAGAGCGCAAAAATGAGCATATTTAGAAAGTTTGTCCACAACCACCATGATGACTGATTTGTTGCCTGACTTTGGGAGACCAATGATGAAATACATGGAAACATATTGTAGAGCCTCTACTTTGCACTTGATTATCCATCATTACCTACAGTTTCCCTCACTCATCTCTCTCTTTTGCCTCATTTTCCTTGTAAACCAACCCAGATCATTACATTTTATGTCTTTAAGCATGATTAAGTGAACTTTGCTAATGTGTGACTGTTTTGTTTAGATTTTGACATACTTGCAGAGATTCCGCAGCTGTCTGGCAATTCCGCAGCCATTCAGCGATTCCGCAGCCATCTGATGATTCCGTAGCCTTTTTGTTAATCTCGAGGTTCCACGTGTCATTTTGCAAAACGAGCCACATGGGCATTTAGGAATAAAGGTGCTCAAGGTTCCTGTGCCATTGGTTCGATCAGCCACATCATCTCCACCTCCGGTCAACGAGGGTCAAGCCACGGTCAACAAAGGCAGCTTAAACGGTGTTACGTAAGCTATTGGGTCACGTCAATGCAACTGGTGATTTGTCCGTGTTATGCAGGTTGTGGGAAACATAATCTAACTCTGGATTCAATTCCCATAACGACCAGAACCTCCAGCTCATCCACGAGGCTTATGACGTGTTGCTGAACCTTTATTATGCACGACAGATTAGTTAATTTTCAGTTTCTAGCTTTACGCATTAGGCAATCGTTTAGATGCCTATAAAAACTAGCGTTTGCATACGCTTAATGTTACTTTTTAGTTGCTGTGTTTTATGAACTTGTTATAATTTTAGTGCATTCCAAGACTCTGTTTTGATAGTGCTGTTCTAGCACTCTTGACTGTAATTTTCTGCATATGGAGTAATAGAAGCAGTGCTGTTCTGACGTTTTCAATTCCTTGAGTCTTCTTTGGGTTGTATGAATGGAGGGCCCCTGTTCATGACTGCCCTTGTATAGTATTTTTATGTTCAGCATTTCCTTATTTTCCATTCAGCATTTCCTTTTCTTTGAAACATGTACAGCTTGATTCACTTTCATGTTATTTCATTTCCAGCCTTTATTTTAAGTTGATCAGTATTGTTCTTTTGCAGGTTTTTAACCCGGGATTGTTTTTGTGTTTATGTATTTGCTTTATAACTGATGGTATTTTCAGTTGACAGATTCAAAGTTGCTGCCTTTACTTTATTTTCATAGCTGGTTTTTAGTTTAATTTCTCAAAGTTGTCTGCTAACATATGAATGGTCTCTTTATCACAAATTGTTTATCTTTTAGAGATCAGAACACTGATAAATTACAGCTGGCTTTGAGTACTTTTTAGACTAATCTTTAACTACTTTCTAATCGTGCTTTACATAGTACCATATGATAGAAGCAGAGAGTTAGAAAGAGCTGAACATTATAACTAGTCTTTAAAGTAGATTTTTCTCAGTTTTTTATCACTTTTTAAACTCATCTCTAGCTACTTCCTAATCGTGTTTTACATAGTACTATGTGTTAGAAGCAGAGAGTTAGGAAGAGATAAACATTATCATTGGTTTTTAAAGTGATTTTCTTACCTTTTATTTGCAACAGCATGAATGGTGTCTAGTGCCATTAGAAAGTGGTTCTTTGCTTTCAGTTTATTTCAAGTTATTTATTTCTTTCAAGCTTTTCCTTTTCAGCAAGTAGTTAGAAATCACCTTACACACACACTCACTCATCTGTTTATAAAAACTCCATTCCATCTTAGGAAGATAAACTGTCCATAAAACAACACCCCCAAAACGACAAAAAGCTCTAAGAGTTTGCTTAAGTACATATAGTACACCTTCACTTCATCAGATTACGAGCCCCGGGTTGACAATTAATGACATCAATTTAGGAACACTAAATTGACTAAACATTTTGGCGCCGTTGCCGGGGAAGTGAAATTAAGTAGCCATATTCTTAGAGAAAAAAAAACATAAAAATTTCAAGGAAAGAAGTTGATAACCTATCAAAGTATGCTCTCCTCTTGCACTTCAAGGTGATCTGGAGGATCAGAAAAGAGAAAGTTATTGATTTGGTAGTTTCTTGAGTATGCTCTCTTCTTGCACCTAGAGTGAACTGGAAGATCAGAAAAAGAACTATTGACTTGACTTGAAGAAAAATAATAAAAAATGACATGCATAGAGCTAGAGATTCTAGAGGAAGGTTTTTAGCTAGAGCTCGAAGTTCAATTTTTACAAGTCCATCTGCTTCAATGGATAGACAAGAGACACCCCCCTTATCTCCAACCGACACTCCTAGTCCTAGAATTCCTGGAATTCAAGAGCCAAGAGTTGACTCTCCTACACCTTCTATTGAGTTTGAACCAGGAAGAGACTCTTCTCTCTCTCCTACAGAAAGACCAATTGTAATTGAGGAAGTGGAATCATCTGAAGAAGAAGGAGAAATCTCTTCTCATTCACCTTTTGTAGAGGAACCAGAAGATTTTGAAATCCCTAGGAGAATCATCATGGCAGAAGAAGAAGGAGGTGGTAGGGGTAGAGGTAGAGGTAGAGGAGGAGGAGGAAACAACAATAACAATAATGGAGGTAGAGGTCCCCTTGGAGGAGGAAATAGAGATGGGGATAATTCATTTGGGTTTCCCATTGTTAATGAGGATTCCCGAGCCACTATGAAAAACATATCACCATCTGTCCTTCCTAATTTCCATGGGTTAAGGACTGAGGACCCTGAAACATTCTTATTTGAGTTTGAAGTGGTGTGTCGAACTTATGACTACCTGGATGATTCTCAGAAACTCAAATTATTCCCTTCAACACTGAAGGATCAAGCCTTGAAATGGTTCATGGGGTTACTCACTCAATCCATTAGGACTTGGGATGAAATGAAACAGACATTTTTGGATAGGTATTTGGACTATTGTATGCCTACTAATCACAAGGACGAGGTTTTTAAAATGATACAAAGAGAAGATGAGAGCTTAGAAGATTTACTTGAAAGATTTCAATATAACTTGAAAAGAGCAAAAATGAGTACCTTGGATGAAGAGACCTTAAAAGCCCTCTTATTAAAAGCCATTAGGGATGAATGGATAGATATCTTAAACATGATGGGGAAAGGGGATATTTCTCAACTTTCACTCAATGATATAGCAGAACTCTGTATCCATCTCTCAAGGGGCAAATCAAAAACTCAAAAAGGGCCTAGAGATCCTTCTCTCCTTAGGGCAAATAAATCTGCAACAGGATCAGTAAGTAGGGCTGAAATCGGCAATATGCTTGATGAATTTAAAACTGACATCTTAGGGAGTCTTAGTGAACAACTAGATACCCTTAAGATTCACAATAAACAAAAAGCAGAAGCTGAGGCTTTGGCTATCTTTTGCCCGAAATGTAGAAAGAAACATGCTTTAAGGGAATGTCCCTTAGATGCACACGTTGTAGAAACATGTGTAATTTGCTCAGAAACTCATGAGACCAAGGATTGTCCTTCAATTCCTGGCCTCAAAGCAGTCTTTCAAGAGGATCCAGATACACTTGAATCTCTCTGTTTTATTGCAAGGAGACCTTGGCAAGGACAACAGAATCAAGGGTTTAACAACTCTATGAATTCTCAATCCCAACCAAACTGGAATCCTTGGCAACAACCTTGGCCTCAACCTCAAAATGCTTTTCAAGCATGGATGCAAAGCATGCAAAATCCTTATGGGAGATTTGCTCAATTCTATCAATATCCTCCATCATTTCAGAATCAGCAGGCTCCACAACTTCCAAATCAAGGTCAACAACTATCATTGCCATATCCTCAACAACAACAACCTCCTCCACAAAATCAAAATTCTCAACTATCGCTTCAATCCCAGCAGAAATCAAATCAACTTCCCTCTCAGCCATTACCAAATCCAAATAATAGGAACCCTCAAAATGCTTACCTGATGGAAGGTCAACCATTTCCTACCTATATGGTTGTTCCTCTCAATGAAGTACAACTCAGATCAGGTAGAATATTAGATCAACCTTCTACAAGTGTTCAACAACCAAGCATTTCTGAGGAAGAATCTCTCAAAGTCAATAAAGGTTCTGAAGTATCACTTCAAAACCAAAATATCCAAAAAGAAAAAGAAAAAGAATCAACCTCCACAACTCCCATAGTTGAGCAACCTACACCTTTGGCTACACCTCCTTTTCCTGAAAGATTACAAATTGACAAAGGAGTGGAAAAGCAAATATGGGTGCCTGACTATAGTTTCCTAGATGAATTGAAGAATGTCTGTATCAAGATCCCCTTGTTACAAGCCATTAAAGAAATTCCCATTCTAGCGAAGACAATAAAGGAGTTGAGTTTGAAGAAAACAGGAAAAAGAACCAGAGATACTAAAAAGATACATCTAGTTGGAAAAATTGCAGACATAATGATGGGTAAGATTACCATGCAAAAATATGTGGACCCCGGTAGCCCTATTGTCAAGACTCATATTAATGGGGTTGAAATCCCAAATACTTTGATTGACTTAGGAGCCACGATCAACATCATGAGTAGACAGACCATGGATCAGTTAAAGCTTCCTAACCTTCTCTTTACACCTACTTTGCTGCAGCTTGCAGATAGATCAATCATTAAACCTGATGGTGTATTGGAAGATATTCCAGTCTCTCTAGATTCTTGGGAATATCCAGTTGATTTTATGATTTTAACTCCCAAGAACAATCTAGGAGGACATCCTCTTATTTTAGGAAGACCTTGGCTGGCCACAGCTGATGCTTTCATCAGTTGTAGGTCTGGGGACATGTATATATCATATGGTAATTCCACCAAGAAATTCAACTTGTATCCTCCAGCAAAGGCAATAACAGAAATAGGAGAAGATGAGTGGGTTGATGATGAGGATACTATTCAACCTGTTCTAACCATCTCTGAAATCAGTGAGGATAGTCAAATTCTAAATACATTAGAAAATTTTGAAATACCTTTAGAATATGACTCTACACAGTTTCAGTTAGATGCAGACATTGAATATCTCTCCTCTAGACAGATGTCTCTCTTCTCAATGGAAGAATTTGGTAGTTCTACAGTTGAAATCCTTCCAGGAAAAACATTGAACATTAACAAAAACTTGGAAAGACCACAACAAGAAGAATTAACTAAACTGTTGCAAAAACATTCCACTGCCTTTGCATGGGAATACACTGACATGAAAGGAATCGATCCTAAGACTTGTATTCATCACATCTATATTGAAGAAAACAACAGACCTATTAGGCAACCACAAAGAAGGATGAATCCAAACCTTAGGGAAATCGTGAAAGAAGAACTCCAGAAATTGCTCAAGGTAAACTTCATTTACCCCATTTCAGATAGCCAATGGGTTTCTCCCTTGGTTATAGTGCCCAAAAAGAATGGTAAATGGAGAGTTTGCATTGATTATCGAGAATTGAACAAGGCAACCTTAAAGGATCATTTCCCTTTACCTTTTATTGATCAGGTACTAGACACTTTAGCAAGTAAAAAGTATTTCTCATTCTTGGATGGTTTTAGTGGGTATAATCAAATTCAGGTAGCACCTGAAGATCAAGACAAAACCACATTCACTTGTCCTTGGGGAACTTTTGCCTACCGAGTACTCCCTTTTGGATTGTGCAATGCACCCGCTACATTTCAAAGGGCTGTACTAGGAATCTTTTCAGATCTGATTCATGATTGTGTAGAGGTATACATGGACGATTTCACAGTTTATGGTAATACATTTGAAGAAGCTTTGGAAAATTTGGAAAAAGTACTGGTAAGATGTAAGGAAACAAATCTTTCTTTAAGTCATGAAAAGTGTTTTATGATGTTTACTGAAGGGATTGTTTTAGGACATCATATTTCAGGAGATGGGATTAAGGTTGATAGATCCAAAGTTGAAGTCATCTCTAAGTTACCTATTCCAAATTGCCAGAAGGATGTTAGAAGTTTTCTTGGGTTTACTGGGTATTATAGAAGATTTATTGAAAACTTCACTAAGATAGCATCCCCTCTTTTCAAATTGCTTACCAAAGACTGTGAGTTCAAATGGGATCCTGAGTGTCAATCTGCCTTTGAAGCTTTAAAGACTAGAATATCTGAAGCACCCATCTTAAGGGGGCCAAACTGGAAACTCCCTTTCCACATTTCTACTGATGCTTCAGATACAGCTCTAGGAGCTGTTTTGGGACAAAAGGATTTGATCCCTTATGCCATTTATTACACAAGTAAGAATTTGACTCCCACTGAGTTAAATTATACTGTTACAGAAAAAGAGTTCTTAGCTGTGGTACATGCGATCAATAAGTTTAGACACTACATAACCGGCTATGAAACCTTTGTCCATACTGATCACTCTGCCATAAGATATTTAATGAACAAACCTGTCACTAATGGTAGAGTTACAAGATGGCTTTTACTTTTACAAGAATTCAACATTACTGTGTTAGATAGACCTGGAAAACAAAACACAGTAGCTGATTTCTTGTCTAGAATCCAAAACACTAATGAAGATTCTCCAGTAGAAGATAAGTTTCCAGATGAATACTTGTTTGCAGTAACTACCAAGACTCCTTGGTATGCAGATATGGCTAATTATCTAGTTACAGGGAAGCTTCCTCCACACTTATTTCCTAATGAGAAAAGGAAAATCATTCAGGAGAGTTCACATTATTCTTGGATTTCTAATGAATTGTTCAAAACAGGGCCAGATTGTATAATCAGAAGGTGTGTTCGGGAAGATGAAATACCTGACATCCTTAAGGCATGTCATGATGAACCATGCGGCGGGCACTTTGCTGACAAGAGGACAGCTTATAAAATCCTTTCTCTAGGATATTATTGGCCTTCTCTCTTTAAAGATGCAAAGCAGTATGTTAGAAGGCGTGACAGCTGCCAAAGAGTTGGGAAACCAACTCCTTCAAATGAAATGCCTCTACAGCCTCAGGTATGCATCGAACCCTTTGAGAAATGGGCTCTAGATTTCGTTGGACCAATTAATCCACCATCAAAGCAAAAGAAGTATATACTGGTTTGTACTGATTATGTTACTAAGTGGGTAGAAGCGAAAGCATTGCCTTCTGCCACTGAAAATTCAGTTGTTCAATTTATTTTTGAGGATATTTTCACTCGTTTTGGTGTCCCAAGGGAAATTGTAACAGATCAGGGCAACCAGTTTACATCTAAATTGATGGAGAAGCTGATGGAGGAATATAAGATCAAGCACAGAACATCTACTCCCTACCATCCGCAATCCAATGGCCAAGTGGAATCTACCAATAAAGTTCTTGAAGGCATTATCACCAAGACTGTTCATCTTCATAGAAGAGATTGGGCGGAAAGGCTTCCTGAAGCCTTATGGTCCTATAGAACTACATGGAAGAACACAACAGGACATTCTCCCTATGAACTTGTTTATGGGAAGGAAGTCCTGCTCCCCATTGAGTTCCAAATCAAGACCTTCAAGATGGCAGTCCAATTGGGAATGAGCCTCTCAGAAGCCCAAAGACACAGAATGGACCAGCTAAATGAGCTAGATGAAATAAGGCAAGATGCAATTCTAAGGACCGATCTAGTTCAGCACCAAAGATCTAAATGGCATGATCGTCATATCAAAGAAAGAAAGTTTCAGAAAGGAGATTGGGCTCTATTGTTTGATTCAAAGTTCAAAGACTTCAAAGGAAAGTTTCAAACTCATTGGCTTGGGCCATATGAGATTGATGAAGTCTTTAGCAATGGAGCAGTTCGAGTGAAAACTATTGATGAATTTCATACTCCTCTTATTGTGAATGGCCATCGCTTGAAAATCTACCAAAAGCCATTCTCAAAAGAAGAGTTTGTCAAGTTGTTTAAAGAAGATTCTGCAATCAGGTTGGTGGAGAAGGATTCTTCTCCTCCATCAGCCTAATCTTTGGTTTTTGAAAAAAAAAAAAAAAAAAGGAAAAAAAAAGAAGAAAAAAAGAAATAAATGTATAAGCCTGAAAACCAATCTCTGATTGGCAGTCTTATGCAGAAAACCTGAGGTGAAAATCAGGGTCACCTGACACCTCATGTTTTCCAAAAAAAAAAAATCTCTCTCTTCCATCTCATTTCGCCATTCCATTCACTTCATTCACCATCTCATTCATCTAATCACTCTCACTTCACCTCATTTCTTTCCATCCATCCATCCATCCATTCATTACATTTCATTCCATCAATAAAGTTATTTTTTTAGACAACTAAAGTTGTTTTGTGCAGCCGGAGGGTACCACTGCAGTTTCCGCAGCTGTTTGGCAATTCTGCAGCCATTCAGCCATTCCGCAGCTCTCTGCACCTGCATAAAAGAAACATAGTCTGTTTGAATTTTTTTTTTTACAGTTCAGAAGTCATCAACAATAAGTGGAAAAGAGTCATGCAACAGCAATAAAACAATGAAGGGTTAGTGGCAAATGATCAAAGGCAATCCAAGCGCGGATATGAGGTATGATCTAAATCCTAAACTTACGGTTATCTCATTTTGCAAAGTTTCCGGGTTATGTTTCTTGCCATTTAATGTAATGATTACCAGTCTTTCCCATCATGCGACCAAAAATCCACGTATCCCCCATACTTATCGGTCCTGTTCATCACGATTTTGAAACTCAAGTGCGGCTGATCCTCCATTAAGGTTTTCGTACCTAAGTGACGTAGACTATTGTACTACGTCTCTCTAAGTCATAATCTCGCATCCAAGTGTAAACCCATGACCGAAACCTAAGGACCTAACCGTTTCTACCCATCATTTCATAACCCTCCTACGCTCGTATCATTCCATTCACGCTGTTTCATTTCCACAATTCCCTTATTCCGCTGTGCTCACTACGCTGCTACCTTAGCCATACTCTATTTTACTTCTTCCTCTCTGCTAATTCTGATTAACAGTGAACGTATGTTACGGCTGTTACATTAGAGCCGTAAATTTACTGTGTTAAGGCCACTGTTGAAGCCGTGTAACCTTTTTCCAAAAGTTTTAGAACAGAGCCGTAGAGCCAATGGGTAAACTCTTAAGAGCAGAACCAGAGGGTTCAAAATTTCTGGAGGGATATCCTCAAGTTAAAGAGGCTTTGCAGAAAGCAAACTGGCTCCAATGCATCCAGAAATTCAGAGGTTACCACAAAGAGGTTACGAAGGCCTTTGCACGTTCCTTCAGAGACAAAGACAATCAAGTGGAGATAGGGGACCTAAAGTTTACAGTCACTGAGAGCAGTATAGCACAGGCCACTTCACTCCCACAAACTGGAGAAAGATGGTTTAAAAACAGATCAGTACAAGACCAACAGTGGAAGCAAATCTTAAAGAAAACAGGTATGGATACCAACATTTTTACAAAAGGGATTCCTGTTACTTATGTCAAGGAAGAATGGACAACTTTACTTTTATTAGTGCAAAAATTCTTTACTTGTGAGGGAAGGTTTGGAGTTTTATATGTTTACCATGCCAAAGTCATGATGCATTTCTTAGGAGATGATATTAACCTTCCATATTTTCTACTCTCAAGTCTTAGAAAAATGTGTTCAATTGTCCAAAGGAACCCAAGAAACATTGAACCACATCTGTATCATCATGGTCTTGTTAAGATGCTAGTTGAGGAACAGTTGAAAGCAAAAAGAGATACCTGGGAGAGATTTCTTGTGAGAAACCATTTTGAAGAAGCAGGAGAAACCTCTGTGCCTAGAAAAAGTAGAAGAAAAAGAGAAGAGGCTACCCCTGAAACTGTTGTCCAAGAGGAAACTGTCCAAGAACAGATTGAAGAAGAAACTGATGTACATCATTCTGAACATGAAATTGACCCTGAGCCTGCTGTGGACATTGATCAGACAGCTCAAAGAATCATCACACAAACCCTTTCAGAACTTGCCCAAGAAGTTGCTCAAAAGAGAAAAGAGAGTAGGAAGAAACAAAAGAAAGATAAAGGCAAAGCTGCAGCCCAAGAAACTTACCTTACTCCTGAGAATTCTAGTGAAGAAGATACTCAGCCCTTAGCACAAAGGTTGGCCCAACTCCATGAAACTGCCCTTTCCAAGAAGGTGGAAAAACAAAAGCAAAAAGCACAAAAAGAAAAACAAAGGCATCTCAGCAGGTGGATTGAACAATGTTTTCGTTGGCAGTTTCCCTCACTCATCTCTCTCTTTTGCCTCATTTTCCTTGTAAACCAACCCAGATCATTACATTTTATGTCTTTAAGCATGATTAAGTGAACTTTGCTAATGTGTGACTGTTTTGTTTAGATTTTGACATACTTGCAGAGATTCCGCAGCTGTCTGGCAATTCCGCAGCCATTCAGCGATTCCGCAGCCATCTGATGATTCCGCAGCCTTTTTGTTAATCTCAAGGTTCCACGTGTCATTTTGCAAAACGAGCCACATGGGCGTTTAGGAATAAAGGTGCTCAAGGTTCCTGTGCCATTGGTTTGATCAGCCACATCATCTCCACCTCCGGTCAACGAGGGTCAAGCCACGGTCAACAAAGGCAGCTTAAACGGTGTTACGTAAGCTGTTGGGTCACGTCAATGCAACTGGTGATTTGTCCGTGTTACGCAGGTTGTGGGAAACATAATCCAACTCTGGATTCAATTCCCATAACGACCAGAACCTCCATCTCATCCACGAGGCTTATGACGTGTTGCTGAACCTTTATTACGCATGACAGATTTGTTAATTTTCAGTTTCTAGCTTTACGCATTAGGCAATCGTTTAGATGCCTATAAAAACTAGCGTTTGCATACGCTTAATGTTACTTTTTAGTTGCTGTGTTTTATGAACTTGTTATAATTTTAGTGCATTCCAAGACTCTGTTTTGATAGTGCTGTTCTAGCACTCTTGACTGTAATTTTCTGCATATGGAGTAATAGAAGCAGTGCTGTTCTGACGTTTTCAATTCCTTGAGTCTTCTTTGGGTTGTATGAATGGAGGGCCCCTGTTCATGACTGCCCTTGTATAGTATTTTTATGTTCAACATTTCCTTATTTTCCATTCAGCATTTCCTTTTCTTTGAAACATGTACAGCTTGATTCACTTTCATGTTATTTCATTTCCAGCCTTTATTTTAAGCTGATCAGTATTGTTCTTTTGCAGGTTTTTAACCCGGGATTGTTTTTGTGTTTATGTATTTGCTTTATAACTGATGGTATTTTCAGTTGACAGATTCAAAGTTGCTGCCTTTACTTTATTTTCATAGCTGGTTTTTAGTTTAATTTCTCAAAGTTGTCTGCTAACATATGAATGGTCTCTTTATCACAAATTGTTTATCTTTTAGAGATCAGAACACTGATAAATTACAGCTGGCTTTGAGTACTTTTTAGACTAATCTTTAACTACTTTCTAATCGTGCTTTACATAGTACCATATGATAGAAGCAGAGAGTTAGAAAGAGCTGAACATTATAACTAGTCTTTAAAGTAGATTTTTCTCAGTTTTTTATCACTTTTTAAACTCATCTCTAGCTACTTCCTAATCGTGTTTTACACAGTACTATGTGTTAGAAGCAGAGAGTTAGGAAGAGATAAACATTATCATTGGTTTTTAAAGTGATTTTCTTACCTTTTATTTGCAGCAGCATGAATGGTGTCTAGTGCCATTAGAAAGTGGTTCTTTGCTTTCAGTTTATTTCAAGTTATTTATTTCTTTCAAGCTTTTCCTTTTCAGCAAGTAGTTAGAAATCACCTTACACACACACTCACTCATCTGTTTATAAAAACTCCATTCCATCTTAGGAAGATAAACTGTCCATAAAACAACACCCCCAAAACGACAAAAAGCTCTAAGAGGTTGCTTAAGTACATATAGTACACCTTCACTTCATCAGCTTACGAGCCCCGGGTTGACAATTAATGACATCAATTTAGGAACACTAAATTGACTAAACACATATGTCCAACGAAGGCAAGGAGTGGCAATGGTTGTAAGGTTCCTGATAACTTGATTGTTTCCCATTTTTTGCGTTGGCACACATTACATTCAACTACAAAAGTAAGAATGTCGTTTTTCATGCTAGTCTAAAAGAAAGAATGTTGTGCGTGAGCATAAGTCTTCTGAAAGCCTAAATGTCCTCTAATTGGAGATGAGTGTAGCTTGTCCAAGATGCGGGTTTTGAGGGTGGATGCCGGTGATATAACTACTCGATCCTTGTAATGAAGAATCACATCCTTCCAAGAGTAGTAGGCTAATGAATTAGGATCTTCTCTTAAGTTATCAATGAGTTGGTAAAGAGGGCTTGGATAACCATTCCTTGTGGGCCTCTTCAATCCAATCTAGTGTGGTTAGAGAGATTGATAGTAGGGTGCTCTCATCCTCAAATTAGCGCGATAAAGCATCAACCACTACATTGTCACGCCCTTTCTCATAAATTATCTCATAATCATATCCTAGAATTTTGGCAAGACATTTATTTTATTGTGGCGATGATAGACAATGCTCCTGAAAATATTTTAGGCTTTGATGGTATGTACGGAATTGGAAACATCGCCCCAACAAGTATGGCCTCCAGTTTCCTACTGCATGTAAGATAGCCATCATTTATTTCTCATAAGTAGACTGACCCATATGTTTTCCATTGATTTGTTGGATGGTGAAATCCAATTTTCTACCTTCCCGCATTAATACAACTCCAATACCGGTACCGAAAGCATCACATTCAATCACAAAAGATTTGGTGAAGTCTGGTAGGGCCAATATGGGAATGGAGCACATGGCCTGTTTGAGAGCCAAGAAGGCCTGCTAAGCTACATCAATCCAGAGAGATGAATTTTTCTTGAGAATATTAGTGAGGGGTCTAGCAATGCGACCATAATTGCGGAAAAATTTGTGATAGTAGCCAGTGAGACCCAAGAATCCCCTCAAACTCTTCAAGGTTTTTGGTTGGGGCCAATCTTGCATTGCCTGAATCTTTTTCGGATCAACCCTCACTCCTTCACGACCCATAAAGTGTCCCAAATACTCGACTTATTCCACACCAAAAGAGCACTTGGATAATTTGACAGATAATTTGTGATCTCAGAGCAGTTTTAATATCTGGTCTACATGCTAAAGATGTTTGTCCCAGGTTATGTTGTATATGAGAATGTCATTGAAGAAGACCAAGACAAATTTTCAGATATATGGTTTCAGCAGATGGTTCATGAGGCTTTGAAAAGTAGATGGATCATTACAGAGACCAAATGGCATGACCAGGAATTCATAATGGCCTTCATGAGTTTGGAAGGTAGTCTTGGGAATGTCTACTTCCTTCATGCATATTTGGTGATAGCCTGAGCAGAGGTCTAGCTTGGTAAATAATTGAGCACCATGCAGTTCATCAAGTAGATCATCAACAACTAGAATAGGAAATTTTTCCTTGATAATGAGCTTGTTGAGGGCCCAAAAGTCCGAACACATGCACCATTCTCCATCTTTCTTTAGAACCATGACCACTATATATGAATAAGGACTGATGTTGGGATGAATAACACCGGCTTCGAGGAGTTCCTTGATGATTTTTCAAGTTCATTCTTTTGGGCAAAATGATATAGATATGGGTGTACATTAGGCAGTTGGGCACCCGGGACCAAAGGGATGATATGATCATGTTCACCCCTAAAGGATGGAAGTTCTTTAGGTTTGTCAAAGACTCGAAGGTGGCGATCTAATATCTGTTGCATCTCAGATGAATATGAGGAGTAGTGGAGTCAATGGCCTGGATGGCATTAAATTGGGTGATTGCACCATGATGGCCCTTTTTTAAAAGCTTCTCCATTTGATGCGAGCTTATGATAGTAGGAGCACCTGCCTGGAGCCCCCTTAATGTATGAATGTGGTCGTTCTTCTTAAAGCTCATATAGAACTCCTGGAAATCCATTATGATAGGGCCTAGTGTGCAAATCCATTCAACACCCAAGACAATGTCGCAACCACCCATTTCAATAGCAAACATGTGGGTCTTTAGGTGGTAGTCTCCCATCTGAAGCTTAATATTTTCACAGTGGCCTTCACATTTCATGGTTCCCTCATAATCGATAAGCAATTGGAAATTAGATACTGCATACACAAAGCAATGAAAAACTTATGCGACTCTCTTATGGAAAAATTTATGAGTGATGCCACTATTAATCAATACCATTGTTAGTCGATATTTAATAAAGCCTCAGATTTTGAGAGTCTGAGGCGAAGAAATGCCATCCAAGGCATGTAGTGAGATAACCGGCTCGTCTAGTGTAGCTGTGAGATCATTTTCAGTTTGGATTTCCCAAGCTTCTTCCTCGAGAAACTCAAGGGATGGAGCTTCCTCTTCCGAGCTATTATCAGTAGCATCAAAATTAAATAATTTTGGTTCCTTGCATTTATGTCTAGGGGAGTACTTGTCATCACAGTAGTAGCACAATCCTTTTATTATTCTTTCGTCCATTTCTGCTGGTGACACCTTTTGAACCTTAAGTGTTAGGGTAGGGCCCTGACTTGGGTGGGATGCACCTTGGCGACGAAATTTAGATGATTGGACTGGGAATTTAAGGTGATTTCCACATCTAAGGCCTTGCTTCATGTTTCCAACCAAGTAGCTGGGTGTTGCATCCAAACATGGGCTTGGATGGCTTCTTTTAGGCCACTGATGAAACACTCCAAGTGGAATTCATCTCATAGACCAACAATTCGGTTAGCCAATTGCTCTAAGGCTGCAATGTAGTCCTTTATTGTACATGTTTACTGGAGCTTAGTGAGATGGCCCAAAAAATTAGATTCTCGGTCAAAGCGATCACATATGGCTTTCGAGAACATGTTCCAAGTTTATCTCCTTGGATAACATTTCTTATGCCAATGCCACCATTTCCATCTCTCTTGGTCCAAGTAAAGGGCCCCCACATGTAGTTTAGTTTCATCTTCGTAGATATCATTAAGGGAGAAATATTGTTCCATTTGTGTTACCCATACTGCATGGTTAGAGCCATCAAATTTGTACATGTCCAACTTGGGTGTCCAATGGTTGGAATTGTGGTGAATTCCATGGAAGTGAATGTGATGGATGGATTCTACTTCTATGTGTGCATCAACACAAGGATACACCCGATGAGACTTTGTTATAAGGTCTGTTAGTCATGAGATCTATTTGGTAATATTGTCTTGGAATTCTTCGAACCTTTTTTCAAGGAGTTCGACCCTCTTAGAAGCCATAACTTGAGATCTGGTACCTAGCATACACCACCCTAGTCAATTAATTAAGAGTAGTCTTCTTGGAAAGAGGGCGAGCTTAGGAGTCTAATGGTATGGGTCACATGAAGTCACATCAGAAAAAAATTGGGACCGCTGGAAAATTGGGGGCTTATAAGTGAATGGTACCACTGCGACTAGCTCGTCGTCCTTAAGCTTATGGGCTAAGTCTCTTGCAAGCATCCAGGGATGGTCTCAAACACTTTTTTTTTTCCTCCCTACTGATCAATATTGTAGTGGCCGAATTCTAGAAAGCTTGATACTACTCAATGTCCTGCGAAAATCGGGCCCGGACTGTAGTAGTATAAACCCCAAGGTCTTTGTCCTGCCGATTGTGTTGCGAAAATTTGATCTGGACTATGGCGGCCAAAACCATCACTACACAAATAATCTGATCTACACTGTGAAAACTCCAACTATTGAATCTAAGTTGTACGATGACAGCAAAACCACAATTATTGGATCTCATCTGGAAGATAAGGTAGAGGGCGATCGTCAGGTAGCAGAGGGGACTAGGGTCACAAATGAGTGTTTGGTGCTACATATCACAATATACGTAGGGGTCCAACAATAGTACTCGACCCAATCTTTCAGGGTGCTAACTAAGGAGGATCAAACGGACCCTTAGTCGTACTAGCTGACTATCCTATTATATGCGCAAGTAATCTCCCCAAGTGATGTTATTAGTGTACTATACTAGCAAGACGACCGATGAATTATCTAATGTTAGGTTTCAAGTGATCCTAGGGGGCTTCTGATATACCCAAGGGTACGTGGAAGTGTAGTCCATGCGTGGTTCTGTCTAATGCGCTACTACTAGAAGGGGTACCCATAGGGGTTATAAGGGAGTCCAATAAGTGTGACCACATCTTGTAGTTCCTGCGTGCATGCCTCCCCAAGTTTGTAGGATTATGCGCTCAATGACATATCTCGCATTTTAAAGACGTCGGAACACGTCTCTAGCCTAAAAAAAAAATCTACGAAAATTGGAGGTACAATTGGCCTGGAAAGTGCTATGATACCACTTGTTATGCTCTTGCTCTGCAAGAAATCCAGAATACCATAAATATGAAGAAATATAGCCTAGAACATAGAATTATCACATGAAATGAGAAAAACTGCAAAGTATTTTATTATTTAGAAACAAATTCAATGTTCACTTGCCTCTTCGAGGGGGAAACCTCCAGCAGAGCAGAGCTCAATTACAATAAGACTCGATGATCTTTCCCTTACTAACTAAGACTATTTATAGCTAAATGACATCCAAAACCCTAACTACTAGTGGTCCCTTGCATAACACAGGTTAACCACTTTATTTATTAACTATGGCCCGTTTACAACTAATTGTGGTCCCTTTTCTCTAATGCGGGTCAACTGATTACAATTATTAATACAGGATTCATTAACTCTCTAACTAACTATGACTCTGACTCAGCCCATTAAGCTTATTACATAAATAAAGGGATTAGGGTTGGACCCTAACACCAAATGTTAAACAATTTTCATTGTTGACATTTTGCTTGAGTTGGAACCACATTTTGACCTAACTTACAACATAGACGCATGCACACAGACTTGCCAGTGTAGCCAGAAGACTTCAACTGCACGAATAACCCTCCTCCAGTGCCGTTGTGGCCGAAAATTCCTTGAACTGATAGTGCAACCACAAAGCCTATTCCATATTTTTAGGGCTAGCCTATAGGCCAACTGCCCAAAACATTCCAGAACTTTATCTATAGTCTGTATAAGGCTTCAGGCTCTATTTATAATTCCTATTCTTATTCAATATTTCCAAAAACATATTAATCATTTACACAAACACATTGTAAACATAATATATGTAGATCATGAATGCATAATTTGTTCATTGTTTGATTACTTTCATCATATGTTCATCAAGAAGGCTTATTTCCCTCTCATACTAGTTGTAACAAACACATATTAGCTCATGCATTCATAAAAATATTCAATAGATTGCCAAAACATGAGCAAGATCAATAACAAGAGCACATCATATAATAAAAAATATTCCATGCATGTAACCAACATTTAACCAAAATTAAGCCATGACAAACCAGTCACATATTCAACACATTAAATCAATACTTGTTCTCATTGATCTCATTAAAGAAATACACTTAATAACATATGCATAGTACCACTCGACCATACATTGGGCTGATCCAAATCATTCTCTCAACCAATTAACCTTTTTCCATATTCCAAGCATGAATGTGGGATCACATGGGATAAACCAAAACATAACCATACTAAGAATCCAGATGAAACCACCTCCACCCTCATATCATAGTGATTTCACCCAATATTAGGTCTAGAATTCACCAAAACCAATACAAGCTTGGATGCCTCATAATTTCTTCACCATACCCAAATGAATTTTCCTGTCTCCACCCACCTTTCAAGAGCTTTGTGGACAAAACCATATCCACCCTCAACCCTTAGGATTTCCCTTATACCACCTCAACCATGATCCAAAATATATCGACAATCCAAAGCTCAACCAAACGGGGAACCCACTATATCATGGTTATCCAAGAAATGGCATAAGGCAAGGCTATACATGATTGTAAATCCAGGCAAATCCCATTTCAGTGAAAACAAAAATGACCAATAAACCAATGCATGAACCATGCATTAAAATCCCAACAAGATAATCAAACATGCTTGTTGTTTCCCAAATCCTCAGTTATTTTCTACCCTTGCTTGTTGTTGTCCAAATATTCTCTTGGTTGCCACACGAGCTCCTCTTCCGCTGCTTGCTTTCCTTGCTTGTCTCTTGCATCTGTCTTTCTTTTGCTCCCTTGATTTCCTCTCTCTTGTTGTAGCGTTCTCTCTCTCTTTTTTCCCTCCATTTTTCTCCAAGAGAATGCTAGAAATGTTGTCTCTCCAAATTATTTTTCTTTTCTTTTCCTTTTCCTTCATTTTCCCTTGCATGCATATTTTTCATTTTCCCTTGCATGGAATTTATTTCATTTTCCTTTATTTATTTTGCATCCTTGCCACATTTTCCTTGCTAGTATGTAATAAATAATTTACCATTTATTTCCTTTTGCCTCTCGCCAATGCCAATGATAATTTCCATAGCCAATAATGAATAGTTTACCACAACTGGATCCCAATGTAATGTTTTCCCCTCATTCAACTTTGAATACATGTCCCATAACCTTGGATTTATTTTTGCTTTTGTAATGTCCATTTATTTACATGGAAACTTGACCCGCGACTATTATAGTAGGTTTGATTGAATCTTCTTGTTGATAATTAATTAGAGACATCAAAAGTCAGCAAGAAGAGTGAGAGGGTAATTGGACGCATTTGAACGAGTCAGAATCACCATTCCAAATGGATAAGGGCTTAGTTGGGGTCCTGATTGGGTGATCTTCCCATTGTTGATCTCAGTCATTTTTGGCCATTGACAAGTTCTAGGTGAGAGCTAAAATCAACTAGCAATTAAGAAAGATGACTAGCAATAGAAATTATGCAATAAATGAATCACTTTCTAGGTAATTATATTATGGAACATGAAATCATAAGTGATGCAACAGCCTTGGAATCTAACAAATAGTTCAAACTCTTTCATTTGACTCGATTAAAGAAAATGATAATTGTACCATATTAGATTTAGATAGTAGTACTTCAACTAACATGAATGTAAATGTTTACATTTAGAATTTGTAATTTTATGGATTTACATCACAGGAAGGTGCAAAAGCTAGTTGTAGTGTGATTAATCCACCATAGGAAAAGGGCCACCTCTCATATAGAATTGAGTTTGAATGCACCAATAACACTGTAGAATATGATTCTTCAATTCAAAGGCCAAGGAAAGTAATTAATTTAAAGATTAAATCCTTAAAGAAAATTGGTGATTCAAAGATAGTTGTTAGGCAAGCAAAAAAAAATCCATTCACTACTTATCACCTCAGTTATATTAACTTGAGATTATCATGTTTTCAACTGATGAAGACACTTTCAAATATGCAATATTATGTTAAAGAACTCTCAAAATCTGCCACAAAAAAGATAGAAATAAAGATGTTAAGGATAATTCGATTCCAAAAAAGGTCATAAATTTAAAGAAGTTGTATGATCTGCAAAGTAGATTTTGAGGATGTTTAAATGTCAAGAATAAATTCAGTTCCATGAGCTATAAATTGATTAAATTAGGTATTATTGAAAACCCCAGAAATACTAATCTTGGAACTACTTGTTCACCAACAAATAGGTAAGCCTACATTAACTTATCTAAACAATATGTAGAATTGTTCACATAGAAATATGATTATCTGAAATCCTGTGATGTGAGAATTCTACAACATGTCATTCCAATAAAGGAAGGTTTCAAACCATTCAAACAAAAACTAGGGAAAGCACATCCAATATTAGAACCATTCATTCAAAAAGAGAGTAAAATATTTGTAGTTGCCAAGATACTAGAAATTTCTAGAAGTGACTCTATGGTGACCTCCACATCCAATTCAATGAAGAATTACTATATATGAAGATAAAAACTAAATGTTCACTCACAAAAAGGACATATAAGAAATGAATTTCTTCTCTTTAAGAAAAATTGTAAAAGAGGGTTTATGAATACCTCTTCCAAAGTAGCAAGGCTACTCCTCTATGGCTTCTAGATTGAGTTTGAGAATCCAAACTTGAAATAAAAAGATACCAATAGGCACGACGTATATTAACCATGTGTGTAACAAAGTTTCACATGCATTCAATAAAAATTAAATAGAGATAAGACAATTATATTCCAATACTTTTGATCTCTTTCACTCACACCTCATAATTGGAGAGAGTAAATCCTTATATAGGTTTCAACTTTATATCCTTTTATGATAAAAAAGTATTTTTTTCCTAAATCCATTAGTCCTCGAAGGAATTACAATAAGGTAACCCTCTCAACAATTTTCTTACTAAAAGTAGTAATGAGTTGTTGTGATCCACAATTTCCTCCAAGAGGTTACACTAAAATACCCCAGGAAAACAATACAATAATTACCTAACTAACTCTAATAGACAAGTAAAAAAACAGTTACATAATGGAGTTAGTTAGCAACCACCTCCAAGAATAGAGCTAGATAGAAGGGTACCTCCTTTACATGATGAATTGACCATATAACAACCTCCAAAAATAGTAGATGAGTCTCTCTCCTATGTGTGAACCAACTCTCAAAATAGAAAGATGCCTTTAAATGAAAGGCCAAAATGTAGCACAATTTTTCCCACAACATATTTTAAAAGAATCATAACTATGTATTTTTTTGTTGAAAGATAAGTAAAGTTATCCTCAAAGATAAGTGCCAAAAGCATACCAAGCTCACCTCAAAATATTATGTTGCTTCATTAAAACAACAAGTAGTATGCAAGAAGTCAATGTGGCATGCACCCTATGAATGTGGTTGCCTATTACATCAAACAAAATTAGCAAGATAGACATGCCAAGTACTAGTGTGCTCTTGATCCAGATCTTTTCACTTCAAAGATGCATACAAAATCACATTTTAAAGAGCATGTAACCATAATATGCATATACATAAATGAAGTGGAAATAAACAACAACCATGAGAAGAAAAGACACAATAGGTTGATAATGGATTTCACCTAGTGTGGGCTACGTCTTCGGGCTTTGTTCAATGTGGGGATGCATCTTTCATTAATCTTCAACAAGAATCAAATTACATTCATGTACAAAAGACACCTTATACCTCCACTTCCAGGGATGCCCTAAAAATGCACACCTCTGCTAAAGAAATGGACCGCACCATTGAATTCCTGGTAAAAAATCGTGAAAAATGAATGTAAACTAGACCCCTTTCTACTTCGGTCAAAATTTGGACCTTCGGGAATCTCAAAGATTCCCCAAATATTCTTTCTCACTGGTTGACTGGAATTCTGATGCTAAGATGAAAAATATGACTTCACCATTATGCTCCTTGCAAAGAACTGAGTAAAATGAGTATAAAGTCGGCCTGGTTCTGAAACTGTCAAAATTTGGCCGTTAGAGAATCTTTTAGATACCTCATGATTCTACAAAGATTACTCTCTACAAGTTGACTAAAGATCTGCTACTCAGATGACAAATATGACTTCACCACTATGCTCCTTGCAAAAAACTGAGTAAAATGAGTATAGATTCAGCCTGGTTTTGAAAATGTCAAAATTTGGCCCTTATGGAATCTTTTAGATTCCTTGCATATTCCCATGCATTAGAGTTCCGCTCATCTGTTTCCGTGCCCGCTCAGGGTTCCACCTCTGCATTGGGTTTCGTGCCCCCGTTCCCTTGTGGCAATTATGAGTAAATAAAAAAACTTGTTTCTCGGGTATCCAATAAATTCATCCAAAGGCCCCCCCGAATAAGAAGGCCCCCACTTCTCTATTTCCTACCCTAAAAGCCTGAGCTAGATTGAGATAAAAAAGAGTATCCTGTACCTTATAGAAGGTAAGGTCCCCTTTCTTTATTCCCCTAAAAGAGCTAGAAGGTAAGGTAAGGTAAGGTAATTGATTGCTTGTCCGCACCGGGCAAGGTCCGGCAGGGCTTGCTTGACGTTAGGAAAGCAAGGAGTTCCTAGCAGAATGGTTGGCAATATTATTTTGTTGGGTCGTTGGCCAATTTTAATTTTTGTTTGGTTATTTTTATTTTTATTATTATTTTTAAATATGGAAAAAATTCAAATTTTGGGGTCACTGGAAAAATTAAGTAGGTGACAATTTCTCCAGTTCCGGCGGCTAGAAACCGTCACCACAAAGCACCAAATTGTTGCCTCGTTAATTTCCACCAAATTTAGCGGCTACACCAAATTTAGCCAAGCTTCCAAATTTAGTTGGCACTCTGATAACTTTATCTAAGGGGATTATTTGACCAAAATTTTGACTGGAAAGCTTGCATACGATGTCAAATTGAGATGTTGTTTGCGTCGTTGGAAAGCTTGTCACAAGCTCTTCAATCTGACCCTAGTTTCATGGTAATCCAAGAAATTTGATTTTTGAGCCTTTCCTAAACCCTATTTGATCACTGAGTGTTTCGGGAGCCACCTGGATCAACTCTTCTAAAAAACCACATCTCATCACATAAAAATAATGACATGACTAATGATCCTATATAAATATTAAAATACCATGTTGCCAAGGTTGGTCATGGAGACAAATGTGAAAATATCATCCAATAAGTCAATCCATGAAGAAAAGGCATGCAATATAGAAAGGGAACCAATAAATGGGCCATCCACCAATATCAAAGCACCAAAGAGCATGTTATCACTATCCATATGAGAACCAAGTGCAACCATGAAGAGAGAAACATGCACCAAGACAATCCACGATATAAACCATCAAGCTAGTGTGTAGAATCCCACACATCACCATGATAAAGTAAGACGATCTATACAACATCTCAATTAAAGATAAAACATGTATATTTTAGGTTCATCATCATCTAAATGTCATCCATGAAAAACCTTGCCATGTTATGAATATCAAAAGTTTACCTCTAATTCAATATATGGGGTAACACATCCTAAGTTTTAATCTCTTCCTCACTACTTCTTGTCATTCATTGTCTCATTCCCCATTCATATATCAAGATTGCAATGAGTGATAATGACAAAATAGCTAGAACAATACCAATTGACTATCAGTAGCAGAGCAACCAAAGTACCAATTTCAATTCGATTTTTTGGTTGCTCAAGAACTTATAGTTTTTATTACCAAAGAAGTAATCAAACAATGCAATGGGGTTATTTTCCATTCTTGACTACATAATCGATGAAAACTTAGTAGTAATGATATTATTGGAAAAATATTCTTATCACCTTCATTTCGATTACATGGGAGATGATTTTATGCATGCATGTTGGTCAGTAGCTTAGGAGGAGGTTGTTAAGGAACTAGGAGCACAAAATGAAAAAGTAGCAATTAAAAAGCTAGTAATTTATGTGGTTGTATGCCTATCTTTATAGTAATCACTAGCAATAATAGAAGACAAATAAACTAATAATAATTGGCAATGATGAAGATAAACATGTTCGTATTTTTTAATCAATCGCTATCTCACCTTTATCATCTAGCTAGGAGATTTATTCCTCCATCAACTTCATAAATAGATAATGGATACTTTGCAAGAAACCTACTATGGTAGTGATTCATAAAAACTATGTACAATATTTGAAACTGTAATCATGAACTTTTTCATTTCACATGCTATCCATGCATCCACAATTTGATGAATGATTGTGTCGGCAATGTTTAGCTAAAGCTAGATATTTTCCAATAAATTCCAAAATTTCAACTTCAAGTACAATTTGTTTTCTATCAATGGTTAGAGTTGGTGTATGATCGAATTAATGCTCTACTATATTATGTTTTTTTATGTTAATTATAACATATAAAAATAGTGATATTCCAAAATTATTAGGTGTTAATAGTTTTGTTGATAAATAATTTTATTTATTTATTTATTCATTCATTTTATTTATTTATTTATTTCTTTAAACCAGAGAGATTATTTATATTATAAAAATATAAATATAAATATAAATATTATTTTTATAAAAATATGTGTTTGGCTAGTGGTAAATGTATCAAAAATTACATACCAACTTTGTCAAAATTTCTATCATTTTTCTCTTATCCACAAAATATATAATAGCTAAATTGAGCACATAATTACTTTAACTCGGTAAATTGTTATTGTTTTATGTTTTCATCCAAACATGAAAAGTGATTATTTAGGTCAATAATTGTACAAGCTTGGAATGGAGCTTTTTGGCCCCTCTCAAGTGATGTGTGGCTTGACACACAAATTGTCCTTTGAATTGGAACTATGTAGCCCCTCTCAAGCCATTTGTGGCTTGGCAAAGCAGAGTGTGACTATTTCATGTTTTAATGAAAACATGAAAAGTGATTATTAATATAATTATTGGATAGGATGGGAATGGAACTCTGACCTCTTTCAACCGATGAAAAAAATCTCCAGCTTGAGACTGACAACTATATTTATATGTCAAAAAAAATTGAATATGCTACACGCCAGTACCCACTTTACTACCAATTTGTTGCTTGGGCATCGTTTAAATTCACACCTCAACACTAATTTACATTTTCATTTAATGCTAAGTGCAAATTGGATTGTTATTCAACAAACGCTAATCCACAATATGCTCATCTCTACTATGTATTGATTCATTTTATGTCATGAATTGCCATCTCTATCGGTGCTGCTTATCTACAATCCCATTTCCACTACTTCGAAGTAATTATATATTATTTTTAAAAAGAATACAATTTTAAGAAATATTAAAATATAGTATTAGTCATTATATATTATTTTCAAAAGAATACAATTTTAAGAAATATCAAAATATATAGTTTGAGTGGGTGTAATGGCTAAGTGCATGTGCTTTTACTTAAAAGAATCACAAGTTCAAATGAAATAGAGTATGTATGCCTCTTTAGAATTTAGCCTTTAACAATCACATCAATTCATTTTTGAAAGAATTACAACTCTTGAAGTCATAGATTAATCCCAGTAGAATTGTGTAACATAACTGGGAGTGAATAGAGTGAATAATGGTCTCTAACATTCTTCCTTATACTAAAGACCTTATAACAAAGGCAAGAGCGAATGATGGTTTCCAATATTCTTCCTTTCTATATTCTATTGATATGAACAAAATATTGGTGTAGGCTACTTTTTCTATGTTTTGGAGCTTTTTGAGGCATATTTTTGGGTTGAATTTGTTCGAAATCCAATAAAAATTTGTTGAAATCACAAGTTTGAGTTGCAAATTCTCTACAATCTAGAAGTTTTTTTGGCACCTAAATACATTTATCTCTTTAAAAACACATTTTAAACAACAAAAACTTATAATCTAACCAAAAATTGTTTCAGCTAAAAACTCCAAAATGTAGAACAATTAGACAACACCTTTAGCGACCCCTTTCTGTACTTGACTTGGTTGATCCCAATTTTACTAATGAATTTATTTCCCAAGGCTTGGTAGAGTGTGTATGCCTTCGTAAACTTTATCGTTTAACAATCACATCAATCCAAAAAAATTCTTAGAAAAGCATTACAACTCTTAGAGTCATGGATTGAATGAAGCACCTCATAATTGCGAGCCATTAAATTGAATTGAAGGACAAATTCATGTTGAATGGCATGGGTTGTGTAAGCACCTCATAATAGAGCCAAGAGTGAATAATGTTTCCAAGATTCTCCCTTTCTATACTAATCACCTCATAATGGAGCAAGGAGTGAATGATGGTTTCCAAGATTCTTCCTTTCAATATTTTATTTATACAAACAATACTTTATTCATACAAACAAAAGATTTCACTAGTCTACTTATCCTACCTTTTGGAGTTCTTTCGGGTATATTTTTGGTTGAATTTGTAAGAAATATAACAAAAATTTGTTGAAATTACAAGTTTGAGTTGTGAAATCTCCACAATCTAAGTGCTCCAAAAGTTTTTGAGGCACTAAAGCTATTTATGCCTTTAAAAACACATTTTAAATAATAAAGAAATTTACAAACTAACCAAAAAAAATTTCCACCCCATCCTAACAAATACTCCAATTAGACAATGCCTTCAATTTCCCCTTTTCGTACATGACCTGGTTGATTCTAATTTCACCAGCGAGTTTAGTTCCAAGCTTTACCCTTTGTGTATTTGTTGTGATTGATTCCAATTTCACCGATTAGTTTATGCCTCTACCTCCCATATTGATCTTGACCTTCGGTCACTAGCTTAGAAGTACTCTACCTTCCTTCAGTATCTTATCATTGTGTTGACGATGTTGGACCCGCCAACATGTCAAGGGGATCTCCCCAGTAAGAAGTCCCAATTAGACCTTAGACCATTTGGTGTAGGAGTCCCAGTAATGGGTCATAAGGTAATGCCTTGACCGCGATGTCACACAGAGGCAAGTAAGATAACTCTGTCAGTAGCAAGGGTGTGATTGATGTAGTGAGTCAAGGAAGGTGTATGAGAGGTTCCAACACTTCGAAGGGAGAGGAAGGTGAAGGTGAGTTCTAGGTTGAAAGGGATCAGTCCCAACTCAGCTAGGAACACACCACACAAAGGACATGCATAGCTTCCAGCAAAGCAGTCCACTCGGATGCGACTTTCACATCATACAAGGTAAGATAACACAAACAACACTCATGAATCAGTCTGAGACGAGTGTGATGGTTGTTATAGCAAGGTTCAAGTGAAATGTATGTCTGATGTCTGACAGAGCAGTCGACACGGACAGTGACAACAATAAAAGCGTATGCAACACATTAACAACAAGAGTCATATAATTGCATGTGAATCAGTTCATACACAAGTACGTAAGTTAAACAACACATATCATTAAAGCAACTGGGGCATTCCAACTACAATAACAACATATGCATGAAAATGTGTTGGATCTTATTATGTAAAGAAGTGTAAGTCACAATCATACAATACATCCATGTAAACCTGGTAGCCCCAATAGTGGAACGTTACAGCCACATCCGCCTGCTCCTCCAAACAGATGTACTAGCTCCATGCAGTGGAGAAGCCAAGGCACATTACAATACTGTCCAAGTCTTCTTCAAGATAGTCTTAGTAGAAGCTTGGTTGACTAAAAGCCTATACAATGAGTTATGAGGGACTATTTATAAAAAAGGGTGGGATGACCCTCGACATTCCCCTTTGCGACCATTCAACTACCCTCATGACTCTTCACCTACTCTATGATTGTTACATCCATGCTTGACACTTGACATACACTTGACATGACTCAACATTACAATGCACATGTACCCATGTGAACAATGGCTTGGAAAAGCCAAAAATAGACATCATTTGGACTTAGACAACCATAGAAGTCCAACTGCTCAACATCCTCACGCTGATCAACAGTGACATATTGATGCCAAGATTGGTAGTCCTTGAGAGTGTATGTTTGTTCTGCTGTGACATCCATCTGAAACCTGAACCTTGCCTACATAGCATCTGGGTACACTGCTCGGGCTTCTATGTCAACCTCGTCTGTGAACATGTGCATCATTGTCTTCAGTGTGGCCAGACCAACAACATACTAGCGCATGATGTCTGCACTGATAGGAAAGTCTAGGCTGGTGGTGGTACGCATTGGCTCATCGAAGTACGAGTCAAGCTCCTGTTGGACCCGCTTCTTGGTCTTCGCTTGAGTGAGGGTCCACAGTGATGGGATCACATGAGTGTGCACTATAACCTCCATGCTTTTGAATACTCATGCATGGGAAGCTTGTATGCTAGTGATTAGTTGTGGTAGCTCTTCATAGTTCTGGACCTGACTCCAGATACGTGCTTGCAGCTCAAACGCATTAGCCTTCATCATCTTTGGCAAGTGAAGCAGGGCTCCCTTGTACTTCATCATCCATGCTCGCATGTTATCAACAACAGTATGTATGTTCTTCAAGATGCACACTCTTCTTGCACATCGATGCTGCCATCCACGGAGATGAACGACTGCTTGATGAGCGATACCAAACTTGGAGTACAATGCTCGCATAACTGTGTCCAAGGACAATACTTCATTCAGTATTTCCTTCTTCAGCTTAGCTCAGGTAGACATTGTCACCAAGTCTCCTTTCTACTTGGCTACATGTAGTTCCTTTTCCATTCGCTCATTCTCAACTATGAAAAATGAACACTGGAGCTAGTGGCTTCGACATACACTCTAGTTGCATTGGCCAACGCAACTGGATGCTTGTGCACATCAGTCACGATCACTTGCTCTTCAAATTGCACAGGGGATGTTTGGTCTTCCGTAGTCGATACTCTCTGAGACTACACAACTCTGTGATGAGATTCGTCAAAGTAGATGTTGTGCATCTCTACTTTCGGTTGACCACCAAGGATCTCAGTGCCTCCTTGGTCATCCGAGACTTGTTCATCATCTGGATGCATTGAAGTAGGTGAGGCGACCTCTCTTTGGTGAGGCATGAGGTCAGTGTCCTGTTCCAACTCCTTTTGCTCCATGTCTACGTCCAACGGTTCAAGAGCATGTTCTATCTCCTGAACAAATTCTTACCCTTGCGAGGGTTCACCCTGTTGGCCTGATGCCAGTTATTCAGAAGAATCAACTACTTGTACAGGAACTGCTTCGCCTATCTACATGTGATGCGCCCCCTACTGAATCTACTGTTGCTGCGCTTCCTTCTCCAGTTGGCGCAGCTCTTGTTCTTTCTGGAATTTCACCCTCAGATCATGCAACTCCTTCTCTGCTTCTTCCATTCTCTTCTTATCCCTCTGCCTTCACTTGATTTTCTTGTCACGTTGCTACCTTTTCTGTTAAATAGCCATAGCTGCTTGCTCTATAAGTGGACCTACTCGAAACTTGCAGCTTTGTTCCTCCTCCATGCAGTTGACAATATTTCTCTTCCCTTTATCTCGCATAAGTATGCTTGGCTCTGTTGTTTCTGTTGTTGCTACTACTACTGGTGTTCTCTGTGATGCTGTTGCATGCTATTGTGCTAACCACTCTATGGTGAAACTGATCTGTTCATTGGGTCTGGAGGAATTGAAGCAATACCTCCATGAGTCCTCCTTGGCCCAATGACATGCCCCATGGATCCAATTGAACTGAACTCTCATGTATTGATCCTTCACAATGCAATGTGGGTCATACAGGTTGAAGCTTCGGAGGTCGAACAGGTGCTCCTTCATCTTTTCAGCTTCAACAACCGCTTGCTTGATGATCCGGATTTCATATAACCCAATCCGCATCAAAAGAGTGGGACAAGGTGCCTTCTTCTTCAGCTACAACCTAGCTATTAATCCCGCTGAGATATGATATGCTACTTCTTGCATGACAAGCACGTCCAACACAATCTTTGGTAGAACATGTGGAGGCTTCTCCACATTGAACACTCAGATGAACGTGTCGTCTGGTGAGGCATACCAATCTGCAATGCCTACCAATGCCTTCATCCCTTCTTTTGACATGCAGGGTGGATCATGTTCAAATATCAACCTATACACTGGGGTGAAAATATGGTTAGACAACCGTATGATCACTCCTATGAAGGTTCACCCAGACAATAACTTGAAATACGTGCTCACAACAGTGGAGACTGGTGACCATGCCCACTCTAAGCCTTGGAAATCATGTTGGGAACAGGCTGCATCTAGAATGTAGGCATACATATAAATCTCTACATGCATGCCTTCAGGTGATTGTCGAGCCTTCGTGACTTTCTCCTTCAACTGATGAGCCAGTATGCCAGACCAGTTGCATGGTCTTCCTTCTCTAGCCAGTTGGTCCAGCGCGACCACCCAACTCTGAGGGAAGGTTTCAATCCTCGCTTGGCCACTCAGTCGACATGTGAGTATGACCAAGTATTGGTATGCCTTCCTCAATATCTTCGTCTTATAGATTTGAGTGAGGGTCATCCTGAAACGAGATGGATCCTTTACCCAATCCTTGAGAATGTCTCTGGAGTGGCCTCTGCGGTTGGGCAAGTTGAACGGGGTAGTCATGATAGTCATGGGCTCGGTCATCTGATACATCTCATCGTAATCTCGTGCCCAGAAGGTTGCAAGCTTCATCCCACTGACGCTACTCAAGATCATCATCTCGGAGTCAGTGTGAGAGACGATCCAATGAATCATGTCCGCGCATGGGAACGCGGGGTATTCACATGCAATCTGGTACAAACCGGACTTATGAATGTTCATGTACACTTGACGGTCTTCAAGGTCTTCCCCAAAAGTACCTGCGAATGTTTCATTCACCTCTTTCCACTTCAATTGGATGTCCTTGTCTAGATACATCTTCATATTTTCATAGATCGACAGACCAGAGGACACCTGCTCAGCTACTACTCTAGTTGCCATACTATCAGTATCCTGAGACCCTATTCTCTTGGAAGCCATTGAGATAGATGAACACCTGAAAGATATGGAAACAAGAAACATGCATGGCAAGGAATATGTCAGTGAAAACAAAGCAAATCCGGGGAAGGACACAACACATACCTGGGAAACTGATGAGCTAGATTGCACAAATTTCACTGGGAGGCTGAGTTACTGGCTGCTAGAACTGTGCAAAAGGCAGTCTAGGTTGTCTCAGAGGCTAGACTGGCTGCTGGATCTACAAAATGCACAATCCAGTTGGGCAGCTGGCTGCTAGGATTGTGCAACGCGTAATTCCAGTTGGGAAGGACTGCTGGCCCAGGGACAAATTTGCGCAATTTCCTGGGCCAAGTAGCCACTGTCCTCCAGGAATGTGCAAAAATTCCAAGAGGCCAGTGCTGGACCAAAATATGCAAATCTGGAGGGGGAGGTAAGCCTTCCTTCTCCAGATTGCGCAATGCAGCTTTGGTGAAGGTAGAGACTGGGCCAAGGTTGGCCCGACTCGTCGATGGGCAACTGAAAGCAAGTAAGTCGATGAAATGCATGGAAACACTAAGTGATAGCAGAAGTGATAAACAATGTATGCAAAACATGAACGAAAGATTCAGCAATCAAATAAACATGCATGTGGGTGAGGCCATTCGTCGGTTGGGTGAACATCTGTGCAAAACAATTTGATGCATGCGACAGTAGTGAGATAGCAACCAAAACTGAAACAGAGCTAGGACAAGCTAGAATACATGTAAACGACAATAGGCACTCAAAGGAATCAAGCAAACAACACTCACACAAGCGAATACACAAAAAGCGACAAAAATGTTGAAACAGACAAGTTGAGGCCACTTACCCATGAATAGCTGAGCTGGATGTGTCAAAGATTCCTGGATGTGTTGTGGGATGTCAGAGCTCCAAGATCGATGTGAATGAATGAGCTCTGATGCGTCGAATAAATAAGTTTTGCCTTATGACGTGCATGCCACAAATCTACGAAAAAGCAATGCTTGGAGGGAAACTTCTAAAACAACTTTGCATGTAACCCCCGACTACTAAAAATAGGTCCCTGAATCATGGGATGCCTTTTGCATGTTATCTCTTGCTATTCCAGGAAGATCAAGTCATACATGCATGCAAGTCATGTTTCCTATGTCCCGGGTGGACCTAGTCAAGCAGACTGTTCATGCATGGAGTTGCTCAACTGCTTGGGAAAAATACACATTCTTGACCGTGAGTTGGGTTTACTGCCTAAGGGTATTGCAAAATTTTTGGGCCCAATAGCTGACTGCTGCTTAGATTTGCACAAATCCTAGGCTGAATAGCCTGTTGCTGGGAAAAATTGTGCATATCCTGCTGGGAGGGTTGGCTGGCAGGATTGTGCAATCTTGGAGCCCAACAGGCTGCCAGAGAGGATTGCGCAATTCCTGAAGGGAAGGCTAGTTGCCCTCCAAGAATGTGCAAATTTCACTAGGAAGCTGCTTAGCCTGCACCTGGACCAAGTCCAGGTGAGTAGCCTGTGAGGGGAATGGATCAACTGTGATCGATAGGCTGCCTTTGTGCGAGGAAAGAACTGAAGCTTGAGTACTTCACGAAGCAAGACAAAGTGCTATGTAAGGTTGGTAGGGAGGCTCCAAAACAGGCGAAGGAAATTTTTTTGAGGGTGGTTGTAGCTGCTACAACACTTGGTGACACACTGGTAGAACTCCAGCTCTCTGAATGGACCTTGTTCGTGAAAAACAAGTCTAACACCTCCAAAATCATTGTTCAGTGCCCAGCTCATGTTGGTTTAACACTAACTTGATTGTAAGATGTAGCATCTGCCAGACTCTTGGTCGATTCACACACATTCCAAGCCAAGGCAACACGGTTGTTTCGATTGGGGTTGAGGAGTATAAAGGTGCACAAGCAGTATAGTTGTCAGAGTCTATGTTTCATCCCTGTTATTGCTCCACTGCCAGTAGGCCTGGACAGTACCCCGGTGGAGTCACATAGGAACACAAGCATGGCTCTGCTACTAGCGAGCCTGGTGAGTACCCCGATGGAGTTACTTGCATCACCTCCCTGCGCAGGAAGCCTTTCTATTCTTTCACCTTATTCATTTTTTTATTTTGAATCTTTTGACTTTTCATTTTTCATTTTCACTGTGCATAGAACTTATTCATTTCATAGGCGGAAGAGGGATCCCGACTTATTGAGAGCAAAGGAGGTTGTTCCAGCAGAGAAGTAGTTTATTGTATCTCTGACGTGCTTGTTAAAGTTTTCCCCCTCACCTTACTCTACTTGACTGAGCTGCCAAGGGTTAACCCAAAAACAACCGACTAGAGCAGGTGACACTAGTTAGCGCACAAGCACTGTGTTTTCACCAAGGTCCACTTCAAACAGTACGCATTTTCCTTTGACGTATCATGGACTAAGAGTAACAAGCTCTTCATCCAGAGGCAAGATGACAGATAACCAAGTATTCATAGCTATACAAGCCCTCTTGTACTTTACCTAGCTTGTTTCATGAGTCACACATGGTTTCATGCGAACTAACCTAAGAACGAAACAAGAAAACGAACTAACAACGAAGCAAAGCAAGAGTAGAATCAAAAGTGAAGTCAAAGCAAGTAAACATACAAGCAAGCAAACATGTAAGCAAACAAGCATGCAAACAAACAACTGAAAGCAAACGCTACTCCTACTCCTACACTAACGGTGCATGGGCCTGGTCACGTGAAGTGATACTTCCAGTGCAACCACTGGCGCATTGGTAGACCCAGGTGGGTGAAGGCTTGGTCCACGAGTAACCCAGTCATGCGGACCAACATACAAGAAAGATATAACAGTCAAGACAGCCACACTTCGTGTTTCAATGTGCCCACGGGACATAAGTGAGTGCATGTGCATGACAGATAGTCCATGGACTTATCATGGTGTTTTGTGACACTACGTGCAACTTTGAAGCAAAAGCACACTCTTGACTGAGACATGCAAGCAAATGAAAGAAACAAAGATAACTTGCGTCACGCATGAGTGCTTGCAATGTAAGACTCCTCTAATGCATGAGAAATGGGATCGTGCAATTCGAGTGGAGGAAGTGTGATCTGTGTGTGAGATGGATCTTCAATGCATACAGATGAGTGATGAGGAGCCTTGGGTGATTGAATAGTTTCATGATCGGAAGCGAGACTAACCCCAAGAGAATGAAGCCCTGACATAACTATCAGCTTGGGTTGAAGTGCCTCGATAGTCTTGGGTGTCTGAACTTCATCATCAGGTAGATCATCATACATTGGTGGCTTCAAAAAATCAACTGTGATAAATTTGTGATCTTGATAAAAATTGGAAGCAAATGGATCACGACCACCACGATCAAAAAAATCAATGAATTCTTCAGCATCCTCATGATCAAATGAATCAAACAGAGGGGTGGATTAAAAGGGAACAAACTCATCCTCTATGTTTCTGGAACGGACAGATGAAGGATCAAGTGGATTTTCAATGAGTAACTTATCCTCTCTGTTGTCGAATGATGGACTAACATCCGGTGAGTCCTGCGAGTGATCAACAATGGGTGCATCCATGGATGAAGACACACATGCAAAATCATGGATGGCAGGTTCACCAAAGAGGCTAGGAAAGAATGGAGGAGGCTCAGATGGAAGGGAGTCATCCTTCGTCGAGTGTTGATGTTCAAGCTCCCAATCATACTCTCCATGAATGGCAATGCATGTTGGTTGTGTAACACAAAATCCATCAATGGGTTGTTCCTCGTTCACAAGTGGAGTCCGGAATGGATGAACATAAGACAACATCATCCGGAGGAACACTTGAGTGTGAAGACGGAGGTCGAAGAAAAGAACGCATATGAGAACTTGAAGGACTCACAACCAAATGTGCTTGAAAATTGAGTGGAGTGATGTTGGGAGGGCGTGAAGGTTGAACAAGTGTACAAACATGATCCTCATCATCACTGGGCGATGGTGGAACTGTTGAATGAGAGGGAGGTGGACAGTCCATTGGGACAATGTGTGCTCCCACATGGGATTATGCATTTCTATCAACGAAGAATGTTGTGAGAGGCTTGACATCAAGCTTTCTCTTGGACGAGCAGATTTATTAAGACAATACTCGAACTGGTCCTAGAGGTAAGCGAACTTCATCTGGATTGTTGGAGCTTGAAACTGTAAGTCACGGAAGCGTTGCCAAAAATCAATAACATATTCATGTGGAGCCTTCCGTTGCTGTAACAGTTTCCAGTCAAGATGGTATGGATCAAAATGATAGAATGTGTCTTCAGTAAGATCACATAAGTGCTCAAATGAGTGCAAGGTGTCAGCCGGTAGGCTGAGCACCCAACGAAATGGAGATTCACGAAGTGTGAATGCAAGCGTCAGAACAACCTATTCGTCAGTAAACTAATCTTCCTCATAAATCATGGAAAGAAATTTATGTAAGTGCTCAGGCCAGGCCACTTCGCCTTCAACATCATACGTGTGAGTGGACAAGAGATCAAAAATATTCCGTGAGATGGAGACATCTTCACGATTCGAAAAACACCTTGGGGGAAGAAGAATGCAAGACTACATGGAAGATATGCAAAGGTTCAAAATTGGATGAGAGGACACTGCTTGTCATCAGGCCCTCCTTCTAGCACCAGAAATGTTGACGGTGCTGGAACCGCCAACATGTCAAGGCGATCTCCCTGGTAAGAAGTCCCAATTAGACCTCAGACTGTTTGGTGTAGGAGTCCCAGCAGTGGTTCATAAGGTAATGCCTTGACCGTGATGTCGCACAGAGCCAAGTAAGATAACTCTATCAGTAGCAAGGGTGTGACTGATGCAGTGAGTCAAGGAAGGTGTATGAGAGGTTCCAATGCTTCGAAGGGAGAGGAAGGTGAAGGTGAGTTCTAGGTTGAAAGGGATCAGTCCCAACTCGGGTAGGAACACACCACACAAAGCACATGCACAGCTTCCGACGGAGAATTCCACTCGTATGTGGCAGTGAAATCATACAAGGTAATATAACATGAACAGCACTCACAGATCAGTCTGAGACGAGTGTGACAGTTGTTATAGAAAGGTTTAAGTGAAAGGTTTGTCTGATGTCCGGTAGAGTAGTTGACATGGACGGTGACAACATTAACAACATATGCAACAAATTAACAACAAGATTCATATAATTACATGTGAATCAGTTCATACACAAGTACGCAAGTTAAACAACACATATCATTAAAGAAACCGGAGCAGTCCAACTATAATAAAAACATATACATGAAAATGTGCTAGCTCTTATTATGTAAAGAGTGTAAGTAACAATCATACAATGCATCCATGTAAACTTGCTAGCCCCAATAGTGGAACGTTACAGCCACATCCGCCTGCTCCTCCAAACAGATGTACTAGCTCCGTGCAGTGGAGAAGCCAAGGTGCATTACAATACTGTCCAAGTCTTCTTCAAGATAGTCTTAGTAGAAGCTTGGCTAACCAAAAGCCTATACAATGAGTTATGAGGGACTATTTATAGCAAAGGGTGGGGTGACCCTTGACATTCCCCTTTGTGACCATTCAACTACCCTCATGACTCTTCACCTACTCTATGATTGTTACATCCACTCTTGACACTTGACTTACACTTGACATGACTCAACATTACAATGCACATGTACCCATGTGAACAATGGCTTGGACAAGCCAAACTAGACATCATTTGGACTTAGAAAACTATAGAAGTCCAATTGCTCAACATCCTCATGCTGATAAACAGTGACATATTGATGCCAAGATTGGTAGTTCTTGAGTGTGTTTTGCTGTGACATCCATCTGAAACCTGAACCTTGCCTCCATAGCATCTGGGTACACTACTCAGGCTCCTCTGTCCAACTCGTATGTGAGCATGTGCATCATTGTCTTCAGTGTGGCCGGACCAGCAACGTACTTGCGCATGATGTCTGCACTGATAGGCAAGTCTGGGCTGGTGGCGGTGCGCATCAGCTCGTCGAAGTATGAGTCAAGCTCCTATTGGACCTGCTTCTTGGTCTTCGCTTGAGTGAGGGTCCCAAGTGATGGGATCACATGAGTGTGCACTATAACCTCCATGCTTTTGAATACTCATGCATGGGAAGCCTATATGCTAGTGATTAGTTGCGACAGGTCTTCATAGTTCCAGACATGACTCCGGATACGTGCTTGTAGCTCGAATGCATTAGCCTTCATCATCTTTGGCAAGTAAAGTGGGGCTCCCTTGTACTTCATCGTCCATGCTTGCATGTTATAACCAACAGTACGTATGTTATTCAAGATGCACACTCTTCATGCACATCTCTGTTGCCATCTGTGAAGATGAACGACCGCTTGATGAATGGTACCAAACTAGGAGTACAATGCTCACATAACTGTGTCCAAGGACATTACTTCATCTAGTATTTGCTTCTTCGGATCAGCTTGGGCAGACATTGTCACCAAGTCTCCTCCCTACTTGGCCACCTGTAGTTCCTTTGCCATTTGCTCATTCTCAGTTATGAGAAAATGAACACTAGAGCTAGTGGCTTCGACATACACTCTATTTGCATCAGCCAACGCAGTTGGATGCTTGTGCACATAAGTCACGATCACTTGCTCTTCAAATTGTGCATGGGATGTTTGGTCTTCTGAAGTCGGAACTCTCTGAGACTGCACAACTCTGTGATGAGATTCGTTAAAGCAGATGTTGTGCATCTCTGCTTCCGATTGACCACCAAGGATCTCAGTGCCTCCTCGATCATCCGAGACTTGCTCATCGTCTGGATGCATTGAAGTAGGTGAGTCGACCTCTCTTTGGTGAGGCATGAGGTCAGTTTCCTATTCCAACTCTTGCTGCTCCATGTCTGCATCCAACTGTTCAAGAGCCTGTTCTATCTCATGAGAAAAGTCTTGCCCCTGCGAGGGTTCACCCTGTTTGCCTGATGCCAACTATTCAAAAGAATCAACTACTTGTACAGGCGCTGCTTCGTCTGTCTGCACGTGATGCGCCCCCTACTAAATCTACTACTGTTGCGGTTCCTTCTCTAGTTGGCGCAGCTCTTGTTCTTTCCGGAGTTGCTCCCTCAGCTCATGCAACTCCTTCTCTGCTTCTTCCATTCTCTTCTTATCCCTCTACCTCTGCACGATTCTCTTGTCGCGTTGTTGCCTCTTCTGTTGAATAGCCATAACTGCTTGTTCTACAAGTGGATCTGCTCGAAACTTGTAGCTTTGTTCCTCCTCCATGCAGTCGAAAATATTTCTCTTCCCTTTGTCTCGCATAGGTATGCTTGGCTTTGCTATTTTTGCTGCTGCTAATACTACTAGTGTTCTCCGTGATGCTGCTTCATGTTGCTATGTTAACCACTCTACGGTGAAACCAACCTGTTCATTTAGTCTGGAGGAATTGAAGCAATACCTCCATGAGTCCTCCTCGCCCAATGATATGCCCCATGGATCTGATTGAATTGAAATCTCATGCAATGATCCTTTACAATGCAATGTGGTTCATACAAGTTGAAGCTTCAGAGGTCGAATGGGTACTTCTTCATCTGTTCAGCTTCAACATCTGCTTGCTTGATGCTCCGGATTTTGTATAACCCAATCCGTAATGAAAGAGTGGGCCAAGGTGCCTTCTTCTTCTGCTACAGCCTAGCTGTTAATCTTGCTGAGATGTTATACACTCCTTCCTACATGACAATCACATCCACCGCAAACTTTGGTAGAAAATGTGGAGGCTTCTCCACACTGAACACTCAGATGAATGTGTCATCTGTTGAGGCATACAAATATGCAATGCCTAATAATGCCTTCATCGCTTCTTCTGACATGTAGGGTGGATCTTGTTCAAATATCAACCTGGACATTGGGGTGACAAGATGGTTAGACAATTGTATGATCACTCCTATGAATTTGCACTTAGATAATAGCTTGAAATACGTGCTCACAACAGTCTCCATCGGTGACCATGCCCACTCTGAGCCCGGGAACTCATGTCGGGCACAAACTGCATCTAGAATGTAGGCGAACATATAAAACTCTGCATGCATGCCTTTGGGTGAGTGTCGAGCCTTCGTGAGTTGCTCCTTCAGCTGATGAGCCAGTATGTCAGACTAGTTGCATGGTCTTCCTTCTCTAGCCAGTTGGTCCAGCTCGACCACCCAACTCCGAGGGAAGGTTTTAGTGCTCGCTTGGCCACTCATTCGACATTCGAATATGACCAAGTATTGGTACGCCTTCGTCAATATCTTCGTCTTATAGATCTGAGTGGGTGTCATCTTGAAACGGGCTCGCTCCTTTACCTAATCCTTCAGAATGTCTCTGGAGTGGCCTCTGTTGTTGGGAAAGTTGAACGGGGGAGTCATGACAGTCATGGGCTCGGTCATCTGATACATAACATCGTAATCTTGTTCCCAGAAGGCTGCAAGCTTCGTCCCACTAACACTGCTCAAGTTCATCGTCTCGGGGTCAGTGTGAGAGATGATCCAGGAATCATGTCCGCAGATGGGAATGCGGGGTATTTCCATGCAATCCGGTATAAGCCAGACTTAAGAATGTTCACGTACACCTAACAGTCTTTAAGGTCTTCCCCAAAAGTACCTGTGAATGTTTCATTCACCTCTTGCCACTTCAGTTTGATGTCCTTGTCTAGATACATCTTTGTATTTTCATAGATCGGTAGACCAGAGGACACCTGCTCAGCTGCTGCTCCAGCTGCCATACCATTAGTGCCTTGAGACCCTATTCTCTTAGAAGCCATTATGATAGATGAACACCTGAAAGATCTGGAAACAAGTAGCATGCATGGCAATAAATATGTCAGTGAAAACAAAGAAAATCTAGGGAAGGACACAACACATACCTGGGAAACTAATGAGCTAGATTGCGCAAATTTCTCTAGGAGGTTGAGTGACTAGCTGTCAGAATTCCAAAAAAGGCAGTCTGGGTTGTTTGGGAGGCTAGCCTGGTAGTTGGATCTGCAAAATGCGCAATCCAGTTGGGCAGCTAGCTATTGGGATTGCGCAATGCACAATTCCAGCTAGGAAGGACTATTGACTCAGGGACAGATTTGCACAATTTCCATGGCCAAGCAGCCACTGTCCTCCAGGAATACGTAAAACATTCCAGGAGGCCAATGTTGGGCCAAAATGCGCAAATCTGGAGGGGGAGGTGAGCGTTCCTTCTCCAGATTGTGCAATGCATCTTTGGTGAAGGCAGAGACGGGGCCAAGGTTGGCCCGACTCGCCGATAGGCAACTGAAATCAATTAAGTCGATGAAATGCATGGTGACACTAAGTGATAGCAGAAGTGATAAATAGTGCATGAAAAACATGAATGGAAGATTCAACAATCAGATCAACCTGCATGTGGGTGAGGTCGTTCGTCGGTTGGACAAACGTTTGTGAAAAACAGTTTGATGCATATGACAACAGTGAGATAGCAACCAAAACTGAAACAGAGCTAAGATGAGCTAGAGTACATGTAAATGACAGCAGGCGCTCAAAGAAATCAAGCAAGCAACACTCACACAAGCAAATACACAAAAAGCCACAAAAACGCTAAAACAGACAAGTTGAGGCCACTTACTCGTGAATAGTTGAGTTGGATGTGTCGAAGAGTCCTGGATGTGTTGTGGGATGTCAGAGCTCCAAGATTGATGTGAACGAATGAGCTCTGATGAATCGAATAAATAAGTTTTGCCTTATGACGCGCATGCCACAAATCTACGAAAAAGCAACACTTGGAGGGAAACTTCTAAAACAACTTTGCATGTAACCCTCAACTTCTAAAAATAGGTCCCTGAATCATGGGATGCCTTTTCTCTTGCTATTCTGGGAAGATCAAGTCATACATGCATACAAGTCATGTTTCCTTTGTCCTGGGTGGACCTGGTCAACCAGACTGTTCATGCATGTAGTTGCTCAACTGCTTGGGAAAAATACACATTCCTGACTGTGAGCTGGGTTGACTGCTCAAGGGTATTGCACAATTTTTAGGCCTAGCAGCTGACTGTTACCCAGATTTTCCCAAATCTTTGGCTGAACATCCTGTTAATGGGAAAATTTGCGCAAATCCTACTGGGAGGGTTGGCTGGCAGGATTGCGCAATCCTGGAGCCCAACAGGCTGTCAGAGAGGATTGTGCAATTCCTGGAGGGAATACTGGTTTCCCTCCAGGAATGAACAAATTTCACTGGGAAGCTGCTCAACCTGCATTTGGACCAAGTCTGGGTGAGCAGCATGTGAGGGGAATGGATCAACTGTGATCGACAGGCTGCCTTTGTGCGAGGAAAGCACTGAAGCTTGAGTACTTGATGAAGCAAGACAAAGTGTTGTGTAAGGTTGGTAGGGAGGCTCCAAAACAGGCTAAGGAAAAATTTTGGAGGGTGGTTGTAGCCACTACAACATGCTGGAGAGTTACCATTAGGAAGGCATGAAGAAGTGTTATTATCTTATCGTTGGAGAGTTAGTAACTTTTTGTTGGGAAGGAAGTGTTAGTATCTTATCACTAGAGAGTTAGTAATTTTACGCTGGGAAGTCATGACAATGTATTAAGAGAAATATAGTTTGATTGGTACAATATTTAAGAGTTCACATAGGTTATAATTTTACGTTTAGAAGGATAGAGTATATTTGTTTTTGTTCAAAATTAAATTGGAATCAAATTTAGCTAAATTGAATATGATTTTAGTCATTTTTATTTTGATTATAAACTTAAAAAATATTTTAAAATAAAATCCATATTAATTATTTGACTATCTATCATATTTTAAAATATTCTTAAAATCTGTAATCTAAATAAGTTCAATACTAGTTTCCAAATTTACTAAAGGAGAGAGTCCAATTCCCTTTATAGTTTCTCCATCAATATTTCCTTGTATACTTTTTATAAAACCACTAAATGAATTCATGATGTGAATTTCTAACTCTAATGGCAGTTATCTACATATCCATTTCATGCTAAACACTGACTTGACTCACGACGTCAATGGTTACTCCTATGAAATTAATCTACATGGTCATTTCATAGTGTACACTGATTTGATTCATAGGGTAGATTACTCATCCATTTTTCTCTATATCATAAATCCAATTTTCTTACCAAATAGTGAATGAATCAACAATCAATTTTGTGTTCTTTATTCGTCCTATCATCATCATAACCGAAATTCTGTAATATCAAAGCTCCAAGCAGTTGAAAACAATGGAAAACGTTAGAAAACACAATGCATAATAGATGATGGTTTTAGATAAACTATAAGAAATTACTTATTCCAATAAGGATGATGCACTTAAGAGGTTTAGATCAGTTGGTTTGGGTGGGGTTCAATCTTTGTTAGGTTATAGGTAAAAGCCTCACGGAAAGGGTAGAGGATGGAAGCCACTTTGAAGAAAATTAAACTTTCCAAGGATTATAAGCATCCAATGTTTAATGAGTCAAGTGCGCCATTGAGGTCCATTTGCCACTTCAAGGCAAAGAGCCAACTTAATAGATGGTAGACCCGTGTTCCAACTGCAGCTGACAATGCTATGATATTATTCTTTCTCTGTGAAATTAAATATCTTCGAATGGCAAAGTAGAATGAAAATGAAAAGCGAAGAGGAATGCACCACAATGCTACTCTCTCGATAGTTGAGCAACATCCTCAGGTTGTCACAGGAGCCTGAAAATAGGGGTTGTAAAGCGAAATGGGGGGAGAAGAAGCATTGTGATACCCAGGATTACAAACCAAGAGTGTTAGAGATATATTCCGAGCATATGTTGTTTATTTGTGCCAAATCCTTTCCCACAAAAATTCTCAGGTTTACTCCCCATTCCTAGCTGTTAAAAAAAAATTAATGTGCAAAACATACATTCAACAACTCTTCCCCTACGACCCTGTTTGCTGCACAAATTATATGCATGATCCCATTCCTATTTGCAAAATTAAAAGTACAAAACATACATTTGACAACACTTTCTCCCTACAACCTTGTTTGTTGCACAAATTATATAAGTTGTAGAAATTATGGTGTATATTTCCAACTTCTCATGAACTTTTAATCAAAATCACAAGACACAAACCTACTGTACTGTTTGCGGAGGTTAATTCACAATTTAGAACAAAAATTTCAGACATGCAATAAGAAATAACCTAAATACCCAATTCTAGTGATGTCATTGTAATAAAAAATTTCCAATTTTAAAGAAATATGTGTTTAGTATCTCATTTGCATACTTGCCTTGAGAAAAAAATAGTTCCCCATTGTGTTTCCATACTTCCAACTTGAGGAAGTAGTGCATAAGACCCATGTCCTTCATTTCAAATTCCCTTGCAAGGTCCTCCTTGAAAGATTTGATCATCTACTCATCACCAATTAAAATGAAATCATCAACATATAAGACAATAATAATCAATTTACCTTCTACCAAGATATGATAGAGGTTTGCATCTGCTTCACTTTTGGTGAAGCCCAAACTAGTGAGATAGTTATCGATCTTGCTGTACCGAGCATGGGGTGCTTGTTTGAGACCATAAAACACTCGCTTGAGTCCCCACACATGAGACTCTCGATCAAATGTCTCAAAACCTTCCAACTTCTCGATTTACACCTCCTCCTCAATAACCCCATTGAGAAATGTTGTTTTTACATCTATCTGGGGGATCTTCCAACCCATCTGCACATCCAGTGCAAGAATTAATCTAATGTATGAGTACCTTACTACAGGAACAAAAGTCTCCTCATAGTGAATTCAATTGATCTAAGGGATGAGTACCTTGCTACAGGAGTAAAGGTCTCCTCATAGTCAATTTCCTCAACTTGAGAGTACCCCTTGGCCACAAATATATCCTTATACTTCTTTATGCTTCCATTTTCTACATGATTAACCTTGAAGATCCATCTTGAACCCACAACTGATTTTTATGTCAGTCTTGGGACCACTTCCCAAACATTGTTCTTTACAAAGGATTCATATTCCTCCACCATTGCATCAACCCATATAGTTTGCTCTATTTCTTCCTTGAAAGAGGATGGCTCAGTCTCTACAAGCTTAGTCATTAGAGCCATGTAGCTAGTGTACCTTTAAGGTGACCTCCTTTTCTTGTGGAAATTTGAAGGAGCTCCCACATTCTCCCTCGAATCTGTTAGGTTCTTATATCAATAGGAGTCATAATTTTTGAATGGCTGAGATTAAACCTATAATATGTACATACCTTTGCTTTCTGCAAATGTTTTCCATATTCAAAAAATTAAAAAATGTAAAGAGCATATGTCCTAAAAGAAAAATCAAAGGACAAAAAGAATAAAAAAGGTCAAAAAAGATGAAAATATGAACCCAAAGAAAGAAAAGACCATGAAAGTGAGCAAGTCAAAATGCCACTCCTAGTTACTTTTATGCAGAATAAATGATTGTGTGTAGTTTGTAACCTATGACACAATCCATGATAGTCAAAATGTTTAAACTTGGTTATTTCATGTTTTTAATTTCATGCTTATAGATAGAGAATAAAATCTGACCAAACAGTGTAATCTTGGCAGATAAGTAGATAGGTAGAGTCAATAAAGGAGCTCAACAATTTAATTTGAGCCCTTGGATGTAATAAGGTTAGATTTATTTAGATTACCATTTTAAAAGAAAGAAAAATGTTTGATAAGGGTTTGCTAGCTCAAATGCACCCTAATAAAGAGAAGTAAAAATGGTAGGATGAGTAGATGGGTAAGTAGAAGAAAGGTTGCAAAATTGTGATGATTGTTAGACAAAAGCATATTTATCACCCTCATCATGAAAGTTCTAAGTATGAATGAGAAATTGGACTGGCATAAAGTTCACAAAGTCAAATCAATTAATTTCCCCTCACTCATTTCACCTTTTACTTAACTAATTTCCCAAAATAAGTTTCAAGTACCCAAAATCTTAAAGTCAAAGGGGCTCAGAGCATTTCTCTTATTTTTGGAGGGACCGGACCCTCGGCCCAATGACTTATAGATCTTAAGTACTAAAACCCCTCATAAACATTCACCCCCTTCAATTCATTCATTTTCCCAAACAAATCCCTTTTCCTAAGATAAAACACCATTTTTCCTAAGGAAAAGCCATTACCCCCAAGTAAACCCCTTTTCTGAAAAACCCACAAAAATAACACTTAGCCTAAGTTATAATGTGTTTATGAAAAGAAAATGAATTATAAATATACATTATACTTAGCGCTAAATCCATTTTTCACGATGTTCATATTAACTTTTAATTTTATTTATATATTAATTCCTGAAAAATAACCCTTTTCCCCTATGTATTTAATAAATCCCTTTAATATTAATACCCTGTCCCCGAAGTTTGAAATATAAACTTTATAAATACCCGAACCCGACAAATGAATTAATTAATCGATCAGCGATTAATTAAAAGTCAAATCCTCTGCCAATAAAATCACGCCCGATGCATTAATCTCACCCTAATCCCATATTAAATCCAAAACCACCGAGTTAATTGCCCGCTAGGCCCCCCCACTACCATCCATGCATTTTCATCGACCGATCACCACCTGATATTCCCCCTTCAAATCCAATGATCCACGTTGATTTTGCATGGGCCCGAAACTCGATCTTTACCTGCCTGGAATGCGTTGTTTTCCCTTGGGCCCCCGATGTGATGTGGTGCCCGATGAGTGGAATCGGGCGGCCTCCCACCAAAACCACCCATCGCTCATAAGCGGTGTGAAAAAATCCTATTGGGTAGTAGAGGGCCCGCGTAACGGTTTTGGGGCTCAAAGCCCACAATTTTGGGTAAAAGTATGGTAAAAACTCCGCGAGGTGCGTAGAGCGCGAATTGTAATGAGTCAAGTCAAAGGGTTGTCCACCCAAAAATAATGTAAGAAAATAGAAAGTGAGTCGGCCTACCCATGGTCCGCGGACCATGGAAAGGTATAAATAGAGCAAGGCTCTATGGTTAGAAGGAGAGTTTTGGTTTTGGATCTTAATGTTATGGGTTTATGAAGGCAATATTCTCTCTACGTCTGTAAGTCCGAGTCAAGGGTGTTGGTAGATAGATAGAGGCTCTGCAGCTATGTGCGCAGAGGCTTGGTAGAGTCCGCAGCTGTGTGCGCAGACCCCTGTAGTTGAGTGCGCAGGGCAGATCTAGTTGTACTGAAAAGGATATCAATAAAGATAAGAATTTCTGAATCATTGTGTGTTTTATCACGAACCTATCTGTTGCTTATGTTCTAAATTTATGCATATTTTTGCGCACACTGGGTATTATTGTTAAATGTTTGCTTAAATACCGTAAGAAGTATAATAGATCTATAATAAACTCATAATAACAAGAGTGCATTGGTGTTGATCTACGTGGAAACCTGATAATAGTACAGAGTAGCGCGAGGGCACAGAATGGTGCGCGATCCCATCCAGACAACATCAAGACATCCCAAGGGTGTGGAAACTTGGTTCCAGCACCCTCCCCTACTACCTCGGGTGAGACTTCAGTCCGCGCTCCGCGGACTGTTCCGAACCGGGTCAGGCCCTAATAAGCCAACAAAACCCGCTTACCACCGCCCGTTAAATGCCAAACTATCACATCACCCCGCTAACTACCAAAAGTACCACTATTCCCCAAACACCCGCCAAATGTTGACTTTGTTAATAAAGCCAAAAACCTCATAATATTTGTTTTATCGTGAAACTAAAGTTCCAGACCTTCATGCACGCAACTGCACGACGTCCAACTGCCAACCTACGTCCAGTCGCCAACCTGAAGAAGCCATTGAACTCATAGTCCACCCTCTAGTTCACACAGACTTTCTGCAATCAGGCACAGTCACCCGTCAACCTGTTTAGAGTCAATATTCCCAAACTTCCACATATTTTATCCAAATTCACTGGAAACCTTGTCTCATTTCTAAACCAGTTACTCGCATTTCTTGGAATTAATAAGAAATTAAGTGAAAGAACTGCACAACGACCCAAGACTACTCTGCACTAAAACCAGTTTACCCTCAAAATCATGAAAATTTACTTTCCCCCATTCTTAAATCCACAAGAACTAAGAATGTCTGCCCCTATCGCCATGGATGTTAGGCCAATTACTACTCCTCACTTGGACTTGGACCACCGTCCCCTTGCTAATAAAGATTTCCAAATCAAGGACACCTTTGTCCTTGAATCCCTTATCGAACTGTACTGCCGATATAGAGACCAATACCTAAACCAAGCTGATAAAATAGGTTTGTGGGAATCTGATTTGCCCAAGTATCAAATCCCTGAGCTGCACATTTTCCCTGAAATCATTCATTATTGCCATGCAAACTACATTCCTAGTCAAAGAGCAGTGTTGTCCCCTGACCACACCATACTCTTCACCATCACTGCTGAGTCAATCAATGAAATGCTGCAACTACAACCAGGGCAGAACTTAACCCCTATTTCAATTGGAGACCTACTAAACCAGTTTCCCAAGCTTACCACTTCCAAGATTGCTGAAATGCTTTAGACCTTCATCAGGGAGGGAAATCATGTCCCAACAGAACCTCCTGCATATGTGACTACCATTTTCCCCATTTGGTCAGGATATAGTAGCAATGATCTCTTGTGTTTTAGGTTATACCAGTAGTGAGTACATAGATGAAATCATTTTAGCCTTCATGTCCATGTTTACTCCAGGACAGCCCCCTGCTGTCATGTATGATTATGCCAAATACATAGCTGATAGGATGCATGAATAATTTTTTAGAATGAGTAATGAAATAGTGTTTAACTATTCTTCAGTTTTGTACCACCTTTTCTTATACTATCAAGCTGACAAGTTCCCATTCACTCTCCAAAATCTTGACACTAAAGGTCATCCTAGGTCAGTAATTTTTTGGACTCCTTTGATACATAAGCATGATTCCCCATATCCATACACAGATTTCATTGATATTTTTGTACATCCAGTAGTGGCCATGCTGCTAGGAAGTCCTCCTCCAAGAATCAGTTCAGATATCAAGAGGATCCTGCAGCTATCAAAACAACAAAAAGTGGGAGATTGGTACTTGTACCAAAATCACACAGAAATTAGGATCTATGGCTGTGAGTTGGCCCCATATAAACTACCCAGATACCCCCAAATGAGGTTATTTGCTCTGGAGTACTACAGGAAGATAATCAACTCAAATGAGGTACATTTTGTTAAAGCCAAAAGGAAGGCCCAGCTCAAAATCAAAGATCAACTAGGCCCCTTTGTATGCAATAACAGAGAAGCTAGAAGAGAAGCAGAAGAAATCCTTCAGAGACTCAAACTAAAACAAAGATTCGTATGGAGATATGACCCCTGTGACTTCATCTACAACAGAAGACAGAAAAATAAGATGACTCCCTACATTCACCACTGAATCCCTGAAATAGAAAAATATGCAAATCAGTTGGAATGGGTGGAGAATACTCTATTGGACAGAGATAGCACTGAAGTTGTCGTTGAAAAAGCACTAATTGATTTAGAGAAAAGGATTGATGAAGGTTCTTTCCTGTAGGTGCCAGGAGAATCTCAAGCACAAGGAGAATCGCAGGCACATAGTGAACAACATACAAAAGAAGAGTCCCAGGTGCAAGAAGAGTCAGAACAACCAGACTTATCAGAAGAACTGACTCAAACAGATACACAACAACCCAATTTTAGTACTCCCCCTAACTTGCAAAGTCCTCTAAATGAGGAGAAGAACCTCAAAAGGAATAAGGATGAGGCCACTACATCAGGCAGAGAAACCATACAAACATATGCAGAAACCAGCCTAGTCAAAAGGCAGAGGTTAAATCCTGTTTCAGAGCAAGAATTCACAGAAGGAATAGTGGGGCTACTAGTATAGAGAAAGAAAGAAGCAGGCCTACCACTCCTTCTAGGGGCACACCAGAACCTTCCACATCTCATACTCAAATGTTGGGAAGGCAACAGAATGTTGAAGTGTCCTCATTTAGGATGCAAACAGACAAATATCAAGATATCAGAGAAAGGTAAAAGGACATCAAAGCCAGGAATGAGAGGCTAAAATCCAAAACTTACTCACAATACTTAAAGATGGCACCTACCAACCAAACAAGGCTGATGTCAACCTATGATGTGAAAGAAGGCAAAATGCAAATGACATTCATGAAGCCTACCACACAACAACCAAGATCAACAGCTAACTTCCAGAAGATAGATTTTGAAGTGTTGGCAAAGGACATACATCCTATTGACCAGATTGAGTTGCACAAACAGATAGGGAAGATGATTTACTCCTCCTTGACAGGGAAATCCATCGCAACCCACCAATTGCAGAACTCCCTGAATAATATATCAGCTCAGTTCGAATTGGAGAAGGCCTCTTCACAGGCAAAAGACACCAGAATCAAGTCCTTAGAGGACTTAATCATTGAGTTGGGACATGATCCCAAAGATGTAAAGGCCACTGAAAAGTTGATAAAGAAGAAGAATGATGACATAGCTTATTTGAAGAAGCAACTCAAAATTCCACCATTGCATCATCCACAAAAACCAAAAGTCCTGGAAACACAAAAAAGACAAGAAGATCTTATGGACTTGGTCCTAAAGCTAAATGACCAATTGAAAGAAACAAAGAAAGAATTGGACACATTGATTAAGTCCAAAGAGAGTGAAATGGCCACTACTTCCACAGATGCCATTCCCACAGTAACAACTACAGTCCCTTCGACATTGGCAGCCTCTTTAGCACCAACAGCTCCACCTGCTACAACACTGCCAGTCATAACTGAGTCTACAACTTCAGGTACCTCAACAGAAAAGACAGCAAAGTTAGTGAAAGCCATGGAGGAAATTTCCATCCAAGCAATAGAGCTTAAGAGGCTTAAGGAGAAAGCGGCAAGCCTAGAAACTGATTGCAAGCTTTCCCAAATAAAGCAGGAAGAAGAAGCATAGAAATCCCTAAGGTTGAGTGAGAAGATAAAGGTCCTTGAAAAAGATTTAACTTTGCAAAAGCCCCTAGCACAGACTAAGGAGATGCTCTGGGCCAATATCATTGACTTTGTCAATGATATTTGGCCATCAATTCAAGTAATATTTGATCAAATAGAACTAGTGAAAGTGGCCACCGAAGCAACTCAAAATATAAAGGAAGACCTAGGAGACCAGCCTGAGGATGCTAATCGACTCATCCATTTCTTAAACAGCAAGAACAGGCATGAACTAGATGAGCTTGGTGTGGAGGACAGAACTGAAGCCGTCATTAAAGTCAAAAGGGTTCTTTCTAAAAGAAACCTTATGCTTAAACTGGAGGAAAAATGCCATACATGCAGGTTGGCATTGACATATTCATGGAAAAATTTCAAATTTTGAGGGAGAAAGGCCTTCCCAGTCCCATGGTCATCCATGAAAAACTTATGACCCAATTGGACTATGTTGACATATTAAAGAAATTGTCCAGGGAACAGGCAAGCACTTCAGGAGTTAACGCATTGCCAATAGGGAAAGTATTATATGATACTTTAGAAAATCCATTCTTCTTGGAGTATGAGGTGAAACATCTATTTTTCATCAAACCAAAATTTTCCAAATACACTGAGGTAGATGAGATATATAGAAGGATGCTCAAGGTAAAGTTACCTGAAGATGAATGGTGGGAAAAAATGATAGATTTACTATAAGTTACCACAGTAAATATGAAGGCAGGTGAAAGGATAGATAAACAGGGTCAAAGAGTAAGAGGTTAAAGAGTATTAGTGAAAGATTAAAGAAAAAGGTGATTCCAGCGTACAAATATCAGCCAGCCTAAAATGACTCAAGTTCAACTGCAACAGCCAGCACTACCACAATGAGAGGGACAACATGATGCGGTTTTCCATCTGTCTTTGTCTTCATGCTTGAAGATATTTTGATTTCCTAAACTAATTGTCAAACTGTTATGAGATATTTTGTAATAATTTGTTTATAAATACTTCACATTTCGAAGTATTTAGGGTGGATTCAAAGACATTTCTGTAGACATTTTTCTATCAAGTTAAAGTGTTATTGTATCAAGACTGGATTGGCTTGCTGGATCAAGGAATAAAGTAAAGACATTTCACACGCTTCTTGTGTAAAGCGGAAATCAAATAAGTATTTTCTCTCATGTGTATTATTTTTTTTCTTTATGTTTATTAATAATCATATTTGTTTCTATGAAATTTGAATGGTAAAATAGGAATGATATTTTAGAACTAGCTTTAATGCTCTCTATCTTGACTGTTTACATTCTTAATGTTTTCTGCTAGACTATCTTAGTTAGGGAATTCTTAAATGCTCCCTTACTTCCGTAGTTTCCCCTTCGGTCTATAGTAAAGGATTCTTAGTTGCCCTTTGCTCATGATCACCTCCTGCTCTTCATCTTGACCCCGACCTAAGGATTCTTCATTGCCCTTTCACCCTGGTTAGGACTATCTCATCCATTGAACATGAAGATTTGCCTTTTGCTTTGCTAGCCTACCATGTGAACACTCCCTTTAGTGATCGGGTCCAATTAAACCATCCTTTGATTGAGTCCATAGCCCAATGGCTTGAGGGCCTTGTTCCATTCATCTGTTTCTAGAATTCCACCACCCAACCAAATTCAAAACCTTATGAACACTAAGAACTAGCCTAAAATCCCACCCAAAACAAAGTTAAATTATAAAGAGAGAGCCCTCTCTGGACTTAGGTTGGCTAGAACCTGAGTCTAAAAGATTAGGTTTGTGGTTACCTCATATTATTCCTTCTTTTGATAACTTCTAGGGAAGACTTCTGAGTGATAACATAGTGGCGACCATACTGGGGAATCAAACCCTCAGTCTTAATAAACCTTTGAGAAATTTCAAATTTTTATTTCAAGCCTCTTGAAGGGTTTATTAGAAGTTATTTATAAAATTTCACAAAAAAGAAATAATTAGAAAAATCTTGAAATCTGGCTTCAAGGAGAACTCACTATACTAGGGCCAACCCTAATCCAAACCCTCCCCAAGTATTTGATAATCCTAATCTGATTTAAAGAATATCCAAAAGACAAGAAAGTTCAATCAGTCCTACACCTTCAATTAAATAAAATTCCTGCCCGAATGAGTGGTTGTTTTAAGAAGACCTCCCCTTTGACGAATCTTTTGACCTTTCCCTATTTAGAACTAGGTCTGAGATTGCACTTGATGACATAGTTCTAGATCCAGAATTTACAACAGAACTTGAAGTCCAAAGGGCAAACTTGTCAATTGATCAGTACATTCTAAATTCCCCTCAGTCATCCCTTACTAGTGTTAAGATCCCTGAGCTTTCTGAAACAGTTTCAACTTCCTTTAGTTCACCATTATTCCCTTCCCTCTCTGAAGTTCACTCCTCACCTCCATTTATACCTTCACTTCCCCACCAACCTATTATTACACATCAATCACCCATTACTCCCAGTTCCTCATCACCCCTTGTATCATCCTCGGGAACCCAAACTTCCCTTCTTAGTCCTACCCAACTTAGAGCCATGGCAAATAGATATGCCCCTCTTGTGTTACTTTCTCCACTAGGTGCCATGCCACAAGACTACCATAAAAAAATTGTCCAATTTTATGGTATAGGACCCTATACAGCACAACAACATACAAGAAAGATGACAGATTATTTTGAATTGCATGAAATTGATCTTGGAGATGTCCTAATGAGACTTTTTGCTCAGACTCTAGCTGGCGATGTAAGAACATGGTTTAGATCTTTACTTGCTAATAGTATAGATAGTTTAGAAGTATTTTACCAGCAATTTTTAAATAGATGGGAAAAGAAAAAGAATCCTCTGCAAATCCTTTCAGAATATGAAAACATAAAGAGAGGACCAAATGAAACAGTCCAGGACTACTGTACTAGATTTAACAATATATACATTGTAATACTAGTCGACCTTAGACCCCCACCTGGCTTAAATTTGATAAAATTTCCTGACGGGTTTGACACTGATATGGCATTCCAACTTAGAGAGAGAAACCCTCCAACTCTAGAATATATGTAGAGTGTAGCAGTTAGTGTTGAAGCTAACTTGCTAGCAAAAAGAGCTAGGGTTAGGAACGAAAGGAGAGCACCCTTGAAAGATGAAGCATCACATTTTGACCTTAAAATGGATGCCCTAACCAAAGGAATGGAAAAATTGATGGATAGGATGGAGAACATTGAAAGGAAACCTCACTGGGATAATCAATAGGCACCTCCAGTGAGAAATCCAAACTTTAGATAGAATCAAAATCATAACACTGGAAAAAATGGACCTGATCAGAATATTAGGCTTCCTTTTCAAGAAAACTGTGCTGAAACTTCCCATTTAGAAGACCCTGAACAAAACACCCAACTTAACTTAATGGGATTAGATGAGGAGGAAACTGTCTTTTTGACTCAAGATGATCAGGAATTACACATGCTTCAGCAATTGCAGACACAATCAGGAGAATCATTCGATTACAAGCAAGGGTATGATTTTGTTATCTTCGAAGTGCACAAACAATACAATTTGAGGAGTAAGAAGAACACTGACACTCCTGACCAAAACAAGAAAGCGGTACCAAATCAACCTAAGAAAATTAAAGCAATTGCAGTTACGAAAACTCTCCAAATCCTCTCTAGACAAAATCAGAACCCTTCTGGTCCCACCATTGTAGATATAACCAATGACTAACCCCCTGATAATCAACCATCCACCTCAATCCCCTCCAAGGAGACAGTGGAAGAAACTCCAAACATCAACTTAGAAAGTTCACTAAAAAAGACTTCAAATACAGAAAACGAAGATCTATCTGCTCCAAACCCTGCTGTTAAAATTCCAAACACTCAAACTGAGAAATCCCCTTTGCCTTTCAATTTTGGGGCAGAGCAAATTGAAAATCTCGGTTCCCTTAACAGAGCTGATTAAACGTGAAACTTACAAATCTCAAATAAGCAAATCCTTAAACTTCGTTCTGAATGAAGGCTCTGTTAACTTATTTGATGATCAGCCTGAGCTTATTTTCGGTCCTGATGTTAATGGAAAACTAGTGGAAGGAGGGATACCACCCTTTTACATTAGCCTTAACATTCACGATAAAATCCACAATGATATGCTAGACTCTAGGGCTTCACACAATCTAATGCCTAAATCTATTATGGAGAAATTGAACTTAGATATCACTAGGCCTTACAAGGACCTTCTTTCATTTGATTTAAGTCAAGTAAAGTACCTAGGAATGATCAAAGACCTATGTGTTTCCCTAGTACAATACCCTGCTAAGACTATTCTTATGGACATAGTTGTTGATGATATACCACCTAAATATGGCATGTTGTTGTCTAGATCATGGGAGGCTAAACTCCAAGGATATTTGCAGCTTGACATGTCATATGCCACAATTTTAGTCTTTGGACATCCTAAAAAACTGTACAGAAAGACCCTGATGAAGTATGTAGTGAGTAGCCAGGAGAGGCCTCAAAACTTTCCTATATATTCCATGCATTCTGACATCGATTCTTTCATTCTGTACAATGCTAAACCAAACCAAGAAAATACTTCAAACAACATTACTTCAGAACCAAAAGAAATTTCAGTTGCAGCAGAAAATCAAATTGTCCAATTTCAAGAGCTTTCAAATAAAAAAGATGATTAAGATACCTTAATCAAAGAAGACTTTGTTCCCCTAGACAGTAAGAATTATGAACATGAAATACTATGGCATCTTGAATTTGATGGATCAGTGAACAAATTAGGAGCAGGAGCAAGAGTGTGGATTTACAATTTAGAGAATAATCACTCAGAGGGTCATGCTTACAGGCTAAACTTCAAATGCACTAACAACATGGCTGAGTATGAAGCACTTCTTTTAGGTCTCAAGTTGGTTAAAAGGTTAAGAGCCATTAGATTTTCTATTATGGGAGATTCTGAGTTGGTTATTAAACAAATCAATTGTATATATGACTAGAGATCCTAGGTTAGGTTTTTATAGAGGAACAATTGTAGAAATATTGAATACCTTTTTGGAAACTAAGCTTGCAGTCATTCCAAGAAAACACAATATGCAGGTTCATAGTTTAGCAATGTTTGCCAGCACTTGTAAGTTACCATTTCAACATAACCATCAGTACATTGTTGAGGTTAGGCACAGACCTGCTATCCCAGACAACTTGAAAAATTGGCAATGTATTCACTAATGACCAAAAAATAAACAATTTTTTAACTTTAGAGGAAGAATTTGTAAATAGCAACATAGATACTGACATAACATTAGATCTTGATTTTACAGATACAATAGAAATTAACAAATTAGAATATGAAGATAGATAGATTCCATTGCACAAAGTTTACTAAATCAGATATTCAAAACCTAAAGCAAGTTGAAATTGAAGAGATAATTAACGAAGATTCTGAAATCATTAATCTCAAAGACAAATTTTTTCCCAAAGGATTATCTCCTTTAGAAGACTTGTTTGACTCAAATGATGTCCCTAGAAAACCAAAAATGGAACCCTTAAAATCTGACATAGAGCAGTGTAACATAGGCTCTGAGGAAGATTCTAAATTGATAAAACTTTCAAAGTCTTTACCTCCTGCTGAAAAAGTGAGATACATAGAACTGCTAAAGGAATTCCAAGATATCTTTGCTTGGAGTTATGAGGACCTAAAGTCCTATGACACCAGCATAGTACAACACACTATCCCCCTAAAAGAAAACCAGAAACCTTTTAAACAGAAGCTTAGAAGGATTAATCCCATTCTATTGCCTTCTATTGAAAAGGAAATCAAAAGAATGTACGAAGCCAAGATAATAGCACTAATTAGATTCTCTGATTGGGTTTCAAATTTGGTGCCCACAAGGAAAAAGACTGGTGAGATTAGACTATGTGTTGACCTTAGGAATCTCAATAAAGTTTCACTCAAGGACAACTACCCTCTCCCCAAAATGGATCACATATTACAGAGGGTAGTAGGTTCAACCAGAATCTCATTGTTGGATGGGTTTTTTGGTTATAATCAAATCTTAGTCCACCCAGATGACTAGGCTAAAACTGCATTCACTACTCCTTGGGGCACTTTCATGTATGTGAAGATTCCTTTTGGATTAAAGAATGCATGGGCCACTTTTCAAAGAGCTATGGATATAGATTTTGCTAAGGAAATCCATGACTTCCTAGTAATATACTTAGATGATATCATTGTATTCTCAAAATATGATAAACAACACCTAGATCATCTAAGGCAGGTCTTCATCAAATGTAGAAAGTATGGAATTTCTTTGAATCCTAAAAAATCTTTATTTGGGTTGGAAGAGGGAAAATTTTTAGGCCACATAATCTCTAAAGATGGTATCCGAATAGATCCTGCAAAAATTGAAGCCATCTTACAGATACAACATCCTAGGAGCATCAGAGAACTACAAGCCATTTTAGGTAAAATAAACTTTCTTAGAAGAATTATTTCTAACTTAGAAGAACTAATTAGATTATTAAATAACATGTTGAAGAAAGATTCGACTATTAAGTGGATAGTTGAGGCTAAAAGGTCTTTTGAAGATATTAAGCTAGCCTTAACACAAACACCAGTTTTGATCAGTCCAATGTTTGATAGGGATTTCATTATATTTTCTTTTGCCTCAGAACACACAATTGCTGCAGTCCTACTGCAGAAGAATGATCAGGGTTTTGAATAACCTATTGCCTTCTATAGAAAAGCCCTGAGGGATACCCCTTTAAAGTATAATATAATGGAAAAGCAAGCTTTTGCTTTAGTCAAAGCTATCAAAGATTTCAGAGTTTACATCTTATATTCTCATGTAATAGCTTATGTTCCCAATGTTGTGGTCAAACACATCCTAACTCAGGATGGTCCAGATGGAAAGAGAGGGAAGTAGATAGCTATATATTAGAATATGACCTAGAAATTAAACCTACAAAGTTGATCAAAGGCTAAGTTTTAGCCAAGCTCATGGCTGAATCAAACTGTCAGGCCTTAGACATAAATTTTATTGCAGAAATGGATAATGGAGAGGAGATGGAAACTCCACCAGTCAGCTAGGCCTTTATTGAATCACCATGGTATGCTAACATTATATATGTTTTACAAAATCTACAAGCTCCTCCTGAATTATCCAGGACTAAAAGTAGGTTTTTAAAATGAAATCTTTAAAGTTTTGCATAATTGATAATGCTTTATTTTGGAAGAACCACGAAGGCATCCTTCTTAATTGTTTATTAAAAGAAGAATCTAACAAGGTGTTACAAGAATTTCATGCAGGTGACTGTGGGGGACATCTTTACTAGAAAACCACTACTGAAAAGATTCTTAGAGCTGGTTTTGATTGTCCCACTCTGTTTTCTGATGTAAAGAAATTTGTAACCTCATGTGATAAATGTCAGATTTTTGAAGGAAAGAAAAAACTTTTACCCTTACCCTTGAAACCAATATCTGCTGAAGCACCATTTCTACAGTGGGGTATTGACTTCATTGGTGAAATCCATCCACCTTCCTCTACCCAACACAAATGGATTCTCACTGCTACAAATTACTTTACCAAATGGATAGAAGCCATACCATCAAGGCAAGCCACTGATATTGTTATAATAACCTTCCTTGAATCCAACATCCTATCCAAATTTGGGTGCCCAACCAAGATCACCATTGATAATGCAGCAACCTTCAAATCTAAGAGAATGATTGATTTATGTAATAAGTATCATATAAACCTAGGTCACTCTACAATGTATTACCCTCAAGGGAATGGACTAGCAGAGTCCTCCAACAAGAGTTTAGTGAATATCATAAAAAAATTATTGGAGGATAACAAGAAAACATGGAACAAGAAGCTAGTAAATGCCTTGTGGGCAAATAGGCTAACCACAAAGAAATCCATTGGTAGCAATCCTTATCAATTAGTTTATGGAATGGAGGTTGTTTTCCCATCTTCCTTGGGAACACTAGTGATGAAATTACTCCAAGAGGTGCAAGTTGAGCCAAATGATATTCAAAGGAGAATCAATCAGACAATTCACTTACAGCAGACTCGGGAAGAAGTGTACATCAGATCCCAAGTTGTGTAAGAAAGGATCAAGACAGATTTTGATAAAACGACCAAAGCAAACTATTTCTACCTAGGAGACAAAGTTTTGAAATGGGACTCAAGAAGAGAGGATAAAGGTAAACATGAGAATTTTGATTTCCTATGGAAAGGCCCATATATCATTTATGCTTTTAGGGGTAATAATGCTTTTTTCCTCAGAGAATTTGATGGCACAGAAGCAGAAGGAGGACCAGTTAATGGTTGAATGCTTAAACACTACATAGAACCTAGTTACTGATTTCACTAATCACTTGTACATATTATATTTTTCAAAGTCTAGAGTTGATTGGATAGTGAATTTTTGGAATTGAAGCCCGAAGACAAGGTCCTAAGTTTCAAAATTTTTACTGTCATAAATAGCAATAATGAAAAAAAGTGAAAGAGAAAAGTTGCAAGCTAAAGTCACAGAAATTCAGAAGGCCATTGATCTACAAGTTCTTGACATTTTACCAGGAAATGCCATCCCCAAGTGGAGCCACTGTTAGATTCCTATACCAATAGGAGTCATAATTTTTGAATGGCTGAGATTAAACCTATAATATGTACATACCTTTGCTTTCTTCAAATGTTTTCCATATTCAAAAAATTAAAAAATGTAAAGAGGGTATGTCCTAAAAGAAAAATCAAAGGACAAAAAGAATAAAAAAGGTAAAAAAGATATGAAAATATGAACCCCAAGAAAGAAAAGACCATGAAAGTGAGCAAGTCAAAATGCCACTCCTAGTTACTTTTATGCAGAATAAATGATTGTGTGCAGTTTGTAACCTATGCCACAATCCATGATAGTCAAAATGTTTAAACTTGGCTATTTCATGTTTTCAATTTCATGCTTATAAATAGAGAATAAAATCTGACCAAACAGTGTAATCTTGGTAGATAAGTAGATAGGTAGAGTCAATAAAGGAGCTAAATTGTTTAATCTGAGCCCTTGGATGTAATAAGGTTAGATTTAGTTAGATTACCATTGTAAAAGAAAGAAAAATGTTTGATAAGGGTTTGCTAGCTCAAATGCACCCTAATAAAGAGAAGTAAAAATGATAGGATGAGTAGATGGGTAAGTAGAAGAAAGGTTGCAGAATTGCGATGATTGCTAGACAAAAGCATATTTATCACCCACATCATGAAAGTTCTAAGTATGAATGAGAAATTGAACTAGCATAAAGTTCACAAAGTCAAATCGATTAATTTCTGCTCACTCATTTCACCTTTTACTTAACTAATTTCCCAAAATAAGTTTCAAGTACCCAAAATCTTAAAGTCAAAGGGGCTCATATCATTTCTCTGACTTTTGGAGGGATTGGACCCTCAGCCCAATCACTTATACATCTTATGTACTAAAAACCCCTCATAAACATTCACCCCCTTCAACTCATTCATTTTCCCAAACAAATCCATTTTCCTAAGATAAAATACCATTTTTCCTAAGGAAAAGCCATCACCCCCAAGTAAACCCCTTTTCCGAAAAACCCACAAAAATAACACTTAGCCTAAGTGTTGAGTTACGAAATGGGTATGTATTTACTCTTAATTCCATCACCTTTTTCCTCTTTTCTTATCTCTTTCATATCTTGATACGCTAACATATTGATGGATTATGATAAGAAATGGATGAACTACTCTTGATTAAGATTTAGCCATCGTAACTAACTCTTATTCCTTTTTATGCAGAGAAATGACGAAAGGAACAGTTGTTGTTCCCTAGAGACGGAACATCATAAACCAACAAAGGAAGAATGGGGCGCGTCGGTTGCGGTCAGGTCAGAGGACGAATCAGGAGGATCAATGCTAAATATGAAGGGTGTCAGAAGATAGCATTCAGTTGCGAATCCCTCAGGATCTCCTGATCCTGAGGGATCGCATTTATCTTTTACCTCTTTCTGAATATAAAAGAAAAATATTGTAGGACGAAAGGGGATTGATCTCTGTTTATTTCAAATTGTAATTTTAATTTACAAACTCATGCTGTTGGAGAACACGACCATATTGTAATGAGACTTGAGTTCAATGGTTAATATATAATTTATGTTGTTGTTCATTCGTATTCTCTGAAGTAGCTCAGCAGTATTCACTGGTGGCTAAGGGCCCGGCCTCTGGTGGATTAAACTGCTATCCCTTGTGTTATATATTTCTGATTCACGCAAGTTTGATTGGTTTGATATTTTTCCCATTTTCTGTGAGTTTATCTTATTTTCTATTTACCGATTTCCTATATTGAAGTTAGTACATTTTCTTTACATGTTTTGCAGCATTGTCATTTGATTCTATTTACGCTTATTGTAGATTAAATTAATTAGCCATTAAGACAGTGAATCTTATTGATTTAATCAGCTGAAAGAGTTTGGTTATCGCTATTGAACTCTCGGTTGACATCATTTCCATTTGGATTGCTTAATTGAGATTGAGTGTGATTTAGATAGAATCAGCTAGAAGAGATTGGTTAATGCTACTACGCTCTCGGTTGATGCTATTGTCAATTGAATTGCTTGTTTGAGATTTGATTACGATTTCAGCAGAGGATTAAGTCTTGATGCTTAGATGTAATATTTCCTTTAACAGTTGCAATTTGAGTTTTATAAATGCATCCGTTTACTCTTGTATCAAAGGTTTATACTTCATTTTAAGAAACATTACTCTCTGGATTCATAGCATGCACATATTGTGTACACTCTTGGAATAAAAGGACTTGCCTGGGTTGATGATTAATGTTAATTAGGAGTTTTAAAAGACACCTTTTAGCACCCAACATTTTTGGCGCCGTTTCCGGGGAGAGTGTCGCCATTTTACAAAGAGTGATGTATATCTGATAATTGTTGTTGGGAAAGAATTGGGTATTGAAAACGGAAGGTAAAAACCTACGTAACGAGAAAGTAAAGTGCTTGCTCCTCTGCCTACTTTTCAGCACTATTACAGAAAAGTGAAGTAGGTGTTTGATGTTTGTCTGCTGAGAGAGAAATGGGTATTAAAAACGGAAGGTAAGAACCTGCGTACGAAGCAAGTAAAATGCCTGCTGCCCCGCCCGCTTTCCAACAGAATTGCTAGGAATTTAAGGTAGAAATAAACATTTGAATTTTTGCATGAATGACTAAAAAGAAAGGACCAAAAAACAATACAATCCCACACCCCAAACCTGAAAAATCTAAGGGACCGGTGACCCTTGGACAATCAACTTTTATCGACGACATCTTAAGAAAAGTTGATTCTCAGCCATCAGTAGGTCCTCGAACCTTTGCTTCTAGACAAACTACTATCTCCCTTCGGGCCACAGGCTCACCATTTGTAGCCTACGCTGAGGTCCATAGTAAAACTGAAAGGATTGAACAGAGTTTTCAAGATATTGAAAATTCGCGACCAATTCCCTCACAAGAAGGGAATTATTGTAACATCCGTGAAGGAGAAGGAGAAACAGGGGAATCCGAGGAACCAAGATCCCCTGAGGTAGTAATTGAGCAGAGGACACCCAGTGTCCCAGATCAAGGGAGTGCTGTTAGGATCATTCCTGCCTCTTCTAGACATCCTAGGGATAACTCTCTAGCTCCAGAGATCCCAGAAGGGTACTGGCATATCTTTGATCAAATGGCCAATAATCCACAAACACCCCAGACCTCTACATTATAGTATCCTATTGTTGACACAGCTGTCAATGCCCCCATGAAAGCTATCCCTCTACAAAATATTCCCACCTTTCATGGACTCACTTTAGAAGATCCGGATGCGTTCCTGTTTGAGTTCGACGTCCTATGTCGAGGTTATGATTACACCACCGACCCCCAGAAACTGAAGCTGTTTCCCTCCACTTTAAAGGGAGCAGCCCTATGTTGGTTTATGGGACTGGGTGGAGGCACCATCAATGATTGGGACCAAATGAAAACTACCTTCCTTAAAAAATATCAAGATTATTGCAGATCTAGAGAACTAAAAGATGAGATATTCCAAATGGTAGCAAGGCCTAGTGAAACTTTGGAAGAGTATGTGGAGTGTTTCCAATATAACCTCCAAAGGTCTCCCTACACAAATCTGCCTGATAATGTGCTAAAAACCACGATGATTAAGGGGATGAAAGACCAGTGGATAGAGACATTAAATATCATGGGTAAAGGTGATATATATCAAGAATACTATGCTAACATTATTGATTTGTGTATCAGGTGCTCGAGGGGCAGTACAAGACTGAAACCAGCTGAACACGATATGATCACCAAGGACAACAAAATCTCTGGCGGAAGCATTACTCGTACTGAAATCGGCAACCTGTTGGAAGATTTCAAAATGGATATCCTGGGAACCTTGACAACACAATTAGACATCATGCAAGCCAAGCAGAAGCAGGTTGAAGCAGAACAAAACCTGGTTATTTTTTGCCCTTGATGCAGGAAGAAACATAGTCATAAAGAATGCCCACTGGATATGGTACAAACCTGTGCCATATGCACTAAATAACATGCCACAGAAAATTTCCCATTGCTCCCAGGATTAAAAGCGGTCTTCAAAGAGGCAGAGGAAGAAGCAGAACCAGTCTACTTGTTAAACTAGCATCGCCAATGGCAAGCATGACAAACAGGTATGCCTACCGACCCATCTTCATTCTTTCAGCCTTCACAATATAATTCTCAGCAATACACAGGAGCTACATGGAAGAACCAGCCACCTTTTCCTAATTGGTCACCACAAGCATTTTCTATGCCACCTTGGTCCAATCAGTCAAATCCGAACAATAGTTGGCCAAATTCCTCTTACTTTCCATCATTCTGGCAGAACAATCCATATCCATCTCAATGGTCCCCCTCCACTTCACAAAACCAAAAATGGAAATCAAGCTGGCAAAGACCTACGAACTAGCCAATAGGGACAATCCCCTTGCCTCAACCTACGCTACCAGCACCTTACACGTTGCAGCAAAATCCTCAACCCAATCTACGACCACAACTCCCAGCCCAGCCCAACCCAAATCCTAACAATAGACCAGTCTAGTCGGTACAAATTATTGAAGGTCTGGATCCGGAAACTGAGTTGAGAGAATGTAATGAACTCAAATTGAGGTCTGGACGAATAATCGAGCCAGAGGATGATAAAAATATACAATTGGAAGAATCACTACCTGTAGAACAAACACCTCAAAGGGAGAATACAGTCAAGTAGAAAAGCCATGAACAAACTATTACCTCTTCTTTGCCATTCCCAAAAAGATTGATTATACCTCGCCCAATTGAATATCCTAACTTCGATCTCCTGGGAGAATTAAAAAATCTTTGTGTAAAAATACCCCTCCTCGAGGCTATTCAGGACATTCCAATCTATGCAAAAACCATTAAGGAATTATGTACCAAAAAGCCTATTAGCAAAAAAAAAGTAACACCAACTGTCCACATAGTCGGAACTTTGTATGATTTATTATTAGGCAGAGAGATATCGGTGAAATATGAGGACTCGGGAAACCATATTGTCACAGTACAAATAAATGGATGCTCCTTTCCCAATGCGTTAGTCAATCTAGGGGCAGCCATTAATATTCTCACAACAACAACCTGTCAAAGACTTGGCATCACAGCCTTAGATCCAACTACGACCTTGCTGGAACTTGCTGACCATTTAGTTATTAAACCAGAAGGGACATTACATGATGTAATGGTGTCTGTAGATTCTTGGGAGTACCCAGCAGATTTCTTGATTATTAATCCTAGAAACCGGCTAGATGGACATCCTCTAATATTAGGAAGACCTTGGCTAGCGACTGCAGATGCTTATATAAGCTGTCGAATAGGCAGTATGACTATAGCCAGAGGAAATAATGTGAAGAACCTAGCTTTATACCCTCCAGCTCAGCCAAGCCTAACCATAATAAAAACTAGGAAGCAACCTGTAACATATTTAACCGAAAATATTCGATCACCACTAATTGTAATAGATGCTCTTGAATTTAAGAATCAAACAGAAGATGATATTATTAACACTTACATTAACCACCCAGCTACTGTATCTAATCTAAAATGTCACATGATTGAAGTAGCCCTGGATAATGAAATTGAAGAAGATCCTTTAAAATACATCAATGACCAAACAATACCAACAACAACTGTCTATAACAGCAAACCCATTGAAATTGAGCTAGGGAAAGTCCTTAACATTAACAAAAACCTGAGTGATGACCAGCAGCAGAAGCTTATTCAAATCCTTAGGAAATATAAAGGGGCTTTCGCTTGGGATTACCTAGATATGAAAGGGATTGACCCCCAATTATATATGCACCACATCTACACTGAAAAATATGCGAGACCCATTCGACAACCTCAACGAAGATTAAACCCTCACCTAAAGGATGTTGTTAAAGATGAACTACAGAAACTGTTAGATGTAAATTTCATCTATCCTATATCTAATAGTAAATGGGTTTCTCCATTAGTTGTGGTTCCTAAAAAGAATGGGAAATGGCGTATATGTGTCGATTACAGAGAGCTTAACAAAGCAACGCAAAAATATCATTTTCCCCTTTCGTTTATCAACCAAGTTCTAGACACATTGGTAGGTAAAAAATTCTTCTCTTTCCTGGACGGCTTCAATGGCTACAACCAAATCCAAATTGCCCCTAAAGACCAAGATAAGACTACCTTCACCTGCCCCTGGGGGACGTTTGCTTACAGGGCATTACCTTTCAGACTATGCAATGCACCTGCTACATTCTAGAGAGCCATAATTAGTATTTTTGTAGACTTGATAAATGAGGGATTAGAGGTGTACATGGGCAATTTTACACCCTATGGAGATGACTTCAAGCAGGCATTACAAACACTGGAAAAAGTCCCAGAAAGATACATTGCTACTAGGCTTTGCTTAAGCCATGAGAAATGCCACATGATGATGATCGAAGGCTTGATCTTGGGTCATTACATCTCAGCAGTTGGAATTCAGGTAGATCCAGCGAAAATTTAGGTAATCCTATTACTACCTACCCCCTGCACTCAAACAAAGGTACATAGTTTTTTGGGATTTTTTGGCTATTATCGGATATTTATAAAAAAATTCTCCCAAATTGCTGCACCATTATATGCTTTGACAGGAAATATCGATTTTATATGGACTAAAAAATGTGACATTGCCTTTGTAGAATTAAAACGGCTAGTATCAATAGCCCCAGTACTACGGGGCCCGAACTGGTATTTACCATTCCAGATTTCATCCAATGCATCAGATATGGCCAATAAAGCAGTTCTCGGCCAAGAAGAAGACAAGAAACCCTATGCGATATACTACATCAGCAAAAATTTAACTCTTGTTGAGTTAAATTACACAGTGACCAAGAAAGAGTTTCTAGCCGTAATTTATGCTATTAACAAATTCAAACACTATATAACAGGATACCCTATGGTCCTATATACTGATCACTCTACTATCAAATATTTAGCTAATAAACCTATTACAAATGGAAGAGTTAATCATTTTGCAGGAATTTGACATAACGATAAAGGATCGACCAAGAAAGGATAATCTGGTGGCAGATTTCCTCTTACGTGTGCCAAGGACAGATGACGCAGCGGCAGTAGAAGACTAGTTCCCCGATGAGCAACTATTTGCTGTGACTGTGAAAACACTGTGGTACGTAGATGTCGCAAATTACTTAGCAGTGGGAAAACTAGCCAAACACCTGACGCCCAGAGAAAGAAAATTAATAGTGCAACACAACACTTGGTTCTCCTAGATCGGAGGATACCTCTTTCACACAAGAGCCGATATGCATATCCACTGGTGTATCAGGGAAGACGAAATGTAAGATATCCTAAAAGCTTGCCATGATGGACCTTGCGGTGGACATTTTGCAGATCGCAGGACTGGACATAAAATCTTACAGATGGGATATTATTGGCCCACGATTTTTAAGGACGTCAAGAAATTTGTCCAGGCATGCGAAAACTGCCAAAGAATGGGCCGCCCTGGCCAGTCTGACGAGATGCCCCTACATCCACAGTTAGTCATTGAACCTTTTGAACACTGGGCATTAGATTTTATTGGCCCAATAAATCCATCATCTAATCAAAAGTCATATATACTGGTTGCAATGGAATATGTGACTAAATGGGTGGAGGTAGAAGCATTACCAAGGGAAACAGAGGACACAATAATCCACTTTCTTTTCCAAATTTTCGTGCGGTATGGCTTGCCTAGAGAAATAATTATGGATGGAGGGCCACAATTTGTAGGCCATAAGATTACTGCTACACTAAAAAATCATCACATTTTCACAGAATCACATCTCCATACCACCCGCAGGCAAACGGCTAGGTAGAAAGTACCAACAAAGTAATCGAGGCCATTCTAACAAAGACAGTCGCCTCGCATAGACGTGACTGGGCTACCCGATTGCCAGAAGCCCTGTGGGCATATCACACAACTTGGAGGAATACCACAGGATACTCCCCATATCAGCTAGTGTTTGGTAAGGAACCTATCTTCCCCATAGAATTTGAAATTCAGACATTGAGGATAGCCCAAGAAGTAGGGTTGGATTTGAATGAAGCACAGATTAACAAATTACAACAAATAAATGAATTGGATGAAATCTGGCTATCAGCCCTTCAACACACTGTACTTATTCAAAAGCAAAGAGCAAAATGGCATGACGCCCTCATCAAGAAAAAGATATTCCATGAAGGCGACTAGGCACTTCTGTATGATTCTAGGTTCCAGGATTTCTCGGGCAAACTCCAGACTAGATGGTTAGGTCCCTACGAGATAAAAGAGGTGCACGATAATGGCACCCTTACATTAGCCACCATTGATGGGTCTGGATACTCTTTTAAAGCAAATGGGCATCGGGTACGCCTCTACCACAAACCGCTTACAAGGGAATCCTTTTGCCAACAGATACGCGAATATTCTATGATACAAATTCTCGCTGAAGAAGGCAACTCTTTGAAAGCACCAATCCAGTAAAGAATTTATTTTTGAAACCTGTACATAAAATTGCTTTTCTGTTTTCTTTCTATTCGATTGTATTTTCTTAGAACAGTAGAGATGATTGTTTGTCGGTTTTTTTCCTGTTTTCCTTTATTGTTCCCTACAGGGAACAGCTGTTGTTCCCTATAGGGAACATCACTTTTCGTGTGCATTTTTCTTTGTTGTTCCCTACACGAAACAACCATTGTTCCTTATAGGGAACAACACTTTTCGTGTGCATTTTTCTTTGTTGTTCCCTACAGGGAACAGCTGTTGTTCCCTAAAGGAAACAACACTTTTCGTGTGCTTTTTTCTTTGTTGTTCCCTACAGGGAACAGTTGCTATTCCCTATAGGGAACATCACTTTTCGTGTACATTTTTCTTTTTTGTTCCCTACAGGGAACAAATGTTGTTCCATGTAGGGAACAACACTTTTCGCGTGCATTTTTCTTTATTGTTCCCCATAGGGAACAGTTGTTGTTCCCATAGGGAACAGTTGTTGTTCCCTATAGGGAACAACACTTTTCGTGTGCATTTTTTGCTGTTCCCTATAGGGAACAACAATTTTCGTGTGTATTTTTCTTTGTTGTTCCCTACAGGGAACAGTTGTTGTTCCCTATAGGGAACAACACTTTTTGCGTGTATTTTTTTCTTTGTTGTTCCCTACAGGGAACAACTGTTGTTCCCTATAGGGAACAACACTTTTTGCGTGTATTTTTTTCTTTGATGTTCCCTATAGGGAACAACACTTTTTTCGTGTTTTTCCTTGTCGTTCCCTACAGGGAACAACTGTTGTTCCCTAAAGGGAACAGTTGTTGTTCCCTAAAGGGAACAACACTTTTTGTGTGTGTTTTTCTTTGTTGTTCCCTACAGGGAACAACTGTTGTTCCCTATAGGAAACATCACTTTTTTCGTGTGCTTTCTTTTGCTATTCCCTTTAGGGAACAACACCTTGTGAGTATTTTTTAGAACACCCTTTCTCCCCTTGCATGATCATTCCTAGCCCATCCCAGTTCACTCTTTATGATCCTCTTTATGGCATAAAAGTATAATACATATCTAAGGACAACAAGTATGGAGTCTATTGAAGCAAGCAAATATCTTGAATATTATCATCTTTAACAATATTTCTTTGTGATGATCGAAAAAGAAAGGACACAATTATCTATATCACTTCAATGTCCTCATTTCCGCTATAAATGAAACTGATTGACTATCTTTACCATGTTGGTTCTCCCCCGTCTTGTATAGTTCTCTCTGTTTATTATCAATAAGATTATGGGTATATTTTTTTTCTATTGGTATGTTCAAACTTCTTCCGCCATCCCTACTCTTAAGGAGTACTGATCCACCCTCTATATATAAAACGAGGAGTGTTTAAATATATATATATATATATATATATATATATATATATATATATATATATATATATTCACTAACAATTTTATGATTTTTTTCCACAGATGGAGGATAGGGGGTCTCATCACGAACCAGCCTACCATGATCATAAGGAAGGAGCGAAGTGGCATTCCCACTATGGCCACCACACCAAGGATATGATCCAATGGATACATCAAGAAACAAAGTCCTTGGAACAGGAGGCCTCATCACGAGTTGGCCTGACCACTTTCGCTACTTCCCAGTGAATGGCAATGTGTTCATCTGCTTACCATGCCAGCACATTGGTCTCTACTATGGACATCATAATGCACTTCCCCCAATTATACATAGAGGACCATGGTTCCGAAGGGTTAGAAAGTAACTCTTTCAAGGTTATGGATGCCTGCAGGCAACAGAAGCTCTGCTTATGGTATTGAAGTTTTATTTTCTACATCAATAATTATTACAATGCCCTCTTCTTATGTTTCTATTTTTTCTACAGAGAGATTGTGTCCCTAACTTACCTTGAACACATTGGGGAGGATCCCTAAAGGTCGATTGGTTCCTTTATCAAAACCTGATAGATTTCTCATTTCAGGTAAAAGCGCTGGCGAACCAAGCGCTTTCCAAGCAATAGAGGAAAGGATACTCACAGATGCCCCCTCATCAATAATAGTGCCAGCCATTACCATTTTGTATATTTGAACGATAATTCTGAATGGTATGCTTGCTGGCAACCGGGGTCTGCCTAGTTGGTTCCAATCAAAGGACACAACCAGGTTGCTTGGTGGTGGGACTGAATAGACGGTCGGATATCGCTCTGACGAACTTCCTTCCTCTGATAAAGGAATGGGGACATTGCCCCCTTGTTCATCAGAGTCAGTGTTGATGAAGAGAATTTGGACGGTGTCGTCTTTATTCTCCTCTGTGATGGTATCATTCGAAGATAGAGCCTCTGAAGGCAAAACCGGGTCAACTGCCATCTCAACCTTTTGACTTTCGTCAGGCATGGATCCAGACGGTTCATCTTCAATGATAGGTGCTTCGGTTGACCACCTGGGCGGGCCAGCCGGGTTCTCAACTAGTGAAGGACTTGGCAGGAGTTTTTGATATCCAGGAGGAAGTTGCGCTCGTAAAATCGGGCGATCTTCCAGAACTCTTTTAGCCTCATCTAAGAAGGGACAACGGTGGATGGCGTGATCGCCTTCACACAGTTTGCAGGGAAATCTAGATTTCCCTCTCTGTCCTAGGACTTCACTTTCACTAGTCGACGATGAGCAGTCAACATGGCTATCAGAGGTTGATGCTACCGAATTGTGCAAACGGGGAGACCAGTCCCTTAGTATCCGAGGGATGCAGGGACAATCTCTGTGGAAATGGTCTCCCTTGCATATGACACATGGCGATTTAGGCCTTGTCAGTGCTGTGTGTGGATTTTTGTCAGACGACTCTCGTTTGCCCCCAGTCGCTTTTGGCTCCTTCTTCTTCTTCTCTTTCTTCTTCTTTTCCTTCTTCTCCTTAGGAACTTGGTTTTTTGTTTTACCAGTTCTGTCAAGCGAAGAGGAAGGAGGAGAGGAAGAGTTAGATGAAGTAGAAGGCTGGTTGGCAACCCTGGTCTGGTCTAACTGTTGACTCGACTGTTCAGGAATGGTGGTGTTCTGAACGACATTGGTTGAAAAGAGCCAAACTGGCAGGCCAATTGTCAGTCCTGGAAGCGACAATGTGGCCATGTGGGGTGCACCAACATCTCCCCAAGAGGAGAAGGGACTAGGATTTCCACCAAGGGGAATTCCTTGGTTGGTGTGCTCCATTTTTCAACCTAAAGATCAACGCAGGAATAAAGGGTGATTGTTCCGTTTAAAATAAATTTTTAACGACGCTTAGACACAACTTGCTTTTTCAATTTTAAAGAGTCGAGAAAAAGATAAAGATGACTCTAGTCTCCTTCGATGTTTTAACGAGCCCGAAGTGACAAATGCTCGGATGGACTTTTTCCGTTATAGAGTTTGAAAAAGGCCAAAAGGAACTGCTCTGGAGTTCTAGGCAGAGGGTGTGCCAAACTTTTCGCAAAACCGCAGAATACTTTTTAGGGTACGCGCGGTCGATCTTCCTGAATGCTGTGTTCAGTGCATTGCGATCAGTAGGGCGGCCGACACGGCTTCCTAAGGATAAAGGTTTTATGCCTATAGGGGTCTCCCAATATATACGCGACGTTACGTGGGAGCACAATCCGTACTGGCGCTATCGTCCCTCAGGAGGAATCACCCACCATCCACGAGATCGACAGTCACCAGGCTTAACGACGTCGGAACACGTCTCTAGCCTAGACCTCTATGTTGTGCGTTATGTTGCAAAGCATTGTTAAGTTCATTCAATTTATTTTAGGTTGATCTTTTTAGAAGTTTGCCTTTCAAGGTTCACCACGAGATGTATGATACAAATTCCTAAATGCAGTCTAAAGATGATAAGCAAGCTTTATATCTTTTCAAATTTGAAAATCCTAGCTACTAAGGGAAAAGAAAGACACCATCTTTTCTCAAAGAGCAATCAGCACGCTCTAATGCACTTTTCCTAAATCAATCATGCAAACTATCAAATGCAAATGCACAATGCAGGTGTTTGTTTTCCGCTTTCTTAGTATTGATGCCTACAAAGAAAGCTTTTTGTACAACTTCGAATTTGCTTTTAAATGACCAATACAAACAAGTTTACTTTTTCGAAATCAGAGAGGGTAGAAGAGATTACAACACTTAACGATTTTCGAAATGAATACTTGTTTTGACACTTAAAAGAGACAAATTCAAACCAATAAGCAAAAGTAAATGTATAATCAATCTGCAAACAGCCAATGAACTCTCTTCTAAGATCACAATCAACAGATCTGAATCAAGGGCTACAGGATGACTATTTCACTCATGCAAAGGAAAACTGTAAATGATGCCACAAACACATAAAAACACTCACGGTCTTTTTGTACAAAAGGAGGCGGAATCTAAGCAGAGAAAAGGAGTTATCATACTGGTACCTATGCTGGTTACAGGCTGCAAAAATCAGAGATCAAAACAAGGCAAAACAGAGCAGAGAACCCCAGCTGCACAAGGGCAAACTGGTTTAGCGCAACCTCAACACACGGGTTTTGACATTCAGCACAGGTATCCTTCACGGGACCTGCGTTGAAATGCAGAATCCCTTCATTGGGTCTGCGTTGAAGGAGAAACTCTCGTTTCCCTCAGGTTCTGGGTCACAGATTGCTACTTAATCAACTGTTTCAGGCCAAATAAAAGCAACAAGCAAGGTGTAATCAAAGGGATGCTTTGAGGGGCTACTAAGATCTATCACAAGGATCATCAAATCATTTGTGAGTCCATTGTTCAGATCATAGACAAGTCCAGCAATTGGATCAAAGCAGCAACTGTCTACTTTGCATCCCGGAAAGATGCAGTTCGATTGTTGCTGTCAAGTCTATGAAGCAAACAATGATAGAAACACAAATAAAATGGCTAAACAAATCTCCCCAGCGGAGTCGCCAATTTGTTGTGGGGAAAAATGCCTATGCAGGACGATCCTATCCACCTAAGGTGTGACAGTGCCTTAGCAACAAACGAGTACAGCTATTCTGGTTTCTTCCTTTATGAAATGTGAAAGAAGAGAGATAAATAGACTTACCGGTGTCTTCCGTTTGTCCCTCGATCCGGTCTCTCTTCTCTTTGGGAGTTCACAGCTACTTGTCTTCTTGCTTATCCAGCTTCAACTTCCTGCAAGATCACAAGAGAATAGCTACTTGCGACAAGAGAATAACACTACACAAAGACAGATATTCACATTCATAACTAGTTTAGGATTAGAAATAAACTAAACATACTAATGCATTCATACATCAAAAATACATCAGCATATAGGAGAAACCAAGATAGCTTTATTGATAAATAACAAGGTTCAGGAAGAGATACAACCCAGAAGGCTCCAATCCAGCATCTCCTTCCCAGCAAATGGAATTCCTATCTTCACCCCCTTCAAAGCATTAAGCACCCAATGATTCCAGTCTCAAACCAACAACAATTCTTTGCAATAACAAAATTCCAGCCTCTAGATCTCATGGAGGAGAGATCCATATATAGATGTTTGGAGAGAGGATGAGTCAGCTTGAGATCTGACTAGTGTCCTCTCCCTCTGTCAGTTCTTGAGTCCACTTGGAGGTTCTTGCTTCCACTTGTAGATTTGGAACCTCTTACTCATCACCAGTCGAATTCCCTGAGGCAAGTGTCATTTTGGAAGCTTCCTGGGTTTTGACACCTTGAGAAATGAGCCTGCCACATGTCCACTCTTGTTCAGCGCAGGTAGCCAGTGTTCCAGTTGACATTCAACGCAGGTAGCCAGTGTTGGCTTTGACATTCAGCGCAAACAGCTAGTGTACCCACTGAAATGATCCTGAATTGACTTGTTTTTGAGCAGTTTCTGGTGGAGAACTTTTGTGAATTGCTGTGGTTTGTTAGCCTTGTTCCTCTAGGGGTAGGAACAACATGTTTAGGGACTTTGGATCCCTTAGATTATGGACATTTCATGCTCAATGCTGTAAGGCACAAAAATGTCTATAACAGTTGCCCCCTAAAGTATGAGGCTGTTTATCAGGTGAAATGCTTTATCAGGGGGATCCGAAGTTCATCCAATGCTGAGAGGAGACCTGTAATAAGATACAATACAATACATTATTTTTCATACTGCTTTCATGATCTAGCCGAGGCGGGCATTCCCATGCTCAGCTTTATAAATTCATTTTTCTGTACATAGAACAAACAACCGTCTGATGGTAGACTGATAATTTTGATGAAATTATCATCCTTTGAGTAGGATTATTATCTGCTGCAATGATGTACATGTCAATGTCTTTATCTTTCCTGAATATATATCGCAGCCGGGATGGATGAAACTAGATCCGGGGTCTTCAAACTCGTTCGATCTTCACTCTAAGTACAAGTCGATCCATGTGAGAAATGTTCTGAAGTCGAACATGGAAAGACATCGCTTGATTACCGGTCAATGATGTAAACTGTTAACAAGCGCGAGAGGAATCACCGATAATGATAATGACCCTCAAGGTACTGCAGTACAATTCACGTGGTGTGAATAAAGGACTTGGCGTCGAACACCACGCGAAATCTTTTGGTCGAAGGTCATTGATGTATACCTGTCGCCGGAAGTGAGAAACTTGCCATTGAGGCATGCAAGCTTCAAAGTACTGAAGGGGTTGTTCCTAGATCAACTTCTTGGATAATGAGCTGATGTCGACAAGAAGTGATCCGTCAAAGGAGGGCCTTGATGAATCCCACATCAGTGACACGGAACGGAGCTAATGATTTTAATGGAGGTGAAAACGATCTGTGACATATGATTCAGGGTGGCGGTCATGAAAGGATGAAGGATAATATATGGTAGTGGATGGGACACGGTTGACTTTTTATGAACGACTTCTCTTGAACATGTGGCGACACTGATACGATGGATCAGTAGCATTACCCCAAATATGGATGGTATGGCGAGACCATGGATGATACCGGTGAATGAAACAACCCAACCCGATTGTGGTACGGAGGAAAAGTGTCATGTTCAAGAGCGACTTGCTACCATCAAAGTTTTCTTTAGTTTCTCCCAATTTTTCCCCAGTCATTGCTGACCAGTACCTCTTTATTTTTTTCAAGCTTGAGGAGGATAACATATGCTTGTTCTATAACCTGCCCTTCGGGCAAGCCCATCGCTATGTTTTAATGAGCCTAGCGATAGTGAAACTCGTTCTCGTCTAAAGACAAGTTTGTCGCTATTTAATGACTTTAACGAGTCTAACGACAAGGATAACTCGGTCCTTTTCATTTTTAGAGATTCTGAAAAGGTACATAAAGTTAACTCCAAAATTCCTTTTTCGTCATCTAATCCCTTAAGTCCGAAAAAGTATAAAACAATACAGAAGGGATGAGTTTTCGATAGTTTTAACGAGCCGAACAAAACAAGCGCTCGATCTTTTTGTGCAATAATCCCTCAGGTCCAAAAAGATTAAAATCTAGAGGAGGGATAGCTCTTCCGGTCGCTTTAACGAGCTGGAAGGCCAAAACTCGGCAATCTTTTCATATTTTACGAGTCAGTTGAAAAGAGCTTAAAGAAGACTCGTCTTTTGAAGAACGAGTGATAAACAGGGATAGCAGCTGATTCCAGGTACAGGTTGGAATTTTCCAATCACGGCAGCGTCACAAGGATGGCTAGGTGAAATCACTCTTTGCAGCTGTTCCTCAAAATGGGTAAACAAACATATGGAGGTGAACGATCGGCCAAATGAAAAGTGGAGGTGACGGTGCAAACACAACCAAGGCTTTAATGGCTGATGATATTACATTCACAGTGGTTATTTACCGGGTAGGTTCATTTTTTATTTTAAAATGAGCTTAAACGCTGGTGGAAACACTTGCTCATTGCTTATGTTTATTTTTTAACGAGCATGAAGTCCGCGTTAAAACTGCTTGGATCTTGCGTTTATTTTTTAACGAGCATGAACTTTGTGCTAAAACTGCTCGATTATACCAGTCATATGATAAGAGTGTCTCATTGAAGATGCTATTTTTTAGGGAGCTTAGATCTTACATAAGCTTTGCTCCGGATCCTTTCATTATGCAAGTTCGGAAACGACTAATCCTACGAGTTTAAAGGGTTAGAGGTCCTAAAAATTTAAAAAATAAATAGCGCCCCTTGCTTGCACTCCAAAAGGTTTGCATGCCCCCAGGTATAAAACAGAGTTTCAAGGTTACCTCTACTTCACTTCCGCCAAAACATTTGTTTTAACGAGAGAGGCTTACCTCTTTCAGGTTAACCAAAGATTGTCTCGTTAATCTTTCAAACAAAACACTTCCTCGGCAATGTCTACCGAAATAGACAAAGGTGAGCGACGATGCCCGCCAACTCACATAACTTTGACAAAAGAATCTTATTCTAGAACAACCCCTCTTCCTAGACGGACGGGGTATGGACTAGTCATATTCTCCCGCGGAAACCTACCCTACACCCAAAGTTTTCCTGCCGAAGCAGACCAGGACGCATGCCCCCTGGGTTCCAGTCATATCCTCCCGGATTACTCGCGCTCATCAGGAGGACGGACCTTGGGTTGAGACACTTCTTGCGTGAATAGACCATTTAGGGATGGTACATGACTATTCGCGATGCGTGATCCGGGAAACGAAAGTTGGTCCACGAGCTTGACCATTCTTCCTTCATGCGGAAAACACATTACTCTAAAGAGTGAGGAGACGATGGCTCCCATGCAATATATATAGTCTCATCCAAGGAGTAGGTTATAATCCAAGGGTCCTTGAACGACCATCACGTTCATTTGAACGGTCTTCCCTTTCAATGTTATGGGCACATTGGGGAGCATCCCTAAAGGTCGACTGGTTCCTTTATCAAAACCTGATAGATTTCTCATTTCAGGTAAAAGCGCTGGCGAACCAAGTGCTTTCCAAGCAATAGAGGAAAGGATACTCACAGATGCCCCCTCATCAATGATAGTGCCAGCCATTACCATTCTGTATATTTGAACGATAATTCTGAATGGTATGCTTGCTGGCAACCGGGGTCTGCCTAGTTGGTTCCAGTCAAAGGACACAACCAGGTTGCTTGGTGGTGGGACCGAATAGACGGTCGGATATCACTCTGACGAACTTCCTTCCTGCGATAAAGGAATGGGGGCATTGCCCCCTTGTTCATCAGAGTCAGTGTTGATGAAGAGAATTTGGACGGTGTCGTCTTTATTCTCCTCTGTGATGGTATCATTTGAAGATAGAGCCTCTGAAGGAAAAACCGGGTCAACTGCCGTCTCAACCTTTTGACTCTCGTCAGGCATGGATCCAGACGGTTCATCTTCAATGATAGGTGCTTCGGCTGACCACCTGGGCGGGCCAGCCGGGTTCTCAACTAGTGAAGGACTTGGCAGGAGTTTTTGATATCCAGGAGGAAGTTGCGCTCGTAAAATCGGGCGATCTTCCAGAACTCTTTTAGCCTCGTCTAAGAAGGGACAACGGTGGATGGCGTGATCGCCTTCACACAGTTTGCAGGGAAATCTAGATTTCCCTCTCTGTCCTAGGACTTCACTTTCACTAGTCGACGGTGAGCAGTTAACATGGCTATCAGAGGTTGATGCTATCGAATTGTGCAAACGGGGAGACCAGTCCCTTGGTATCCGAGGGATGCAGGGACAATCTCTGTGGAAATGGTCTCCCTTGCATATGACACATGGCGATTTAGGCCTTGTCAGTGTTGTGTGTGGATTTTTGTCAGACGACTCTCGTTGGCCCCCAGTCGCTTTTGGCTCCTTCATCTTCTTCTCTTTCTTATTCTTTTCCTTCTTCTCCTTAGGAACTTGGTTTTTTGTTTTACCAGTTCCGTCAAGCGAAGAGGAAGGAGGAGAGGAAGAGTTAGATGAAGTAGAAGGCTGGTTGGCAACCTGGTCTGGTCTAACTGTTGACTCGACTGTTCAGGAATGGTGGTGTTCTGAACGACATTGGTTGAAAAGAGCCAAACTGGCAGGCCAATTGTCAGTCCTGGAAGCGACAATGTGGCCATGTGGGGCGCACCAACATCTCCCCAAGAGGAGAAGGGACTAGGATTTCCACCAAGGGGAATTCCTTGGTTGGTGTGCTCCATTTTTCAACCTAAAGATAAACACAGGAATAAAGGGTGATTGTTCCGTTTAAAATAAATTTTTAACGATGCTTAGACACAACTTGCTTTTTCAATTTTAAAGAGTCGAGAAAAAGCTAAAGATGACTCTAGTCTCCTTCGATGTTTTAACGAGCCCGAAGTGACAAATGCTCGGATGGACTTTTTCCGTTATAGAGTCTGAAAAAGGCCAAAAGGAACTGCTCTGGAGTTCTAGGCAGAGGGTGTGCCAAACTTTTCGCAAAACCACAGAATACTTTTTAGGGTACGGGCGGTCGATCTTCCTGAATGCTGTGTTCAGTGCATTGCGATCAGTAGGGCGGCCGACACGGCTTCCTAAGGATAAAGGTTATATGCCTATAGGGGTCTCCCAATATATACACGACGGTACGTGGAAGCACAATCCGTACTGGTGCTATCGTCCCTCAGGAGGAATCACCCACCATCCACGAGATCGACAGTCACCAGGCTTAACAACGTCGGAACACGTCTCTAGCCTAGACCTCTATGTTGTGCGTTATGTTGCAAAGCGTTGTTAAGTTCATTCAATTTATTTTAGGTTGATATTTTTAGAAGTTTGCCTTTCAAGGTTCACCACGAGATGTATGATACAAATTCCTAAATGCAGTCTAAAGATGATAAGCAAGCTTTATATCTTTTCAACTTTGAAAATCCTAGCTACTAAGGGAAAAGAAAGACACCATCTTTTCTCAAAGAGCAATCAGCACACTCTAATGCACTTTTCCTAAATCAATCATGCAAACTATCAAATGCAAATGCACAATGCAGGTGTTTGTTTTCCGCTTTCTTAGTATTGATGCCTACAAAGAAAGCTTTTTGTACAACTTTGAATTTGCTTTTAAATGACCAATACAAACAAGTTTACTTTTTCGAAATCAGAGAGGGTAGAAGAGATTACAACACTTAACGATTTTCGAAATGAATACTTGTTTTGACACTTAAAAGAGACAAATTCAAACCAATAAGCAAAAGTAAATGTATAATCAATCTGCAAACAGCCAATGAACTCTCTTCTAAGATCACAATCAACAGATCTGAATCAAGGGCTACAGGATGACTATTTCACTCATGCAAAGGAAAACTGTAAATGATGCCACAAACACATAAAAACACTCACAGCCTTTTTGTACAAAAGGAGGTGGAATCTAAGCAGAGAAAAGGAGTTATCAGACTGGTACCTATGCTGGTTACAGGCTGCAAAAATCAGAGATCAAAACAAGGCAAAACAGAGTAGAGAACCCCAGCTGCACAAGGGAAAACTGGTTCAGCGCAACCTCAACACAGGGGTTTTGACATTCAGCGCAGGTAGCCTTCACGGGACCTGCGTTGAAATTCAGAATCCCTTCACTGGGTATGCGCTGAAGGAGAAACTCTCGTTTCCCTCAGGTTCTGGGTCACAGATTGCTACTTAATCAATTGTTTCAGGCCAAATAAAAGCAACAAGCAAGGTGTAATCAAAGGGATGCTTTGAGGGGCTACTAAGATCTATCACAAGGATCATCAAATCATTTGTGAGTCCATTGTTCAGATCATAGACAAGTCCAGCAATTGGATCAAAGCAGCAACTGTCTACTTTGCATCCCGGAAAGATGCAGTTCGATTGTTGTTGTCAAGTCTATGAAACAAACAATGATAGAAACACAAATAAAATGACTAAACAAATCTCCCCAGCGGAGTCGCCAATTTTTGTGGGGAAAAATGCCTATGCAGGACGATCCTATCCACCTAAGGTGTGACAGTGCCTTAGCAACAAACGAGTACAACTATTCTGGTTTCTTCCTTTATGAAATGTGAAAGAAGAGAGATCAATAGACTTACCGGTGTCTTCCGTTTGTCCCTCGATCCGGTCTCTCTTCTCTTTGGGAGTTTACAGCTACTTGTCTTCTTGCTTATCCAGCTTCAACTTCCTGCAAGATCACAAGAGAACAGCTACTTGCGACAAGAGAAGAACACTACACAAAGACAGATATTCACATTCATAACTAGTTTAGGATTAGAAATAAACTAAACATACTAATGCATTCATACATCAAAAATACATCAGCATATAGGAGAAACCAAGATAGCTTTATTGATAAATAACAAGGTTCAGGAAGAGATACAACCCAGAAGGCTCCAATCCAGCATCTCCTTCCCAGCAAATGGAATTCCTATCTTCACCCCCTTCAAATCATTAAGCACCCAATGGTTCCAGTCTCAAACCAACAACAATTCTTTGCAATAACAAAATTCCATCCTCTAGGTCTCATGGAGGAGAGATCCATATATAGATGTTTGGAGAGAGGATGAGTCAGCTTGAGATCTGACTAGTGTCCTCTCCCTCTGTCAGTTCTTGAGTCCACTTGGAGGTTCTTGCTTCCACTTGGAGATTTGGAACCTCTTACTCATCACCAGTCGAATTCCCTGAGGCAAGTGTCATTTTGGAAGCTTCCTGGGTTTTGACACCTTGAGAAATGAGCCTGCCACATGTCCACTCTCATTCAGCGCAGGTAGCCAGTGTTCCAGTTGACATTCAACGAAGGTAGCCAGTGTTGGCTTTGACATTCAGCGCAAACAGCTAGTGTAGCCACTGAAATGATCCTGAATTGACTTGTTTTTGAGCAGTTTCTGGTGGAGAACTTTTGTGAATTGCTGTGGTTTGTTAGCCTTGTTCCTCTAGGGGTAGGAACAACATGTTTAGGGACTTTGGATCCCTTAGATTATGGACATTTCATGCTCAATGCTGTAAGGCACAAAAATGTCTATAACACTATATCCTTTTATGATCCTTTCATTAATATACATACCCCGCCGCTTTCATTACCCAATCCATCACCCCTGTACTTTGCCGCCAATGTGTCATCTTTTCATCCATTCGGTCATAGGCGACCTATCATTTCGAGAGGGGGCGAGGACCTCCAGTATACTCATGCATGCGCTGTCATCTTTTCATTTGATTTTGTAGAATAATACGACATCCCATAATCACAGAGTGTGTGGCATTATAACAGTCCTCGATAACGGTATTTATGTTTATAAAGCATCACCTGATAGAGCCATTACAACCATTTGTTGTTCCATCTCTCGGCTCTGCTCGTTGTTGTGATTTCTCCACTGCACTAATTGTTTGCAGAAGTTAAGCATCATGGGAGGAAGAACAGTGCGCCGAGAACCTTTAACACTGGCTGTCTCTGATGAAGCCAGGGAAATTCTAGCTCACGTAGGATGGACAACATATTTTACAAGATTTCAACCCCCCAATGAGGAAATCACCATCGAATTTTTACAACATCTACAGAATGGAAAATCCTTGGTAAGAGGTAGACAAATCACTGTAACAAATGTTGTGATAGCAGAAGTGTCTGGGTTTCCAACAGAAGGACTAGTATGGGCTGACAAGCGATTAAGGCTGCATGACGCTATGGAGGTTTTTAGGGATGAAGGACAAGAGCTAATCAAGAAGGGTAAAGGCATTCGACCATCTTCTCTCAGAGATCCATGGGGAGAATTGGCACGAATTGTCCAGAACTATATTACCTGCGATGGGCGTAAAGACGTGGTAAGGTCGCGACAACTCAAACTTTTAGCAGTTTTAAAACAAAAATGATATGTTAATTTGCCTGCACTATTGAATTCATTATTGCATGACACTACCAAGAGGCTGAGACGGTCTCAACATCCAGAAACAGTAGTTAGCCACCATTGTCTAATCAAGTTAATATTTAGTCACAATCTTTCCCAACAACAATCAACTTGGGATGATCTCATATCGGCCCTCGAAAGAGGTGAAAACCTGTCAGCACCTAACCCTGTTCCAAAAATAAAAATGACTACCCTTTCAGGAAGCTTACCTCACAAATGCAGATGATCTATAAGGTTGAAGTCAAACTAGTGAGCGTTTGAAAATCCTCAAGGCTTATCTAGTCAACCCATAGAATTATCCAGCCCGGTAAATGTACGAGACTTACAACCAGTGTCAGGAGGACAAGATAACCCTGAACCAGAACCTAAGGAAGGAGTAGGGCATTCTGACGATGAACGAAGAAACAAAGTGGGACCTCCTCCAACACCAAATATGAGTTCTCAAGACGATCTGTTGCATGATTTCGAGACAGGGATGGCCTAGGTCCTGGCCAACATGAATGTCTACATGCAACCTGAAGAACCGCTTAATCTTAACTTAGGAGAAACCCAATCTCCAGGGAATTCTGGCTATACCAGAATTCTGTCTTCCTCAAAAGATACAAACTGTGAAGCGGAAACAGATACAGAGGCTATTCAGGAATTAGAGAACCAATCTGGTGACACGCTCCCAGTGGAAAACAGATGAAGGTCTAGACACAGAAAACATAGGCCAAGAAGAGGAAGCAGAGACAGAGATTATTCGGGAGTCTGATAATCAATCTAGAGACACGGTCTTATTGGAACAAAGCCAGGGTGAACAACCAGGCTCTTTAGAGATAGAAGCTATTAACGAGACTATTAGCAGACCAGTTACTCCTCAGAAAAGGTATAGAGCCAGAACGAAATTGAAGAAGCTAAGAAAAGAACACCAGAAGCTTCGTAAGACGGTCAAGAGGCTCCGAAGAAAAATAAAAGAAATCACAATGGGAAAGGTTCCGAACAATACCCCTGAGGTAGTAAATGTGGTCATGCAAATGGAATTATATGAAGGTAGGGCTACAAGAACTCAAACTGAGCTCATACCTACTCAAACAATCGTCACTCAAGAAGGACCGCATGCAGATTTAGTAGATGTAGCTACTCAGACAGAGGTTTGGACCTCCTACAATAAATAAGTACAAACAGAAGATATCCCCTCTTATAGCATAGGCACTCAGACGGACATACAAGCCAAAGACATTATGATGCACCATGACCCCATTCTACTAAATCTTCAGGAGGAATTGGCACAAGCCCAGCTCGCGTTGGAACGATTTGAACAAGAAACTGTTTCCCGGTAGAAATATCAAGAGCTGCAGAAACAACTTCGGGAAATGAATACAACAGAGAGCGAGACTTTTGACAGATGTAGAAAGGTGGAAGAAAAAATGGAGAAGATCAAGTTCAAGCTAGATAGAGTCATAAGTCAGACAAACACCATCTGCTCACTGTATTCGGATGTCCTGGCATGCAGGTCTCCCGCCACCAATTATGCCTTGTTTTTATTAGAATGGTACCTGTTATTGAAAATCAAAGCCGTAAGAGCTGGTAAACCAATTGAATTAGGAACAATTGAAGATTTTATAAATTGCTGCAAGCAACATGGTGTAAAGGTCCAAAGGCTTCTTTGTGAGTTTTATCTGCACAATTTTATATTAGAGAACGAGGTGGAAAAGAACCCTAACCCTTTTGTAGGAGATGTTCAATTCCAGGCTTTTATTTCGTTTGTAGTTAACCAACTCAAATGGTTTAAAGCTTATAATGCATTTCAAAGACAGGAACATGGATTGGATCTTTGGGTGAGAAGTGAACCTAAACACCCCTTACAACTGTTTGGAAACCATAAGAGTCTGATGACATGAGAAGGGGTGATTAAAACTTTAGGGCCCATACATAAGGAGATTGTCCATAAAGGAATATCATAGTTCCTCTCCATTCAAGAAAGATCTCTGACTGCATCTAAGCTCAGTTGGACGATCTCCACTAATAGTGTGAAAGATAGGGAACCATTTAATTACATAAATTTTAAAGCAGTTGTGGCCCGTATAGTCACCTATTGCAATCTTATTTTGAGAGAAGGACCTTATTGGTTAGGATGTCAGTTTTAGAGCCCCATTATTTGGTATCCCCTTGAAGGTTATCGAGCTAACTACAAATTGCCTGAAGGAAAGGAAGGGCTCTCCTTTGCGCTCCTGGCTCAACATCTTGGCTTTAGACCAATTTTCGATGCTTTCTCTCCAGCCTACACTTTAACTGCACTACATAAGAACTATTTACTTTTCATGAGGACATGAAATAGGGTAAGCAGGGGAGTATGTTGAGTTACGAAATGGGTATGTATTTACTCTTAATTCCATCAAATTTTTCCTCTTTTCTTATCTCTTTCATATCTTGATACGTTAACATATTTATGGATTACGATAAGAAATAGATGAACTACTCTCGATTAAGATTTAGCCATCGTAACTAAATTTTATTCCTTTTTATGCAGAGAAACGATGAAAGGAACAATTGTTGTTCCCTAGAGACAGAACAACATAAACCAACAAAGGAATAATGGAGCGTGTTGGTTGCGGTCAGGTCGGAGGACGAATCAGGAGGATCAACGCTAAATATGAAGGGTGTCAGAAGATAGCATTCAGTTGTGAATCCCTCAGGATCTCCCGATCTTGAGGGATCACATTTATCTTTTACCTCTTTTTTACTATAAAAGCAAAAGACTGTAGGAGGAAAGGGGATCGATCTCTGTTTATTTCAAATTGTAATTTTAATTTACAGACTCGTGTTGTTGGAGAACACGACCGTATTGTAATGAGACTTGAGTTCAATGGTTAATATATAATTTACATTGTTGTTCATTCGTATTCTCTGAAGTAGCTCAACAGTATTCGCTGGTGGCTAAGGGCCCGGCCTCTGGTGGATTAAACTGCTATCCCTTGTGTTATATATTTCTAATTCATGCAAGTTTGATTGGTTTGATATTTTTCCCATTTTCTGTGAGTTTATCTTATTTGCTATTTACCGATTTCCTATATTGAAGTTAGCACATTTTTTTACATGTTTTGCAGCATTGTCATTTGATTCTACTTACGCTTATTGTAGATTAAATTAATTAGTCATTAAGACAGTGAATCTTATTGATTTAATCAGCTAAAAGAGTTTGGTTACCGCTATTGAACTCTCGGTTGACATCATTTCCATTTGGATTGCTTAATTGAGATTGAGTATGATTTAGATAGAATTAGCTAGAAGAGATTGGTTAAGGCTACTACGCTCTTGGTTGATGCTATTGTCAATTGAATTGCTTGTTTGAGATTTGATTATGATTTCAGCAGAGGATTAAGTCTTGATGCTTGATGTAATATTTCCTTTAACAGTTGCAAATTGGAGTTTTATAAATGCATCCATTTACTCTTGTATCAAAGGTTTATACTTCATTTTAAGAAACATTACTCTCTGGATTCATAGCATGCACATATTGCGTACACTCTTGGAATAAAAGGACTTTCTCGGGTTGATGATTAATGTGAGGTAATTACGAGTTTTAAAAGACACCTTTTAGCACCCAACACTAAGTTATAATGTGTTTATGAAAAGAAAATGAATTATAAATATACATTATACTTAGCACTAAATCCATTTTTCACGATGTTCATATTAACTTTTAATTTTATTTATATATTAATTCCCAAAAAATAACCCTTTTCCCCTATGTATTTAATAAATCCCTTTAATATTAATACCCCGTCCCCGAAGTTTGAAATATAAACTTTATAAATACCTGAACCCGACAAATGAATTAATTAATCGATCAACGATTAATTAAAAGTCAAATCCTCCACCAATAAAATCACGCCCGATGCATTAATCTCACCCTAATCCCATATTAAATCCAAAACCACCGAGTTAATTGCCCGCCGGGCCCCCCCACTACCATCCGTGCATTTTCATCGACCGATCACCACCCGATCTTCCCCCTTCAAATCCAACGATCCACATTGATTTCACATGGGCCCAAAACCCAAACTTTACCCGCCCAAAATGGGTTGTTTTCCCTTGGGCCCCCAATGCAACGTGGCGCCCAATGAGTGGAATTAGGCTGCCTTCCCCCAAAACCACCCAACACTCATAAGCGGTGCGAAAAAACCCACTTACCACCACCCGCTAAACACCAAACTATCACATCACCCCGCTAACTGCCAAAAGTACCACTATTCCCCAAACACCCGCCAAATGTTGACTTTGTTAATAAAGCCAAAAACCTCATAATATTTGTTTTATCGTGAAACTAAAGTTCCATACCTTCATGCACGCAACTGCATGACGTCCAACCGCCAACCTACATCCATTCTCCAACCTGAAGAAGCCATTGAACTCACACTCCACCCTCTAGTTCACTCAGACTTTCTACAACCGGGCATAGTCGCTTGTCGACCTGTTCAGAGTCAATATTCCCAAAATTCCAGGTATTTTATCCAAATTCACTGGAAACCTTGTCTCATTTATGAACCAGTTACTTGCATTTCTTGGAATTAATAAGAAATTAAGTGAAAGAATTGCACAACGACCTAAGACTACTCTGCACTAAAACCCCATTACCCTCAAAAAACTGAAAATTTACTCTCCCCCATTCTTAAATCCACAAGAACTAAGAATGTCTGCTCATATCGCCATGGATGTCAGGCTAATTACTACTCCTCACATGGACCTGGACAACCTTCCCCTTACTGATAAAGATTTCAAAATCAAGGACACCTCTATCCTTGAATCCCCTATCAAACTGTACTACTGATACAAGGACCAATACCTAAACCAAGCTGATAAAATAGGTCTGTGTGAATCTGATTTCCCAAGTATCAATTCCCTGAGGTGCACATTTTCCCTGAAATCATTCATTATTGCCATGCAAACTACATTCCCAGTCAAAGAGAAGTGATGTCCCCTGACCACACCATACTCTTCACCATCACTGTCGAGTCAATCAATGAAATGCTGCAACTACAACCAGGGAAGAACTTAACCCCTATTTCAATTGGAGACCTATTAGACCAGTTTCCCAAGCTTACCACTACCAAGATTGTTGAAATGCTTCAGACCTTCATTAGGGAGGGAAAGCATGTCCCAACAGAACCTCCTCCATATGTGGCTACCATATTTTCCGCATTTGGTCAGGATATAGTAGCAATGATCTCTTGTGTTTTAGGCTATACCACCAGTGAGTACATAAATGAAATAATTTTAGCCTTCATGTCCATTTTTACTCTAGGACAGCCCCCTACTATCATGTATGATTATGCCAAATACATAGCTGATAGGATGCATGAACAATTTTTGAGAATGAGTAATGAAAGAGTGTTTAAGTATTCTTCAGTTTTATACCACCTTTTCTTATACTATCAAGCTGACAAGTTCCCATTCACTCTCCAAAAGCTTGACACTAAAGGCCATCCTAGGTCAGTAATTTCCTGGACTCCTTTGATACATAAACATGATTCCCCATATCCATACACAGATTTCATTGATCTTTCTGTACATCCAGTAGTGACCATGCTGCTAGGAAGTCCTCCTCCAAGAATCAATTCAGATATCAGGAGGATCTTGCAGCTATCAAAACAACACAAAGTGGGAGATTGGTACTTGTACCAAAATAACACAGAAATTAGGATCTATGGCTATGAGTTGGCCCCATATAAACTGCCCAGATACCTCCCAATGAGGTTATTTGCTCTGGAGTACTACTGGAAGATAATCAACTCAGATGAGGTACATTTTGTTAAAGCCAAAAACAAGGCCCAACTTAGAATAAAAGATCAACTAGGCCCCTTTGTATGTGTTGATGCCCCGAAAATCGTTGTATCAACATTGGGGGATAACCACCCGGTCCGGACCTTAATACAGCTCCTTTTCTGTTTGGAATGGTGGCTCCGACTGGGGATAATGGGACCAGTTTCCCAGCAATGAATAAACGGGATGAATGAATGATTGATTGACTAATCTAATGATAGGCGAATAACTTAATTTATCAGCAAAATAAAAGAATTAATACTAATCCCGGGAACTATTGTACTTTGAAGTGTAGCGCTTGATGATCTATGTTTATTAACAGGCATATAGATGACTCCATTTAATAAACATGGACATTTATTCATTCAAGGATTACTTTGCTTAAATAGTTAAACAAGGTGATTAACGCAATATTGCTACACTCATCATTTATATCATCAATACATATATGATCAAAAGAAAAGCATTACCATAAACATCCAATAGTGGAGTAAATAAAGAAATGTTGTTAAAAAACATACATATATTCGATAATAGCAAAGGCGATCAAATAACAATTCATATAAAAAGAATGGATTCAGACATAGATAATAGTACCATATGAGCTGCGAGTCACTCCCAATATCAATGGCTATTTGAGATTCTTCCTCTAACGCAGAAATACTTTCAAACAAAGACAGTAGTGCACATTTGCATAAAAGCTTCTTTGCCAAAATCAGAATGATTGGTCCAGTTTTATAAAAGAATATTCCTGAAGTACAGTAGTGCAACTTCAAGCTTTAAGTCATGTACAAAACTTTACGACCCTTTCCGAAACAATGAAAGGTTCTATATATACTGAATTAAACTAACTATCTATGAAACTGAAATCCTACTTAATTGGTATCAAATGATTTTGAATATCTCCTTCTCAGCAACCTGGCAGTCGGCGGCATGAATCATCAAGTAGGCTGTTTGCCTTTAAACTTGAGCTGACTTATCGCAAGCATTGGCTCCACTTCGAGCGATCTGTTGAGGTGAGAGTTAAGCTGGGTGGCATAGGTGGCATCCTGAATATCGGGGATAATGTACCCGATTGCATCTGTAAGGCATTTGAGGGCGGTTCTTTGACTGTGCGGTTTTACCAAGAAGAACCAATAGGCGTCCCATGTTAAACTGTTAATTCCAGCAATTAATCTCCCATTTTTCTCTAGATCTGGATAACATGACTGCTCCAATGTTTTCGCCGCTGTCAATTTACCTGGAGTGCATTGGGAAATCATGTTTGACAAATAGAGAGTATTATTAACCAATTCAACCAAATTACTTGTAGTTGATTTGCATCTTGAAATTGCCCTCTCCGCTTTCATTAACTGGGACTGCCATTCTGTAAATAGTATTTCTTTATGTGATTCTAGAATCCTTAGTAAATTTGCCGCTTGTCCCTGATCGGTATCTTTCCAGTCAAGAAATTCAGTTAATGTTTCTTCAGCTTTATCCAAGTCTATTCTAGCCTTTTCTGTTTGTTTACTTATTGATGTCGTCAAATCGCATAATGGTTCCGCCTGGGCGATTTGTTGACATAGAAGCTTGATTTGTGTTATTAATGCCTTATTTATCTGTAATGCTTCTGATTTGAATTCGGCTATCTGTGGAAGATCCTTTGTCTTCTCAAGTTGTGCTGATAGTTGAGCAATCTGCTCATCTTTTGACTTCAGCATTTGTTCATTTGCTGCCCTCAGTTGTGCCAAGGCCTCAGACAACTCTTTCTGCTTCTGGACTGCGCTGTGATCAATCCTCTGTTTCTCTTCCCGCAATTGTTGAGTTAATTGATTATTTATTTGTTGTTGTGTTAACAATTGTTGTTCTTCCTGCTCCGCTTTCTGCTGTGCTTCTCTTAGCTGTGATTGCAATAAAAAGATTTTCTGGTCTTTTGTTTTTAATAAAAGACTCACCTCTTATGCCTTGTCTATTGTTGCTGTCGAATAGGCTCCAGCATATTGTGATAGTTTTGTTAGGTCATCAGAGGGGTCAAATTCCTCCTTCCAAACCACATTGCCCATGACCGTTTGTTCTGGGAAAAGGGAAGGTTGATCAGTCCTTCTCCTCTTCCTCTGTCGTTTTACCACAGCTTTGTGCCTTGGGCTATAGAAGACATCCAAGGGAGGAATTTCTTATATCTGCAAAATAATTTGATCGAAGGGGTCCTTTGGGATTATTTCTACTTCCTTTGAACTGGGTAGGCCGCTGGTTCCACTTGGAACCTGTTTTGAAGTGGTTTCCTGTGTATCTGCCGCTTTCAAAGTTTCGGTGTCCTTTGAGCATTCAAGACTACTGATAATTGAATCAAATTGCTGCCATTCCTGGAGCAATTTGGGATCAATTTGAGTATCCACATTCACCTCTATGTTGCTCTGTTTCTGCTCTTTAGTCTGGGTTTCCTCTTGCACTTTCTCCTGTTTCTTTGTTGTAACCGGCGGTTCCTTTGAATGTTGTTGTTCAGGCTCGCTTGGTCTTATTGATGGGGTTGTTGCTAACAGATCTAGAGGTAGAGTTTGCAACCTCTGTTCTCTAAGTCTGTTGAATTCATCTAACCCTTCATCTTTGTAATCCATTATGGCCAGCGATCTAACTTGATACATTGATTCAGCTGAGGAGAACAGGTCATCAAACTTATCTTCTATATGATCAAACTTTGTCAATTTGGCCTGTTCAAGAGCATTATAGGCGACTTTGTTGGGATCAAATCGCCTGTTAGGGAGAGTCGCTAGAGTTAATGATTTCATCTTCATAGCTTCTTTTTCTGCATGTTTGAAATCATGTAAAGTGTAGACACCACATCTCAGAGGAAAGGAGGGCCAGACCTGCTTCTTATTTTTCTTTAGAGTGTGTGTAACTCCTTCGACAATAATCTGATAGGCTATCTCCCTTGCCAGCAGTTTGTCAGGTATGTACAAAGGAAGGACATGAGGTTCGGCTTGGCTGCCGAAAATTCTTACATAAGTAAATTTCTCCTCTCCGAACCATCTTCCTATTGATGTCAAATCAATCCCTGCTTGGTAAGAAATTTTGGGAGCAGGTTTATTAAAAATAGAATAATGAATGGGTAACATGAAGCCGTTGCAGACTTGGTATAAATGGTGCTTATAGGAAGTCTTCCACAATTTCTGATGGTATATGTGAATAAGCGTGGGGTCTTGTGGAGTCCACCTCCAGCCGAGTACAGGAAACTCATAATTAAAACACAGGGTATCTAGAAAATAAGCACTGTAGTAGAATGGGGGAATAAGCCTTTCAGAGACGGAAGTTTTAGTTCTAAAACTAAGAACTGCTATCGCTAGCTTATCTGACAGTATGGTTGCCCAATCCATTATCTCACTATTACACGCCGCTTCCATCAAGGGAATCATTTCTATAGTGAAATTAGCAGAATCGTGCAACCCCCACAATCTACACATCATTATCCCAGCATAACAATACGGAGAACATAGAGAATCAACAGAGTACTTACCGAAAGTTTCATGCTTGTGTTTCACCGGATTTTGCCTCCATTCCCGAATGGGTTCGGATTCAGTTTCGTTCTCATTTCGGAATTTCTCCAGAAATTCCTTGTTGTACTTCTTCTCTGGCTCAGCAAAATGATACATTTGCCTCAAATCATCAGCCTTGAATGAACCGAAGATTCTCCCATCTCTGGTGCAGAAAGTTCTGTCTGTGATTGGGATTTCCTCAATTGCCCACTTTACTACATCCGTATATGGGAGAATTTGTTCCCGAGCCGCTATCCAATGAAGGAAAGAGTCGGCTAAGTCTTTCAAAGTACCATCAGATTTTCTACTGGATCCCGCTGTAGCTTGTACTACCATCACCTTTGGTTCTTCGACTTTGATCAAATTATAGGTACTTTGCCAAGTGGTCTTGCTAAGTCCTGAACATGTAGTATCAGATATTAATCCTTTCTTTTTAGTTGCTGGATCAGCGACGGCTTGTCCTGTGGCTGGTGCAGTGGAAGCGATTGCGGTTTTCTTAGACTTTTTCCCCATTCTGCTTGAATCTATTACTTCGGAAGTATTCTGCACAGTAGTGGAAATAAGCGTAACACAGAGAATTGGTAGTGAAAACCAAATACGAGTGAGATATATTGATCAATGCATTATGAGGGATTAACTTAAAGTGGCCGCGGATACAATCTATGAGAAGATTTTTTAAGCTTACTATTTCATTAAATGGCCGTTAAAACCTGCCAATCCTTTAAATTCCCATCATATCTCTTATCGGCCGCATGATTTGTTTAAGCGTGCCTTGGACGTTTTGGCGGTTGAGCGCAGGTGAATCACTGTTTGAAAGATAAGGCCTTAAATACGAATTAATCGCAATACCTCTGCTTTAACAGTTTTTTGAAGTTTGCGCTTTTGGCTTTATCGCAATCGGGTGTCGGGGAAAACTTAAATCTTTATATTGACACCTTTTGGAATCCCCGATCGCCGATAGCGATATCGCGTCGCATCCATCGGGAGTATGGGCACTTTAAAAAGCATGCATGGTATCTCCCCGATCGCCGATAGCGATATCGCATCGCATCGGAGCGAAAGGGACGTGATCGCAATGCATCGGAGCGAAAAGCATTTGATCGCATCGCATCGGAGCAAAAAACATTTGATCGCATCGCATCGGAGCGGGAGGCACTTTTGTTATGGGAACTTATTATTGCCGATATCCGATAGCCTACTGCATGTCATCGCATCGGAGAAAACCAATGGGCCTTTAAGTTATGTCTCCTTTGTCATTGCGATATGTGATCTTGCGATCGCTTTATCGCAATGATAAAAGATTAATTATTTATATTATAAGACCAAATAATTGGTTTGTCAAAAAGGTTTTTATAATGCTTTCATTTTGTTTTTCGGACCTTTTTGAATAATACAAAGTTGATACCAATTAAAAATAAAAAGGGACCCATTTCATATTATAGTTTTATGAATAAAATGGTATGAAATGGGGGGGTTTTGTAGAGCACAACAGTATGCAATAGCAGAGAAGCTAGAAGAGAAGCAGAAGAAATCCTTCAGAGACTCAAACTAAAACAAAGCTTCATATGGAGATATGACGCCTATGACTTCATCTGCAATAGAAGACAGAAAAATAAGATGACTCCCTACATTCACCACCGAATCCCTGAAATAGAGAAATATGCAAATCAGTTGGAATGGGTGGAGAATAATCTAGTGGACAAAGATATCACTGAAGTTGTTGTTGAAAATGCACTTATTGATGTAGAGAAAAGGCTTGATGAAGTTTATTTCCTGTAGGTGCAGGAGAATCACAGGCACATAGTGAACAACATACAGAAGAAGAGTCCCAGGTGCAAGAAGAGTCAAAACAACCAGACTTATCAGAAGAACTGACTCAAACAGATACAAAACAACCCAATATGAGTACTCCCCCTAACTTGCAAACTCCTCTAAATGAGGAGAAGAACCTCAAAAGGAATAGGTATGAGGCCACTACATCAGGCATAGCAACCATACAAACATATGCAGAAACTAGCCTAGTCAAAAGGCAGAGGTTAAATCCTGTTTCGGAGCAAGAATTCACAAAAGAAACAGTGGGGGCTACCAGTATAGAGAAAGAAATAAGCATGTCTGCCACTCCTTCTGGGAGCACACCAGAACCTTCCACATCTCATACTCAGATGTTAGAAAGGCAACAAAATGTTGAAGTGTCCTCATTTAGGATGCCAGCAGACAAATATCAAGATATCAGAGAAATGTATAAGGACATCAAAGCCAGGAATGAGAGGCTAAAAGCCCAAACTTACTCACAATACTTAAAGATGGTACCTACCAACCAAACAAGGTTGATGTTAGCCTATGATGTGAAAGAAGGCAAAATGCAAATGACATTCATGAAGCCTACCACACAACAACCAAGATCAGCAGCTGACTTCCAAAAGATAGATTTTGAAGTGCTGGCAAAGGACATACATCCTATTGACCAGATTGAGTTGCACAAACAGACAGGGGAGATGATTTACTCCTCCTTAACAGGGAAAACCATCGCAACCCACCAATTTCTGAACTCCCTAAATAATATATCAGCTCAGTTCCAATTGGAGAGGGCCTCTTCACAGGAAAAAGACACCAGAATCAAGTCCTTAGAGGACTTAATCATTGAGTTGGGGCACAGTCCCAAAGATGTAAAGGCCACTGAAAAGTTGATAAAGAAAAAGAATTATGACATAGCTACTTTGAAGAAGCAACTCAAAATTCCACCATTGCATCATCCACAAATAGCAGAAGTCCTGGAAACACAAAAAGGAAAAGAAGAGCTTATGGACTTGGTCTTAAAGCTAAATGACCAATTGAAAGAAACAAAGAAAGAATTGGACACATTGATTCAGTCCAAACAGAGTGAAATGGCCACTACTTCCACAGTTTCCATTCCCAGTAACAACTGCAGTCCCTTCGACATTGGCAGCCTCTTTAGCACCAATAGCTCCACCTGCTACAGCACTGTCAGTCATAACTAAGTCTACAACTTCAGGTACCTCAACAGAAAAGACAGCAGAGTTAGTGAAAGCCATGGAGGAAATGTCCATCCAGAAAATAGAGCTTAAGAGGCTTAAGGAGAAAGTGGCAAGCCTAGAAGCTGACTGCAAGCTTGCCCAAATAAAACAGAAAGAAGAAGCACAGAAATCCCTAAGGATGGGTGAGAAGATAAAGGTCCTTGAAAAAGATTTAACTTTGCAAAAGCCACTAGGACAAACTAAGGAGATGCTTTGGGCCAATTCAAGTAATATTTGAGCAAACAGAACTGGTGAAAGTGGCCACCAAAGCAATTCAAAATATAAAGGAAGACGTAGGAGACCAGCTTGAGGATGCTGATCGACTCATCCATTTCTTAAACAGGAAGAACAGGCATGAACTAAATGAGCTTGGTGTGGAGGACAGAATTGAAGCCATCATTAAAGTCAAAAGGGTTCTTTCTAAAAGAAACCTTATGCTTAAACTGCAGGAAAAATTTCATAACATGCAGGTTGGCATTGACAAATTCATGGAAAAATTTCAAATTTTGAGGGAGAAAGGCCTTCCCAGTCCCATGGTCATCAATGACAAACTTATGACCCAATTGGACTATGTTGACATATTAAAGAAATTGTCCAAGGCACAAGCAAGCACTTCAGGAGTTAAAGCATTGCCAACAAGGAAAGTATTATATGATACTTTAGAAAATCTATTCTTCCTGGAGTATGAGGTGAAACATCTATTTGTCATCAAACCAAAATTTTCCAAATGCACTGAGGTAGACGCTCAAGGTAAAGTTACCTGAAGATGAATGGTGGGAAAAAATGACAGATTTACTATAAGTTACCATAGTAAATATGAAGGCAGGTGAAAGGACAGATAAACAGGGTCAAAGAGTAACAGGTTAAAGAGTATCAGTGAAATATTAAAGACAAAGGTGATTCCAGCGTACAAATATTAGCCAGCCTAAAAGGGCTCAAGTTCAACTACAATAGCCAGCACTACCACAATAAGAGGGACAGCATGATGCAGTTTTCCAATCTGTCTCTATCTTCATGCTTGAAGATATTTTGATTTCCTAGATTAATTCTCAAACTATTATCAGATATTTTGTCAATTTTTTGTATAAATACTTCACATTTCGAAGTATTTAGGGTGGATTCAAAGACATTTCTGTAGACATTTTCCTATCAAGTTAAAGTGCTATTGTATCAAGACTGGATTGGCTTGCTGGATCAAGGAATAAAGTAAAGACATTTCACAGGATTCTTGTGTAAAGAGGAAATCAAATAAGTATTTTCTCTCATGTGTATTATTGTTTTTCTTTATGTTTATTAATAATCATATTTGTTTCTATGAAATCTGAATGGTAAACTAGGAATGATATTTCAGAACTGGCTTTAATGCTCTCTGTCTTGACTGTTTACATTCTTAATGTTTTCTGCTAAACTATCTTAGTTAGGGAATTCTTAAATGTTATGCTCTTGACCTGCAAGAAGATACCATAATACCAAATATGTGAAGAAATATACCCAGAACACAAAATAATAAGAAATAATAGCAAGTATTTTATTATTCAGAAAGGAAAGTAATGTTCACTTGCCTCTTCGAGGCGGAAACCTCCAATAGAGCTGGGCTCAATTAAAAAATAAGACACGATGCTCCTCGAGGGGAGTCTCTATCCTTTATATAGGATTCATACATGCAATACCATGGGTCAATACCATGGTTCTTATTAATACCGTCTATCTAATACCATGGCCCATTAGCAACTAACTGTGGTCCCTTCTTTAAATGCAGGTCAACCACTTACAATTATTAATATGGGCTTTATTGACTCTTTACTTAACTATACTCTGACTCGACCTTATTACATAAATAAGGGGGTTAGGGTGGGACCCTTACATGCCCTCCCCCATAAAATTAGCCTTGTCCTCAAGGCTGAAGCTGCGGAAACTACTGAAGGATAGTGGCTGGTTCCCATGTCGCATCTTCTGGAGAGGTGTCTTTCCACTTGACGAGGACTTCCTTGATCATGCGGCCGCGCAGGTGCCGTTCTCGCTTGTCAAGAACCTGTTCAGGTTGGAGCCAGATTGAACCTTCTTCATCCAATTCTGATAGACTGGTTTGAATTCAGAAATGGTTCCCAATCACTTTCTTGAGGCATGAGACATGGAAGACTAGATGGATTTTTGCCATGGGTGGCAAAGCTAGCTTGTAGGCTACTTCTCCAATGCACTGAATTACTTGATACGGTCCGTAGAATTTTGGAGATAATTTCTGGAAACCCTTTTCTTTAAGTGATGTTTGCTTATATGGTTGCAGCCTCAAAAATACCTAATCCCCTTCTTGAAATTTGCGTTCTGAACGATGTTGATCTGCCTGTTGCTTCATGCAGTTTTGAGCTTGATGGAGATTCTCTCTGAGGTGGGCCAACATGGTTGTGCGGTTTTGTAGGAGTTGATCCACTGCTTGTACCTTCGAGCCTCCCTAGATATAAGAAGTAGGTGAAGGAGGGAGTTGACCATAAACTGCTTCATATGGAGTCATTTTGGTGGTGGCATGATAGTTATTGTTATACCACCATTCGGCTAGAGGTAACCACTGTACCCATAGATGTTTCTTTTCTGAAGTGAAACACCTAAGGTAGGTCTCCAGATATTTGTTGACTGCTTCAGTTTAACCATCAGTTTGGGGATGACAGGAAGTACTGAGTTGTAGTTGGGTACCTTGTAGCCTAAAGAGTTCCTGCCAAAACTTACTGGTGAAGATCGGATCACGATCAGACACAATGGAAGTGGGCATGCCATGCAATTTGAAGATCTGGTCCATGAAAGATTGAGCCACCACTGGTGTAAAAGGGTGGGTAGGGCATAAAAATGAACATACTTAGAAAGTTTGTCCACAACCACCATGATGACTGACTTGTTGCCTGACTTCGGAAGACCCATAATGAATTCCATAGAAACCTACGTCTAGATTGAGGCCAGGATGGGCAATGGTTGTAATGTGCCTAGGGATTTGACTATTTCTCCTTTGTGGCGCTGACATAGGTCACACTCAACTACAAAAGTAAGAATGTCCTTTTTCATCCCTGTCCAAAAGAATGAACGTCGAGTGCGAGCATAAGTCTTCTGAAAGCCTGAATGGCCTGCAGTGGGAGATGAGTGCAACTCCGCCAAAATGTGACTTTTGAAGGTGGATGTTGGTGATATCATGACTCTGTCCTTGTAGTGAAGAATCTCATCCTGCCAAGAGTAGCCCGCTGTGGAATTTGGATCTGCCTGCAATTTATTAATGAGTTGGGAGAGAAAAGGATGTGAAAACCATTCCTTGCGAGCCTCTTCAATCCATTCTAGAATAGGAAGGGAGATTGCGAGTAGGGTGCTTTCCTCCTCAAATTGGCGTGATAAAGCATCTGCTACGACATTTTCGTGCCCTTTCTTGTAAATTATCTCATAATCATATCCCAACATTTTGGTGAGCCATTTATTTTGTTGTGGCGAGGATAGGCGTTGCTCCAAAAAATATTTAAGGCTTTGATGATCTATGTGGATTTGGAAACGCCGCCCCAATAAGTATGGTCGCCAGGTATCTACTTCATGTAAGATGGCCATCATCTCCTTCTCATAGGTAGATTGTCCCAGATTTGTCCCACTCAGTTGTTGGCTAGTGAAGGCCAAGGTTCGACCTTCCTACATTAAGACCACCCCAATACCCATACCTGAAGCATCACATTCAATCACAAAAGATTTGGTGAAGTCGAGTAGTGCTAATACGAGAGTGGAACACATGGCATGTTTGAGAGCTATAAATTCCTGTTGCACTTCATCATTCCATAGAAATGAATTTTTCTTGAGAAGGTGAGTGAGGGGTCTAGCAATGTGACCATAATTGCGGATAGATTTGCGATAGTAACCCATGAGACCCAAGAATCCTCTCAAGCTCTTCAAGGTCTTTGGTTGAGGCCAATCCTGCATTGCCTGGATCTTTTTGGGGTCCACCTTGACACCTTCGCACCCCACAATGTGGCCCAAATACTCAACTTCTGCCATGCCAAAAGACCACTTGGACATCTTGACAAATAATTTATGCCTCCAGAGCAGTTGCAAGAACAGATCTACATGTTGAAGATGTGTGGCCCAGGTGCAGCTGTAGATGACGATGTCATCAAATAAAACAAGGACAAATTTTCTGAGATATGGTTTGAGTAGGTGGTTCATGAGGCTCTGAAAAGTGGATGGGGCATTACAAAGGCCAAATGGCATGATCAGGAATTCATAATGGCCTTCATGAGTTCAGAAAGTAGTCTTTGGAATGTCTACTTCTTTCATGCGAATTTGGTGATAGCCCGAGCGAAGGTCGAGCTTAATAAAGAATTGAGCCCCATTTAGTTCATCCAGCAAATCATCAACAACCGGGATGGGAAATTTATCTTTGACCATCAGCTTGTTGAGGGCCCTAAAGTCTAGACACATACACCATTCCCCATCTTTCTTGAGCACCATGACCATAGGCGATGAATAAGGACTAATGTTAGGATGAATGACGCCTACTTCCAGGAGTTCCTTGATGATTTTTTCAATTTCATTCTTTTGGGAGAATGGATATCTATATGGGCGCACATTTGGTAGTTGGGCCCCTGGGACCAAAGTAATGCTATGATCATGTTCCCCTCTAGAGGGTGGAAGCTCATGAGGCTTGTCAAAGACCGGCAAATGGTTGTTTAAGATTTGTTGCATCTCAAGATGAATATGAAGAGAAGTGGGTTCGAAGGCTTGGATGGCATTAAATTGGGATATAACTCCATGGTGGCCCTTTTTTAACAATTTTTCCATCCTATGTGAGCTGATGATAGAGGGAGCACCCGCCTGGAGCCCTCGGAGGGTATGTGTGTGGTTGTTCTGCTTAAAGCTCATATATAACTCCTGGAAATCCATTTTGATTGGGCCGAGTGTGCGGAGCCATTCAGCACCCAAGACAATGTCACACCCTCCCATGTGTATGGCAAACATGTGGGTCTTTCGCTGATAATCCCCCATTTGAAGTTTGACATTTTCACAGTGGCCTTCACATTTCATTGTCCCCCCATTAGAAATTTGGACCTGGAAATTAAAGACTGCTCTGACAAAATAATGCACTGCTTCAATGACTCTTTGATGGATAAAGTTATGCGTACTGCCACTATCAATCAAGACTACTACAGGGCGATGCTTAATAAAACCTCTGATTTTAAGAGTTTGGGGAGAAGAAATCCCTGCCAAAGCATGAAGCGAGATAATTGGTTCGTCAGGTGTAGCTGGGAGCACATTGTCCAACTGGTTGTCCTCATCTTCCTCCTCTGGTTCCTCAAATGGTGGGGCTTCCTCCACTGAAATGTGATCGGTAGCATCAATTTGAAAGAATTTAGGTTCCTTGCATTTATGCCCCAAGGAGTATTTATCATCACAGTGGTAACACAATCCTTTCTTTCTTCTTTCCACCATTTCCGCTGGTGACACCTTTTGAACCTTAAGTGTTTGGATAGTGCTTGGAGCCTAGGTGGGACGACCCTTGGCTATGAAATTTGGACGAGTCGACTGAGCTGATAATGCACGTTCTACTTCACGAGCTATCTTGCAAGCATCGAGCCATGAGATTGGGTGTTGCAGTCGGACGTGGGCTTGTATGGCTTCTTTGAGACCACTGACAAAACATTCCAAGTAGAACTCATCTCGTAGACCTCCTGTGCGGAAGGCTAAGGCTTCAAAGGCTGTAATATATTCTTGCACTGTTCCTGTCTGTCAGAGCTTAGTAAGACGACCCAAAAAATTAGATTCATGGTCGAAGCGATCCATAAGGGCTTTTGTGAATACCTGCCAAGTCACGGGCCTTCCATAGCAACGTTGATGCCACTGCCACCATTGCCATCTTTCGTTGTCCAAGTACATGCTACCCACACTAAGCTGAGTCACATCATCTCTGATGTGATTCAGTGTGAAATATTGCTCCATTTGTGCTAGCCATGTGGCCGAATGAGAGACATCAAATTTATACATGTCCAGCTTGGGTGGTCGTGGCTGGGACTGTTGGTGGTTGCCAAAGAGGTGAAGAGAATGACTAGACTCACCCTCAATGTTTTCATTGAAAGCATATGCCTTTGATTGTTCCTCCGACTTGCCCTTTGTGAGTGTGTCAGCTAAGGTCTTGATCGACGTCAGTACTACGTCCAACTTTTGTTCAAGGGTGTCGATCTTCTCATTGGCCATAGCTTAAGCTCTGGTTTGTACCATGCACCGATTCAATGCACTTAAAATTTGGGACCACCCGAAATTTTTTACGCTAACAAGTGAATGGTACCACCTTGTTCAGCTCGTCGACCTGATTCTTATGGGCTAAGTCTCCTATAAGCGTCCTAGGAGGGTCTCAGACCATTTTTTTTTTTTACTCCAAAAGGAGTTTTACCCCTCACTTAGGAATACTGCAGTAGCTGAATCCTAGAAAAGTCAATTCTGCCCAATGTCCTGCAAGAATCACGCCCAGGTATAGCGGCCCACACAAATAGTATGATCTATCAGCTAACCCTCAACTGAAGAGTATGAGTAGGAATGTGGCAGTGATCGAACCCCGGCTGCTAGATCTAAATGGCGGATCTGATAGATCTGATTGGCGGATCTAATAGATCTAAATGGCAGATATGAGAGATCTGAATGGCGGAACTGATTGATGCGGCTGCGACAGAACCCCACCTGCTAGATTTGATCTGGGAAGGATGATGCGTGATCTAGAGAGAGACAAGGGAACTATGGTCTCAAGGAGTGTCAGGTGCTACAGATCGCAATATACATAAGGGTCTGACAGTAGTACTCGGCCCAACCTTTCAGGGCACTAACCAAGGAGGATCAACCGTACCCTTAGCCGTACAACCCGACTACCCTATCGTACGCTCGAGTAATCTGCTCGAGTGTTATTCTCGGTGTATTGTAGTAGCAAGACCGCCAACGATTTATCTATGGCGAGGTTTCAAGAGAGCCTAGGGGGCTTCCGATATACCCCGAGGGTACTTGGAAGACAGTCTGTGCGCGGTTCTGTCTAATGTGCTAATACTCAAAGGGGTACCCACAAGGGTTACAAGGGAGTTCAACAAGCGTGACCACCTCTTGTATTTCCTGCGTGCATGCCTCCCCAAATCCGAAGGTTTATGCGCTCAACGACAGATCCCGTGGTTTAAAGACGCCGAAACACGTCTCTAGCCAAAAAAAAAAATTGCTAAAAATGATACCAGAATACCAAATATGCAAAGAAATATACCCAGAACACAGAACAATAAGAAATAACAGCAAGTATTTTATTATTCAGAAAGGAAAGCAATATTCACTTGTCCCTTCGAGGGGGAAACCTCCAATAGAGCTGGGCTCAATTACAAAATAAGACACGATGCTACTCGAGGGGAGTCTCTATCCTTTATATAGTATTCATACATGCAATACCATGGGTAAATACCATGGTTCTTATTAATACCATCTATCTAATACCATGGCCCATTTGCAACTAACTGTGGTCCCTTCTTTAAATGCGAGTCAACCACTTACAGTTATTAATATGGGTTTTATTGAATCTTTACTTAACTATACTATGACTCAACCCTATTACATAAATAAGGGGGTTAAGGTTGGACCCTAACATTAAATGCTCCCTTACTTCCATAGTTCCCCCTTAGTCTATAGTAAAGGATTCTTAGTTGCCCTTTTCTCATGATCACCTTCTACTCTTCATCTTGACCCCGGCCTAAGGATTCTTCATTGCCCTTTCACCCTGGTTAGGACTATCTCATCCACTTAACCTGAAGATTTGCCTTTTGCTTTGCTAGCCTGCCCTATGAACACTCCCTTTAGTGATCTGATCTAGTTAAGCCATCCTTTGATTGACTCCATAGCCCAATGGATTGAAGGCCTTGTTCCATCCATCTGTTTCTAGAATTCCACCACCCAACCAAATTCAAAACCTTATGAACACTAAGAACTAGCCTAAAATCCCACCGAAAACAAAGTTAAATTATAAAGAGAGAGCCCTCTCTGGACTTAGGTTGGCTAGAACCTGAGTCTAAAAGATTAGGTTTGTGGTTACCTTGGATTATTCCTTCTTTTGATAACTTCTAGGGAAGAGTTCTGAGTGATAACAGAATCTTGCACAATTATTTCAGCTTCCTGGTTCTTTTTCTACCTTCTTTGGATGGTTATGCTTGAGTGGCTCTCTCCACTCTCTGCTCCTCAATTTGTTGCTGCCCCACAACTTCCTGAGGATCCTCATTTCGAGCTAAAAGATCCTCTTCTTGTGGGATCTGAAACTGCCTCTCAAGAGAGCATCACATCGCTTTCTCCTCATTAAAATTTACATCTCTTTGCACAAATGTCATTCTGAGGGATGGAAAGTACACACGGTAGTTGAGTGGAGTTTTTGTGTAAGCCACAAATATCCCCAACTATGTTATCAGCTCAATCTTCTTCCTTGATTCTTTGGAGACACAGAGGCTCCAAAAATCTTGAAGTGCAACACATCCGACTTCCTCCCCGATAAAGCCTCCTCTGGTGTAATCATACCAACAATCCGATGAGGACTTCAATTCTAGAAATAGACTGTTGTGTTGCATGCCCCAACCAACAATTGTAGAGGTAGGCCTTGGTCATGCAACATCACCTTCGCTTCTCCCACAATGCTACAGTTATTTCTCTCAACCACCCCATTCTGTTGTGGGTTGTGGGGTGTTGTCAAATCTCGTCGAATGCATTCTTTCGCACAAAAAATTTTGAATTCATTCAACACGTACTCACCTCCATTATTGCTCCTGATATTTTTCACCTTCTTTCTAGTTTCTTTCACAACTAGTGCCTTGAATTCTATGAACTTGGAGAATGTCTCATCTTTCTTCCCCATGAAGAAGATCCATCACTTCCATGAGAAGTCATCAATAAAAATGACAAAATATTTGTGTCTAGTAGTGGAGGTTGTTGAAAAAGGTCCACAGCCATCAAATTGGATTCTTTCTAGAACTACATGTTCTTTCATGTCCTGATCATGGAATGTGGATTTTGTGTACTTCCCCAAAGTACATCCTTTGCATACATCATGCTTCTCTAGTGCTCCTTTAGGGAGGCTAATGGTTATTTGCTACATAATCTTCAAGGCACCATAATGCAAATGGCTAAGTCTTTTGTGTCAAAGTTCACCGACATCATGACCCTGCACTTTCTTCACCTTAGTGATTAATGCAACACAATCTTCCACATCTAGCTTATATAGGTTCTTCACACGAAACCCGATTTGTTTCACTTGTCCCATGGCTATGTGTCTCAGGAATGCTTTTCCTTTGATGACGATCAAATCATAACAACGAACTTCCAAAATAGAAACAGAAATGAGGATTTTCTTTAGGCTCGGAACGAACATGACGTCCTTGATCCTGAGAGGGGAGCCTAGCTCCCTCTAAAAGGTAACTGTACCAACCCTGATCACGCTATACTTTATGTCGTCTCCTAGCTCGATGTGCATCTGGAGATCTTTCTCCTCCAGGTCACTGAAAAATTATCTACACCATGTCATGTGGAATAAGGCACCTGAGTCCAAGTACCACATGATCCCCATTGATGTGTTGTCCATGTATGTGATAAGCGTAAATTCAAGCTCGAATTGTGAAGCCAAGGATTCACCTGTTATTCCTCCCGAGGTCTTCTTTCTTGCATTTTTGTGTAGGCACTTCATGGCATAATGTCTGAATTCATGACAATGGAAGCATTTAATTTTGGAAAAATCTTTCTTCTTGCCCTCTTGGCTAGATTTTGGTTTGGTTTGAGATTTCTTCCCTTTTCCTTTCTTTCCCTTTCCAACCAATGCAATTTTTTCTTCATCCTCACCCTTGGATGAAGTTCCATCTATGGCATTCCACCTTGTTTCCTCATGTACCAAATTGAACCATAAGTATTCCCCATTCAGTAGTTTCTCCCTCCCGTTAACTAAATCTTGATAGTTATACCAGATCTTGTGAAGGCCCAAAAGGGATAGGCTTACCAAGTTGTCCACCGAAACAATAAAACCAACTCCTGCAAGCTCATCACAAACTTGTGTGAACATGTTTAGATACTGCGGGATAATGTCATTCTTTTGCATCTTGATATTTCAGAGTTTATCTTTGAGCGTCAGATTCCTGTGGTCACTACTATTCCATAACAGATCTATCAGTGCATGTCACATTACATAAGGATTTTCTTTCCCATGGAGATTAGTGACAATGTGGTCTCGTGCGCCCTCGAGTATTATTCTCCTCGCCTTGGCTACATCTTTCTTCCACTAAGCAAGGTTCTATGCATCAAATATTTATGGTTTTGCAACATCTCTCTTGATGTATTCTAGCAATCTATTGTCATCAAATACTACCTCCATGCGATCCTTCCATGCGATGAAATTAGAGTTTCCTTCCAAGGAATACTCTAGCCTCAGGTTGTTGAAGGTCATCTTCTCACCTTTGAAGAGATCCTACTACACTGAATTACAAATTCAAACCTCATGAGAAAAAACTTCGAAATTCTAGCTCTAATGTGAATATGGCTCTGATACCAGGTATAAATTATGGTGTAGATTTGAAACTACTCATGAAGTTTTAATCAAAATCACAAGACACAAACCTACCCTAGTGCTCTGCGGAAGTTAATTCACAATTTAGAACAAAAGTTTCAGACATGCAATAAGAAATAACACACATACACAATATTTTTCTTGGGGAAAGTGGTCTACTAAAAACCCCAGTGTCTTCTTGCATTAATATGATGAATATAGATGTATTGAAATTTCTTTTCTCAACCGAGCACAACCTGCAAATGTATAACCTATCTCTCTGCTCACTAAGAAGCTCTGAACCATAATTCCTTGATTTATGCCTCTGCTTGAGTCCCTATTTCCTTGCACAATTCATGAGAAATTAGGCCCCTATTATTTAGGAATCTATCCAAAATGGATTGCACAATTCCCAAGGTTGATCATAACACTGCATGCAACACCTGTACACTCAAGACTAGTCTACAATTAATGTTACATTGCCTTGGAATATCCACCATAACTGGGGAACTCAAATTCTCTGCATCTAGTAGCTATTTTGGGCTGACTAATCAGTTAATTGGATGATCCTTGAGTTTGACGGAAGTTCCACTGCACAATTGACCTTCCACTAGTTCCTCCTACAATTGGAACTAGTTTAACTGAAAATAGCCTAAGATAACTAAATTTGATTGCTACAAATTAGCAATCACACATGCTAAACTGAACTCTAACTTTTCCAACTCGAATTTACTAAGTGAATTGGGTGACACAAGCTATGTCAAGTTAATTTCATCCAAGTTTTCTGTTAATTTGGAAATTCGAATTTTCTCAACTTAATCAAGCTAAAACCAAATTGAGATATTCTTGCTACATTTTTCAACATAAGTGATTCTAAATTATAGTGAAAACAAGCCAAGTAGAATTTACATCACAAGTAAAGTTGAAAGTGAGGTGAGCATAACTGTGTATAAAGGTTTTGTAAGTCATTAGTGTTTTCATCATAATGTGTGCCTTCATATGTCATTGTAGAGGTAACCTTGATAGTTTACTTCCCACTCTTTTATTGAGATTTTTTTATTTTTTTGAAGAGTGGGGTCAAACCTGTAGTGGTGAAAACTATCATTGGATGCTATCCAAAAATGCAAGTTGACTCATTACCATTATTCAAGAAAACCAAGGCCACAAGCAATTAACTAGCTGGTGGTCTGTAAGGGTGTGAGCTCTTAGCCAAATCTAACTAGTTTTAAATCTAGTAATTAATTTAATTTAATTTATAATTAAATATATATTTTTAAAAATAATAGTACAGATGTTTGTATTTTTTAATATCACTTTCTTTATACAATTTTTATATAACTTTATACTAGTTTCATATAACTTTTATTATTAGTCTCTGCCAAGGCAAGACTATAGCGATCGATTTGAGCGTTGATCACTAATAGTTTAGCGTTAACCATGATAACTTCTAACGTTTAACTTTAGAACCCATCAACGTATTTTTTTAATTAAAAAAATAATAATTTGTTGTCATGTGATTGGCTTAAAAGTTTGGGTGTCTTATTTCAATATTTTAGACATGTGTCCCATGTCACCCACGAAATTTGGTCAACCTCACAATTCACCAATTTTCATGGGGATCATGGTTGGAATCTTGTAATCAAAATAAAACAAATCAATAATTCAAACCAATTTTTATTATTTAACTCTTTGCATTGATTAATTATAAATACGAACATAGCATAAGATTAATATGGTTGTATTGAGTTAACATATCTTTATTATTTAGAAATTTACATGTTAAATAATCAAATAGAGAAAATATCCTAATCAAAATATATATATATTTGATCCGAATCGGATCATTATATTGTTTTTCATCCATCTCGATGCATTTGGAGTGGAAAAAGTGGAGGAATCAACTCACGGGACCTTTTTTCCCTGTAGGACTCAATTTGGCGAAACGAGGTCTGAAACCTTCTAAGAGCATTTTGAGGCATAAAACGATGTTTTTTGGGGGTATATTTTTTCCACTTTCATGTAACACCTCTTGATGTTATTCTACACACAGATATCTTTCTAACGGTGCAAGAAGCGCGTCAATCAGAGTCTGTATGCAAAAGTTATGTCACTAAGAAGTTGACCTTCTTGTTTTCACACCTATAGTATGGGAGGATGCTGCATCAACCCCCATTATTCATGGAAAATGGGCTAGCTGCATGTTTATTATGTAAAAGACTCTAGAAGAGTCTATATTGTAACTCTAGTTAAGAGTTGATATAGTCAAAATTAACCACTAGTAGGTTATCGGGTTGTGTTATAACCGAGCCACTAGGAGGAAGAGGCATCCCATTCTTTTGAGAGAATTTTATTCCATAACTGAGCAAAGATAACTAGGAGATATAGGAGGAAGAGCACACAGAGAGGATATATGCACTGTATAATTCCACGGGCCACAGGCATTACGTCTTTGTACTTGCAGCCATATTTCCAGACAGAGAAAAAGAGCGAAGCGACTTCACCTTCCAACTGGGTTTTCTCCTGAAAGGGTTTCCCAGAGAGCATATCTTGTGTATTATGTGTGTGTGATCTTTTCTTTTCTTTCTATACTTTTCTGTACAATTTCCATTCATATGCATGCACTAATTACAGTGAAATCTACAGATCTAGAATTTTAATAAAGCTGTAATAATGTAAAAATATAGTATTTTAATATATTATTATCAGATATGTTGTGACGAACTGTCCAGTGGAATATCCACAGAATTTTACGGATCATTTGGTATCAGAGCATATTTATTTGGGTATTTGTGGATATTTGCATGGGATCTAGGTCAGTGGGGTCGAAAATCATAAAACCCTAATCATGATTGATGAATTTGTAAACGAACCTCGTGATCGTGCAGAGGTGAGGTTTTCGCGGCTCAAAGAACAAGTCACGAATATAAACTACAATGTAAACCACCTCATGGCGGCTCTAAGAAATAAGATAGGGATATTTGGAGAAGATGGGGGTTTGAATGCAGAGGACAAATCAGAAGGGGGATCAGGAGATCAGGAAGACACAAAGAACCAACCGAAGAAAGAACCCGGAAATGATCAACCCAGTTCGAGTTTCTTGAATCAATCCATGTTCAAAATGGAAGAAAAGTCGATATTAAGTTGTACCATGGCGAAATCGACGCTCTGAAGTTGAACCAATGGTTGTAGTAAGTGGAAGTTTATTTCATCATCCATCAAATCGAGAAAGGGAAAAAGATCTCATTCACGTGGTTGAACTTAGAGGGTCGTACACTGACTTACTGGAAGAGCCACATGGAAACCCTAACGTTGAAGGGAGAACCTCCCATGACTAAGTGGGAGGATTTCAAAACCCTCATTAAGTCACGGTTTTATCACATTGGGTACGTGGAGGACCAGTTGATCTGGTGGCATTACTTCAAGAAAAATTCAGGCTAAAGCGTGAAGGAGTACACCACATAATTCAGAAAGATGGCTATCATGTTGGGTATCTCTCCAAAGAACCCATATGTACTCCTCAAATATTGTGGGGTTCTACGCCGCCATCTGCATCATAAAGTGATGTTGTTCAAGCCAAAATCGGTGGACGAGGCTTGTGTACAGGCACAATACCTGAAGAACATAGGCCTGAAAAGAGCGCAATCAAGTGGATCGAAGTAGAAGGAGCAAAAGGAAGCTTCCAAGGAGGGGAAGAAGAAGAAAAAGGGGAAAAACATAAAAAGACAACAGCCACAACACACCAGTGCAAATATCCTAGCAACCACTACAAACACTGCAACATTGATGGCCATACAGAGGAGAAGTGTTGAAATTGCATCTAGAACTAAACCCGAAGAACAAGAAGAAATATAATAATAAGAAGAATCTCATGGCCACTGATTCAAGCAACCAAGTTGAAAGCAACTCAGACGTGGATGAGAAGATCGTCTGTAAATTAGTGTAGAAGGAGGTGAATCTAAGTAGCCTTTAACAACAAGAAGAGAAAGAAATGACCAAACTCTTCCATATAAATATACAGGTCAAGAAGACAAAGGTTGATGCTCTATTTGACTCAGGATCGCAAGCGAATGTCATTGTAGCAAAGTTGGTCAAGAAATTGGGGCTGGAAGTTCGTGATCATCCAAACCCATATCCACTGGGATGGGTAAATAAAGATGCAGCGCTGAAGGTAACAAAACAATGCAAAATTATACTTGTTATTAGTGTTGATTTTATTAATGAAGTAGATCTAGATGTGGTTCCCCTTGATGTATGTGAAGTCATGTTTGGATTCCATACATGTACATGCGTGATGCAATATTCATGAGGAGAGCTAACTAGTATCGGCTCATCTAGGATGGAAAATCGTTCATCATCAACGTGCACAAAGGCAAGTGAAAATTTTCATTGGTAAGTGCCAACCAAGCCAAGAAATTGATCAGTTCCAACAAGAAGTATGTTTTATTGTTTTGAAGAGAAAGTCAATCTAAAGAGGAGTCAATAAGAAGCAAGGTATCCCTGGATGGGTGTACTAAGAAACAAAAACAACAATTGGAGGAGTTGTTGCGGGCATACAAGGATGTGTTCTGAGAGCCTAAAGGGTTACCACCTAAGAGAGAAGTGGAGCATGAGATCCAGTTATTTCCAGACTCCCCATTGTCAAATATTGGATTGTATAAGAAATCAGTTATAGAAGCAAGTGAGGTGAAGAAACAATTGCAGTAGTTATTCGAACATGGTTTCATTTAACCGAGTACATCACCATATGGGTCACCCATCATCATTGTGCCAAAGAATGATGGGACTTGGCGAATGTGTAAAGATTACAGGGCGTTGAATAAAATCACTCTCAAGAATAAATACCCCCTGCCCAGGATAAACGATCTGCTAAATCAGTTGCAGTAAGCAAAGTATTTCACCAAGCAAAACTTGAAGTTTGGATATCACCAGGTTTGAGTCAAAGAAGAAGATACGTGGAAGACCGCCTTCAAAACCAGGCAAGGTTTGTATGAGTGGTTAGTTATGCCATTTGGCCTATGTCATGCACCAGCTATCTGGATTATATACTAGTATATAGTGCTACATCGAAGGAGCATATTTCACATTTGACGCATGTGATGGAAACATTGAAGAAGCACCAACTACTAAAAAATCTCAAGTGTGAGTTTGTGCAACAATCTTTGGTATATTTGGGATATGTGATCAGTGGAGGAGAGTTGAAGATAGATCCTTCCAAGATGGAGGCCATCATGAAATGATCAGTGCCTACTAATGTTTCTAAGGTCGGGAGTTTCATTTGGGTAGCACAGTACCTAAGGAAATTCATAGCCTCATTTTGAGCGATAGCAACACTGCTCCACACCATAACAACAAGTGGAAAGAGTTTCTAGTGGGGAAAAGGTCAGCAAAAGGCTTTCGAGGAGCTAAATAAGAAGATCAATCATGCACCAATTCTGACGTTACCAAACTTGCAGTGACACTTTGAAGTGGAGATAGATGCGAGTGGGTATGCTATGGGAGTTGTCTTGATGCAAGGAGGAAGACCCGTTTGCTACCATTTTGAAGCATTTCATGGGGTATTTCTTAACTACCCTACCTACGATAAGGAGCTCTATGCCATGGTGCAAGATGTGAAAATGTCGAAGCACTATTTGATGGGAAAGGAGACAATAATCCACACAGATCACCAACTATTATGGTACTTGCAGGCCTAGAGTAAGCTACAACAGACCAAACATTAAAAGTGGATAGGTTTTTACAACAGTTTCATTTGGTGATCAAGTATAAGAAGGGAAACACAAACAAGTTGGTCGATATGATTTCAAGGTCACCCACATCAAAGATTACATCTTTGGGTACTCTTATGCACATGGAGTCATTCACCCATGATGTATACAGAGAGGCATATTCAGAAGATGAGCACTGCAAGGAGGTGCATCAACAGTTGTAGAGCCAAAGTCATGTGCATGATGGCGACAACACCATTGACTACCATCTCCAAGATGGGTTACTCTACAGGTTGGATAAGTTATGTGTTCCTAAAGGTGAGCGTTTGCAATTGATTAGTGAGGCTCACACCATCAAGGTTACAGGGAACTTTGGTGTAGGGAAGTCTGTGGATAACTTGCATAGGTATGTGTATTGGCCCAAGATGCAAGAGCAGGTAGCTAGGTTCATAAGAGGATGCATGCTTTATTCTACCAGCAAGCCTGGAAATAGGAAACAAGGTTTCTTTGAGACTTTTTTTGGATATTTTCTACCTTCACCTTTGGATATTACATATGGGGAGAAAGGAGGAGTGAGGGAAGATCTTGTAGGAAATGCTTTGAGGGCTGAAAAAATTATAGAGAAGATCAGGCAGATCCATCTACAGGTACAGGAAACACTACAAAAGTCGCAGGAGAAGTATAAGGCTATGCATGATCAACACAGAACAGAGAAATCATTCAAGGTGGGAGACAGAATATGGCTACAAATGAACAAGGAGAGGCTGTAGTGGCCTGGTAAGAAGATCAAGACTCTAAGGTATGGTCCCTTTGAGACACTGGAAAAGTGGGTGATAATTCCTATCGACTAGTTTACGACCGTTTATGTGCATTTATTTAGTTGTGAATGTAGAGAATTTGAAATTGTATGAGCCTTCCATGCTAGATCAGGAAGAGGAACATATCCTACCTTCTATGGAGGATTTAGCACTATACGCTAAGGCATAGTTGACAGAAGATACAATTCTATAGAAGAGGTCAAGAACTACAAGACAAGGGAAACATGACCTTTGGCAGATTGGGTTGAAGGGACAACTTCCAGTCAAAACTAAATGGTACACTAGAGAGAAGGTGGTACCTCATTCAGTAGAAGCTCTTGGCGACCAAAAGCCTCCAATATCGGTGAGGTGTGATCCTAATTGGATCATTATATTGTTTGTCATCCATCTTGATACATTTGGAGCGTAAAATGTGGAGGAATTAGCTCACGAGACCGTTTTTACCGACGAACCTTATTTGGCAAAATGGGGTCTGAAACCTTTCGAGAGAGTTTTGAGGCATCAAACAACGTTTTTTGGGGGTAAAAATTTGTTGCTTAAGAATGGAAATTTTTCATGCTATTATAAACACATAGATCTTTCCAACAATGCAAGAAACACATCAATCGAAGTAAGTACACAAAAGTTATGTCACTTAGAATTTGACCTTCCTGTTTTCACACCTATAGTTCGGGAGGATGTCGCTTCAACCCCATTATTCATGGAAAATGGGCTAGCCATGTGTAATTATGTAAAAGACTCTAGAGGAGTCTATATTTTAACTCTAGTTAAGAGTTGATGTAGTCAAAACTAACCAATAGTAGGCTATTGGGCTGTGTTATAACTGGGCCACTAAGAGGAAAAGACATTCCATTCTTTCGAGAGCATTGTTCTCCATAGCTGAGCAAAGATAGACAAGAGAGATAGGAGGTAGAGCATACAAAGAGGGTTTGTGCACTGTAGCTACTCACAGGCCACAAACATTACTTCTTTGTACCTACAGCCACATTTCCAGACAAAGAAAGAGAGCTAAGCAGCCTCACCTTCCAGCTGGGTTTCTCTCGAAAGGGTTTCCCAGAGAGCATATCTTGTGTCTTATGTGTGTGTGAGCTTATTTTGTCATTCTCTACTTTTCTGCATAATTTCTATTCACATGCATGCACTAATTATAGTAAAATCTACAGATCTAGAATTTTAATAAAAGTGCAATAATGTAAAAATACAATATTTTAATAGATTATTATCAGATATGTTGTGACGAACTGTCTAGTGGAATATCCATGACAATTTACGGATCAGTATTATTTATTTAAATCAAATTAATGATATTACTTTTGATTAAAGTTAAATTAGTGAAATATATACACAAACAAAAAAATTGTAATTATAAAAAAATAACATAATAACTATATAAGCTCAAATAATGATATTGTAATTATAAACAGATAACATAGTAGTTATATAAGCTCAAATAATGATACATTTTTAAAGTAAATAAATAAATGAAGTTATATATGATTATATGAAATTGTATAGGAATAGATTTTAAGAATCATGAAATTTATATTTAATATAAATAACTAATTGTAAATATCAATATAATATAACATTAATAAAATAAAAAAACCTTGACAATTCCCCAATTTTCATGGGGATCATGGTTGACATCTTGTAATCAACATAAAACAAATCCATAATTCAAACTGATATTTACTAATTAACTCTTTGTATTCACTAATTGTAAATATGAACATACGTTAATATGGTTGTGTTGAGTTAACATATCTTTATTATTTAGAAATCAACATGTTAAAAAATCAAATATAATATATATATATATATATATATATATATATATATATATATATAACTTTTAATTAAAGTTAAATTAGAAAAAGATATATTGAAAAAAAAATTATAATTATAAACTAGCATCATGCAATGAAAATAAAACAAATCAATAATACAAACTATTTTTTATTAAACCCTTTGTATTGACTAATTGTATATACGAACATAACATAACATAATGTTAATATAGTTTTGTTGAGTTAATCTATTCTTATTATATCCTAAAAATGAGTGACCATATATAAATAAGATTTTTTTAATAAAATTAGGAAAAAAATACTCACAAGGTTCTAAAAAGTAATAAATAATTATCATAATAGTTATTAACTATAAAAAACTATATGTAAATAAAGCAAATTTAACAAAGTTAGGAAAGAAAAATGAGGTCTTCAAAATTAGTAACTATATACAATAAAACTATTTTAACAAAATTAGGAAAAAATGCAAAAGACTAATAACTAAATAATAACATAATGGCTATATAAACTCAAATGATGATATATATTTAAATATGAATATAACATAATGTTGATATGGTTGTGTTGAGTTAACATGTCTTTATTATTTAGAATTCTACATGTTAAAGAGTCAAATAAAGAAAATATCTTAATTAAAAATATACATATTATTTACTTAAATGAAATTAGTTGATATTACTTATAAAGCTAAATTAGAGAGATATACAAAAAAAAATTGCAATTATAAATTGACATCTTGTAATCAAAGTAAAATACATCAAGAATTCAAACTATTTTTTATTAATTAACTCTTTGTATCAACTAATTATAAATACAAACATTTTTTGTAAAGATAATAAAATAAAGAAGAGAAAGTGAATTATGAAATTTAGAAAAAGTTTAATTGTTTCTTGATATCCTTCCACAAAACATGGATCTCTTCCCTGTGATACAAAAGATGGTACATCCAAAAAACACAAAAAACCAAATCAAATGCACTTGAATTAACTCACTCTAGTCTTATTAGGCAACCAATAGGAATAGGAAACAAAGTTTATAAGAATCGTTAAACAATTCTATCGGTACAAATGAATAATTGTGAATGGGAAGTGTGATCTGTCAGAAATTGTGGAAATTAATTTTTAGGGATGCTTATAGTCGTTGTAGAATTTAACATTATGTTTAATATTTTAGTGAATCTTTTCCTACCTTGTGTTTTCCCTTTATTGTTTTTACTGTCTTTTGTAAGATAAACTCCATGTTATCATTATGTTATTTCATTAGTCTTTCAATGCAAGGATCCAGTGTTGGTGAGAAGACTTGGTAGTCTTTTGTAACATAAATTCCATGTTATCGTTATGTTATTTCATTAGTATTTCAATACAAGGATTCAGTGTTGGTGAGAAGACTTGGTAGATTGTTCGCACATGGAGGTAGTCAACCAATTCTTTCGAGAGTATCAGTCTTGCTCTTGTGTTGAGCGTTCCCCATTTTGTATTCTTCTCGAATGTTGGAGACATGCATTTCTCTCTCTCTCTCTCCCCCTCTCTCTCTCTCTATTCTTAATCATTGCCAACGTTATGTATTTGCAAACATTTTTAAAGAATATCTAGAAACGTTCCAGTGTAAATACTTTTTAAAAGAACTATGCTTGCAATTGTATCTTCAAAAATTTATGCGGATGTTAATATTATATCTTTATTTACCAGTGTTATTTTCTAATATTCCTACATTTTAATTTATATTATTCCTTTGTAAACCTTTTTTTAACTTAATAATTTTCTAATCATGTTTTATTTAATAAATGATTTTAATTCCTAACTCTTCATCTAATTTTCATTTGTTTAACTTATTTTTTTTAATAAATAATTTTGATCATACATCTTCTTTATCTAAAAAAGTCCCAAGATTTAGCTCAATCGGTCAAGTCGGAGCCTCGCCGTTTGGGAGGTCACAGGGTCAAATCCCGAAAGCTCTTGGGGTCAGGTCTTGTTATAGGCCGAGGGGCATCAGCCCTAGATTTTCCCGTGGACGTAGTGCTGACTGTGAACCACAACACACACATTGAAAAAAAAACAAAAAAAATAAAAAACAAAAAACAAAAAACCTTCTTTATCTAAAATTTATTTTCGCGATTTCTCCATCTAATTTCCATTTATTTAATTCATTTTTCTAAATAAATAATTTTGATAGATATTCTTTATCTAAATTCCGTTTGTTTTATTTTATAGTTTTTAATAGTTACAAATATTTTTTAAACATCTCATGGATTTTTATATATTTTGAGATTTGCTAGCAGCTTTTATGTAGGTTCATAATTTGAATGAAGATTTTGTTTTTATTAGTATTTATAAAGTTTCTTGATTACATGCAAATTTTGTGTAAAACCTATAATGATATCCAAACTTATAAAGCAATAAATAGAAAAAAAAACAAACAAACAAACAAAAAAACAAAAAAAAACAAAAAAACAAACAAACAAACAAACAAACAAAACAAAACAAAACAAAACAAACAAACAAACAAAAAAAAAAAAAAAAAAAAAAAAACGAAACAAAACTCAGAAGCATAAAATTATAAAAAAGAGTTAAATTAAGAATTTATTCTGAAAACATAATTTGTTTAAAAAAAACAAAAGCAGCAAGCTACATGCCTTTAGGTCTATATTTTAATCCTCTTAAAATTTGTGGTACAATGGTAAGTTAAGCAACACCAATGGTAAATAAACCAACACTCTAAAATATTCTTTAAAATTAAGAAAGAACTTAATCTTTTGTAAATATTCTTAATATTCCTCAAAACTATATTAGTTATTTACTAAAGTCTAAAGTAAAATGTAACAAGTTTGATCCTGCTACATAGTGACATAAGAAGAAGGAGGAAAATTTTTAAAAAGCCTATTTTATCTTACCTATACCAAAATTTTTCAAATATCACTTCATCTATTGTGATAGTTTCCATGACGAAGTTTCATCTATTTGCATTGGTTTCATGATATTAATTTGTGGGTTTCATGATATTAGTTCATCTTTGTACATGTGGCTTTGGTTTATCAGATGTAGGACTACAATCTGGATGTCACCATTTAAGTTTGGTAAAAAAATTAATGGTGTTTAAATCTAACAGATTTAATGGAAAAATTATATATTTTCATATTTTACCAACAATATCATTTAAAGAGGTAAAGCGTGATAAGTAATTGTTTAAAAATAATGTAATATTAGTCATTTTTTTCTTTTTTATTATAATATTTGTACTTAATAAATTTGTAAATGATAGAGAAATATATTAAATTTTATTTGAGATTTATATTACATGTTATGCACTTGTATACACTCGGAGTAAGTTCAATTAACATAATTGAAATTATAATTGATACTAAAGAACTAAATAGATGATCACAATTTAAATAAACATTAGTAATATCGTTGAAATGTTATATTTAATATTTTAATTTAATACAAATATATTAAATTTGTGTTTCTTTAATATAAATTTATTATGAACAAATGATCTTAGGAGTTTATACTTCTTTTTTCTTATATACATGTGACAATGATCTTAAATGATCTAAGGCATATTCACAAATCTCTATATAAAAAATCACAACTTTGAAAATATAAGTTGTCGAAAATGTTTGCTCATTAGGCTAAGACTTTTTAGCATCCAACCCATATTTATAATATAATATTTTTCTAAAGTTTTCTAATATTTATTATAAGCTTCTTAATCAAACTTAATAATATTTATTAAAAGTTTGTTAATCAAATTTAAATAGTAAATTTGGAAATAACTGTTTTGAAAAATGGTTTTTATTTTTAATTTTTATGTTTAAAATTTGTTTTTTATTTTCATTTAAAAAAATGTATATCATTAACTTTTTTTAGTAAAAAAATATATTATTTTACACAACAACAACAAAATTGGTTTAGTTAAAAAATATAGTATTTTAAAAAAGGAAATTAAATTTTATATTATTTTAACTAAAATTGTTAATTTATCAAATATAAAGTGTGCTTTATTTTTTTATTTTTATTTATGTGTGTCGCTTATTCATAAATTTTAAATAAAAAATTCTAAAATAAAAAATACCTTTACAATATACCCAATTACCATTTATTATTTTAAATAAGATAATCTAAATATTATTTATATTATTTTATTCATCTTTTTTCCAAAACATCAACAAGTTATGAGACAGCCAATGGTTGAATACTTAGCCCAAAAAAAAATTGAAAAAAAATCCCTCACAATTTTCACATTATTAGTCTAGCATCCTGTTAAGTGTCATGCTAAATTTATCAACACCATCTAATTATGCATTGTACTAAACAATTTGTAATTCAAATCTATATGAATGTGACATTTATTTAGTTGTATGTGCACATAATTTAAATGTAATCCCAACCAAAATTACTACTTCTTAATTGAACTACAAGATTTTTTTTGGGGAGGAAATATAAATTGTCAAACTTTGTCATATAAACCCAAATACAATTGTGCTTTGTAAAATAATTTCATGGATAATCATTTTTTTTAACTTACATATATATAATATATATTAATCTTCTTCATATTATACTAATGCCAGTTTAAAATTTTAAATATTTTATAGTATGTTTTATATGGATCATGCTAACAACTTCTATATATAAATTTTGTAGCAACATAATCCTTAATCTCAATGGCACTGACTAAGTTGCCTTAAAACACTTGTTGTACATGTTTTGTATATTATATCATGAGCACAAATTCTTTTATATATCATTTTCTTTCCATATATATAATTCAAAATTTTGTATTATATATATATATATATGTATGAGAAAATTTATATTTAAAAAAAAATTACTATTAATTTAGAATAATTATTATTTTTATAAGATTTTTTTATATTAATTTTTCCTTTTCCAAGAAATTTATATATTATATTTTACATAAATATAAAATATAATATATTTTCTTTTTTAATGTAAAATATAAAGGTGGAGCTATATAAATTAAATAAATGATAATGACAAAAAATTACCTTATAATACATCTAACAATAAAAAAATCATAAAATTGAACTCTATTATTATTATTATAAAAAGAAATAATATTAGTTAACATATAAAAAACACATAACAATATTTAACCATAGGAAATGCATCTCCACTTTACTATGGAGACTTTTAATCTATAAATAAGCTATTTTACAATAGTATGGCTTACTAATACCACATGCCCAAAAAATCATAACTAGTTCATATGATAAAGGGGATCCCTGCTTTTGACATAGATCTCAATTCTACTTCCAAAAAAATTTAGAATAATGTTAGGAGTAGTCTAAGGAGGTGACATTTTTGTTTGAAGACAATGAAATTTCACTAATTTAAGAAAATTTAGCCGAAATTTTTGGAAATCTTGATTACAGATGTTAAATTCTAGGTTTTTGGTGCCTTGGAAGTTTATTCTAGATTTTTGGTGCCCTGGAAGTTTTTGACAGTGGTGCCTTGGAAGTTTATTCTAAATTTTTGGTGCCCTGGAGGTTTTTGACAGTGCTGAATCTATTTCCACTCTCAAACACACAAGTCAAACACTCCTACTACCAAATTAAAAAAAAAAACAAAAAAAACAAAATCAAAAACCTATTGCCCTGTAAACAACACTATAATTTTACTTTAAAATAGCCAGAGACAAAATTATACATCCAAAATTGACATGACAAAATTAGGCGTTAAATTTATAACAAAGACAAAATTATGTATGCAAACTTTACAACACAAGGAGACCTGATGCGATTGAGTTTTCTTAGTGTGCGTGTAAATATAAGAGATTCAGATTAGAATTTCATTGTGAGTGGACAAAAAAAAATCAGAGATTCAGATTAGAATTTCATTGTGAGTGAACAAAAAAGTCAGATTAGAAGTCAATAAAAACTTATATAGTCCAGCATCGAACCCTGCAATGAGACCCACCACCAAAGGAAATGCTGCTAGTTCCAAATCACCGATGTGTCCAATGAATGCCTGCGTAATCACAGTTCATCCATGTGTATAGCCGCCACTGCACAACTACGTCAAATAATGGTGCAGTGGGGAAACTCAAAATCAGTGGAGTCACGGGTGTCTATATCCATCCAATTTGCAATAAGAAGAGGACAAAATCAAAATAACAAGTGTAGAGCGGGGGTCAATTTCTTCCCGTCTGTCCCCTCAGTACGAAAACAACTGGGGCCATGTATTGCCAGACACATTACATTAGATAAGTAAGAATCGTCATCATCAAATTCCTGTACATACCTTATTCCTAATTCCTAGAGAGACATACGTGGCCGTATGTTAACCACTCAACAAAATATCTCAATTTCAATGGTTGAATTTTCAACAAGAGTCACGTGGGTGGCAATGCCATTGATTTTGATATTGTACCCGTCTAATTCTTAGAGAGACATATGTGGCCGTATGTTAACCACTCAACAAAACATCTCAATTTCAATGGTTGAATTTTCAACGAGAGTCACGTGGGTGGCAATGCCATTGTTTTTGATATCGTACCCGTTTGTTAACCACTCAACAAAATATCTCAATATTTGAAGAAGCCATTGAACTCACAGTCCACCCTCCAGTTCACTCAGACTTTCTGCAATCGGGCACAGTGGCCCGTCGACCTATTCAAAGTCAATATTCCCAAAATTCCAGGTATTTTATCCAAATTCACTAGAAACCTTGTCTCATTTTTGAACCAGTTACTTGCATTGCTTGGAATTAATAAGAAATTAAGTGAAAGAACTGCACAGTGACCCAAGACTACTATGCTCTAAAACCCCATTACCCTTAAAAACCGAAAATTTACTTTCCCCCATTCTTAAATCCACAAGAACTAAGAATGTTTGCCCCTATCGCCATGGATGTCAGGCCAATTACTACTCCTCACTTGGACCTGGACCACCTTCCCCTTGCTGATAAAGATTTTCAAACCAAAGACACCTCTGTCCTTGAATCCCCTATCAACCTGTACTGTCGATACAGGGACCAATACCTAAACCAAGCTGATAAAATAGGTCTGTGGGAATCTAATTTACCCAAGTATCAATTCCCTGAGGTGCACATTTTCCCTAAAATCATTCATTATTGCCATGCAAACTACATTCCCAGTCAAAGAGCAGTGATGTCCCCTGACCACACCATACTTTTCACCATCACTGCTGAGTCAATCAATGAAACGCTGCAACTACAACCAGGGCAGAACTTAACCCCTATTTCAATTGGAGACCTACTAGACCAATTTCCCAAGCTTACCACTGCCAAGATTGCTGAAATGCTTCAGACCTTCATCAGGGAGGGAAAGCATGTCCCAACAGAACCTCCTCCATATGTGGCTACCATATTTTCCCCATTTGGTCAGGATATAGTAGCAATGATCTCTTATGTTTTAGGCTATACCACCAGTGAGTACATAGATGAAATCATTTTAGCCTTCATGTCCATTTTTACTCCAGGACAGCCCCCTACTGTCATGTATGATTATGCCAAATACATAGCTGATAAGATGCATGAACAATTTTTGAGAATGAGTAATGAAAGAGTGCTTAAGTATTCTTTAGTTTTGTACCACCTTTTCTTATACTATCAAACTGAAAAGTTCCCATTCACTCTCCAAAAGCTTGACACTAAAGGTCATCCTAGGTCAGTAATTTTTTGGACTCCTTTGATACATAAACATGATTCCCCATATCCATACACAGATTTCATTGATCTTTTTGTACATCCAGTAGTGACCATGCTACTAGGAAGTCCTCCTCTAAGAATCAGTTCAAATATCAGGAGTATCTTGCAGCTATCAAAACAACACAAAGTGGGAGATTGGTACTTGTACCAAAATCACACAGAAATTAGGATCTATGGCTGTGAGTTGGCCCCATATAAACTGCCCAGATACCTCCCAATGAGGTTATTTGCTCTAGAGTACTACAGGCAGATAATCAACTCAGATGAGGTACATTTTGTTAAAGCCAAAAAGAAGGCCCAACTCAGAATCAAAGATCAACTAGGCCCCTTTGTATGCAATAGCAGAGAAGCTGGAAGAGAAGCAGAAGAAATCCTTCAGAGACTCAAACTAAAACAAAGCTTCATATGGAGATATGACCTCTGTGACTTCATCTACAATAGAAGACGGAAAAATAAGATGACTCCCTACATTCACCACCGAATCCCTGAAATAGAGAAATATGCAAATCAGTTGGAATGGGTGGAGAATACTCTAGTGGACAGAGATAGCATTGAAGTTGTTGTTGAAAATGCACTAATTGATCTAGAGAAAAGGCTTGATGAAGGTTCTTTCCTGCAGGTGCCAAGAGAATCTCAAGCACAAGGAGAATCACAGGCACACAGTGAACAACATACAGAAGAAGAGTCCCAGGTGCAAGAAGAGTCAGAACAACCAGACTTATCAGAAGAACTGACTCAAACAGGTACACAACAGCCCAATATGAGTACTCCCCCTAACTTGCAAACTCCTCTAAATGAGGAGAAGAACCTCAAAAGGAATAGGGAGGAGGCCACTACATCAGGCAGAGCAACCATACAAACATATGCAAAAACCAGCCTAGTCAAGAGGCAGAGGTTAGACCCTGTTTCAGAGCAAGAATTCTCAAAAGAAACAATGGGGGCTACCAGTACAAAGAAAGAAAGAAGTAGACCTGCCACTCCTTCTGGTGGCACACCAAAATCTTCCACATCTCATACTCAGATGTTGGAAAGGCAACAGAATGTTGAAGTGTCCTCATTTAGGATGCCAACGGATAAAGATCAAGATATCAGAGAAGGTATAGGGACATCAAAGCCAAGAATGAGAGGCTAAAAGCCCAGACTTACTCACAATACTTAAAGATGGCACCTACCAACCAAACAAGGTTGATGTCAGCCTATGATGTGAAAGAAGGCAAAATGCAAATGACATTCATGAAGCCTACCACACAACAACTAAGATTAGCAGCTGACTTCCAGAAGATAGATTTTGAAGTGCTGGCAAAGGACATACATCCTATTGACCAGATTGAGTTGCACAAACAGAGAGGGGAGATGATTTACTCCTCCTTGACAGAGAAAGCCATTGCATCCCACCATTTGCAGAACTCCCTGAATGATATATTAGCTCAGTTCCAATTGGAGAAGGCCTCTTCACAGGCAAAAGACACCAGAATCAAGTCCTTAAAGGACTTAATCATTGAGTTGGGGCACGATCCCAAAGATGTAAAGGCCACTGAAAAGTTGATAAAGAAGAAGAATGATGACATAACTGCTTTGAAGAAGCAACTCAAAATTCCACCATTGCATCATCCACAAACAACAAAAGTCCTGGAAACACGAAAAAGACAAGAAGAGCTTATGGACTTGGTCCTAAAGCTAAATGACCAATTGAAAGAAACTGAGAAAGAATTGGACACATTGATTCAGTCCAAACAGAGTGAAATGGCCACTACTTCCACAACTGCCATTCCCACAGTAACAACTACAGTCCCTTCGACATTGGCAGCCTCTTTAGCACCAACAACTCCACCTACTACAACACTACCAGTCATAACTGAGTCTACAACTTCGGGTACCTCAACAGAAAAGACAACAGAGTTAGTGAAAGCCATGGAGAAAACGTCCATCCAGGCAACAGAGCTTAAGAGGCTTAAGGAGAAAGTGGCAAACCTAGAAACTGACTGCAAGCTTGCCCAAATACAATAGAAAGAAGAAGCACAGAAAGCCCTAAGGATGGGTGAGAAGATAAAGGTCCTCGAAAAAAATTTAACTTTGCAAAAGCCACCAGGATAGACTAAGGAGATGCTCTGGACCAATATCATTGACTCTGTCAATGATATTTGGCCATCAATTCAAGTAATATTTGAGCAAACAGAAATGGTGAAAGTGGCCACCGAAGCAATTCAAAATATAAAGGAAGACCTAGGAGACCAGCCTGAGAATGCTAATCGACTCATCCATTTCTTAAACAACAAGAACAGGCATGAACTAAATGAGCTTGGTGTGGAGGACAGAACTGAAGCCATCATTAAAGTCAAAAGGGTCCTTTCTAAAAGAAACCTTATGCTTAAACTGGAGGAAAATTTTCATAACATGCAGGTTGGCATTGATAGATTCATGGAAAGTTTTCAAATTTTGAGGGAGAAAGGCCTTCCCAGTCCCATGGTCATCCATGACAAACTTATGACCCAATTGGACTATGTTGACATATTAAAGAAATTGTCCAAGGAACAAGAAAGCACTTCAGGGGTTAAAGCATTGCCAACAGGGAAAGTATTATATGATACTTTAGAAAATCTATTCTTCCTAGAGTATGAGGTGAAACATATATTTGTCATCAAACCAAAATTTGCTAAATACACTAAGGCAGACGAGATATATAGAAGGATGCTCAAGGTAAAGTTACCTGAAGATGAATGGTGGGAAAAAATGACAGATTTACTATAAGTTACCACAGTAAATCTGAAGGCAGGTGAAAGGACAGATAAACAGGGTCAAAGAGTAACAGGTTAAAGAGTATCAGTGAAAGATTAAAGACAAAGGTGATTCCAGCGTACAAATATCAGCCAGCCTAAAAGGGCTCAATTTCAACTGCAACAGCCAGCACTACCACAATAAGAGGGACATCATGATGCAGTTTTCCATCTGTCTCTATCTTCATGCTTGAAGATATTTTGATTTCCTAGATTAATTCTCAAACTGTTATGAGATATTTTGTAATATTTTTTGTATAAATACTTCACATTTCGAAGTATTTAGGGTGGATTCAAAGACATTTTTGTAGACATTTTCCTATCAAGTTAAAGTGCTATTGTATCAAGACTGGATTGGCTTGCTGGATCAAGGAATAAAGTAAAGACATTTCACATGATTCTTGTGTAAAGAGGAAATCAAATAAGTATTTTCTCTCATGTGTATTATTTTTTTTCTTTATGTTTATTGATAATCATATTTGTTTCTATGAAATCTGAGTGGTAAACTAGGAAAGATATTTCAGAACTGGCTTTAATGCTCTTTGTCTTGATTGTTTACATTCTTAATGTTTTCTGCTAAACTATCTTAGTTAGGGAATTCTTAAATGCTCCCTTACTTCCGTAGTTTCCCCCTCAGTCTATAGTAAAGGATTCTTAGTTGCCCTTTGCTCATGATCACCTCCTGCTCTTCATCTTGATCCCGATATAAGGATTCTTCATTGCCCTTTCACCCTGGTTAGGACTATCTCATCCATTGAACCTAAAGATTTGCCTTTTGCTTTGCTAGCCTGCCCTGTGAACACTCCCTTTAGTGATCTGGTCTAGTTAAGCCATCCTTTGATTGACTCCATAGCCCAATGGCTTGAAGGCCTTGTTCCATCCATCTGTTCCTAGAATTCCACCACCCAACCAAATTCAAAACCTTATGAACACTAAGAACTAGCCTAAAATCCCACCCAAAACAAAGTTAAATTATAAAGAGAGAGTCCTCTCTGGACTTAGGTTGGCTAGAACCTGAGTCTAAAAGATTAGGTTTGTGGTTACCTCGAATTATTCCTTCTTTGATAGCTTCTAGGGAAGACTTCTGAGTGATAACAGAATCTTGCACAATTATTTCAGCTTCCCTGGTTCTTTTTCTACCTTCTTTGGATGGTTATGCTTGAGTGGCTCTCTCCACTCTCTGCTCCTCAATTTGTGGCTGCTCCACAACTTCTTGAGGATCCTCCTTTGGAGCTAAAAGATCCTCTTCTTGTGGGATTTAAAACTCCCTCTCAAGAGAGCATCGCATTGCTTTCTCCTCATTAAAATTTACATCTCTTTGCACAAATCTCATTCTAAGGGATGGAAAGTACACACGGTAGTTGAGTGGAGTTTTTGTGTAACCCACAAATATCCCCAACTATGTTGTTGACTCAATATTCTTCCTTGATTCTTTGGAGACATGGCAGTAAACAGAGGCTCCAAAAATCTTGAAGTGTGACACATCCGACTTCCTCCCCGATAAAGCCTCCTCTAGTGTAATCATACCAAGAATCTGATGAGGACTTCAGTTCTAGAAATAGACTGTTGTGTTGCATGCCCCAATCCACAATTGTAGAGGTAGGCCTTGGTCATGCAACATCACCTTCGCTTCTCCCACAATGCTACAGTTATTTCTCTCAACCACCCCATTCTGTTGTGGGTTGTGGGGTGTTGTCAAATCTCGTCGAATGCATTCTTTCGCACAAAAAATTTTGAATTCATTCGACACGTACTCACCGCCATTATTGCTCCTGAGAGTTTTCACCTTATTTCTAGTTTCTTTCACAACTAGTGCCTTGAATTCTATGAACTTGGAGAATGTTTCATCTTTCTTCCTCATGCAGAAGATCCATCACTTCCATGAGAAGTCATCAATAAAAATGACAAAATATTTGTGTCTAGTAGTGGAGGTCGTCGAAAAAGGTCCATAGCCATCAAATTGGATCCTTTCTAGAACTCCATGTGCTTTCATGTCCCGATCATGGAATGTGGATTTTGTGTACTTCCCCAAAGTACATCCTTTGCATACATCATGCTTCTCTAGTGCTCCTTTAGGGAGGCTAATGGTTATTTGTTGCATAATCTTCAAGGCACCATGATGCAAATGGCTAAGTCTTTTGTGCCAAAGTTCACCGACATCACAACCCTGCACTTTCTCCGCCTCAGTGATTAATGCAACACAATCTTCCACATCTAGCTTATATAGGTTCTTCACACGAAACCTGATTTGTTTCACTTGTCCCATGGCTATGTGTCTCAGGAATGCTTTTCCTTTGATGACGATCAAATCATAACAATGATATTCCAAAACTGCAATAGAAATGAGGATTTTCTTTAGGCTCAGAACAGACATGACATCCTTAATCCTGAGAGGGGAGCCTAGCTCCCTCTAAAAGGTAACTGTACCAACCCCGATCACGTATACTTTATGCCGTCTCCTAGCTCGATGTGCATCTGGATATCTTTCTCCTCCAGGTCACTGAAAAATTCTCTACACCATGTCATGTGGAATAAGGCACCTGAGTCTAAGTACCACATGCTCCCCATTGATGTGTTGTCCATGTATGCGATAAGGGTAAATTCAAGCTCGAATTGTGAAGCCAAGGATTCACCTGTTGTTCCTCCCGAGGTCTTCTTTCTTTCATTTTTGTGTAGGAACTTCATGGCATAATGTCTGAATTCATGACAATGGAAGCATTTAATTTTGGAAAAATCTTTCTTCTTGCCCTCTTGGCTAGATTTTGGTTTGGTTTGAGATTTCTTCCCTTTTCCTTTCTTTCCCTTTCCAACCAATGCAAATTTTTCTTCATCCTCACCCTTGGATGAAGTCCCATCTATGGTATTCCATCTTATTTCCTCGTGTACCAAATTGGACCATAAGTATTCCCAATTCAGTAGTTTCTCCCTCCCGTTAACTGAATCTTGATAGTTATACCAGATCTTGGGAAGGCCCAAAAGGGATAGGCTTACCAAGTCGTCCACTGAAACAATAACACCAACTCCTTCAAGCTCATCACGAACTTGTGTGAACCTGTTTCGATACTGCGGGATAATGTCATTCTTTTGCATCTTGATATTTCAGAGTTTATCTTTGAGCGCCAGATTCCTGTGGTCACTACTATTCCAAAACAGATCTGTCAGTGCATGTCACATTACATAAGGATTTTCTTTCCCATGGATATTAGTGACAATGTGGTCTCATACGCCCTCCAGTATTATTCTCCTCGACTTGGCTACATCTTTCTTCCACTGAACAAGGTTCTATGCATCAAATATTTATGGTTTTGCAACATCTCTCTTGATGTATTCTAGCAATCTATTGTCATCAAATACCACCTCCATGCGATGAAATTAGATTTCCCTTCCAAGGAATACTCTAGCCTCAGGTTGTTGAAGGTCAGCTTCTCAACTTTGAAGAGATCCTACTCCACTGAATTGCAAATTCAAACCTCCTGAGAAAAAACTTCGAAATTCTAGCTCTAATGTGAATATGGCTCTGATACCATGTATAAATTATGGTGTAGATTTGAAACTGCTCTTGAAGTTTTAATCAAAATCACAAGACACAAACCTACCCTAGTGCTCTGCGGAAGTTAATTCACAATTCAGAACAAAAGTTTCAAACATGCAATAAGAAATAACACACTACACAATATTTTTCTTGGGGAAAGTGATCTACTAAAAACCCCAGTGTCTTCTTGCATTAATATGATGAATATAGATGTATTACAATTTCTTTTCTCAACCGAGCACAACCTGCAAATGTATAACCTATCTCTCTACTCACTAAGAAGTTCTGAACCATAATTCCTTGATTTATGCCTCTGCTTGAGTCCCTATTTCCTTGCACAATTCATGAGAAATTAGGCCCCTATTATTTAGGAATCTATCCAAAATGAATTGCGCAATTCCCAAGGTTGATCATAAGACTGCATGCAACACCTGTACACTCAAGATTAGTCTACAATTAATGTTATATTGCCTTGGAATATCCACCACAACTGGGGAACTCAAATTCTCTGCATGTAGTAGTTATTTTGGGCTGACTAATCAGTTAATTGGATGATCCTTGAGTTTGACTGAAGTTCCACTGCACAATTGACCTTCCACTAGTTCCTCCAACAATTGGAACTACTTTAACTGAAAATAGCTTGATATAACTAAATTTGATTGCTACAAATTAGCAATCACACATGCTTAACTGAACTCTAACTTTTCCAACTCGAATTTACTAAGTGAATTGGGTGACACAAGCTATGTCAAGTTAATTGCATCCAAGTTTTCTGTTAATTTGGAAATTCGAATTTTCTCAACTTAATCAAGGTAAAACCAAATTGAGATATTCTTGCTACATTTTTCAACATAAGTGATTCTAAATTATAGTGAAAACAAGCCAAGTAGAATTTACATCACAAGTAAAGTTGAAAGTGAGGTGAGCATAACTGTGTATAAAGGTTTTGTAAGTCGTTAGCGTTTTCATCATAATGTGTGCCTTCATATATCATTGTAGAGGTAACCTTGATAGTTTACTTCCCACTCTTTTATTGAGATTTTTTTATTTTTTTGAAGAGTGGGGTCAAATCTGTAGTGGTGACAACTATCATTGGATGCTATCCACAAATGCAAGTTGACTCATTACCATTATTCCAGAAAACCAAGGCCATAAGCAATTAACTAGCTGGTGGTCTGTAAGGGTGTGAGCTCTTAGCCAAACCTAACTAGTTTTAAATCTAGTAATTAATTTAATTTAATTTATAATTAAATATATATTTTCAAAAATTATAGTACAGATGTTTGCATTTTTTAAAATCACTTTCTTTATACAATTTTTATATAACTTTATACTAGTTTCATATAACTTTTATTATTAGTCTTTGCCAAGGCAAGACTATAGCCATCGATTTGCGTGTTGATCACTAATAGTTTAGCGTTAACCATGATAACTTCTAATGTTTAACTTTAGAAATCATCAACGTATTTTTTTAATTAAAAAAATAATAATTTGTTATCATGTGATTGGCTTAAAAGTTTGGGTGTCTTATTTCAATATTTTAGACATGTGTCCCATGTCACCCATGAAATTTGGTCACCCTCACAATTCACCAATTTTCATGGGGATCATGGTTGGAATCTTGTAATCAAAATAAAACAAATCAATAATTCAAACCAATTTTTATTAATTAACTCTTTGTATTGACTAATTGTAAATACGAACATAACATAAGATTAATATGGTTGTATTGAGTTAACATATCTTTATTATTTAGAAATTTACATGTTAAATAATCAAATAAAGAAAATATCCTAATTAAAATATATATATTTGATCTGAATTGGATCATTATATTGTTTTCCATCCATCTCGATGCATTTGGAGTGGAAAAAGTGGAGGAATCAACTCACGGGACCATTTTTTCTGTAGGACTCAGTTTGGCGAAACGAGGTCTGAACCTTCTAGGAGAGTTTTGAGGCGTAAAAAGATGTTTTTTGGGGGTAAATTTCTTCCACTTTCATGTAACACCTTTCGATGTTATTCTACACACAGATATCTTCTAACGACGCAAGAAGCGCGTCAATCAAAGTCTATATGCAAAAGTTATGTCACTCAGAAGTTGACCTTCTTGTTTTCACACCTATAGTTTGGGAGGATACCACATCAACCCCCATTATTCATGGAAAATGGGCTAGCTGCATGTTTATTATGTAAAAGACTCTAGAAGAGTCTAGATTGTAACTCTAGTTAAGAGTTGATTTAGTCAAAATTAACCACTAGTAGGCTATCGGGTTGTGTTATAACCGAGCCACTAGGAGGAAGAGGCATCCCATTCTTTCGAGAGAATTTTATTCCATAACTGAGCAAAGATAACTAGGAGAGATAGGAGGTAGAGCACACAGAGAGGATCTATGCACTGTATAATTCCACGGGCCACAGGCATTACTTCTTTGTACTTGCAGGCATATTTCCAGACAGAGAAAGAGAGCGAAGCGACTTCACCTTCCAACTAGGTTTTCTCCTAAAAGGGTTTCCCAAAGAGCATATCTTGTGTATTATGTGTGTGTGATCTTATTTTTTCGTTCTCTACTTTTCTATACAATTTCCATTCATATGCATGCACTAATTACAGTGAAGTCTACAGATCTAGAATTTTAATAAGCCTGTAATAATGTAAAAATATAGTATTTTAATATATTATTATCATATATGTTGTGACGAACTGTCCAGTGGAATATCCATGGAATTTTACGGATCGTTTGGTATCAGAGCATATTTATTTGGGTATTTGTGGATATTTGCATGGGATCTAGGTCGGTGGGGTCGAAAATTGTAAAACCCTAATCATGATTGATGAATTTGTAAATGAACCTCGTGATCCTACAGAGGTGAGGTTTTCGCAGCTCGAAGAACAAATCACAGATATAAACTGCAATGTAAACCTCCTCATGGTGGCTCTAAGAAATAAGATAGGGATATTTGGAGAAGATGGGGGTTTGAATGCAGAGGACAAATCAGAAGGGGGATCAGGAGATTAGGAAGACACAAAGAACCAACCGAAGAAAGAACCCGGAAATGATCAACCGAGTTCGAGTGTCTTGAATCAATCCATGTTCAAAATGGAAGAAAAAGTCGATATTAAATTGTACCATGGCGAGATCAACGCTCTGAAGCTGAACCATTGGTTGTAGTAAGTGGAAGTTTATTTCATCATCCATCAAATCAAAAAGGGAAAAAGATCTCATTCATGTGGTTGAAATTAGAGGGTCGTGCATTGACTTACTGGGAGAGCCACACAGAAACCCTGAGGTTGAAGGGAGAAACTCCAGTGACTAAGTGGGAGGATTTCAAAACCCTCATTAAGTCACGATTTTATCACATTGGGTACTTGGAGGACCAGTTGATCCTGTGGCATTACTTCAGGCAAAAGTCAGGCTAAAGCGTGAATGAGTATGCCACATAATTGAGAAAGATGGCTATCATGTTGGGTATCTCTCTAAAGAACCCATATGTACTCCTCAAATATTGTGGGGGTCTACGCTGCTATCTATCATAAAGTGATGTTGTTCAAGCCAAAATCGGTGGACGAGGCTTGTGTACAGGCACAATCCCTGGAGAACATAAGCCTAAAAAGAGCGCAATCAAGTGGATCGAAGTAGAAGGAGCAAAAGGAAGCTTCCAAGGAGGGGAAGAAGAAGAAAAAGGGGGAAAATATAAAAAGACAACAACCACAACACACCAGTGCAAATATCCTAGCAACCACTACAAACATTGCAACATTGATGACCATACAGAGGAGAAGTGTTGGAAATTGCATCCAGAGCTAAACCCGAAGAACAAGAAGAAATATAATAATAAGAAGAATCTCATGGCCATTGATTCAAGCAACCAAGTTGAAAGCAACTCAAACGTGGATGAGAAGATTGTCTGTAAATCAGTGCAGAAGGAGGTGAATCTTAGTAACCTTTAACAACAAGAAGAGAAAGAAATGACCAAACTCTTCCATATAAAGATATAGGTCAAGAAGACAAAGATTGATGCTCTATTTGACTCAGGATCGCAGGCGAATGTCATTGTAGAAAAGTTGGTCAAGAAGTTGGGGCTGGAAGTTCGTGATCATCCAAACCCATATCCACTAGGATGGGTAAATAAGGATGCAGCGCTAAAGGTAACAAAACAATGCAAAATTATATTTGTTATTAGTTTTGATTTTATTAATGAAGTAGATCTAGATGTGGTTCCCCTTGATGTATGTGAAGTCGTGTTTTGGAGTCCATACATGTACATGCGTGATGCAATATTCATGAGGAGAGCTAACTAGTATCGGCTCATCTAGGATGGAAATTGTTCATCATCAATGCGCACAAAGGAAAGTGAAAATTTTCATTGGTAAGTGCCAACCAAGCCAAGAAATTGATAAGTTCCAGCAAGAAGTATGTTTTATTGTTTTGAAGAGAAAGTCAATCTAAAGAGGAGTCAATAAGAGGCAAGGTATCCCTGGAGGGGTGTACTAAGAAACAAAAACAACAATTGGAGGAGTTGTTGCAGGCATACAAGGATGTGTTCTGAGAGCCTAAAGGGTTACCACCTAAGAGAGAAGTGGAGCACGAGATCTAATTATTTCCAGACTCCCCATTGTCAAATATTGGGTTGTATAAGCAATCAGTTATAGAAGCAAGTGAGGTGAAGAAACAATTGCAGTAGTTATTCGAACATGGTTTCACTCGACTGAGTACATCACCATATGGGTCAACCATCATCATTGTGCCAAAGAATGATGGGACTTGGTGAATGTGTATAGATTACAGGGCGTTGAATAAAATCACTCTCAAGAATAGATACCCCCTGTCCAGGATAAACGATCTGCTAAATCAGTTGCAGTAAGAAAAGTATTTCACCAAGCTAAACTTGAATTATGGATATCACTAGGTTTGAGTCAAAGAAGAAGATGCGTGGAAGACCGCCTTCAAAACCAAGCAACGTTTGTATGAGTGATTAGTTATGCCATTTGGCCTATGTAATGCACAAGCTATCTGGATTATATACTAGTATATAGTGCTACATCAAAGGAGCATATTTCACATTTGACGCATGTGATGGAAACATTGAAGAAGCACCAGCTACTAAAAAATCTCAAGAAGTGTGAGTTTGTGCAACAATCTTTGGTATATTTGGGCTATGTGATCAGTGGAGGAGAGTTGAAGATAGATCCTTCCAAGATGGAGGCCATCATGAAATGATCGGTGCCTACTAATATTTCTAAGGCCGGGAGTTTCATTTGGGTGGAACAGTACCTAAGGAAATTCGTAGCCTCATTTTGAGTGATAGCAACACTGCTCCACACCATAACAACAAGTGGCAAGAGTTTCTAGTTGTGAAAAGGTCAGCAAAAGGCTTTCGAGGAGCTAAATAAGAAGATCAATCAAGCACCAATTCTGACATTACCAAACTTGCAGTGACACTTTGAAGTGGAGATAGATGCGAGTGGGTATGCTATGGAAGTTATCTTGATGCAAGGAGGAAGGCCCGTTTGCTACCATTCTGAAGCATTTCGTGGGGTATTTCTTAACTACCCTACCTACGATAAGGAGCTCTATGCCATGGTGCAAGATTTGAAAATGTGGAAGCACTATCAGATGGGAAAGGAGACAATAATCCACACAGATCACCAACTATTACAGTACTTGCAGGGCCAGAGTAAGCTACAACAGACCAGGCATTAAAAGTGGATGGGGTTTTTACAGCAGTTTCATTTGGTGATCAAGTATAAGAAGGGAAACACAAACAAGTTGGTCGATATGCTTTCAAGGTCACCCACATCAAAGATTACATCTTTGGGTACTCTTATGCACATGGAGTCATTCACCCATGATGTATACAAAGAGGCATATTCAGAAGATGAGCACTGCAAGGAGGTGCATCAACAATTGTAGAGCCAGAGTCATGTGCATGATGGCAACAACACCATTGAATACCATCTCCAGGATGGGTTACTCTATAGGTTGGATAAGTTATGTGTTCCTAAAGGTGAGCGTTTGCAATTGATTAGAGAGGCTCACACCATCAAGGTTGCAGGGAACTTTGGTGTAGGGAATTATGTGGATAACTTGCATAGGTATGTGTATTGGCCCAAGATGCAAGAGCAAGTAGCTAGGTTCATAAGAGGATGCGTGCTTTATTCTACCAGCAAGCCTGGAAATAGGAAACAAGGTTTATTTGAGACTTGTTTTGGATATTTTCTACCTTCACCTTTGGATATTGCATATGGGGAGAAAGGAGGAGTGAGGGAAGAACTTATAGGAGATGCTTTGAGGGTTGGAAAAATTATAGAGAAGATCAGGCTGATCCATCTACAGGTACAAGAAACACTACAAAAGTCACAGGATAAGTATAAGGCTATGCATGATCAGCACAGAACAGAGAAATCATTCAAGGTGGGAGACAGAATATGGCTATAGATGAACACGGAGAGGTTGTAATGGCCTGGTAAGAAAATCAAGACTCTAAGGTATGGTCCCTTTGAGACACTGGAAAAGGTGGGTGATAATTCCTATCGACTAGTTTACGACCGTTTATGTGCATTTATTCAGTTGTGAATGTAGAGAATTTGAAATTGTATGAGCCTTCCATGCTAGATCAGGAAGAGGAACATGTCCTACCTTCTATGGAGGATTTAGCACTATATGCTAAGGCATAGTTGACAGAAGATACAATTTTATAGAAGAGGTCAAGAACTACAAGACAAGGGCAAAATGACCTTTGGAAGATTGGGTTGAAGGGACAACTTCCAGTCAAAACTAAATGGTACACTAGAGATAAGGTGGTACCTCATTCAGTAGAAGCTTTTGGCGACCAAAAGCCTCCAATATTGGTGAGGTGTGATCCTAATTGATCATTATATTGTTTGTCATCCATCTCGATACATTTGGAATGTAAAACGCGGAGGAATTAGCTCACGAGACCATTTTTACCGGCGAACCTTATTTTGCAAAACGGGGTATGAAACCTTCTGGGAGAGTTTTGAGGCATCAAACGATGTTTTTTGGGGGTAAAAATTTGTTGCTTAAGAATGAAATTTTTTCATGCTATTATAAACACATAGATCTTTCCAACGCCACAAGAAACACATCAATCGAAGTAAGTACACAAAAGTTATGTCACTCAAAAGTTGACCTTCCTGTTTTCACACCTATAGTTCGGGAGGATGTCGCTTCAGCCCCCATTATTCATGGAAAAGGGGCTAGCCATGCGTTAATTATGTAAACGACTCTAGAGGAGTCTATATTTTAACTCTAGTTAAGGTTGATGTAGTCAAAATTAACCACTAGTAGGTTATCGGGCTGTGTTATAAATGGGCCACTAAGAGGAAGAGACATTTCATTCTTTCGAGAGCATTTTTCTCCATGGCTGAGCAAAGATAGACAAGAGAGATAGGAGGTAGAGCACACAAAGAGGATTTGTTCACTGTAGCTGCTCACGGGCCACAGACACTTCTTTGTACCTATAGCCATATTTCCAGACAAAGAAAGAGAGCGAAGCGGCCTCACCTTCCAGCTGGGTTTCTCTCGAAAGGGTTTCCCAGAGAGCATATCTTGTGTCTTATGTGTGTGTGAGCTTATTTTGTCATTCTCTACTTTTCTACATAATTTCCATTCGCATGCATGCACTAATTACAGTAAAATCTATAGATCTAGAATTTTAATAAAAGTGCAATAATGTAAAAATACAATATTTTAATAGATAATTATGAGATATTTGTGACGAACTGTCTAGTGGAATATCCATGACAATTTACGGATCAGTATTATTTATTTAAATCAAATTAATGGATATTACTTTTGATTAAAGTTAAATCAGTGAAATATAGACACAAACAAAAAAAATTGTAATTATAAAAAAATAACACAATAGCTATATAAGTTCAAATAATGATATTGTAATTATAAACAAATAACATAATAGTTATATAAGCTTAAATAATGATACATTTTTAAAGTAAATAAATAAATGAAGTTATATATGATTATATGAAATTGTATAGTAATAGATTTTAAGAATCATGAAATTTATATTTAATATAAATAGCTAATTGTAAATATCAATATAATATAACATTAATAAAATAAAAAAACCTTGACAATTCCCCAATTTTCATGGGGATCATGGTTGACATCTTGTAATCAACATAAAAAAAATCCATAATTCAAACTGATATTTATTAATTAACTCTTTGTATTCACTAATTGTAAATATGAACATACGTTAATATGGTTGTGTTGAGTTAACATATCTTTATTATTTAGAAATCAACATGTTAAAATATCAAATATATATATATATATATATATATATATATATATATATATATATATATATATATATATATATAAGTTAAATTAGAAAAAGATATATTGAAAAAAAAAATATAATTATAAACTAGCATCATGTAATGAAAATAAAACAAATCAATAAGTCAAACTATTTTTTATTAAACCCTTTGTATTGACTAATTGTATATACGAACATAACATAACATAACGTTAATATAGTTTTGTTGAGTTAATCTATCCTTATTATATCTTAAAAATGAGTGACCATATATAAATAAGATTTTTTTAATAAAATTAGGAAAAAAATGCTCACAAGGTTCTAAAAATTAATAAATAATTGTCATAATAGTTATTAACTATAAAAACTATATGTAAATAAAGCAAATTTAACAAAGTTAGGAAAGAAAAATGAGATCTTCAAAATTAGTAACTATATACAATAAAACTATTTTAACAAAATTAGGAAAAATTGCAAAAAACTAATAACTAAATAATAACATAATGGCTATATAAACTCAAACGATGATATATATTTAAACATGAATATAATATAATGTTAATATGGTTGTGTTGTGTTAACATATCTTTATTATTTAGAAATCTACATGTTAAAGAGTCAAATAAAGAAAATATCTTAATTAAAATATATATATTATTTACTTAAATGAAATTAGTTGATATTACTTTTGATTAAAGTTAAATTAGAGAGATATACTAAAAAAATTGCAATTATAAATTGACATCTTGTAATCAAAGTAAAATACATCAAGAATTCGAACTATTTTTTTATTAATTAACTCTTTGTATCAACTAATTATAAATACAAACATTTTTTGTAAAGATAATAAAATAAAGAGGAGAAAGTGAATTATGAAATTTAGAAAAAGGTTAATTGTTTCTTGATATCCTTCCACAAAACATGGATCTCTTCCTTGTGATACAAAAGATGGTACATCCAAAACACACAAAAAACCAAATCAAATGCACTTGAATTAACTCACTCTAGTCTTATTAGGCAACCAATAGGAATAGGAAACAAAGTTTATAAGAATCGTCAAACAATTATGTCGGTACAAATGAATAATTGTGAATGGGAAGTGTGATCTGTCAGAAATTGAGGAAATTAATTTTTGGGGATGCTTATAGTCATTGTAGAATTTAACATTATGTTTAATATTTTAGTGAATCTTTCCCTACCTTGTGTTTTCCCTTTATTGTTTTTACTGTCTTTTGTAACATAAATTCCATCTTATCATTATGTTATTTCATTAGTCTTTCATTGCAAGGATTCAGTGTTGGTGAGAAGACTTGGTAGTCTTTTGTAATATAAATTCCATGTTATCATTATGTTATTTCATTAGTCTTTCAATGCAAGGATTCAGTGTTGGTGAGAAGACTTGGTAGACTATTTGCACATGGAGGTAGTCAACCAATTCTTTCGAGAGTATCAGTCTTGCTCTTGTGTGGAGCATTCACCATTTTGTATTTTTCTCGAATGTTGGAGACATGCATTTCACTCTCTCCCCCCCTCTCTCTATTCTTATGTGAATGTTAATATTATATCTTTATTTACCAGTGTTATTGCCTACATTTTAATTTATATTATTCCTTTGTAAATCTTTTTTTAACTTAATAATTTTCTAATCCTATTTTATTTAATAAATAATTTTAATTCCTAACTCTTCATCTAATTTTCATTTGTTTAACTTATTTTTTTTAATAAATAATTTTGATACATCTTCTTTATCTAAAATTTATTTTCACGATTTCTCCCTCCAATTTCCATTTATTTAAATTCATTTTTTTAAATAAATAATTTTGATAGATATTCTTATAAATTCTATTTGTTTTATTTTATAATTTTTAATAGTTACAAATATTTTTTAAACATCTCATGGGTTTTTATATATTTTGAGATTTGCCAGCAGCTTTTATGTAGGTTCATAATTTGAATGAAGATTTTGTTTTTATTAGTATTTATAAAGTTTCTTGATTACATGCAAATTTTGTGTATATTTTCCTTTTTCTTTGGTTTTCTTGGACTACTGAAATTAATTTAATTTGTAAAAAAAAAAAAAAAAATTCTTAAGATGTAGAAGAATTACTCGTTAAAAAAAAAAAATCTCATTGGAAAAAGAAGATTGTAGAGTACCTCTAATTTTTTAGTGAATTGTTTTCATTGTATTTTGTGTGAACAAGTAATGGCTAAAATAACTATGAGATAAAATTATAATTTGATATACAAAACTACATATTTTGTTCAACAAGTCCAACTCTTCATATTTTTTTGTAATTATTTATTTTGTGCTTAAAAACCTATAACTATATCCACCAAACTTATAAAGCAATAAGTAGAAAAAAAAACTCAGAAGCATAAAATTATAAAAAAGAGTTAAATTAAGAATTTATTCTAAAAACATAATTTGTTTAAAAAAAACAAAAGCAGCAAGCTACATGCCTTTAGGTATATATTTTAATCCTCTTAAAAATTTGTGGTACAATGGTAAGTTAAGCAACACCAATGGTAAATAAACCAACACTCTAAAATATTCATTAAAATTAAGAAAGAACTTAATCTTCTGTAAATATTCTTAATATTCCTCAAAACTATATTAATTATTTACTAAAGTCTAAGGTAAAATGTAACAAGTTTGATCTTCGGTCTATATCTTAATCCTCTTAAAATTTGTGGTACAATGGTAAGTTAAGCAACACTAATGGTAAGTAAACCAACACTCTAAAATATTCATTAAAATTAAGAAAGAACTTAATCTTCTATAAATATTCTTAATATTCCTCAAAACTATATTAATTATTTACTAAAGTCTAAGGTAAAATGTAACAAGTTTGATCCTGCTACATAGTGACATAAGAAGAAGAAGGAAAATTTTTAAAAAGCCTATTTTATCTTACCTATACCAAAATTTTTCAGATATCAATTTATCTATTGTGATAGTTTCCATGACGAAGTTTCGTCTATTTGCATTGGTTTCATGATATTAATTGTTGGGTTTCATGATAGTAGTTCATCTTTGTACATGTGGCTTTGGTTTATCAAATGTAAGAATACAATCTCGATGTCACCATTTAAGTTTGGTAAAAACTTTAATGGTGTTTAAATCTAACAGAATTAATGGAAAAATTATAAATTTTCATATATAAGTAATTGTTTAAAAATAATGTAATATTAGTCATTTTTTTCTTTTTTTTATTATAATATTTGTACTTGATAAATTTGTAAATGATAGAGAAATATATTAAATTTTATTTGAGATTTATATTACATGTTATGCACTTGTATACACTCTAAGTAAGTTCAATTAACATAATTGAAATTATAATTGATACTAAAGAACTACATGAATGATCACAATTTAAATAAACATTAGTAATATCGTTGAAATGTTATGTTTAATATTTTGCTTTAATACAAATATATTATCTTTAAAATTTGTGTTTTTTTAATGTAAATTTATTATGCACAAATGATCTTAGAAGTTTATACTCCTTTTTTCCTATACATATATGTGACAATGATCTTAAATGATCTAAAGCATATTCACAAATCTCTATATAAAAAATCACCACAACTTTGAAAATATAAGTTGTCGAAAATGTTTGCTCATTGGGCTAAGAATATTTAGCATCCAACCTATATTTATAATATAATATTTTCCTAAAGTTTTCTAATATTTATTATAAGCTTCTTAATCAAACTTAATAATATTTATTAAAAGTTTGTTAATCAAATTTAAATGGTAAATTTGGAAGTAACTATTTTGAAAAATAGTTTTTATTTTTTATTTTTATGTTTAAAATTTGTTTTTTATTTTCATTTTAAAAATGTATATCATTAACGTTTTTTAGTAAAAAAATATATATTATTTTACACAACAAAAAAAATTGGTTTAGTAAAAAATTATAGTATTTTAAAGAAGGAAAATAAATTTTATATTATTTTAAATAAAATTGTTAATTTATCAAATATAATGTGTGTTTTATTTTTTTTTTTTTATTTATGTGTGTCCATTATTCATAAATTTTAAATAAATAATTCTAAAATAAAAAATACCTTTACAATATACCCAATTACCATTTATTATTTTAAATAAGAAAATCTAAATATTGTTTGTATTATTTTATTCATCTTTTTTTCAAAACATCAACAAGTTATGAGACACCCAATGGTTGAATACTTAGCCCAAAAAAAATTCGAAAAAAAATCCCTCACAATTTTCACATTATTAGTCTAGCATCATGTTAAGTGTCATGCCAAATTTATCAACACCATGTAATTATGCATTGTACTAAACAATTTGTAATTCAAATCTATATGAATGTGACATCTATTTAGTTGTATGTGCACATAATTTAAATGCGATTCCAACCAAAATTACTACTTCATAATTGAACAACAAGATTTTTTTTGGGGAGGAAATATAAATTGTTAAACTTTGTCATATAAATCCAAATACAATCGTGCTTTGTAAAATAATTTCATGGATGATCATTTTTTTAACTTACATATATATAATATATATTAATCTTCTCCATATTATACTAATGCCAGTTCAACAATTCAAATATTTTATAGTATCTTTTATATGGATCATGCTAACAACTTTTATATATAAATTTTGTAGCAACATAATCCTTAATCTCAATGGCAGGGACTAAGTTTCCTTAAAACACTTGTTGTACATGTTTGTATATTATATCACGAGTGCAAATTCTTTTATATATCACTTTCTTTCCATATATATAATTCAAAATTTTGTATTATATATATAAAAAAATATGAGAAATTTTATATTAAAAAAAATTACATATTAATTTAGAATAATTATTATTTTTATAAGATTTTATTATATTAATTTTTCTTTTTCCAAGAAATTTATATATTATATTTTATATAAATATAATATATTTTTGTTTTTTAATGTAAAATATAAAAAGTGGAGCTATATAAATTAAATAAATGATAATGACAAAAAATTACTTCATAATACATCTAACATTAAAAATCATAAAAATCAACTCTATCATTATTATTATAAAAAGAATTAATATTAGTCAACATATAAAAACACATAATAATATTTAACCATAGGATATGCATCTCCACTTTACCATGGAGACTTTTAATCTATAAATAAGCTATTTTACAATAGTATGGCTAACTAATACCACATGCCCAAAAAACCATAACTAGTTCATATGAAAAAGGGGATTCCTGCTTTTGACATAGATCTCAATTCTACTTCCAAAAAATTTTACGATAATGTTAGGAGTAGTCTAAGGAGGTGACATTTTTTGTTTGAAGACAATGAAATTTTACTAATCTAGGAAAATTTAGCTAAAATTTTTGGAAATCTTGATTACAGATATTAAATTCTAGATTTTTGGTGCCTTGGAAGTTTATTCTAGATTTTTGGTGCCCTGGAAGTTTTTGACAGTGCTGAATCTATTTCCACTCTCAAACAACAAGTCAAACACTCCCACTATCAAATTTTTTGAAAAAAAAAAAACAAATACCCTATTGCCTCATAAACAACACCATAATTTTAGTTTAAAATAGCGAAAGACAAAATTATACGTGCAAAATTGACATGACAAAATTAGGCGTTAAATTTATAACAAAGACAAAATTATGTATGCAAACTTTACAACACAGGGACCTGATGCGATTGACTTTTCTTAATGTGCGTGTAAATATAAGGGATTCAGATTAGAATTTCATTGTGAGTGAACAAAAAAAATCAGAGATTCAGATTGGAATTTCATTGTGGGTGAACAAAAAAATCAGATTAGAAGTAAATAAAAACTTATGTAGTCATACTCACCAAGTTCCCAGCATCGAACCCTGCAATGAGACCCACCAACAAAGAAAATGCTGCTAGTTCCAAATCACCGATGTGTCCAATGAATGCCTGCGTAATCACAGTTCATCCATATGTATAGCCGCCACTGCACAACTACGTGCAGTAGGGAAACTCAAAATCAGTAGAGTCACGAGTGTCTATATCCATCCAATTTGCAACAAGAAGAGGATAAAATCCAATAACAATTGTAGGCGGGGGTCAATTTCTTCCCGTCTGTCCCCTCAGTACGAAAGCAACTGGGACCATGTATTGCCAGACACAATTACATTAGATAAGTAAGAATCGTTATCATCAAATTCCTGCACATACCTTATTCCTAATTCCTGGATAGACATACGGCCACGTATGTTAACCACTCTAACAAAATATTTCAATTTCAATGGTTGAATTTTCAGCGAGAGTCACGTAGGTGGCAATGCCATTGTTTTTGTTAGGTACCCGTTTGTTAACCACTCAACAAAATATCTCAATTTATTTAACAAAATATCAAAATTTTAATGGTTGAATTTTCAACTAGAATCAAGTGGGTGGCAATGTCATTGCTTTTGATATACATGGCCGGTTGTTAACCACTCAACAAAATAAAGTGGGTGGCAATGTCATTGCTTTTGATATACATGGCCGGTTGTTAACCACTCAACAAAATATCTCAATTTCAATGGTTGAATTTTCCGTTTGTTAACCACTCAACAAAATATCTCAATTTCAATGGTTGAATTTTCAGTTTGTTAACCACTCAACAAAATATCTCAATTTTAATGGTTGAATTTTCAACGAGAACAAAATATCTCAATTTCAATGGTTGAATTTTCAACTAGAACAAAATATCTCAATTTCAATGGTTGAATTTTCAACGAGAATAATGTGGGTGGCAATGCCATTACTTTTGATATATGTGGCCGTTTGTTAACCACTCAACAAAATATCTCAATTCACTCAACAAAATATCTCAATTTTAATGGTTGAATTTTCAACCAGAGTTAAGTGGGTGGCAATGTCATGGCTTTTAATATGTGGCAGTTTCTTAACCACTCAACAAAATATCTCAATTTCAATGGATGAATTTTCAGTTTATTAACCACTCAACAAAATATCTCAATTTCAATGGTTAATATTTCAACCAGCATCACGTGAATGGCAATGCCATTACTTTTGTTTTTTTTTATAAATATATTTTTTACAAATAAACTACATGCAGAAAATAGAGAACAACCAAATTTCCATTAAATTACTCTTATTATAAAAACAAAATCCAATATAAACTACATGCAGAAAATACAGAACAATCAAATTTCCATTAAATGACTCTTATTATAAAAACGAAATCCAATATAAATATTTTTCTTTAATGTAAAAATAACTTCCAAATAAACCAGATGATAATCAAATATCTATTAAAATTTCTATAGATATATCTGTAAAATCTTCATATATCACCGCTGAGGATTTAACGTAAATGAGAAAAATAAAATTGATTAAACTATCTTATAGTTTAAAATATATATATATATATATATAAATTCGATTTAAAAATTTAATTTGTTTCCGTTTATAAAATTTCATTTTAATTTTTATTACTGACGCAAAAAATTATAAATATATAAATAAATTTATAACTTTGAAAAGACCCTCAAATCAGATTTTACAAATTAGAACATACTATTAAATATTCCTCGAATTCTCTGAGCCTACGAGATACATGTCCCCTGTAAAACAAGTTGTTTACATTGGGCTTTCCGAGGCATCTAGGTACTTACCCTTGAATCAAACAATTGAAATAATTACACTGTCCTTGACAATGTTAAATGATGCACATAAATACGGATAAGTTTATCTTGCTACCGACAAAATTGAAGATCCATCGAAAATATTTGTGGATAAAGCTTTGTTCAAGCCTAGAGTTCACCAGCAAGAAAAAGGACATTGTTATTTTAAATAATTCACACTGTGCCCTATGTATGATCAAATATGGAAATGTAGTTACCTGTCACTTATCAACATCCTTATCATGAGTGTTACCTGTCACTGTTTTGACTTTTACTCTCGACCCCTATAGCAATATTAATGCTATCTGACATGCCCTCTCTCTTCACATGCTGTCACTCAAAAGGCGACGACTATTCCGCTGGCATGTCAGATAGCATTAATATTACTATAAAATCGGAAATAAAAATCACCGGCACTGTCCGAAAAAAAATTGCCAACTGGCAAGTGCCAAGCCAACTGGCAAGCCTTATTTTCCCGACTATTACTCCATTAATACCCTGTCAGTACCGATCCATTAATACCATTAATGGATCGGTACTGACAGGGTATTAATGAAGCAATAGTCGGGGAAATATTGCTCGCCTGTCTAAACACGTCTGTCAGTCTGTAGGGCTACAATTCAAATAATGATGTGATGAGACGTATGTCAGTCTGTATGTCTCCCAACACAAACCCTCTGGCAGCACGTTAATTAATAATGATGTGACGACACAAAAACTGGAACCTCAAATTGTGGAAGATATTTCGTCCAGGACAAGTTGTGTTGGTACTCGCCAGTTGGCAACTCCCTTTGGACAGTGATAGGTAACACTCACGATAAGGACGAGTATCAAAGGATAGGTTATTCTCTATAATCAAAGGATGAGTATCTTGACAATAATATATTCCCTAAAACCAAAGGATGTAAATCAAAGGATGTCTATCTTGACAATAGATGTTCGAGAATAATTACCTTAGTGCCATGGATTCTTTTTATATCTATTTATATCTATAATGTTAAGGTGTGTGTTTTACAATCCATAAATGGTATAGGAAAACTAAAAGTTAAATTGGAGATTGAATTGTATTAACAACTAATTTATTTATGGTCAATCTTTTAATTTAACAATTACATTAAAAAAATAGCCATTACAAATCTAATCTTTATGAAACCTAAAATGACCATTTCTTGGTACATAATTAAGCCTTACACATCTAATTAGAAGCATTACATATATCATTTCAACATATTTATTTTGCAATCCCAACAAATATTTACTAAGTTTTAGACAGAATTGACAAAAGAATGAGCAATATTGAATTTTATTATTATTCATATTTTTAAATGACAGGTTAATTTTATGTTAAGAATTGAATGAACTAGATGTCTTCTTATTACTTTTATTAGGTATTAACTAGATTTTTGTATTTTCAATTTTTTTGTTTGAGTAATAAAATATTTTATTATGATGGACATTGAAATGTTTTATTTATAAGTGAGTGAAATTTTTTAAATCTCCTTCATAATGTTTTACATTTAAAAAATTACTTACTTTTATATTAAATGAACATTTGTCAATTTAAAATTGAGCACTGAAGGAATTACATATCTCCCTCATATTGATCAGAATGTAGAATTAGCAGCAATAAAATTGTTTTTTGAAAATCTAAAATATATAAATTTTCCTTTTTAATATATATATTTTTAGCTGGAATTTAATTATAATGTAGAATAAATAACAATACAATTGTTTTTTGAAAATCTGAAATATATAAATTTTCCTTTTTAATATGTTTTTTTGGCTGGAATTTAATTATATTTATTTTGTTCAAAGTAAATTATTTTTATTAAAAATAATTTCAAAAAGATAAATATTTATTTTACTAAAAACAAATTATTTAACTTTCTATGCAAAGAAAGAATTGTTTAATTTCTCTTTACTCAATACTTTTTTTTTGGGTCCTAAAACTGCAAACAAAAATAAAGAATTGTTTAATTTCTCTTTACTCAATATTTTTTTGGTCCTAAAACTGCAAACAAGAATAAATAGTTTTAAAGATCTTTTTGTTATGATCACGCTATTAACAAATTTTCAAAAAAAAATTCATGAAGAGAAAGATTGACACTGGATAATTAATTGTGAATTCCTTCGATCCAATACTCTAATTTTCCTACCTTATAAAAAATTCCGCTGCTAGAATTTTCATGATTAATTGTGAATTCCTTCCATCCAATACTCTAATTTTCTTACCTTATTAAAAAAAAATCTGCAGCTAAAATTTTCATAATTTTACCTTATATGAATGGCAAGGTTTCCAAATTCATATGGGTGTACCATGGGCGCAAGGTTTCCAAATTCATATGGGTGTACCATGGGCGCTTAGATGGCCGGAGAATATTGAGTTTCAAAAGTACGCAGTAAGCCGCCGTCGTTTAGAGATTAAGCAGGCGCCAATTCTCATTGATGGTTGGTCCCTCCGCCAGTCACAACTACCCGTCACATCTCAGATGAGGCTTCCTGATGCATACCATGCTCATGTCTTTCATATCTTTCATGTGTGCGGTACTTAATGCAATTAATTTTTGTCTGTAATTTTTATTTTAATCAATGTGCCAATCGTTTTGGAAAAAATAGAACATGTATTCACATCCTCATGTATGTTGTTTTATCTTTACAAATTAGAAGATAATGGATTATTTTCAATGATTAAATTAAACTAGAGACATTTATTTATTATAGGGTTTATCTTAAGTAAAATATTTTAATTATAAACTTTTATTTATATTTTACCATTGATTTTAATTTTTATATTTTAAAGAGTTTTTTCTTATTTAAATAATTTTCAAATTTTTATATATTGTAAATAAAATTAATATAAAGTTTAAAAAATATTACAAAATATTTTAATGAGTATTTTAAGTTAAAAAAAAAATTTGAAGTTTAAAAAAAAAAAAAAAAATTATAAGTGAACTTTTTTATTGATTTTTACTTTACAATATGAAGATGTGTCAGTGCTTCAATAATATTTAAAACATATTAATTATAAAAAAATATTAATATTCACAATATAAAAAATAATTTTAATAATTGAGAGTTAGGAAATTATTGTGAGTTTAATAACCTAATGATTAAATAGGATGAGTAAATTGATAATTAAGTGTTAGTGGGTTAGAGACTATTGAAATAACGAACTAACAAAAGTAAATATAGATGCCCATAAGTTTATGTTTTATAAATGTTTATATTCACTTTTGTTATTTCTTATTTCAATAGTCTCTAACCCACTAACACCTAATTATTAATTCACCCATCTTATTTAATCATTAAATTAATAAATTAGCACTAACTCCCTAAATTTCAATTAAAAGTGAATCCCTAATCCACTAAAGTCAATTCACTATCATAAATTCCCCTTACAACAAAGCATGTGACTTCTTACGAGGAAACAAATGTTCTTAACCATTATGTTTACTCAAGATGTACCAAATGGTATATGAGACCTCTTTATTTATGGGACAAGGGATCCACACATATATTTGACTACTAAAATCAATCCGCTATCATGAACCCCTTGATTCATTCAACCCCACTTAACCACTAAACCATTAAACTCATAATTCCTAATCCACTAAGCCCTTAAATCTAATTTAAACATGAATCACTAACCCTCTAAAGTCAATCCCCTATTATGAATCCCCTAACAACTAACTTATTACACCTTAAATCATAAAATCAATCAAATAACCCCAACCATTATGAGTAAATATAGTTAATCTATAATTACGACCACTAACCTATTAAACTCATAAAACCTTTAAACATTGTCCACTATCACCTTTTAAAATAAAATAATATATCAATTTAAAGATCACTCCAAAGGCATACTATTTTTTTTTGACATTTTTGTTTTTGATTCCTTGATATAGATATATCATCTGAACAACATTGATGGTTGCACTATATAGGTTTTAGTTTTTATTTCTATGTATGTTGAGACAAAAAAATACCTCTCTTATGTACATCTATTCAACTAGGTCTATTTTGATCACACTCTGAACAACCACCATTTGGAATGTAAACATTAAGAATCATAGACAATGTACATCTATTCAACTATTTCTATTTTGATCACACTATAAACAACCACCATTTGGAATGTAATCATTAGGAATCATAGACACGGATTTTTCCTGAAGCATGCTTTTGTCAAATGAATACATGAATGACATGTATTAACAAAATGTAATTTTATTCTCATATGAAAATATAGTTTTTTTTTTTTTTTTTAGGAAAACAAATTGATAGATTGTTTTATTTTAAAAGGTGATATTGGACAATGTTTAAAGGCTTTATGAGTTTAATTGGTTAGTCGTGGTAATTATAGATTAATTATATTCGTTTGTAATGGTTAGGGTTATTTGCTTCACTTCATGATTTAAGGTGTAATAGGTTAGACATTATGGGGTTCATGATAGGGGATTGACTTTAGTGGGTTAGTGATTCATTTTTAATTTAGATTTAAGGGTTTAAATGATTAGGGATTATGAGTTTAATGGTTTAAGTGGTTAAGTTGGGTTGAATGAATCAAGGGGTTCATGAGAGTGGATTGATTTTAGTAGTCAAATATTTGTGCGAGTCCATTTTCCCATAAATAATGAGGTCTCATACACCTTTTGGTACATCTTGAGTAAGCGTAATGGTTAAGAACATGTTCTTCCTGGTAAGAAGTCACATGCTTCCTTGTAAGATAAAAGGTCAGGGGTGTAGTATCTACACCATCTTAAACTATGTACACCTTCTTAGACTTTAGAATTTATGAATTAAGGAGTTCAGCATAGTGGATTGCATTTAATGGGTTAGTGATTCATGTTTAATTTAAATTTGTCTTTAATAGATTAGGGATTATAATTTTAATAACTTAATGATTAAATATGGTGAATGCATTAGAGGGTTTATGATAGTGGGTTGGCTTTAGTGGATTGATGTGAATTAGGGGAATTTATGATAATGAATTAAATTTAATGGATTAGGGATTCACTTTTTATTGAGATTTAGGGAGTTAGTATTAGTGTATATAAACATATATAAAACATAAACTTATGTACGTCTATATTCACTTTTGTTAGTTCATTATTTAATGGTCTCTAACTCACTAGCATGTAATTACTAATTCACTCATCTTATTTAATCATTAAGTTATTAAGCTCACACTAACTCTCTAAATCTCAATTAAAAATCACTAACTCCTTAAATCTCAATTAAAATATTAAAGTCAGACCAACTCCCTAACTCCCAATTATTAAAATTATTTTTTATATTGTGAATATTAATTTTTTATTATTATTAATATTTTCTAAATGTTATTGAAGGGAATAACATATCTTCATTTCGTAAAATAAAAACAATGTGAAATTTTCATTTATAATTAATTTTTTTTTTTGCTTAACACTAATATAAATTTTTGAATTAAGATACTCAAAAAATTTATAATTTTATATTGCAATATTTAAAATATTAATTATATTTACCATATAAAAAATTATATATATATATATATATAATAGAAAATATTCAATTATCCTTTATTTTTTGACGTCCACTCGGTTGTAGCGACTAACTCAAGGACAACAGAAATCGCCTAGGCGTGTCCATATGCACAAGATATTAGGCTTAGCAACGCCCTGAGAAATATTTTTAAAATACTGTGGTGGTGACATGTTACGCTTTTCGTGATCTAGATTGCATAACGTCAATTTGTAATGGATATGAAATAGGATATTAGCACTTCACAATCGTTGGATACCCAAAGCTGCAGTCAAGATAAGCAGCTCACGTGTTTCAACGTACAAACACGACGTACGCGGGAGATAATTTTACAATTTGTCAGTTTGTACGAAGTGTTAGATAATTTTGCACTTTGTCGGTTTGTGCGAAGGGTTAAATCATCAATCTTTCAATATTAAATTGCGGCCATAGTCTTAATGGCTGGAGGAATTGCTTGGAAAGTTATGGAAATTTTGGTTATATTGAGAAAAAAATCTGATAAGGATTCTTGTAAATCCAAGTTATAGTTGTTAAACTTCACAATTTTAGGTGTTTTAGATTTTTTTTGATAATACTGAATCCATTTTCATCATCAAAAACATGATTTAAACACTGTCTCTACTAAATTTTTTGGTATCCAAATTCCAACATTTTTGACCATCCAAATAATTCCTTGGCCCCACTCCTTAAATTGGGTGGTGTGCTTTCCCAAATAATTCCTCCGCCCGACTCCTTAAATTGGGTGGTGTGCTTTCTCAACACGTCTGTCAGTCTGTAAGGCTATAATTAATTCATTATTTTCAAAGATCTCCCAACACAAATCTTCTCGAAGCACGTTAACTAATAATGATGTGATGAGACGTATGTCAGTCTGTATGTCTCCCAACACAAATCCTCTCGCAGCACGTTAATTAATAATGATGTGACGACACAACCATGGAACCTCAAATTGTGGAAGGTATTTCATCCAGGCCAAATTGGCTGGCGAGCAATATTTGCCCAACTATTGCTCCATAAATACCCTGTCAGTACCGATCCATTAATACAGCACGCCACCCAATTTAATATTGAGGTGAATTAACACTTCACACAAACCGACAAAGTGCAAAATTATCTCACACTTCGCACAAACTGACAAATTCTAAAATTATCTCACACTTCCACAAAATGACAAACTGCAGCTTTGGGTATCCAACGATCGTGAAGTGTTAATATACTATTTCATATCCATTACAAACCGAGGTTATGCAATCTAGATCACGAAAAACGTAACATGTCACCACCACAATATTTTTAAAATATTTCTCAGGGCGTTGCTAAAGCCTAATATCTTGTGCATGTCCACGCTTACGCGATTCTGTTGTCCTTCAGTTCGTCGCTACAACCGAGTGGATGTCAAAAAATGTCGTGCAACTTTCGAAGTGTACGCAAGTTTTGAAACTTTAAACAAGTTCTGCAATAGTTCTTACTTGTTCCTTGATATGTGGATTGCAGAGATGCATATTTTTTTGCCGTATTTTAATGATTATGTTTTTTTGTTTGGAAAGATATAAAAATTTCAGTTATATTTTGAAAAAAAATTGTACGGATTTTTGTAAATCCAAGTAAACGGTGTCAAAATTTATAATTTTAGATACTGTTGATGTTTATGATGGTGCTGAATTCATTTCCACAATCAAAAATATGATTCAAACATTATCTCTTACCCAAATTCCAATCATTTTTAACAATCCGAACAATTCCTCAACACTCCTATTTTTTTTTCAATCACCTGTACTAATTATTTTTCATATTAATACATAAGCATGTTCAATAGCTATGTTTATGCGTGTCCAGAATTATCATGCAGTCATGAATCCCTAGTTGTTCCCCGTTTTTCGCCCTTTTTTATTAATGTTTTGTTATTTATAATCTTTGTATGGATGAACATTAATAGACACCACATATCTTCTATTTGTGTCGTGCTTAATGCAATTATTTTATGTTTGCAATTTTTGTTTCAATGATTTTTCCAAATCTATGGGAGAAATGACCACTTAAATTATTTTGTTTTTTTTGTGTTTGAGATTATGAAGTGCCAAAGAAACTTCCCAGACCACTTAAATTATTTTGTTTTTTGATTTCAGATTATGAAGTGCCAAAGAAACTGTTTTTATTAAAATTAGATGTAAGAGGAGTTGCTTTTAGTGGCCCAATGCTTCCAATTAAGCTATTTATCAAATAAACGGTTATAATTATTATATACTTTGTACAGAGTGGACAATTTATTATTTAAGAAGCAACCTTTCAAACTCTTACATCTTTACTATACTTCGTACAGAGTGAACAATTTATCATTTAAGAAGCAACTTTTCAAACTCTTACATCTTACTATGGAGAGGAATATGCATTTTTAAAATGGATCTTTTTAAACTCTTAATCTTTGTTTAGAATAAAAAATTTATTATTAAAATAAATATTTTCAAATCTTTACATCTTTTTATATAGGAAGGAAAATTTATATGTTTTGTCAAAAAAACTATTTTTTAGAAAAGTCCAGGTCTCAAACAAACAAGGCTGCATAGTTAGCATTCACTATCGCTTAGTTTAATAAAATATTTTAATATCATGATATGTTGTATGTATGCCAAATAATAATAAGATTGTAAAATAAGTTATATGAATATTTGTTTAACTTTTTTTTTAATTAATTTTTTAATATAATTAAACATTTCTTTTGGTAGATAAAGGTTATATATATATATATATAATTGACATTGAAGAGAATGATAACAACCTAATAATTATTTACTTAATATTGAATGATGATAATTTTTTTATATAATGCTCATATTATAGTACACATGTCATGTCATTAGAGTATAGATTGATATCATGAAAGTTGTGCAAATTGTACACATGTTATTTTTACATATTTTTTTCAAATTTATATTTTTTAGATTTTTTTTTTAAATTAAAATATAAAACCCATAAAAAATGTCTATTCAATACTTTACACCAATGAGAAAATGGAATTTTTGAATTTAATTACAAACCATTTGTGTTTATGGTACATAGTAATTAATATATAATGTTATTTTTCAAATTATTTATATTTATTGTACATAGTAATTAGTGATATAGTACATAGTAATTTAATTATTGCCATCATTACACAATAAGAGGTGAGACATTTCAACCAATTAAATATGAGATAAATAGAAATAATTTTTATTTAAAAATAATAAATTTATTTTCATAATATTAAATTTTGGATGGATTTTAAATTTTTTTAGTCAAAGAAAAACTAGTAGAAAGTCAATGAAAAACTGAATGTTATATCCTAGGAGTTGCAAGTATGATAATGAGAAAATCAATGTGACAATCATTCTAAAAGTTCTTGAAAAAATAGAACATGTATTCACATCGTCATGTATATTTTTGACAAATTAAAGGATAATTGAATATATATTACAATATAAAATTATAGATAAAAAAAATTATTGAGTGTTTTAACATAAAAATTTATATCAGTGTTAAGTAAAAATAAAAGAGAAAAAATAATTATAAGTGAAAATTTCACATTGTTTTTTACTTTACAATATGAAGATATGTTATTCCCTTTAATAACATTTTTTTTTAATAATAAAAAAGATTTAATAATTGAGAGTTAGGGAGTTAGTGTGAGCTTAATAATTTAATTGAGATTTAAGGAGTTGGTGACTTTTTATTGAGATTTAGAGAGTTAGTGTGAGTTTAATAATTTAATGATTAAATAGGATGAGTGAATTAGTAATTACATGTTAGTGGGTTAGAGACCATTGAAATAATGAACTAACAAACATGAATATACACGTACATAAGTTTATGTTTTATAAATGTTTATATACACTAACACTAACTCCCTAAATCTCAATTAAAAGTGAATACCTAATCCATTAAATTTAATTCACTATCATAAATTCCCCTAATTCACATCAATCCACTAAAGCCAACCCACTATCATAAACCCTCTAATTCATTCATCATATTTAATCATTAAGTTATTAAAATTATAATCCCTTATCTATTAACAACATAAATGTAAACTAAACATGAATCACTAACCCATTAAAGCAATCCACTATCATGAACCCCTTAATTTATAAATTCTAAAGTCTAAGAAGGTGTACATAGTTTAAGATGGTGTAGATACTCCACCCCCATGAGCTTTTATCTTACAAGGAAGCTTGTGACTTCTTACCAAGAAGAACATGTTCTTAACCATTACGCTTACTCAAGCTATACCAAATGGTGTATGAGACTGCATTATTTATGGGAAAAGAGACTTGCACAAATATCTGGCTACTAAAATCAATCCACTATCATGAACCCCTTGATCCATTCAACCCCACTTAACCACTAAACCATTAAACTCATAATCCCTGATCCTTTAAACCCTTAAATCTAAATTAAACATGAATCACTAACCCACTAAGCAATCCCCTATCATGAACCCCCTAACGTCTAACCTATTACACCTTAAATCACGAAGTCAGGAAAATAACCCCAACCATTACAAATGAATATAATTAACCTATAATTACCACTACTAACCCATTAAACTCATAAGACCTTTAAACATTGTCCAATATCACCTTTTAAAATAAAATAATCTATCAAATTTTTTCCTCGAAAAAAAGAGTAACTATATTTTCATATGAGAATAAAATTACATTTTGTTAATACATGTCCTGCATGTATTCGTTTGAAAAAAGCAAATAATTATATTTTCATATGAGAATAAAATTACATTTTGTTAATACATATCTTGCATGTATTCGTTTGACAAAAGCATGCTTTAGGAAAGAGTCATGCCAGTGATTCCTAATGATTACATTCCAAAATGGTGGTTGCTCATAGTGTGATCAAAATAGACGTAGTTGAATGGATGTACATAAGAGAGGTCTTTTTTGTCTCAACATACATAGAAATAAAAAACTAAAACCTATATAGTGCAACCATCAATGCTGGTGAGATAATATATCTATATCAAGGAATCAGAAAACAAAAATGTCAAAAAAAATGCCTTTGGAGTGATCTTTAAAATTGATATATTATTTTATTTTAAAAGGCGATATTGGACAATGTTTAAAGGTTTTATGAGTTTAATAGGTTAGTGGTGGTAATTATAGATTAACTATATTCACTCATAATTGTTGGGATTATTTGATTGACTTCATTATTTAAGGTGTAATAAGTTAGTTGTTAGGGGATTCATAATAGGGGATTTACTTTAGAGGGTTAATGATTCATGTTTAATTTAGATTTAAGGGCTTAGTGGATTAGGAATTATGAGTTTAATGGTTTAGTGGTTAAGTGGGGTTGAATGAATCAAGGGGTTCATGATAGTGGATGGATTTTAGCAGTCAAATATCTGTATGGATCCCTTGTCCCATAAATAAAGGGGTATCATACACAATTTGGTACATCTTGAGTAAACATAATGGTTAAGAACATGTGCTTCTTCGTAAGAAGTCACATGCTTCCTTGTAAGATAAAACGTCAAGGTGGTAGAGTATGTATACCATCTTAAACTATGTACACCTTCTTAGACTTTAGACTTTATGAATTAAGGGGTTCACGATAATGGATTGACTTTAATGGGTTAGTGATTCATGTTTAATTTAAATTTATGTTGTTAATAGATTAGGGATTCTAATTTTAATAACTTAATGATTAAAAATGGTGAATGAATTAGAGGGTTTATGAAAGTGGGTTGGCTTTAGTGGATTGATTTGAATTAGGGGAATTTATGATAGTGAATTGACTTTAATGGATTAATTTAGGGAGTTAATGCTAATTTAATAATTTAATGATTAAATGAGATGGGCGAATTAATAATTAGGTGTTAGTGGGTTAGAGACTATTGAAATAAGAGATAACAAAAGTGAATTTAAACATTTATAAAACATAAACTTATGGACATTTATATTCACTTTTGTTAGTTCGTTATTTCAGTGATCTCTAACCCACTAACACCCAATTCTCATTAAGTTATTAAACTCACACTAACTCCCTAAATCTCAATTATTAAAATTATATTTTATATTATGAATATTAATTTTTTTTGTTTTATAATTAATGTGTTTTAAATGTTAGAAGGAATGACACATCTTCATATTGTAAAGTGAAAATCAATGAGAATTTTTTTACGTATAGTTATTTTTTCTCTCTCTCTCTTTTTTTTTTCTTCTTCTTCTTCTTCTTCTTTTTTTTTTTAACTTAAAAGAGATAATTCTAACTTAAAATAATTAGTAAAGTACTCTGTAATATTTTTTAAATGTTATATATTAATTTTATTTACAATATTGTTGTAACAACTGCAACACCCTCAAAATTTTGGCCTGCATCCAATTTCGGAGCCTCCCTTGGGTTTTTACTTGACATTTGCAAGCACTCGGGCTCACCCCATGGGCTTGTGTTGAGTCTTTGCACCCTCCTTGCTTGACTATTCAACGGACAACTTTTTGCATGTTGGTCATAATGTCACGCTTGCAACCATGCACAAGGTGCTCGCTTCGTGTGTACATGTTGTATTCACTATGTAAACATCCGTCGCACTCACACAAGAAGTTGTATGCACTATTGCACAAGCATCGTCACGGTCGTTCAATGATCTATCACAAGCGTCGCGCTTGTCGCTCGCATCGTCGATCATCCACACTAAGTATGTGTTGTCTTGATGGTTTAAGGCATCTTGTCATCGAGTCATGTTGAGTGTGTGTTCGCAAGGTCACGTATGCACAAGTTCACTCAGTCACACACTTAGCCAATTTTACTAAAGCTCTAACGACCAAAACATCCTCAAACAGTCAGACCCTCGCTGAGCTGCATTGCGCAGTTTCAGCACTCAGTGAACATGTACTTTTGCCTAGAATTACACAGAGCTTGAGGTCGTCCTCCAGGCAGCCTGCACTGTGCAATCCTGGAATCGATCAAACCGAATGTCACCCAGAACAACGCAAAATTTTCTCAGCAATCCATCTCAATCTGCGTTACCCGCAAGCGAAACAACCAACCCTCCAGCTAGTCAACCGGAGAGTTTGACTGGGCAGTGACCCCGAGACTCACTCCCCTAAAAATTTGCGCAAAAGCTGCAGACCTTTCCCGCTCCGCTAACTGAATAAATTGCACTAACATGCCGGATAGACACCTTGTGTCCATCCCTATCTCCCTCAAAAAATTGCACAGTTTTTCCAGCCAGTCACCCAGACAACCAACCTACTGCTTGCCATGAAAACTGCGTAGTTTTCATGACCAGTCACCCAGCAGCCCAACATCCCACTCAGCTCAAACACTGTGATGGGATGTCCAGTAGCCCAGCATCCCGCTCATGTCAAAAACTGTGATGGGATGTCCTGCAAGCCAAGCTCCCAGGATTTGCGCAGTTTTCACCAGCAGCACTCCTATAGCCCACTGCCAAACCCCTGAAAAAATGCGCGTTTTTTCTCGACAAGCCTCCTGCAGCCTGTTGCCAGCTCCACGGAGGAATTGCGCAGTTTTTTTTGCCAAGCCCCTATGTTACCTACACTGCTTCCTCTACAAGTTACGCAGATCTTCCCGCCAGCCGAGCCAGATTCCGCGAACAGTCATTGTTGATCCAAATTGTCCATCTCAGTCTCCTAGTGGCTTCTGCATAATTTTTAGCAGCAATGCCCAGACCTCGCATCCTAGCTTGAAATCTGCCTTGCACAGTTTCGTAGCTTTGTTCTCTCTCCCGGTCACCTGCATCCGAAAGCGAACGAAAATGCATCATGGTAGAATAGGAGGTTTATGATTTTGATTTCATCTCGTCAGGAGTGATTGCAGACACAGGTACATGGATAAGACATGATGCGACGACGAACAGGATGAAAAAGGAGAGCACATGCAAGGAGATTTGTTCGTGAACGAACGAACGAATGATGCATGCGAGGAGATTTTCTCGCAAACAGCCGATGCATGAGAGGAGATTTTATCACGAACAAACGATGCATGCGAGGAGATTTTTTAGCGAACGAATGATGCATGCAAGGATATTTTTTCACGAACGGACAAACATGTGAGGAGATTTTTTCGCGAACGGACGAACATGTGAAGCATGACAAAGAACAAGCAAAGGAATGGCATGCACATGCAACATCAAGTGAACACCAAGACCATCGAAGACTTTGCACACCTTTCCATGTGAAGGTGAAGCTATGATACACCAAGAGGACATCCATCACTTAGCAGCATTGCAGCTCAACATGGACACCACCAGCAGCATGAACATACCGACGTTGTCATGTCAAGTCGTGTCATGAGTCATGTCTACCACATTACTATTGTGGGCCTGTTGGAAATACTGAGAGGGGGGGTGAATCAATATTCCTTAGCAATTAGCACTTTTTAAATCTTTTAGAGCATTAGTTAATCTTAAATTATTATTAATGTTTATGCAGTAAAGATAGAACACAATAGGCACAAGAATTTTAGGTGGAAAACCCCCTCCGGGTCAAAAACCACCGAACTCTTTTCTAATAAATTCTTTAATCTTCAGCCCCAACTGAAATGAAAGTTACAACTTCCTAGAATTCTAGAAAAGAATTCTTCTCCAGTTCCCACAGGAAGGACGCCACAACGTCCTAGTTTCTTCAGTAGTCAACTGAATGGATGCCCCAACACCCTAGTGAGCCTCAACTTGCCCTAGCACCACCCTACCACCCTGAAGTGTTTACAGGCCCCAACTTGTAGGTGACTTCATTCACCTGCCTAGCACCACCCTACCACCCTATAAAGACAAAAATTAAATACAAAAGTGTGGACTCCCATACCAAGGACAATGATCCATGATACAATATGATTTACAATGATTTTGACCGAACACCCAATCACACTATGACCTACAACCCAACCATGACATCATCCCAACAGAGACCCCTATACCTCCCTATAATGCATTTTCGACTCTAGTCAGATTAACTCTTTTACAATAATGACTCTTCCAATGATGACACTTTTACAAATGACTCTTTTAGAACTTTACAATGATGACTCTTGGCCTTGACACTTCTTCACAATATACGGATGGCTGTCATGTCTTCAAAGGATGTCCCGCTGCACTGCTTCCTTTGATTTGATACTTTTGCTCTTGAATTCTTGCTTGAAGTTGTACTTGAATATTCTTCTACCTGCATGCAAAATTTTCTCGGCGTAAACCAATCCCAAAACAAACAAAAAATACCCTTCAACTTACCTTTGCCTGCAAAACACATGTAAGTGCATAATAATGAATAAATACAAATTAAAATTACAATACGTACCTGAAGTGTGTTTGTTTCTTTTGTTGTTGACTTGTTGTAGTAGTAGACAAAGACTCCCACTCTTGATATAGGCCTAGACTTTATGCAAGACTATATCCAAAAATGACCTAAAGATATATACAATAAAATCTGATGACAGACCCTAGACTTGTGATGGACCAAGTTCTAAGTACAACAACAGAGACCAATCTATAAACTATGAAAAGACAACTAACATGAACTTACAACATCATATAGATTTAGAATACTTGGTGTAGCATCAAGAATATGTAGCATCAAATATGAAGTATCAAGAATAGGACATCCAAACTGTGGAATCAAAACTAACTGTGACATATAGAGACATAAAGATATAACTGAGACCCTGTATATACTTATGTTGTCCTGCAAAAACATATGTCAGATATGATACTCATATTTCAAATGTAAAAACTAATCTTACATACCTTGTTGTAGGATACTTACCCTTGACTATTGATGTGTGGTCCTTACTACAGTGATCCTTGAATGCATGCTTTTTCTTGCCTTCTAGGAGCTCGATATTGAATCTATTGTATCTATGTAATTTCTTATCTCCAGGGTCTGAAATTACGTCCTGTGGTATCCCTTTGAGTCCTCTTTCCAACCCCATAGGTCGGATCAAGATTGGATTCTTCAAGAAAGAGTTATGCCCAATCTCACACGATGACCTGATTATATACTAGTTCAGTAGAGCGAACTTGTACGCAGTTCCACATGTCACTATTGCGACTGTCGGCCCTGAAAACGCTACTCAACAAACTACAATTTGTCCTCTTTGTATGAATATTTACGAAATTTGAATCCAATTCTCAAATAAACAGTTATGACGATTTTCTCAACGTCACATGTTTGACATGGAATTCGAGAGCCCACAAAAACCATAACTTCCTCAGATCATATCTCCGAATATATAGAAAACCAAGATATGAAATTTAGTCACAAGGTTCATTAAGATTTTGGCTCAAATGGGTTTCAATTTAATATTTTGAAGCTTCACAGAAAAAAGTTATAGCAAAAATTCCAAGATGACCGGTTTGAAGCCACAATATCCCAACTAGAGGAGGATATGAGGGTCATTATTTATACGAATGTCTTGAGTTGAGAGGATCCTCAACAAGTGAACATTGGTGGGATTTTAGGAGAAAAACAATACATTATTAATTATTGACTATTCAATGACCACAACCAATTATGAGTGTCATGCCACAACCCCATAGGGTTTAGCCTACTAACTGGGGTTACCAACTTCAAACATGAATATCTCTTAAACCATGAAGAACTACATGGCGTGCCATATATCAACGGAAACATATCAACGAGTACAATCCATATAGAAGATACTTGACAAAGAATAGAGTAAGTTGTCAAGTCAAAATTCCCATTCAAGATCGAGGTAGCCCCTGGTGCTCCTTGGGTTGACATCAATGACAACCACTGATCAACAGGGCCATACTGTTGTAAATCAATGTAATGTAACATGGAAGTACAAGAGACCCACATGTAATATGAAAATTCATGAAATTCAAACAATCATGAGGGAAGTTGAACAATCACAAGGGCTAGTTTTACCCTTAGCTATAAATACCCCTCATTTGTACATGCAAAGGACTTTTCACCTTGGCTCCTACCACATAGCCTTGAGAGTCTGTAGTCTTTTCTTTGAGAAGCGAGCAGTGGCTCCTATGCCCCTTTCATGGGGTTAGTGATGTATGGTGTACCGATGTGCCTTGGAACTTTCACTTAATTCAGAATCCTAATAACAGCCCAGCGCAATATCACACATGTATTGTAATTGTTTGTAAGACTAATTTTGAACACTTGTAATGCATGTTGCTTTAACCTGTGTTAAACAATTGAACTCTTTCGGTTGTTCTAATACATATATTTATGAAAATGTGTTGTATGATTTGTTAACGTTATCCTGCCCACGTGGGTTGCCTCACTGGACATCAGACAGAACCTTTCTCATAAACTTATTATAACGACCGTCACACTCACGCAGAATGCTCCACTCGGTGTTGTACGTGTTCTCTTCTCTTGTATGTTGTTACTGCCACATCTGTGGACTGCTCCTCTGGAAGCTGTGTATGTCCTATTGTGTTGTGTGTCTCTGACAGAGTTGGGACTTCTTCCCTTTCGACTAGAGACTCATCTCCACCGTCTCCCCCTGCGGTGAAAGAACCTTGACACAAGTAACACTAGCACTCACCAAGCACACGAACCTCGATGTTCAAAGACGAAGCAGACCACTCTCACGTGTTGACAAGCAAGAGCTAAGGCATATCTTTAAGATAATGGCAACCGGGCCATCGTACCGGATGGGACTCCTACACCAAATGGTGTGAGGTCTAGTTGGGACTTCATACTTGGGAGAGCCCCTGAATGTTGGCAGGTCCAACACCATCAACATTTTGGTGCTAGAAGGAGGGCCAGATGATAAGTTGAACCCTCACAATTTGTGTTGAATATTCACACATATCTCATGGAGTTTGTTATAGTTCACCCTCTAAAATGTCTGTCCAACAGACATATCTTTCACGTTGAGAGGGAGTTCTGGGATGACTTGTCACAAATCACATGTGATGGTGAAGGCGAAGTGGCCTAGCCTGAGCACTTAGATGAATTCCATGCGCTCATGGAGAATGTGGAAGGTTTTAATGAAACAGAGGTCTGTTCGTTGCTCACACACACACTTCCCGACCACCCATTGCGATGGTGTAGCATACTATCTCATAACTCCATGCACTCATTCAAGCAGTTCAGTGATATAATTGAATCTACTTTTCACCATTTTGATACTAAAGAACTTGACAAAAAAATATTAAATCAACTGAAGGCCCCGCATGAATTACCTATGGATTTTTCGCAATGCTTCCATCTATTCATGTTTGAAGCTTTGAAACGTCAGATGAAATTCCATTATCTCATGGGCAAATTTGAATATTTCCTGACCAAATTACTCTGTTCCTACATACTTTGGTGATGGAGCTCGACATACTTCGGTGATGGAGCTACACAATCACAAGTGGACACAGTTGTTGTCACAAGTGACTGTCTGCCTTCCCCTCATCAAACAGCTCCAGAACCGCAGAGTGATGTGGGAGAACATGCGCACACGTCTGTTCAACTGTCACATCCTCCCACCCTCACTACTCTCGATATCTCCGCAGATTTGTTTGAGAAGCCCATGGGTTGTCATACACACTTGTTACCTCAACCTCCGTCTCCGCGTTCTGCTGATCCTCCGGATTGCACTGTCTGTGTTCTTTTGTTCCGGACTCGACACATGTTGTGAATAAGGATCAAGCCCTCGATGGAGTTGATGTTGCACAACCAACATGTTCTTTCATTCATGAAGAGTATGACCGAGCATCTGAGCATGAACCTGCTGTGAAGGATGACCTCCTTCTGTCCACACCTCCTTCATTTTTTCCTGACATCGTTGGTGATTATGTTATCCCTGATTGTCTTTGTGTTAATCCATCCATGGATGCATCTGCTTCCGATCATTTGCAGAACACACCTGATGTCAGTCCATCATTTGATAATGGAGAGGACAAATCATTCATTAAAAATCCACTTGATCTTTCATCTTCTTTTTTTGGAAACACAGAGGGTGAACATTCTTGCTTCTCATCTACCCCTCTGTATGATTCATCAAATCATGAGGATGTTGAAAACATCCTAAATTTTTTGATCATGGTTTTCGTGATCTCTATACTTATTCATTTGATTATGATGTTGATTCACTCGTTAATTTGTCTAAGCCACTAGTCTCTGATGATTCATCTATTGACGAAGTGGAAACCCTCCAAGCTGTCGATGCACTTTAGCTTGAGTAAATGATTATGTTAGGCCCTCGATGTCATGAGGTTAGTTCCACTTCTGATCAAAAAAATTGTGAAACACCTGAGGCTCCTCATCACTCATATGTATGCACTAAAGATCAATCCAACACACAGATTTCACTTCCTCCACTAGAATCACGTGATCCCATCGTCGGCGCACTGGAGGAATAATTCGCAGCAAGCATACTTGCAAGGCGTAAGTTGTCTCTTTTTATCATGTTTGGTTGTCTACCATAGTCAAGAGAGTGCATATTTTTTTCATCTGTACGCAATGTGTCACAACACCATGGCAAGTCCACAGAGGGTTTGTCTTGCACTTTCACTCTTTTATTTTCTATGGACGCGTTTAAACTTGGAGTGTGTTGGTCTTCATTGTTATATATTTTATGCTTTCTAGTTTGCTTGACTGTGTTTCTCGCTAACCATGCCTTCACCAACATGGGCCAGCCAATGCATCGGTGGCTACATTGGAAATATCACTTCACGTAAGTAAGCCCATGCACTGTTTGCATAGGAGTAGGAATAGTGTTTGTTTTCCTAGTTGTCCTTGTTTTCTAGTTTTCTTGTTTGTTTGCTTGCTGACTTGGTTTGGTTTTGCTTGCTTGCTCGCTTTTCTTGCTTGTTGTTTTGTTTGCTTTGCTTACTATTTTTGTTTCGTTTTTTTTTTGTTTTCTTAGTATCATGCTATTTTTAGTTTTGTAAATAAGTGTTGCCCTCTACTGAGTATTGGATTTTGAATGAGTATGTGGTTGAGCTCTAAAGAGTCTTGTGACACTGCAACACTTGGCTAGTCTTGTGTTCATCTTCTCTATGCTTGGTTATAACCTTCAGCCAATGAAGTCTTGATAGAAAATACAAGTTGTTTGCAAGGGAAGTTTGGGTCCAACCATGAACTTGTGTCCACACTAGGAAACCCCATGCCTGTACTTAGCCTTCTACTTTGTGTGTTCAAGCTCATCCAACTAGTAGAAATGGAGAAGGGGAAATATAAACGAGAAAACCTATGTCAGAGGTCCTACATGCTTCTCCGAAGGAACAACCTCTTCTTCTCTCAATAAGTCGGGATCCCTCTTCTTCTCCAAAAATAAATAACTGCCTATGCACAGTCCTCTTTAAAAAAATACAAAGGCGAAAGAAGAGAAAGGCTTCCTGCGCAAAGAGGTGAAGCATGCAACTCTGCCAGGGTACTGACCAGGATTGCTGGCAATGGAGCAATGCATGTGTTCCTGCGTGACTCTGTCGGGGTACTGTCCATGCCTGTTGGTAGTGGAGCAACACCATAGATGAAAACTTATACTCTAAATTTTTTTAACTCGCAAGCCAAACTACCCTTCCCGATTTCGAAACACTGTGATCAAGCTGAAACTTGTTGTTGTGTTTGACTGAGTTGGTGAAAGGTGAACCATGTTTGTCCATGGGGTAAATGGGGAGGCCAAAGTAACCCGCACAGTGATTCAATACTCCCTGAAATACCAAGGCCATGTGCTATCAATGGACCAAAACAGAGAAGCTAGAGTTCAATGAGTGTGTCGCTAAGTGTTGTAGCGGTTGCAACATCCTCTAAAATTTTGGCCTACATTTAATTTTGGAGCCTCCCTTGGGTTTTTACTTGATTTTTGTAAGCACTTGGGCTCACCCTGTGGGCTCGTGTTGAGTCTTTGCACCCTCCTTGCTTGACCGTTCAACGGACAACTTTTTGCATGTTGGTCATAATGTCACGCTTGCAACCATGTTCTGGTCATGCATAAGGTCCTCGCTTCTTGCATACATGGTGTATTCGCTATGTAAACATCCATCGCACTCACACACGATGTTGTACGCACTATCATGCAAGCATCGTCGTGCTTGTCACTCGCACTGTCGATCAACCACACTGAGTATGTGGTGTCTTGATGGTTTGAGGTGTCTTGTCGTCGAGTCATGTTAAGTGTGTGTTTGCAAGGTCACATATGCACAAGTTCACTCACTCACACACTTAGCCATTTTTGTTGAAGTTTTGACGTCCGAATCATTTTCAAACAGTCGGACCCTCGCTGAGCTACATTGCGCAGTTTCAGCACTTGGTGAACATGTGTTGTTGCCCATAATTGTGCAAAGCTTGAGGCTGTCATCCAAGCAGCCTACACTGCGCAATCCTAGAATTGACCGAACCGACTGTCACCCAGAAAAACATAGAAGTTTCTCAGCAAGACATCTCAATCTGCGTTGTCCGCAAGCGAAACAACTAAACCACCAACTGGTCAATTGGAGAGTTTGATTGGGCAATGACCCCGGGACTCACTCCCCCAAAAATTTGCGTAAAAGCTGCAAACATTGCCCACTCCGTAGACTGAAGAAATTGTGCTGACACGCCGGACAAATACCTTTTATTCATCCCTGTCTCCTTAAAAAAAATTGTGCTAACACGCCAGACAAATACCTTGTATCCGTCCTTTTCTCCTTAAAAAAATTGTGCAGTTTTTCTAGCCAATCACCCAAATAGCGGGCCTGCTGCTCACCCGAAAAATTGCGCAATTTTCATGAGCAGTCACCTAGCAACCTAGCATCCCGCTTAGCTCAAAAACTGTGATGGGATGTCCAGCAGCCCAACATCCCGCTCAACTCAAAAACTGCGATGGGATGTCCAGAATCCCAGCCTCCCAGCATTTGAGTAGTTTTCACGAGCAACACTCCTACAACCCACTGCCAGCCCCTGGAAAAAAATGCACATTTTTTCCCGGCAAGCCTCCTGCAGTGCACTGCCAGCTCCCCAAAGGAATTGCACAGTTTTTACTACCAAACCCCTTTGCTTCCTGCATTGCTTCCTCTAAAAAATTGCGCAGATCTGCCTGGCATCCGAGCCAGATCTCGCAGACAGTCACTGCTGATCCAGATTTTCCATCTCAGTCTCCGAGTGACTTCTGTGCAATTTTCACCAGCAATGCCCAGAGCCCGCATCCTAGCTTGAAATCTGCCTTGCGTAGTTTCGTAGCCTTGTCCTCTATCCCGATCACCTGCATCGGAAAGCGAACAAAAATGCATCATGGTAGACTAGGAGGTTTATGGATTTAATGTCGTCTTGTCATGAGTGACTACAGATACAGGTACATGGATAAGAAATGATGCAATGACAGACGAGATGAAAAAGGAGAGCACACGCAAGGAGACTTGTTCACGAACGAAAAAAGAATGATGCATGCAAGGATATTTTCTTGTGAACGGACGATGCATGCGAGGATATTTTCTGGCGAACGGACGATGCATGCGAGGAGATTTTCTAGTGAACGAACGATGCATGCGAGGATATTTTTTCGTGAATAGATGATGCATGCGAGGAGAATTTTTCACCCAAATGAATGAAAATGTGAAGCATGCCAAAGCACAAGCAAAGGAACGACATGCACATGCAACATCAAGCGAACATCAAGACCATCGAAGACTCTACACACCTTGCCATGTAGAGGTGAACCTATGATACACCAAGAGGACATCCATCACTTAGCAGCACTGTAGCTCAACATGGACACCACCAATAGCATGAACATACTAGCATTGTCTCGTCTAGTTGTTTCATGAGTCATGTCAGCCACATCACTACTGTGGGCCATACTGTTGTAAATCAATGTAATGTAACATGGAAGTCTAAGAGACCCACATGTAATCTGAAGAGTCATGCAATCTGAAAAGTCATGAAATTCAAACACTCATGAGGGAAGTTGAACAGTCACAAGGGCCAGTTTCACCCTTGGCTATAAATGCCCCTCATTTGTACATGCAAAGGACTTTTCACCTTGGCTCCTACTAAATAGCCTTGAGAGACTGTAGTATTTTCTTTGAGGAGCGAGCAGTGGCTCCAACGCCCCTTGCACGGGGTTAGTGATGTATGGTGTACTGATGTGTCTTGGAACTTTTGCTTAATTCATAAGCCTGACAATAGGCCATCACGTTTTCACACATGTATTGTAACTGTTTGTAAGACTAATCTTGAACACTTGTAATGCATGTTGCTTTAACCTGTGTTAAACAATTGAACTCTTTCGGTTGTTCTAATACATATATTTATGAAAATGTGTTGTATGAGTTGTTAACATTGTCCTGCCCATGTGGGTTGCCTCACCGGACATCAAGCAAAACCTTTCTCATAAACTTGTTATAACGAACATCGCACTCATGCAGACTGCTCTGCTGGGTGTTGTACGTGCTATCTTCTCTTGCGTGTTGTGATTGCCGCATCCGTGTGGACTTCTCCTCTGGAAACTGTGCATGTCCTATTGTGTTGTGTGTCTCTGATAGAATTGGGACTTCTTCCCTTTCGAATAGAGACTCACCTCCACCCTCTCCCCTTGCAGTGAAAGAACCTTTTCTAAAGTAACACTAGTACTCACCAAGCACGCGAACCTCGATGTTCAAAGATGAAGCATACCACTCTCATGTGCTGACAAGCAAGAGCTAAGGCATATCTTTAAGATAATGGAAACTGGGCCATCGTACCAGATGGGACTCCTACACCAAATGATGTGAGGTCTAGTTGGGACTTCATACTGGGGAGATCCCCTGAATGTTGGCGGGTCCAGCACCGTCAAAATTTTGGTGCTAGAAGGAGGGCCAGATGACAAGCTGAGCCCTCACAATCTATGTTGAACCTTTGCACATCTATCATGGAGTTTGTTATAGTTCACCCTCTGAAGTGTCTATCCAACGAACATATCTTTCATGTTGAGAAGGAGTTTTGGGATGACTTGTCACAAATCACGTATGATGGTGAAGGCAAAGTGGCCTGGCCGAAGCACTTAGATGACTTCCATGACCTCATGGAGAATGTGGAAGGTTTTAGTGAAACAAAGGTCTGTTCGCTGCTCGCACACACACTTCGCGACCACCCATTGTGATGGTGTAGCATACTGCATCTTAACTTCGCGCACTCATTCAAGCAATTCAGTGATCTAATTGAATCTGTTTTTCACCATTTTGATCCTGAAGCACTTGATAAAAATTTATTAAAACAACGGAAGGGCCCGCATGAATCACCTATGAATTTTTCACACCGCTTCTGTCTATTCATGTTTGAAGCTCCGAAAAGTCAAATGAAATTCCAATATCTCATGGACAGATTTGAATATTGCCTTACCAAATCACTCTGTCCCAAGATGAAATTGAAGTTCAAACCCCACTCGACATACTCCGGTGATGGAGTTGCGCAATCACAAGCAGACACAGTTGTTGTCACAAGTGACTATCCACCTTCCCCTCATTAAATAGCTCCACCACCACAGAGTGATGTGGGAGAACATGCGCACACATCTGTTCAATTATCACATCCTCCTACCCTCACTACTCTCGATATCTCTGCAGATTTGGTTGGGAAGCCCATGGGTTTTCATATACACTTGTTACCTCAATGTCCATCTCTACATTCTGCTGATCCTCTGGATTGCAATGTCTTGTATTCTTCCGTTCCGGACTCTACACATGTTTTGAATGAGGAACAAGCCCTCGACGGAGTTGATGTTCCACAACCAACTTGCGTTGACATTCACGAAGAGTATGACTGAGCATCTGAGCATGAACCCGCGGTGAAGGATGACCTCCTTTTGTCCGCGCCTCCTCCACTTTTCCCTGACATTGTTGGTGATTTTGTTACCCCTGATTGTCTTTTTGTTAATCCATCCATAGATGCATCTACTTCTGATAATTCGTAGAACACACCTGATGTCAGTCAATCATTTCATAACGGAGAGGACAAATTGTTCATTAAAAATCCACATGATATTTCATCTGCTTTTTCCAGAAACACAGAGGGTGAACATTCTTGCTTCTCATCTACCCCTCTGTATGATTCATCAAATCATGAGGATGCTGACAAACATCCTAAATTTTTTGATCATGGTTATCGTGATATTTGTACTTCTTCATCTGATTACGATGTTGATTCACTCATTGTTAATATGTCTAAGCCACTGGTCTTTGATGATTTATCTATTGATGAAGTGGAAACCCTGTAGGCTGTTGAGGTAGTTCAGCCTGAGTTGATGGTTATGTTAGGCCCTCGTTGTCCTGAGTTTAGTTCCACTTCTGATAAAAAAAAATGTGAAACACTCAAGGCTTCTCATCACTCATCTGTATGCACTGAAGATCAATCCAACACATATATTTTACTTCCTCCACCGGAATCACATGATCCCATCACCTGCTCATTGGAGGAATCATTTGCAGCAAGCTTACTTGCAAGGCGTAAGTTGTCTCTTTTTCTCATGTTTGATTCTCTGCCACAGTCAAGAGAGTGCATATGTTTATCATTTGTACATAGTGTGTCACAACACCATGGCAAGTCCACAAAGGGTTTGTCCTTCACTTTCACTCTTTTCTTTTTTGTGGGCACGTTTAAATTTAGAGTGTGTTGGTCTTCATTGTTATATATTTTATGTTTGCTAGTTCGCTTGACTATGTTTCTCGCGAACCATACCTTCACCAACAAGGGCCAACCAATGCATTGGTGGCTACATTGGAAATATCACTTCATGTAAGTAGGCCCATGCACTGTTAGCATAGGAGTAGGAATAGTGTTTGTTTTCCTGCTTGTCCTTGTTTTATGGTTTGCTTGTTTGTTTGCTTGCTGACTTGGTTTGGTTTGTTTTCTTGCTCGCTTTGCTTGCTTGTTGTTTTGTTTTCTTTGCTTACTATTTTTGTTTTGTTTTGTTTTGTTTTCTTAGTATCATGTTATTTTTAGTTTTGTAAATAAGTGTTTCCCTCTACTGAATTCTAAATTTTGAATAAGTATGTGGTTGAGATCCAAAGAGTCTTGTAACACTGCAACACTTGGTCATTCATGTGTCCATGTTCTCTGTGCTTTGTTATAACCTTCGGTCGATGAAGTATTGATGGAAAATAAGAGTTGTTTGCAAGGGAATCTTGGGTCCAACCATGAACCTGTGTCCACACTAGGAAACCCCATGCCTGTACTCATCCTTCTACTTCGTGTGTTCAAGCTCATCCAAGTAGTAGAAATGGAGAAGGGGAAAATATAAACGAGAAAACCTATGTCAGAGGTCCCACATGCTTCTCTGAAGGAACAACCTCTTCTTTTGTCAATAAGTTGGGATCCCTATTTTTCCCCAAAAATAAATAAGTTCCTATGCACAGTCCTATTTAAAAAAATACAAAGGTGAAAGAAGAGAAAGGCTTCCTTTGCAGAGAGGTGAAGCATGCAACTTCGTCGGGGTACTAACCAGGCTCTCTAGCAGTGGAGCAATGCGTGTGTCCATGTGTGACTCCATCGGGGTACTGTCCAGGCCTGCTAGTAGCGGAGCAACACCAGAGATGAAAACTCTTCTGAAAAATTTTAACTCGCGAGCCAAACTACCCTTCCCGCTTTTGAAACACTGTGATCAAGCTGAAACTTGTTGTTGTGTTTGACTGAGTTGGTGAAAGGTGAACGATGTCTGTCCATGGGGTAAATGGGGAGGCCGAAGTAACCCACACAATGATTCAATACTCCCTGAAAGACCAAGGCCCTGTGCTATCAATGGACCAAAACAGAGAAGCTAAAGTTCAACCAATGTGTCACCAAGTGTTGTAGCGGTTGCAACACCCTCCAAAATTTTGGCCTGAATCTAATTTTGGAGCCTCCCTTGGGCATTTACTTGATGTTTGCAAGAACTCGGGCTCACCTTGTGGGCTCGTGTTGAGTCTTTGCACCCTCCTTGCCTGACCGTTCAATAGACAACTTTTTGCATGTTGGTCATAATGTCACGCTTGCAACCATGTTCTAGTCATGCACAAGGTCCTCGCTTCATGTGTACATGTTGTATTCACTATGTAAACATCCATCGCACTCAAACATGAAGTTGTATGCACTGTCGTGCAAGCGTTGTTGCAGTCGTTCAACGATCTATCACAAGCGTCACACTTGTCACTCGCATTGTCGATCAACCACACTGAGTATGTGTTGTCTTGATGCTTTGAGGAGTCTTGTCGTCGAGTCATGTTGAGTGTGTGTTCACAAGGTCACATATGCACAAGTTCACTCACTCACACACTTAGCCATTTTTGCTGAAGTTATAACGACCGAATCATCCTCAAATAGTCAGACCCTCACTGAGCTGCATTGCGCATTTTTAGCACTCAGTGAACATGTAATGCTACCCAGAATTGCGCAGAGCTTGAGGTTGTCCTCCAAGCAGCCTGCACTGCACAATCCTGGAATTGACCGAACCGATTGTCACCCAGAACAGCGCAGAAGTTTCTCAGCAAGCCATCTCAATCTGCATTGCCCGCAAGTGAAACAACCAACCCTCCAGCTAGTCAGCCAAAGAGTTTGACTGGGCAGTGACCCCGGGACATACTCCCACAAAAAATTACGCAAAAAGGTGCAGACCTTGCCCGCTCCGCTGACTGAAGAAATTGTGCTAACACAACGGACAAATACCTTGCATTCGTCCCTGTCTCCCTCAAAAAATTGCACAGTTTTTCCACCTAGTCACCTAGACAGTCAGCCTGCTGCTCACCCCAAAAACTATGTAGTTTTCATGAGAAGTCACCCAGCAACCCAGCATCCCACTCAACTCAAAAATTGTGATGGGATGTCCAGCATCCCATCATCCCGCTCAACTCAAAAATTGCAATGGGATGTGTTAGCTCTGCTACATGCTGCTGATTTTCTAGAAGAAGGAATAAGTTTGGACCTTTGTTGCTGGCTCAGAGATGGTTTATAATGGTTATCATTGTCTCTCCCTATTTTCCCCGCTACCCCCATTTCCTCCTTTCCTTTCATTCTCCTTATTCTCTTAACTCCATTATTTCTTTTGTCTTTATAAACCCTATAAAACCCCCGATAATGTTACCTCACACCATATCTTGCCTTTTCCCTTATCACTCCGCGTGCACCCATATGGATCCCCATTCCTCCGTTTCCCGTTTAATCTCTTCACAAAACCCATTTAAACCCCTTTAAACCCTTTTCCCAGTGCCCGCGCGTTTTTGTTTTAAACACTACAAAAGCCCCTTGAAACCCTTTTCACAACTTTTGGGCATTTTTGTTTTAATACTATTAAACACCGCATTAACCTATTTTTCATTTTAACCCCGGGTGCATGGTCTAAATCCACATAACTATATGCATTTAACCGTGCGCTGTCACCCTCACCTGTCATATCAACCAAAACGCATGTTTTAATTCTCCGACGTTGATTGTCGCGCCTTAATCCAACAGTCCCCGTCACCCCAGCCTGCGCGTTAAACTTCGCGCTTGTCCCCTGTCATCTGACCATCCATCGAAGATCGGACGGTTGACGCTCCCCCCGATTGCGCGACTTGCGTGCGCGTTAACCAGCGGGGGCAGTGGTTTTTGCGTGCCACGCAGCGTGTTTTGACTGGATCGTGTTGTGAGTTACGGATACTATCTACCCCCGATAGGCGGTGTGGGGAATACCACCCACCTCCCAAAACTGCTCTCCCGTGCATTAATCATCGTGCATCTTCCGCATGCGATCACCGTCAGATCTGCTGCGTCCAGATCCGATGGCCCTCGTCGTCCTCGCCTGTCTGCCTCCCGATAGCTCCTCCTAATGTGATCTCCGCCGTTGATCTATATGATCCGACGGCCCACATTTGATTTCTGTTCTTCCCGATAACCATTGCGAAATGTTTCCCGCCAGCGCTCTTCACAGTTTAGCCATCAGCTACTTGTACACTGCGGATTAAAGCTTCAGCTACTTGCATTCAACAACATGGCCGAGAGGACAAAAAGGACTGCCTCGAGCAGTTAAAAGCATTAAAAGGTTATGGGTTTCATTCATATTTTACTCTATTTGCCCAGAGAAGGACTGCAGAGCACCAGAAAAGGCCGATTCTGTCCATTAAAACACTCAGAATTGCAGCAGAGGCCCATTCCAAAGAGTTAATATGGTTGTTGGCCCATTATTATCCTTCCTTGTATAGCGCAGCAGAGAAATTTTGTAAACAAACTCTATATATACCCAGAACACAGATGTAAGAGGTTGATGAATGTTATTCTGTTGTAAGCTTCAACTTCTAGAGACTGTAACTATTATGATACCTGCAGCTTCTGGTCTGCATTTTCAGCTAATGCAAGCTTCTTTTGCTGTTAATTACTCACTTTCCACTTCTTCTTCTTTGTTCCAGGTTGTGCATGTTATGCATTTATTCATGTGCTGTTGATGTTTAGCATTAGAGGGGCTGTCATCCCACCTCTGTGTTTGAATCTAGCATGTATCATTGAATTTGTATGCAGGTTTGTTGTTTTAATGCCAGAGAGCTGTCATCCTGTCTGTGCATTAGAAAATAGATTTACAGACCTTTAAACTGGTTGCAGCTGGCCATCACAGGGTCCTGTGCATCTGCTGGTGTGATCAATATTCTCCATCATCACATTTTCCTTAAAACTGTGAGTAATTGGTGGTCTAAAGCCTTGTAGTCTGGGGGTGTTCACCCATGTCTGGGGTTAAGCATAGTAGAAGTGGTTATCTGGCTTGAATATGTAGCATTTCTTTCATTCATCCACCATTTATCCAACATTTTGTTGAGTTTGTAATGTTCCCAAGCATCTCTGATATACAACCTAGGAGAGTTTCTTGGGGTGATAACAGGATGTCCAACAGGCCAGTCTCCCAGCATTTGCATATTTTTCACCAGCAACACTCTTGAAGCCCGCTACCAGTCCCCTGAAAAAAATGCGCATTTTTTCTGAAAATCCTCCTGCAACGCGTTGCCAGCTCCCTAGAGGAATTGCATAGTTTTTCTGGCAAGCCCCTATGTTGCCTACACTGCTTCCTCAAAAAAATTGTGCAGATCTATCCGACAACTAAGCCAGATCCCGCGAACAGTCACTTCTGATCCAGATTGTCCATCTCAGTCTCCCAGTGACTTCTGCGCAATTTTCACCGGCAGTGTCTGGAGCCCACATCCTAGCTTGAAATCTACCTTGCGCAGTTTCGTAGCCTTGTCCTCTCTCCTGGTCACCTGCATTCGAAAGTGAACGACAATGCATCATGGTAGACTAGGAGGTTTATGGATTTAATGTCATCTTGTCATGAGTGATTTCAGATATACGTATATGGATAAGGCATGACGCGATGACAGATGGGATGAACAAGGAGAGCACATGAAAGGAGATTTATTCACGAATGAATGAACGAACGATGCATGCAAGGATATTTTTTCGTGAACGGACAAACATGCAAGGATATTTTTTCACGTATGGATGAATATGTGAAGCATGCCAAAGCACAAGCAAAGGAACGATGTGCACATGCAACATCAAGCAAACACCAAGACCGTCGATGACTTCGCACACCTTTCCATGCAGAGGTGAAGCTATGATACACCAAGAGGACATCCATCACTCAGAAGCACTACAACTCAACATGGACATCACCAGTAGCATGAACATACCAGCGCTGTCATGTCGAGTCGTGTCATGAGTCATGTCGGCGACATCACTACTGTGGGCCATACTGTTTTAAATCAATGTAATGTAATGTGGAAGTCCAAGAGACCCACATGTAATCTGAAGATTCATGTAATATGAAAAGTCATGAAAGTCAAACAGTCATGAGGGAAGTCGAATAGTCACAAGGGCCAGTTTTACCCTTGGCTATAAATACCCCTCATTTGTACATGCAAAGGAATTTTCACCTTGGCTCCTCCCACATAGCCTTGAGAGTTTGTAGTCTTTTCTTTGAGGAGCGAGCAGTGGCTCCAATGCCCCTTTCACGGGGTTAGTGATGTATGGTGTACCAATGTGTCTTGGAACTTTCGCTTAATTCAGAAGCCTGATAACAGGCCAGCACGTTTTCACACATGTATTGTAACTGTTTGTAAGACTAATCTTGAACACTTGTAATGCATGTTGCTTTAACCTATGTTAAATAATTGAACTCTTTCGGTTGCTCTAATACATATATTTATGAAAATGTGTTGTATGAGTTGTTAACATTGTCCTGCCCACGTGGGTTGCCTCACCGGACATTAGACAAAACCTTTCTCATAAACTTGTTATAACGACCGTCGCACTTGCGCAGACTGCTCCGCTGGGTGTTGTACGTGTTATCTTCTCTTGTGTGTTGTTACTGTCTCATCCATGTGGACCTCTCCTCTGGAAGTTGTGCATGTCATGTTATGTTGTGTGTCTCTGATAGAGTTGGGACTTCTTCCCTTGTGACTAGAGACTCACCTCCACCCTCTCCCTCTGCGGTGAAAGAAACTTGACAAAAGTAACACTAGCACTCACCAAGCATGCGAACCTTGATGTTTAAAGACAAAGTAGACCACTCTCACGTGATGACAAGCAAGAGCTAAGGATGGGACTCCTACACCAAATGGTGTGAGGTCTAGTTGGGACTTCATACTGGGGAGACCTCCTGAATGTTGGCAGGTCCAACACCGTTAACATTTTGGCGCTAGAAGGAGGGCCAGATGAAAAGTTGAGCCCTCACAATCTGTGTTGAATCTTCACACATCTATCATGGAGTTTGTTATAGTTCACCCTTTGAAATGTCTGTCCAACGGACATATCTTTCACATCAAGAGGGATTTCTAGGATGACTTGTCACAAATCATGTATGATGGTGAAGGCGAAGTGGCCTGGCCTGAGAACTTAGATGACTTCCATGCGCTCATGGAGAACGTGGAAGGTTTTAATGAAACAGAGGCCTATTCACTACTCACACATACACTTTGTGACCACCCATTACGATGGTGTAGCATACTGCCTCATAATGTCGTGCACTCATTCAAGCAGTTCAATGATCTAATTGAATATGCTTTTCACCATTTTCATCCCGAAGAACTTGATAAAAAATTGTTAAAACAATGGAAGGCCCCACATGAATCGCCTGTGGATTTTTCACAGCGCTTCCGTCTATTTATGTTTGAAGCTCCAAAAAGTCAGATGAAATTCCAATATCTCATGGACAAATTTGAATATTTCCTTACCAAATCACTATGTCCCAAGATGAAATTGAATTTCAAACCCCACTCGACATACTTCGGTGATGGAGTTGCGCAATCATAAGTGGACATAGTTGTTATCGCAAGTGATTGTCTGCCTTCACCTCATCAAACAATGCCACCACCGTAGAGTGATGTGGGAGAACATGCACACATGTCTGTTCAACTTTCACATCCTCCCACCCTCACTACTCTTGATATCTATGCAGATTTGGTTGGGAAGCCCATGGGTTTTCATACACACTTGTTACCTCAACCTCCGTCTCCTCGTTTTGTTGATCCTCCGGATTGCACTATCTTGTGTTCTTACGTTACGAACTCTACACTTGTTGTGAATGAGGATCAAGCCATCGACGGAGTTGATGTCGCACAACCAACCTGCGCTGTCATTCACGAAGAGTATGATCAAGCATCTGAGCATGAACCCATGGTGAAGGATGACCTCCTTCTGTCCGCGCCTCCTCCATTTTTTCCTGACATCGTTCGTGATTATGTTATCCATGATTGTATTTGTGTTAATCCATCCATGGATGCATTTGCTTCTAATCATTCGCAGAACATACTTAATGTCAATCCATCATTTGATAACATAGAGGACAAATCATTCATTAAAAATCCACATGATCTTTCATCTATTTTTTCTGGAACGCAAAGGGTGAACATTCTTGCTTCTCATCTACCTCTCTGTATGATTCATCAAATCATGAGGATGTTGACAAACATCTTGAATTTTCTTATCATGGTTGTCGTGACCTTTGTACTTCTTCATCTGATTACGATGTTGATTCACTTGTTATTAATCTGTCTAAGCCACTGGTCTCTGATGATTTATCTATTGACGAAGTGGAAACCCTGGAGGCTGTTGAGGCACTTCAACTTGAGCTTATGATTATGTCAAGCCTTCACTGTCTTGAGGTTAGTTTCACTTCTAATTAAAAAACTTGTGAAACACCCGAGGCTCCTCATCACTCATTTGTATGCACTAAAGATCAATCCAACACACTGATTTCGCTTCCTCCACCGGAATCAAATGATCCCATCACTTGTGCACTGGAGGAATCATTCACAATAAGCACACTTGCAAAGCGTAAGTTGTCTCTTTTTCTCATGTTTTCTTGTCTGCCACAGTCAAGAGAGTGCATATGTTTATCATTTGTACGCAGTGTGTCACAGCACCATGGCAAGTCCACAGAGGGTTTGTCTTGCACTTTCACTCTTTTCTTTTCTGTGGACACGTTTAAACTCGGAGTGTGTTGGTCTTCATTGTTATATCTTTTATGTTTGTTGGTTCGCTTGACTGTGTTTCTCGTGAACCATGCCTTCACCAACATGGGCCAACCAATGCGTCGGTGGCTGCATTGGAAATATCACTTCACGTAAGTAGGCCCATGCACTATTAGCATAGGAGTAGGAATAGTGTTTGTTTTCCTGCTTGTCCTTGTTTTCTTGTTTGTTTGCTTACTATTTTTGTTTCTTGGTGGTGGCGTCAATTTGAAATTTGAATACAAAATTTATGGGAGCATACAGTCGAATTTTGGAAAAATATCTTACGCATGGGAGGATTGACAAGGCCCAAATATTTGGAGTTTTTTTCGCTGAGTCCTTTCTATAGAAGCTCCATTCTCAATTTCATTCCATCGAGTGCCATTCAGAAACTCAAAAGCCCATTCATTCTCTCGAGTTCCATTCAGGAAATAGCACTCACCTGCCATTTTCCATTTTAAGGAGCAACTTGCTTGTCATTCTCATGCAACACGAATCCCTCGCTTGCCATTTTAGTAACAACTCGCATGCCATTCTCCTTTTTTAGGAACTTGACTTCCATTCTCCATTTCCATGAACTTGTCAGAGCTGTCATTTTCAAAGGATAGGAAACCACGCATTGAATTGTTGCCATTTTCAGAGAGGAAACCCAATTTCCATCCAAGTAAGATAACAGGTTTATAAGGTTTTGTCATCGATCCCGTGGCCTGGAAGCCCCAAATATTTTTCCTATTGTTTTCAGAAATTCATCAGGTGCATCTCTCCTCTGCCGAGCGAGGCAAGGCTATCGTTTGCAAAGGTAAATTTACCATTTTTTTACAAATTATATGCATTTTCTACAAATTATTTGCAATTATCTACATTATTTTTTCTATGGGATGTTGTTCCAGGGAGTTTCCACAACATTGATTAGTGATTTGCCGCAACAACACTTACCTGGGTCGCCATTGTGGCAACTCATTGGTCACCGTTTCGGCAACTCGTTTGTCACCGTTGTTTGTAATTTTATTATTAAACACAAAATCATAATACAACAAATTGAATTCAAAATCATATGGGTATTTTTATTTATTTATGTTAATTGAGCCATGTAAATGTTTGCAAACACACACTTACACCATTGTAACATTGCCCCCATACTAGGAAACACACATTGACTCGATTATTATTAGATTTTAATTAAATTTTATAATTACAATAACATAGTAGTCATAACTTTATCAAATGAGGTGTCACAAGCCCCAAACTAAACAAGATGACATATCCATGTGGATTGCATCATGCAATAAACAGAGTTTTGGATGGTGTTTAGAATGGGATATTTTGTTGCATATGCCTTCCATTTTATTCTTAGATGGTATGATTTGACCATTATTCCCATCGCATGAACCATCATACCTCAAAAAGTGGCATATGTTTAAATGGTTCATTCATTAAGCAAAAAAATATGCATAGAGGAATAAAGAATGGTGGGCTTCATGAATTCTTTGGTATTGCTTTCAAGTTTGTTTCATCTAGTTTACTTTAAATTTATTTTTTCTTTATTCCTTTTCATTGTCTTGTCATTTATTTTGTCTCAACATCAAACTTGGGTAGGAAAATCCAAACTACAATTAGGGAAATTCATGTGTCAATCTAGGAGGTCTCTTTCAATTTTCTCTCTCTAACTGGATAGTTATCTGTAGCTCTTATCTAATGTCTTGGAATTGAAATGTTGAACTCTAGCATTGAACTATGATCCAAACAAATGCAAGATCAAATAAGTGACCAAAAAAACTCCCAATGATCCCCTACACTAGAATATCCCTCATTGCATCATGTATGATTGTGATGCCATGAATGTGACATCTAATTAACACTATTATTGCTATACCGCTCTCAAGGAAGACATTTCCCATACTGAAAACTTAGTTAGGTATAAAATGAGTAATTTCTCCAGTCAACATGTTGAAGTAGAATTGGGGGACTCAATTCTAAACATCAGTTTCCCTCAATCCAAGGTTAATAATTTTTTCACTCTCAAAAAGCTTTTTTGTTGAAAAAATTATTCATAGCACATACTATGGAGGAAATAGATCATCAATAATGGTAAATTTTTCATAAATTATTTCTAATGGATAAAAAGTTTGAAATAGTTTGTATAGAAGTTTATAACATTAATATTTCAGTGAAAACCCAAAAGGTTATTAAGCATAACTCAATGTAAAAAACAATACTTCCTCATGTGTCTAAAGATACCCCCCAAACCCATCTTCAATGATGAAGATCTTAAGGAATATAAGAATTCCCAACAATGGTAAAAATAAGAACATGTCTACTTGCGTTGGGATTAAATGTTTTCATTTGGCCAGTTTTATAGGGGGGATTATGATTCACCTTTTTGTTATGTCAATTATGTTTTATGTTTCTTTTAAAAATATATATACACAATATTATTAATAAGGTTATAGATGTAAAGGACACTACCTGGTAATCATACAAGATAAACATTACTTTTTTACTCTTTGTGGTCTTTGTTTCCTAAGGAAGTTCACACTTCATCTTCACTATATTCTACTTTACCAATATAAATATCGTCAAACTTAGAATGAAAAATAATTAGGTGCTTATTTTTTGAGCTTTGGTTTATTGATAAAGTGAGAGCGGTGTTTTTTTATTACCCATTGTTACAGTGGCTATTATCCTAATGTGCATGGGTAATAGGGAGACTCACTGTTACAATGGTTGCAACTCATTGTTACAGTGGCGACAAATCACTGTTATAGTAGCAACAACTCCCTGTTATAATGGCGATAATTCCCTGTAACAGTGAGTTGGTGCCACTGTAACCGTGAGTTGGCGCCACTATAACAGTGAGTTGCATCCACTGCAATAGTGAGTTGCCACCACTGTAACAGTGAGTTTCCACCACTGTGATAGTGATTTGTCGCCACTGCAATAGTTAGTTGTCGCCACTGCAACAGTGAGTTGTCACCACGACAATAGTGAGTTGTTGCAACCTTGTTTGAACAAAATCTAACAATATTTCATTAAATTGTTTGAATTAAATCTAACAAAATCTAACAATATTTGAGTAATTTCTCTAGTCAACATGAAGTAGAATTGGGGGACTCGATTTTGAACATCGGGTTCCTTCAATCTAAGGTTACCAAAATTTTCAATCTCACAAAGCTTTTTTGTTGAACAAATTGTTCATAGCACATACTATGGAGGAAATGGATCATCAATAATAAGAAATTATTCATAAATTGTTTCTAATGGATAAAAAGTTTGAAATAGTTTGTATAGCAATTTATAACATTAATATTTTAGTGAAAACCCCAAAGGATATCAAACATAACTCAATGTAAAAAACAATACTTCCTCGTGTGTCTAAAGATACCCCCCAACCCCATCTTCAATGACGAATATCTTAAGGAATATAAGGATTCCCAACAATGGTAAAAATAATATGTTTACTTTCGTTGAGAATAAATGTTTTCATTTGGCCAGTTTTATAGAAGGGAATTATGATTCCCTTTTTTGTTATGTCACTTATATTTTATGTTTCTTTTAAAAATATATATACACATTATTAGCAATAAGGTTATAAATGTAAATGACACTACTTGATAATCATGCAAGATAAACATTATTTTTTTACTCTTTGTGGTCTTTGTTTCCCTCAAGGAAGGTCACACTTCATCTTCACTATATTCTACTTTACCAATATAAATATTATCAAGCTTAGAATGAAAAAAAATGAGGTGGTTATTTTTTTAGCTTTGGTTTATTGATAAAGTGATCATGGTATTGTTCTATTACTCATTGTTACAGTGGCTCCTAATGTGCATTGGTAACAGGGAGATTCACTGTTACAGTGGCTGCAACTCATTGTTATAGTGGCAACAACTCACTTTTACAGTGGCAACAACTCATTGTTACAGTGGTGGAAACTCCTTGTTACAGTGGTGGAAACTCCTTGTTACAGTGGCAACAACTCCATGTAACAATGAGTTGTCGCCACTTAACATGGAGTTGTCGTCACTGTAACTTGGAGTTTCTACCACTATAACAAGAAGTGTCTACCACTGTAATAGTGAGTTGCAACCACTATAACAATGAGTTGCTGCCATTGCAACAATAAGTTTCCGCAACCTTGTTTGAACAAAATGTAACAATATTTCATTAAATTTTTTTTTTTTTTTTTTTTTTTTTTTTTTTTTGCATATGGTGAAAAAGTGGACATTGATCATTTAGTTTTGGTGCCATCCAAACCCAAGTTAGGCACGAACTAGATTTCCATTTCACAATGAAGCACTAATCCAGGTCTATCAAAATAGTATAGAAATTCCAAGGACAACCACTAGCAATGAAGCCTATTATCTTGCCCTAGTTGATGGGCTAAGAGAAGAAAGGAAATATGGTGCAAGTGACATTATCACTTACACCAATTCAAAATTGATAACCATTCAAAATAATTTGGAATTTACCAAGTCAGAAAACAAAATTTGAAACCCCTCCACAAGCAAGCAAAAAAAAATTACTTCATAATTTCAAATCTTTAACAAAACTTACCGATCAAATGTCCAAAGGGTTGTTGATGATATACTCATTGAAGCAACATCCAATGGATGCGGATGTGCAAGATATGTGGCGGAGTCAGCATGTGCTCTACCAATTGTCATTGACAGACATCAATATAGGTGGCATGTTAATGAATTCATTGTTCTTGTGATTTCTATTGGGGTTATTATGGTGGGAGTCCTATTATGGTGCTCTTATTTCTTGTGATAGACTGTAGCAACATAAAAAACCATTATGTCCATCCTTTTTGATGTATTTATATGAGCTCTATTTTTTTATAGAATGGCTCACTTTATATTTTGGTACCTTTTTCATATCTCAACATAACGTGTATGTAAGCAATTCATTTTTCAGTCAATGCTATTAATGTAATTAGATTGTGATTACAATTCATATGTGTCATTTTGATTACAGTTCAGTTGTGTCTAAAAGTTCAATTCAATTCAGTTGTGTAATTTTGATTATAGTTATGTTTTGTCTTTCTGTTGAAAATACTGAGAGGGGTACAAGGTGAATCAAAATTTCTTGTTACAAGTGCTATTTTACCAATTAAGATCACTTTAAATAGAACCCAAAAATGAATAGATAAATAAATATTTTTAGTTCACAAGATGTGAAGAATTCTAGGGGTATCATCTTTAACAGTGCAAGGGTTCGCACCTAGGGTTTTGCACTCAGGGTTTTCTACTTGAAAATGCACCTAGGGTTTTTCACTTAGGGTTTTGTTGTAGACAATGCACCATGGGGTTTACACCTAGGGTTTTGCACTTAGAGTTATGAACTTGTTTCTAGGGTTCAGAACTTCATAAAAACAACTTCAGACAAAGTCCACTGTCACCATAGGAAACTTCATAGCTACTCTAGGAATTTATACTTAGTCGGCAAGAATAAATGGAGTTTCAAGGATGCAATTTACAAAACAACATATAGGAACATTCATTCAATCATTATCCATGAGTAGCACATGCAAAATTTATAAAAGTCTCTAATAAAATTTGAATGAGCTCGAATTCTTAAACAAGCCCCTAACATAACAAATTATGTGAGATACCCTTGGTTACAAGCCAACCAAGATAACTTATAGATCAATCATTATTATTTAATTTGTCCTTTACACGTGGTTACGTGAAAAATGAAAAATGAAATTGTGATATCTTGCATTTTTCCAATTCATAGATCCAACCTCATTTAAGGGAAAAAATTGTATAAATATCCAAACAAACCATTCAATTGTTGTGAATTTCTCCATTATCAACATCTTCAGCCACAAGATTAGGTGATTTGAATTGAATCACGTTCTAACATACATGACAACAACAACAACTTAGTCTGCAAAACAATGAAAATAATATGAAAAGCCTACAAATCAATGAAGTTATCTTGATAATCATGCAAAATTATGATATGCATTCAAGGATAACTAATAAATTGTAACCAATAATTTTTTATTCAAAGTTTTTTGGATGCTTCTCAGTTGCATATGTTGCAGCAGCAACAACAATGGTGAGAGGTGTTGCATGCAATACATTCCACAGGTGCATGAGAGGGGTGGTTGATAATGCCTTTCTTGCTAAGAGGGAATGTTGAAAATGAAGTAAGAAAGAAAGGCAAGTAATTTAAGGAGTGATTTTAATGGTGCATGGGCCCACAAAGTTGCATGTAAATTGACATTAAATTATTATGATGGAAAATCAAGGCCACCCCAAATCAATTGCATCGATTGCGGAACCGTTGCGGCAATTCTTGACTACATACAAGGGTAATCTCCCGTGATCATGAAAACAAGAAACGGTTAATTCCAATTGGACGAAAACTCGCTCTCCCATTCCAATGGTCACCATTGTGAAAAACTCTGACTGCATACAACGAAAATATCTCGTGATCATGACAACATTGAACAGTTGGTGCCAAATGGCTAGAAACTTGACCTCCCATTCTAATGGTCACAGTTTCGGCAAGACCTGACTGCGTACAAGGGGAATCTACTGTGTTCACGGAAAAAATGAATGGTTGATGCCAAATGGTCACCGCAATAGATGACGCCACGTGATTACATAATTACTAGACTGACTATTACATGCTTACCCTAAACTATTCCATTGTTTATCGTTCTCCAACATTCAAATTGTTGCACTTTCCAAACATAGCCATAGCAGCTCTGAACTTTGACTAAAGATGGGAGGCCCAAGAGTTCGCAAAGAACCTATCGAAGAATTTCTAAATGAATTTCCACACGTTAGACCATTTTTTTAACAGACTGGTTAGATGGAGTATATTCGTAGGTTGCATGGGTATGACGACGACATAGTTCTATAATTTTATATGCATTACAAGGAGGGTAGATATGAGGTAGTAGGGACAGTGGTGCATGCGAAAGAAGAAGCAATTTCGGAAGCGATAGGGTTACCCCAGACGAGAGAACCGTGGTTTGCGCCCTGAAAACCCCAACCTGATGTTGTGCATCAATTCCTTGAGGCAAGTGAACAACTGTAGAAGATAGACACAAGATTTAACAGGGGGGCATTACCAAAACCCTGGAAAGGTGTTGGATTCCTTGTGTAGAGATATTTCACGTGCGAAAGAAGGTATGTCATTATTTATTACCAACACCTTCGGTTATTAAACCACTTGCGTCATGGTAGGTTGGTTAACATGCCTTTCTTTATTGCAAAAACCCTAGAGCATATGGCCTGATCAGTGTAGAAATCAAATCTATCATTTGAAATCCTATCCCAACATTGCCTCATTAAACTTTTGGTGGTTAGTGTGCTGCAAAGGGAAGGGAGAACTTAGGATGAACTAGTTGGAAGGCCATTACATGTTAAAGTTGCTACCTTGCCAGAGGATGACCTAGTAGCTGCTACCCTGCTAGAGGATTCCTTAGTAGCTGCAACTCCCCCCCATGACAACCTAGATGTAGAAATTCCCACAAAACCTTTCCATATCACAATCGAGCCACCCAGTGTTCAAACTATGAGGGTTTCTAAGGATTTTGCTGCTAAATCCCCACAGAAAGGAGATGAACAAGATGATGATGATGAAGTAGAAATATTGAGGAGTAAACCTGCCACCAAAAGATTGAGAGGATATAGGAAGCCTTGAAAGTGGTTCCAAAATCCAAGCAGAACAAGACAAAGCAATGTCGTGTTGCTCTAGTTCCTGAAACCCTCCCTGTTTTTATAGAAGAAATAATATAAGAGAAAGAGCAAGAGAAAGATCATCCACATGATGTATTAATGGAAGAAGGAGTCATGGAGCAAGGATGCATGCAACAAGGATTCATGGAACAAGGATTAGGCCACCTTGCTGACACAAAAGAACAAGTTGAGAAGGTTACCTCTCATGATTATGACTATGAGTACAAATAAGGAGTAGCCGAATGGTACAAAATAGATAGCCTTGCCTCAATTTCAATTTTGTATGGGGATGATGAGGAGGACCAAGAAACGACTCCCCAAGCAACTGCACCACCAAAATTGACAAAGAAACCACTAGAATTGACCATGAAGCACATTGAAACAATAAGTACCCCTTCATATTGTTAAAGAAGAATAGGATTCTCCAGATGAAAAACAAACAACTACAAAACAATGTTAAAACCTAACATATGAGCTTAGAGAAAAGGAAAGTTTTGAAAGATTAAATTACTTGGCCCAAGTTGCAGAGTCCCTACCCATTTGTGTCATAGATATACCTTCTCTAGGGGTCCAAGAAAATATACCCCTTGGAAAAAAACAAACTGGTGACATTGTTGTGCAAACAGAGGACCAAAAACTAGAGATGAAATTGGCCAAAGGCACAACTGTGCAAACATAGGAACAAGAGCCAGAGATGAAACTAGAAAAAGAAACAACTATACAAATAGAGTAATAAGAACCAGATATGAATCTAACAAAAGAAATAGTTGTATAAATAGAGGACCAGGAACCAGAGTTGAAATTGACCATAGACATTATTGTTCAAATAGAGGATTAGGAACCAAAGATGAAACTAACCAAAGAAATTGTTGTCCAAATAGAGGATGAGGAACCAAAGGATAAATTAGCCCTGTGTATACCCTCTTACAAGGGAAAACTAATACCTTTCCATTTGCATGAAAACTTAATTCGTGACCTTTGCAAGACTTGGGAAGAATATATAAACAAAGTTGAAGGAAAACATAAAAGCACAATAGTTGAGTTGCAAAGCAAGGTGTCCAAGATGGAGAATGATAAGAAACAACCTGGACAGATAATGGATTGTGTTCTTAGTTACAAGGCTCCTTCAACCAATTACAACGTGTACTTGGTAGAAAGATTGTTGATGTTTAAAAATAATGTTATCATCAACAATAAGCCTTTCTAACTTGAATATAGAAATGGTTTCATAGAAGCATACATGGCCTATACGAATGTAGAAAAATACTTGCTTTGTGAACCGTACCAACATAATTTTTTATTGTCTTTTGACAAAAAATGGAATCCCAACCCTTATGTAGGGGATGTCCAATTGAGAGCCTTTATATTGTATTTGAGAAATCAAGGCAGTTGGGTGGAAGCTCTTAAATATTTTAAACATAATTCCGAGGGAGTTATGTGGGTTAGAGAATAATATGAAATACCTGAAGAGATGATAAAAGAACATCAATATTTGGCTAGTTTGTTTGAGGAAGTAGAGAATATCTCCACGAACAAGCAACAGACCATTGCATATTGCGCAGCCCAGATTCAATATTGGAGACTGCCACACAAGAAGGATGTAAAGCAAGGTGAGATGCCTCAGGAAAACAAACTCGAAATAAAAATTCATTTAAGTACCTAAACTTAAAGATAACATTAACAAGGATTGCTCAATATATTATTTCCATGGAATGGTGTGGGAATAACTAGATCATTCTTAGATTTCACTGTCCAATGATCTAGCTGCCAACAAGGATATATAAAAATTATTATACCCTGAGAAAAAAAGAAGAGTTTGAATGTTGGAATGTTATTATGGAAATAACAAGGTATCTTCATCCCGGTGAAGTGGGACACAATGATTAGTTTATCAAAAATATTCATGAAAATCCCCCTTCATCCTCAGATTCAGAGTGACCCCCATCTTCTTGTTGATATTCACTCCCTCACTGTTGCTGACATTCTCCCACTCAATGTTGCAGAAACATTGGATCACTGTTGCTGACATTCTCCCACTCAATGTTGCAGAAACACTGGATCACCGTTGCTGACATTCTCCCACTCAATGTTGCAGAAACACTGGATCACTGTTGCTGACACTCATTTCCACTGGTGTGACAACTCATAGTCAAAAAACGCATAATATTTGATGTTGTAACATATATTATTCTCCAATAATATATCACCATTAGCATTGAGCAGTTATAAAGAACTGGTAAAATTGTGTTTTACATGTTTTGTTATAATTTTGTTGCATTTCCGCTACAAATTTTGTTACATTTATGTTGTTTTTATTCCAATTTATATATTAGATTCATGATTAGACACCAATGTATGCAAGAATAATGCAAGTATGGAACAACCCCATGAAATCTATCTTCCATAACATACAAAATAATCAATGTATTGAAATACTGACAAATTTCCCAAATCAAAAAACATATCCTCACCACCTATCAAACATACATGAACATATTCAACAAAACCATAATACATTAAATACATGTAATACACTAATAAATATTAAAATAAAATTGAAAACAAATGTATCACAACAAACCTGGAAAACCATGCATTTTTGGAGGGAGGGCGACTTCGCTTATTGAGTTGTTCAAACTCAAATGGTTCATATTCATCTACAATGATATTCAAGTCAATTTCCAATCATGCATTTTGTTTGCTTGTTTCTCTTCTCTTTTTGGGGCTCAGGAAACTCTTCTTCCTCTTCAAAGATGACTCAAAAGCACCCTACCCACACGTGAATTCATAATCCATAATATGAAGATTATTGGCATCATCCAACATTTATTTAGCCAAATAAATCAACTCTTCAGTCTTGGTCAAAGTTGTAAGAGGATTGTTTTGAACCAGGTCTATGTAGCCAAATAATGCCTATTTGGCTAACTTAAGTCCTTCAACATTTACATCAACATTGTGACTATCCACGACAAATGTGTTTGCATCTTCACCAAGATTCAATATTCCCTCTATATTTATCTTAGTAGGGCCATTGTATGAATCAGTTGTGCTTTGATGATTTAGTAATTGGTTTGAAGACATAGAATGAGAAGACAACCAACCCACCTTTATGGCATGCTTGCAAATGTTGCCATGAATAGACCATGGGCAATCACAAGTTAAGAAATATGCACGAACGACAAGTGGCAAGATATTTCTTATTAGGTTTAGATTGACTCCTCACCAAAAAAGCATGAGACATTTTCTCATGAGGGCTGCAATCACTATATGGAATTATTTTTTCTTTTTCCATTGATGATTCAAATTGTTTCTCTTTCCTGTAATTATTCAAAAATCCTTCCTTTTTTATAATTTCCTTAAACCGATAATAGGGTTCAACATTTGTTAAAAGAACATGTATCAACCAATCCATCCTACGAGCACATTTATTTCTTCTATCAAATAGAAAGTTTGTCTTTAGGTAACAGTGATATGACTCCACAACATTGTTTTTCTCTTGATTTGCATGGGGAAAATCCTGACAACCTTTTACCCACATCCCTAATTGTAGAAAAGTGGGGTTAATGAATATATTTCATCTGTATGAAAGCCAAAAAGAGAAATGTAATAAAGAATTTGTCAACTTACAAATCTTCTCATCAACAACCCAATTCTTGTGAAAATAGTATAGGAACTTCTCCTCATTAGAAAATTTGTTGAAGAAAGCATTAATTACATTGCTCACTTCAACACTGGAAAAAAACCCATATCATAAACATATCTTTTGCTATTTTTGGACTATTGGCCAATCGATTCACATTTTTTAGCAATGCTTAACATATGTGCCAAACACATAAGATAACATTGCACCTTTGATTCTCTTGCCACATTCAATTCATTTCAAGCATGTTCTTTTTGTAATAAATAAAATTTGTACTATAAAATAAGAAGATTGAAGTTACCTTAAAGTACCGATTTCAGCCAATGCATCATCAACCATGAAGGCATTAACTTTATAACTATGATCAACTTGGTGACACCTATGCATGAGGTGCTCCAACCATAGTGAAATGTCATGTGATGTATTATGTGATGCCACCACCCATGCAACTGGCACCCCACTTTATTGCTCATCAAACACCATAAGTGTGTATAACTGATACTATCACATTAAAAAAACATATGAAGTCAACTTCAACTCATTAATCATTATCAATCATTACTAATCAAATTATTGTACTAGATCAATCATTCTTAATACACTCACCCCATATTTATTTGTGTTGAATGTTGAATCCATGGATATTAGGCTATTATTCAATAGCTTCACCATGGTCTCCAACATCCACTTCATTTGAATTCCAACTATAAAAGGGATCTCTCCACCATTGGGCTTTTGATAAAAGAAAAAATCATCTTGGTGTTTTCTATACCAAAGGTTCACACTCATTTCATCCTTCTTATGCAACTGATACTTTCCTTTCATTAGACGATTATAGATGTTAACAACATCTTTCCTACACAAAAAGAAATCCCTATCTCGAGTTGTGGCATCCATGTCAACATATTTTTTAACATGCATTTTGCAAACCAAGTCAATCAACACTTCCAAGAAGAAACAACTCTCTACATAGGAAACCATGTCCCTTGATAACTTTGGTTGATGCAGGGACCTAGCATGATCCGAAGTGTCATGTTGGCCATGACAAGTCCATTATTAGCTATCTACAAGCTCATACATGTTATATCTTATTATCGCTATCTAAGGGATTTGAACCATAAATTTAACAATGAAATGGCATTGGCAACCCTCTTTTTCACAAATGAGGATCTTTGCTTCATTTCATTTTGTCCTTTTCTACCCTCAGGACCATATGACCAAGCATAGCTGCATAAAAATGTTTGAAAAGTCAATACATGTGAATCCATGAAAAATGATCAAGAATTATTAATACCAACATCTAAACAATGCGTCTCTAAAAAACTTACACTTAATATTGCGAGGAAGCAGTAGGCCTTGAGCCTGTGCGTTTATTTGGTACTCGAGTGAAAGAACATGGAGAATCTCGGTTCATTTCATCTCCTCTAAAAAAGTCTCCAATTTTATTTGAAGGGATTTTTTCAATGTGATCAATCTCCATGTGTTTTCCATGTACTTCAGACCAATATAAATCCTTCCTAGAAAATATAATCTTTTCTTTAGGGTCTTCCACTAGAAGGGAAATAATTGTTTCCCATTTGACTTGCTTTACCATTTTGTGACCCAAGGAGTTGCTGCAATGGTAACCCAAAATGTGCTGCAATAGTGACCCAACGAGTTGCCACAATGGTGACCTAGCGAGTTTCCACAATAGAAAACCAGCAACTTGCTGCAAAGTTGAACTAGTGTGTTGCCACAATGGTAAACCAATGATCTTCCTCAATGGTCAACCAGTCAGATGCCAGAACGGTCCAACATTGAGTTTCCAAAACAGTTAACCAATGAGTTACTGCAAGGTTTAACAAGCGAGTTTCCACAACAATTGACCAGCGAGTCGCCGCAAGGGTTAACCATTGAGTTGCCGCAATGGTTAACCAACAGGTTGCCACACTAGTCAACCAACGAGTTGCTGCAACAAAAAACCATCAAGTTTCCACAACGGTGAAACAACTTGTTGTTGCAACAATGAACCGATGGATTTTTTGCAATCAAGTTTGGTGCCCTCCTAACCCTTGACAAGCAACAACCAGATTTGTGTTGTCCTATTTCTGCTAGGGAACTGGTCAAACAATATAGTATTGTCTACATAAAAAAACAAAGCAACCCAAAAAAGCATTTCCTTTATATAATAGCCTGCATAAATTATATAATTGTTTGCTAATAATATAATAGTCTACTAATAAATTATATAATAGTATAAGCACATAGATATATACTAAGATTTACTTGCAAAATCTAAATTAGTAATGTGGAGGATGAAGGGTTTTACAAAGAATCTAAATTATTAATGTGGACGATGAAGGATTTTACAAATTTTGTTTTAGTAGTGTGGAGGATGAAGGATTTTACAAATTGGGTTTTAGTAGTGTGGAGGATGAAGGGTCCATCCAAATTGGGTTTTAGTAATGTGGAGGATGAAGGGTTTTACAAATTGGGTTTTATTAATGTGTAAGATGAAGGGTTTTACAAATTTGGTTTTAGTAATGTGGAGGATGAAGGGTTTTACAAATTGGGTTTTGACCAGCACCATAAAAAACAACAAGAAAACAAACATTATGCTTTACCCGTTTTTGCACTATGTTTCGTCTTTTTGTGACTCAGAAACTATAATAGGACTACTCTTACTCTGCTCACAAATTTAAGAGTATTGTCAACGAAATATAGGAAATTGATTTGCTTCATTTCGAGATGGTGAACCAGCGAGATATAAATCCCCTGTTTTATTGTACTTTCTTATTATCTGTTTAGTTTGAAAGCATTTTTCCGTTTCAAAAAAAATAAAAATAAAAATAAATAAACTAGAGCTAGAATCTGTGTATCTAGGAAACTGCATGGGTTTTGACATTTCCTATTTTCAACATACGATATGAGTAACGTCGAACATCCCTACTCACATCCCGGTACAAAATAAACACTCGCCTGCGATTTTTGCATGTTCCGATCAATGAAAACACTGTGCCCCTTCTCAATTTTCTTCGTCTAAGGTTGCAGTGGTTTCAAAATGATGTGGGAGAAAACGGAATTCAGAATAACGAAGGAGGGAAAGGGAGGCTTGCCATTAACATGTTTCAGCATGAGTTAGGTGATTTGTCATGTCGTAATCGGCAAGCTTGCAAACAGAACTTTGCGGACGGTAACGCCAATGGTGACCCATACAGAGAGGGAGACAGATGGTAATGCCAACTATGATGCAGACAGAGTTGGGAGTTTACGTCTGGAGACGGAAGGGACCTACATCGTGGAGAGGTTAGTGGAAGGGCCTCGCTAGTGACGAGGGGGCACAAAACATGAAGGGTGTTTCGTCGACCTGTTAGCTTACTCCGTTTATTTTGCGAGCCTGCTCAACACTAGTAAAAATGTCTTTGACACACTTCTGACATGTGTATATAATACATTGGAGGACAATTTTCAGGTTCGTTTGTAGACTTGTTCTTCATCATGAAGGCCCTCAGAGAAATATGCCTCAGATTCAGTCTCTTCTCCATGCTCATACCCATGGCCATCAAATAAGTTAAGATAACATTTCAAGGAAGCTTGCATTCCTCAACATGAAACATGACATTCTGTTGTAGTTTATCCTCGAACAAGCCTATTATAAATTGAGATAGAGAGAAATGTCACACACAAATCACACTCTAATATATTTATTGATCAAAATAGTTACAAATATATAGGACATAAAACATTGACTTCGACACATCTAGATCATGACTACAACTCATACAAAGGAAACAACAACTTCTATATTGACGCATGGAAACTCACACTAACAACTCACAACAACACATGGAAGCATTACTTCCAACACCCTCCCTTAATGCGTACATGGAAAACATTGAAAACACATATTACAACAATAAACATTAGAGTAATTTTGAGGTCTAAAATAGGCCTTCTAAGGAAATTATAAAGAAATAGTGGAAATAATAAAATAAGTCTAGATTACATCATCAAATTTTAGAGGTGAAAAAGAGAAAACTATTTTTTCAACTTGTACTTTCAACTTAGCTCCCTATGGGTTTACTCAAATTTCAAGCGGGAACACTCGTTGGATGCATAATTTGATTCCTCATCCAATGAGTACCCATCTTGCATACTTTCTATGGACCCTACTACACAAAACACGAGGAATACATGAAAAATGTGATTGCAATCACGTTTTTTTTTTTTTTTTTTTTTAATGTATTCCTCATTTTTCATGTAGCAGGGTTCATTAAAAGTATGCAACATGGGAACTCCTTGGATGAGGAATTAAATTTTGCATCCAACGAGTACTCCCGCTCGAAATTTGAGTAAAACCTTAGGGAGATAAGTTGAAAATACAAGTTGAAAAAATAGTTTTATTATTTTATTATTTTTTAATATTTGTACTTTTTTACCCCAAAAATGGTGAATCATCCCCCATGGTTGACATCATCATCTTGAATCTTATTGGTTCTTATAAAGTTTATTTTGGTTTTACAATTTCTTAGGAGGCCCACTTTAGACCTCAAAAGTTCTCTAATGTGAATCTCTGTCAAATTTATCTGATATGGTCATTATTGGCTGATAACAGGTGTCTTTCAAAACTCCTAATTACCCCACATTAATCATCAACCCGCGCAAGTCATTTTATTCCAACAGTGTACACAATACGTGCATGCTATGAATCCAGAGAGTAATGTTTCTTAAAATGAAGTATAAACCTTTGATACAAGAGTAAACGGATGCATTTATAAAACTCAAATTGCAACTGCTAAAGGAAATATTGCATCTAAACATCAAGACTTAATCCTCTGCTGAAATCGTAATCAAATCTCACACAAGCAATTCAATTAACAATAGCATCAGCCGAGAGCATAGTAGCAATAACCAATCTCTTCTTAGCTAATTCAATCTAAATCACACTCAATCTCTACGAAGCAATCCAAATGGAAATGATGTCAATCTGAGAGTTCAATAGCGATAACCAAACTCTTACAACTAATTAAATCAATACGATTCATTGTCTTAACAACTAAATAATTTAATCTACAATAAGCGTAAATAAAATCAAATGACAGTGTTGTAAAACATATAAAGAAAATGTACTACTTCAATGCAGGAAAGCGGTAAATAACAAATATGATAAACTCATAGGAAATGGGAAAACTATCAAACCAATCAAACTTGTGAGAATCAGAAATTTATAACACAAGGGAGTAGTTTAATCCGCCAGAGGTCGAGCCCTTAGCCACCAGTGAATACTGCTAAGCTACTTCAGAGAATGCAAATGAACAACAACGTCAATTATATATTAATCATTGAACTCAAGTCTCATTACAATACGGTTGTGTTCTCCAATAGCACGAGTCTGTAAATTAAAATTACAATTTGAAATAACAGAGATTGATCCCCTTTCTTCCTATAATCTTTTGCTTTTATAGTCAGAAAGAGGTAAAAGATAAATGCGATCCCTTAGGATCTCCCAATCCTGAGGGATTCGCAACTGAATGTTATCTTCAGACACCCTTCATATTTGGCGTTGATCCTCCTAATTCATCCTCCGATCTGACCGCAACCAACATGCCCCATTCATCCTTTGTTGGTTTATGTTGTTCCGTTGTTAGGAAACAACAACTGTTGCTTTCGTCACTTTTCTGCATAAAGAGTAAAAGTTAGTTACGATGGCTAAATCTTAACTGAGAGTAGTTCATCCGTTTCTTATCATAATCCATCAATAAGTTAGCATATCAAGATATGAAAGAGATAAGGAAAGAGGAAAAAGGTGATGGTATTAAGAGTAAATACATACCCATTTCGTAACTCAACATACTCCCCTGCTTACCATGTTTCATGTCCTCATGAAAAGTAAGTAGTTCTTATGCAATGTAGTTAAAGAGTAGGTTGGAGAGGGAGCATCAAAAATTGGTCTAAAACCATGATGTTGAGCCAGAAGCGCAAAGGCGGGCCCTTCCTTTCCTTTAGGCAATTCGCAAATAGCCCGATAACCTTCAGGGGGATACCAAATAATGGGGCTCTAAAACCGACATCCTAACCAATAAGGTTCTTCTCTCAAAATAAGATTGTTATAGGTGACCAAACGGGCCGCAGCTACTTTTGAATTTATGTAATTAAATGGTTCCCTATCTTGCACACTACTAGTGGAGATCATCCATCTGAGTTTAGATGCAGTTAGAGATCTTTCTTGAATGGAGAGGAAATATGATACTCCTTTCTGTACAATCTCCTTGTGAATGGGCCCTAAAGTTTTAATCACCCCTTCTCGTGTCATCAGACTCTTATGGTTGGCAAACATTTGTAAGGGGTGCTTAGGTTCACTTCTCACCCAAAGATCCAATCCATGTTCTTGTCTTTGAAATGCATTATAAGCTTTGAACCATTTGAGTTGGTTAACTGAAAACAAAATAAAGGCCTGGAATTGAACATCTCCTACAAAAGGGTTAGGGTTCTTTTCCACCTCGTTCTCTAATATAAAATTGTGCAGATAAAACTCACAAAGAAGCCTTTGGACCTTTACACCATGTTTCTTGCAGCAATTTATAAAATCTTCAATTGTTCTTAATTCAATTGGTTTACCAGCTCTCACAGCTTTAATTTTCAATAATAGGTACCGTTCTAACAAAAACAAGGCATAATTGGTGGCAGGAGACCTGCATGCCAGGACATCCATATACAGTGAGCAGATGGTGTTTGTCTGACTTATGACTCTGTCTAGTTTGAGCTTGATCTTCTCCATTTTTTCTTCCACCTTTCTGCATCTGTCGAAAGTCTCGCTCTCTGTTGTATTCATTTCCCGAAGCTGTTTCTGTAGCTCTTGATATTTCTGCCGGGAAACGGTTTCTTGTTCAAATCATTCCAATGCGAGTCAAGTTTGTGCCAATTCTTCCTGAAGATTCAGTATAATGGGGTCATGGTGTGTCATGATGTCTTTGGCTTGTATTCCCATCTAAGTGCTTATGCTATGAGAAGGGATATCTTCTGTCTGTATTTCTTTATTGTGCGAGGTCCAAACCTCCGCCTGAGTAGCTACGTCTGCATGCGGTTCCTCTTGAGTGATGACTATTTGAGTAGGCATGGGCTTAATTTGAGTTCCTGTAGCCCTATCTTCATATAATTCTATTTGCACGACCACATTTACTACCTCTGAGGTATTGTTCAGAACCTTTCCTGTTGTGATTTCTTTTATTTTTCTTCGGAGCCTCTTGACCGTCTTGCGAAGATTTTGATGCTCTTTTCTTAGCTTCTTCAATTTCGTTCTGGCTCTATACCTTTTCAGAGGAGTAACTGGTCTGTTGATAGTCTCGTTAATAACTTCTGCCTGTAAAGAGCCTGGTTTTTCACCCTGGATTTGTGCCAATAAGACCGTGTCTCCAGATTGATTATCATATTCCCAAATAATCTTTGTCTCTGCTTCTTCTTCTTGGCCTATGTTTTCTGGGTCTAGACCTTCATGGTTGTTTTCCACTGGGAGCATGTCACCAGATTGGTTTTCTAATTCCTGAATAGCCTCTGTATCTGTTTCTGCTTTGCGGTTTGTATCTTTTGAGGGAGATAGAATTCTGGTATAGCTAGAATTCCCAGGAGATTGGGTTTCTCCTAAGTTAAGATTGAGCAGTCCTTTAGGCTGCATGTAGACATTCATGTTGGCCAGGACCTGGGCCATCCCTGTCTCGAAATCGTGCAACAGATCATCTTGAGAACTCATATTTGGTGTTGAAGGGGATCCCAATTCATTTCTTCATTCATCGTCAGAATGCCTTGCTCCTTCCTCAGGTTCTATTTCAGGGTTATCTTGTCCTCCTAACTCTAGTTGCAAGTATTGTTCACTTACTGGGCTGGGTAATTCTATGGGTTGACTAGCGTTGCCTTGAGGATTTTCAAATGCTCCTTGTTTTGACTTCAACCTTGTGGATCGTCTACGTTTGTGAGGTATTCTTCCTAAAAGGGCAGTGCTCTTTCTTTTTGAAATAGGGTTAGGTGCTGGAAGGTCTTCGCCTCTTTCGAGGGCCAATATTAGATCATCCCAGGTTGATTGTTGTTGGGCAAGGTTATGACTAACTATTAACCTGATCAAACAATGGTGGCTAACTACTATTTATGTGTGTTGAGATAGTCTCAGCCTCTTGGCAGTGTCATGCAGTAATGAATTCAACAGTGCAAGCAAATTAATAGAGCATTTTTGTTTTAAAACTGCTAAAAGTTTGAGTTGTCGCGACCTTACCATGTCTTTACACCCATCACAGGTAATATAGTTCTGGAAAATTCATGCCAATTCTCCCCATGGCTCTCCAAGAGAAGATGACCGAATGCCTTTGCCCTTCTTGATTAGCTCTTGTCCTTCGTCCCTTAAAGCCTCCATAGCCTATAGGGAACAACAAAGCAAAATATACGCAAAAAGGTGTTGTTCCCTATAGGGAACAACAGTTGTTCCTTGTAGGGAACAACAAGGAAAAAATACACGCAGAAAGTGTTGTTCCCTATAGGGAATAGCAGCTATTCCTTGTAGGGAACAACAAAGAGAATACACACGAAAATTTTTGTTCCCTATAGGGAACAACAGCTGTTCCCTGTAGGGAACAACAAAGAAAATACACACGAAAATTGTTGTTCCTATAGGGAATAGCAAAGAAAAATGCACGCAAAAAGTGATGTTCCCTATAAGGAACAACAGTTTTTCCCTGTAGGGAACAGAAAAGCAAAATACACACGAAAAGTGTTGTTCCCTATAGGGAACAACAAGGAAAAATGCACCCGAAAAGTGTTGTTCCCTGTAGGGTGTTATCACTCAGATTTTTCCTGAAGTTGTAAGAAGAGGGAAAGGGGTCCAAGGTAACCACAAACCTACTTTTAGGTATAGAATATAGCCAATATGTACACAGAGAGGGCTCTCTCTTTAAGATTTAGCTTGGTTTTATAAGATATTAGGCTAGTTATGAAAGCTTGGTGGTTTTGATTATGTTTGGTGGTGGAATTCAAGAGCAGATGGATAGGACATAGTAGATCAGGCCATTGGGCTATGAAGTCAACAACGGATGGCTAAACTGGATTTGGATGATTTAGCAAAGGAGGGCTTAACAGGGAAAGACAGTTAAACAAGGAACAAATGGTAACTTGAAAGAATGAAATGGCTTTGAAAGGGATGGAGGGCAGTTAAGAATCCTTCAACATGTTTCAAAAGAAGCGAAAGTGAATGATCACTAATAAAAAAGCAATGAAGAATTTCTTTCTAAATGATAAAAATGATTAAACTAAGAAGCAAAGAGCAGTTAAGAATTCCTTGCCTATGATAGTTTAGAGGAAAACATTTAGAATAAGAACGATTTTGAAGACATATTGCAATTAAGCACTTTCTGAAATATAATTTTTCATTTTAATATTCAGACATGAACACAAGTGAAATAGTAAACCAGAAAACAATAACACATGAGATATAGGATACTTATTTGTCCAATATTTGACACATGAATCCTGTAAGAAATTCCCTTGCTTTATTTCTTCATCCAGCCAGCCATACAAGAGTTGATCAACAGCTTTTCTTTTCCAAAATAATAAGTCTATAGAAATGTCTAAGAATCCACCCTCAATACTCCGAATGAGGGAGTATTTATACAAAAATTTACAATAAAATATCTCATAACAAAGAGAGATATATTCTAGGATGACTAACTACATTTTACATAAAAGTAGAGACAGATGGTCTCGAAGATAGAAGATAGAAGTGAACTGATGGCTTGCTGTCCCTGTTTTTGTGAATGAGCTAGAGGTAGGCCCTATGATTGAGCATCTTGCTGTCTTTGTTGTAATTCTGTGCTGGCTGCTTGTTATGATACTCTTTACCTGTTTGATCCTTGTTCACCCTCTTTTACCACAATTGACTTTTGGTAAATAATGAAAATTTATCTTTTTACCAAGGATAAATCACAAAATCTCTATCATGTTCGCCCACCATTTTTCCTGTGGTATTCTAGTCCTTTGAAGTTTCCTGAAGATCTCATCAGCCTTTGTGTATTTAACAAAATTAGGCTGAACTAGAAACATATGTTTTATTTCATGTTCAACATAGAAAAGGTTCTCTAGACTATCATAGAGAACTTTGTCTGTAGGTAGTGCCTTTGGTGCAGATGCACTAGCTGAAGAGCTGGCCTGTTTGTCTGCATATTGAGCCAAATTGTCGACATAGTGTATATGTCTCATCACTTTATCATTAATTACTAAAGGACTGGGAAGTCCTTTGCTCTGCAAAATGCCAAATTTCTCCATAAAATCATTAATTTCTTCTTGCATTTTCTGGCATCTCCTTTCCAAATTCTGCATTAGGGATCTTTTGGTCAACACCTTCTTGACTTCTAGAATAGTCCCTGTTCTGTCTTCAATGCCCAACTCTTCTAGCTGGTACTTATTTTTACTATTCAAAAAATTTATTAGCTTGATAGCTTCCTCAGGCTTTCCACCTAACGCTTCCTTAGTTCTCTGAATCTCTTGGAGGGCAAGTTGCACCAAATCAATCTGTTCAAAAATTATTTGTATTGATGGCCAAACATCATTTATTGACTGAGTGATGTTGGCCCAGAGAATCTTCCTAATGTCTGCTAAGGGCTTGTCAAAGGTGAGGTCCTTCTCTAGTGATTTCACCTGTTGAGCTAATCCTTTATTCTCCCTCACCTTTTCAGCAAAACTAATTTTGGAAAGATCATATTTCTGTTCTAAGGTAACAAATTGTTCTTTTACCTTCTGCAATTCAGAGACTTGGAGCTTCATCTCCTCCATTGACTTTATTAATTCTTGTGTGCTTAAACTTGAAGTACCTACCTGTGCTATTTCTGCTAGTCCAGTTCTTGTGACTGTACCTGTAACTACTTCTGCTGTGACCAAGGGAACATTGGGTGCCAGTGCTACTCCAAGTGTTGAAGGGACTGTTGTGGAGACCACTGGTATCACATTTTGAGGCTAATAGGTCGATGTTGAGAATGCAACAAGATGATGGAGCTTAGTGGAAAGAAGTCGCCTTCACTAAGTGGGCCCGCAAGCTATTTTTGGCGCAGAGTTTATTTTTAGACTATGTCTATTTTTAGACATATGGATCATGGTCTATGAGTTGCAGGATGCTATTTGTGGATGATTGGTCATGTTGGTAAAAATAGATGGACTTCTATTTTTAGACATATGGGCGGTTTCTATTTTTAGACTGCGAGGCTAAAAATAGAACAGTCGAATATTATTAGCTCATAATAATATTTGGATTATAAACATTATCTTATCCTCTTGGAGCACTTCAGTTTGAGCTACAGATGTGGCACATGTAGCTGTCAGAAGGAAATACGCTTTTCTTGTGGGTCAGTTGAGCTATTGCATGATGGACTTCAGTTAGAACTCAAGTGGTTGAGTTTGGTGGAGTTGATTGAGGAGTTGATGGAGTTGTGTTCAGTTTGACTTGGTTAAACTAGTTGTATTTAGTCTAACTGCAGAATACACTAGTGATGAGTGATGTGAATTAATTGTTAATTAATTCACTAATTATTAACTCATAAAGCAACTAAAGAATACATCAGTTAACTCAGTGCATGGACAGTTTAGTGGAGACAGGTGTTAGAGGTTGAGATTGCTATCAGTTGTGACTATAGTTGTGCATGAGATTTTGCACATGCATGGATTGAGTATTGCCAATGAGGATTGCGTGGTTCAGCAAAGGAAATACGAGTTTGGTTTAGCCATTCATCATTATTCTCATGCAGGATTGCGCAGTGGAGGCAGGCAGACAGTGGATAAGATTTGAACCTGTGATTGATTTAGATCTGAGCTAGTTTTGTGTGTAACAGGTGGAGATAGTACTGAGTACTTGTGAGGAGTATTGTACTATGTATTGTTACATGTTCTCAATCATTATAATATAAAGATAGTGTGGGGTTTTCAGCTATATGCTTTCCCCGGATTACATACTATGTTAATGTGCGCATGCGATTGATGTTTCATTGTTTTTAATGTTGCAAAATTGATGATCAACGTAGAGGAGGTATGTATTGTGCATGTATTCCGCAATAGTGTATAATCGAGATAATCTCTGTGAATAAGTGTCATATTATTCAAAATTTCTACAGTCGACTCTCCCTGCCTACTTTTCAATGTTTTTTCCAATTCTTGTTCAGTCTCCTTCAATTGTTCATTAAGCTTAAGGACTAAGTCCATAAGCTCTTCTTCAGATTTCTTTTGTACAACTTCTGCAGTTTGTGGATGTCTTTATGGTGGCAATTTTAACTGCTTTCTCAAGGCAACTATGTCTTCATCTTTTTTCTTTATCAAGGCCTCTGCTTCCTTGACATCCTTTGGGTTATGACCCAACCCAATAACTAACTCCTCCAAAGATTTAATTCTGTTGTCTTTAGCCTGTGAGGAGGCTCTTTCCAGCTGTAACTGAGCAATTTTATTATTCAAAGAATTTTATAATCTTTGGGCCATCATAGCTTTACCAGTGAATGTTGAATATACCATTTCCCTTGTCTGCTTGTGTAACTCAATTTGGTCCAGGGGGTGGATGTCCTTGGCCATGACCTCAAAATCAGTTTTGAGGTAGTCTGTTATTGACTAAGGTTATTGTACCTTGGGCTTGAAGAAGCTCATCTGCATCTTGCCTTCTTTGATGTCATAGGCTGACATCAACCTAGTTTGATTTTTGGAGGCCATTTTCAAATACTAATCATAGACTTGAGCCCTTAATGGTTCATTTTTAGCTTTTATTTCTTTGAATTTCTTCTTAATATCAAGGTTCTCATTTCCTGGAGGCTTGAAGGATGACACTTCAGCACTTTGTTGCCTTTCTAGTTCCTGTCTCTGTGAGCTGGAAGGTTTTCCACCTGCTGGGAAAGTCTGTTGACTGTCTACACCTTCTTTTCTTTGGCTCTCTGTAGTTTCCTCAAAAAATTCCTCTTCTGAATGAGGATTTAGCCTGTGCCTCTTAGCACCAGGTTGTTCTGATGGACCACTGGCAGGGGTAGCTACTTCCCTGTCTCTCTTTTTGTTCCTTTCCTCATTCAGAGGAGTCTATAAAATTGGGGGCTCTCCTATGTTGACTTGAGTTGGGTGAGCCTGTGTTTGGGCCTGTTTCTGAGAAGTTTTAGGTTGCTTAGACATGCTTGATTATTCTGTTGCCTGAGTGTTTGTCTCTTTCTCTCTTCCCTGTGATGTCTCTGCAAGTGGTGCAATGGTCTCTTGTGAGTGCCTTTGAGAGATATCAGCTGTTGAAGCACTAATCCCTGATGCTAACTTTTGAGAAGTCTCAAAATGTACTTGTCCAAAAGAATCCAGGTCAAGTGTTTTTTCAAGGTCCTTCATTACATTTTCTATATTGACCTGCTCACTATCTTTTTCTACTAGGGTTCCTTCCCTCCATTCATCCATATTAGAAAATTTCTCAATCTCTGGAATTCTGTGATGAAAGTATGGTGATAATCTATTTTTCATCCTTCTATCACAGATGAAACTATGAGGATTATATGGAGTCCAACTAAAACTTTTGTTCAACTTCAGATCATCTTCTAGAATTTGTTTTGCTTCTTTCCATGCTTCCCTAGTGTTGCAGACAAATGGGCCTAAGTGATCCTTGATTCTGAGTTGTGCTTTCTTATTGGCCTTAGTGAAATGTGTCAAATCTGAGTGTATCATCTGTCTATAATATTACAATGCAAACAGTCTCATTAGAACATATTTAGGTAGCTTAAATGGGGAAAGCTCACACCCATATACCCTGATTTCTGTGTGATTTTGGTATAAATACCAATCACCCACTCTGTACTATTTGGAGAGCTGAAGGATCTTTTTAATGTCATCATTAATCCTAGGAGGGGAATTCCCTGTCAGCAAGGTGGTCACTGGGTGGACAAACTGATCAATGAACTTGTTACAGGAATAAGGGCAAGCAAAAGATTTATGGAAGATGGAAGTCCAAAAGATAACAGATCTTGGATTCCATTTAGTATCAAGTTTCTTGACAGAAAATGGGAATTTGTCTGATTGGTGGTAGAGGATGAGGTGATATATGAAGGTGGAGTACTTAAAAACCTTCTCATTCTCCAGTCTCATGAACTGGTCATGAATTTTCTCAGCAATATAAGAGGCATAATCATATTTGACAGTAGGAGGCTGTCCTAGGGTAAAGATAGACATCATCACTAGGGTCAATTCATCTACATATTCACTAGTGTTGAATCCCATGACTGCATATATCATATCAACTATGATTTTGCCTGGACCTGTGAAGAAAACTAACATATAAGGAGGGGGATCTTTAGTTTGATACTTTTGTAATATGAAAATCTAACAGAGGCGATTGAGCTCAGCTTGGGATAATTGAGTTGATTTCTCAAGCAAATTTCCAATGGAAGTGGGGGTGAGGGCCTGATTACGATGAAATTGCAACATTTCATTGATTGATTCAACAGTTATTATGAATAGGACTATTTGGTTGGGAGACATGACTGCTCTGCGGATGGGGTCATAATTTGCATGGCATTGATGGATTATGTCAGGGAAAACATGCACAGAGGGGAGAAAATACATTGGGAGGTTGGATTCCCACAGTCCCATGGCATTGTAGCCATTCAAATGGTTATCTCGACATTGACAAAAGACTTTGAGGTGGTCTTTATCAGTGTTTAGGTCTTTTATTTGGAAATATTTGTCTGCCAGAGGCAAATAGTCTAAATCACGATGAGGGGTGGTAATGGGAGCAACATTTAGGGCTACCGGAGTTTCCATACTGGTTCTTGTGGGTTTCAGGAGGGAAACTGAGGTTTTTTAGGTGGAAATGATGAAATAGCAGGTCCGGGTACTTGAATTTACAAATGCAATAGCAGAATTATGGCGAATTTTGGTTTTTTAATCAATTTGCAGTGAAAACAAGTATTTGCAGGGTTTTCTTGTTGGGGAATTGGTAAATACCTGCTTTTGGGGGACGGGTAATGGAATGCAGGTATTAGGCGTAACTGGATGGCTCTGGGTGGCATCGGCTGTGAAGTTTGGAGTAGGTTGGCAGCTGAAAACTCAAGCTGGTTGACCTCGACGTATTGTTTGCATGGGCGTACAAGTTCACAGAATAAAACAACGAAAATGACTTGTTTTGTTTTATACACAAAGTCAAGGTTTGGCAGGTTTTGGGATTTGGACGGGTGACGCTAGTGGCAAACGACATGATGTTTTGCCGTTTAGTTTGGTGGTGTTAAGCGGTTTATATCGCACTGCTTATGGGGAAGGGGCAGCATTTAGCCTCGAACCAGTGATTCCATAGACTACTCGACACGTGGCAGTAGTACTGTATACAAAACTGCTTTGCGATCGCGCGCTAACGTGCGGTCGCAAAGGGTCGTGTGATATGCACAACAACCATTAGATCTTAGGGACTTGATCAGACGACTGTCGGGGATATGAAGTGATGGGGATTTAATGAAGGTGGGCCCGATATATTTAAGGACTAATTAATCATATTGGGGGTGACGGGATTGGACGGGGAGGCTGTTAATTAACCGTGAGGGTTAATTAATCCCTTTTTTAATGTGGTGGGGGTCAGGGCTGTTAATTAGTTATGGATTAACTAATTAATCCCTATTTACAATGGATTATGGTTATATTTTAACCAAAGGGGCGGGATATTAATATTTCGGGTTTTTTAATATAGTTACAATAATACGGGATCGGGTAAGTTTTATAGGGGATTTATATATTAATATGTTAATAGTCAATATGGCATTATGAAATGGAAAAGCGCTAAGTATAAAACATTTGAAGTGTGTATTTAAACTTAGGCTAAGGTGAAAAAGAGGGTTTTTGTGGAAATATTTTAGTTTTCCTAAGTAAAATAGGATTTTACTTAGGAAAAAACTTATCAAGGGAATGAATGATTTTTATGAAGGGGTATGATGATTAATGAATGGTCTTAAGTACTTAGGCTTTATAAATTATTGGGCCGAGGGTCCGGTCCCTCCAGAAGTCAGAGAAATGCTCTGAGCCCCTCTAATTTGATAGATACCTTGGTACTTAGGGGAAATTAGTGAAAATTTAGGGAAAATGAATAGGGGAGTTAATTATTCTGACTTTGCTTGCTTGATATGTCTTTCATGTACTGCATGCCTTTGCCTCATGATGAAAATAAAATATTTACACATTTACACTTATCATCCATCACCTATTATTCTACAACCATCATCTACCTACCCTACTTACTTTAACCTAGCATTTTTACTTCTTTATTAGGGTGTAGTTAGACTGGAAAACCCTTATGAAACTTGCTTTTTTTTTACATGGTGATGCCTATCTAAGTCTACACTTACTACATCTAAGGGTTAAAATTAAACTGTTGAGCTCCTTTTTTCACTTTACCTATCTACTTATTTGCCAAGATTACACTGTTTGGTCAGATCTTTATTCTCTATTTCTACAACATGAAATTGAAATATGAACTAGCCAAGTTTAAACTGTTTGACTATTCATGAATTGTGGCATAAGTGACAAGTTGCACACAATTGTTTATTATACAAAAGTGAAAAAGTAGTGGCATTTTGACTTGCACACTTTCCTGGTATTTCTTTTTGTTGGGGTTCATTTTCTTTCATTTTTTGACCATCTTTTATTCTTTTTACCCTTTGATTTTTCTTTTAGGGTATACCCTCTTTACATTTTTTAAATTTTTTGATTTTTTACAAATATGGAAAACCTTTGCAACAAGTAAAGGTATGAACATATTACATAGCTCAACAAGTAAATCATGATATATGACACCTATTGGTATAGGGACATAACAGTGGCTCCACTTAGGGATGGCTTTTCCTGGTGGAAAGTCAAGAACAGTACATCAGAGGCCTCTGAATGACTTTGACTGTGCTGTGCAATCTTCTTTTCCTGTTGCTTTATTGTATGTATGACAGTGATACCTCTGAAGCTTAGGGCCTTCTCTTCGGGCTTCAACTCCAACAAGTTACTGTCCAATCAAAACTTTGACATTACAAAGGATATAGTATATACATGTTAAGAATCATGGTAACATCAATAAGTAGGATCAAAGTAATGCTTTAACATCCGACCATTGACTAGTCCTTCTTCAACTTTTTTGACACTTAATCCTTGTGATTGGGTGAATTATTGTAAATAGATAAATAGGAAATATGAACCGTCATCGGGAGACGAACTGAACAGTCTCTCCCTCATGTATATAATGGAGACCTACCTGATGGAATAAGATAGTCAAATTATTTCTGCCTTATGGAGTTACTGCCTAACCTGACATGGTATCAGAGCCAGCTCCGTTTTAGCTCTTGTCCCTTGTAACTCCCTTGTCTGCTCTCATATACCTGCGCTGCTCCTCCATATAATTAGCTGCGCCCTCTGTCTGCCATATTCCATTTATACAGACCTGTGCCTGACATTCACTTGAACGATGCAAACGTTCCTCTGCCATACTCTCTGCTAAACGTTGGTAGCCTGTTCCACGTATTCTGATCTGCTGAAACATTCCTCTGCCTGTTCATCTGAATATGTTGATTGCTCTCTGGTGTCAAAGCGCCTCATATTGCGCTGCTCGTCTATCCTCTCACTCTTCTTTCTTGTCTGCTGCGGCTTCCCTCTTGGGAGGAAGTCTTCTGAACTTTTCACAGTCTCCCTACACCAAATTCATGTGGTGATCGAATGCCATGAATTTTCCAATCAGGTGATGCCCATCCTATATCGTCACCTGCCTTTGCTACTGAACTTCTTGTTTGTATCCCATTACAGTAAGGCCATTAAGGCATCACCTCTTTTGGTAGATGGTAGACGCATTTTTATCGAAGAAAAGTGGTGGTTATCTGATCGAGCGTGCCGTTGCGGTTCGAGCTGCAGAAACCGGGTCTCGCAGCGCGGTTTGGTAGTCAGGGTCGCTGTTGTTAGGCATCTGAGGAAGGGATGAGGTTCGCATTCTTTGGAGTCAATTAGAAAGGGAGCCTTTGCTTGTAAGTATGCAGGTGAATTTTGACAATAGTTGAAGCTAGAGAAAGGCAACGGCATTATGATGATTCCATTTTGAGCAAGCACAATTTTCGTTCTGCTCTTTTGGTCATAAGAGAGAATTTGCCTTTGGGTAAAGCATGCATGCGGATGAATATTGATGCCACAAAAAAAAAAAATTGGTGATAACGCTTACAATTTTGTGGCAACGATTGCTTATTTCTTGAGCTCGTTTGCGCCTCCTGGGGCATTTGTTTGGCTGGAGTGTGTGTTGTTAGGAGTCGTTTGCGTAAAGATTACAATCATGCTTTACATTAAGTCTTCATCTTACTGGTAGTTTCATCTCAATGGCAAATGTGCTAATACATTTTGAATGATTGAGTTGCAACACAATATCTGATAATTGACATTTTGCAAATTGGCACCATTGGTTTTATATGAAAGAGAACAATATTATGAATGGAATTGAGAGTGCAAATATGACTGTTCTACGTAGTGCTTTATGCTGTTGAGGATATATTTTTTTTTTGGACTTAACACTATGCAGATAAATATGAATTAACATTTGAGTTTGTTGTCCAGTCACATCAGAAGTAAATTTTTTCCCATTAAGAGTAAAAGTTTTGCAGCAGAAGTTTTTTTTTTGCTACAGTATGCATTCAATCATATCCATGGTGGGAATAGTTCTCACTGGAAAGGAGAACTATCCTGAATGGTCCTGGATGATAAAACACACCCTCATTTTCAATGAGTTGTGGAAAGGAGTGTGTGTCAGAGAAGGAGACAATGAACCAGTACAGCCTACCTCAGACAAAGAGCTCATCATTTGGTAAAACAAGAACAACAAAGCTTATGCATTAATCGTTGCATCTGTAAATGAAGAGGTGAGTCGCCATATTTCATCATATTCAACTACCTTTGAAGCCTTACAAAAGCTGAAAGAACTCTATGACTCGCACTTTGCACTTGAAGTTGTTCAACTCATGATTAAACTCTTCACTCTTGAACTACAAAATAATGATCCTCTTGCTCTTGCATCTGAAGTAAAGTCTATAATGCATGATATCAAATCCACTAAGGTTGAATTGGATATTCCTCTTATCGCTTTTCTCAAGGAACTTTATCCTACTTACTCCAATTATCTTGAGTCATTGCAAGCAAATGGAAATCTCAAAGATATAACCTTTGACTCTCTTGTGAAAAAGTTTGCTGAAAGACAGAAAGCTTTTGGAAAGAAGACAGCCCCTGAATCTTCTGAAGAGACTGTGTGCCTTGCTCATAAAGAAAAGCATCCTGCTCAAGATTCTACAAGAGGAAGAGGTGGACAAAGAGGAAGAGGAAGATATTTTAGAGGCAGGGGGGCAAACATTCTCAAGGAGAAAAGGCATATTTGCACTGTATTCGCTGCAAAAGAAATGGATCACACGATGCCTCTACATGCAAGCTACCATGGGACAAGATTGAGCAGAAAAGAAACCAACAGAAAGGTAAAACTGATGATATAGACAAAGGTAAAGCACCTGAATCCGCTCACTATGTTGTGGCACAATGTAACATTGGAGTCAATGAAGATTTATTTAATGCTTCACTTGCTTCTTGGAAAAATGATTGGATGCTTGATTCAGGAGCAACCTGCCACATGACTCATAGAAAATATTTTTTTTTTTTAAGATTTCACTGACAATGTTGATGGAGCAGTATACTTTGCAGATCAATCAAAAATCAAGCCATCAGGGCTTGGCACAATCAGGCTTAAACTGCCTGGTCTGCCAGACTTTCTTCTGCATCATGTTCTATAACTCCCACAGCTCAAGAGAAACTTGTTGTCCTTGGTCCACATCCGCCAGCAAGGTCACTCCATTCATATGTTTGATGGCAAGCTTGAGGTAAGAAAAGCATCTACCACTCACTTGTGATGAGGGAAATAGAAGAAGAAAGGCTTATCAAGCTGCAAGGAACCTTTGCTCATGCACAACATTTCTCATACAATTCTCATCATGAAGAAGGTACACTTCCATCAAGTTTATTATGGCATGCTAGATTTGGACATTTGAACTATGACAGTCTCCGCTTGTTGAAGAAAAATGGTGTTGTTGGTTTGCCTACAATTCCTAGGAAACTTAAGCAATGTGATGCTTGCATTCTAGGAAAGCATAGAAAACAGTCTTTTCATGATTCACATTCAAGAGCACATAGAAAACTTGAACTCATTCATTCAGATTTATGTGGTCCAATGCTTGTTCCTTCTGCAAATGGAAATAAATATATCATGACATTTATTGATGACTACACCAGAATGTGTTGGGTTTATTTATTGAAGAACAAATATGATGCTTTTCAAACATTCAAGAATTTTCATAAATGGATTGAAAATGATGCAAAATCTCATATTAGGCCTATTCGCACTGATAATGGAAAAGAATGCACATCAAATGAATTTGAAAACTATCTTCGCCAACATGGGATCAAACATCAAACAATTGTGCCTTATAATCCCCAACAGAATGGTGTAGCTGAAAGAATGAATAGGACAATCTTAAATATGGTACGATCCATGCTCTTTTTCAAGAATGTAAAGATAATGTTTTGGGCTGATGCTGTTCTATGTGCTGCATATATAAAGAATAGATGTCCATCTAATGCTATTAGAAACAAGACTCCTTATGAAATGTGGTATGGACATGTTCCTTCGGTAAATCATCTTAGGCTCTTTGGTTCCACCTGTTATGCCTTGATACCAAAGGTACATAGAAACAAACTTGGTGCTAGAAGTCGTAAGTGTATCTTTCTGGGATATTCAAACACCTACAAAGCATACCGCCTCTATGATGAAGTAAATAAGAAGTTTGTTGTATCTAGAGATGTAATTTTCCTTGAATCATCCAAAACTGACAATGTTGTTGAGCGGCAACTTGATCGCTTGGATAGATTCGCAAAAGCAAAATCATTTCAAGAATTTGATAATCAGATTCCACATCTTGAAGGGGGGATTCCTATACTAGATCAACATGTGGAATCTTCTTTTGAAGAACACTCTCCCCCACATGAAACTCCAACAACGGATGACGCTTTAAGTGATGTAATTCATAAAATTGGGAGACTTAATCTTGATTCAGTCCCAACTAAATCAACAGAGCAGCCTGGACCATCTGAGAAAGGTCCCCCAAAGTGGCTAACAAAGACACTTGAAACTGTTCATCCTGATGAAGTTGGAAAGACAGGAACCAGAAATTCAAACCGGCAAAATGGAGGTGATGTAGATGACTCTAATTCACCTGTTGATATGGATGTTTCTTATGATTGTGAATTGAACTTGTCTATAGATTTAGAACCAACTTCCTTCAAAGAAGCTGCTTCTCATGATGAATGGAAAGAAGTGATGCAAAAGGAGTATGATGCCCTCATAAAGAATGGCACTTGGAAGCTAGTTGATCCTCCATTTGGAACCAAACCAATTGGCTGCAAGTGGGTCTACAAGAACAAGTATAAAGCTGATGTCTCACTTGACAAGCATAAAGCTAGGCTTGTGGCAAAAGGTTTTGCACAGAAGGAAGGGGTCGATTATGAGGAAACTTTTTCCCCCACAGCAAAATGGACTACCATCCAGACACTCTTTGCACTAGCAGCTCAGAATGGTTGGAAAGTCCATCAAATGGATGTAAAAAATTCTTTCTTGAATGGAGATCTAAAAGAGAATGTTTTTATATCCCAACCTGAAGGATTTGTTGTGAAAGGACATGAAAATAAGGTATGCAAACTTGTGAAGTCCTTGTATGGCCTCAAACAAGCACCACGAGCCTAGTATGAAAAACTAACTGAGCATCTTCTGAAACTCAATTTCAAACATTTTGATCTTGATGATGCAACTTTATTTGTCAAGAAAGTTGGCAAAACAGTTGTATATCTTGTGGTATATGTAGATGATCTTTTGATGATAGGAAACAATGAAAGCTACATTGCATCCATAAAGAAGGAATTGGGGAAAATTTTTGAAATGAATGATTTGGGCTATGTTCATTACTATCTTGGCATTGAAGTAACCCAACATCCAAAGTCCATATTTCTTTCTCAAAATAAATACATTGGAGATCTGTTTAACAAGTTTGGCATGACAGAGTGCAATCCTCTTGCTACTCCAATGGAACAAAACTTAAAGCTCACATCTATTGAAGGAAAAGAATTTGAGGATGCAACAAAGTATAGACAGCTTGTAGGAAGTCTCAACTACCTAACTACTACCAGACTAGACATTTCGTATGCTGTTGGAATCCTCTCCAGGTTTATGCAAAAGCCTTGTGAGGGACATTGTTCTGCTGCAAAAAGAGTTCTAAGGTACATGAAGGGAACTCAAGACTTTGGAATCAAGTATACACAGGTGGACGACTTTAGTTTGATTGGATACTTTGATTCAGACTTCGATGGAGACAAGGAAACTGGGGTATCAACTTCAGGATATGCTATTAGTCTTGGATCAGGAGCTGTCTCTTGGAGATGACGCAAACAATCAATTCCAACAGATTCCACAACAGAAGCAGAATACGTGGCAACAGCTGAAGCAACAAAGGAAATTGTGTGGCTCAGGAAAATTCTTGAAGATTTGCAGGTAAAACAAGTACAATAAACTCCACTCATGATTGACAATACCTCTGCAATAAATTTGGCCAAGAGCCCAAAGTTCCATGATCGAACAAAGCACATCAATACTAAATATCATTTGATTCGACATCATGTTGAGGCCAAAACAATCCATCTCCGTCATTGTTCCACAAATGAGCAAATTGCAGACATCTTCACCAAAGCACTTGGAAGGGAAAAGCTTGAACGATTTAGAATGATGCTTGGACTCACCAACATCCCTTCAGATTAAGGGGGGGAATGTTGACACCTAATCCTTGTGATTGGGTGAATTATTGTAAATAGATAAATAGGAAATATGAATAGTCATCGGGAGACGAACTGAAGAGTCTCTCCCTCATGTATATAATGAAGACCTACCTGATGGATTAAGACAGTCAAATTATTTCTGCCTTATGGGGTTACTCCCTGGCCTAACAAACTTCTGTACCATCTAAGTTTTTGAGAAAATATGCATTGTTTCCTTGGAAAGCATAGATGATGTATGGTCCCTTCCATAGGAAGTCAAACTTCCCATGTTTTCCCTTATCCTCTCTTCTGGAATCCCATCTTAACACCTTATCTCCAAGGTAGAAATCTTCTGCCTTGGTTCTTTTATCAAATATCTTCTTAAGCTTCTCCTGCAACACTTGGGATCTCTGGTACACCTCCTCTCTATTCTGCTGTAGATTGATGGTCTGGTTTATCCTTCTTTGGATGTCATTAGGTTCCACTTGAGCTTCTTGGAGTAATTTCATAACAGGAACTCCTAGTGATGAAGGAAAAACAACTTCCATGCCATATACTAACTCATAAGGGTTAGTTCCAATGGATTTTTTGGTTGTAAGTTTGTCTGCCCATAATGCATTTGTTGGTTTCTTGTGCCAAGTCTTCTTGTTCTCCTCCAACAGGTTTTTAATGACGTTAATGAGGCTTTTGTTGGAAGATTCAGCCAATCCATTCCCTTGAGGGTAATAGGCTGTGGAATGGCCTAATGTGATGTGATATTTGTTACAGAAATTGATCATTTTCTTTGATTTGAAAGCTGCAGCATTATCAGTTATGATTTTAGCAGGGCAGCGAAACCTGGACAATATATTGGTCTCTAGGAAACCTATGATCACTGTGTCATTGGCCTGTCTGGAGGAGATGGCCTCTATCCATTTGGTGAAATAGTTAGTGGCAGTGAGTATCCATTTATGTTGGCCTGAAGAGGGTGGATGAATTTCTCCAATGCAGTCAAGAGCCCATTGTCGAAAAGGTTTCTCGGTGGAAATGGGTTTCAAGGGTAAAGGTAACAACTTTCTCTTGCCCTCAAATATTTGACATTTATGGCAAGAAGTTACAAATTCTTCACATCTGCAAACAAGGTTGGCCAATAGAATCTAGCCCTTAGGATCTTATCTGTAGTTGACTTCCAATAGAGGTGTCCACCACAGTCTCCTGCATGAAATTCTTGGAGAGCCTTGTCAGCTTCATCTTTTAATAAAAAATTCAATAAAATTCCTTCATGATTCTTCCAAAAAAGAGTATTATCTAAAATACAAAACTTTGAAGCTTTCATCTTTAAAAACCTATTCTTTGTTCTGGATAACCCTAGAGGAGCCTGCAGGTTTTGTAACACATAAATTACATCAGCATACCAAGGTGAGTCTAAAAAGGCCTGGCTGATTTGTGGAGTCGCCATCTCCTGTTCGTCATCCAGTTCATTTGTGTCCGGGGCTTGACAATTTGTTTCTGCCATGAGATTTTCCAATCCCTATCCTTTTATCAGTTTTGTAGGTTTTATCTCTATATCATACTCTAAGATGGTAGCAATCCATTTACCTTTTTTGCCCTCAATTCCATCCTGAGTTAGGATGTCTTTGACAACTGCATTAGGTACATAGGCTATCACATGAGAGTATAATATGTAGATTCTAAAGTCCTTAATGGCTTTTACCAGTGAAAAAGCTTGCTTCTCCATTATTTTGCATTTCAATGATGCATCTCTAAGTGCTTTACTAAAAAAGGCTATAGGTTTCTCACATCCTTGATCATCCTTTTGTAATAAAACAACTGCTATAGTGTGTTCTGATGCAAATGAAAAAATTATGAAGTCTCTATCAAATTGAGGACTAGTGAGGACCAGTGTTCTGGTTAAGGCCATTTTAATTTCTTCAAATGATTGCTTGGCCTCTACTGTCCATTTTATACTTGAATCCTTTTTAAGCATGTTATTTAGTAATCTAATGAGTTCTGCTAAGTTAGAAATAAATCTTCTCAAAAAATTTATCTTCCCTAGGAAAGCTTGAAGTTCTTTGATACTTCTTGGATGAGGTATCTGTAGAATAGCTTCTATTCTGGCAGGGTCAATTCGAATGCCATCCTTAGAAATGATGTGACCCAAGAACTTACCTTCCTCCAGATCGAACAAGGATTTCTTTGGATTTAAAGAAATACCATATTTTCTGCATTTTAAGAATACTTGTCTGAGATGGTCCAAGTGCTGCTGATCTGATTTAGAAAAAATAGTTAGATCATCCAGATATATAACAATAAAATCATGAATTTCTTTGGCAAAGGCAATGTCCATTGCCCTTTGGAAAGTTGTTCCTGCATTTTTAAGTCCAAATGGCATTTTGATGTACATAAATGTACCCCATGGGGTTGTAAAAGCAATTTTCTGTTGGTCATCGGGATGAACCAGAATCTGGTTATACCCTGTGTTAGACTCAGTCTAGTCAGCCTTCTGTCAGATTCAAATTCACCAAGGTTCATTTCTCATCATTTGCAGTCATCAAATGCCATTTTGGCCAAAAAGAGTCATTTTAATTCTTGAGTCTAGGGTTTGGCCTCCAAAAGTGTGAAATAACGCTTGCAGGCCAGAGGGAGGTTCAGTGAGTTTCTATTTCAAATTGGTTATCGTCAATAATGCGAGATTGATTCTTCTTCAAAACCCTGTTTTGAAGAAGAAATCATCAAATGTGTTTTTGTAATAAATATGTAACATGTCAAAATGTTTCAAATTCTACAATGGCAGCCCTGTTTCGTTTTTAGCAGCGCCACTATCCTTGCAAGTAGACAAAGAAAAGCCATCATTCAAGCTTAGAAATCAGCAAGGAAACCAAAAAAAGAATTATATTAGAAAATGAGAAAAGTGTCAAAGATCAAAACACGAGAAAATGGGTTATTAAGAAACAAAGATCAAAATCATTTCTATATGAGATTTCTCCAAGTTTATTAACCCATTTGTATCAAGAGTTATTGGGAAAATCTCAGGGAAAAGTTAAGAGCAAAACTGGATTTTATAGTAGGGCAGACTGGGCGTTTGCACGCTACGCGGCGCATAAGCTGAGTGGCGTGGCGCATTGGGCGCTCGCGGCGCACTGGGAGCCTGGCCACAGTGCAAATATAACACTGGCACGGCGCACTCACCAGGCGCGGCGCACTGGCTATGCCGCGCGACGCACAGGTCAGACAATCAAAATTTCTATTGTTTCTCTGCATATTGGAGGTCAGAGCAGGCATAAGAGGAAAGGAAGCATCATTGTTTGCTATGGATATATTTAAAATGTATGAAAGGAAGCCAGTGTAGCAATATCAGGTTCGGGTGTTTATGGAAAGCTTAAATTTGAAAGTGGTGTGCATCGTGTGCAGCATGTTCCAAGTTACGGAAAAATCAGGTCGCATCCATACTAGTGCTGCATCTGTTGCCATTCTTCCTCAGGCTGATGAGGTTGATGTGCAATTGCGCAATGAGGATTTGAGAATTGATACTTATCGATCAGGTGGAGCAGGAGGTCAACATGTAAATACAACGAGCAGTGCTGTTCGTGTCACTCACATTCCAACAGGCATTGTCGTAACCATTCAAGATGAGCGATCACAACACAAGAACAAAGCTAAAGCACTGAAAGTTCTATGTGCGAAACTTTATGAAATGGAAAGACAGAGACTCCATTCCAGCCGGTCTAAGCTCCGTTCTGAACAAATTGGCAGTGGAGACAGGTCAGAGCGGATCCGGACATATAATTACCCCCAAGGCCGGGTAACTGATCATAGAGTTGGGATAACTTATCATTCGATAGAAGATATCGTGCAGGGTGAAAGCTTGGATATTTTCTTCGATGCTCTTATTCTGAAACAGGAAATGGATGCAATTTCTTCGTTCAGTGATACCTCCTGATATTGCAATTGCTTCTTGGAATCATCAGAAATGGTCTTATTACATCCAAGTTTTTTTAAACAAGTGATAGATATGGTGCACAACAGACCTATGTTGAACAGATTGTATGGGTCAATTTCTGAGGCGCAGAGGAAGTTTTTCATTGGTATTTCAACAATCCAGAAGCTACGGCTTCAGCTCTGGATGTGCATGGTTGGCTTCAAACAGGCAATCCATGTTACATTGACGATGAAGGCTACCTCTTTGTAGTGGACAGATTGAAGGAGTTGATCAAATATAAAGGCTACCAGGTTGCTCCAGCTGAACTAGAAGCACTTCTACTTTCTCACCCTAAGATTGCCGAGGCTGAAGTATACCGTTTCTAGACAAAGAAGCTGGCCAGGTTCCCATGGCATACATTGTACAAAAACCAGGCAAAACACTATCCGAAACTAGTGTTATTGACTTTGTAGCTCAACAGGTGGCACCATACAAGAAAGTACGCCGCGTAGCTTTTGTGAGTAAGATTCCAAAAACTGCAGCAGGAAAGATGTTAAGGAAGGATTTAATTTGGCCACATCCAAACTTTGATGCCATTGTAGAATTATAAATTTCAATTGCCTGTTAGAAAACAAGTCTACATCGCAAATTTGTCCAAGCAACCATGGAAAATAAGTAAAAATCCATTATCTCCAACATCGTGTTTTTCCAATTATACTAGTGATTCCACCTTCAGCAACTCATTTTTATCTTCAGATGTAGTCTCTATACAGATATAGTTCCTCCATTTGTATTGCTAAAACAAAAGGGAATTCTCATCATGTGGGTCGTGAAGGCAGAGCATGGAAATGGGTTGTTGGCGATCGAGATTTACATGGAAAATCATCAATTGGAGATGAATATTTTCGAACTATTGAGATACATTTCAACCCTGCATATCATACTAAGATGAAGTTAAAGTCCAAAAGGCGTAAAGATTCCAGGAAGCACAAGCACCCAAACTCTCCAGGCAGGAGGGTCGCACGTTTTCTGAATTCTCTGTTCATGATTGGGGGCACCAAGAAGCCAAAGCTTTCGTCATCTTCTTTTAAGCGACTCCCATCCATGTTATTCCTCTGAAAGAAAACCCATCTCCATGTATTCATCTTCTTCTTCAGTCTAATCCAGGTGATACATGAGGATTATATTGAAAAGCACCGACGTTACATGCAAGATGTCATCATACTAGCAAATGACAGTGATGTAATTGCCGAATGTTGAATGTAAAACGATTCATCTGCATATTCATGATCCAAATTGAATGAAAGAGGCGTTATGTCTTAGGTGGCAGTCATTGCATACTGTGGCATTCGATCCAAAGAACATACGTGGCCAACAATCAAGTGCTTTATGTTATTTACAAGTTCCCACCAACACACAAACACATTACACGGCCTCCTACTGGAGTAATAAAGCCAAAGAAGTCTATATGCGAGAATGGTGTAAATACACCAACTCTATGGCATGAAGATAATAGGAGGAAGGCACATGATCAAGAACAGCCACACCATACTGGACCTGCTTCAGCTCCTCATCTAGGAAAAATCTGCTCGTCGTCTTATTGCCAACAGTCTACAATTAAGGAACAGAAGCTCACAGGAGGTAACGCTTAATGTGCAGCATGAAGCTCGTATTGGGGAGGTACCAACATGATTTATAGTCCTAATTCATATCCAAAATGAGAGGATAATCTTGGATTTGAACATAGATATCCTTCAGATAACTCTCAAAAATATAACAGTAGAGTGTATAATGGCAGTCAGAATCGTAGTCAGGGTTATCCAGCCTCTGCTTGTGATTCTTATGGTGGAATATACAATGGCAGTCAGAGTAATGAGCAGGGTTATGTTGTATCTGCTTTCAATAGTTATGGTGAAAGATGTAATGACAATCAGAATCATCGTCATAGCTATGGTAGTTCTTCACCCCATCAGTTCCAGTCTGGTGTCCCTATTGATGAGTACTATGGTTACCAAGGACAAAAGGACATTCAGCGGCAAAATGGCAGAATAAATTCCCACTCATATCAGGATAGCATGACACAAGTCTTCAATACAGGGAACTCTTCCACAAGATTATCTATGATGAATGCAAAGCATGTACTAGAAAACAATGGCCAGTTATCCATTGCAATGCACTCAGGGAGGAATAAAATGCAAAAACAACTTTCACTACTGTCCCAAACATCGCTAAATAACTTCACCTATAAGAAAAGGATTGAAAGATATACATTGGGGATATTTGAAAATATGTGATCTCAGAGCCCTCAACTTTGCATGGCCTCCATAGACAATGAAGAGAGAAAATCCCCAAAGGCAGTTCATGTATCCAAGTCAAGTGCCAATTCAATTAAATATTTTGATTTTTTTTTTTTTTTTTTATCATTGGTAGTGGAGTGGCTGGTCTTAGATATGCCCTTGAAATTGCAAAACATGGGTCTGTGGCAGTCATCACAAAAGCTGAAACACATGAGCGTAATACAAATTATGCACAAGGTGGTGTTAGTGCAGTTTTTGCTACTTCAGATTCTGTTGAGAACCACATTCGGGATACTATTGTTGCTGGTGCATACTGATGTGATAAAGAGACTATAAAGATGGTATGCACAGAAGGCCCAGATAGAGTTAAAGAGTTGATCACCATGGGTGCATCCTTTGATCATGGTGAAGATGGTAGCTTACATCTTGCTAGAGAGGGGGGGAACATTCTCATCACCGTATTGTTCATGCATCAGATATGACAGGAAGAGATATTGAGCGAGCTCTGTTGAAGGCTGTTGTTAATAACCCCAACATCACCATCTGGTGATGGTATTGCGATGGCACATAGAGCATCTGCAGTTATTTCAAATTATGGAGTTTGTACAATCTCATCCAACTACATTAGCTGATGAAGGTCAACCAATTAAATCTCATACACAAGAAAATGCATTTTTAATAAGTGAAGCTGTTTGTGGGGCTGATGGTATTCTTTACAATCAAGCTATGGAAAGGTTCATGCCACAGTATGATTCCAGAGGAGAACTTGCACCTAGATATGTGGTGGCACGCAGTATTGATGATCAATTAAAGAAACGGAAGGGGAGATATGTTCTATTGGATATAAGTCACAGACCCAAGGAGGAAACATTGTATCATTTCCCAAATATTGCTGCTGAGTGTTTGAAGTATGACCTTGACATAACAGAAAGTCCTATACCTGTAGTGCCAGCTGCACATTATATGTGTGGTGGGGTTCAAGCTAAACTTCATGGAGAGACACCTATAATGGGTCTATATGTAGCTGGTGAAGTTGTTTGTACAGGACTTCATGGTGCTTAGTCCGCGATGCAAAGAGTGTTGCAAGTATATTTGTTGTTCTTGTGAAATTGGCCTGGTCACATGGCATTTGGCAATTTAATATGTAGCTTCAACCTCGGTAACAAAAGGAGGAGTTGTACATGTGATTACCAAAAGACTGATTTCTGGCAGTTCTGTAGGTTTTCACAGGAAATTCAATAATGAGCAATTTCATCTTGGTGCTTCATATATTTATTCAAATACTAATAATTACTGAGTGAGAAGAACATCTGGCAGGGCAGTTTTCTTGTATTTGGTTTGCTGAATTTTCCCACAAATTTGACATATATCTGAGAAAAGAGGAATTACTATGGTTTTTTAAAGGATATTTCTATAGTATGTCAGACTAATTGTAAGTACAATGTTCATTCTAAAAGCTGTTTAAAGGAGGAGAATGCATAAATCACAAGGATGCAAGCCTAATTTGTTTGGATGTTTTTAAAAGGCATCTTCTGACCGTGTATATGAGACTCTGCCTTGGATTTGCCTGCCTGCTGCAAGGTAGCTTTGATCAAACTGCCTCTCAATTCCAGGCCTTTTTGAAATGTAATGGGCATGGAATGGCATGTTTCATGCACCATTCATTTATAAAGGTTGCATCTTATGCCCATGCAAAGAAGATGACATACTTTAACAAACGGAAAAGGTCTCCCTGGAATAGAATCAAAAGGTGAAAAGGTCAAAAACCAAGAGGTGAAAAAGGCACAGGGAAGGCAAAAAGTTGGAAACCGAAAGGCCAAAATTTAAATCAGAGAAATCTACCAGGGCAGGGAAACAAGATTCGATTTCCTATTCTTCACTTCAGTTATGATCTGCAGCTACAGTTGTCACCTTTTTATTGGCCATCAAAAAAGTTTCAAGTGAAATAATGAAACGTTGTTCTGTCTATAGAACAGATGGACGGTTCATTTCATATCCTCAGGATTTTAGTTGTAACAGTTCCCCATTTGGATCGATTTGTTTTCTCATAGTGGAGCTTATTTATTGCATTAAAAATCATTTGTAAAGGGTTCTGAGTTCTGAGAAAAAGTGTGGGAAGAAAAAACCCAGCATTATCACTGTACAATTTTGACAGAGAAATAATTAAATGGTACAACTCTGATTTATAAGATCCTTGCGGTATGAGTTTTGGCAATGTGTTTTTCTCTCTGTTTCATATGTATCATGTGTTGTTTTGCAGTCCATTCATGATTGTTTCCAGCTGAATACTTTCAAGTGAGAAAGGTAGAATTCAGTCATTGCTCTGCCTTGAGGAAGTGTTCAGTCTTTATGTGTTTTCTTCTGCCTGGAAAGGATTCATACATTAATGCCCTTTTCAGCTTTCTTAAACAGTATTTTCACCCCATTTAATTTCAATTCGATTGCTAAAATCTCATGCTTATCTCGCCTTATGAAATATCCTGTGCCTTTGGTTAAATCTCTGTTCATGCTGTCCTCGTCCCATACAGCCCAGCAACTTAGTCATTAAATCAAATATCCCTCATTCAAATTCATTTACTAGCCTAAAATCAGTTATCATTTAAGTAATCTAGGACTCTATTGATCATTTTATCGAGATAGACCCAGAGAGAGCCCTCTCTTGTCCTCATAGGGATAGCTATGCGGCTGAGCTTGGTTTGATGTTGCCTCGAGTTTTGCCTTCTTCAGCCTGAGGCAGATTCAAGCGCTAACATAGTGGCGACTCCACTAGGGACGAAATGGTTTACTTGTAGATTGTTTTTCCCTAGTACAGATCTCAAGTTCAGAGCTGATTGTTGATGGTGAACAATGATCAGACATAAGAAGACGACTGAAATCATTCACCCGGCGACTCCATTCACTGAAGAATCCATGCAATCATTCTTCATGGTGACTCCACTGTAGAGGGATCAGTAGCTTTGCGATTTCTTAAGATGGATCGGATTGCAAGAAGATACGCTCCCATGAGCCAAGATCACATCCCAGGTTTTCCAAATAAAATTCCCAAGGTAGATTGGTCAAAGAACTTGCCTGTGTTCAGAAATGTGGAAGGTAATGACGCTGCTCTTCATCTGGTGAAATTTCACATTCACGTGCGTAGATTAAAGATCAATTTTCCTGAAGACTGTTTGATGAAAATGTTTATGGCTACCCTGGAAGATGAAGCCCGATCTTGGTATGAAAGTTTGCCACCTGCTTCCATTTATTGTATAAAGGATTTTCATTCCATATTCTTTGAGAAGTATAAAGAATCTTATCCGTCATTAAATTTAGTTCAGGATTGTTGCAAGCATGCTTATGGTTTTATTGAGAGCCTTGAAAAATACTATGAGGATGATAATTTTATGGACGATGAAATCATGGAAGCATTGTATGAAAATCCATTTCAGCAGTCCACAAAACTCTTAGAGGAAACTTTGCAGCAGGATCAAAATCAGCAAGATAAAGATTTCCCTGTGACTGAAAATGAGGAAAAAAGAAGTACTATTTCAGATCTGGTTGAAATAAATGAGGATACGCAGGAAAATGATGTTCCAATCTCCGAAAATGATGACGATAAACCAAATCGAGAGACGGATTGTGATGAGGAAAAATATGTCGTTCTGGATCTCATAGAAGAGAATTGCATTGTTGAGGCTGCTTCAAATGAAGAAGACAGAGTTACAGGCTTAACTGCCCTCATCTCCTCAGAACACAACCTTCCTACCAAGGTAGTCCAGTCAATTCATGAACAACAAGAGGATATCTTTGTTCAAGTAGGTGAAAAAGTTTCTTTGGATGAATCTTTGGTAGACGGTAAAAATGTCATTTGTGCGCTTCAAGAATCATATGAAGTTTCTCTTCTTATGATTAATGAATGTAATAAGGAACATGAAAACTTGGCTATCATATCATATGAAAATGACCTACAGTACATTCGCACCACCAAAGATCAAAACATTCAGGATTTCCATTCAGATTCTTCTTCATATGTTTCATACGTTGAAATGTTTTTCCACGAAGATATCTGCTCATCTACCGGTTCAGAGTTTTTTGAAGCCCAGGAGCATACTTTTATTGAAGTGCATGATGAAGGAAGATCAGAATTTGAAGCAAAGGACACCTTGTTTCTTCAGCAGGAGGTGGCAATAGCTAATCTTCATGTTTTTCATGATCCAATGGAAAATCTGTTGCAGCCAGCAGTGAAGGTGATTGTTGTAGTGTTCAGTGATGAAGGAGATCATGGTAAATCAGCTTTTTGGAAACCCAGTTACAAGCATCTACTGTTGACCAGAAGATCTGATAGGAAGAATCAGTCAAGAAGCCACCTTCTTGATTAGGTGCATTGGCACTCTGATAAAGTTTTATCGTATATGGCCTTGCAAGAAACACAGGTGGCCATATACTACCACCAATCTTTAAGTTTTAAGTTCAGGTCTTGGTATTTTGAGTTAGTTTGCTAGAGTTAATTTTTTCAGTCATTTCAGTTTGCATTGAGTCAGTTTGAGTCAAGCTTCAGTCAATAAATCGAGTCATGTTGGTTTGTCGGAATAATGGACTCCATAGCCCAATGGACGAAGGCACTGACTAGCTCTCCCAGAGATCTGATGTTCTTGGCACCTCCACGGAGCGGCAGCTGCCATCCCAATTGGAGCCAATGTTAGACTCAGTCTAGTCAGTCTTCTGTCAGAGTCAAATTTACCAAGGTTCATTTCTCGTCATTTGCAGTCATCAAATGCCATTTTGGCCAAAAAGAGTCATTTTAATTCTTGAGTCCAGGGTTTGGCCTCTAGAAGTGTGAAATAACGCTTGCAGGCTAGAGGGAGGTTCAGTGAGTTTCTATTTCAAATTGGTTATCGTCAATAATGCGAGATTGATTCTTCTTCATAACCCTGTTTTGAAGAAGAAATCATCAAATGTGTTTTTGTAATAAATATGTAACATGTCAAAATGTTTCAAATTCTACAATGGCAGCCCTGTTTCGTTTTTAGCAGCGCCACCATCCCTGCAAGCAGACAAAAAAAATCCATTATTCAAGCTCAGAAATCAGCAAGGAAACCAAAAACAGAATTATATTAGAAAATGAGAAAAGTGTCGAAGATCAAAACACGAGAAAATGGGTTATTAAGAAACAAAGATCAAAATCATTTCTATATGATATTTCTCCAAGTTTATTAACCCATTTGTATCAAGAGTTATTGGGAAAATCTCAAGGAAAAGTTAAGAGCAAAACTGGATTTTATAGAAGGGTAGACTGGGCGTTTGCAAGCTGCGCGGCGCATAGGCTGAGTGGCACGACGCACTGGGCGCGCGCGGCGCACTGGGAGCCCAGCCACAGTGCAAATATAACACAGGCATGACGCACTGGCTATGCTGCGCGACGCACAGGTCAGACAATCAAAATTTCTATTGTTTCTCTACATATTGGAGGTCAGAGCAGGCATAAGAGGAGAGGAAGCATCATTGTTTGCTATGGATATATTTAAAATGTATGAAAGGAAGCCAGTGAAGCAATATCAGGTTCGTGTGTTTATGGAAAGCTTAAATTTGAAAGTGGTGTGCATCGTGTGCAGCATGTTCCAAGTTACGGAAAAATTAGGTCGCATCCATACTAGTGCTGCATCTGTTGCCATTCTTCCTCAGGCTGACGAGGTTGATGTGAAATTGCGTAATGAGGATTTGAGAATTGATACTTATCGATCAGGTAGAGAAGGAGGTCAACATGTAAATACAACGAGCAGTGTTGTTCGTGTCACTCACATTCCAACAGACATTGTCGTAACTATTCAAGATGAGCAATCACAACACAAGAACAAAGCTAAAGCACTGAAAGTTCTATGAGCGAAACTTTATGAAATGGAAACACAAAGACTCCATTCCAGCCGGTCTGAGCTCCATTCTGAACAAATTGGCAGTGGAGACAGGTCAGAGCGGATCCGAACATATAATTACCCCCAAGGCCGAGTAACTAATCATAGAATTGGGATAACTTATCATTCAATAGAATATATCGTGCAGGGTGAAAGCTTGGATATTTTCTTCGATGCTCTTATTCTGAAACAGGAAATGGATGCAATTTCTTTGTTCAGTGATACCTCCTGATATTGCAATTGCTTCTTGGAATCATCAGAAATGGTCTTATTACATCCAGGTTTTTTAAAACAAGTGATAGATATGGTGCACAACAGACCTATGTTGAACAGATTGTATGGGTCAATTTCTGAGGCGCAGAGGAAGTTTTTCATTGGTATTTCAACAATCCAGAAGCTATGGCTTCAGCTCTAGACGTGCATGGTTGGCTTCGAATAGGGGATCCATGTTACATTGATGATGAAGGCTACCTCTTTCTAGTGGACAGATTGAAGGAGTTGATCAAATATAAAGGCTACCAGGTTGCTCCAGCTGAACTAGAAGCACTTCTACTTTCTCACCCTAAGATTGCCGAGGCTGCAGTAATACCGTTTCCAGACAAAGAAGCTGGCCAGGTTCCCATGGCATACATTGTACAAAAACCAGGCAAAACACTATCTGAAACCAGTGTTATTGACTTTGTAGCTCAACAGGTCGCACCATACAAGAAAGTTCGCCGCGTAGCTTTTGTGAGTAAGATTCCAAAAACTGCAGCAGGAAAGATGTTAAGGAAGGATTTAATTTGGCCACATCCAAACTTTGATGCCATTGTAGAATTATAAATTTCAATTGCCTATTAGAAAACAAGTCTACATCACAAATTTGTCCAAGCAATCATGGAAAATAAGTAAAAATCCATTATCTGCAGCATCGTGTTTTTCCAATTATACTAATGATTCCACCTTCAGCAACTCATATTTATCTTCAGATTCAGTCTCTATACAGATATAGTTCCTCCATTTGTACTGCTAAAACAAAAGGTAATTCTCATCATGTGGGTCGTGAAGGCAGAGCATGGAAATGGGTTGTTGGCGATCGAGATTTACATGGAAAATCATCAATTGGAGATGAATATTTTCGAACTACTGAGATACCTTTCAACCCTGCAGATCATACTAAGATGAAGTTAAAGTCCAAAAGGCGTAAAGATTCTAGGAAGCGCAAGCACACAAACTCTCCAGGCAATAAGGTCGCACTTTTTCTGAATTCTCTGTTTCATGATTGGGGGCACCAAGAAGCCAAAGCTTTCGTCATCTTCTTTTAAGCGACTCCCATCCATGTTATTCCTATGAAAGCAAACCCATATCTACATATTCATCTTCTTCTTCAGTCTAATCCAGGTGATACATGAGGATTATATTGAAAAGCACCGACGTTACATGCAAGATGTCATCATACTAGCAAATGATAGTGATGTAATTGCCGAATGTTGAATGTAAAACGATTCATCTGCGTATTCATGATCCAAATTGAATGAAAGAGGTGTTATGTCTTAGGTGGCAGTCATTGCATACTGTGGCATTCGATCCAAAGAACATACGTGGCCAACAATCAAGTGCTTTCTATTATTTACAAGTTCCCACCAATACACAAACACATTACACGGCCTCCTACTGGAGTAATAAAGCCAAAGAAGTCTGTATGCGAGAATGGTGTAAATACACCAACTCTATGGCATGAAGATAATGGGAGGAAGGCACATGATCGAGAATGACCACACCATACTGGACCTGCTTCAGCTCCTCATCTAGGAAAAATCTGCTCGGCGTCTTATTGCCAACAATCTACAATTAAGGAACAGCAGCTTACAGGAGGTAACGCTTAATGTGCAGCATGAAGCTCGTATTGGGGAGGTACCAACATGATTTATAGTCCTAATTCATATCCAAAATGAGAGGATAATCTTGGATTTGAACATAGATATCCTTCAGATAACTCTCAAAAATATAACAGTAGAGTGTATAATGGCAGTCAGAATCGTAGTCAGGGTTATCCAGCCTCTGCTTGTGATTCTTATGGTGGAATATACAATGGCAGTCAGAGTAATGAGCAGGGTTATGCTGTATCTGCTTTCAATAGTTATGGTGAAATATGTAATGACAATCAGAATCATCGTCATAGCTATGGTAGTTCTTCACACCATCAGTTCCAGTCTGGTGTCCCTATTGATGAGTACTATGGTTACCAAGGACAAAAGGACATTCAGCAGGAAAATGGCAGAATAAATTCCCACTCATATCAGGATAGCATGACACAAGTCTTCAATACAGGGAACTCTTCCACAAGATTATCTTTGATGAATGCAAAGCATGTACTGGAAAACAATGGCCAGTTATCCATTGCAATGCACTCAGGGAGGAATAAAATGCAAAAACAACTTTCACTACTGTCCCAAACATCGCTGAAGAACTTCACCTATAAGAAAAGGATTGAAAGATATACATTGGGGATATTTGAAAATATGTGATTTCAGAGCCCTCAGCTTTGCATGGCCTCCATAGACAATGAAGAGAGAAAATCTCCAAAGGCAGTTCATGTATCCAAGTCAAGTGCCAATTCAAATAAATATTTTGATTTTTTTTTTTTTATCATTGGTAGTGGAGTGGATGGTCTTAGATATGCCCTTGAAATTGCAAAACATGGGTCTGTGGCAGTCATCACAAAAGCTAAAACACATGAGAGTAATACAAATTATGCGCAAGGTGGTATTAGTGCAGTTTTTGCTCCTTCAGATTCTGTTAAGAACCACATTCGGGATACTATTGTTGCTGGTGCATACTTATGTGATAAAGAGACTGTAAAGATGGTATGCATAGAAGGCCCAGATAGAGTTAAAGAGTTGATCACCATGGGTGCATCCTTTGATCATGGTGAAGATGGTAGCTTACATCTTGCTAGAGAGGGGGGGAACATTCTCATCACCGTATTGTTCATGCATTAGATATGACAGGAAGAGAGATTGAGCGAGCACTGTTGAAGGCTGTTGTTAATAACCCCAACATCACCATCTGGTGATGGTATTACGATGGCACATAGAGCATCTGCAGTTATTTCAAATTATGGAGTTTGTACAATCTCATCCAACTGCATTAGCTGATGAAGATCTACCAATTAAACCTCATACACAAGAAAATGCATTTTTAATAAGTGAAGCTGTTTGTGGGGCTGATGGTATTCTTTACAATCAAGCTATGGAAAGGTTCATGCCACAGTATGATTCCAGAGGAGAACTTGCACCTAGAGATGTGGTGGCACGCAGTATTGATGATCAATTAAAGAAACAGAAGGGGAGATATGTTCAATTAGATATAAGTCACAGAGCCAAGGAGGAAACATGGTATCATTTCCCAAATATTGCTGCTGAGTGTTTGAAGTATGATCTTGACATAACAGAAAGTCCTATACCTGTAGTGCCAGTTGCACATTATATGTGTGGTGGGGTTCAAGCTAAACTTCATGGAGAGACACCTATAATGGGTCTATATGTAGCTAGTGAAGTTGTCTGTACAGGACTTCATGGTGCTTATTCCACGATGCAAAGAGTGCTGCAAGTATATTTGTTGTTCTTGTGAAATTGGCCTGGTCACATGGCATTTGGAAATTTAATATGTAGCTTCAACCTCGGTAACAAGAGGAGCAGCTGTACATGTGATTACCAAAAGACTGATTTCTGGCAGTTCTGTAGGTTTTCACAGGAAATTCAATAATGAGCAATTTCATCTTGGTGCTTCATATATTTATTCAAATACTAATAATTATTGAGTGAGAAGAACATCTGGCAGGGCAGTTTTCTTGTATTTGGTTTGCTGAATTTTCCCACAAATTTGACATATATCTGAGAAAAGAGGAATTACTGTGGTTTTTTAAAGGATATTTCTATAGTATGTCAGACTAATTGTAAGTACAGTGTTCATTCTAATAGCTGTTCAAAGGAGGAGAATCCATAAATCACAAGGATGCAAGCCTAATTTGTTTGGATGTTTTTAAAAGGCATCTTCTGACCGTGTATATGAGACTCTGTCTTGGATTTGCCTGCCTGCTGCAAGGTAGCTCTGATCAAACTGCCTCTCAATTCCAGGCCTTTTTGAAATGTAATGGGCATGGAATGGCATGTTCCAGGCACCATTCACTTATAAAGGTTTCATCTTATGCCCATGCAAAGAAGATGACATACTTTAACAAACGGAAAAGGTTTCCCTGGAATAGAATCAAAAGGTGAAAAGGTCGAAAACCAAGAGGTGAAAAAGGCACAGGGAAGGCAAAAAGTTGGAAACCGAAAGGCCAAAATTTAAATCAGAGAAATCTACCAGGGCAGGGAAACAAGATTCGATTTCCTATTCTTCACTTCAGTTATGATCTGCAGCTACAGTTGTCACCTTTTTATTGGCGATCAAAAAAGTTTCAAGTGAAATAATGAAACGTTGTTCTATCTATAGAACAGATGGACGGTTCATTTCATATCCTCGGGATTTTAGTTGTAACAGTTCCCCATTTGGATCGATTTTTTTTCTCATAGTGGAGCTTATTTATTGCATAAAAAATCATTTGTAAAGGGTTCTGAGTTCTGAGAAAAAGTGTGGGAAGAAAAAACCCAGCATTATCACTGTACAGTTTTGACAGACAAATAATTAAATGGTGCAGCTCTGATTTATAAGATCCTTGCGGTATGAGTTTTGGCAATGTGTTTTTCTCTCTGTTTCATATGTATCATGTGTTGTTTTGCAATCCATTCATGATTGTTTCCAGCTGAATACTTTCAAGTGAGAAAGGCAAAATTCAGTCATTGCTCTGCCTTGAGGAAGTGTTCAGTCTTTATGTGTTTTCTTCTGTCTGGAAAGGATTCATACATTAATGCCCTTTTCAGCTTTCTTAAACAGTCTTTTCACCCCATTTAATTTCAATTCGATTCCTAAAATCTCATGCTTATCTTGCCTTATGAAGTATCCTGTGCCTTTTGTTAAATCTCTTTTCATGCTGTCCTTGTCCCATACAGCCCAACAACTTAGTCATTAAATTAAATATCCCTCATTCAAATTCATTTACTAGCCTAAAATCAGTTATCATTTAAGTCATCTCGAACTCTATTGATCATTTTATCGAGATAGACCCGGAGAGAGCCCTCTCCTGTCCTCGTAGGGCTAGCTACGAGGCTGAGCTTGGTTTGATGTTGCCTCGAGTTTTTCCTTCTTCAGCCTGAGGCAGATTCGAGCGCTAACACCCTGAAAACCCATCTAAAAGTGAGATTCTAGAAGACCCCACTACCCTTTGTAAAATATGATCCATTTTGGGTAAAGGGTAGTTATCTTTTAAAGAAACCTTATTCACATTTTTGAGATCAACACACAACCTTATTTCCCTTGTTTTCTTCCTAGTAGGTACCAAATTAGACACCCACTCTGAAAATTTGATAGGGGCAATAATCCCTGCTTCATACATACGTTTAATTTCTTTTCCTATCAATGGTAATAATACAGGGTTGATTCTTCTGAGTTTTTGTTTGAAGCACTTTTGATTTTCTTTTAGAGGTATGGTATGTTGAATAATAAAGGTGTCATATGATTTCAAATCTTCATAACTCCAGGCAAAGACATCCTGGAATTCTCTCATTAATTCAACATATTTTAATTTTTGATTAGGAGGTAAAGACTTTGATAGTTTTATCAGTTTTGGGTTGTCCTCTATTCCTAAATTGTATTCTTCAATATCTGCTTTTAGTGGTTCCATTTTAGGTTTCTTGGGGATGTCATTGGAATCGAAGAGGTCTTCCAGAGGGGTTGATCCTTTAGGCTGATGATTGTCTTTTAAGTCAATGACCTCTGTTTCTTCTTCAATTATCTCATCAAGGTCCATTTGTTTAAGGTCTTGCACTTCTTTTTGTGTGAATTTTGTGGGATGAAGCATATTCACTGAATTTTCTTCCACAATGTTTGCTTCTACCTCATCTATTTGATTTGAATTAGCTATGGTATCGACATCTATGAAACTGCTAGAAAAATCTTCATCTAAAGTTAAAAAGTTATTAATCTGCTTATCACTATCAAACACTTGCCAGTTCTTTAGATTACGAGGTATGGCTAGTCTGTGTCTAATCTCAGTAGTAAACTAATGATTAGGTTCGAAAGGTAATTTGCAGGTGCTGGAAAACATTGCCAGGCTGTGGGCTTGCAAGTTATGTTTTCTAGGGATTGTAGCAAGCTGAGTTTCTAAAAAAGTATTGAGAATCTCTATAACTGTTCCTCTATAATATCCTAATCTAGGATCCCTAGTTAAATATTTCCCTTTGATCTGTTTAATGATTAATTCAGAATCTCCTATGACAGATACTCTAATTGCCCCTAATATTTTAACAAGTTTTAGACCTAGCAAGAGAGCCTCATACTCTACCATGTTATTGGTGCACTTAAAGTTTAGTCTGTAGCCATGGCCTTCAGCATGATCGTTTTCTAAATTGTACACCCAAACTCCTACTCCTGCCCCTAATTTATTGACTGAGCCATCAAATTCTAAATGTTAAAGAATTTCATGCTCATAATTGGTGTCAGGAGTGGTGGGAATTTGTTTAACAGTGAGATCTGGTTTTTCATTTTCATCTAGTTTTTCTTGGGTATCTGATATTTCTTGGAGCTGAACATTTGATTTTTATTTTTTAATTTCTTTTGGTTCTACTGCTAAAACTTCTCTAGCATTGGAAGGATTGGTTTCTGCATTGTAAAGAATGAATGAATCCATATCAGAGTGTATTGAGTAGACAGGGAAATTTTGTGGTTTTTCCTAACTACTTACTACATATTTCATCAAAGTTTCTCTGTATAGCTTCTTAGGTTGGCCGAAAAATGAGATAGTAGCATAGGACATGTCTAATTGAAGAGATCCCTGGAGCTTAGCACCCCAGGATCTTGACAACAACATACCATATTTTGGTGGCATATCTGCTACCACTATATCCATTAAGATTGTTTTTGTAGGGTATTAAACCAATGAGACACACAAGTCTTTTATTAATCCTAAACATCTCACCTGACTAGAATCAAAAGAAAAGAGATCCTTGTATGGTCTAGTGATGTCAAGGTCTAGTTTTTCCATTATGGACTTGGGCATAAGGTTATGAGATGCCCCAGAATCAAACACGGCATTGTGGAGGATTTTATCATGTATGTTTAGGCTCACATAGAAGGGAGGAATTCCTCCTAATGGTTATCCATTTACTTCCAGACCAAAGATTAATTCAGGCTGGTCATCAAAAACATTAACTGAATCTTCAGTTCCAGTAATTTTGAGTGATCTGTTGATTTGACTTCGGCAGGTTTCATGTTTCGCTAATTCAGACAATGGAACAACAATTTTCAGCTTACCTACCTCAGTTTCTAGATTAAAGGGTTTTTCCTTTTGGACTTTTAGGTTTCGAACAGTAGGATTTTCTCTGTTTTGTAGGTTTTCTGTGTTCTTCTCCTTTTCAGGAGTGGAATTAAAATTAACAGTTTCTCCTAAATCAACTTCTGGTGGTTCTTCCACATTTTCCTTGGAAGGAAGAGTAGTGGAGGGCTATTTATTGTTCAGTTGATTATCAGAGACATCTTCAATTATTGGATTAGAAGGTTTGATCTAGAAAGAATATGTACAGATGTAGTGACTGTCTTACCTTTTATAGGCTGTTTTGGAGCCTTTTGCTTTTTTGCTTCAGGAACATCAATTCTCCTACTCCTTAGGTTGTATTGCTTATGCACCTCATAGATGCTTGTGTCATATCCCTCCCTAAAGTCAAATGATTCACCTGACTGAGTTTGAAACTGTTTAAGGATGTGGGCTTCTTGATCCTCTTGGGTCAAGAAAACTTATTTTTCATTACTGAGTCCCATCAGATTTATTTGAGTGTCTTCTTCAGGTTCTTCAAAGTTTGAGCCTTCTCCATAATTCGCCTGGAAAGGGGGTTTAATGTTTTGTTCTAGACCATTCTTCCCAGTGTTCTGGTTTTGATTTTTTCTGAAATTGGGATTTCTTCCTGTGTTGGTTGGCTGACCATCCCAGGGAGCTTTCCTTTCAATTGTTTCCACTCTATCCCCTAACCTATCCATCCCTTTAATTATGGCATCTAGTTTCTATTCAAAGGGTGAGGATTCTTCTTTCAATGGTATTCTCCTTTCACTCCTAACCTTGGCTCTTTTAGACATCAGGTTGGCTTCAACACTGACAACTATGCTTTGCATATCTTCCAAAGTGTGAGGAGCTCATTCTCTTAGATGGAAGGCCATGTCAGAATCAAATCCATCAGGGAATTTGATTAAGGCTAAATCAGGTGGGGGTCTAAGGTTTTGAGGGATGGCATTATAGATACTGTTGAATCTAGTGCAGTAATCCTGCACAGTTTCTTGTGTTCCTCTCTTTAGGTTTTCATACTCAGATAGAATCTGAAGGGGATCTTTCTTTTTCTCCCATCGGTTCAGGAATTGTCTATAGAGAGTTTCTAGGCTGTCTATACTGTTTGTTGGTAAAGCTCTGAACCAAGTTCTAACTTCCCCAGTTAAACTTTGAACAAATATTCTCATTCGCACATCATCAACATCTATTTCATAAATTTCAAAATAATCAGTCATCTTTTTGGTGTGTTGTTGGGCTGTATAGGTACCAGTACCATCAAATTGAGTGATTTACTTTGGTAATCCTAGGGAATGGCACCAAGGTTTGCTGGTAATACCAGAGGAACATATCTGTTTGCCATTGTAGTAGGTAGTGATGAAACAACAGTTGGGGATGGGATAACAATGGGTGTCTGAGTTGTGGATGTAGGAGTAGAAGGGGTGGTCTGATGTGGAGTGGTTTGAAGTTGAGATTTATGGGGAAATTTTGATGAGCTTGCAGAGGCAGTAGTGATTACAGAGGGATTAGGTGTTCCTTTAGTGATAAGATCAGATTGTAGTGAGTTCTACAAATGTCTATGAATTGACAAATTGATAACTTCAAGCTCTAAGTCTTCGATGAACACTGGATCTGGGACTAAGTCAATTAATTCAGAATCGGATGAAGTCCTATACAATGAGGTCTCAAAGTATTCGTCAAAGGGTTGGTCTTCAAGATAAATCCACCTAACAGGGCAACATCTTGATCTGTAGGTGGGTCGAGAACTGGCAGAACTTTCTTGACTTTCTTGTCTCCTAAGAATTCTGGGGATCAAATTGGGGTTCTCAAACACTTCCGGTGGATTGGGATCAAGATTAGCTCTAGTGTAACAAGTCCTTTCTGAAGCCAGGTTTTTAGGTTTTTCTTAATTGATATCAACAAACAACCTCTATGATTTCTTTAAGAGGCTTTAGATATGAGATTTAAACTTTCTTAAAGATTTATTTGACTAAGGAATTGGTTTCCCCAGTGGAGTCGCCACTATGTTATCACTCAGATTTTCCCTAAAGTTGTAAGAAGAGGGAATGGGGTCCGAGGTAACCACAAACCTACTTTTAGGTATAGAATCTAGCCAATCTGTACACAAAGAGGGCTCTCTCTTTAAGATTTAGCTTGGTTTTATAAGATATTAGGCTAGTTATGAAAGCTTGGTGGTTTTGATTATGTTTGGTGGTGGAATTCAAGAGAAGATGGATAGGACAGAGTAGATTAGGCCATTGGTCTATGGAGTCAACTGCAGATGGCTAAACTGGATTTGGATGATTCAGCAAAGGAGGGCTTAACAGGGCAAGATAGTTAAACAAGGAACAAATGGTAACTTGAAAGAATGGAATGGATTTGAAAGGGATGAAGGGCAGTTAAGAATCCTTCAACATGTTTCAAAAGAAGGGAAAGTGAATGATCACTAATAAAAAGCAATGAAGAATTTCTTACTAAATGATCAAAATGATTAAACTAAGAAGCAAAGAGCAGTTAAGAATTCCTTGCCTATGATAGTTTAGAGGAAAACATTTAGAATAAAAACGATTTTGAAGACAGATTGCAATTAAGCACTTTCTGAAATATACTTTTTCGTTTTAATATTCAGACATGAACACAAGTGAAATAGTATTCCAGAAAACAATAACACATGAGATATAGAATACTTATTTGTCCAATATTTGACACATGAATCCCATAAGAAAGTCCCTTGCTTTATTTCTTCATCCAACCAGCCATACAAGAGTTGATCAACAACTTTTCTTTTCCAAAATAATAAGTCTATAGAAATGTCTAAGAATCCACCCTCAATACTCCGAATGAGGGAGTATTTATACAAAAATTTACAATAAAATATCTCATCAAAAAGAGATATATTCTAAGATGACTAACTACATTTTACATAAAAGTAGAGATAGATGGTCTCGAAGATAGAAGATAGAAGTGAACTGATGGCTTGTTGTCCCTGATTTTGTGAATGAGCTGGAGGCAGGCCCTATGATTGAGCATCTTGCTGTCTTTGTTGTAATTCTGTGCTGGCTGTTTTGCTTTTCATCTTTTTACTAATACACTTTGACATGTTCTGATACTCTTTACTTGTTTGATCCTTGTTCACCCTCTTTTACCACAATTGACTTTTGGTAAATAATGAAAATTTATCTTTTTACCAAGGATGAATCAAAAAATATTTGTCATGTCCACCCACCATTTTTCCTATGGTATCCTGGTCCTTTGAAGTTTCCTGAAGATCTCATCAGCCTCTATGTATTTAACAAAATTAGGTTGAACTAGAAACAAATGTTTTATTTCATGTTCAACATAGAAAAGGTTCTCTAGACTATCATAGAGAACTTTGCTTGTAGGTAGTGCCTTTGGTGTAGATGCAGTAGCTGATGAGCTGGCCTATTTGTCTGCATATTGAGCCAACTTGTCGACATAGTCTAGATGTCTCATCAATTTATCATTAATTACTAAAGGACTGGGAAGTCCTTTGCTCTGCAAAATGCCAAATTTCTCCATAAAATCATTAATTTCTTCTTTCATGTTCTGGCATCTCCTTTCCAAATTCCGCATCAGGGATCTTTTGGTCAACACCTTCTTGACTTCTAGAATAGTTCCTGTTCTGTCTTCAATGCCCAACTCTTCTAGCTGGTACTTATTCTTACTATTCAAAAAATTTATTAGCCTGATAGCTTCCTCAGGCTTTCCACCTAACTCTTCCTTAGTTCTCTGAATCTCTTGGAGGGCAAGTTGCACCAAATCAATCTGTTCAAAAATTATTTGTATTGATGGCCAAACATCATTTATTGACTGAGTGATGTTGGCCTAAAGAATCTTCCTAATGTCTGCTAAGGGCTTGTCAAAGGTGAGGTCCTTCTCTAGTGATTTCACCTATTGAGCTAATCCTTTATTCTCCCTCAACTTTTCAACAAAATTAATTTTGGAAAGATCATATTTCTGTTCTAAGGTAACAAATTGTTCTTTTACCTTCTGCAATTCAGAGACTTGGAGCTTCATCTCCTCCATTGACTTTATTAATTCTTGTGTGCTTAAACCTGAAGTACCTGCCTGTGTTATTTCTGCTGGTGCTGTTCCTGTGATTGTACCTGTAACTACTTCTGCTGTGACCAAGGGGACATTGGGTGCCAGTGCTACTCCAAGTGTTGAAGGGACTACTGTGGAGACCACTGGTATCACATTTTGAGGCTGAGAGGTCGACTCTCCCTGCCTGCTTTTCAATGATTTTTCCAATTCTTGTTCGGTCTCCTTCAATTGTTCATTAAGCTTAAGGACTAATTCCATAAGCTCTTCTTCGGATTTCTTTTGTACAACTTCTGTAGTTTGTCAATGTCTTGATGGTGGCAATTTTAGTTGCTTTCTCAAGGCAGCTATGTCTTCATCTTTTTTCTTTATCAAGGCCTCTGCTGCCTTGACATCCTTTGGGTTATGACCCAACCCAATAACTAACTCCTCCAAAGATTTAATTATGTTGTCTTTAGCCTGTGAGGAGGCTCTTTCCAGCTGTAACTGAGTAGTTGTATTATTCAAAGAATTTTCTAATCTTTGGGCCATCATAGCTTTACCAGTCAATGTTGAATATACCATTTCCCCTGTCTGCTTGTGTAACTCAATTTGGTCCATGGGGTGGATGTCCTTAGCCATGACCTCAAAATCAGTTTTGAGGTAGTCTGCGATTGACTGAGGTTGTTTTACCTTAGGCTTGAAGAAGCTCATCTGCATCTCGCCTTCTTTGATGTCATAGGCTGACATCAACCTAGTTTGATTTGTGGGGGCCATTTTCAAATACTAATCATAGACTTGAGCCCTTAATGGTTCATTGTTAGCTTTTATTTCTTTGAATTTCTTCTTAATATCAAGGTTCTCATTTCCTGGAGGCTTGAAGGATGACACTTCAGCACTTTGTTGCCTTTCTAGTTCCTGTCTCTGTGAGCTGGAAGGTGTTCCACCTGCTGGGAAAGTTTGTTGACTGTATGCACCTTATTTTCTCTGGCTCTCTGTGGTTTCCTCAAATAATTCCTCTTCTGAATGAGGATTTAGCCTGTGCCTCTTAGCACCAGGTTGTTTTGATTGACCACTGGCAAGGGTAGCTACTTCACTGTCTCTCTTTTTGTTCCTTTCCTTGTTCAGAGGAGTCTATAAAATTGGGGGCTCTCCTATGTTGACTTGAGTTGGGTGAGCCTATGTTTGGGCCTATTTCTGAGAAGTTTCAGGCTGCTTAGACATGCTTTATTTTTCTATTGCCTGAGTGTTTGTCTCTTTCTCTCTTCCCTGTGATGTCTCTGCAAGTGGTGCAATGGTCTCTTGTTAGTGCCTTTGAGAGATATCAACTGTTGAAGCACTAATCCCTGATGCTAACTTTTGAGAAGTCTCAAAATGTACCTGTCCAAAAGAATCCAGGTCAAGTGTTTTTTCAAGGTCCTTCATTACATTTTCTATATTGCCCTGCTCACTATCATTTTCTACTAGGGTTCCTTCCCTCCATTCATCCATATTAGCAAATTTGTCAATCTATGGAATTTTGTGATGCAAGTATGGTGATAATCTATTTTTCATCCTTCTATCATAGATGAAACTATGAGGATCATATGGAGTCCAACTAAAACTTTTGTTCAATTTCAGATCATCTTCTAGAATGTGTTCTGCTTCTTTCCATGCTTCCCTAGTTTTGCAGACAAATGGGCCTAAGTGATCCTTGATTTTGAGTAGTGCTTTCTTCTTGGCCTTAGTGAAATGTGTCAAATTTGAGTGTATCATCTGTCTATAATATTCCATTGCAAACAGTCTCATTGGAACATATTTAGGTAGCTTAAATGGGGAAAACTCACACCCATATACCCTGATTTCTGTGTGATTTTGGTATAAATACCAATCACCCACTCTGTACTGTTTGGAGAGCTGAAGGATCCTTTTAATGTCATCATTAATACTAGGAGGGGAATTCCCTATCAGCAAGGTGGTCACTGGGTGGACAAACTGATCAATGAACTCGTTATAGGAATAAGGGCAAGCAAAAGATTTATGGAAGATGGAAGTCCAAAGATAATAGATCTTGGATTCCCTTTAGTATCAATTTTCTTGACAGAAAATGGGAATTTTTTTTATTGGTGGTAGAGGATGAGGTGATATATGAAGGTGGAGTACTTAAAAACCATCTCATTCTCTAGTCTCATGAACTGGTCATGAATTTTCTCAGCAATATAAGAGGCATAATCACATTTGACAGTAGGAGGCTGTCCTGGGGTAAAGATAGACATCATCACTAGGGTCAGTTCATCTACATATTCACTAGTGTTGAATCCCATGACCGCAGATATCATATCAACTATGATTTTTCCTAGATTTGTGAAGAAAATTGACATATAAGGAGGGGGATCTTTAGTTTGATACTTTTGTAATATGAAAGTCTGATAGAGGTGATTGAGCCCACCTTGGGATAATTGAGTTGATTTCTCAAGCAAATTTCCAATGGAAATGGGGGTGAGGGCCGATTACGACGAAATTGCAGCATTTCATTGATTGATTCAACAGTTATTGTGAATAGGACTGTTTGGTTGGGAGACATGACTGCTCTGCGGATGGGGTCATAATTTGCATGGCGTTGATGGATTATGTCAGGGAAAACATGCACAGAGGGCAGAAAATACATTGGGAGGTTGGATTCCCACAGTCCCATGGCATCGTAGCCATTCAAATGGTTATCTCGGCATTGACAAAAGACTTTGAGGTGGTTTTTATCAGTGTTTAGGTCTTTTATTTGGAAATCTTTGTCTGCAACAAGCAAATATTCTAAATCATGATGAGGGGTGGTAATAGGAGAAACATTTAGGGCTACAGGAGTTTCCATACTGGTTCTTGTGGGTTTTAGGAGGAAACCGATGTTTTTAAGGTGGAAATGATGAAATAGTAGTTCCGAGTACTTGAATTTACAAATGCAATAGCAGAATTATGGCGAATTTTGGTTTTTTAATCAATTTGCAGTGAAAACAAGTATTTGCAGGGTTTTCTTGTTGGGGAATTGGTAAATACCTGCTTTTGGGGGACGGGCAACGGAATGCAGGTACTGGGCGTAACTGGATGGCTCTGGGTGGTGTCAGCTATGAAGTTTGGAGCAGGTTGGCGGCTGAAAACTCAAGCTGGTTGACCTCGACGTATTGTTTGCATGGGCGTACAGGTTCATAGAATAAAACAATGAAAATGACTTGTTTTGTTTTATACACAAAGTCAAGGTTTGGCGGGTTTTGGGATTTGGACGGGTGACGTCAGTGGCAAATGACATGATGTTTTGTCGTTTAGTTTGGAGGCGGTAAGCGGTTTATATCGCACCGCTTATGGGGAAGGGGCGGTATTTGGCCTCGAGCCAGTGATTCCATAGACTGCTCAACGCGTGGCGGAGGTACTGTATACAAAACCGCTTTGCGATCGCGCGCTAACGTGTGGTCGCAAAGGGTCGTGCGATATGCACAATAGCCGTCAGATCTTGGGGACTTGATCGGAAAACTGTCAGGGATATGAAGTGATGGAGATTTAATGAAGGTGGGCCCGATATATTTAAGGACTAATTAATCATATTGGGGGTGATGGGATTGTACGGGGAGGCTATTAATTAACCGTGAGGGTTAATTAATCCCTTTTTTAATGTGGTGGGGGTCAGGGCTATTAATGTTGGAAATAATACTGAGAGGGGGGGTGAATCAGTATTATCAAGTTCTTTTAATAAATCTTCCTTATTTATTCTTTGAATTATTTTTGCATGTCAGTACCATAAAATAATGATCATGAACAAAGAAAACAGATAGTCACACCAAAGAACACAAGATGTAAGGTGGAAACCCAATGTGGGTGAAAACCACCTGCTGCAATATGTCTCTATCTTCTTTCAAATTAGAAACTCCTTTTACAATGGTTTTGTACTGGTGCAGTCCTTTACCAGTACGCAAGCTGCAACCTGCAGAGAGCTACAACTCTCTCTCGTTTTCCAGTCTCTCCTGGAAGGGAGCTACAACCCCCTACTTCTTTTCTTTCAAGGACCACTTTTCATAAAATTTCAAACTGGATCCAAGAATATCAAAAACCCATCAACTACACTTGCATCATCAATCTCTGATTTCACCAAAGCCAACCTGCATATAGATCTGCAAATATTTCCTTATAACTTTGCAGTTGTTACATCAGACATACCCAGATCATAACATGTGTAAAATAAAACATGCATCAATAATTCAGACCCAGATTATTAGATTTATAGATCAAGCATATGCCACATATCATAGATCAAAATCATATAGAGATACCACTATTCCAACCTTAAGATTTTGACCCATCAATAGAACTTATCCTTCTCCTTACGCTCAGGTTCCTTCTTCATTCAGATCCAGATCTGCACCAAAACCCAATCACAATATTCCAAATCTAGCACTTTATCAGATATTCGATAATTCAGAAGATGCTTTGCCAAATGATCTCCTTCCTCTTTTATAGTCTTAGGCCTTTCACAATACCACGGGCCAAAACCATAGGATCAAAAAACTGTTGGACTAATACCATGAACCAACCATGAAAGTACGTGAGATCAAAACTTTTGGATGCAATACCACGGGCCAAAACCATAGGATCAAAAACTGTCGGACTAATACCATGAACCAACCATGAAATTGTGTGAGATTAACACTTTTGACGAGGTACCATGGTCCAAAACCATAGGTTCAAATACCAAGGACTAACTACCATGGACCAAAGGTAAGTTCTCCAACATATACGCACTTTTCCTCATAGGTTCAAATACCAAGGACTAACTACCATGGACCAAAGGTAAGTTCTCCAACATATACGCGCTTTTCCTCATAGTTTCAAATACCAAGGACTAACTACCATGGACCAAAGGTAAGTTCTCCAACATATACGCGCTTTTCCTTGCATGAAAGTGCGTGAACTTTTTCTCTACATGAAATAAACTTTTCTCTGCATAAAAGTGCATGAACTTTTCTCTACATGAAATAAACTTTTCTCTGCATAAAAGTGCGTGAACTTTTCTCTACATGAAATAAACTTTTCTCTGCATATAAGTGTGTGAACTTTTCTCTACACTATAATTTATTATCTGAGATGAGTGGGTTGCCATCAAGTACAACATATGTATCATAATGCCAACAATCTCCCCCTTTGGACTTGATGGCAACAACAACCAATCACTCTCCCCCTTTGACATCAAGGGCAAAGGGTTATGCTCCCCCTAAGAACATGCTCCCCCTGACTATAAACTAGATCTGTAAAGAAGAACCATAATCCATGACCATGAAAGAGATAGAGACGTATTGCAGCAATATTCAGACCAGCATCCATGATCTCCTTCTGTACTTCCTCCATAATGCCAACAATGCATGATATGCTCCCCCTGAACCTGTGCCATTCGATCTTTGACCAATCCGCAACCCAGCACATGTATGCATATACTTCAGATGAACCTTGCGTACAACCAACAATCAGAAGAGATTCAACAACAAGATGATGCATCAACAACCCCCAGATTTTGCCTGAGGTATTCAAAGGTCTCCCTAGGCAATGGTTTGGTGAGTATATCAGCAACCTGTTCCTTAGAAGGAACATACTCCAACTTGACCTTTTGTTCAAGCACTTGTTCCCGGAGAAAGTGATACTTGATTGGTATGTGCTTGGTTTTTGAATGCATGACTAGGTTCTTTGAAATGCTAATTGCACTTGTATTATCACATAAGATGGAGATGGGTGGTGTACAAGTGATTTGAAAATCCTGCAAGGTCTGCATCATCCAAAGGAGTTGAGTGCAGCAGCAACATATTCTGCTTCTGCTGTAGACAAGGCAATCGAACTCTGTTTCTTGCTGAACCAAGATACTAATCTGGAACCCATAAAGAATGCACCACCACTTGTGCTTTTCCTGTCATCCACGCTTCTGGCCCAATCTGCATCTGTATAAGCATGAAGTGTGAGATCTGTATCTCTAGGATACCATAAGCCATAGTTTTGAGTCCCTTGAAGATATTTGAAGATTCTCTTTACTGCCTGAAGATGAGTTTCCTTTGGATTTGCCTGAAATCTTCCAACTATTCCCACTGCATGCATGATGTCTGGTCGGGTACCTGTCAAATAAAGTAGACTTCCAATCATAGATCTGTAAGTTGGTTGATGCACTGCTGCTGATTCATCATTTGCACTGAGGTTACATCCTGTGACCATGGGTTTACATACTGGTTTTGCTTCTTCCATACCATATTTCTTCAAAATATGCTTGAGATACTTGGTTTGAGACAAGAAGATCCCTCCTTCATTTTGTTGGATTTGCAAACCAAGAAAATATGTCAGTTCTCCTAGCAAGGACATTTCGAATTCTTTCTGCATCACCAAGGCAAAGCTTTGACTCATAGCTTCTTCATTGCTGCCAAAGATAATGTCATCTACATACACAACAAGTATCAGCAATTTGTCATTTTCAACTTTTATATAAAGATTGATGTCTGCTGATCCTTTTGAAAAACCTTGTTGATGAAGATATTTGTCCAAACGATAGTACCAAGCCCTTGGAGCTTGTTTGAGGCCATAGAGAGCCTTTTTCAATCTGCATACAAGATTTGGATCATTTCCAAGAATGAAACCATGTGGCTGCTCAATGTATACCTCTTCTTCAAAGTCTCCATTCAGAAAGGCTGATTTCACGTCCATTTGAAATACTTTGAAGTTTTGAAAGCTTGAGAGAGCAAGGAACATTCGGATGGCCTCAAGTCTTGCAACAGGAGCAAAAGTTTCTTCAAAATCTATTCCTTCTTGCTGCGCATACCCTTTACAAACAAGTCTGGCCTTGTTTCTAATTACTTCTCCATTTCCATTCAATTTATTTTTGAAGACCCATTTTGTTCCTATAACATTCTTATCCTTTGGTCTAGGAACCAGCTCCCAAGTGTTGTTCTTTTCGATCTGCTCAAGTTCTTCATCCATTGCTTTGACCCAACATTCATCTTTGCTTGCCTCTTTCACACTTTGTGGTTCAGTGGAAGAGAGTAATGCCAAATAGCTTGAAGCTTCTGCAATTGTTCTTCTTGTTTGTACACCTGCTTCTTTCTGTCCCAAAATCTGAGATTCTGGATGATTCTTCTGAACATATCTAGATGGAGTCTTCTCTTCTATCCTTATCTGCTCCTCTGGTTCTTCTTGAGGTTTTTCTTCTTCATCATTCTGTCTTTGAGGATGGCCTTCATCTTCTTCAATATCTTCATGATTTACTTGCCTAGGAATGTATCCCTTCTCATCAACCACTACATCAATGCTGTCAACAATTCTTCCAAGTCTTTTATTATAGCACTTGTATGCTTTGCTGTGTGGAGAATAACCAAGAAGGATGCCTTCATCTACTCTAGGTTCAAGTTTGCCAAGTTGATCATCAGTATTTTTAATATAGCATTTGCTCCCAAAGATTTTGAAGTGCTTTACCGAAGGAGTCTCACCATACCAGAGCTCATGAGGGGTTTGAGTGCTGTTCACTCGGACATTTGTTTTGTTAAGAATAATAACCGCAGCATGTGCTGCTTCACCCCAGAAAGTTGCGGGAGTTCCAGATTCATCAAGCATAGCACGAGCCATTTGTTGGACAGTTCTGTTCATTCTTTCCACCACTCCATTTTGCTGAGGAGTTCTAGCTGTAGAGAATTCTCTTCTTATCCCATGTTCTTCACAGAAATCGAAAAAATCATTTGAGGTAAACTCCCCACCTCTGTCGGATCTAGGACACTTAATTTTGTATCCTGATTCATTTTCAACCAAGGCTTTAAAGGATTTGAATTTTTCGAATGCTTCATCTTTGTGCTTCATAAGTCCTAACCAGACAAACTTGGAGAAATCGTCAATGAATAATATCAAGTATTCTTCTCCTCGAGGTGTCCTTTTCCTGAATGGACCACATGTATCTGTATGTACTAGCTCAAGAGGCATGCTAGCTGATCCTTCCTTTTCCGGAAAGGTAGTTCTGGTTTGCTTTCCAAACTGACATGATTTGCATATGGTGTTGTTTGAAACTTTGATATCTGGAAGACCACGAACTGCCTGATATTTGCATGCTTTCCTTATTTGTGAAAAGCTTAGATGCCCCAACCTCCGGTGCCATAACCAGTGCTCATCATCCTTTGATCACTGTTTTACCGGTATCAAGATCACGAACAAGACATCCATTTGATCTGAATATCACCTCGGTTCTTTGATCACACATCTGGCTGACACTTAGAAGATTATGTTTCAATCCATCAACATACAAAACATTTCCAGCTTTGACCTTTTCTTTTAACTGAGCAGTGCCTTTTCCTTTTATAGTTGCAGGAGTATCATTTCCAAAAGAAACTTTCTTTCCTTTTTCTAGAGCAGAATATGATTCAAGTTTTTCTTTATCACTTGTCATATGCTTCGAACATCCACTGTCAATGTACCATAGATTTTCCTGTCCCTCTGCATAAAATGCTATCCCACATCTTTCTGTTTGTGGTTCCTTTATTCTCCATGTTTTGGTGCTTGAGGCTTGTTCCTTTGTCTACTGAAACCTGCTCCTGCATTCAGAATCTTCATGACCAAAGTTATTGCAAATAGAACATTCAACTTCATTTTCAAGAACCAAAAAGTTGTTATAGGTCCTTTTTGTAATCCCGGTCATACTTCTTTGTTTTTGAGCTTCTCTAGTCATGATCGTTTTATATGCAACACATTGAGTTGTTTTGTGACCAAAGTTGTGGCAAGAAAAGCATTGTCCATTGAAGAAATTTCTGCGGTTATCAAATCTTCCAGCCAAACGATTGTAATTTCTATTGTCATTCATTCTTGAAGCAAATTGAGAGGATTTTACCTGTGGCTAGTTGTAACTTTTGTTCATCCTTAAGACAGATTGCCCCAGATTTGCCTGATAGTCTTTGTTTGTAATTGGTCCCTGCTTTACTTGGTGATCTCCATTGTGCTTTTGCTCATTCCTTCTTGCTGCATCAAGATAACTCTTTGAGGTGGATGCTTGAGAAGTTTCTCCATTATAGCCCAGACCTGTCTTGTTTAGAGGAGAGCGTTGTACATTGATGATCTCATCCAGAGTTTCAAATCCTTTGACAAACTTAAGATTAATAGCCTTTGTTTTCTCAATTTCTTTTCTAAGACCAACAATTTCGCCTTCTAACTTTTCAAGATATTTTTCTTTTTCATCAATTTGAAGTTGTAGAGTATCAATTATCCTATTCTTTTCTTCTATACATGTCTTGAGCCTAGAAATTTCTTCACAAAAGCTATCCACATCTATAGCATCCATGTAATCATCATCTTCAAATGCCATTAAGAGTTTATAGTCATTACCTCGTTCATCTTCGTCACTATTTGATAGACCATCACTATCTTCATGAGTGTAGTAGCTTTTCTTATTTGCAATCTGTTTCTTGTTCCATCTAGCAGGTTCCTTTCCTTTATCCTTATGAGGACATTTTGCAGCATAATGACCTACTCTTCCACAAGCAAAGCATTTAAAAGGTAACTTACCTCTGAACCTTCCAGTTCCCCTTTGAAGATTTCTGTCAAAATTTGATTCTTCTTCTTCTGGCATGTGACTTGCTTCATAATAGTCTCCTTTGCCTAAAGCCTTGAAAGCAGCGTCTCTTCTGTCTGATGGACCTCCCTTTCTCATTTCATAAGCAGTTAGAATTCCGTGTAGCTGAGACATAGTAAGAATTTGTAGATTTTCCTTTTCTTCTATTGTAGACACTTTAGATTCAAACTTGGGGGACAATGATCTTAGAACTTTTTCAACCACAATAGCCTCTTTTATTTCTTCACCCAAGTTTTTCATGCAATTAACAATCTCATCTACCCGAAGGAAATAGTTAGCCACACTTTCATCATTATACATTATGAGATTCTCATACTGAATCCTGAGGGTTTGAAGTTTAGCACGCTTTACCTGTTCATCTCCTTCGTAGCTCAAGACAATCTTGTCCCATATTTCTTTTGCAAATTTATATTGCATAACCTTCACGAATTCTGTTTGAGATAAGCATCCCAGCAGAGTATTGACTGCTTTAGCATTTGCTTCATATTTCTTCCTTTCGGCCATATCTGTAGGAGTAGCTGAAGGAAAAGTGTAGCCTGTATCTATGATATCCCAAACTTCCGTACCAAGAGATTGAAGATAGGCAGTAACTCTTACCTTCAAATAATTGAAGTTTGTCCCATCAAAAATTGGTGGCCTGATTGATGCTTCCCTCTCGTAGTTACTCATGATGAATGATCTTCCTTCAAGCGATCAAGCTTCTCTGAAGGACCTGCTCTGATACCAATTGTTGGAAATAATACTGAGAGGGGGGGTGAATCAGTATTATCAAGTTCTTTTAATAAATATTCCTTATTTATTCTTTGAATTATTTTTGCATGTCAGTATCATAAAATAATGATCATGAACAAAGAAAACAGATAGTCACACCAAAGAACACAAGATGTAAGGTGGAAACCCAATGTGGGTGAAAACCACCTGCTGCAATATGTCTCTATCTTCTTTCAAATTAGAAACTCCTTTTACAATGGTTTTGTACTGGTGCAGTCCTTTACCAGTACGCAGGCTGCAACCTGCAGAGAGCTACAAATCTCTCGTTTTCCAGTCTCTCCTAGAAGGGAGCTACAACCCCCTACTTCTTTTCTTTCAAGGACCACTTTTCATAAAATTTCAAATTGGATCCAAGAACATCAAAAACCCATCAACTACACTTGCATCATCAATCTCTGATTTCACCAAAGCCAACCCGCATACAGATCTGCAAATATTTCCTTATAACTTTGCAGTTGTTACATCAGACATACCCAGATCATAACATGTGTAAAATAAAACATGCATCAATAATTCAGACCCAGATTATTAGATTTATAGATCAAGCGTATGCCACATATCACAGATCAAAATCATATAGAGATACCACTATTCCAACCTTAAGATTTTGACCCATCAATAGAACTTATCCTTCTCCTTACGCTCAGGTTCCTTCTTCATTCAGATCCAGATCTGCACCAAAACCCAATCACAATATTCCAGATCTAGCACTTTATCAGATATTCGATAATTCAGAAGATGCTTTGCCAAATGATCTCCTTCCTCTTTTATAGTCTTAGGCCTTTCACAATACCACGGGCCAAAACCATAGGATCAAAAAACTGTTGGACTAATAAGATGAACCAACCATGAAAGTACGTGAGATCAACACTTTTGGATGCAATACCATGGGCCAAAACCATAGGATCAAAAACTGTCGGACTAATACCATGAACCAACCATGAAATTGCGTGAGATCAACACTTTTGACGAGGTACCATGGTCCAAAACCATAGGTTCAAATACCAAGGACTAACTACCATGGACCAAAGGTAAGTTCTCCAACATATACGTGCTTTTCCTTGCATGAAAGTGCGTACCAAGGTCCAAAACCATAGGTTCAAATACCAAGGACTAACTACCATGGACCAAAGGTAAGTTCTCCAACATATACGCGCTTTTCCTCATAGGTTCAAATACCAAGGACTAACTACCATGGACCAAAGGTAAGTTCTCCAACATATACGCGCTTTTCCTCATAGTTTCAAATACCAAGGACTAACTACCATGGACCAAAGGTAAGTTCTCCAACATATACGCGCTTTTCCTTGCATGAAAGTGCGTGAACTTTTTCTCTACATGAAATAAACTTTTCTCTGCATAAAAGTGCGTGAACTTTTCTCTACATGAAATAAACGTTTCTCTGCATAAAAGTGCGTGAACTTTTCTCTACACTACAGTTTATTATCTGAGATGAGTGGGTTGCCATCAAGTACAACATATGTATCATAATGCCAACAATTAATTAGTTACGGATTAACTAATTAATCCCTATTTACAACGGATTATGGTTATATTTTAACCAAAGGGTTGAGATATTAATATTTTGGGTTTTTTAATATAGTTACAATAATACGAGATTGGGTAAGTTTTATAGGGGATTTATATATTAATATGTTAATAGTCAATATGGCATTATGAAATGGAAAAGCGCTAAGTATAAAACATTTGAAGTGTGTATTTAAACTTGGGCTAAGGTGAAAAAGAGGGTTTTTGTGGAAATATTTTAGTTTTCATAAGTAAAATAGGATTTTACTTAGGAAAAAACTTATCAAATGAATGAATGATTTTATGAAGGGGTATGATGATTACTGAATGGTATTAAGTACTTAGGCTTTATAAATTATTGGGCCGAGGGTCTGGTCCCTCCAGAAGTCAGAGATATGCTCTGAACCCTCTAATTTGATAGATACCTTGGTACTTAGGGGAAATTAGTGAAAATTTAGGGAAAATGAATAGGGGAGTTAATTATTCTGACTTTGCTTGCTTGATATGTCTTTCATGTACTACCTGCCTTTGCCTCATGATGAAAATAAAAGATTTACACATTTACACTTATCATTCATCACCTGTTATTCTGCAACCATCATCTACCTACCCTACTTACTTTAACCTAGCATTTTTACTTCTTTATTAGGGTGCACTTAGACTGGCAAACCCTTATGAAACTTTCTTTTCTTTTACATGGTGATGCCTATCTAAGTCTACACTTATTACATCCAAGGGCTCAGATTAAACTGTTGAGCTCCTTTTTTCACTTTACCTATCTACTTATCTGTCGATATTACACTGTTTGGTTAGATCTTTATTATCTATTTCTACAACATGAAATTGAAATATGAACTAGCCAAGTTTAAACTGTTTGACTATTCATGAATTGTGGCATAAGTGACAAGTTGCACACAATTGTTTATTATACAAAAGTGAAAAGTAGTGGCATTTAGACTTGCACACTTTCCTGGTCTTTCTTTTTGTTGGGGTTCATTTTCTTTCATTTTTTGACCATCTTTTATTCTTTTTACCCTTTGATTTTTCTTTTAGGGTATACCCTCTTTACATTTTTAAATTTTTTTTTATTTTTTACAAATATGGAAAACCTTTGCAACAAGTAAAGGTATGAACATATTACATAGCTCAACAAGTCAATCATGATATATGACACCTATTGGTATAGGGGCATAACATAGCAAACAACAGTTGTTCCCTACAGGGAACAACAGTTGTTCCCTGTAGGGAACAACAAAGGAAAATGCACACGAAAAGTGTTGTTCCCTATAGGGAACAACAACTATTCCCTGTAGGGAATAGAAAAGGAAAACAGGAAAAAAAACCAATAAACAATCATCTCTATTCTTGTAAGAGAATTCAATCAAATAGAAAGAAAATAGAAAAGTAATTTTATTTACAAGTTTCAAAAATAAATTCTTCACTGGACTGGTGCTGTCGAAGAGTTTCCCTCTTCAGCGAGAACTTGTATCATAGAATCTTCGCGTATCTGCTGGCAAAAGGATTCCCTTGTAAGCGGTTTGTGGTAGAGGTGTACTCGATGTCCATTTGCTTTAAAATAGTAGCCAGACCCATCGATGGTGGCTAATGTAAGGGTGCCATTATCGTGCACCTCTTGTATCTCGTAGGGACCTAACAATCTAGTCTGAAGTTCTCAGGAAATCTTGGAACCTAGAATCATACAGAAGTGCCCAGTCACCTTCATGGAATATCTTTTTCTTGATGAGGGCATCATGCCATTTTGCTCTTTGTCGTTGAATCAATGCAGTATGCTGAAGAGCTAATAGTCGGATTTCATCCAATTAATTGATTTGATGTAGTATGTTAACCTGTGCTTCATTCAAATCCAACCCTACTTCTTGGGCTATTCTCAATGTTTGAATTTCAAATTCTATTGGGAAGATAGGTTCTTTTCCAAACACTAGCTGATATGGGGAGTATCCTGTGGTATTCCTCCAATTCGTGTGATATGCCCACAAGGCTTCTGGCAATCGGGTAGCCCAGTCACGTCTATGCGAGGCGACTGTCTTTGTTAGAATGGCCTCGATTACTTTGTTGGTACTTTCTACCTGGTCGTTTGCCTGCGAGTGGTATGGAGATGTGATTCTGTGCAAAATGTGATGATTTTTTAGTGTAGCAGCAATCTTATGGCCTACAAATTGTGGCCCTCCATCTGTAATTATTTCTCTGGGCAAGCCATACTGCACGAAAATTTGGAAAAGAAAGTGGATTACTGTGTCCTCTGTTGCCCTTGGTAATGCTTCTGCCTCCACCCATTTAGTCACATATTCCATTGCAACCAGTATATATGTCTTTTGATTAGATGATGGATTTATTGGGCCAATGAAATCTAATGCCCAACGTTCAAAAGGTTCGATGACTAACTGTGGATGTAGGGGCATCTCGTCAGACTGGCCAGGGCGGCCCATTCTTTGGCAGCTATCGCATGCCTGGAAAAATTTCTTGGCGTCCTTAAAAATGGTGGGCCAATAATAGCCCATCTGTAAGACTTTATGTCCAGTCTTGCAGTCTGCAAAGTGTCCACCACAAGGTCCATTGTGGCAGGCTTTTAGGATATCGTAGATTTTGTCTTCCTTGACACACCTGCAGATATGCATATCGACTCCTGTGTGAAAGAGGTATCCTCCGATCTAGGAGAACCGAGTGCTATGTTGCACTATTAATTTTCTTTCTCTGGGCGTCAGGTGCTTGGGTAATTTTCCCACTGCTAGGTAATTTGCGACATCTGTGTACCATGGTGTTTTCACAGTCACAGCAAATAGGTGCTCATCGAGGAACTAGTCTTCTATTGTCACTGCGTCGTCTATTCTTGGCATACGTGAGAGGAAGTCTGCCACCAGATTTTCCTTTCCTGGTCGATCCTTGATTGTTAGGTCAAATTCCTGCAAAAGGATTAACCATCGTGTCACTCTTCCATTCATAATAGGTGTATTAGCTAAATATTTGATAGCAGAGTGATCAGTATATAAAACCACAGGGTTTCTTGTTATATAGTGTCTGAATTTGTTAATAACATAGATTACAGCTAGAAACTCTTTCTCAGTCACGGTGTAATTCAACTCAGCAGGAGTTAAATTTTTGCTGATGTAGTATATCGCATAGGGTTTCTTGTCTTCCTCTTGGCCGAGAACTGCTCCAATGGCCGTATCTGATGCATCAGATGAAATCTGGAATGGTAAATCCTAGTTTGGGCCCCGTAGTACTGGGGCTGTTGATACTAGCCATTTTAATTCTACAAAGGCAATGTCACATTTGTCAGTCCATATAAAATCGATATTTCTTGTCAAAGCATATAATGGTGCAACAATTTGGGAGAAGTTTTTTATAAATCTTCGATAATACCCAGAAAATCCCAAAAAACTACGTACCTCAGTTTGAGTGCAAGGGGTAGGTAGTAAGAGGATTACCTGAATTTTTGCTGGATCTACCTGAATTCTAGCAGCTGAAATGTAATGACCCAGGATTAGGCCTTCGGTCATCATCATGTGGCATTTCTTGTGGCCTAAGCATAGCCTAGTAGCAATGCATCTTTCCAAGACTTTCTCCAGTGTCTGTAATGCTGGCTCAAAGTCATCTCCATAGGGTGTAAAATTGTCCATGTACACCTCTAATCCCTCGTTTATCAAGTCTGCAAAAATGCTGAGTATGGCTCTCTAGAATGTGGCAGGTGCATTGCACAGTCCGAAAGGTAATACCCTGTAAGAAAACGTCCCCCAGGGGCAGGTGAAGGTAGTCTTATCTTGGTCTTCAGGGGCAATTTGGATTTGGTTGTAGCCACTGAAGCAATCCAAGAAAGAGAAGAATTGTTTACCTTCCAATGTTTCTAGAACCTGGTCAATGAATGGAAGGGGAAAATGATCTTTTTACGTTGCTTTATTAAGCTCTCTGTAATCAACACATATACGCCACTTCCCATTCTTTTTAGGAACCAAAACTAATGGAGAAACCCATTTGCTATCAGATATAGGATAGATGAAATTTACATCTAACAGTTTCTGTAGTTCGTCTTTAACAACATCCTTTAGGTGAGGGTTTAATCTTCGTTGAGGTTGTCGAATGGGTCTCACATCTTTCTTAGTGTAGATGTGGTGCATACATAATTGGGGGTCAATCCCTTTCATATCTGGGTAATCCCAAGCGAAAGCCCCTTTATATTTCCTAAGGAGTTGGATAAGCCTCTGTTGTTGGTCATCAGTCAGGTTTTTGTTAATGTTTAGGACTTTCCCTGGCTCAATTTCAATGGGTTTGTTGTTATAAACAGTTGTTGTTGGTATTGTTTGGTCATTGATATCTTTTAAAGGATCTTCTTCCATTTCGTTATCCAGGGCTACTTCAATCATGTGACATTTTAGATTAGATACAGCAGCTGGGTGGTTAATGTAAGTGTTAATAATGTCATCTTCTGTTTGATTCTTAAATTCAAGAGCATCTGCTACAGTTAGTGGTGATCGAATATTTTCGGTTAAATATGTTACAAGTTGCTTCCTAGTTTTTATTATAGTTAGGCTTGGCTGAGCTGGAGGATATAAAGCTAGGTTCTTCACATTATTTCCTCTTGCTATAGTCATACTGCCTATTCGACAGCTTATATAAGCATCTGCAGTTGCTAGCCAAGGTCTTCCTAATATTAGAGGATGTCCATCTAGCCAGTTTCTAGGATTAATAATCAAGAAATTTGTTGGGTATTCCCAAGAATCTACAGACACCATTACATCCTGTAATGTCCCTTCTGGTTTGATAACTAATCGCTCAGCAAGTTCCAGCAAGGTCGTAGTTGGATCTAAGGCTGTGATGCCAAGTCTCTGACAGGTTGTTGTTGTGAGAATATTAATGGCTTCCCCTAGATCTACTAACGCATTGGGAAAGGAACATCCATTTATTTGTACTATGACAATAGGGTTTCCTGGGTCCTCATATTTCACTGGTATCTCTCTACCTAATAATAAATCAGAAAAAGTTCCGACTATGTGGACAGTTGGTGTTACTTTTATTTTCCTCGTAGGCTTTTTGGTACACAATTCCTTAATGGTTTTTGCATAGATTGGAATGTCTTGAATAGCCTGGAGGAGGGGTATTTTTACACAAAGTTTTTTTAATTCTCCCAGGAGATCGAAAGCGGGATATTCGATTGGGGGAGGTATAATCAATCTTTTTGGGAATGGTGGAGAAAAGGTAATAGTTTGTTTGTGGCTTTTCTGTTTGATTGTATTCTCCCTTTGAGGTGTTTGTTCTACAGGTAGTGGTTCTTCCAATTGTATATTTTTATCACCCTCTGACTCGATTATTCATCCAGATCTCAATTTGAGTTCATTACACTCTCTCAACTCAGTTTCCGGATCCAAACCTTCAATAATTTGTACCGACTGGACTGGTCTGTTATTGGGATTTGTGTTGGGTTGGGCTGGGAGTTGTGGTCATAGATTGGGTTTAGGATTCTGCTGCAATGTGTAAGGTGCTGGTAGCGTAGGTTGAGGCAAGGGGATTGTTCCTACTGGCTGGTTTGTAGGTCTTTGCCAGCTTGATTGCCAGTTTTGGTTTTGTGAAGTGGAGGGGGACCATTGAGATGGATATGGATTGTTCTGCCAGAATGGTGGAAAGTAAGAGGAATTTGGCCAACTATTGTTTGGATTTGACTGATTGGACCAAGGTGGCATAGAAAATGCTTGTGGTGACCAATTAGGAAAAGGTGGTTGGTTCTGCCATGTAGCCCTTGTGTATTGCTGAGAATTATATTGTGAAGGCTGAAAGAATGAAGATGGGTCGGTAGGCATACCTATTTGTCGTGCTTGCCATTGGCGATGCTGATTTAACAGGTAGACTAGTTCCACTTCTTCCTCTGCCTCTTTGAAGACCGCTTTTAATCCTGGGAGCGATGAGCAATTTTCTGTGGCATGTTCTTTAGTGCATATGGCACAAGTCTGTACCATATCCAGCAGACATTCTTTATGACTATGTTTCTTCCTGCATCGAGGGCAAAAAATTACCAGGTTTTGTTTCGCTTCGACTTGCTTCTGCTTGGCTTGCATGATGTTTAATTGTGTTGTCAAGGTTCCCAGGATATCCATTTTGAAATCTTCCAACAGGTTGCCGATTTCAGTATGAGTAGTGCTTCCGCTAGAGATTTTGCTGTCCCTAGTGATCATATCACGTTCTGCTAGTTTCAGTGTTGTACTGCCCCTCGAGCACCTGATACACAAATCAATAATGTTAGCATAGTCTTCTTGATAGATATCACCTTTACCCATAATATTTAATGTCTCTATCCACTGGTCTTTCATCCCCTTAATCATCGTGGTTTTTAGCACATTATCAGGCAGATTTTCGTAGGGAGACCTTTGGAGGTTATATTGGAAACGCTCCACATACTCTTCCAAAGTTTCACTAGGCCTTGCTACCATTTGGAATATCTCATATTTTAGTTCTCTAAATCTGCAATAATCTTGATATTTTTTAAGGAAATCAGTCTTCATTTGATCCCAATCATTGATGGTGCCACCACCCAGTCCCATAAACCAACACAGGGCTGCTCCCTTTAAAGTGGAGGGAAACAACTTTAGTTTCTGGGGGTCGGTAGTGTAATCATAACCTTGACATAGGACGCCGAATTCAAACAGGAACGCATCTGGATCTTCTAAAGTGAGTCCATGAAAGGTGGGAATATTTTGTAGAGGGATAGCTTTCACGGGGGCATTGACAACTGTGTCAACAATAGGATACTGTAATGTAGAGGTCTAGGGTGTTTTTGGATTATTGGCCATTTGATCAGAGATATGCCAGTACCCTTCTGGGATCTCTGGAGCTAGAGAGTTATCCTTGGGATGTCTAGAAGAGGTGGGAATGATCCTAACAACACTCCCTGATCTAGGACACTAGGTGTCCTCTGCTCAATTACTACCTCAGGGGATCTTGGTTCCTCGAAATCCCCTATTTCTCCTTCTCCTTTACGGATGTTGCAAGAATTCCCTTCTTGTGAGGGAATTGGTCGCGAATTTTCAATATCTTGAAAACTCTGTTCAGTCCCTTCAGTTTTATTGTGGACCTCAGCGTAGGCTACATATGGTGAGCCTGTGGCCCGAAGGGAGACAATAGGTTGTCTAGAAACAACGGTTCAGGGACCTACTGATGGCTGGATTCAGATTTTCTTAAGATGTCGTCAATAAAAGTTGATCGTCCAAGGGTCACCGGTCCCTTAGATTTTTCAGGTTTGGGATGTGGGATTGTATTGTTTTCTGGTCTTTTCTTCTTAGTCATTCATGAAAAAATTCAAATGTTTATTTCTACCTTAAATTCCTAGCAATTCTACTAGAAAGCGGGTGGGGGAGCAGGCATTTTACTTGCTCCATATGCAGGTTCTTACCTTTCGTTTTTAATACCCAGTTCTCTCTCAACAGAAAAACATCAAACACCTACTTCACCTCTCTGTAATTGTGCTGAAAAGTAGGCAGAGGAGCAAGCACTTTACTTGCTCGTTACGTAGGTTCTTACCTTCCTTTTTCAATACCCAATTCTTTCCCAACAACAATTATCAGATATACATCACTCTTTGTAAAATGGCGACACTCTCCTCGACAACGCCGCGGGTGATCTGTTTCTCTCGGTGTCTTTGTTTGGCAGCATCCTAAAAACTCAATATGTAAATCAAAAGCAAATAGCAGTTCTGGGTGTATCGTAAATAATATTGCTGTGTCACTTCTTTCAAAAGATCCCGCCCCGGACTGCCCGCAATAAAATCAAGAGGTCGCACATCAACGTATATGAACCAACCATGCATGTCTCTCTCTCTCGTGGCTCTGTCTAGTTGTTGCAGCAGGTAGGTCAAATCAAAAGATTGTTCCTACGCGTTAAGGGTAAGCGGAGGTAGGTCAAATCAAAAGATTGTTGCTTCCGTAGCGCTCAACTTTTCTCGTCTATTCCCTCCCCAGGCGGGTAGGCTCCACTGGGCTGAATGGGAACACAACATAATATCTCTCTTGTCCGGTGACCTCCCCCAAGCATCCATCCACATCTAGCAAGTGAGAAACAATCCCCGGTTCATCGACCAACCAGCAATTGATCGACAGTGGGACTGCGGCCTATCGGTTCTAACCTACCTCCCTAGGCCTCCTGTTTAGCGTAAGTAATATAATCATCAACGGGCACAATCGATAGATCGATCACAGGCAGGTAGGGAAAACTGGACTGAAAGGTAAATGGGTCTATTGGTTCCCAGTGATTCATTCATTGTTGGTAACATATATTGATCTAAGAAATCCAGAAATGAAATCAATAGGTAACACGGTATATGAACGTATATAACGTTCTGTGATATCAGCACCTAGCAGGTACGTTGGAGTATTGTCCTATTGTCGTGAGGTGGTTCCGTAGTAGCCCGTGTTTGTTTGTTGGCTAGGCCCCTGGTGGTGTGCTTGGCGGTCCTGTACTGGTTGAATGGTGGGTCTAGGTCCCTAGGTATTGGTAGACAGGTTGTTGTAGGCCCTCCCTTCCCTGTTGGTGGTGTAGGTGGACTTGGCGGACTTGATGTGTTAGCAGTTGGGAACATGTGTTCTATCGATCGATAAAATCAATCAATCTCATTCCGTGGGAACATCTTTCTTTCGCTGTTGGTCAAATGGGTTTCAAATCCTGTGCCTAGCTGTCTGTGCCATGCCCTGCTCGTTTCAATCGGCAGGTAACACTGGGCTGACTGGTCAAATGGGGTAACATAATCCATCTATCTCGTTCGGTGATTCATTCGTAAAGCCAGCAAGCGGACAGCAAGAGGCGGGTAGGCATGACTGTGTCCTTTCGGTGTTCACATCCCTAGGTCTGTTTGGAGTAAGTAATTAATATCTAAACGGGCAAGCAGCAAGAATAGAAGCAGGTAGGTGGGACTGGGCTTAAGGGGAACACAGGGGAACAAAATAGATCTTGTTATCGTGTCAACTTGGCTAAATCAAAATCTATCTCGTCTGGTGTCAACAGGGTTAACATACCCGAAATAACGTATGTTAACAGCTTGTCTCAATCTCTTCTGGTGTCAACTTGAACTCAATCACTATCTCTTCTGGCACAAACTTGGGTAACATCGATATGTTCGTAAGGTAACAGCTTGTTTCAATCCCTTCTGGTGGTAACGATGGGGTCCTTTTTTCTCTTTCGTTCGGTTCATCGACCAGCGAGCAAGCATAAAGGCGCATAACCTAAAAGCAAATGATGCCCATCACGCCAAACATAGAGAAACGTTCAGAAAAGGTGCGAAGCCGCTTGTCCTTGCTCTCGGAAGAGCAAGCGATGAATCCCTTCCTCAGGCAAGGCATGTTTCAGTCAAAAGAAAATTCATTTTCGTGCTTAACATCATCTTATAACGAGCTAGTCGTAATCAGTGATACTTAATATATGGACACTAGTACAGCTTAGCTTAAACGATTAGAAATCACCAGTGATTCCCTATATGATGAGTTTCAACACCATTACAGCTTCAAGCTTATACAAACCAATACCTTAAGCTAAGTACAAGCAAGGGTAATGCAAGTAATCATGCTTAGTTTATACAACACAGTAACCAATATGAATATGCTTATAAGTAACATATGAATACAACAGTACTCAGTACAGCTTGTACCGTCACATTATTTGACATAATATATGATACATAATAGATACTCATTACACATGCAGTATACAAGCAGTGTTTACACGTGATAGCTAGTTGGTGCTAAAGACTACTACTAATATGATGCTTACTTCACCATTATTCAAGCTTATTGAGTAATATGACCCTGCTTATCCTTATATCATGTTCTATTAGTCATCTCTGATCTACTAGTCTGATTACCCTTATAGATCAACTACCATTACTTGACTTCCATCTTGTACATCATGTACGAGCTCTATAGGGGTACTGACCGGGATAAAAGTTGATATCACTCTTATGAATAAGGGGCTTCATTATAACTACAAGTATGATTGCGTTTGTTCTATCTCTCTACTTAGTACATGATAACACTAAGGATACTAGTATGATTACATATACATGAATGCCGGTATAAGGTGAGTAGAGCCTATTACACCTGTATTGATATAGAAGCAATGATCATAAGTATAACCATAATGGAACAAGCTCTTAATAGTGTAAGTATGATACGAGCTAATGAAGTTGGACTGTTCCAGTGTTTCCCTAAGCTTCGAGTATGGTGATGTTATGGTATTTACATAATATACATTACTTCACTCTAATAGTGTCAAGTATCAAAGCTAGCTTAACTACAAGCCTATATGACTCTAGTTATTCCCATAATTACACCTACTGATGAATCCAAGATGGGCAACATGATTACTAAGCTTCATTACTTCAATTCCCATAGTTATGATGGATACGTCAACAGTACTGGTAAATGGATGACCTGTTGCTTTTGTATTAGATATGCAGATAAGGTTTATTAACAAGAGCCATGTAAGCATATCGATATAACTATTATACAAGATCAGGTTGAACGTATTAAGCACTAGTATCACCATTATTACCTAATTCACTCTATTCACTATGGATAAGCTTATCCCACCTATTTGATTAGTATAGACTCTAGTTACCATGTAAACATGGAGCTTGTTCTACTCTATTCGATTACTATGAAAGGGCATATAAGCTCGTACATCAGTATTCACAGTATAGTGATATAACAGGATAACAATATGGGATTACTTCTATCTATTGATCAGAGTGATGCTAAGCTGGATAGTACTGTTATAATATTCCGTAATCAATCTTCATAGCTTTGTAATCTAAGTGGAATAAAACCTTCTTGTTTATGGATCTGCTTAACTACACTGTAAATAACAACCATAATAAGTGTAATAGTTACTGAGCTCGGACATGTATGGGATTTGGACTACTTGAGCTTACATTATGCATTTGATTCCTATAGCAAAACTAGTATCATCTGGACGGAGTAGAAAATGAACATAGGACTGTATATATATAGGAAGAGGCATAACTAACACGAGAATCAAACTAGTTAGAATGAGTACCATTGTATTTGCATAATATTAGTACACATAAGCTATTCCATAAGAAACACGTATAGGTAATGATAACAAGGGGCTTAACTCTATATGAGATCACACTTATACTGATCTTTATGGGAATACTTACTATGGAAATGATGAGCGTTGTCTTCGAAAGCATAATGACATATATAATGAGAAGGACCGGCTTGAAAGCCAACCTTCTCCCTCCAAGAAAAAGTCTCCTATTCATCGGTCGAACGTAGGAGGGCAAATGCTCTTCGCGCTAACGACTTTCAGAGGATACAATCCGTATTCACACAACATGGTCCAAAAACTCAACACAGGATTGAACATTCGATCCAAACCTCTATATCTTTTTGTGGTGCTCCTGCATGTCTAAGGCCAGACATCTCTAGTCAAGGTACTTGAATAATCTGGATAGGTCTGAATCTCTCTAATGACAATGGAACCGCCCTCAGATCTCATAGTAGATGGGGCAACGGAATATGAAGTGCTCCTTGGTCTCGATCACGGTCGCTTGAAGATGGCAGAGTTGGTAGGTCCTGTCCACCTGAGGGATATGATACTCGGCTTCCACCCGAAGCCAATGTGATCCAACCCAAAACTGGCCAAGAGGGATCTTGAGAGCACGCATCCAATGACGGTGAGTGTAAGATAGATATCTCTGACTTTAAGATAGAGGAATACGTGTCTTTGGATTACTATTCTACACATACATAAACAGACCGGTTCAATCGGTGCAAAAGGATGGGGTGTTCTATTTTAGGTAATAAGTATGTTTAGCGTTTTGATTGACAAAGATGGGTTGAATGGGGAGATGGTGTCTTTTAAAACTCCTAATTACCCCACATTAATCATCAACCCGGGCAAGTCCTTTTATTCCAAGAGTGTACACAATATGTGCATGCTATGAATCCAGAGAGTAATGTTTCTTAAAATGAAGTATAAACCTTTGATACAAGAGTAAACAGATGCATTTATAAAACTCAAATTGCAACTACTAAAGGAAATATTGCATCTAAACATCAAGACTTAATCCTCTGTTGAAATCGTAATCAAATCTCACACAAGCAATTCAATTAACAATAGAATCAGCCGAGAGCGTAGTAGCAATAACTAATCTCTTCTTAGCTGATTCAATCTAAATCACACTCAATCTCTACGAAGCAATCCAAATGGAAATGATGTCAATATGAGAGTTCAATAGCGATAACCAAACTCTTACAGCTGATTAAATCAATACGATTCACTGTCTTAATGGCTAAATAATTTAATCTACAATAAGCGTAAATAGAATCAAATGACAGTGTTGTAAAACATGTAAAGAAAATGTACTAATTCAATACAGGAAAGCGGTAAATAACAAATAAGATAAACTCACAGGAAATGGGAAAACTATCAAACTTGCGAGAATCGGAAATTTATAACACAAGGGAGCAGTTTAATCCACTAGAGGCGGGCCCTTAGCCACCAGCGAATACTGCTGAGCTACTTCAGAGAATGCAAATGAACAACAACGTCAATTATATATTAATCATTGAACTCAAGTCTCATTACAATACGGTCGTGTTCTCCAACAACACAAGTCTATAAATTAAAATTACAATTTGAGATAACAGAGATCGATCCCCTTTCTTCCTACAATCTTTTGCTTTATAGTCAGAAAGAGGTAAAAGATAAATGTGATCCCTCAGGATCTCCCAATATTGAGGGATTCACAACTGAAAGCTATCTTAAGACACCCTTCATATTTGGCGTTGATCCTCCTGATTCTTCCTCCGATCTGACCGCAACCAACGCGCCCCATTCATTCTTTGTTGGTTTATGCTATTTCGTCACTAGGAAACAACAACTATTCCTTTCGTCGTTTTTCTGCATAAAGAGAAGTAAAAGTTAGCTACGATGGCTAAATCTTAACTTAGAATAGTTCATCCATTTCTTATCATAATCCATCAATAAGTTAGTGTATGAAGATATGAAAGAGATAAGAAAAGAGGAAAAAGGTGATGGCATTAAGAGTAAATACATACCCATTTCGTAACTCAATAGTCATCACTAGCACTCATATCCACTCTGAAAACTCATTGTTTTCGTTGTTTTCTTCACCACAATTTCGAGCTTCCCACTCGATCCATTTAAGACATAACCTCTTCAAATCATCGTTGGTGTGATTTTCATAATTGACGCTTCTCAACCTCCCGGAGTGCATTGGGTTAGTCTTGATACTGAAGAATCCTATGGAACTGCCACCATCTATTGAATATATGGTCTTCTACTATATGCACCCATTATTTAGGATAGCATTTTGGGTACATAATGTCCTCAACAAACAATTCTACAACTTGACCTTGTATAAAATAACCTATACTGATGCTCCCGAAGCACGACATGTCACACCAGCTTGACCTTATTAAGAACTACTTCTGAATAATGATCCTGGAGCACGATGGGTCACATTAGTTTGTTCAATAGTTGGAGTGTTCTTTGTGGTTCCGCATCTGTCTCTCCCTTTTTTTATTTAACAAATAAATAAAATCACTTTACACATCACTCATTGAATATAGCAACTACTCAAACATACAACAATGTATTTTACCTACATCACCAAACTGAAATCCTTCTTCAAAGATCCTAATTTACCTCTTTCTTTGACCATTATGGTTCCCAATGCTTTCAACCAATCCACCATTCAAAATTACACTGCCTATTCTTTATGCCAAAAGAAATAACATCATGTAAAAGATGTATATTTAACTTCAATTTTATTTAATTATTCTTAAGAAATTGGGAAACGCGTGATGGTGAATCAATCATTGATCTTGTCTCTTGAAAAAAGAATTCATGTGTTCCTGGTGGCTCCTTCCCAACAGATCCTCCACTTAAATCGGTCTTCATTACTAACACAGATGATTCTTTTTCAAAACCTACGTATCAGTGTGAATACAATCAACATCGATGGCTGATCAGATCTCACATCCATATTTGAGATGTCGTGCCCAACATGTGTTGACAAGGACAAGCCTCCGAAATCCAACCTCAGTTTTACTGAAAATAGAATGGATGCAGCTCAAATATCCTTTAGTGAGTTCCCCTCTGATCTTTCCTTCAGAATTTTGTGGCACCAGCGAGCTCCACTACATTTAGGCTCATGACAAAGGCATTACAAATACGTGGGACACAAACTGCTTCCATAATTTGATAGCAGGAAACGCATTGCTCGAATTTGATCTTGTAAGTAGCACGATCATAGGGGTGAGCCACCTCCTATGTGATATTGTATGTGTCAAGCCAAACTTTATTCTAATGTCATGCAGAGTCCCTTATCTCTAATTTAAATTCCCCCCACAGTCGTTGATGCATGCCCCTGTAATTCCTTTCTTTGTTATCTCCATCCTTTGTGGGAAACCTCTTTGATAATCTCATACAGAACTATGTCCTCCAAATAGTTTTTGTTTAAAAACAACTTTGTCTAGGTAGCGGATAAGCAATGGCTTATAGACGGAGGTGTAACGCTAAGGGAATTTCACTATGTGGCTATTACACATGAGCATGTGCTAGCAAAGACTCTACAAATAGGTATTTTTCTTCTATCTCTTCTCTTTGCTTGTGAGCCACTGATTAGATGTTGAGCCATTGTGGAATTTCTGTTGATGAAAGGAATATTTTGGAGGCTAGATGTTTTTTGCATATGGATCCACATACAGATCTATAAACAAACACACAAATCTATAAAAACATAATTTATTCACACAAATACTCAACAAAACATGATCTCCTACCCTAATCTATTTACATAAAAATAAAATTCAAGGCTCTCTCATCTTCCCGACTCTCCCTTGAGGGAGTCAAGTCAGAACATGCTCTAATACCATATTGGAAATTGAGATAGAGATCAATGTCACACAAAAATCACACTCTGATATCTTTAATGATCAAAATAGTTACAAATATATAGGACATAAAATAATGAATTCGACACATCTATATCACGACTACAACTCATACACAGGAAACAACAAATTCTAGATTAACACATGGGAACTCACAAAAACACATGGAAGCATCACGTCTAACAAACCCCAAAATCCTAGCCATTCTCTTCACAATAATACCAATTTCCTCCTCTATAAACCCTAATTCTTTCAATTTTTCCTATCTTCACATAATAGTGTCCCTATTAAGTGAACTCAACCTCCCAAAATAGTGAGCAAACACCTTGGACCCCATCTCAAGTCCCATCCCCTTGATATCATTCACAAGACCCACCAATACCTTCAATGTAGACATTGATAAAATCAAAGGGTTATCAGATATGACAGAGGTGGTTAGGCTATGGTTAGAAATGATTTTTTCTGCAATTTTATCAGAATCTGAATTCGAAACCACAACTCAGGGCTTGGCGTACTAGTCATGAAGAAAATAACAAAGGAACATTCAACTTGTTGTGTTGTCAATAAAATATTGAGTTGTACAAATTATTAGTCCTCATATGTTACGTACATCTTGATTCGACATATGAGTATGCTACAACAACTAGCATATTAGGAGGAGGTACGAAATTTTTCTTGTTGCGGCATAGGGCCAAAGCCTAATAAATAAAAATCTCCAACCAATACAGAGTTCATCACTACATCGGGCTCCATAGCCCTGATGTGGCGGCGATGCTCAGATCATCATGCAACCAAAATTAAAACACAAGCTGAACCATGGAAATTCTACAATAAAGATCCATAGATCACAGATGTAACTGATATGCAGTGACATAATTAGCAAAAGTAATTGAACTGTATTGATACTTTGATAAAGTTCAATGTGATTATCATTTTATTTCAGAATATTTTGATGCAACATACTTTTGTATGAAGCAAACATATTTTTTTTATAAAGCTTTCTAAAGAGTAACCATGTTCCTATGACTATTATTTACATCAAATATGTAATTTGATTGTTTTTGCAATTTTATCCAAAGTTTCAAAAAAATGTTGAATATTATTATTTTTGCATAAATTCTAAAAAAATTTCTAATTTCTAGAAATCGTATTTCTAATTTTCCATTGGTTGAGCATGTCTTGATGTGATATAATCCTTTGGTGGACTACATTTTATTTTATGTATTTGTAAGTGCCTAACAAATAATTAAAAAACAAAAAAAAAACAAAAGACAAACAATTTTGTGATTGGCCATTCTATCGGTGAGTGCTCTAACACTAACACTATTATCCCTCACACTGCTACTTCTCTACCCAATGATGCTAGAATTGAAATGGTTTCAGGTTCCTTACATAAGGCTCGGGTGGAACAACTCTCCATGATTGTGCGGAGTGTGAAGGTAGAAATTAGGGGGTAAGGGGGCTTAACGAATCTCCATAAAAAACATTGTGTAGAGTGAGGAAGTGCGAGTAACAATTTATATATTAATTTTCTAAACACAAAACTTAAAACATGAAAGGATGCATGAATACTTAAAAAAAATATATATTGAACGCAAGCATTGATAACTTGCAGAGTGAAGGAAGCTATGCATATATGTAATTTTACTAATTTCATAAACAATTTTGAATGCGAGCATTGATAACTCGCAGAGTGAAGGCAACTATGCATATCTGTAATTTTACTAATTTCAAAATGCAATTTATGGGGTTTTGAACAACCACATTGTTGAAAAGATTGCTGGAAATGAAGTGATTTTTCTACGATACCAAATCCAACAAGTTTCTAGTGCATGAATGATTTTCAATACTACAATGGAGTGATTTTCCTTACTACAAATAGAGTGATTTTCCTTACTATATAATTGACGACAACTAAATAGTAATGAGTTTGATAGAAAATATGCTTGTCACCTTAATTTTGATGGGATACAAGAGGAAAATATGCTTATCACCTTTATTTCGATAAGGATGGAGACATTTGCATGCATACATGGTAGTGAGCAGCCTAGGAGGACGTTGTTACGGAACTAGAAACACAATTCAAAAGTAGGAATTTGAATTCTAGAAGTTTACATATATGCATGCTTATCCTTATAATAATCATTAACAAATTATAATGGAAGGAAAACCCTAATAGATTAATAATATTTGGAAATGATGAAGACAAACATGTTCGGATGGTTTAATCCATCTCCATCTCACATTTATCATCTCACTACAAGATTTGTTCCTCCATTAAATTCATAAATAAACAATGGATGCCCTCCAAGAAACCTATTATGGCATTTATTGATAGAAACTCTATACAATATTTGGAACTGTAGTCATGAACTTTGGTATTCCACGAGTTATCTATGCATTGATAATTTGAAGAATGTTTGCAACCCATGTTTAATTAGTCATGGGTCTTTTTCAACAAATTTCCACTTTCAATTTTAACTATAGCTCTATAGGTTTGCTTTCTTTTGATGGTTAGAATTGACATATCACTACTAAATAGAGGGGGGTTTTAAGACAATATTTAAGACAATTTTTGGGTAAATTGTTTTAACTTGAGACAAAAAAAACTTGTGTTGTCTTAAATATTGTCTTTAAGCGAGTATCTCAAATTATTGTCTTAAAAATTTGTCTCTATAAAGACAATACATAACACAAGCATTATTGTCTCTTAGGAGACAATTTCATTTGTTTCTCTAAAGACAATAGTTGAGAATGATGACATATTGTCTCACTAAAGACAATACAAAATTATATTTAAAGACAATACAATAACACTTTTTCTCTTTAAAGACTATAAAAAATGAATCTAGAAAAATATTTCACCATTGAAATAAATTAATATAAAAGGTATTTAATTAAAAATAAACTACAATATCATTGATTAATTCATGTTAGGGCATAGTGGAATCGAACCACCAACCTCCTGCTTATAAGGCAAGTGCTCTTCCATTGAGCTAGCACCCTTTCAAAAATTTTGTAAGGAGTTATAGCAATCCTTGAAATTGCATATATATGCTAAAATAAAACCATTTATCCACAAACCTCAAGTCTCAAAATGAAGGCAGTTTTCATCCATGTCATGCATTTTTTACAACACTACATGACAAAAGATCATGGATTCAAGAGAAAGACGTGAACTCTCTAGTTGGTCAAGCTGGTAGGGAAATTTTTATGTGATTAGTAAAGCTAGTAACTCTCTGGCCTTCAATCAAAAATTTACACAATCCATCAAGTAATATATATATATATATATATATATATATATTTTGATCATACAAAATTGAGAGCGTGTTTCCTAGCTACCTAATAATACCACTCCTACAGTGGCAGAAACCTATCTAAGGGCTCCAAATCCCCTGCACTTTCACTACAACAAAACCAGCGATTAGCGTCCCTTTTTACTTCTTTTTTTGCATATAGAGCCCATTTTTGGTGCTATTTGCATCCATTTATCAAATATGGTGCAAAACTTGACACAAAATTTGCATCAAGTTTTGCACCAAATCTTACACCAAGTTTTATGCCAGGTTTTGTGTCATCCTTTACACCAGGTTTTGTTCCAGGTTTTGCATCAAGTTTGGAACCTAATTTTGTTTGACATACTTTTGCATCCTCATTTGCATCCACTTTTTGCACCTACACTTGCATCAAATTTTGCATCGACTTTTGCATCCTTTTTTAAATCATTTTTTGCATCCATTTTTTCATCCATTTGTGCATCCCTTTTGCGCCAAGTTTTACATCGTGTTTTGTGTCTAGTTTTGCATAAAATTTTGCATCTACTTTTGTTGCATCCACTTTTCCCTCTTGTTTGGCATCCATATTTACATCCTCTTTTGCATCTATTATTGTACCCACTATTGCATCTAATATTTTTGTGCCACAATTAGTGCCTAGTTTGGCACCTCCTTTTGCACCCACTTTTGATTATAATTTTGCATCCACGTTTGCATCCTCATTTGCGTCTAGGTTTTCATCAACTACTACATCTATTTTTGCATCCCTTTTTGTATCCAATTTTGGACCGGGATTTGCATCGGGTTTTGTGTCTCGTTTTGCATCTACTTTTGCATTGACTTCTATTGCATCCACTTTTGCACACAATTTTGCATCCACTGTTGCACCATTTTTAAATTTCACTTTTTGCATCCCTTTTTACATCTTCATTTGCATCATACTTTGATTCTTTTTTTGCATCTATCATTACATCCACTTTTGTTATGCCACAATTTGCACCATGTTTTGCACTCACTGTTGTATCCACATTTGCTTCCAATTTTTCATCCATGTTCACATCCTCTTTTGCATCAAATATTGCATCTATTTTTGCATCCACTTTTATGTCAGGTTTATGCATTGGGTTTGCATCTCGTTTTGTATCTACTTTTGCATCTACTTACATTATATCCATTTTTTGCATCCAATTTTGTTTTTCCTGTTGCATCAATGTTTGCTTCCACTTTTACATCCATTTTTGCATCTTATTTTGCATATTTTTTGTCTATTGTTACATCCACTTTTGTTGCACCATATCTTGCGCCTACCATTGCAACCACATTTGCTTCCACGTTTGCATCCCCTATTGCATCCACTTTTGTTTCATCCATTTTTGCATATACTTTTGTTTCCGTTGTTGCATCCACATTTGTTTCACCACAATTTGTGCCAAGTTTTACACCTACCATTGGACCCATGTTTGCTTCCACTTTTGCCTTCATGTTTGCATCCAAGTTTGCATTGACAACTGCATCTACTTTTGCATCCACTTTTGTGTCAGGTTTTTCATGTTGTTGTGCATCTACTTATGTTGTATCCACTTTTCATCCAATTTTACTTCTATTGTTGCCCCCATTTCTATGTTCGCTTTTGCATCCCTTTTCCAACACTCATCATATTTTCTGCATTGATGATATTCCTTATGGCATTGACAATTATGAACAATTGATGACAATGTCAATAATATTGACAATGATGAAAATGAAGATGATGGCGATGACATGAATTGTGATTATGATGATAAAGACGATAGTGGTTACAATGACAATGATGATGATGGCAATGATTATGATGATGACGATGCTAATGATGTTGGCGAATCTTCCCAATTTTAGATGTTGTCATTGTCATAATCATAAGCATTATCTTTGGTGTCATGATCATCATTTTCATCTAGGTCATCATCAAAAACAATAATGGCATGAATGATGATGATGCATGATTACAACAATGTCGATAGAAATTACATTAATGATGATGATGGGGATGATAAAAATGACAATGACGATGATAATGGTGGTGATGATGATCATCATCGATCATCTGTCAAAAATAGAGTTGTTATTTCTCTTACGTATATCAATGTGTCCTAAACAACCCTTTTCTAGCACTGATCACATTTTTTGGGTTGATGATATTTCTTACAACATCTACAATTATGAACAATTGCAAACAATGTCCATAATGATGATGATGATGGCATGAATGGTGATTATGATGATAATGTAATGATGGCAATAACAATGACAAGGATGATGGTGATGATGATGACAATGATTATGATAATGAGAATGACCTTACAATCTTATGGATTCGTGAACAATTACTAGTTTCAATACCATCTTCTGGATACGTATTACTATCATACTTTTTAAATTTTCTGTCTCTCTTGAGGTATCTTACTATAATGGTGTTGTCAACACTAGAAAGATATCTTGTTGTAATGGTGGTTCTAATGTTAGCACTAGCAAAGTTTAGTAGGGAGGATGCTACTACAAGAGGAATTCCTTCTAAGTGACTATGGCATTCAAAATGAGGCTTTATGGGTTGCTTGTTAACACATGTTCTCATGCTCATATAAAATTAATGTGAAAAGTTGCTTTAATTGGTTCCCATGCATAATTGATATTGATAATGGGGTGGTATAAAATTGTAATGGGCATATCCGTTAGTTAGTTATGATGGGTCAACAACATTGAAACCATCCAAGTGACATTTCACCTTGGAACAATCGTCGCTCGTGCGAAAACACGAAGTTTATGTAAATGAAAGTTGTGATTGTAGTGGAATTAAAACCATCGAGAAATATCAAAGAAGACGTTGCCTACCAGTTTTGAAAGACACCCAAGGCATTGAAAAAATATTTGCGTTAGGATGTAGTGAGGGAATCGAAGGAAATTTGGCAGCCCTAAGTTGCCATTACTATTGCCAATCACACATTCAATAGTAACCATAAAAGGTAGCCACATATAAACAGAACCTCGAGGTGTTGACAGTCAGAATCTATTGTAATAGCTTTGACGTATATATAGTTTTGTGTTTAGATGAGAATGAAGTGGGCTTCATCCAGGGTTCGGCTCAATCCTCGTCCATTCCATGCAGTGGTGTTTAATTCGCCAAGCAAGAGAATATTACGTGAGTGTTCAGAGTTAAATCAACAGAAATCAAGGACGTGTGATTGTCAAATTATTGCTCCTCCCTTATGATTGAGCGCTTGATGCGATGGTCATTATCCTTGGGTGATACTTTTATTCCCCATTTTCTATTGAAAAAGTAGCGTTTTTCTGTTCGATTATGATAGGATTGGATGAACGCCGGTTTGGGTGGATGTAGACCCATGTTTTTTTGTGGTGATCTTCAAATGTCTTGAGGATAAGAAAAAAATCCTTGACCAAGGTCCATGGTTTTGGGGATGAGTTGGTCTTCTAGTGAAGCCATGGTTTCCCAACTTCAATCCTCTCACTATGTTGCCGATGACTACTCTAGTATGGGTAAGATTCCCAGTTTTCCCATTCACTTTACCCATCTAGATCTCTTAGAAAAAGTGGGCAATTTCTTAACACAGGGTTCAAAATTATTACAACAATATACTCATTAATCACTAAATATGTCATTTGTAGGAATTGTAGTTAGGTGGGGAGGATAACACTCCTATCCATTTTTAAAGCTACACCCAATTAATAAGTTCTCCATGTGCCACAATAAATGCAATTTTTATGACTATAGTGACACATCCCTCGAGATTTCCTTCCACACCAACACTTTTATCCATGAACTAAAGAGTGACTATTTCATTATTATATTATACATACATGTTAATATAAGCATTAAAATTTGTATTCCTTTGTAAAAAATGCTAGTCCAAGAGATACATTTGATCACCTTGTCTTGTATCCAATATCCAATGTTGACCCCTATATCCTTAGATCTAGAGTGAAGGTTTCATTTCTAATGTTGTGTTTGAGCTTAAATTCTAATTAAATATTTGGGTTAGCCAAGGTCATTACTTAACTTAATGGCTTTGCAATATACAATGTATCATATTTTTTTTAAGTTCAATTGGTGAGATATGTCTGGGGGATTGAACTTTCGATCACTTGGATACACAAGGGCTTGCCAACATGCTTTTTTCCAATTGTGCTACTACCCGCAGAAAATATACAATCTATCATATTAACATCCACTTAAACCAAATTGACTTTTGGGACACGTGTCTCTTTGATGATGAAGGGAATCCAATTATGTGATGTCAAACACATTCCCTCACAAACACTCACAAAGACCCTACACTTTTTAGGGTTCGAACCTAGGTTGTCTGTTATGAAACCAACTCACAAAAAGATAGAAAAGATAGATCAACAACTTAGAAATCAGCCTCTTCGAGGGGGCAACCTCCTTTACATTACACAAAAGAACAATTATTGGATGATACAAATGACAAAGCCTCATTTCTATATATAGGAGTCTAAGGGGTCACAATATAATCAAAGTCAACATAACAATAATAATATAAGGGCACAAAAATAACAATATTGGGCTTCTATGGGGCACAATAATAACAATATGGGGACAATAAGGGCACAACAATAACAGTAAGGGCCACAATGACACTAGTAATGGGGGAATCACTAGTGTTATAGGGACCTAACATTGTCTATATGGAAACACTGTATAATTTTGAATTTATTTATTGTAGATTTGTACATAGATGGATATTCCTTTCTTTGCATTCATCTTTTAGACTTCTTGCTTTCACCAATTGATTTAGAGCTTATGGAGTCTCAAGTAGCACCAATCCCCTTGCTTCTATTGGATTGAATAACATGATTTCTCTTTTGAAATCCATAATATCTCATTCACATGCTTCCTATTTCTCCCATAAGACTTTAGCACAGACTCCATGATCATGTTTGTGTCCCTCTTAATAATGCACTCCTTGGAAGGGGCCATAAAATCTTTTATTAGGACTAAACTTGGATGTCTCTTCTTTCTTGCCCTTTGATTCTTCATTCAATCATACCACCCATCAACTTGTTATTTTTCCATTTTTCTTATAATGACCTTTGTTGTTGGGAAGGTGCCTTTCAAGTATTTTGTCTTTGCATATAGATACACATAAAGTATCATTATTTTAATCTAATGGACGTGGTTGTTAAAATCACCAATATTTAATTAAATATGCATTGTTATACCTTTGCTCAAGTCAACTTCAATTCAAATTCTAAAACATGTGTGTATACCCTTCCTTGCTTAGTTTGTATATTGTTGTAAGTCCCCAATATATTTATGTTGGCTTTTGAAAGATCATCTCATCCCAAAATAAGTAGGGGGGATTCAATATTCAAATCCGACAGAGTGGGGTTGAAGAAATGGATATTGAAGATGGATTCAATTATAGAAACTATCTTTTGAAAAAAGGTTAGTTTTGCCCCAAAAAGAAAGTCCCTCCTTTGAGACCTTGCCACAACTTCCATAGTTGTGAAATTTTACAATAATAGAACCTCTAGAGTAGAGGTTTACCATATACTTAGAACTTAGGTTGGAATTGATTTGATTCTTGAACTCTTTAGATGATGACTAGAGATCATTAAATACATAGTTTGAAGCGTTTGCTTGTAGTTATTAATGAACTTGTTAACCATCCATAGATGAATACTTCCCTTGCACATGTGCTTGATTTTGTCAATAATGAAAGAATCCTACTATGTTTTTGGTATATTCGACAAGGCTACATCTTTAAAATAAAGAAGATTCAATTCTTAATGCTTTGCAATCCTGTAAGAGGGAGGGACAATCGAAGTCACGCAGGAGGAGGTATTCCCTTTGTTTAGCGAAACTCTACAGAGATAAAGCACTAAATGCAAGATTAACCCCTTGTTTATGTGATAATTAGGGAATATATATCTATTCTCTCAAAGATTAGTCTTATATATTCAAAAAGAATTTCTCATTTATTCTAAATAACACTTAACACTGTTTATAGAATAATTTCTCACCATTACAATCACAATAATCATTTTTCAAGGCAAAAACTACATCAAAACTTTTTGAATATGCAAGTAGATAATCTCCACAAATGAAGATGAAAACATATTTTGAGCATGTTTAAAGTGGATTAAAATATAATAATAAAAGACACAACAAAAATCTTGATACAATAATAGCTCAAATAATTATCTTTAACAAAAATCTATTAAAAATTACTATAAAATTATAAAATGAAATTAACATTAATAAATAATCAATTAATTTATATAAAATCCCAATTTAATAATGAATAATTACTTAATTCTTTAAGTTCCACTTCAAAGAAAGCATTGACACATCAGTGAGAGAAGGGTGCATTATTGTTTTGGAGTAAGAGAAGGGTGCATTATTGTTTCGGAGTTCTATGTCCGTCGCATCAATATTTTATTTGATGTGCCCAATTATTTTTCCAAAGTAAAACTATTATTCAGCTTAAATAATAGAATGTATAATATTTCAAATTCTATAAAATGTATAATATTTCAAATTCTTTGAAAATCCGTTTTACTGAAACACAAATATATGGCTGTCGATGACATGATCGGACGGTAGATATTCTATCCCGCCTTTAAATTCAAATCCTCTTGGTAGTTTGGCGCCATTGCGCGTATCCCTTTCAACGAGCTCAGTAGCTCGCATATGAACAATCATGGTTTGCAATCGCATAAACATTGCCCCAGAATCGATCCACGAGCCACCAGATCTCTCTGTGCACGACTTCCAACAGTTCATCTGCGTTTCTTCGTGGTCAAAACGATTTCAGAAAAGGTATTTTTCTGCAAGAGAGTGCTAAAATTGCAAAGCGCCATTATTTTCTTGTCGCCGTCATGAATCCTCTACGCCTTGTCCTAATGAAATTATTTAGAGTTCTTGATTGGAAAAATTTGCCATATTTCAACTTTCTAGAAATATTTCAACTTTTTGCCTTGCAGTTCATTCCCCAATGTCACTTCAGGAGCACGCAGGTAGTGATAAAACTTGGGTCTGGCATGCAACTGATTTCTCAGATGGGGAACTGAAGGAAGAACTCTTCTGCATTCGTCTTGGCTCTGTAGACAGTGAGCACTGTTCTTAGAATCTTCTAATCCTTGTTATGATCTTTTCTTTCTGTCTTGTATTTTTCTTTGATAAAATCAATGTTTGAGTACCTATATTCTTGGATCATTTCATTGAAGGGTTGATTTTGCATATGTTCTTAGGATGCTTTTGTGCAGATTATAGTGGGTTGGTAAGGGATCCCCCTACCCAAACACCCTATCAGCATAGTTAAGACTTGAGTTTAGGGTGGCTTTAATTATCTCTGGTAATAGCAAATGATACGGAGGATTGTGCATAACCCACCCCCTTTTTTATTCCAATAAGCAGAGGTGGTCACTATGGTAATCCGATTTCAATTTGTAGTTAGAAAATGGGGTCACAACTTTCCATATTTTTTGTTTTGTTTTGTCTTTTTACATCAAACAATAGTATATTTATTAGAACCATAGTCAACTAAACAAACAGGAAACAATTTATTTGACAGGTGGAAGAAGTGATAGGCTTAGAGCAATTGAATTGTAGGCCATGCTTCTTGACAAATTGATGAATAGATGTCTCCTTACTTGAGATTTAGGTTGGCACCATGGCACCATCCTGTCCATCATTATACACTAATCTTGTCATTATCTTCTTCACTGTGAATGACTGGCCTGTTCCCTGCAAATAGATCTGGGCATAGAGGAGCCAATCCAAGAACAATAATCTCTAGCACAAGACAATATTAATGATCTAAATACCTAATCCTGAAGCTTGAGTTTGATTTTTCTCTACTGGTTCTGAATCTCTGATTGAGAATCTCCCACTCGTCATTATCAAACCTTCTCCTTCATCATTGGCATCAGCTGCACTGCTGAGGTACTTTGGTTGGTTGTCATTGGACTTGAGAGCTTGAAGTTTCAAATGATTATAGTAACAGGCAGCCAGAAAAGCCAGTCCACACCCACTCAAGTTTATGACTGTAACCTTTTCATTTATTAACGACAAAGATTATGTTATGAGCAGCCAGTCCTTGACAAGACCAGCAGCATTCATAGTCAAGGCTGAAGTCTTTCCTATCAGAAGAAACACTGCAAGATTAAGAGCCAAGGCACAAGCAGAAATGTCATGTAATCCAAATCAAAGGAAGAGACCCTGATTATCAGAAATGGGTATTCTACTAAGGCCCAGGGGGTGCTGAGAAAAAAAAGGCAACAAGGAGCAACAAAGATGTGATGGGATTCAACTTAATCCCTTTTGATGTTCGTGGAATTTGTATGAGAACCAATTGGGTAGTCTCACATGCAACTGCACTTAACTGGAGAATCACCTCCCATGCATTCATCTTAGCCTCCCCATAAGCTGAAATAGTAACTCCAATGGATATGGCCAACATATTGGCCTCGGGCTCACCTTTATAAGCTTCTTTCTTCAGGGAAACCACAATCAAATACACAGCAATGGGAATTAGAGCTTTCAGCATTTGAAATAATGATACTGAGAGGAAAACATAGGCAGAATTTGAAAACCAGAGACCCAAAGAATACACTTATCAATACTATGGGTTCAACGAGCTTGAAGACTCTTACAATATCGATACTTTGAGAGACATGCACCAAGGGCTGCATCATTTAGGATTTGTACTCAGTTTAGGTGTCATATTCAAGGGGAAGTTGTTATGCTTTCCACCACTTCATAGATTGTTAGAGTGATGAAACAAAAGAGGCTCCCTCTTGAGGCTAGATTATGTCATTCATATCAACTGTGTTGTTGATGTCCTAGCTCAGCCAAGTCTTGCCAAAACTCTGTTGAGGTTCAAAATTTATTATAAACTGAAATGTCTTCACAAGAATTGACCTCATAAAATGCCATAATCACAAGATATGCCATACATGGCTGTGATTATGGCTCGCAAGACCCTTAGACTTTGAGCAATGAGGCTCGCAACATCACTTATGATTATGCACTCTACAATTCTGTGACCAGCTGAATGTCAAGCAATTGAACCGCGATTTAAATCCTATTTTGTCAGCAATAAGTACTATACTTTGTCTTTATTTAGTGTAGAGAACCAAGCACTTATTCTGCTCATCTATAGAAGGGACAATGGTTGTTTGCCTATGAGGTATAAGGAAATCCTATCAGATGTTTTGTATTTTCGTATGGAATTGAATCATACTCCTGCACACTGTAACATTCATATATATCAACCTGTAGAGGCTTTAATAACACCTGGTATTCTGGTTAGTGATTTTATTGGACCTCATGTGCATATCCTACATGCACAGGATGGACTATTCATATGTTACAGGGTATTATTCTTATTATTTAGGGTGCACATCTTCAGGTGCTCAAGAACGATTACTAGAACACTCAGTTAATTATGCAATTTAAAGGATGAAAAAGGAGGTTATAGGAGTCTAGTTTTGGTTCTCATCCACAATGTCACACTAGTCTGCCTGGGCATGGTTCTCATGGTTTAATAGTGACTTGAGGAGTCATAATACCACAGATCACTAAACACGAACAACTAAGGTAGCCCAAGGACAATAGCCATCTTTACACATTAATTAACAGGTCTTACATTAATTATACTAGGGGGTTTTAATACTTCCAAATGCTTAAAAAACAGTTAGCAGAGCATTCACATTACACATTCCAGCAATCTTTTCTATAAACCAACCAAATGCAGTCAGGAGAGCCCTCCTTTTAAACTATACAACCTTATTGTTAGTATGATCAACCTTATTTTAATATATAGTGTGACAAACCGTATGTGATAGGAAGGTTAATAGTGTATGTGTTAGACTTGATTTTTCTTCTAGTTGATTATGAGACTCTGTACTCAAGGTCATAAGAAAAAAAAATCCAAAACTTTTTAGCTAGTGAAGTATAAGTTCCTGAAAGTTAAATAGTAACTATCTCTATCCAATTACCCACTATGTAGGCAGGCATATCATTGATTTTAGCAAGCCTTAGCATTTTCCTGTCTACCTGGATAAGGAAGCAAAATACAAACGAATAACTATCTTATCCCTGGTTGAACAGGACAGGTAAAAACCATTGTTTCCTTAAATTAGTTTCATCTTTTACCCCTATAATAAGTTATTGTGTCAGGTTTCTGAACTCTTCCCTGACACACATGAAAGTCACATGTAGTTTCAACAATGGTATTGATAAATTATAACAAATTCTTGTACAAGAACATTCTTATAGTCGTTGCCTCTCAATGCCAAGCAGATGTTGCAATGAGAATTTGGTCCAACCATCCAAAATAGTAAATACATAGCTCCTCCTTCTTCCTTAGTCTTATAGCTATTGCAATATGATTAACAGAGCAAAGATTTAACCGTGTCCTTAACATTAGCACTGAGATGATATACACTAAATCCTGCCATAGTCACTCTAGCTCTCCATTTTCCTGTAACTTCATACCTCTCAATCCTTTCTTCTCCCTCACAAGCAATTATGTTCACTGTGTTGAACTCGAATGAGGCATCCTCTCAAGAGGGGTTATTGGCCCACATAACAAAGGCACACACAGCAAGAGGGTTATTGAGCCTACACAATGAGGGCATACAACACAAGAAGGTTATTGAACCTATATATCAAGTTTTCCTAGGTTGGAATTAACCACAAACCTAGTTTCAAATAAATCAAATTAAATATGGCCTTACCCATAATTACAGGTATGATACCTACAAATAATTTGGGGCCACACGTATAGATACACCAATAAATTTCAACCACAAACCTGTAAATTTCATTTTCCTTCACACCTGTAAAATTGTTGAATGCCTTTCCTCCATAACAACCGAACAACTCTAGCATAACAAGTGAAACAATTCTTTAACAAAATGGAGAGGGGAGGTGCAAGTAAAACAACTCTTTCAAAAAATGGAAGCTCTCTCAAATCGGGCAATGATGACTCCAAGGACTGCCTTTTGAGTTCTTTAATTTCCGAACTCTCCTCTCCTTTTAGCAGACATTTCAAGGGCAAAGATAATTGCATTTCCAGCCTTCCCATTTTTTGTTCCTTTCTTGTGGTGGTTTTCCCAACAATTTCCACCCTAAGTAGCGTTGTTGTGGACGAAGTTTACTATTTTCTTATAAATGACATTTTGCTCCTTCCTTCGAACGTTTCGAACAGCTTTAGGTACCATTGTTTCCTTTAGAAATGACGGTTCCATGTTTAATTCATTGTTTCGTTATGATGTCCTCTCTTTAACCGTGGTGACCTACGTTGCGTTGTATTTGGTATAATGGTGTCTCCTAAAAATTGTACCTATCTCAGTTGTATCGACTCTGAAGGTCTGGGAAGTATTTGATTTGCTTGAAATTTCTGCTATATCTCAGTCTCACTCTCTCAAGCAACAATTGTCTTGAAAACAAGTTAGCAATTCTTTTGGCAGCTTTATATGGTTCAGTTTACAATCCCCTGCCACACTTCTCAGAGTACCAAGATAATTCATATGTTCTCTTTTTTTTTTTAACTGTCTTCTGTGTCTGTTGATGTATGACTAAATATAATAATATAGTTGAACTACTCATATTTTAATGTTCTCATGTAGTTTTTACTACACGATAGAGTTGAGGTCTCTCGGGTTTCCCCGTAACCTTACCCTTGGTAGTCTACCGACATCTTTGAGGTCTGTTCATAGGTTCCAACCAAATCATGTTACAAACCACACATGATCAGAGTGACATGTGGACTAGCTGAAGAGGAAACCAGAGCAGGGTACCTCCTAACTGTTATTCTACCCCGGATTCAGAGGAGCAGCCAGGATTTTATCCATAGTTTCTTTCCTTCCAACTTTAGATGGGATCTCACCTCAACCTTCTGCCTTGGTGGTCAATCAACATCTTTGACGCCTGTTCGGGGTTGTGCCATATTAGGTTACAGATCATACATAATCAGACCGAGTTATGGACCAGCTCCAGACAGATCCAGAGTATGGCGCCTTCCACCCGTTAGGGGTAAATCAGCTCTAGACTGATCTAGAGTATGACACCTTCCACCTATTAGACTAGGCCATACATAATCAGAGCGAGTTATGGACCAGCTCCAGACAGATACTTTGCAGATCCAAAGTATGGCACCTTCCACCCATTAGGGGTAAACCAGCTCCAGACAGATCCAGAGTATGGCACCTTCCACCCATTAGGGGTAAACCAGCTCCAGACTGATCCAGAGTATGGTACCTTCCACCCATTAGGGGTAAACCAACTCCAGACTGATCCAGAGTATGGCGCCTTCCACCTATTAGACTAGCCCTACATTCAGCAGAGCAGAGATAATATTTTCAAGAGTTTCCTTGCTTGGACATTAGATGATAGGAGAGCCGAGCATCATCATTCCTATGCCTCCCGTACGATCACACAACTGGATCCTTTCTTAAGCTTTTGGCAATTCCAACAGTGATCCAATAGCCTGGTTCCCACCACCATTGACATCATCCCATCCCTCTCTCCAGACTTTTAGTGCAGACACTCTGTTGTATCCCTACATTTATGCTACTATTAGATAGTTTGATGGTTTTTTTTTCCCGTTTTGATGCCTTGAGACGTGAAGATTCAAGAAATTTGATCGTTTTGATGCCTTGAGACATGAAGGAATTTGATCTTGTTGAAGGCTGAAGCTCCGCATTTTTTAATAATTCTTTTGTGCCAATGGGCTGTGTATCACTGTTTGGAAGAGACGTGCACAGTAGCTCTTAGAATAATCATTGAATCACCTACCACTGTTGCCTAGCAGGCCCCTTGAGCTTCAGGAAGCTGGAGGCCTTTGAAGAGGGCTTGAACCTTCACTTGTTTGTTCACGAAAATACCAACCTACCGTAATATCGACTCTCTTGATTTCATCTGAAGTCAATGAAGGCTCCCTGCCCCTGCCATTCCAGGTTTCTTTTAAAGGTGCCATCAAGGAAAAGGGTTGTTATACCTTGATCCAGCATCCAGGGTTTCACGTCTTAGAGAGACACATCTTGAGAAATAGGTGGATGGTCCATACTGTCTTCCCAAGCTTAATGCACTTGCCATTGCGTGGGATACATGATAGGTGTTTTCAAAGGAAACGGGCCAAGGACTCGCAGAATGGCGAGACAGGGGATCCTTTTATCACCGACTTTGTTTGAAATAGTTATGGTGAAGTCCATCTTTCCACCAGGCCACTTTGTCGGACAAATATTTCAACAACAGTTTGGCTTCCATGGCTTGGTTAGATATCATTGGATCTCTTATTGCCAAGCCCCACTACTCTCAAATGGGGCTCGAACCATAATCCAATTGATTAAATTGAATATTTTGTTGTCCGTTGTCTCCTTTCTACAGGAACCACCTTATCTCTCTCCCAAGGATATAGGTAACCTACCGGTGCCAAGAGGGCTGAAATCAGGAAAAGTGACAATACATCTTACCTGGATTATCATATTGATATTTACTGTGACTAGATTGATTCATTATCCTTTTGGCTGTACTTACCCATGGGTTTTATTTTTCTCTTATTACATTCCTGAAAGATTTGCGGAAGATCCCAAAGCGCTCTTCTTTGTTTAATCCGCCTGTAATGATTGTTTTCCAAAATATGCTTGCAAAAATATGCTTGATCTCGCAATTGACTTTTGCCCCCACATTCAGCAGAGTGGAGATGATATTATCAAAAGTTCATTAGATAAGAAAGCAGAGCATCCTCATTCGGGTGCCTCACATAGTATATCATACAATTGGATCCTTTCATGAGCTTGACAATTCCAACAATGAGCCAATAGCTTGCCCCCCCCCCGCCCCTCCTCATCAGGATTAGAGGACATTGACATCATCCCATCACTCTCTTTTGCTTAGCACCAAGCTTTCCAAATTACCAGTATAGACTCTCCAATTGTATCTCTATGTTTATGCTACTTTTAGATTTCCAGTGCAGTGCATATATATATATATATATATATATATATATATATATATATATATATATATATATATATATATATATATCAGTATAAACAGTGTGTTTAGGTTGAGATCAGCTCCAATGGTTGATGGAAGAATGATTTGTCTAATTGTAGGATGTTGTCAATAGGTTTGTGCAAGGCTCTGTCTCACTAAGTGCCTTACGGAATAATTTTTACCCTTCACAAGTGGCTCCCACTCTCAACCCCTCTCCATTAAATCGACCCCTCTCCATTAAATTTGAACATGACATTTCATGAGTTAAATCCAACACAAACTACTTGATCCACACTAGATAGGTTTATTCTATTGTTAAATTTGAAAACGACATTTTATGGGCTAAATCCGACACAAACTGCTTGATCCACACTTGATAGGTTTATTCTATTGATATATATATACATATATATATATATATATATATATATATATATATATATATATATATATATATATATATATATATATATATATATATATATATATATATATATATATATATATATATATATATATATATATATATATATATATATATATATATATATATATATATATATATATATATATATATATATATATATATATATCTATATATATATATATATATATATATATATATATATATATATATATATATATATATATATATATATATATATATATATATATATTTGTTTTGGTTACACTTAAACTACACAATTGTCATTGTTATATTTTTTTAACTTTATTTTTTCTCACTTTAGGAGTTACTTTTAAAACAGCGCATTTTATTTATTCTATTGCTGTATATATATTTTTGTTTTGGTTACACTTTAACTACACAATTGTCATTGTTATATTTTTTAACTTCATTTTTCTCACTTTAGGAGTTACTTTTAAAAAAACGCATTTTATTTATATTGGATATATTTTTTAATTCCATTGATTTGTTTGTATCATCATTGGTTGAAGATCAGCGAAAGTAATGTGGTGTCCGTGGCAGAAGATGAGCTAATGCGCATTCTCATATTGATAAGAAACTTTGTGCCTGGATATAAGCAAATTGTTGAGGGTGATTGGAAAGTGGCAGCAATTTCTTACAGGTCATATGATCTAGAAGGGAAAACTATTGGTTCTATTGGTACAGGGCGTATTGGCAAAGAACTACTTAAGCGTTTGAAGGTATTCATTCTTAGGATCTAGTACTACTTCATGATGTTGCAAACTTCTTTTCAAAAATCAGTGCTCCATAATTCTTACGCATGCATGCTGTTTGTTTCAAAATTTCAATCTAATAATAATAAACATTACATGATGTTGAATTGAATTGCGTTCCTTTATACAGCCCTTCAATTGTAAGCTTCTTTACCACGACCGTCTTTCTATTGGACCCGAATTGGAAAAGGAAACTGGAGCAACATTGGAGACAAATCTTGACGAAATGCTACCTAAATGTGATGTACTTGTCATTAATATGCCTCTTTCTGACAAAACTAGGTCCGCCTTATCACAATTTCATAAATAATCTCTCCCATTATTCACTCAAACATCAATAGCACCTATATATTTTGTACAACTTGTGAACAAAAACCTAATTATTGTTTCTCTTGCCCTTTCCTTTTGGTTACAGTAGGGGAATGTTTAACAAGGAAGGTGTTCTCTACCAAGCCTAGCTTTTCTCTCAGAATCTTAACATCCCCTTTGCAAAGGGTTTCATTAGAATGACAACAACCCGCATTTAAAGCATTTCTCCACCCATCCTAATTAGAAATGCAATTTTGGGTTCTCTACTAATTTTCTCCACACCCATTTAATCTAACAATGGACATAGAGCATGTATATTTATACTTGTGTGTTGGAAATACCATTTTATACTTTAATGTTTATTATTTTTGTTTTATTATTATTACTTGAATTTCTTCTTAACAAGTGGTTGTGTTTCTTTTGGTTTTAGTGAAAGTATGGGCTCCAATGTTGGCTCTCTTATTATGGAGTATAATTCATCTTTGAGAATTTTTCAATTATTAAAGTAGGTTAGTCAATTGCTTAAAATATTAAATTTATTTCAAAAAGTTTTTGTTACTTTATAGGTTAGACACTGGCTTGAAATATTAAACTTATTTCAAAATGTTTTTGTTACTTTATAGATAAGGCGTAGATTTCTTGGCTCTATGATGAAAATAATGAAGGGAAAATACATGTTAATATGTTACTTGTGCTCTTTGACTGAAAAATACATGGTGAGAGAAAAATGTATATTATGCTAATTGAGGAATGTTTTTCACTTGTCGAACTTATAGTATTGAATTTAACACACTAACACTTTACAACAATGAACTAACAATATTCATGATGAAAATAGCAATATGGAAGATTTATCTGCATAATGAAAAAGGCAATATGGAAGATTCCGATCACGTTCCAAGGCATTTCTTAAAATGTGGATGTGACAAAAGGTTGTTGTGGAAGTTGTTGTTTGTATATGGAAAATTTCTTGATCATTGTGTATAATCCTAATGTTGATAGATATGTCTACTAAATGCTTCCAGTTAATGGGGCATTGATTTGAGCATTCAATATATTTTTATTCTTTATCAAAGTATTCTTTTGTTGTATTTGTATTTTTCAATTTATGCCTTACGGCGTTTCCTTTGCAACATCTGGTGCAAATGCTAGTATATCTTACCTCATTTTATGGTTAACATTGTATAACAAAAACATGTGTTGTGTTATGTAATTAATACTAACATGTAATATTGATATTTTTTGTCAGAATGCTATAGGTAATGATTGCCAAGACGATGATCCAAATTATGTTCAACATATATCAGGAGATGATGAGGATGAGGATGAGGATGATGGTGGTGAAGGAGGAGATGATGATGATAGTTGCGGTGTTGGTGATGATGTGGATCAGAGTAATGAGGATGGTCAAGATGATCATGAGGATGATCTTGGTGGTGGTAGCTGCGCATGCACATGCATTGTTTTTTATGAAGAAATTATTGTGTAGAATGACATTGTTATGTTTAGATGGGTGTTGTGAATTTACCCTATATCAATGAGACATTTTGATTTTGTAATCATACGATGAGTTTGATTTATGTATGTTGTTAATTTATCGTAGAATAACGATATTCATGAAATATTTTGATTTGTTAATCATATTTGAATTTTACTTGTTTTGATTAAAAATAATACTGATTTTATTAGTATTATGTTGCTATTTTATACATGTTTTGAAAATTGTTAATGACACATTGTTATTTTTTTGGATGGATGTTGTCAATTTCTCTTAAATTTCTTTACAAATGATTTTGAATTGTGATATCTGCTTTAATGATATTTAGAAACTATCATATATTTCACTATGAATCTATAAAGGGGGTCATATATGTAAAGAAAAATATACTCTATATAAGAAGTCAAATGCGGATGTAACCATGGATGCAAAATTGAAAGTAAAATTGGATGTTAAACTAGGAATTAATACAAAATGCAAACAATTGACATACAAAGTGTTTTAAATTAGAAGTGAAAAATTGTGCAATAGTTGACACAAAGAAGGGAACAAAACATGGCATACAAAAGGATATCAAATTGGGCAAAAACAAGGACACATAAATGGGCACCAAATTAGATGCAAAAAAAGACAACAACTAGATGTAAAATAAGATGCAAAGTTGAGCGTTAAAAAGAAGCAAAAAACGTTACAAATTAATATGCCAAATGATGATGCAAATAATGGTGTAAATTTGGGATGCAAACTTGGGTGCAAAAAAGGAAAAAAAAAAAAAAGATGTAAGAAAAGACATAAAACAAGATGCAAAATGGGGCTGAAAAAAGGTGAAACCAAGGATGCCATATTGGATGTAAAAAATGATTCCTAATCACATGCAAATTTAGGCTCCAACTCAGACACAAAATTATATGCAAATGTGGACACAAAATGAGGCAAAAAAAGATGCAAATTTGGATGGTGAAAACGATGTAAAACTAGACACCAAAAAAATGCAAAATTGGATGACACATTGGACAGTAGACACAAAAATATGGTGCAAAAAGGGGCATAAAATAGCTTAAAATTGGATGCAAAACTTGGTGCAAAAACAAATACAAAAGTAGACGTAAAAAATGGCTCTAAATTGAATGTACCATTAGACAGAAAATAAGATGCAAAGGTGGACACAACACATGACTCAACATAAGATGCAAATATAAATGCAAATTTGGATGCTCAAAATGATGTAACATTAGATGCAAGAGATGGTGTTAAAAATGATGCAAAATTGGATGAAACAAATGACGCAAAATATGGTGCAAAATGAGATGGGAAAAATGGAGACAAATCAAACGTAAATGTGGATGTAAAAAATGGTCCAAAAAAAGATGCAAAAATGGATGCAAAATTTGGTGCTAAATCAAATTCAACACATGGTGCAAAGATAGGCACCAAAGCTGGTGCAAAAATAGAAGCAAAAACTAGTGTAAGACTAGATACAAAACCTGGCGTAAGACTAGATGCAAAAACTGACACAAAATGGATGCATAAAAAGACGTTAAATTGGATTCAAAATACAGTGTAAACTTGATGCAAATGATGGTGCAAAAATGGAAGCAAAGAATGACACAAAATAGGAAGCAAAAGAGAATGAAAAATAGATGCAAAAAATGACACAAAACTAGAAGCAAAACCTGTCATAAAATAAGATGCAAATCTTGGTTCAAAATTTGACGCAAAAAATGATGCATAGTTTGGTGTAAAAAATGATGCAAAATCTAGCGTGAAAAAGGATGCAAAATCAGGTGCAAAAAAGGACGCTTTAAAAATTGTACAATAGAGCCAGATTTAGTGCCAGGTTGCTCATCACAATTACAAAAAAAATGCACTAAAATCTGGCGCTAAATCTGGCGCAAATCGCTGGTTTTGTTGTAGTGTTTCAACCAAGTATTTGTAATTTGTACGGGGATCCAGTCTCGTTGTACTAAATAAATGAACTAAGTGGGTAAGTATTTTTAGTTTGTGTGGGGATCCAATCTCGTTGTACTAAATAAATGAACTAAATGGGTAAGAGGACCGACATTATCCATAACAGAGATTTTGGGGGGTCTGTTATCTGTACAAAACCCCAAGTTTTGACAAAAAATGCAATTTCTCACATTTTTTGGTGTCCCCATGAGGGATTGTTTGCCATGCCAATGCACATCCAATGTGTAGGTGAAGTAGGTGATGCGACTTCTCGTGTATTTGGGGTGTGGCAGGACTCATGCTAGTTCAACTTCCAATCTCTCAGGCCCAATGGTCTTCCTTTTATCCCTGACTTTATCCTTAGCATTTCTCATCTGCCTAATTGTTTTAGTCTTATGGTGGTCATGAAAACCCCTCACAAGGTGATGAGCCTCTAAGGTTTTCCTTTCCTTCCTTGTCCTGCCACTACTATATGGTTTCCTTTTGTTGTTGGGTTAAGACCTTCCTTTGCGAGTAGGACACTTTCCCTCAATTGGTAGGGTGAATCTCTCTGGTGAGTCAGTAATAAACCAAAATCGCCACTCTGTAATCCATATTTCTCTTTCCCTTGTAAGTCTCTACTTTCCCTCTCCTCTACATGTTGCGTAGGTAGAAGGAAACACCATGACTCATTTTCCAGGTTGAGACTAGCTTCAAGGCAAGAAGAGGGTCAGTTTGGTGCTAGATTGAGCTCATAAACATAAGGGTGTTGGTTGATCCAAGTGTTGATCCAGGGGATCAATTTAGTGCTCAAAATCGAAAGTGTACGACAGAGCTCGAAATCTAAACGAATGGATAGATCTCAACAATATGAATCCAACACAACTCCTTTCACTCAAAACTGATATCGTATGCTCCTGATATCATGTTCTGATTGAAATCTCAAACAGGTAAAATTTGGCAAAATTGAGAGGTGACTGGACATTTTGGGCCAATGGAACGCTGCCACATGGCACATGGCCTCTCCTAATTGGTCCAAAAGTTCAAATTTTATTGGCCAATGGGTTTTCTCCATATTTCCTTTTATGATTGGCACAGAAATTATTTTATTATATAATGGGTTGACTGTGTATTTGACGTGGACCAATGTGGGAGTGCCACATGGGCCAACATGAGGCAGCCACATGGCCTCCAAGGGTTGGACCAAAATTTTGTTATGGATCAGGCCAAGTAACCACCGGAGTCAAACCCACGACCATCTACCAAGCAACACAGGCCTCAACCACTGCGCCACCGCCATGCCAATTGACATACAAAGGTTACAGTTTATATTTAAGTTTAACAATTGCACATTTGGAGGTTGGGGCCCTGGTCACCGCACCCATGAGGATCCAGGGCTAGGACCAAGGGTCAGGGCTTAGCCCCAGTCCCATGGTCACAACACCGTGCACTGGACCGTAACCCAGAACCAACAATGGAGGTAAGTTTAGGGGCCAGCCTCGGGGTCACTTGACCCTATATGCAACTTCCGGCCACATGTTTGTCACATGACCAAGTCCGTCGGGGTTCTGATCGCTAAAGAGAAGTTGTTTGTAGCGGGGGCCAGCCCTAGGGCCTACGACCCATCACATGACCTCACCGCCAGAGATAGTTGAACACCCAAAATTTTAGCGCCAAACCCCAGTTTCTATGGGGCATAACATGACTACGTGTCAAGCAGTTGGGGGCTCGGTCAACAGGGGCGGGCGGTTAGCCCCAGCGCTTGGGCACATGGCCCCCATATGACCCTAATTTTTGGAACTGGGGGTTAATGTGCAGTTTAACTATCCTACAATTTCACCCGCTGAGCGGGATTGTAGGCCAGATTTGCACGCTGGTTCCAGGTTTAGGGTGCTCAAGCCAAATTTGGGTCGAATTATAGGATGACTAGCCATAGAATTTGGGAAAAACTTGTAACATGCATAATTTTCTCATTTGTTGGCCAAATGAGGTGCAGAAAGAGCCCAGATGGGGGTTTTTTATAGTTATGGATCCATTGGAGACATTAATTTTGTTATTTGAGCATTGTAAATCCATGTAAACACATTTTTTAACACTTAATGAAAGAGGCCCTATATTGGAAGTTTGACCAGGAGATGTAACCCGTGAGAGGGGTGAACTCCTTTATCTTGTTTTGTTGTTGTGTTTCTGAAATGGTTTATTGTCTCTGTTCAACTGTTAATGGTGTTTAAAAATCACTTGTTTATGTGTTTAGTAACTTGATCCATTACCCAAAACACATATAAAATTTCACTTGCAATTTGTATATCACCTTCAGTTTTCAATTATAAATCGTTTTGGTATCAGAGCATCAAGTTGTTGTGAAGGTTTGATTTTTTTTGCAAGTATTTTCCTGATGCTTACAAGGTTGAAGCTTAAAGGAGGAGAAGGAGAGCTTGTGGAGCCAAGATCTCAAATTTTTTAAAGGAGAACAAACACACCTCAAGCTTCAATAGTCATGGCACATGAATAAGGTTCTAAAGGAATGTTTGAAGATGAAAGAACTTTCAGAAGAAGAAAAAAAAGAAAAGAAAAGAAATAAAAATAAAATTTTAAAAAAAAAATTAAAAAAAAATTAAAATTAAAAATAAAAAAAATAAAAAAATAAATAAAAATTAAAATTAAAATTAAAATAATAATAATAATAATAATAATAATAATAATAAATAAATAAATAAATAAATAAAAAATAAATAAATAAATAAAACTAAAAAAAATAAATAAATAAATAAATAAAAATTAAAAAATAAATAAATTAAAATTAAAATTAAAAAAAGAAGAAGAAGAAGAAAAAAATAAAATAAATAATAAATAAAATAAATAAATAAAATAAAATTAAAATTAAAAATTAAAATTAAAAAAAATAAAAATAAAAATAAAAAATAAATAAAAAATAAAAAAAAAATAAATAAATCTTTGAGATGTCTGAAATGGTAAAGGTTCTTTATGAAGAAAGGAATTCAAGGTTGTATGGAGAGAGCTCAAAACCTCCAAAAGGAGATGGAGAAAAATGAGATAAGCCTCCAAAATGGAATGGAGGGAATCGTGACAAACCACCACCTTCACCTCCATCATCCTCATCCTCATCTTCTACTTCTTCTACCCTTTCAGAAACACCTCCAAATTCTCGAAGAGGACATGGTAAAACTCGTTTTCTTAAGCTTGATATAGAGTTTGAATTGCCTATGTACAATGGGGAGGTAGATGATGATAAATTATATAATTGGGTTCATCAGATTGAAGTGTATTACAGGATACAAATAATCAAGGATGATAAGACCAAATTTCAGCTTGCTTCTCTTAGATTGGAAGGTGCAACACTTATTTGGTGGGAAGCCAAAAATCAAGAGGACATGAAGAAACATGGTAATGCTTTATCCTCTTAGAATGATTTTGTTGTTGCAATAAGAAGGAAGTTTTATCCATTAGCATACATGCAAAAAGCTGTCATGGATTGGCAAAACTTTAGGCAAGCTAAGGGGAAAAATGTGCAAAACTATACTCAAGAATTTAGGAAAAGAGCTTTGATTTTGGTATAGATTTGTCCTCTCAAGATACTTTGCTCAAATACATTGGAAGATTACATAGTTACTTGAGACATACCATTCTCATGTTTAACCCTACAAAACTAGATGAATTTTGTGTACAGGCAACTCATTTAGAGGCAAGAGGGAAAAATGTTTCTGAAGAAACTAGTGAGAAGTCATTCAAGTATGGAGAAAAAGGAAAAGGGAAATTTAAAGGCAAGGATAAAAAGAATGTTGCAGTCAAGAAAGAAGGAGAAAATCTCACATGTAAACATTGTTGTAAAGAAGGCCATGATGAAGACCACTATTGGAAACTTCATCGTGAGATGAGACCCAAAAATTTTAATAAGAAGGAGAAAGAAAAGATTGTTGCAACTAGGATCTAGGATATGATTCCAATGATGAAAAAAAATCATAGCCATGGGATTTAAAGGTAAGGATCTAATTGCAAGTACTAGTTCTTCTAACAAACTCATTGAAACTCAAAATGAAAGAGAAAGAATAGAGATATTCCATATTAGAATCATCACAAAGCATAACAAGGTAGATACTTTGTTTGATAGTGGTTCACAAGAAAACCTCATTTCAGAAGACATTGTCAAGAAACTAAATTTGGAAACCATTCCTCATCCTAAACCTTATCATTTGGGTTGGGTATGTGAAAATTACAAGTTGCAAGTCACAATAAAATGCATACTTATAATTGCCATCACTGCAAATTTTATTGATGAGGCAGACCTTGATGTGGTACCACTTGACATTTGTGGGATTGTTTTGGGAAGCTCATATCTATATGACAGGAAAGTCATCTTTCATGTTCACAAGAACAAGTACCATTTGTTTAAATATGGGATTGAGTGCATTGTTAGAGAACATAGAAAGAAGATGAATTTATCTCTTGTGAATGTTGGACAAATGAAGAGGTTTGTAAATGCTAGTCATAATTTTACATTGTTGATGATTAAACATAAAGATGTTGATGAATCTAAAGTCTTTCAAGGAAATGAATCCAGTTTGAAATCTGATTTCATTGAGGTTGCTAATCCATGTGATAAGATGTTTCAGGAGTCTAACATGTTGCCTCCTAAAAGAGGAAAACAATGTGAAGTTCATTTGCAGCAAGATGCATCATTGTTGAACATTGGTATGAACAAGACGTCGGTGTTAAAGAATGCAAGGGTCAAAAAGCAGATGCAAAAGCTATTTGACAAAGAGGACATTGGTTCTAAAATATCTTCTTATGGGTTTCATAATGTATTGGATTTGAAGAGGGATAGTGCATGGCGATGGCGATCACATTTGGTGAAGAGTAAAGCCAAAAACAAGGCTAGACATGCTAAGCATCGTTATGACTACAATGTTCAAGGTGAAGTTAACTTGAAATTGAATGTCTTCTTTGATTGAAGGTCGAGGAGAGAATGTTCAGATTTCTTTAACAGAAGATTTCTCATCTAAACATCTTGAATAATTGCAACAAGGTCCTAGCTTTGACAAAAAGACAAAGACTTAAAAAGTGAAGTACCTTCATGAGAATCTCAAAGCGACAAAAACCAAAAAAACAAATGGGTTGAGGTTGACTAAAAATGATCTTTTGGAGGTCCAAAAGCTTCCAATGGGGAGGAGTGATCTAGGAGATCAATTTAGTGCTCAAAATTCAAAGTGTGCAACAAAACTCGAAACCTGAATGACTGGATAGATCTCGATGATCTAAATCCAACGCAACTCATTTCACTCAAAACTGATATTGTATGCTCCCAATATCTTGTTTTGATTGGAATCTCAAATAGGTAAAATTTGGCAAATTGATAGGTGACTGGACATTTTGGGCCAGTGGCAGGCTGCCACATGGCCTCTCCTAATTGGTCCAAAATTTCGAATTTTATTGGCCAATGGGTTTTTTCCATTTGTCCTTTTGTGATTGGCTCAGAAATTATTTTATTATATAATGATTGTGTATTTGATATGGACCAATGTGGGAGTGCCACACTAGCCAATAGGAGGAAGTCATGTGGCCTCAAAGGGTTGGACCAAAATTTTGTTATGGATCGGGCCAAGAAACCACCAGAGTCGAACCGGTGACCATCTACCAAGCAACACAGGCCTCAACCACTGCACCACTGCCATGCCACTTGACATACAAAGGTTACAATTTATATTTAAGTTTAACAATGGCACATTTGGAGGTTGGGGCCAGGGATAAGCACCAACCCTAGTCACTGCGCCCACGAGAATCCAGGGGCAGGACCAAGGGCTAGGGCTTAGCCCCATCCCCATGGTCACGACACCATGCACTGGACCATAACCTATAACTAACGACGAAGGTAAGTTTAGGGGCTAACCCAGGGGTCACATGACCCTGTATGCAACCAAGTGCATGGAAAATGGAGGGGGCCAGCCCCGGACCCTAACCATCACATGATAAAGTCTGTCGAGGTTCTGATCACTAAGGAGAAGGTTTTTGCAGCAGGGGCCAGCCCCAGGGCCTATGGCCCATCACATGACCTCACCACCAAGACAGTTGGAGCCCCTAGAATTTTAGCGCCAAGCCCTAGGTTCTATGGGGCATAACATGACCGTGTATCAAGCAGTTGGGGGTCTAGCTGGAAGGGACAAGTAGTTAGCCCTGGCCCTGGGCATGTGGCCCCCTTATGACCCTAACTTTTGGAACTCTAGAGTTAATGGGCAGTTTAGTTGTCCTACAATTTCTCCCGTTGGGCGGGATTGTAGGCCAGATTTAGATGTTGGTTCTGGGTTTGGGGCGCTCAATCCAGATTTAGGTCAAATTGTAGGATCACTAGCCATCAAAATTTAAGAAAAACTTGTAACATGCATAAATTTCTCAAGTTTTGGCCAAATTAGGTGTAGAAAGAGCTTGGATGGGGGTTTTTGACAGTTTTGGATCCATTGGAGACATCAATTTTGTTGTTTGAGCATTGTAAAGCCATGTAAACACACTTTTGAGCACTTAATGAAAGAGGCCCTACATTGGAAGTTGGACCAAGACATGTAGCCTAGGAGAGGGGTGAATTCCTTTATCATGTTTTGTTGTTATGTGTTTTTGAAATGGTTTATTGTCTCTATTTGGCTATTAATTGTGCTTAAAAATCACTTATTTATTGTTTAGTAAGTTGATCCATTACCCAAAACACATATAAAATTTCACTTACAATTTTTATATCACCTTCGATTTTCAATTACAGATCAAGTGTTTATGCCCTCTCATTGTAAAATGCATATGTGTCCTCCACCCTTTTCCTTCCATTATTTCCCCTTCCATGGATTGATATGCCATACTGGTCAAGGATGTTCTTCATTTTCATGTCCATCCTCTCCCCCTCTTCGTCATCCAATGCTTGGGAATTGTGCTTTAGACACAATTTTTCATGTACATGTTCTAGCATAGCTAAGGGAAGGCACATTGGATTACCCTGTATATTTTTCTAGTAGAAAATTGGTGTGTGCTAAGTGTAACTACACCACAACAGAATGTGAAGGATTTTCTATGGTGTATGTGTTGTAGGAGTTCTAGAATTAACTTATATGCTATCCCTTTTAGTTTTTAACATATTACTCTATGCTTAAATATTTTGTGAAAACCAGTATTGGAAAGTTAGATCTCCTTATGGTTGCTTCTATTCCATGATTTTGATTTTGAAGTGGTGGTTAAGCTAGGTAATAAAAGCATGAGGCCTGATCATCTCTCCTAGATATAGCATGGGGAAGCCACTGGAATAGTTAACGAATTACCTGATGCTTATCTCTTTTGATGCATGACTTCTTTGTTGATATTGACAAATTACTCATCTCTGGATCGACTACAAATGACTATGATTGGTAGTGTTGTAGGAAACTAGTTCTACACACAATGAATTATCATTTCATGGTTGGGATTTTGTACAATATAGCCACCATTGGCATTCTATGCAGCTACGTTATGAAAATAACAACATTTACTAATCAACAGTCATACATAAAAAGAACATGATAGGATTAGTCACTAAAGAAAACAAGCAATAAATGAAAGCAACCTATTTACTAAGAAAAGAATACCTCACCTCAAATGTCTTCATCTTGAACAAAGATACTTATCTCTTCAAGACACTTGACCACCATATGCAAACATTGGATATGCATTATTATCTAACAAAGCTATGCAAAGAAAACCTTATTCTGGACCTCTTTTACTGGTGTCATTTTTCATAAGGAACCCATCAGGAGGTTGCCATAACTGTGGTTGAGAATTTTTTGTAACCTGTCAATTAAATTCCAAACATTACTTAAGTTACTCAACTTAAATTCTTAGTTACTACGACATGTAATGAGATATTACGTCAACGAATATAGATGTATGGATACACTCATGTATATTCATGTCCATGCTTGCATGTGTAGAACTCATAAGGTATAAAAATTTGCATCTTCATCCACTGATACATATGTTTGCACTAAGAAGCAAATCAAGCAAAAAAGTCCTACTCTTTATACTATCAAAAAGGATCAAGAATAACTTACAATAGAAAATCCTTATAGTTCATTCTCCACTAGTGTTTGCACTTCCTACCATACAATATCCATTTTCCATAAACAATATCTTTAAGTAGAGGAGACAAACAATGATTAACAATTCCAAAATATTTCACCATGGAAAAGTTCCACCACTAGTAATTTAAGCACTTCTAAATCATAATTTTCTGACTCTGCTTCCAAAAGAAGCATCGCTCCATAGCAAGTCCAGAACTATTGGAGATAATCAGATTATTATATACTTGGTTTGAAAGGGAGCTTTCCCTTTGAGTAAGTTTCCCACCCCAAGGAAAATGTAGGGATAAGAAAATTATCCCTTTCACAGATAATTTATGTTTTGTCTATTTTTAGTAAAATTTAGCACTCAATTATTTCTAGTGTTTCTCAAATGAGAAACATCTTTTATAAGAAGATGATATTTTTGGTTGGTTTTATAACAATGAAGATCTATATCTGATTTTTTGTATTAATTTGGTAAAATAATTGTGGAATGTTAAGTGAGCTACCTTTCCAAATTTCGTGGTTTCATTTTGTGCCCATATAAAGTAAACAAGTACAACATTATATGGTGAGGCAATGGTGCCAGGTAAATATCTAATCCAAAGATAAATCTTCCATCAAAACCACTATAGAAAATCTTGTCAGCTCAAAATGGTTCATGCTTATGAAAAATTCCTTTTACATACTTGAAGCAATGACATTTCAAGAGAATAGTACAAGTAAATATCCATCTACTACTTTTTTCATTAGGTCACTAAATCATTACTATTAAACATTAATTTCCATTCACCTAATTATGTAGTTAAACAATAGGAATTATAATACATAACTAACTTTTACTATAAGGATGAGTAGCATAGAACCAAATTAGACACATGGATTTAGTTGTTATCCATGTTAATGAACTAAGAAATAAAATTAAATTCATGTATATTTGTAAACTTGAAATTTGTTTGGATGATGCAATATGATGAACTATAAGAAATCAATTTTAGTTTCATTATTCTATAAGAAACATGTATACTATAATTTATTCCTATGCATCATAAGGACATCACAAAAGTTAAATAAAACTAAACATATGTCAAAAAATTAGCACCAATTGCTAACCAATCCATTTTTGAGTGGTAAGAATACAAACACACATGTTGTTGAATTGGTACAATGACTGGAATGTGAAAGGCAAGATGCATGTATATTGACTCCTTGTGTTTGGCAAACAAATTGTTTAAGACATGAAACAATTGTATTTTTTGTTCATAACTTGTGGAACTAGGACTTAATAAATTTTGTATAAGAAAATGTTGTTATGGACCATTAGAACCAACTATTGTTAATTGATGGACGTTGCTACCATGTCTGCGCACTATGTGAAAACCAGCCCCAAGTGATAGCTCCAAAACTTGATGATCTTCTCTCCCTTGTACCTTGTACATGACCTAAGGACGTTTTGGCTTTCAACAAAATGCACACAATTGTACCTATATCCAATTCTCCCTCTTTGGGTGGCTTTCTCTTTCAATGTTTTTCTTGGAACTTAGATCTTAGTTCTTGGAGATCATATCTGATTTTCTCTTACTTTTATAAGAGTAAATCTTGTGCTCCACATTGTATTAATATTGTTGTACTTAACCGTCCCATGGACCTACTTTTATAGTCATTTGTTAGACATTAATAAAATTATCACATATATATTTGACCCCTTATAAACTCCATTTTAATATAATATGGAAACATTGCACATACATAAATTCAAAGAAGGCATTGAGATGGTGGGTACTCTTGATGGAAGAGTAGTTGCTAGATTTTCCATCCCATTAATTTGATACTTTAATCTTAGTCAAATGGTAAAATACTTAAATTCAAGATCAAAAAGGAAAATTGAAAGTTTTTCCCTAATTCATTATTATAATTGGCTACGCAAATTCCTAGTAACCAAGTTATTCAAAGAGTTTTCCCCGTGTTTACAAACCCCTATTTCAAGATTTTCAGGGTTTAAAATGACTACCCCATAGCCCCCATTATTTTCTTGGCTAATAATAATAACAATCATGAAGTATTAATGAGCCTGACGAATCATGAAATTATTATAAACCTCATGAGCCACAAATTACCAAATATTATTGAACCTGACGAATAAAGAAATATTAATACAAATGGTGAGGGACCCAAACACTAAATGCACTCTCTTCCTGTATTAACAAGCTTTTTACATTATCTTAAACCTACGAAAGTCAATTCCAATATTATCCAATATCTGAAAGGCATAATGGTATATCATATATCTATCTCTTCCCATTAAAGGTGAAAATTATCACATATAACTCCTCCACAAACTATTCAATTAACAACTTCAAACTTCTTGCACTTACAAGAGTTGTTCTCGTGAAATCTGGTCCATTTAGGGCAACTGTCAGAAATTTTATGGGTTTTAATTTTTAAAATATTGTATAGGAATAGGTGGTCTCAGAGAGTTTATTCCATTTGTAGTCAATATGGGAAGTTTCGGTTCTTGCTAAGTCATATATTCCTGGTATATTTGGCTTGTAGATAGCTAGATATACTCTTATCGTTATAGTGGCAGCCGAAAGGCTTAATCCCGGGCCTTGCCCAGATTACTCCAACAAGTTACCCATGGTTAAATAAATAAATAAAAATATTTTATAGTTCTATATTTTGGAAATGCTTTTGGTTTCTAAATCACATCTCAATGCTAGAAACTGTTTTTGGAACATTTCCAGAAGACCAGAAACATCTCAGTGAAATCTAGCCATTTCTAGACACTGGTATGGCCATTTATAAGTAGTTTTTGGCACTTCTTCAAAATTTTAGTTAAATAAAAAGAAAAACTAAAACAAAACTGATTTCTAACCCAACCCAACCCCACCAAACCATTAAGCAACACCTCTAAAGCATAGAAAAGAAAAATAAATAATAAACAATGAAAAGATGATCGACTTTACTTCAAAATTTTCTAGCCATTTTGTTGTTGGGAAAAGTATCCATTCAGAATGCCCCTATCCCACTCTAAGGTGTGACAGTGCCTTAGCAACAAACAAGGAAAACTATTTTCGTATTCTTCTTTATGAAATGTAAACAAAGATGAAGGATGTAACTAACCTGTGTCTTTCGCTAGTTTGTTGATCTAATCGCTCTCTCCTTTGTTCGCTTCCCGCTACCTGCTCTCTCACTGGTCCAGCTTCATCAAGTTCCTGCAAGATCACAAGAGAAGAAAACTACACAAACATAGATTTACATTCATAACTAGTTTAGGATCAGATTTAAACTAAACATGCAAATATAACAAAACATCATTTATATACAAGCATATAGGAGAAACTCAAATAGTTTTATTGATATGATAAGAAAGTCCAAGAGGAGATACAACCAAGTGAGTCCCGATCCAGCATCTACATCCCAGCAAAGGAATCCCTTCCTCTCCTCCAACAAAGCATAAATCACCCAATGCACTAATCTCAATCTCAAACCAACAGCAATTCTCTACAAAGTACAAAATTCCAGCCTCCTGGATCTCTGGTTGAGGGATCCATATATAGATGTAAGCAGAGAGGATGAGTCAGCTTATGTTTTGACTTGTGGCTTCTCTCTGTCAGTTCTTGCTTCCACTTGGAGGTTAAGAGCCTCTTACTCATCACTAGTCGAATTCATTGAGGCAAGTGTCATTGGAGAAGATTCTGGAAGCTTCCAGTGTCTTTCCACCTCGTTGAATGAGCTTTCCATTTGTCATTTCCCGCTCAACACACCCTGGTAGTGCATTCACCTGCGTTGCAACGCACCTAGCCAGTGTATTTGGGTGCTTTGCAACGCAGGCAGCTAGTGGAACCTCTGAATTGATCCTGATTTGACTAGTTTTGGGCAATTTCTGGTGGAGAACTTCTGGGAGAAGCTGTCATTTGTTGACCTTGTTTCTTTAGGAGCTGGAACAACATCATTAGGGACTTAGGATCCCTTGGTTTATGGAAATTTCATGCTTATAGCTGTAAGGCACAAAAAAGTCTATAACAGTTGCCCCCTAAAGTATGAGGCCATTTATCGGGTGAAATGCTTTATTAGGAGGATCCGAAGTTCTTCCAATGCTGGGAGGAGACCTGTAATAAGATACAATACAATACATTATTTTTCATACTGTTTTCATGATCTAGCTGAGGCGGGCATTCCCATGCTCAGCTTTATAAATCCATTTTTCTGTACATAGGACAGACAATCGTCTGATGGTAAACTGATGATTCTGATGAAATCATCATCCTTTTGGTAGGATGATTATCTGTGCTGCAATGCTGTACCTGTCAATGTCTTTATTTTTCCTGAATATATATCGCAGCCCGGATGGATGAAACTAGATCCGGGGTCTTCAATCTCGTCCGATCTTCACTCTAAGTACAAGTCGATCCATGTGAGAAATGTTTTGAAGTCGAACATGGAAAGACATCGCTTGATTACCAGTCAATGATGTAAACTGTTAACAAGTGCGAGAGGAATCACCGATAATGATAATGACCCTCAAGGTACTGCAGTACAATTCATGTGGTATGAATAAAGGACTTGGCGTCGAACACCACGCAAAATCTTTCGGTCGAAGGTCATTGATGTATACCTGTCGCCGGAAGTGAGAAACTTGCCATTGAGGCATGCAAGCTTCAAAGTACTGAAGGGGGTGTTCCTAGATCAACTTCTTGGATAATGAGCTGATGTCGACAAGAAGCGATCCGTCAAAGGAGGGCCTTGATGTATCCCACATCAGTGACACGGAACGGAGCAAATTATTTTGATGGAGGTGAAAACGATCTGATGATATATGGTTCAGGGTGGCGGTCATGAAAGAATGAAGTATAATGTATGGTAGCGGATGGGACACGGTTGACTCCTCTGGATGACTTCTCTTGAACATATCGGCGACACTTATATGATGGATTGGTAGCATTTACCCCAAAGGTGGATGGTATGGCGAGACCATGGTGATGTGACCGGCGAACGAAACAACCCAACCCGACTCAGGCACGGAGTGGAAGTGTCATGTTCAAGAGCGACTTGCTACCAATAAAGGTTCTTTGAGTTTCTTCCCAATTTTTCCCCAGTCATTACTGACCAGTACCTCTTTATTTTTGTCAAGCTTGAGGAGGATAACATATGCTTGTTCTATAATTTGCCCTTCGGGCAAACCCATTGCTATGTTTTAACGAGCCTAGCGATAGTGAAACTCGTTCTCGTCTAAAGACAAGTTTGTCGCTATTAATGTTTTTAACGAGTTTAACGACAAAGATAACTCGGTCCTTTTCATTTTTAGAGAGTCTGAAAAGGTACCTAAAGATAACTCCGGAAGTCCTTTTTCGTCATCTAATCCCTTAAGTCCGAAAAAGTATAAAACAATACAGAAGGGATGAATTTTCGATAGTTTTAACGAGCTGAACAAAGCAAGCGCTCGATCTTTTTGTGCAATAATCCCTCAGGTCCAAAAAGATTAAAATCTAGAGGAGGGATAGCATTTCCGGTCGCTTTAACGAGCTGGAAGGCCAAAACTCAGCAATCTTTTCATATTTTACGAGTCAGATGAAAAGAGCTTAAAGAAGACTCGTCTTTTGAGGAACGAGTGATAAGACGGGTAGCAGCTGATTCTAGCTAAGGGTTGGAATTTTCCAATCACGGCAGTGTCACAAGGATGGCTAGTGAAATCACTCTTCGCAGCTGTTCCTCAAAATGGGTAAACAATCAAATGGAGGTGAATGATCGGCCAATGAAAAAGTGGAGGTGACGGTGCAAACACGACCAAGGCTTTAATGGCTGATAATGTTACATTCACGGTGGTTATTTACCGGAGGGTAGTTCATTTTTTAACGAGCTTAAACGCGGATTGAAACACTTGCTCGGTCTTATGTTTATTTTTTAACGAGCATGAACTATGTGCTAAAACTGCTCGATAACATGGTCTAGTTTTGATTTTTTACCATAAATAGCTTTGCCTTTTCAAAGATAGTACTGTACCCTCAATTGCTGCATCAAACTAGTTAGAAATGAATAACATTTGCTTGAAAATGAGATTAAAACGCTAATATTTCACTTTGAACTACGTAAAAAGCAATTAAAAGGTGTTTTTACCTCTCATTTTACCATTTCATTTGAACTTGGTTTGTTGGAGCTTTGGAGGTGCCTCTTCCCCCTTGATTTTCATTAGCTAATTTCGGGAGATTCTGTGGACGATTCTCGGCGCCGTCTGGACCAAGTAGGAGCTAAACCCGAGCTCTTTCATTTCATGGTTTCCTTTCTGCATTCTGTGCTTCATTTCCTGTTTTTCTGAGCCCCTGGGGTTTGATGGGGTCGTTCTGCCATCAGCGCACCTTGGGCACTCGAAACCTGCGCTGAATGTCAAGCAGTATGAAGGCAGTTTGACCTTCAACGCAGGTGGAACACTGTGCAGGTGCGCTAGGCGCAGAAAATGATTTTGTTGCACAGTTTTTGATGAAAATTTTTGCCTGTTTCTCATCAAAACCAGGATCTAACTCCTCTCATGTTTGTTTTTCGGATATCTTGGAGCAAAATGACCCTTACATGGCGAGAACGAGAACATGAAGAAGAGGACATGATTGCCCTACATGATCCGGTCATGGTGAACGCGCTGCGGAACTGTGGTTTGTTGAAGTTCTTCCGCATCTCTAGCATGAGACAGCAGAACAACCTACTGCAGTATTTGCTCGATGCTTGGGATCCTATCAATCGAGTTTTCCAGGTTAGGGGCAAATCTATCCCCTTGACCGCAGTAGACATTTACTTCTTGACTGGCTTGTCGAGGCGGGGTGCCCCCATCTCTTTGTCAGGTTCGGCCCGAGGGAGTGACTCTGTGAGAGATTATGTCCGCCAGTATTGCAGGGAAGGATCTCAGCCGAGTAAAGACAGCAAGATCGTCATCCGTGATGTTACTGACAGGTCCCTTAGGTCTATCCTGTATACTTTTGGTAGGATGGCCAGAAGTGCGTCTCTTCATGTGGCCAACAGATCCTATATGCAGCATGCCTTGGAATGCCTCCAACCGAAAATATTCAACTGGTGTGATGCAGTACTTTTTGTGATGAAAATTCAGTTGACCAAGATAAAGGACGGGAGGTTGAAGAACTTTGGGTTCGGTTCTATTTTGACCGCCTTTGCCTTGGAGAAGATACCACTGATGCAGCCGCAGTACATTGCACTTGACTTACCTTCTCCTGCTGAACCACGCATGCAGAGATGGGTTGACCATATGTCTAGGCATGCTAGTCAATCTCAGATTTCTTTCTCTGATACCTTCTTCAGGTGGTTTGAGCGTCAGGAGATGGTCTATTCCGAGTATCCATATGTTGGCATGGACTTCCGGGGTGATCCGGATTTGGTACTGCCGGACGGCGAGCAGTGGGGCGCTATTGGTAAAATCTTCGACCATATCACTGTTTACTGTTTTTATATATAATGTCCTTGTGCTTTATTCTATCAAGACTTTTAATCAAACTCATGTGTGCATGCAGATGTTGGTCCTGTTCGTCCAGTAGTTCGCCTGAGGGTGCCAACCGCTGCCCCAGTAGGAGAGGCTACCGGGAGGGTTATTCTTCGTGACCTTAATGTGGCCGAGACCCTCACAGCTGTGCAGGAGCAAGTTGAGAGCCTTACTCTCGGTATTCTAGATGTGAGGATCGACGAGTTACCTTTACAGTTACAGTGGCATACTACTGGTGTGCCTAGACGATGGACTCATCTCTTACGCATGATCGCACAGGCTGTGACGTGCTATCATGAGCACCACTAGACTAGGGTGCCCCATAGCATTTTGAGTTTTTGGGTCATGTGACCGATTTTGTCTTGGTTACAGAACATTATATGTAAACCATAAACAGCTACATATATATATATATATATATATATATATATATATATATTGATTTTCGGGGTTTTATTCTGGTTTATATGATCCACATGTAAAACATTGATGATATGTTTCTTTTTATAAATGTCACAAATATCTATCTAACACATAGTTTGCTAATGAGTCGGTCAATGTGTTCAAGTTTCTGGAAATATGTTGGTATTGAATCAAATCAAATTGTCTTTCCAAAATTTTAACCCTTAGGAACATGCGATAAATGGCTGGGTTGCGGACGGAATATATACCATTGAGTTGTAGTATTACGATTTGTGAGTCTAGCCTGACGATTAGTTGGCGTATACCATGGGTGATGGCATCAGAGAGCAGTTCTATCAACGCTCTATACTCAGCGATTTTATTCATTGATTGACCAATAAATACACCTCTGAAACTTACTAACTCGCCGCTTGGATCAAAGATGGCCCAGGCTGCGGAGGACAGGTTCCGCGAACTACGACTCGCTCCATCGGCATATCCCACACATGTCTCCAAAAGGTTTGACATCTGCAATAAATGTAAAAAGGTGGATTACTCGACCGAAACGACCACTTTAGCGAAAACAAAATACAACAAAAGCATATTGGTCACTATTTAAGCATAGTAATGCTTGAGGTACAACCCATTACGAGGTTGCGCCAGTGGAATTCCGTCATAATCCATTAACTCGTAGGCTCCTTTTGCTAACACTCGTTTAACAATATAGGGGCCCATCCATAAAGAATTAAATTTACCTGCTCCCAATTTATCGGATTCTTGGTCGTAAAGTAAGACCAAGTCACCTTCTGAGAAGACACGGGGTTTGACATTTTTGTCGAACTGCGCCTTGACTTGTTTCTTATGGGCTTCGTTAGCCAAAGCGGCATCACGACGGGTTTCATCCAATTGGATTAATTCCAAGAAACGGGCCTCTTCTTCTGAAGTTCCGGGGAGGAGATCGATTGCGAGTTTAAGAGACGAGATTTCGCACTGGACTGGTAAGACTGCTTCCAGGCCATATACCAGTTGGAAGGGTGTGAACCCGGTCGCATTCCTTACCAATGTTCGGTAAGCCCACAAGGCTGAGTACAGGATTAGGTGCCACCTTCTTTTGTGAACTCCGATCATCCTTTGCAACATACGCTTCAGGACCTTGTTGATCGCTTCAACTTGTCTGTTGGCTTGCGGATAATACGGAGTAGAGCTGTCGTGAGATAGCCCTAGCTTGGCAGCTAATTCAACCATCATGTGATTGTGAAAGTGCGATCCATGATCTGTGACTATAGCCTGTGGTACGCCGAATCTGGTGACTACATGATTGAAAAAGAAAAGGGCAGTTGTTTCACCAGTGTTATCTAATGTAGGCATCGCCTCGGCCCATTTGGTAAAATAGTCAACGGCGACTATAATGTACCCATGCCCCCCGGTCGAGGTGGGGTTACATGTCATGAAATCGATGCCCCATTTGGCGAATGGCCCAACAGCAACTATTGGCTGTAAGGGTGTGGGTGGTCTTCTGGTTTTGCTATCAAAAATTTGACAAGCATGGCAACTTCTGACTGCGGTTATGCAATCTTTGAACATGGTCGGCCAGAAGTATCCTGCTCGTAAGATTTTTTGTGCTGTAGCATATCCAGATTGATGCCCCCCACACGCGCCTGAATGACACTCATTCAGGGCTTTTTCGGCCTCCTCATGGGTGAGGCACCTTCTCAGAACTGTATCAATACCACGACGGTAAAGCGTATCACCGACGATCATGTAGTCTTTTGCTTGGTATCGTATACGTTTCTGTTCAGAGTGAGAGGTGTTAGGCCTAAACTTTTGGGTTTGGAGATAAATTATGATATCTCCATACCACTCATTGCTTGTAGATATCAGAAACAAATTCTCATCCACGATTGATTCTTCGGATGTTTCATCATTGGACGACGATGGGAGATCGCACAATAACTCTGCGAAAACTAGAGCTTTCTTTGATTTGGATTTTACAAATTCCAGATCAAACTCTTGAAGGATCGCTATCCATTTTGAAAATTTGCCTCCCAGCAACTGTCGCGACAATATATAAGTCATGGGGTTGCAATCTGACAGAATGGTAGTTTTCCGAAAGAGGACATAATGTCGAAATCTTTGTATCGCTTGAACAGCTGCAAGCGCTAGTTTTTCAACATAGGAATATTTGCTTTCTGTATCATTTAAGGTTTTACTTAAATAATATATAGGGTGTTCAATTCCATCGACTTCTTGAACTAAAACCATTGCGATGGTTGTATCTGTTGCAGCCAGATACAGGTTAAAATCTCTTTGATAATCGGGGGCGTACATTAATGATGCTTTTATTAAGGAATCTTTTAAGGCATCAAAGGAAGCTTGCGCAACCTGATCCCAGACGAAGGGTACCTCCTTTTTCAAAAGACGTGTATAACCTTTAGCAAGCTCGGCGTAATTTGGAATGAACCTCCTCAGAAAGTTTGTTTTCCCTTGGAGTTTTTGAATCTGAAGCAAATTCGAAGGTGGAGGAAAATTTATGATTGCCTGGACCTTACAAGGGTCGAGACGAATCCCATCCTTGGAGACTACAAAGCCAAGTAAACGACCAGAACCGACGCAAAATACACATTTGTGCGGATTGAGTCGTATCTTGTAGTGTCGGCAACGTAGAAATATCGCTCTTAAATGCTGCGGATGATCAGTCCACTTTCGCGAATGAGCCGGAAGGTCATCGAGGTATGGTTGAACGATGTTCTTGATGTCATGGAAGGCATAATTCATTGCCCTCTAAAACGTCGCCCCTGCGTTCTTTAAACCAAAGGGTAATTTTCAATATGTGAATGTGCCCCACAGACAAATGAATGCAGTCTTTGACTGGTCTTGTGGGCGGATATTTATTTGATTATACCCGGAAAATCCATCCATGAATGAAAAGATTTCGCATCCAGCGCATTCATCAATTATCTGGTCGATGAAGGGTGTAGGGTAGTTGTCTTTCGGACAAGCTTGATTTACATCCCTATAATCGACACACACTCTAATTGTCCCTTGTTTCTTCATAACAGGGACAATATTCGATACCCAATCGGTTAGAGGAACCGGGTAGATGAAACCAGCATGGAGAAGTTTTTCAACTTCTGCCTTCATGGCAGCGGCTTTCTTGGGGTGCACCTGCCTGAGCCGTTGTCGTACCAGTTTGACATCTGGACACATCTTAATTTCGTGTTCAACGATACTCGAGTCAATGCCTTGCATTTCATCATATGACCAAGCAAAGACATCTCTGAATTTGCGAAAAAGAGCATTATATATTTCCTTTTCTGAAGGAGAACAACCTTTGCCGACATAAATATTCTCTACAACATTCGTTTTAGTCGAGATATTTATGGCTATAGTCTCTTCAATATTAGATAAGTTTCGCTCGGAATCCACCGTATTTACAGTATTTTATAGGAATTCAAAAACTGAAGGATGATAAAGGTCATTTTGAGTATCTTCTTCATAATCTGGAAGAAGGGAACGATGGTGGCAATCGTTCCATGGTGCCCCTTCAATCAACATTGATTGTACAATTCCTTCGTCGGTTCCATGCACTCGCGACCAAGGATCTGAAGGGGTACCATTTTCTCTAGACCTATCTACCCAAACGCTTGATGAGCGTTGATTTGGGTTTGCCTCCCATGCTAGAAACATTGATTGCTACAATATTTCTATTGGGCTTGGGCGTAAAACCATTGTATGATCCATGTTGATATCGTTTTCTGAGATCTTTGTGGAAGATATCATATTGCAGGTTCCTATCGACGCTATTTCCGCCAAATCAATTGGAGGTGGAAAAGCGAAAGTTCCCATTAGTATAGGATCTTTTAGTAGGCCTACTCTGATATTCTGAAGCGAATGGGGGCTTCCATGGATCATGGGAATGCTTCCTGTAACTTGTGAACCATTAGGGAGGAAGTTTTGTTGGTCGACGATTGTAATCCCTCCTTGAAAGGGAAATGCAATCTTCCTAAAATAGGTCGACACAACAGCTGCCATGGCATATATCCACGGTCTTCCTAGCAGGATGTTGTAATCAAGATTCCCATTGATGACTTCAACATCTATTTCTATTGTTTTTCCACCTAGTTCAACCTTTAAGTTATTTAGGATACCATATGGGGTATATGTCCTTCCGTCGAATGCTTTTAATGTCGTCGAAGATCGTGACAAGGTTGGAGATCCTAAAGTTTTCCAGCAACTCATCGACATAATACATGTATATGCCCCCTCATCAATAATTGTTCGATGAACAGTTTTGTTGAGGGCTTTCACTTGAATAAGGAAAGCTAGTTGAGCTGGTAACTGAGGATTGTATCCTTTGTGGTCAAAGGACACAAGATTGGAATCCTTAGGATCAACCCCACCAATGGCTGATAACAAGGCCTGCCTTTGGGATGGGCAATTTTGTAGTACTTCAAGAGTCGACATAGCGGATGGCGATTGGGCCAAATCTTCCACTATGTTATAATGCTGCGCTGCTCTGGTGCGAGGATTAAATGTCGACTTGTGTACTACTCCCTTTGGCGGTTTTATTGTTAATTCAGGAATGATGGGTGGTACAACTTCTGTCGAAGTTGTTGTCGAACTACTTGGTTGATCTTTTTCCTTGCCGTTCGACAGCTGCAGATTCCCGTAATCTTTGTTCCTTGTCGAAATTAAAGCATCATTTTGTTGCTTCGAAATCGACAACATTAGCACTTGCAATGGGGAAGCATTTCCACTTTCAACCAGATTTGTTCCTGGATTTGGAAACGGGTCAGTTAACACAGCTGAGGTTTGTGAACTTTTAAAGAATCTTTTAAGCTCAGGTTTGTATGGACATTGTGAGGTCCAATGATCCTCATCACATATGTGACATCCTGTGTTGGGTGGTTTCCTATTTCCAGGAGGATTTGAAGAAGTTTTTTCAGGAGATGAATCACCCTGTTTCTTCTTCTTCCCTTTGCTTTGTTTCTTCTTGCTTCCTGGTTGTTTGGTTTCTTTGCCCTTATCTGCTGATACAGCATTTACTTCCGAAGCAAGAATTTCGTTTTTTGCATTTTAATCTGAAATCTTACGGGCCTTCTTGGATGTGGCCTTTGTCGATTTCGCGTTTGTCGTGCCAATCACACCATCACCGGCATGAGAGTCATTGTTTGATTTAGGAGGAGGAGGAATTGAGAATTCTGGTCTAGGGGCGTCAGGTATTTTGTCGTAGAGCGTGCCAGACTGAGTATAGACCAAGTCTAGATATTGCGCACGAGCGATAACTTGCTCTTCCATTACGACTCCCCCCTTTGCCACATCTTCCGTTATTGCAGGAAGTAACGACTTGATAAACCATTCAGCTAATAACTGATCGGGAACGTATGTTTTTACCATCCTTTGACGACGTCGCCACTCATGTATATGATCAGATATGTGAGTGGTCGTTGTCTGTTTGAAGTTGGTTAGGATTTCCGTTCCCGTTTCATACCTTATCGGTAATTGAAAATGGGTTAAGAAAGTCGTGGCTAAGGTGCTGAAATTGTCGAACGAAGCTCTAGGCAATTCAATATACCATTTTGCCGCTGGACCCATTAACGTCCTCTGAAAAAGGTGAAGCCTTATCGAATCATCGTTTAGGGTGTTTGATGAACACCATAGATGAAATGTCATCACGTGATTCGATGGGTCTTCACCTGGATTTCCATTAAATTTAGGAATATCTGATGGAAGTTTATGAGGAATCGCTGGCCACCAAGGGGCGTAAGCAATTGGATCGTTTGTTAACCGGTGTAAATCGGGTAACTCTAAAGTTGCCATGAATGGTAACTATTGATTCAGGTTAGGTGAAGCATACCCAGGATACGATGGAATTGCCTGAGCAGTTGGTCTTTGCATACTAGCATAATGTAATTGATGCTGGTACGACTGATACGATTGGTGGACATGACCACTGTAAAGTGGTTGATTTTGACCGTTTTGAATGTACGGCTGTCCACTGTTCGCAAAGATCTGCTGCTCAGAACCTTGGTACACTTGTTGGAACTGTGGTTGTTGGTATTGCACCAGCCACGGTTGTGAAGCCATGTTCTGTTGTGCTATACTAACCGTTGGACCAAGGTGTGGGGTAATTGTACCCATTTGGACCTGTGTCGTCCCACCAGTTGGCGATTGCGGCTGAGTCACAGGGTCAAGGGGCTGTTGCATTACAACCTGAGAAATCTGAGGTTGACACACAACAGGCAGTGTTTGAACTTGCGACACTGTCACAATAGCCGGTGTGGTAGGTATATTCGACACAGGTACGCATTGTTGCATCGAATATACAACCCTTGGTTGTTGGGGTAGTATAGGTACCCAACCACTTGACGTAACTCCAGTATAACCTGAATACTGTTGTGAACTCCCGTATGGATATCCTCCTAGAGGGGGAAATGAAAGGGCATACTGCCCCCCATACGGTGGTAGTCCGGAACTCAAGGGGATTGTCTGCCCTTGGGGACTGGATTGCCCAAATTGACCTCCAAATGGGTCAATTTGTCGAGTCTCAACATAAGAGTTGTCGGATATTATTCCGGAGGAACAAATAGGAACGGACCATACTGTCGAAATAGTCCCTGGATGGACTCCTTCTAGCGGTTGTGAGCTAGTCGGGATAGATGGTACGCCAGCAAACATTGTCGGAGTGACAGCAGGGAGTTCTGCTGTCACTGTGTCGGTCGACACAGTCCTGGATGTTGACGATTGTTCAGACATTTTGAGTCTATTCAAAAGATTACCTAGCGATTCTACAGGAACTTCCGCTGGTGGTGGACCAACTTCTGATGCCGAAGGAAATAGAGTGACCCCGACTCTAAAATGTGTTGGAGTACTTGCTTGCGGATCTTCTACAATTTCCTCTATCGCAATCAAACCAGGTGGAAGGGGAATACCGTCAGGTCCGTAAAATATTTCTAGTGCCGAAGAAGGGGTTGAATCGACAGCGACAGATGTTTGAGGGGCAAGACTCTCTGAACCGGTTGCTGATGGAACTGGTTCAGTAACACAAGTATTTGCTCTCAGACTAGGATCAGTATCACTGTCCCTCTGTGGCTGTTGAACTTCTTCTGTAGAGGCAGGGTTTCCAGAAATGTTTGGAGTAACCGGAATCTCAGATGTTGTTGGAACACTTGTTCTAACTTTAATGGGAGATTTCGAACCGGTTAAACGAGTTCGCTTTGTCCGTACTGTTTTCGATTCCGGAGACAAAGACGGTTGACTCGTAAGTCTCTGCGAACGACGGGGTTTCAATTGACTTTCTTCCACGATTGTGGATTACTCGATCAACTAAAATAAAAAAGGGAAAGTGTGTTTCCGAATTAAATGAATTTTTTAGACGCTTTAGACACAACTTACTTTTTCAATTTTAAAGAGTCGAGAAAAAGCAAAAGATGACTCTAGTCTCCTTCGATTTTTAATGAGCCTGAAGTGACAAGTGCTCAGATGGACCTTTTCCGTTAAGGAGTCTGAAAAGGAACGAAAGGGACTGCTCTGGAGTTCTAGGTAGAGGGTGTGCCAAACCAATCGCAAAACCGCAAAATACTTTTTAGGGTACGGGCGGTCAGTCTTCCCGAATGCTGTGTTCAGTGCATTGCGATCAGTAGGGCGGCCGACACGACTTCCTATGGATAAAGGTTTTATGCCTATAGGGGTCTCCCAATATATACTCGACGGTACGTGGGAGCACAGTCCGTACTAGCACTTATTGTCTCTCAGGAGGAATCACCCAACCATCAGTGAGGAAACAGTTACCAGGTTTTACGACGCCAGAACACGTCTCTATCCTAGACCTCTATGTTGTGCGTTAAGTTACAAAGCGTTGTTAAGTTCATTCAATTTATTTTAGGTTGATCTTTCTTAGAAGTTTGCCTTTTTGGATCACCACGATATGTAGATATAATTCCTAAATGTAGTCTAAAGATGATAAGAAAGCTTTTGTATCTTTTCAACAATGAAAATCCTAGCTACAAGGGGAAAAGAAAGACACAATCTTTTCTCAAAGAGCATAGAGCACACTGTAAATGCACTTTTCCTAAATCAATCCATACAAACTATCAAAATGCAAATGCACATATGCATGTATTTGTTTTCACTTTCTTAATATTGATGCCTAAAAAGAAAGTTGTTGTACAAATTTGAATTTGATTTCAAGTGAAAAACACAAACAAGCTTCTTTCGAAATCAAAAAAGACGATTACGACACTTTATGATTTTGAAGTAAATACTTGTTTCGACACTAGAAATTCACAAATTCAAACCAATAGACAAAAGTAAAAGCGTAATCAGCTGTCAACAGCAAACAAACTTACTCCTAAGATCAAAACGACACTTACCACAGGTCTAGATCTAAGGGCGACAGTATGACTAGTTTACTTTCGTAATGGGAAACTGCAAATGATGTAACAAATGCACAAAAACAAATACAGTTTCTTTTATACAACTGAGGCGGAGTTGAGGCAAAGAAAAGGGGTTTCAGATAGGTACACACACTGATAACAGGCTGCAAAAAACAGAGATAAAACTGAGCAAAAAGAAGCAAAGAACCACAGCTGCACAAGGCAAAGGCTGATCAACGCACCCCTTGCACAGAGAAACTGAATTGCAGCGCAGGTAGCCCTCTTGGGACCTACGTTGAAATGCAGAACCTCTTCACAGAGCCTGCGCTGAAGTAGAAACGAGAATTGTCTCCGGGTTCTGGGTCACAGTTTGCAGTTTAATCTATGGTTTTTGGCCGGATAAAAGCTATCAATAAGGTACAATTAGAGGGATGATTTAAAGGAGGAATAAGAGCTATCACAAAGATCTGTTAGAGCACTTGTGGATCAGCTGTTCAGATCATAAACAGGCCCAGCGAATGGACTAGAGTAGCAGATCTCTACTTTGCATTTGTAAATGGCAAATGTAGTTTGATTCGGCACTCCTGAGTTTATGAGATGAACAACAATAGAAACACAAATAAACTAACTAGATACGATCCCCAGTGGAGTCGCCAATTTGTTGTTGGGAAAAGTATCCATTCAGAATGCCCCTATCCCACTCTAAGGTGTGACAGTGCCTTAGCAACAAACAAGGAAAACTATTTTCGTATTCTTCTTTATGAAATGTAAACAAAGAGGAAGGATGTAACTAACCTGTGTCTTTCACTAGTTTGTTGATCTAATCGCTCTCTCCTTTGTTCGCTTCCCGCTACCTGCTCTCTCACTGGTCCAGCTTCATCAAGTTCCTACAAGATCACAAGAGAGGAAAACTACACAAACATAGATTTACATTCATAACTAGTTTAGGATCAGATTTAAACTAAACATGCAAATATAACAAAACATCATTGATATACAAGCATATAGGAGAAACTCAAATAGTTTTATTGATATGATAAGAAAGTCCAAGAGGAGATACAACCAAGTGAGTCCCGATCCAGCATCTACCTCCCAGCAAAGGAATCCCTTCCTCTCCTCCAACAAAGCATAAATCACCCAATGCACTAATCTCAATCTCAAACCAACAGCAATTCTCTGCAAAGTACAAAATTCCAGCCTCCTGGATCTCTGGTTGAGGGATCCATATATAGATGTAAGCAGAGAGGATGAGTCAGCTTATGTTTTGACTTGTGGCTTCTCTCTGTCAGTTCTTGCTTCCACTTGGAGGTTAAGAGCCTCTTACTCATCACTAGTCGAATTCATTGAGGCAAGTGTCATTGGAGAAGATTCTGGAAGCTTCCAGTGTCTTTCCACCTCGTTGAATGAGCTTTCCATTTGTCATTTCCCGCTCAACGCACCCTGGTATTGCATTCACCTGCGTTGCAACGCACCTAGCCAGTGTATTTGGGTGCTTTGCAACGCAGGCAGCTAGTGGAACCTCTGAATTGATCCTGATTTGACTAGTTTTGGGCAATTTCTGGTGGAGAACTTCTGGGAGAAGCTGTCATTTGTTGACCTTGTTTCTTTAGGAGCTGGAACAACATCATTAGGGACTTAGGATCCCTTGGTTTATGGACATTTCATGCTTATAGCTGTAAGGCACAAAAATGTCTATAGCACATTTGCAGGAAAAATCTGGTGTTTCCTAAGAAGTTTTCCCAAACTTCACTTGCTACCCAATTTTGTACATTATTTCCTGTCATTTTTGGTCTCATTTCCAATACTTGGGTGTGCATGGCATAAAAGAAACCGGAAATATGCTAATATTTCACTTCATAAATGGTAATATAAATTATAATACCTTTACTATACATTCATGATAAACTAAAGGTGCAGTGCAGAAAATCTCTACAAAATGTACCATGAATAATAAAGTTCAAAGTTACACAATGTCTAGGTTTAAACAATTATCCAATGTATACGTTCAAATCTTCAAGGGACCATGTCTATATATGTCCCCCAACAGTCTTTTCTATCATTATAGCTTTATTTGTTCTGGGCGAATGTATATATGTTCCCAACACTCTTTTCTATAATTATAATTTTATTTGTCTGTGATGATGGGTGAAGTGTCCACCCAAAATTGCACATTCTGAAATATCATATACAATTTATTTCCACAAATGTTATGCATTATCATGACTAGCTGTGAAAACCTAACACTCAGATTTAACATCCATACCAACTTTCATGCCATTTAATTTTTAACACATTTAGTTGATAAAAATCCAATACAATACATCAGTCAATGTATGGTTATGCTTAGTAAAGGACCAGGTGTTGCCCAAAGGTTTGTAAGGCTTTCGATAGTAGGCTAGTAGCATATAAAAGTAATCACGAAATTTTATACTGTAGACCAAATTTTAATATCCATACTAAATTTGATGCCATTATATTTTTAACACATTCATTAGTAAAAATCTAGGACAATGCATCAATTAGTGTCCAACTATACTAAGTAGTAAATACAACTCTTAAATTGTTAACCAATAATAAACATAAGATTACCAAGGAATATAACTCTATGCAACAGAAAGACATCATCATGGACCCATGGAGTATGAAATACCTGTATGTTGGGAAGGCCATTCCTAATACTGAAGAAATGTCAAGATCTAAACTGATAATTACAACTTTTTCTTCAATAACATGGCATGCCTCATTAATTACAAGAAAAAAAATCATCTCCATTATTTCTTGATCTGTGATGTTTGTGATTTGCTATGAAAATATACATAAATTTAATTAAAATGTATGTTTTCTCAGGAGTTCATTGCTATTATTTTGGAAAATTCAAGGGACATTTCATTGTTGTGTAAAGTGTACCTTGGTGGGAGGCAAAATCCCAACAAGATTGAGAGATCTATCCAGATATTACTTCAATTTTGGTGCAGGGTTCTCCTTTCGTGAGACATAGTAATTATAGTATCCCTTCCCATTGCTTTCACATGTCAATGGATTTTTCTATTATATAGCATTTAAAATTTATAGTGCATTCTATTAGGTTTTTCTAGTGTATATCATTTGAAATGATCAATGCACTCAAGTAGATACATATTCTATGGAACTTGAAACCTTTACTTTCAAGCTGCTACCATAAAAATAATACAATCCAAAGGAATATCTATGCCTTTGGATTTGCTAATATATATGCCTTTGGATTTGCTAATATCTATGCCTTTGGATTTGCTTTATCCCATGCCCTAGAATTCAATTCCTCGAACAAAATCTTTGGCTATAAAGGCCTATTTATTTTCATATCACACTTCTATATTATTTATAACTTGGGAACTGCTAGATGATTGATGTTATCTCATTCAACTACATTTCAAATGCCAACCCCATTACATATATTCTCAATAGTATTCCAACACCTTCATCTTCACTACCCTTACAACAACATGGTGACCATGCAACTCATGGTGGTTCCCTTCCTCAACCATGGGAAACCAGAGCATAAATTTCTCACTTTTTGAATTTCTTTACTTGTCATAGACTTCAACTCACTCTAATGTTTTAATTTCTAATATCTATTTTTCAAACTAGGCACATTACCTATTTTGTCAACATTATTATATGAATGTTATAATTCTTTCGTCATGATGACCTAATTATTTTCATATTCTACTTCATTCTATGTGGTTTATGACTTCGTAACTGCGAGATCGTTGATATTATCTCATTCCACTACATTTCTTATTCTACTTCATCCTATTTGACTTTTAACTTTGTTGCTTCTGTATGGTTAATTATTGGATTCAAAGTCTTGAGACTTGTACTAAGTGGTTGATGCTCTAATCTACTATGAATCACATTTCTAACTTCTTCAGAATTTAGTATTTAGATTTTCTGTACTAATAGCAATGAAATGTATGTTTTCCGCAATTAGTTTAGTTTTTTGCACCTTTCTGACTATTATGCATTAAAACTTATAAAAATATGTGTGTGTCTGTTTGTGTGGGTACAAAATGCTCTCAATAATGCTTCACTACCAACATTTTTTAGTGGAGGACTACTCCCTTCTTTGCTCCGCTTTTTGGCAATATTGCAATGAACTTTCAGCCATTTCAGAAGTCTTACCTCTATTGCTTTTGTACTTAAGTCTTTATGAAGTTTAATATGGCTCAAAAAAAATTATTTCATGATTTTGGCTCTCGATAAAGCATATTTGGGGCCAATATATGTAGCTTAACTTCCAAAGCAATTTTTGTACCATTGGAAGAAAATTCAATATCATTTCTCGAATTCAATAGTATTTCCTCTGTTTTATAATAATGATATTCATTATTCAATCTTTAATTTTTCAAGCAAGTCAACGTAAATACAAAGCCTAACATGAGGGGTTTGAATTGCCAACCTTCAAAGGTCATATTTCTCCTATGAATGGTCTTACTTTAGACATTATCCTAAAAATTGGCTTGGGCCCTTAGTATCTCAAAGCGACTTGCAACAAATGTGAAATTTGATTCAGGTAAAGGATCCAAACATACCTAAATGCTTATCATCATACATTAAATTCATGATCTGTGAAGCATATACACGATCTGGATAAGCTTCTAACCATATTTTTCCAACTACAATACCAGTTTGAAAACCACCAAGATATACCATCCTGAAAATACACCATTAAAAACTGATGAGTCACATTTCTCTCAAAATTCAATGTGAATAAAAATAGCAAGTGGTTCAAAATGGAAAGCAATACATAAATGGACCCATAGGCATTCCAAAGCCTTTGACCACAACACCAATTCTGTAAGGGTCTACACCAAGATCAATAAGCAAATGTGCACCCATTCCATAGGGGGAAAATACTCGGTTCACTGCAAATCCAGGTGAAATTTTCACCACAACTGACACCTTTTTTAAACATTTTTGAAAGCCCAAACAAGTCTGTTATGGTTTGAAAATACGTCTTATTAGTTCACACTATCTCAAGCAATCACATGACATGCACAAGAATTCATCCATTAAGGAACATCAATGTCAATTTACCAACACAGGAGATAATGCATCACAAATATGTTAACACAATTATAATAGAGCTCCAAATCTAAAAGAAATTACTTCATTGACATACTTTGGAAAGAACACCAATGGCTTGAATATCCATTTATCTTATGTATTTTACTTTCATTAGCTAATAACCACTTTTTCTTTAACTTCTCGGTTAAGGTGCCTTTCTTCCATGAAAAACAAACATTTAACACTTAAATATGGCTAAATGGCACTCAAACTAATTAGAAACTAAGAAAAATAAACCCTGAAATGGAAAGCTTATATTTTTTCATTGGTTTGAGCATTACCCCTCATGTAGGAATAACAAAGATTAGTAGACTATCCCCTCAAATAATTTTTATAGTTTAAAACGAATCAAAACTGAGTTATTTTCACATTTTCCAAATGCAAGGAAAAAAAAAAGTGTCTCAAAAAGAAAGCTTTAGACAAGATCTAGGGGGGGTGAGAAACCTTAAGAAATTTAAATTTAAATTCATATCTACTAAAGACAAAAATAGGTTAAAGGGACTAGTGATTACAACCAACAATGGTGGCTAAACGAAAATAGAGGGTTGTGAAAGATCCCCTAAAACCCTATAAGTTTCCAAATACAGTTCCTTTTCAAAACCATCCTTTATTATGAGTTTTGACATTTTCCTAGACAAAATAGGTAGGACTTCTACCAAATAAAATGTGAAGTTTAAGCATGAAATTTGTTGAGAAATATAGGGCATGAATAGTTAAAACATTTCTCTACTTGATAATTGCTTGTGATATACTTTTACTTCTTAGCTTATAGCCTTTTCTTCATTATGTTATTATTGTGTTATTTTCATCAAGACAATTACCAATATGCACAATAAAAGACAAGTGACACAGTATGTAGGTTCTTCAGCCAAGGCCAAAATCTCTCCCCTATTGAGAGGAAAACCTGATCAAAATTATTCTTCTAGATCTTCAATTGATGAGTACCAAGACCCTGACAAAGACCCTTGACTCTAGTATCCTCCCAAGAAACTTGTCACTAACCTTGATGCTCTTCTTCTTCTCTTTCTCGACTTTCTTCTTGATCTCGAACTGCTCCCCTCAGCTTCTTCTAGAGAAACTTGGTCTTTATTCTTTACACTACTTCTTCTCGACTTCTCCTAGAGAATATCTGTCTCTAGTCTTCACACTGCTTCTTATCGACTTATCCTAGAGAATCGCAGTCTCTAGTCTCTAGCTCGGTCACCCATAACAAGTATCCTAAAAGAACCCTTTCTTCGCTGACTCCAGAAGAATCCTTCCTTCGCAATTCCCAGAAGTAACTCTCCTTTGTTTTCCCTAGAAGAAATTCGTCTTCGTTATACCCAGAAGAATCTCTTCTTTGTTATGCCCAAAAGAATCCTTCTTCGCTTACTCAGAAGAAACTCTCCTTATCACTTATTCACACTTCTCTTTGTAGCCTTCTTCTTCATACTTCTTCATCGAATTCTTGTCGAGTTTCTTGGCTCTAAGTGAGGCCGAGGGTGGCTATATATAGACTTCATTGCATGTCCTTTCGACCGACATGATCACAAGTAGTTAGGTCAACTTCTTCTAGCATGTTCTTCCATCGTTGTATGCTGACTTGAAGAGGAAAAGTAACAAGGTCTTGGAGGATACTTTACATAGACAAGACTGGACTATTACAAAGTGTAACATGACTTCACTATATGACAATGACTCTATCATTTTATGTCTAGATGACAAATAATTCCTAAAGACTCTCAATGAGAGTCTTGACTCAAAAATAAAATCTCTTGCTCATGAAACCCATGAAGCAAGCAATACAGTAAATTTATTTTTCTTCTTTACATCTCATTTCATAAAATCATAATTACATGTCATTATGAAGACCAAACCTAGTTACACTTTTCAATAAAATTTATCAAAGAAAAGGAAATAAAACAACCAAAGAAGTTTTTGAAGTAATAGTTCCCCATTCATATTCTTACCAAGTCCAGAGTGGAGAATATTTCTAACGATTTTCATCATGATTGCATAAATACATAGAGCATGGGATCTACAAAGAAACAATTATCATGCATGATCCACATGCACATGTTTAAAAAGTAGGTGAGAAGTCTGAAGTAAGAGCTACTTGTGGAGGGTTGACTTATAGATTTTGAAATGGAATTCAAGGTTAATTTTAAGGGACTTGAACCTAGTCATATACTTTGATTATTTAAAATATCAAAGGATATTTTAGAATAAGTTTGTAGTTCACAATTGCAGTAGGGAGTCATTTCTATAATGAAATAAATATGCAAAAGTTGTCCACGTTTCAATGAATGAATGAATACAATTATCCATGGCATCAACAAAGGAAGTTGTGAATAGCATGTGGTATGTTATTTCAAACATATATAAATAGGTCATTTGATAAAAGACATTAGAGTTGGTAAAAGTATGAAAACATTTGCAACCACCATCAATAATTATTTGGAAGTGGGCAGGTTGACTTGACACTGGACAGGGGCAAAGCAACACTCAAATGGTCATGATCATTTTCATATGAACCAAGTACAAGTTGAAAAGAAAATTTAATCAATGGAATGTAGACCCAACCAAGATGCAAAAGCCCAATATATATTGCAATGAGTCAACCACCATATTATGCCATGCATTTCAGGATTTTCCACACACAAGGACAAATATCCTCAAGACACTAAACATAGAATTACACACAATGTATCAATTCCTTAGTATCATAAGAGGAATATATGCTTCCAAATATTCTATAGCATTGATTATGTCGAGTCCTATTGAAATTTTTACATCACAATTATAGATTATTAGGAAGTTCAGTATTAAAAGAAACACACAATCTATAAACCATAGAATATAGGGCATAAGTTTATCAAAACAATGCATAAGAGCAACAAATGAAGTAAAGAGCCTACCTTGTATAGCAAATTAGAAAAACAGATAGATATGAGTGGCTTAAATAATGTAACAAAACAGAAAAGAAAACTCTTCATTAGAACCTCAAACTTGAGAAAATTCTTGAAATCATTTTTAATTATTTACCTTTCATACTACAAAGATAGCACATCAACTGAGCATTATTAAGCATTCACTTGTCACTTGTGAATGCACGTGTTTGCATCAAATGTGCCACAACTCTGTGAAGTTTATAATATTTTTGGTGCACAAACCTATATGAGCCCCCCAACTTGTATATAAAAACTTTAAAAGATCATTTTTTTGCAAGATTTATCGATGGACCAGCTGACACAAAATTTCTAGAATCTGCAATAGAAACATAACCCCCAACGCAGAAACCTGTAGTTAATGTTCATAAAATTCAATCAATGTTTTCATAAGGATGCATAAGAAATGATCATTTAATCAATTGAATAAGATGAAGGACTCCATGCACACCTGTTCATTGAATATCAAAGAGGAAGTCTCCCATATAAAACTAAAAGAAATAACAACATCAAGTTTGAAGAGTAGAATAACCCCATAATGTATTGACCAGTAACTATAATGCATACCAAGAACATGATATGCATGCAGTTAACCTTACCTACAGTCAATATTAAACATGGAAAACTAACATGATTCTATAACATACCTGCCAGTAACCCTTTCGAGTAACAAGTGTATATTGATGTTCACCCTTGAAGTGTTTAGGATCAACACTGCCAAAGATTATCTCTCCTCCAACTTCCTCATCTGCATTCCTATTCATTCAAAATGAAAAGACTGGTTCTTTGACAAGGCCTTGGCTAACCATGTTATAACCTATTCAAAGCAGAAAGAGTATTTCATCCAAATAAATATATTTTGCAGAGTAATTTACCTAGATTGTTAGAGAAGCAAACACTATCCTTTAGAAGCCAACAAAATGACTCAATATTGGCTAATTATATAAGATAGGCCTCATACTTATGAAATGACAGCTTTCTAAAAATATAACAATAATAGTATATTTTAGAGATAAGGCTTCTCTATGCTATCTACTAGTTCAACTTTCATTGTCTTGGAATATATAACCAACATGGGAGTCCCTTGAAAATCTTAATAAAGAAAGAAATCTAGGATAAAAAAAATTCCACTTTGGTGTTGTAGACAATTCGAGATCTGAATCCTTTGTGGGATGATCTAGACATATTTAAGTTGAACCATCCCAAATTATCCAAACCTTGGTCAGTGAGGAAATAAGCAGCATACAATAGAGCAAAAGAACCCTTATTGGTTCTCCTTGGTTGAGAAACAAAGAACAAGATCATGAGCTCAAAAAATAGGCAAGGAAATATAGGATGGTAGAGGGGCTACACAGAGGACACTTCACAATGCACCACTTTGTTGCATATCTCAATAGATATTAATCATGATGCAACAAAGGGGAGTGCCAATCATGACAAAAGAGGATCCAATTGGTGTAGGAAGCAACTCAAGTGTGGGGGTTCAAATCCAATGCGAGGAATTTGTCAGGCCATCATGATCGAGGTTTCCAGCATCCAACAACACCTCAAAGTACTAGCCTACGGTTTCCCCTAGGCAACAGGGTTGGAGGCAGATTTATTCAGAGTTGGGGAGGATTACACTATATAATTTTTCTTGTTCTACAGATGAAGAAAATTCAATCTGTGACTGATGATTGGGGAATTAAATCACTTGAGATTTTGAGTATTAAGAGTTGAGGAGGATTACATTTTATGTTTTGAAAATGTAGCCAACTCAATATGTGATTGAAGGTTGGGGAATAAAACCAGTTGAGAGCTTGACTATGATTCCATATAAGAGTAGAACCATCCCCTTAGCAGTTCATTGACTAATATCGGAGGGTAGAGGTTTCCTTGGGAGATTGCAAGTCAACAAGACCAACAAACAAAACCATATATGAAGGAAATTGTGTAGTCTGCAATGCCTGCCACCCATCTCTTGTAAGGGCCAAGGTTTAGGAGCTGAGAAAGGATGATAAAGAATGGGGCTCCTCAATACAATTGTGGGAATGAAATGGGTTGTATAAGATACGATGAACGGAATGACAAAAGAAAATATTTGTAACACAAAGAGACAAGAGAAAAAATATTGATTATGTCTCGGCACAAAAGCAAGAAATTTTGGTTGATACTTGGCATTGGGACATTGTTTGGAGATGACAACAAGTGTCAAAAATTACACACAATGTGGCTTTCTATCCCAACACAACAGACTGCAGAAAGTTTCCATGGTGGAAAGGAGTCATAAACCCTTTCTCCCACACACTTCATCAAATTGATGTTTGTAGATTCACTTCATGACTAAGTACATCCTTTGCTAAGATTGGAATCAACCAACTTAAAAGTGATGGGAAACAAATTATTCCTCCAACAAAGATTTAAAGTCAATTTTGGAGACTGCCTTGTCACCGATCAGAAAATCGGGACCATAAATGAACATTTATTTTTTAATTTTCTTTATGTGTCTGTTGTCACAGGCACATCATAGATCCACTACTTATATCTAATATTTAGATCTATGTTTTACATGGGAAATAGGAATCTAGATCCTACTGATTTTCACACAAAAAAAATTTCTAGAACTTGTTTACTTGGAGAAAAATCCAATACATCTAAAAGCCTTAGTTAGGTTTTGAAATTATGAAGCTATGGACAGTTTTAAAAATGGGAAGCTTCCTCAGTTCCATTTGAGTTGGATCATATGAACTTGTTTAAATTCCTCATTGTACATCCTTCTAAAAGCTTAATGTATATTAATGAAAGTTTCCTTAATTATTAAAAAATTCCAAGCAAAAGAAAAAAAAATTACACATTTTAGAAGGTGAACCTAAGCTAGTTCATGATTGCAGTCGAAGAAGATACTCACCAGACTAGAACAAATTTGTCAACTGCAATTTCTTGAAATCCAATGTTATTGGGAAAACTAGTGTCCATTCAGAGCTACTAGTCCCACTAAGATGAGTAGCTATCTCAGAAACAAACAAACTAAGGTTACTTGTGTTTTCCTTTATGAGAGATAGATGAGAGAGAAGCAGAGAGTACCAACCTCAGTCTTTCGCTAGTCTCCTTGCTTGTTTCCTCTCTCCCTTGATAGAGCTTTTGCCACTCCTTTCTCACTTGTCCCGCTTCAAAGAACACCTGTTAGAGTCAGTCTTGTCAGTCCTCCGTCAGAGATCAAAACTCTTTTTGCATTTCATTTTTAGGTGTCTCGCTCCATTCACTCAGCTGCATTCCGCTAGGGGCATGCCATAATCTGACGGAAGGGTCTTGTCATGTATCTGCTGGCTTGTGTCTGATCATTAAAGTTCATCAAAATTCATCGAAATCAATGTTTCAGTCATTCATAGTCATGAATGGTCTTTTGGGCAGCAAAAGAGTTTTTTTTGTTAGAGTTTTTTAAGTCTAGGGTTTTGTCGATCTAGTCCTCAAAAGGCTAGCAGATGCATTAGGGGTTTCGAATCAGTTTCCATTGCAAAATCCCATCGTCAATAATGCTGAGAATGATTCTTCTTCAAAACTCTGTTTTGAAGAAGGAATCGTCAACATTGTTTTTGCAATGAATATGTAACTATCAAGGCTCCTTCATGTTGTGAAATTCTTCAAGCGCAGCCCTGGTCTCCTTTGCCGAATCCAATGATAGCTATCCTTTCACAAAAAGACCAGAGTTTTGTCATTCAGTCAAAGATTCAAGTGGGAATAAAATAGAGTTCATTGGAGAAGTGTCAAAGTCTACAAAATTAGAAAGAGGTTTGCCAAATGAAAAATCAAAATGCATTGATATTTCTAAGTCCAAGCCCCATTTTCACGCAAGAGTTATCAAAGCAGCCAAAGTGAAATGTGGAGGAGCAAAATTGAGTTTGAAAGCCGAAGATGTGGTGAAGACAGTGTGCGCGGCGCATTGGCTGAGTGGCGTGACGCACTGGGCGCGCGCGGCGCATAGGGCAACTTTCCGCCATGTAAAATTACACAGGCGCGGCACACATAGACGACGCGGCGCACTGGGTTGTGCGCGCGGCGCACTGAGCCAAAAAATAGATTTCACTCTACCTTCGAAGAAATTTCATTGCCTTTGCTCCCATTTGCCTCGAGTGGGTCGATCGACCACCATGTTCTAGATGTGGATTCGACACTGATCGCGATGGTATTGATGATGGTACTATTGAGGATCTTCAATTTGGTGGAAATACGATTGAACGGTTTAGGTGCAAAAAGTGTTCAGCGACTACTCACTTTCCTCGCTACAATGATCCACTGAAAGCTTGTGAAGACCAAGAGAGGACGCTATGGAGAGTGGGAAAATTGCTTTACATTGTATTGTAGAACATTTGGTTATCAAGCTTGCCTGGTTTTCAATCTCACAGATCATTTGTGGACGGAGCATTTCTATGATCATCTTGGCCGATGGATGCATTGAGACCCTTGTGAAGGTGCATTTGACCAACCATTATTATATGAACAGGGCTGGAATAAATAGTTGAATTATACAATTGCACTCGCTAAATATGGAGTATATGATGTGACAAAAGCTACACAAGGAAATGGCATAAGATTCTGCGTCGACGTCTTGTCACTTCAGAAGCTAATGTGAAAGAAGTAATTAGTAGTTTGACGAAGAAAACTCACAGATGCTTCTCTCCAGTTGAAAGCTGGCTGCACTTGAAAACCGTGATAAGAGAGATTTGGAAGAAATGGAAAGATCAAATTATCATGAAGAATTTTTATGTTCATTATCTGGACAGCAAAGCGGTAAGTGGAAACGAAAAGACGGATGAGTCAGTCAAAACAGGTGTGTGGTGCATTGGCTGACTAGCACGGCGCACTGGCAAGGCGCAGCGGATTGGGCGCCTCCGCGTAGTGTAGTTTTACATGAGCGCGGCGCACATAGCCAGGAAGCCGAAGAGTCGCCCAAACTCACTACAATCGCCCAAAAAACGCGTGGATTTGCCAGTTGGGATAATTCATTGACACGTTTTCCTCTTTATTAAAGGCAAATGTTACGTTCAAAACCATTTTTATAAAGAATTAGTTTTTATCAAATGTGGAAGGAAAGTGAAACGTCAAAGCACCGAACGCCTAAATTTAAACGTAGATATCCACCGTGGCAGAAATATATGATTCGATTGCCTGTGTTTATCTTCAGTTATGACATCTACGCTACAGGTGTTTCTTCCTCGTGGGTTATCAAACAGATTCCAAGTGTAATGCAGCTCTTCCTTTGAAGATTATTCGGATTTTGTTCTCCATCTTTAGTTTTTAGTTTTGAAGCTGTTGTAACAGCTCCTCTGTCTGTCGATCTATATTCTGACAAATTGAGTCTATTTATGGTATTGAAAAATCATTTGTAAAGGTTGGAATTTCTGAGAAAAGGGGGAGGAAAACCCAGCGTAAGCATTGGGCATTTTTGCCTAGAAATTAATAAGATGATGCAGCTCTGATTTATGAGATTCATGTGGTGTAAGTTTAGCATCTGTCTTGTCTCTCTGTTTCATATGTATTCTGTTATGTTTTACTGTTCATTCATGATCATTTCCTGTTGAATGCTTTTAAGGAAGAAAGGTAGAATCCAGTTTACTACTCTACCTTGGGAAGGCATTCATCCTCTGTGTGTCTTCGTCTATCTAAAAAGGATTCATCACCTATGCCCTTTTCAGCCTCTCAACTGTCTTTTCACCCCATATTATTTCAAATTTGATTGCTTAAACTTCCTTCCTATCTTGCCTCATGAAATAATCTGTCTTTGATTTAATTTCTCAGCATGTTGTTTCTTTGTCCCATACAGCCCAGAAAATTCATGCCATTCAATAAATTTCTTCTTTCATATCTATTTACTAGCCTAAAATCAGTTTCCTATTTTAAGTCATCTCAGACCCTATTGTTTATTTTAACTGAGTGTGACCTGGAGAGAGCCCTTTCCTGTTCTGGTAGGGCTAGCTACCAGACTGAGTGTGGTTTGTGGTTACCCTAAATTTTACCTTCCTTCAGCCTAAGGCAGATTTAGGCTCTAACATATGGGACACAAATGACCCTTCTGTACATAAAAGGGAACAAAAACAAATTGGAAATGACCCTTGAAAAAGGTTATATTAAAGTCACATGTGGTCCCCCTATCACAAGTGGGGGTATGGTAGACTAAACCAAAGACCTAATACACCCAAAGACTTATAAAGGTGTATCTACCATTCCTTGTTTCTATGGTAAACAATATATTGATGAGATCGGAAGAGAATATCATATCATAGTGAAAGAATGTAACATTGATCTTAAGCATAACAAAACAACAAACGTAATCTAGCCAAGCACTTGGAAAATATCAAGTACCAAGTTTGCTTAGATGATGTGAGAATCATCACCAAATTTGATTACTATGTGAAAAGGAAGATCAAAGAGTCCATGGAAATAGAGAAAAATATAAATAATTCAATAAAGAGGATATATTTAAACTTAGTTATAAGTGGAAACCTGTTATACACTTACTCCACAATAATAACCATGCATAAATTGTTATGATTATATTGGTTGGGAAGTGTATAATGCTAATTATTATGGTAGTTTGGCTATATTTTTATTGAGATAAAAGCGAAGGTTAGGAGATCATTGGATAGTGATAATAAATATATTGTTTTTAAATAGATAAGTGTGGTTATTATTATAAATTTCAAGATAAAATGATGAAAGCTACATTTAAGACTTGATGAAGGATTCTAACCTAGTGAAATATATGTGAAAGAACACAAACTTCTTTCAAAACCGCAAATTTAGACGATGTTCTCTGATATGGTTAAGGATGTTTTAGGCAGGTTAGAGGAATGAAGTGGAAGGCTAAGTCTTTCTATTATTTTTTAAAATGATTATGAGGTGTTTCTGGGACAAGAGTTCATGCAGACAAAGAAGGTAGTCACCTTTTTGCACTTAGACTATTTGATTATCTTTTCATGCCCAACCCCACACTTGGTGCCTATTGTGAGTAGAATGATGAGGGTAGGTGCACAAGTGTCTTCCTTGTGACTCATTAATAGAGGAAATTAGTGAATCATGGGGACATACATGGACAAGACAAGAAGTAGTTGAATTACCTAACACTACAAATTGAGAGACATTGGCAGTATTAAAGTGGTGCACTGATAAGCTTGAGGATCTCTTGGAGGACACGATTATATCTATGGAGATGCTAGATGATGCACATGACTTTCATAGTAAGTCCAGATGAAGACTGGGGACGATGGAGTATTAGAAGTATTTTAGGACCAGATAGGTGAATAGATCACATACTAATTGTGTGATGAGGTGCATTTTCAACCTTAATATAGGCATGCCAAAGAGGAATTTGGATTGAGCACAAATATTCTTGGGGGTGAGTGACCATACAATCAGGAACTTAAGTGGATCGTGGAGGATTTTGATGGAAAAATTGGTTCAAATGTGCCTCTCCTCATGTATTTGGTAGAGAGGTATGATAGAGCTTCCCAAATCATGGTGGACCAATTTAAGCATGGATAGGATGACTCATGTAACCATCTCACTTCATCTTCACAATACACAACAACATGGTGGCTTGTGACCACAAAGGTGAGAGTGAGCCTATCTGAGGTATCTTGAGGGGAAGGTGTTAAGACTGAGTTTTATATATTATAGATTGAGGATTTATGAGGGTTGAGCCAATGTGGAGAGAAAGAAGTGTGTTTGTATGGTGATGTCAATTCTTACGAACATTGGTGTGTTGGCATTATGGCTCTAGTGTTGTCCTTGATGAAAACCTACTCTAATGTCTACCCTATATTAATGATTGATGCTTTCATAGATTATTTGAATTTATGTGCATAGTGCATGTCTGATATACTTGATCAGAGTAGGATAGTATGGTTGAAGGAAGATGTCCTATCAGTATATCTCTTGTTTATCAACAGAATTGATGTAGGTCTTGGATGGAGGATATTTCCTCATGATTATAAAGGTATTGCAGGTGTTCTATTCATTACAAAAGTGTCTTGATGATTGAATATGGGTTGCACAACACTCTTAGGAAATAATCTTGCATAATACTCTCAGGAGATACTCTTGCACACACTCTTGCACAATACTCTCAGGAAATACTCTTGCACACACTCTTGCAAAATACTCTTAAGAAATAAGTGCACAAATGTAGCATGCACAACATGATAAATTTTGACTTCAATAGTTAGTGCATAGAAATTGGTTTACCTTGGGCATGTGGCATGCTAAGGGGTTCACTTATGGATGGATAGATAATTTTGGGTGCACATATAATGTGTCTAATCAAGATGAGGACACAAGCACACACATTGCGTGATAGATTGAAACACACTTCATGGATACACACATCATATGACACACCTGGATGAGGATTTCTAACACACATCATGTAATAGATGAAGATGGGCTCATGGCATTGAGTTTCCACTTAATCAACCTATAGCATATGTGTTTGTGGGATACTAAAGAATAAGCCTAATTTTAGTAGACATTGATAAACACCTCCTAAAATCCTTTCACTAAATGCCCCTTCTCAATACATCATTATAGTAAAATAATTCTTATTTTAGTATATTAAAATAAAAATATGTTTACATAATCATGCATATAGAATATGTTCCATAATAACCCCCAACGTACATATGACTGATAACAAGTGGGAACGCAGGCCCCTCGAAGAAACCTTGTAGGGAAACACTAGATATAGCCCAAACAATGGGTAGCCACTCATCAATCGAGAAAACCATACATGAAAGCCTGCATAAAGGAACCCTTAGAAAAGGGTGCATCTGTCAAATTCCCAAACAACGGGAAACCACTTATCAATCTAGAAAACTAGGCGTGTAGGCCTACATAAAAGAACCCTTAGAAAAGGGTGCATCTCTCAAATGCCAAAATATAAGCATCAAACCATTACAAAACATGTCAAAACCCCAACATATAACCATGAAGAAAATGGCACAAGGCCACCAAAAGATCCACTATGGAATAACCTAGAGAATATCTTATAAGAACCAAAATGATCGCAAAGTCCCAACCATGGCCACCCAATGCAAGACAATAAAAAACACTAGCAGATAAGCAGAGAAAGAGGACTGCAGAGCCCATAGAATCACGACATCATTCACATTGACGAACCCCATCCCTGATTGTCTCCATCATATTGTGCCCTAGCACCAGCTAACCAACACGACAACCCATTGAGGATAAAATGGCATTGGTGATGACGTAAAAAGGAACAAATGCATTTTCTGGTGCCCCTTATTGTGTATAGCTCTTGCCAAAGAAGAGGAGTCTAATATGCTCTTCCTTAGCGAATAACAATTGTCATTATCCTTGCTAACTGCCAAAACGAACCTCGCAACCTTTGGCATCTTCACCATGACCAAACCTACCATTGAGTGATGTGATTGATAGAATTGGGAGGCTAAATATTGACTCATCCCCATCTCAATCAACTGAACAACATGGGCCATCTCATAAAGGTCCTCCAAAATGGCTGACAAAGACACTTTTAAGTGTTCGTCCTGATGAGGTTGGAAAGACAAGAACAAGAAGCTCAACTTGTGATGAAATAAACTCACAAAAATATAGAAAAGATAGATCAATGCCTTAGAAATCAGCCTCTTTGAGGGGGAAACCTCCTTTACATTACACAAATGAACAATTCTTGGATGATACAAATGACAAAACCTCCTTTCTATATATAGGATTCTAAGGGGTCACAATATAATCAAAGTCGGCATAACAATAATAATATAAGGGCACAAAAATAAAAATAGTGGACTTCTATGGGGCACAATAATAACAATATGAGGACAATAGGGGCACAACAATAACAATAAGGACTACAATGCGAATAGTAATGGGGGAATCAATATCATTATAGGGACCTAACATGCCCCTCTCTTTTAAAAAAGTGTTGTCCTCAATGCTTGAGTAGTTCTGGATGCTTTTGTATAAAATTCCCATCCTCCCAAGTGGAATATTCGGTGAGTAAGTTCTTCCACTTGATGAGATACTTTGAAATTGATCGATTTCATAGTTGTCGAGTTCTTTTTTTCATGACTACCTCAGGTTCCAATGTGATTTTTCCTTCCTCATCAAGTTCTGGAAATATTGTTTGAACTAGGAGCTTGTCACCTATAGCCTTATTTAAGTATGAAACATGGAAAAATGGGTGCACTCGAGAAGCTGCAGGAAGCTCCAATTTGTATGTCATAGTACCTATCTTTTGCAACACCTTGTACGGACCATAATACTTTGGTGATAATTTATTATCCTTCTTAGCTTGCTTGAGGGACATTTGTTTATAAGGTTGTAATCGAAGGAATACCCAATCACCTACATCAAAACCTCTTTCGTTGCAATGTTGATATGTTTGTTGTTTCATTCTATTATGCGCCAAAGTGAGGTTATCCTTTAAGAGTTGGAAAACTTGTTGTTGATGCTCGATGTGATCTTCCACTGCTTGAACCTTAGAATTTTCTCTTAAATATGATGTGATGGACGGTGGATGATATCCATAAAGTGCCATAAATGAGGTCATTTTTGCTACAATATGGAAGGAAGTGTTATACCACCATTCAGCCAGAGTTAACCATTTGACCCATTATGTTTGTTTATCAGATACAAAGCAACGAATATATCCTTCCAAACATTTTTTTACTATCTTAGTTTGCCCATCAGATTGAGGATGATAAGATGAGCTATGAGCTAACTGAGTACCAAGACAAGAAAATAATTCTGTCCAAAAATTTCTAGTGAAAATGGGATCTCTGTCGTTTACAATAATCTTTGGGTTCCCATGTATCTTTTGAATTGTTTCCATAAATGCAGTAGAAATTGTACTCGCTTTAAATGGATGAGATAATGCACAAAAGTGTGCATACTTGGTAAGTTTGTCAACTACCACCATGATAACACTCTTTCCTTCAGACTTGGGTAGACCTGTGATAAAATCCATTGAAACCTCCTCCCAACATTGGCTTGGAATGGATAAAGGTTGTAATAGACCTGGGGTCTTAATTGTTTCAACTTTATTTTTTTGGTAAAAAATACATTCCGCCACAAATTTTTGAATATCTAATTTAAGGCCATCCCAAAAAAAACCCTTCTTAACCCTATGGTTAGTTTTTAGAAATCCTGAGTGCCCTCCTAAGGGAGAGGTGTGAAATTCCATAAGAATATTTTGTTTGAGTTGGGAATTCTGACATAGGTAGAAGCGATATTTGTACCATAACAAATCATTTTTCTAGCGAAATGTACCAGATGTACTGGGATCTTGTTGTAGCTTTTGAATGAGTGCTCACACTTCTTCATCATTCTTCCATTCATCCCTTGCTTCGTTTATCCAATCTGGTTGGATAATAGAAATGGCGCAAAGAAATTCTTCCACATCCCCATCCTTTCTTGAGAGTGCATCTGCCACAACATTTTGCTATCCTTTTTTGTAGATGATTTCAAAGTCATAACCCAACATCTTTGTGACCCATTTTTGCTGCTCTTCTGAAGATAATCTTTGTTCTAAAAAGTTTTTAAGACTATCATGATCCGTTTTTACCTTGAAGTGTCTTCCCATTAGGTAGGGTCTCCATTTCTCAAGTGCATGTAGTATTGCCAACATTTCCTTCTCATAAATAGCTTTGTGTAAATACTTTCCTTTGATTGGATGACTTTTGAAAGCAATGGGTTTTTCTTCTTGCATTAAAACAGCACCAATTCCATTTCCCGAGGCATCACATTCCACAATAAAGGTTTTTGTGAAGTCCGGCGTAGCTAAGACCGGTGCTTGGCACATTGCCTCTTTAAGATGTTTAAAGGCCTTCGTTGCTTCTCGAGTCCATGAAAATGCATATTTCTTCAATAATGTTGTTAGAGGTGCTGCTATTCTCCAATAATTCTTAACAAACTTGCAATAATACCCTGTCAACCTCTTTCAACAGGCAATGGGGATGATGATTAACGAAGGAAAATCCACCATCACCATTATCGGTTGCTCTCAGCATGAGTCCGTATATACTACCCAGCGGTTTCCTTTCTCTGCACTCAATTTGGATGACGGGCTTAAATATCTGGGCTTCCGATTAAAGCCTCTCGGATACAGGATCGCAGACTGGACGTGGCTTATCGCAAAGGTGGAAAAACGCTTACAGATCTGGTATCACAAATATCTTTCCCGGGCCGGCAGATTAATCCTCATTAAGGCAGTTATTGAGGCCACCCCAGTGTTCTGGATGACCCTCGCATGGATACCAAAAGGCATACTGAACAGACTACAAAATATTTGTTGCAGATTTTTATGGAAGGGTAATCAACCTGGGAAAATTTTTGCCTGGGTCAAATGGGACCGCATCGCTATACCAAAACGATGGGGAGGATGGGGCATAAAAAGACTTGAGCTATTTTCGAAAGCCTTGGCTGCTAAGCTGGGCTGGCAGCTCATTAGCTCAAATAGTCTCTGGACTCGGGTAGCCCATGCAAAATACATATGGCCTTTAAATTTGATGGATTGGTTCAGACAGACTCACCCCCCGACTAGTAATATCTCCAACATATGGAAAGCAATGATGAATGCGCTCCCCCTGTTGCGACAAGGAATTACCTGGAGAATAAAGGAAGGCAACGCAGTTCGTATTGGAACGGACCCATGGGTGGGATGTGGGAATGCACACAGGTTGCCAGCCGATTTAATCAGATTCCTAAATGACAGAGGCATTATCTACATCAAGCATATTGGCGACCGCAATAATTCCACAGTCCTTCATCAGGCATGGAAATCCGCTCATGAATTAGACATACCTGAACATTGGAGACAGGTTTGGCAACTTTATATAGAAGCCCTCACACAGGCCCATATCCGTTTAACAGAGGATCCTGATGAAATTATTTGGGCCCTTGCCAAGAATGGTACTTATATCCCAAAAGAAGGATACAACAGGCTCATGGATCCCCATAAACCACAGTCTATTGACCCGAACTGGAGAACCTTCTGGAAACTCAAGGCCGCCCCTCGCACCCGCCTGTTACTGTGGAACATTCTTTTTGACAAGATCCCTACTGGTGCCAATCTGATGAAGAGATCCTTCCATGGTCCCTTCCGTTGCCATCTTTGTCGAATTGATGAAGAGAACACTGAACATCTCTTCCTGAACTGCCCGTCCTCTAAGGAGTTATGGAATGGTATTACTGCCCACTACCCTTCCCTGAACCCCTGGCATGGGAACAACATCCAAGAGGCTTGGAATACCTGGTGTATAGCCCACAAAGGTAAAGCCAGGAACATGCCTCTCCTTGTTTGCTGGGCCATTTGGATAGCCAGAAACCAGTCCATATTCAATCTCAAGGATCCTCACTGGCCTTATATTGTACATCACATTATCTCTGACTATGATCTCCTTCTCGAGGATGACAACATAGCCCCTCAGCGCACCATCACCCCAGAAATCATTGATAAATCTAAACCTTGGGCATATTTTGATGGTTCTGCTCAGGAAGCAGGCTGTGGTGGGGGAGCCATACTATACCTCAATGAAACCCACTGGTTTAAAATTCAAATAAATTTTGCTGAACTCTGCTTTGCAAAATATCTCATTTATTTTGCATTAACTCATCATTGCAGACATCTTCAGTTATTTGGTGATTCTAAAATTGTATGTAATTGGCTCAACAATGCATCACACTGCAATGCATATACACTCAGGCATATACTAGGGGAAGCTCGTAGAATGATAGACATATTTGACTCTTTTGTCTGTCGACATATCTACAGGGAACAAAACTCGGAGGCTGATCAACTTTCAAAAGAGGCAACGCATCTACAGGACAATGTCTGGTTGATACAGGAGGAGATCGATGGTACTCACCATCAATATTACCACAGACCGTTCGTAGAACAAGGACAAATTGGGCTTTAAGCCCATGATTTTGTAGATCTCATTGTAAAAAACATGTTTATTTTCTCATATCTATTATTCGGCTGTAGATACAACAGTTTTGGTATGGGCATATATAATACTCTCTCTGCGCAGAGAAGATATAATTTTTGCATCTTTTTCCCTCTTTCTGTTGAGGGTAGTTTTGATACAACACAGATTTTACAGACTCCCTACGTGGAGGATCAGCATTCAGCAGTAAAAGTTTTATTCAGACAGTTTTACATGTATCCTGATAGGCAAGTAATGCCTCCATATGCATATGCCTCGGCATCTACAAAATGTAATTTCTTATATATTAATAGAAATTATGACTTTTTCCATGGGAAAAAAAAAAATACCCTGTCAACCTGAGAAATCCTCGCAGATGCTTTATCGATGTGGGGATTTTCCATTCCTTAATGGTTTTAATTTTTCTAGGGTCTACCTTAACACCTTCATGAGATACAATATGACCCAAATATTCCACCTCTTTTACTCCAAAGAAACATTTGGAGCCTTTTGCATATAATTGTTTCTCCTCTAATAGTTTGAGCACTCTGTCAATGTGTTGAACATGATCCTTCCAAGACTTGTTGTAGATTAGTATATCATCAAAAAATACTAACACAAATTTTCTAAGGAAGGTTTTGAAAATGGAATTCACCAAACCTTGAAATGTAGAAGGTGCATTGGTAAGGCCATAAGGCATGACCAAAAATTTATAATGACCCTCATGAGTTCTAAATGTTGTTTTCAAAATGTCTTTAGTCTTCATTATGATTTGATGATACCCTGAATGAAGATCCAAACTAGTGAAGTAAATTGATCCATGCAATTCATCCAATAAGTCATCAATGATAGGAATGGAAAATTTATCTTTAATAGTGAGCTGGTTGAGCTCCCTATATTCCGGACACATGTGCCATGATCCATCCTTTTTGTGAACCAATACTACTGGAGCATAGAAATAACTTTGAATAGGTTGAATTATACCAGCCTCTAGCATTTTTGCAGCCATACGTTCAATTTCACTCTTTTGGGCATAGGGATATCTGTAAGGCTTGATGTTTGGAGGAACACTTCCTGGAATCAAATGAATAGCATGATCATGATCACGAATAGGTGGGAGGCCTTTGGGAGTCTCAAATACCTTGGAATGATTGTCCAAGACTTTTTGGAGATCTGGAGAAATAGATGATTTTGATGTGGGAACCTCTAGAGAACATAATTGTGCAATTACGCCTCGTTGTTATTTCTTTAGAAGCTTTGTCATTCTGTTAGAGTTGATTATCTTTCCCATTTTCCCTGCAATACCCCTTAATTCAACTTCCTTTCCTTATGAACAAAATTTCATGAAAAGTTCTTGAAAATTAAAAGCTATCGTACCCAAGGATTGTAGCCATTGGACTCCTAGTACAACATCAGCACCACCCATTGGAATGGAAAACACTGAGCTATTCAATACATATTCTCCCATGGATAGCTTGATATTATGGCACTTTCCAGACCAATTTATGGTTCCTCCACTTCCAACCATCACTTGACACTCTAGTGCTAGATATAGGAAGCAATTCAATTCCTTGGCTATCTTACAATGAATAAAATTATTGGTACTACCTAAATCAATCAACACTATTACCTTTTTCTTTTTTATATGTCCTTCTATCTTGATAGTTTGAGGAGTGGTAATTCCAGCCAATGCATTACAAGATATGGTTAGATTCATTTCTTCTTTCTCTAGGGTTTGTTCCTGGTGTATATCCTCTTCTTTTAACGTTTCTTGTTCCTTTTCTTCCTCCTCTTCACAATCTATGTAAAATAATTTCTTCTTAGCACACTTATGACCTTTAATGTATTTGCTATCACAACTGTAACAAAGCCCTTTTGCTCTTTTTTCTTCCAATTGTTGTGGTGTCAACCTTGTAGGTTATGGAAGGCTAGGGGAAAGGTAGGCTTCTTTGTTTCCATAATTTTTCTTTCCATTTTTCTTGCCAACCTGAATACCTTCTCCAATGAATCAGGTTCCCAAAGGCGAACCTCATGTTGGATGTTATCCTTTAAAGTCCCTATGAACACATCAATCCTATGCTCCTCTGGAATATCTTTTACCCTTATATTCAATTTTTGGAAGTCCTCAATGTGCTCCATCATTGAACCATTTTGTTTGAGATTTATCAATTAGCTAAAAAAAGTGTTGCTTTTTGTATCCTCATAATGTGCTATCATTTCATCCGTAAAAATTGCCGAAGTGACAATTTTTTTACGAGAACAAAGCCATCGATACCATGCAAACTGATTTGGTTCCAAATATAAAGTTTTAATGTGTACCTTTTGTTTGTTTTTCACATTATGGAGATCGAAATTATGCTTCATCTGTAGCATCCATGTTACAGGATCCTTGCCATCAAACTTCCTCATATCAATCTTTGGAACATGGTGGGTCTTCGATCCAACGTTAGAGTCTATGAAATCATGATTAACATTTATTTTGTTCTCATCATGAGTTTCATTTACTACCCTTTTTCCATTAGTAGGCATTTCTTGTAGAGACTTTGTCAAATCTGTCTTCAAATCTTCCATCTTAGCTTCCACACCTTTCTTTAAACCATCCATCTTAGCTTCCACGCCATCCATCTAAGCTTCCATGTCATTCATGTTAGCTTCCACATCATTCATCTTAGCTTCTACGTATTTCTTTAAACCATCCATATTAGCTTCCATGCCTTTTTTTAAACCATCCATCTTAGCTTCCACGCCATCCATCTTAGCTTCCACATCTTTCTTTAAACCATCCATCTTAGCTTCTGTTACTTTTTGTGAGAGTGAATTTTGTTGCACTTGGTCTCGTAATTTTGATATATCATGTTGAATTTCTTCCTCTTCTTCATGATTCATGCTAGATCTTTCAGGTTTCTTACTAGGTGTTTCCATTTTCTTTCTTCGGGGCATCAATTAATGATAAGTATGCTTCACTATGCTCAAACTTATGCAAAATTTTAACAAAAAACTACACACCTTTTTTCACTTTTTAGGAGATCAATATTGTATTTGATGTATCTCTGAAATTTCAAATCTCCAAGGTCTTAAATTGCGAACTTTCATAGCCCTCTGAGTCCTCTTTCCAACACCACAAGTCTTATCGAAATTGGATTCTCCAAGAAAGAGTTATGCCCAATATCCCAAGATGACCTGATTATACACTTTTTCAGTAGAGCGAACTTGTACGAAGTTACACATGTCACTTTTTCAACCTTTGGACCTAAAAATAATGCATAAAAGACTACAGTCCATTCTCTTTCTGTAACTTATTATGAAATTTCAATCTGATACCCAGAAATAAAGTTATGACGATTTTCCCAAGGTCACCTGTTTGGGATGTAATTCGAGAGCCTATAAAATCCCTAACTTCCTTGGATCATATCTCCTAAAATATAGTGAGACAAGATCTAAAATTCAGATCCGAGGATCATCGATATTTTGGCTCAAATGGGTTTTGTTCTTAGCTTCTGAAACGTTTCAGAAAAAAAAATTATAGCGAAAATTCCACGATGACCTATTTTGGAGCAGTGAAACCCTAGAATCCAAAGCTCTGATACCAAATGTTATGAAACTAGCTCACAAAAAGATAGAAAAGATAGATCAACGCCTTAGAAATCAACCTCTTCGAGGGGGAAACTTACTTTACATTACACAAATGAACAATTATTGGATAATACAAATTACAAAACCTCCTTTCTATATATAGGAGTCTAAGGGGTCACAATATAATCAAAGCCACATAACAATAATAATATAAGGGCACAAAAATAACAACATCGGACTTCTATGAGACACAATAATAACAATATGGGTACAATAGGGGCACAACAATAACAATAAGGGCTACAATGACAATAGTAATGGGGAAATCACTAGTATTATAGGGACCTAACACAACTAGACATAATGGAGGTGATGTAAATGATCTTGATTCACATGTTGATATGTATGTTTCTTATGATTATGAACTAAATTTGTCTATATATTTTGAACCAACTTCCTTCAAATAAGTTGCTTCTCATGACGAATGGAAAGAAGCGATGCAGAAAGAATATGATGCTTTGATAAATAATGGCACCTAGAAGCTGGTTGATACTCCATTGGGAACAAAAATATAGGTTGCAAGTGGGTCTTCAAGAACAAGTATAAAGCAGATGGCTCACTTGACAAGCATAAAGTCAGGCTTGCGGTTGTAACAGCCCTGGGTTAAAAATCCACGTAATAAAATTAATAAAGGAAAAATAAGACCAAGGTCATGGGACACATATTCCAAGTTGAATGTTGGGCAAAACATCCTAGTGGGTGTTCATTTGGTTTATTATGGCTAAGGAAAATTGGAAAAGGCAATGGAAAAGGCTTTGAAAAGGCAAAGAGAGATTAATTGGCATTTTATTTATGAAAATAATGGAAAATAGGAGAAAATGAAGGTGAAAGGTCATAGGTTTCATGTGAGGAGGAAAATGAAGGAAAATAATGGAAAATGAAGAAAATAGAGGCCTCATTGATAAAAAGGATTCTGAGGATCAGTTGGTATACTTTTGACAGTTCAGTTTTGGAGCTCTCTCTCATACTATTGCACACTCATAGTTCTCTTGGATCACTCTAGCATTGGATCAAGGAAGGCAAAGCAAGGATAAAGAAGGCAAAGGGAAGAAAAGTTCAAGCAAGGAAGAGTAGGATCAAGTGGTTACAATGGGATTACTTACAGGTATCGATTTTCATGTATGATTTCCTTGCTAGTTTTTGCATGCATGGTACATGCATGTGTGTATTTGGTTCTCTTGTTGTTGTTGACATGGGTTTTGTCAAGTGTGACAATGGTTTTCATCCTTTCCTTTCCAGTTCCGGATAGCCATGGTGTGATGGGGTTTCTCTTATTTGGTTGAGTTGGATTGCTAGATGGTTTCGAAACTAAGTTGGGTCGTCTCAGGGGAGAAACACAAGGCCTAGGAATCCCTGGACTGATGAAAGTGGGATTGTGGTAAATCTTGATTGTGTATACCCTCGTTAGGCCTAGAAATCCTCAACTGATGAATGGCAGGATATACGGTAAATCCTAGATGGAGGAGCCTCATTGGACCTAGGAATCCTCGATCGGTGAATGGCAGGATATATGGTAAAGCTTAGAGGGAGGAGCCTCATTGCGCCTAGGAATCCTCGATGGGTGAATGGCAGGATATATGGTAAAGCCTAAACGCTAGAACGGAAAAATTCCTCATGGTTTAAGTGGAGAGATCTAGAGCCATCCATGCTTATATAGGCCTAGTGATCCCCAGGTCAGTATACGGTGGGATTATGGTAAAGCTTGGTAGTGTATCTTTCTTGTTGGGGCCTAGGAATCCCTTGGCAGGATTGTGGTAAAGCCTAGTTGTATAGATGAGGGCTTGGACCTAGGAATCATTTCGTGGATTGTGGTAAATATTGAGGAAGCCATGGTTGTTTTGTTGTAATTCCCAAATTCATGCTTTGAATATCACACGAGGGTGATTGGTTGAAAGAAATATTTGGCTCAGCCCAATATATGGTAGGGTGGTACGTGGAATTCCCTGACTTGGTTGGCTTTTGCATATATCAATAAGAGCTCTTTTCCTCTTGTGTGCCATGTGTAAATTTACTTGTTAATATGTGGTTTTATGGTTGTTCTATCATTGATATTATGTTGGTTATATGCTAGTTATAAGCATGGTTTATGATAGACTTGAGTTATGGCTCTCATCATGTTTTGATTTGCAGATGAAATGTTAATGAATGCATGACCTAATGGATGATATTACAGCTATTATGACAGGGCATCAGACCTTCTTGACGATTCTCATATAGGCATGAAGTCCCTATGCTCATATGTGTTTATATGACCTGTAGATTACATGTTTCTGATGTGTTTGATAAAATGTTTTTCATGGTTATGCTTGGATAGGCCAATTCCTTGATCAAGTTTTTGGTTAGAAGTTTTGTCTTTGTGTCATCTATTGTTTTGGAAAGTTTCATCGATTTCTGGGCAGTGACCTCGAGTCTATCCCTAAAAAGGTGGCATTAATCTCATGGTCTCAAGTACGGAACTGGCTGAAAAACACCGCAGTCGCACCCTTGCAGTGGTTATGCATGTGACTAGAGGCCTAAAATTGCATGGATGTATGGTTGTGCATGCGAATGGGAGTCTAGATTAGTGAAAAGGCAATTTGACTCAGGGTTTGGACACCTGTAAAGGTGGTTTAGCCCTTGGGGGTCCTGTAGCACTTGAGGAAGGTCAGTAAGGTTTTGTTTTTTCAATTCCACTTCCTTAAGGTGATCTAGGAAGTCGAATCATATCATAGTAACTCTTCGTCACATATTTACCCTGATGGACCAGTAAACTTGGGTAAGTGTGGGAGGAGGGCGTTACAATGGAAAGAGGTTTTGGACATAAAGAAGGGATTGATTATGAGGAAAAAAATTCCCCCATATAAAAATGGGCTACCATCCAGACACTCTTTTCCTTGGTAGCTCAGAATGGTTGGAAAATCCATCAAATGGATGTAAAAATTGTTTTCTTGAATGGAGATATGAAAGAGAATGTTTTTATGTCCCAACCTGAAGGATTTGTTTTGAAGGGCTAGGAACACAAAGTATTCAAGCTTGTATCCTTGTATGGCCTCAAGCAAGCATCATGAGCCTGGTAAGAGAAGTTGATCGAGCATATTCTAAAACTCAATTTCAAATATTATGATCTTGATGATGTAACTTTGTTTGTCAAGAAAGATGGAAAAACAGTTGTGTATCTTGTGGTGTATGTAGAGGGAACAATCAGAACTACACTGCATTCAAAAAGAAAGAACCGAGGAAAGGTTTTGAAATGGTATATGTGGGCTATGTTCACTATTGTCTTGGTATTGGAGTAACCCAACATCCAAAGTTTATATTCCTCTCTTAGAAGAAGTTCATTGGAGATATCTTTAACAAGTTTTGCATGGTTGAGTGCAATCCTTTAAATGCTCTAATGGAACAAAATTTAAATCTCACATCCATTAAAGGAAAATAATTTGAGGATGCAACAAAGTATATACATTTTGTAGGAAGTCTCAACTACCTGGATACTACCAAACTAGACATTTCATTTGTTGATGGAATCCTCTCCATGTTTATGCAAAAGCCTTGTGAGGGTCATTGGTCTGCTGCAAAAAGAGTTCTAAAGTACTTGAAGGGAACTGAAGACTTTGGACTCAAGTATACACAGGTGGGTGACTTCATCTTGATTGGATCTTTTATTCAAACTTTGATGGAGATAAAGAAATCAGAGTATCTACTTTAGGTTATGTTATGAGTCTTGGATTAGGAGTTGTCTCCTAGAGGTCACGCAAATAAGCAGTTCCAACATATTCCACAATTGAGGCAAAATATGTGGCAGGAGCTGAAGCAACAAAGGAAATTGTGTGGCTCAGGAAAACTATAGAATATTTGCAGGAGAAACAAGTACATTCAAGTCCTCTTTTGATTGACAACACTTCTACAATAAAGTTGGCCAAGAACCCAAAGTTCCATGATTGAACAAAGCACATCAATACAAAATGTGTACAAAATAGCATCTGATTCGACATCATGTTGAGGCCAAAATAACCTGCATATGACATTGTTCCACAAATAAGTAGATTGCAGACATCTTCACCAAAGCTCTTAGAAGGGAAAAGTTTGAAAGATTCAGAATGATGCCTGGACTCACCAACATCCATTAAGATTAAGGGGGGGAATGTTGACAACTAATCTTTGGGATTAGGAAAACTTATGTAAATATTGTAAATAGAACAAATTAAAGAAAGTTAGAAGACGAAGAGACATTGAGAGATGAAACTCAATAGCCTCTATCTGCTTGTATATATTCATATTCTCTCTTAATGCAAAACACATTTTAATTAGGATTTACAAACCTGGCCTGACAGGAAATACACTTTGAATAATCATATTAAGTAAATAATAGCAGTAAACATATGATGGAATTATAACAAGCACAATCCTTAGACATTTTTTTGTTAATTTTCAAATTGTTCTATGTTGTATCAATTACTTTAGCCCAATTCCAAACTTCAATTAGAAATATTTCCAATTATAATTAGCCTTTCGATTCATCAACAATAATTGGAGATAGAAAAATATATGCAATGACAAAGAAGACAATCAGCACATTAGCAAGAGAAACCAAATTTGGTGAAAGACCAAGGAAAAACCCCACTAGGGGAAAACAATTTGAAATTCTTATTTTATTAGATTGTCATAAAATGTTCAACAGAGAGTACAATGAGCCCAATACAATATTATAAGCAGTACAACCCAACAACTTCATAAACTAGTTTATAGTGGAAAAATATATCAGAGAAAAATTCATTCAGACTCTAGACAACTTCAAAAAACTTCGGATGATGGTCAACTGTAGTCAAACCCCTGGACACTCCCTTCAAGTTAGCATGCAAGCATTTGTAGCTCCCTTGGCCTCAGTATGCGTGCGTATGTGGACGATATTTCCCTGTGTTATGCGTGCGTCCGGAATAGAAACCCTAATTTTTGTGAGGACTTAAGATCTATGACTTCAGACCCTTGTACGAATTTCCATTTGATGTTGAGGTTGACCTGTCCAAGTGTGCATGAGAGTGAAGCCAACCTGATCCAATATCCATGAGTGGGTACACAAAATCAAAAACCAACTTCTGCCTGTCCGAACGAGGTGATATTTAGTTTGATTTTGGTACTCTCGAAAAGAGGAACTCAATGCAATCATCATCTCCATCAAATGAGTAGTCCAAAGTGGAATTTTACTACAGTTTCATATTTTAACACTCCCTCTCAACTAGAGAGAATTCCACCTATAAAACCTATCCATCGATCAATGTGTCATCTTGTCATCATGTGTACAAATATGCTCAACTCTATTTTCTAAAACATTCTCAAATCTAAAGAATAAGAATCATGGGGAGAAAAATCTACCACCCTCTATCAGCAGGCTACAACCTAGAATATTTGTCAGCGGGCTATTATCCGGAAATATGTCATTGGGCTACTACCTAGCAATATGCCATCATCATACTACCCAAAAATATGTCATCAGGCTACTACCCAGAACTATGTCATCGGGTTACTACCCATAAATGTGTCATCTGGCTACTACTGGAAATATGTCATCGGGCTACTACTCGTAATATCATGGGGGAGCTACAACTCAACCCATATCGAGCAATAGGTGATGCAGGGGAGCTACTACTCAACCCATCCTATTTCCTATCAATCTTCCCAACAATGGCCCTTAAGATTCATGTGGTAGAGCAGCTACATCATAATCCTAGCTTGGGTGAGATAACCAACTTACCAAAGGTAAGGATCTCACACCCCCAAGCCTCCTCATTCGTTGGCCAAACAGGGAGGGATAATCCCAACAAGAACAACTTGTGGGTATGATGCCAACTGGGGTATACTCTGCAAAGACCAAGATAGGGTGAGATACTACTCCAACCCTTTAGGTAATAGATAGGGTTGATACCCTGTTTTCCAGAGTTCCCTCAACCCCAGGGGCCCTCTATCTCAATTCCTCACCCTGGGAGATTAGACAGGGGGGGGGAAGAGTATGGCTCAGTGTCCTTGATCAGTGGTGCCCCTTATAAGGAGGAGTCACATCCAACAATCCAAGCTGCTCTCTGAAGACCAAGAACTTCCCTTTCAACAAATCCTTGGTGAGAATATCTGCAATCTACTCATGTATCAATATGTTATGGAGTTGAACGTGTAACACCCTCCTCCCACATCTACCGAAGTAACTGTCCAACCGGGGTAAACATGTGACGAGAAGTTACTATGATATGATTCAACATCCTAAGTCACCTTAAAGAAGTGGAACCGATGGAAACACACCATACAGACCTTCCACATCAACAACAAGACCCTTAGGAACTAACCCAGCCTCTCAGGTAACCAATCCCTTAGTCCCACTAAGTTTTTTGACCACTTAATCCTCGGACTCTCCCATGCTATGGGCATGCCAACTTCCAGAGGGCATTGGACGCTCCCATAGCATGGCATGCCAGCGTCCAGGGACTATTTTCTAAGTGGTGTGCCAACATCCCCGAGATTTGAGCCACTTTTTAGGCCCAGAGCCCAGGTCACTGCCCAAAATTCAATGGCACTTCCAGAATCCATGATTTACATAATAACAAGTCTTACAAATCATAAACTTACTCGAGGACTAAGCCTAACAATCCCCAACTAGGACTGGCATTTTGTCAAACACTTTGAATCAATGCAATCTACAACAAATGAATACAAGACAGAGCATAAATGTTAGTAAATCATATGAGACTTGACAAGAAAGATCACCACCCTCTTCCCTTAACTATTTTGACATCAATTAGGTCTTGCATCCATTATCCTTTCAGTTACAAGTAAATACATGGAATAACCATGACAATAACCAGTCATAGAACTATGCTTATAACCAACATTAAACCATGAGAATAACAATGATATAACAACCATTAAATCCACATATTAATAAGTACAAAAACAAGAGAACTTAACTTTTATTAAACATAGGAAAATCTGACCAGGTTCGGGACTTCCATGTACCACCCAACCATAGACATGGTTGAACCAAATATTTCCTTTAGTCAGTCACCCCTGTGCCATATTCCAAGCATGAACGTGGGATCTCATGGGTAAATCAATCCAAAAACAACCAAGGGAACCTAGAGGTTAAACCACCTTCACCCTCACCAAAACCGGCACCGAGATCACAAAACCAAACCGAGCTAGGAATGCCTCCAGACTCCATCACTATCCTTGAGGAATTTTCATCCTCCTTGTCTCCCAGGCTTTACTTCAATCAACACAAGATCATTAGGCCCTAAACTGAGACACCAGTCTCTCAAGATTTACTGCAATCCACACCAGATCACTAGGCCCTAAACTGAGACTCCTCCCTCAATCTTTACCGCGTATCCCGCCAAAATCGATCAAGGGATTCCTATGCCTTTGAGATTTTCCTGAGACCACCTTCGCCCCTGATTCTAAAACCATCCTGCAATTCCAAAGCTCAAAACTGAGAAAACTATCGCATCACACTATGGTTATCCTGAAAAGGAAAGGCTAGGCTGAAAACCACTATCATAACTCGGCAAAACCATGCCACCAATAGCAAGAGAACCGTACACTAGCATGCAAAGCCATGCATGTCAAATCCAGCTAGGAAATCACACATGCAATATGTTACCTGCAAGTATTCCTGCTGAAGCTACTTGATCCTACTCTTCCTTGCTTGATCCTTTCTTTCCTTCATTTCCTTTTGCTTGCTTTTCCTTCCTTGCTCCAAAGCTATTGTGCTCCAAGAAAACTCTAAGTGTCCAATAGTGAGAGAGAGAGGGAGAATAACGAGAGAGTTCCAAAAATGAACTAACAAAAGGTTGAACTGAAGCCTACCCACTGATCCTCAAAAGCCTTTTTATTAATGAGGCCTCTATTTTCTTCATTTTCCATTGTTTTCCTTCATTTTCCTCTTCACATGCAACCTATGACCTTTCACCTCCCTTTTCTCCTATTTTCCTTTATTTTCATAAATAAATGTGCCAAAATACATTTTTGCATTTTTATTGCCTTAGCCAATGCCTTTGCTAATTTCCTTTGCCATAATAAACCAAAATCAACACCCACACTAGGATGGATTTCACAATGTTTAGCTTGGAATAAGTGTCCCTTAATCGTGGTCTTATTTTTCCTTTATTAACTTTTATTACATGAAATTTTCACCAAGGCTGTTATAGAACCTTCCCCCTCGGGGAACACCATCCTCGGTGTTTGATCTGAACTTAAGCAGGAACAAAACAAATTACAGATATAGCCATAAATATAGAGATGCAGCAAAAATAAAACTTCATTTCATTAATATCAAATATTGAAATATGCTTACAAACAGAATGGAATAAACTAGCTTGGGCGATGGTAGCTTATCTCTGAGAAGATATGTGGCAGCTACATGCGTCTGAACCATGCTACAATGAGGCTCAAAGGCCTATTTGTTATTGAGAAACAATGGAAAACCCTAAACATCTAAAAACCTAACCATAAGAGATGAAGCACCAAAACTGTGGGCCCCGTTTAGGTAAATTGGTACATCAACTTCCTGAGGTCGTAACTTTTGCATACGAACTTCGTTTGGCTATCATAATACCTAGTTTCGAAGATCTCAAGGAAGAGGCTGAACAAAAATTGTATTCCCAATTTTGCACTTTTTTGGTCTCTCTTTTTTCCGTAAAAACGTCTTTTAGTCCCTCAAAATGGCTTCAGAAGTTTAGGACCCAAAAAACTACCAAAAATAGTAAATTGTGCTACAATTAAGGAAACTGAAAAGAGACAACGGTGTGTGTCCAAGTGGAATAGGCAGGTGGCCACCAATATCCACCCGGATCAGTGTTAAACCACACCAAGACCTCAACTGAACCATTGAAAAACAAACATACTACCCATGGAGCTTTATAAATTAGCTCGTTGTATTATTTACAATGAATGACCTGCTCAAAAGCAAAACATCATGACAACATGACAAGATAAAAACCATACCACTTACTAGAGCTTTACAACACATATCATTACGGTATTTATAATAACCACATATACACATATGGACATTTGTTAAACCAACAAGTAAAAGGATGTGATGCATGTATCAACCAACAAGGGAATCTAGAGGCTCACACCTCCACCCTCAAAGTATTACCAGGATTCACCTCCTTCCTAGGAAGTCCAGAATCCATTGTTAGAGCCAAAACTACATCCAATGTCCAACACTACAATCTTGTGCTACATGTCTCCTCAGTGAACAATTACCGGCTCATTGTTCCAAGGTGCACTCCCAATGCGCATCTGATTCCATCTAGAAATGTTAATGACCAAAAAAATCCATCCCTAGCCTTCCCTTCTCTACTACACAGTCCCTCAGGAAACTCGGTCACCCCTTCCATGCAGTCACTCACCTTCCAAGTTCCCCGGCATCCCCTATCCCGGCAATCCATCCCTTGGCAAGGCTTCCTCGCATCGGAAGGTCAAACAACCAAGGCATATACCTACCTCAAAACCATCATACCGGTCATAGCATGCTCATAGAAATCAATGGACACTATTGGGTACCAGTGTCCCACAATGAACCTGCTCTTGAAGTGCTTTACCAGCATACTATATCATGTTCCAATTCCTTTCACTGTTGCTGCTAATTCTTGCAGTCGATTTCAACCACCCAATTGGGCATTTCCATGCTTCTTGTACCAAGCACATAACTTCCATTAGATTTAAAATAAATTGAAATAAATTCACATCATACCTCATTGTTAGCTCGTTAATAAGGTACACTTGCAATCATGTTTACTTCCTGTCACAATAATTCAAACTAATTATTTGATCAAATCATCATGAATAAACATATAACATTGGTTAGTTCAAAATCAACCATCATAGATCAAAATAATAAATCACATGTAATCATCATAAACCAGAATCATAGATCACATGTAATCATCATAGACCAGAATCATAAATCACATGCATAATAAAACTAAAATAAAATATTGATACTTATCCTTTAATCCACCCTTAACTACTACCTTTGTCCTTATTCCATATGCACACCAGATGGGTTTCCACACCTGAAAACACCCACTGCCTTCTCCTCAATCATGTGCACATACACATAGTGTGCATCACACCCATACAACCCCACATGACATACAACACCATGCAATACATGCACCTGCACCTGGCATACCACACATACACCTACACCATGTGTACAACACAACACAATACATACTCCTACATTCGGTGTACACCACAACCCAATACATACACCTACACCCGATGTACAACAAAATACATATACGTACACAGAGTACAACACAACGAGAACACATGTCATGATACCACGACTACACAATGCACATACATAGTACCACATGACCGCAAGACAACATGTACAACTAGCACACAATACCACATGTACACGAGTACCATATGTACAACATGTACACAACACCACATGCACAATGTGTACACAACGCCACATGTACACTACACCACATGTACAATGTGTACACAATACCACATGTACATAGTACCACATGCACGACATGTACACGACACCACATGTACACAGTGCCACATGCACGACATGTACACGACACCACATGTACACAGTGCCACATGCACGACATGTACACGACACCACATGTACACAGTGCCACATGCATGACATGTACACAGCACCACCTACACATAGCGCCACTTGTACAACATATACACAACACCACTTGTACAATCACGCACACAACACCATATGTACATAGCAGCACATGTACAACATGCACGCAACACCACATGTACATAGCACTTCATATCCAACATGTACATAACATCGTATGCACACAACACTACATATCCAACATGTGCACAACACCATATGCACACAATGCGACATATCCATCATGCACACAGTACTGCATATCCAACATGTGCATAGCACCACCTATACCCAGCACTGAATATGCAATATTCACACAACACTATTTATACCACCCTATACATAACATTGCATAAACAACAAGTGCACACACTATATATACACAACAAGCTTGCACAAAATTTCACATATGAAACATGTACAACATATATAACATATGCACAATAGTAGTACCACACATCCAAAACCACACTGTCTCTACCAAGCAACCTTACTTCCAGTGTCTCTCCTCCATCCATGCTTCTCCTAGCATGTTGCGGATCACGTTGTTTTCATTCCACTTACGTATCTCTCAGCATTAGGCTATCTATAAAATAAACATAGATATAGTATAATCACATAATATCAATTCATATCTAAATGATATTGACCTCAAAGATCTGTCAGGCTACTCTTCCCACTTGATTCCTCGTGAACCAGTAATATCTTCATGCGATTCACCTACATAAGAAATCATTCCTCCACAAGGACAATTCTTGATGACCCTATTAAATAGTGACATAGATACATACATACATACATACATATAACATTAGCACAAAAAAATCATGATCTCGTCAGAAAACAACAGTTCCCAACGTAGCTAAGTCATGTGATGTCTCAAATCTATTTACTTTACCTTTCCTGATTACTTTTCTCATAATTGTCCTTCCATCGCCCATTTACACCATTGGACCCAACTAATCCAACTAGTTGTTATACGCTTGCCTTCAGCTGCCGTTATACATGCACTAAGATTCAACCAAGCCTTACATCACCTGTTGGGTACCACACAACTCTCCCCGAACTCCATTAACTTTCCTCTTTCCCAAACCAATTCTCAAGACTCAAAACATAAGAGGCAAGACCAAGAAGCAAGCAAGACAAAACCATGAAAATCAATAACAATATGACACCGCAAACAAAGTGGCAAGGCCTTGCACCAGACATAAACAAAACCGTAAATCAAGCTCGACAAATCATAAAAGACCAAAAGCGCAAGACTGGCAACAAATACCATGACTCAATTCCCATGGTTCCCAATGCCTCCAAGGGAAATCTCAGCCTGAGCCTTCTTTAATATTTCATGGAAATATCTTATGCCATGCAATCCCTTACATCATACTACCATAAATACATAATTGTCAGTGCATAAGTAGACATAAGAAAATACTAGTTACCTTACCTTGTCATATTAATGCCAAGCATGTTACCCTGTAACTGCTCACACATGTCAACCACATGTTCCAAATATCAAGAAATCATATCTATCCATTTGAAATCAACCTTTACCAAGTCTAACATTCATGTCATAATTCATATTCAACTCATAGTCATTAGACATAATACTACAAATGTCACCTATTACACTTAAGTACATGTCAATTATCTCAACACATATGTGTGAGTAAAGCCATCTTAAAACAAGATAATTTCTTGATGCAATCTTATAGACACAACTCATATAATGTGATTGATCAAACATTCAACAAAATATAAACATACCATGTCAGATAAATCAACTAGACGACATAATAGACACCAAACACTGAAACACCAAATAGACAACATAATCAGACAGTGAAGAAACAAGTATACTACATAAGAAAACTCATACTTTAGTGTATCTCAGGGGAGGCTATCTTGTCTACAATATCAAGCTAGATTGGCACGCTATAACTTCAAAACATATCAACTCAACCATAAATAAGGTCATGATATCCATAATAACAACTAGCTAACATGTTCACATCATAAACTCATAAACAACTTTCATTCATGCATAACAATCACGTGTGCATAGTCAGTCTAGATTAGTATGACATAATATCACAACATATTAACGCATACCTGAATGTCATAACCCTAATCATTTTCATAGACCAATCCAACTTAGTATGATACATATAACATCAAGATCTTAATGTAATAACCATAATCATCAAGTTACTAGCATATAACAACAACACGTTATATAGCATGCTCATCAACAACGTATAACATAATCATCAAGTTATCTAACATAAAACAACAATAGAAATGCATACAACCATAGGTTACTATCATTCATGACTATCTGACACATGTGCATATGACTACACTAATCAACTAGTATCTATCATGTATGTAACCATAACATTAATAGAATGAAAGACATACACATAACCATAATGCATATAACAATCCTTAACCTACATACCTGCATGCCAAACATACAAACTTGTATGGCGACATGCTCTTGCCTCGAAGTCCAATGTTGCAACTTCACTTTAATGATATGTGTCTTTTGCTCTATCTCAGCCAACACATTAGCATCCTAACATACCAATATCATAATGATGACCTATTTGCATATAATGACCTCACAATGTATGTTTGATCTACTATACATGCATATATATAACCATGACAACGCATGCACAACAACCTATAGACACTAACATGGATAACAAATGCATATACAACCATACACTCATGACGACACATCCGACAACAACACCATCAACCTTCACATGGTGACATCACTGCAACCATGATCAACACCATGCAAATGCAACAAACACATGGACTACAAGCATAAGGAACACATATGAAACCAACATGAATGCATGACCAACACACTGCCCATCCTATCTGAGGGGTCAAGCATGTTCTAATACCACTCTGTAACAGCCTCCTCCCACATCTACCCAAGTAATCATCCAACTAGAGTAAACATGTGACGAGAAGTTATTATGATATGATTCGACCTCCTAAGTCACCTTAAGGAAGTGGAACCGACGGAAACACACCATACAAACCTTCCACATCAACAACAAGACCCTCAGGAACCAACCCAACCTCTCAGGTAATCAGCCCCTGAGTCCCACTGAGTTTTTTGACCAATTAACCCCCAGACTCTCCCATGTTATGGGCATGCCAACATCCAGAGGGCTCTGGACGCTCCCACAGCATGGCATGCCAGCGTCCAGGGACTATTTTTCTCAATGTTGTGCCAGCATCCCTGAGATTTGAGCCACTTTTCAAGCCCGAAGCCTAGGTCACTGCCTAGAATTCAATGACACTTTCAAAATCCATGATTTACATAATAACAAGTCTTACAAATCATAAACTGACTCCATGACTAAGCCTAGCCATCCCCAACTGGGACTGACATTTTTTCAAACACTTGGCATTAATGCAATCTACATGAAATGAATAAAAGACAGAGCATAAATGACTGATAAATGATATGAGACTTGAAAAGAAGGATCACTACCCTCTTCCCTTAATTTTTTTGACATCAATTGGGTCTTGCATTCATTAACATTTCAGTTACATGTAAATATATAAAATAACCATGACAATAACCAGTCATAGAACCATTATTATAACCAACATTAAACCAAGAAAAATACCAATGAGATAACAACCATTAAATCCGCATATTAATAAGTAAAAAATCAAGAGAACTTAGCTTTTATTAAATATAGGCAAATTCGAACAGGTTAGGGACTTCCACGTACCACCCGACCGTAGACATGGATGAACCAAATATTTCCTTCAGTCAATCACCCCCGTCCCATATTACAAGCATGAATTTGGGATCTCAGGGGTAAACCAATCCAAAAACAACCAAGGGAATCCAGAGGTTAAACCACCTCCACCCTCACCAAACCGTGATCCCACCAAAACCAGCACTGAGCACAAAACCAAACGGAGCTAGGAATGCCTCCATCTCCTTGTCTCTCAAGCTTTACCGCAATCCACACCGGATCACTAGGCTCTAAACCGAGACTCCTCCCTCAGGATTTACCTTGTATCCCGCCAAAATTGTTCAAGAGATTCCTAGGCTTTTGGGATTTTCCTGAGACCACCTCCGCCTCGGATTCTGAAACCATCTAGAAATTCCAAAGCTCAAAACTGAGAAAAGAATCCCATCACACCATGGCTATCCAGAAAATGGAAGGCTAGGCTAAAAACCATTGTCATAACCCGGAAAAACCATGACACCTACTACAAGAGAACCATACACGAACATTCAAAGCCATGCATGTCAAAACTGGCTAGGAAATCATACATGCAATATGTTACCTGCAAGTATTGCTGAAGTTGCTTGATCTTGCTCTTCCTTGCTTTATCCTTGCTTTCCTTCATTTCCTTTTGCTTGCTTTTCCTTCCTTGATCCAAAGCTAGAGTGCTCCAAGAAAACTCTAAGTGCCCAAGAGTGAGAGAGAGAGAGAATAATGAGAGAGCTCCAAAAATGAACTGACAAAAGGTTGGACTATAGCCTACCCACTGATCCTCATAAGCCTTTTATCATTGAGGCCTCTATTTCCTTCATTTTCCATTATTTTCCTTCATTCTCCTCCTCACATGCAACCTGTGACCTTTCACCTCCCTTTCCTCCTATTTTCCTTTATTTTCATAAATAAATGTGCCAAAATACATTTTTTCATTTTTATTGCCTTTGCCAATTTCCTTACCCATAATAAACTAAAATGAACACCCACACCAGGATGTCTTTCCCAACATTCATCTTGGAATATGTATCCCTTAACCATGGTCTTATTTTTCCTTTATTAACTTTTATTACATGGAATTTTCACCAGGGTTGTTACATAATGGCTCCTCTTTGCACCATGTCTCGAATGAAGAGATATCTGATATCTATGTTCTTGGACTTGTCACGAAACATGGGATACTCTACCAGGCGGATCCCACTCTTGTTGTCACACTATATCACTCTAGTGTCTAGGACCTACTCAAATAGCTCTCCAAAGAGCTTCCTCAACCAAACGCCTTCGCAACTAGCCATGCTACCAGCAATATACTCTACCTCAGCGGTACTCAATGATATGGACTTCTACTTCCTTCTCATCCAAGATATCATGGAAGATCTAAGACTAAAACAACATCCCGATGTACTCTTCATGTTGATAACATTTCCCACCCAGTCAACATCGGTGTATCCATGAATTCGAACATCTCTGGCAAAGTATCTCATACCAAGTGTAATAGTCCCCTACAAATATGTCAAAATGTGTTTGGAAATGGTCAAATGTGCATGGAGAGGCTCGGTCATGAATTGATCAATGTGTTGACTGCATAGCATATGTCCGGACTGATTTTCACAAGGAACATCATAGCCCTAATCAACTATCTATACTCAAATGGATTCGCCAAATCAGGTCCTGCCTTCTCCACATAAATTCTTGAAGTTCATTTCCATCGGTGTGGGTAGGGACTTGCATTCTATCATTCCAAATCTTTCCACCAGCTTCAAAACATATTTTCCTTGTGAAAGGAAAATCTCATTGGGCCTTTGCCACACCTCTAGGCCTATAAAATAGTGCACGAGTCCAAGGTCCTTCATCTCGAATTCAGAGGATAGCTCCGTATTACACTTGATCATCAGAGGCTCACTACCTATCAAGAATAGATCGCCAACATATAAAAGCAAAATCAATGGCATACCTTGGAATACCCTGAAGTAGAGGTTGGGATCGACATTGCTCCTTATGAATCCCAACTTCACCAAATAACTGTCTATGTGAGCATATCATGCTCTTGGGGCTTGCTTCAAACCATACAATGCCTTCTTCAACCTACAAACGTGTGTCTTTTGATCTTCTACTTCAAATCCCTGTGGTTTCTCAATGTATACTTCTTCTTGTAGCATGCCATCGAGGAATGCGGTCTTTACATCCATACGATGAAGGGTCCATCCTTGACTTGCAGCATGGGAAACTATCAAACGAAGGGTTGTATATCAAGCCACAAGTGCAAATATATCATCATAATCTTCTCCCTCTTTCTAGGATAATCCTCAAGCCACGAACCTCGCCTTGTATTTTTCAATGCTTCCATCAATTCCATGCTTGATCTTGAATATTAACTTCAAAGTTACCATGGATTTCCCCTTCGGTCTTAACACAACATCCCATAGATCATTCTTCATGATATATTCATATTCCTTGGCCATAGTATCTTTCCAAACTTGTTCTTTTACAGCTTCTTCGAATTTGGAAGGTTCATATTGAATCATAGTGCTCATGGCTGCAACATATCCCTCATACCTGCATGGCTTCTTCCTTTCTCTAAATGATCCTCAGATGGGCACATGACTATCAACATCCTGAAGAGTGTGACAAAGCTAAAGTGGTCTCTTCCTAGTAGGAGGATTACTAGGAGGAGAATATAAGGGATCCATGGGCTCCATGGGATCATCAATAATATCAATCTCAGATTCGAGCATAGTCGAGCCATCCAATATAACCATATCACCATTCTTGTCGGGAGGAGGAGGCGAAGGAAGGTCTCTTTCTTTTCCAAGAGCGACATATTCATCAAATGTAATATCCCTATTAATTTCGACCTTCCTTTGACCAAGAATATATATTCTAAATGCTTTAGAATTTTCACAATACCCAACAAACGTACATTTTCTTCATGTAGCTTCCAATTTGTTCTTTTTGTCCTTCGGCACATGGAAATATATGGGACATCCAAATATGCGAAGATGACTAATTTCAGGCTTCACATCTGTAAATACTTCTTCGGAAGTTTTGCTTTCCAAAGCTTGTTGAAGCACCCTATTTTGAACATATACGAAAACATGTGAAGCTTCGACCTAAAGAAATTTAGGCAACTCTTGATCATGGAGCATTGATTGAGTGGCTTCTACTATAGACCTGTTCTTCCTTTTAGTTAGACCATTTTGTTTAGGCAACTTTTGATCATGGAGAATCACTTGAGTGGTTTCTACTATAGACATGTTCTTCCTTTCAGCTAGACCATTTTGTTCAGGATTATATGGCACAATTGTTTCTTTCTTGACACGTTCCTTTTTGAAAAAGTCAATGAATTCATTGGACATGTATTCTCCACCATTATCGGACCTGAATATTTTGATCTTCTTCCATGTTTGATTTTCAACCAATGCTTTGAACTCCTTAAATATTTCTAAGGCTTCATCCTTATGCTTCAAAGAGTATATCCATGTCTTCCTTGAAAAGTCATCAATGAATGTGATGTAGTAGAGATATCCACTAATAGAGTGCACGGGCATCGATCCACATATTTCTGAATGAATGAGATGGAGGATGTCAGTGGTCTTATCTAGATGTGAGTGGTACCCTTGTCATTTTTCCACTAGCACATCCCGAACATACTCCATCGTGTTGAGCTTGAACCTTTGGAATCTATGAGACCAAGTTCTCCAATTTCAAAAGAGTATCATAATGAATATGAGCCAACCTTCAATGCCATAATTCACTTAGATGATTTTTATTATGAACCAATGCTAATAGTGGTCTTCTGGTGGCCCTATAGAGTCCTTCATATCTTGTTCCCAAAGTGAATGCATCTCTCATAAGTGATCCAACAAGCCAAGTAAGAACCTTCCTTTGATGAAAGTAATCATCATCCCTTTCTCTTCCAAAGTGAATATTGATACCAAATTCTTCTTTAACCGAGACACTTACATTACATCATGTAGTACAATACATTCCCAAGAATTCAAATGAAATTTGACAAATCCAAAACCTTTAATGGGATGAGTGGAGTTGTCTCCAAGAATTATTTTCAAATTTGACTCCATCTCTACCAAATTAGAGAGAACTTCCTTGTAACCAGAAAAGTGATGAGTAACCCCGCTATCAACCAATCAACTATCCCACGAATCTGAAGGAGATGAACTAGTAAGAGCAAAAATAAGAATATATTCAGATTGATACTTTCATACCTAGATAATTTTGACTTCTTTTGTGGACAACGATTTTCTTCATGGTCACTTGGAGCATCTTTTCTTCTTCTATCATTTTTTCCATTGTGGTCGTTCCTTCGGTCATCTCTCCTTATTTTATCATTGAACCTGTTGTTATTGCTTCTATTATTATAACATGGTTTATTGTTCTTCTCAGGGAAATATCAAGCATAGTTCCCTTTATTATGATAATTGTAGCATTCAACATTCACATATTCCTTTCTTCCACTATAATTTCGAGGAGGAGGATTCTTCAATTTGATGGACCTCCTTTCCCTTTATTCTTCTTCTTGTCATGAGCAGTGTATGCAACGGGTTATCCTTCTTCTTACTTTTGAATCCTTCCTCTTGTTATCATCCTTGACTCTTCTTGAGTGAGATTTCCAACAATTTCATCAAATGAAGGGAGGACATTTGTATTGCTTATAGTAGTGATGAACGTTTCCAAAATAGGAGGGAGACCTCTTAGAGTCATGACCTCCAGTTCCGTGTCAGGCACAACTTCTCCAACTCTTTGTAATTGATCTCTAATACGAGAGATCCTCATTATGTAGGATTGTATGGACTCTCTTTTGTTCATCTTGGTGTCTTTAAGTTGATCTTTCAAGGTGAGGATTTCATTCAAATTGTTGACCTCATACATGTCAGCTACCTTATCATACATGTCTTTAGACCTTCTCAAGTTTCCAACATATGCAAGTAGATTATCTTGTAATCCATCAGCTATAATTTGTTTTGCTTTCAATTCACCTTTCTTGTGCTTTTTCTTGGCAGCAGCGGATGCATTCTTTGGAGGCTCGGGTACCTTTCCTTGAATGTAGTCCAAAACATCATTGTTATCAACTATAATCTCCAACCTAACTTTCCATGCAGCAAAATTAGATGAGTCACCCATCTTCTCATCACTCTTGAATTAGGAAGTCGTCTTGACTTTGACTATATCATTTCTTTCAACATTCCAAACATGAGTGCTTCAAGGCTTGTCTCCTTTTGGGCTTGTCCTTCACCTTAGCTCTGATACCATGTTAATTTTCAAATTGTTCTATGTTGTATCAATTACTTTAGCCCAATTCCAAACTTCAATTAGAAATATTTCCAATTACAATTAGTCTTTCCATTCATCAATAGTAATTGAAGATAGAACAATATATGCAATGACAAAGAAGACAATCAGCACATTAACAAGAGACACCATATTTGGTCAAAGACCAGGGAAAAACCCCACTAGGGGGAAAACCCTTTGAAATTCTTCTTTTATTAGATTGTCATAAAATTATCAACAAAGAGTACAATGAACCCAATACAATATGATAAGCAATATAACCCAAAAACTTTATAAACTAGTTTACAATGGCAGAATATATCAGAGACAACTTGATTCAGACTTCACACAGCTTCAGAAAACTTCGAATGATGGTCAGCTGTAGTCGAACCCCTAGACGCTCCCTTCAAGTTAGCATGCAAGTGTCTATAACTCCCAGATGCTCCCTTGGCCTTAGCATGTGTACGTATGTGGATGATATTTCCTTGTTTTGTGCGTGTGTCCGAAAAAAAAACCATAATTTTTGTGTGAACTTCATATTTGTGACTTTAGACCCCTATATGACCTTTCCTCCGTCGATCTTGTCGAACCAAATTAGATAGAAGAGAAGAAGATGCTTGGATGTGATGATGTCCAAATGAGATTCTAGGTCAATTTTAATTTATAGGCTTATAGGGGTTTCCAACAATGTCCATTTGAGGTTGAGGCCAACCTATCCAAGTGTGCATGAGAGTGAAGCCAGCTTGATCCAATATCCATGAGTGGGTGCACAAAATTAAAAACCAACTTCTGCTTGTCCGAATGAGGTGATCTTTATGTTGATTTTGGTCCTCTCGAAAAGAGGAACCCAATGCCATCATCATCTCCATCAAATGAGTAGTCCAAAGTGGAATTTGACCGTAGTTGCATATTTTTAACAATGTTTGCCTTTTCATGGCATGTGAAGCATCAAGGGGCTCACACAAGATGATTGAAAAAGTCTAGTCTGAAGAAAATGGTAATGTGTAGCACATGGGATGAACAGACAAGGGTAGCATGAAAGCATGTAGAGAGGCACCCATTAGAATGAGTTGAATCAGCTAGAGTGGACATGGAAGGATAGTGCATGAGTCAGGTGAGCATAAAGGAGCACAGATTATCATTGAGACAGGTTGGACCAAATTATCATTTGGGAAAAGTACGTAATATGGAACACTGACCCATTCAAAAAGGAAGAATGCAACCTTCTTAAATTTGGAATGATTTATTGTAAAAGAGACAAGAGAGTTGGTTAAGGCAACAAGCATTTGATCAAGTACCATTTGGATTATAAGTGCTAATGTGAGATGAAGAGTTGGTGAAGGAGTCGGACGGACAATGCATAAGTTTATATGGGTTTGGATAGTGTATAATCATCCAATGTCAGGCATGATTTTGTGGGTCATTGCAAAATTCATGGCATAATTTTCTTACATGACAAAGTGTAGGGAGATAAGTCCTTGTTAGCTAGAGGCAAAGATAAGAATACAAACACAAGACAAATAAATACACAAGCTTCTACTTGAATAAATAATTATATTCATTAATTATTCTCTCATATACATCCACCGAGCTACGACTATTCTTCACATTACAATAATCCAACCACAGGTATATAAACATCAAACTTTTTAAATATGGAATTATGCAAACTCTAACTTTCATTTCCTCATGCAAACTAAGAATTCATGCTTTAACTAAAATTTTCTAACTTTCCTTTAACTTAACTTAACATTTTTCTTTTTCTTGACTCAACTTTTCTAGACAAAGAATTAACCTTCTAACTCTAGCTCACTTGACTTCTAATATTAGACTTAAATTGCTTTCCTTACTTTAAATTTACTCTTCATGCATTGCATGCATACGTGAGTAATTACTATTTCTAAAATTACCCCTTAATTACAACCATATGACTCAACCTTAACTTAATCGTGACTCAACTATGCATGCTACACTTGCAATAAAAAATTGACTCAAAAGAAATTTTACAATGCAATTTTTTCTTTTTCATTTCTTCCATATTCTATACCCTTGAAACTGCTTCATTTTCAGTTGTGCTTTCTTGATGTAAGCTCCATATTTCTTCACTTGTTGCTACTGCAATTTTTCTTTGACTTCTTTTATATTTGTTTTAAAAAACAATTTAGGCTTTCAGAGCCTATCTTCTATAGCTTCCTCTTGAAATATTCGTTCACTCATGGACTACTACCATAACTCTTCATCTTCAAACTATGAACTTTTCCATGCTTCTTCCGCTTCATATTCTTAATCTTCTTTCTTCCATATTTCTTGATAGTAGAATTTGATCTCTTCTTGACTCCATTGTTGAAAGGTTGTTTCAATGTTTTCTTCTTCTTCTTCAGAGAATTCCATTACCTTTCCTACATCTTTTTCTTCATCTTCTCTTTCAGATATAATTATAACTGGATTGTTGTCATGTCTACTTGCACACTCAAAATCAATGTTAAAAGCATCTTCATTATGCTCTGCAGTGAGATCTTTCTCTTCTTCTTATTTCTTCTCTGCCTCTTCAAATGCATTGAGACTATCTTCCATTGTTACGCTATTAGTGGATATTCTCATCAAAAACTCATGAATCATTTTATCCTCTTCTTAATCATCAATTGCTGCTAGATTGTGCATTACTTCATGAGAAATTCTAACTATTGCTTCATAACTTGCTGCTACAATGGTAGCTTCAACCTTAAATTCTCCATCAAATATGACACTTTCCATATTTCTATAATCAGTCCTTGTTTCAAAAAGAGACCACAATTTTCATCAACATAATTTTCATCCACTCTGTTGTGAGATCTCTAAGCATGTGTGTGCTCATTAACAATTTCAACTTCGCCAAATTCGTCATTTGTTTTTCGATTCATGAGAGATGCACTTTCAGATCTACAAACCATTACTTCATATGAAAAATTGTCTTTGTTATTCTCAAAATTAAATGCCTCAAACTCTTATGTAAAGAGGTCATCATCAACTATAATCATACCAACTAGATCACACATGTTATTCACTTCTTTATTAGAAACTTCACCATCATCAACAAGGTCTATTGTTGGATTCACCAATTCACAACTCACTTTGCAGTCACCATCCACATGTGTCTCGTCATAGTGGGATTCACCATCATCTTCACCATCCATGTTACAATGGGGTTCTCGAGCATCTATATGCTCTTTCTCTACTTCACACATAGAGGCTTCAACTTCTCACTCTGCAATCTTTTTTGTGTCTTCTTCATCCATATGCATGTCTGCATGATGGGTTTCACTTTTATAGTCTTTATGACCATCATCCACATTTGAGTGGGATTCTCCAAGATTTTTTTTCCTCCTAGAGTCTTTCTCATTTACTCTCATACCTGTAGTTTACTTTCTGTTGATTCTTCAACAAACTATAACAAAATTTGCTACTTTATGTCACTTTCCTTCATACCAAATTCTACTTCCAGGGTCTTCCATGCTTCCTAGGAAGATGTAGCTTTTGCTACCTTGCACAAGGACTTCTCATCCAATGCATGTCGTATAAGATCCAATACTAAATCATCACTTACTTCATCATATGGGTTATTAGACCGATACTTAATCGACTCTTTACATCAAAAAAAATTTCTTCATTTTGACAGTTCCCAAAAATTAATTTTGTTACCATTAAATTTTGGAAGTGTTACCAGATCTATCCTGATCCATTCATCCTTGAATTTTTCTACTCCATTTACTTTTCTTTTAAATTCCTCAATTATGGTGAGAACCTCTATGAGCTCTTCCAATACTTTGGTTCTTCCTTTCGATTTCATTTCTCGGTTTACTTCAGTCTTGCTTTTTGACCCATGACTATCGTCTTTATTTTGTATTTTGTCTTATTTCCTTATTGTGTCAGCCTTTAGAAATGAACATCGCATATACTTGATTATATTTAAAACTAAACATTTTAACCTTCACTTTAACGGTGGCTCCAAACAACTACTAGCAACTTTGCTAAGCTCTTCTACGTAGATTATTATGGAGGCTCATGGCTACAGTTTACAGTGGAGAATCCTTCTTTGGTCATTGGCGGTGGCTCTTTCCTATTGATATGGTGGTGGCTTTGTAGGTTACTCACCCTAATCTTTAAGTAGTTGGGTTTACAAACTCTCAACGAGCTATAGTTTTTATTATGGACCAATGGATGCAAACGTCGATTTGTAGGCTACTCACAATAGGCATGACTCTTAGTGGAAGTAGCTCATAACCTTCTTAACTCCTTTGGTACTTTGAAACCTTGATAAACCTTGCTTTGTTACCACTTTTTATTTAGAGGCAGAGATAAATATACAAACACAAGACAAATAAGTACACAAGCTTCTGCTTAAATAAAGAAGTTCTATTCATTAATTATTTTCTCATGTACATCCACCGAGTTGCTACTATTCTCTCTTCTTACTTCATATTACAATGACCCAACCATGAGTATATAAGCACTAAAATTTCTAAATATGGAATCATGCAAACTCTAACTTTCTTTTCCTCATGCAAACTATGACTTGACACTTTAACTAAACTTTTCTAACTTCACTTTAACATAAATCGACATTTTGCATTTCCTTCACTTAACTTAACTCTTCATACATTGCATGCATACGAGAGTACTTATTATTTCAATCAAGTGAAATGATTTTGATCTATGACAATGTTGCGATCAATGGAAGTAAATCAAATAGGATATTTGGGGATAGGTTTGTATGAATTGTGTTCTTACAATTTTTGAATTGCTATACAAGACTAGAGTTCACTTGGTTGTAACACATTTGAATTTTTGACAATTGTTAGACCAGTTCGGTTGTTGATTCTATAATATTACTTTCATTCATTTCATTTGCATATTGGTTATGTTAAGGCATAATTGTATGGAATGATTATTTACATAATTCAATAAGTGTTAAACTTATGAATTTTAATAATCGTGAAATATAAATAGTGAGGTGTAGTATGGCATCACGTAGTTTCGGATTGAGAAAATTGATGATATGAAATGAGTCATGATGCACCACAAACCTATAGTGATGGGCCATCTAGGTGCGCTAAGTCAGCCTCTGATGTGGGTGACTATAGGGGCATGACAATGAATTTTTAGGTTAAATTAAATTTTATGCTAGAGGTACTCTTTCAACCTCCTTCATAATTTATTTATATATATCTCTATTAAGTGAGGAAGATAAATCACATAGTCATTATTCCCTAATTTGAAATGATATCAATTACTAATATTACTTGGTTTCTTAATAATGCATTCATGGTTTTCTAATTACTAGATGAAAAGTTTTACCAAAACCTTAGTACCTAACAATAAATTAATATCAAAAAAGACTAAACTGCATTTTGTATTAAAAAAAAATAACAATATTAGTAGAAAGTTTTTTTACAATAAGAAATATTTTAACTACTAAAATATTATCTAAGAAATAATTAAATTATTCTTTGATATATTTGTTCAATAGTAAAAGCCCCGGGGTTAGCTCAATTGGTCAAGTTCTCATTGCTAAGTACCTCGCTAATTGGGAGGTCACGGAGCCAATTCTCCTCAATGCCCATGGGGTTAGGCCTTGCTAGTTTGGTCAATGGGATGTGATCCCTTTGGATTGATTTGCCCAAATTTTCTCTCATCGAAAAAAAAAAAGATGTATTTGTTCAATAGTGAAAAGAAAATTGAGATGTGAGTATAAGAGATATGCAAGAATCGAATTTCCGATTTTTCATTTAGAAAAAAGAAAATGAAGGTTTAAAATGCATATATTGATGAATTTGTATTTTATTTTTTTTGGATTTCTTTATGTAGTTTTGAAATATATATATATATATATATATATATATATATATATATATATATATATATATAACAATTGAGAAAATATTAATTTTTTTATCGTTATATTGTATTTAATTTCATGCAAATTTATATCAAAGTTTTAGTTGAAGTAATTTAAATAAATAAATAAAATTAACTCATGGAATGTAACTTAATTTACAATCACCTTGTTATGACATATTATGTAAAAGTATGGGATCCAAATTTCAAATCCCTATGAGTTAGGCCAACCAAAAAAATAAATTATTTTTTTTTATCTATTTATTTATTATATTTTTACAATGTGGTATATATAGTAATTGTTTTGAAATCAAATTATCTTTAATTTACTACTTTTATGTAATTTTTATTATAATTTTCAAATAAATATACATTAAATTAAATACTTCAAAATTAGTTAAAAATATTCTAACTTTTCAAAGCATTATATTTTAATTTTATAATTAATTAAAAATTATTATAATTAGCATATTCTAACTTTATATTTCATTAAAAAGGATTAGTGAAAATGAAAAATATAATATAAAAGAAAGAAATTGATATGATTGAATTTCATGTAGTTTGAATATCTATTTTCAAAAATTAAAAATATAATTATCCTCTATCCAGTCATGGAATCTTTGTGCAAACTTCCCGAATGCAACCACAAACAAGTTCATCTAATTGTATCCACAGATATCAAAGACACAAAAGAGGAAAATTGTCGCGTTCTTCAGAGACAGCTACCCCCACAAATCCCCACAAAACAAAGAGCCCAAAAAATTGGTGTCTTTATATAAGATAACATGAATGGTAAGTGAAATAGCAGCCTGTAGTAGCCTACAAGCTGGCGAACTTACACGGCCAGAGTCAATTTTGTAGGTGTTAGATAATATTGTCTTAAATTGATAAAAAGAAAGAAATAAGAAAGAAAGAAATTATTTCAATGTCCACGAGGCTAAAGATAGCCTATGGGACAGATTGCTTCTTCATTTTCTTGATGTATTTGACCCTTTTTCTTTGAAGCTTCAAAATAAATTCTCCCAACTTCTCGAAAAACCCCTCGCTAAATAGATTATCCCAATAGATAGCTGCCAGCGTATCTGTATAACTTTCCCTATTGTCTTTTAAGGCCTCACATTCTAAAATGAAATGTTTTTTTGTTTCCAATTTTCCAGAAGAACAAAAAATGCATACTCTTTCCTCCCACACTTCTTTTGGCCTTTTCCAGCACCCTGTTTCACAACGGAGTTTATGAGAATTAGTCCTTAACTGAGCAATAAGAATTTTGGCTCTCCAAGAGATATTGGCCTCTATGTATGCTTTTGGTTGATAACTATGAGTGAGATTAAAAACTTCAATATAGTACTTTTTATTTCTTCCTAGCTCCTTATCCCAAGTACGCTTGTGGAACTTTTCCATAACAAAAGCTTTTATCTATTTTCTGTTTATGGGACACACACTCAAGCAAATACCCCATTTACTAAAACCATTTGGTATTTTGCTGCATCCAAGTTTTTTTTTCTCTTGCACAATATGTCATTAAAGACAGCCTTAGGCCATCTACCCTCTTCCATTTACTCAATTTTTTTTAAATACCTTATGACTCGCACCATAGCAATTGCTTCAATAGGAGCAGTTCCTGTTTCAATTAACAAAATAGCATAAGGAACTGCACTTTTAATCTTGAATTTGTTTGTAATCAAACGCTTCTGAATTTTCTCAATTTATCTCCATTAAATGTCAGATGTACTGCTGGCCCATATTTCACAACCATAGAGAATCGCCGGAATCACTAGAAGCCCAAAAAGAGTTTGAGTGGTTTTCTAGTCCCATAACTCTTCCTCTCTACACCTATTTTGAAAAGCATAAAATGCTTTCTAAGCCCCCAACGTTCTTTTCTTTCTACAACCATTCCAGCTTAGATTTTTGTTGAAGTCAATTCTGAGGTATTTGTAATCCGCAACTTCTTCCGGAATGTTGCCTTCAAAGTAGAACTTATGTTGGTTATTTTTCTTTTCTTAGAGAAAACCACTACTTTCGTTTTTCTGATATTGACTTGCATCCCCACACTTCTGCAAACCAAGAGCCAATTTAGCAATTAGAATGAGGGCATCTGCATACAAAAGCAGCCTTATAACAAACTTTCCCAAATAGATACCATCACCCCCTTGCGAATTTAACCACTCCTCAAGCTTGTCGATATATAAACCAAAAAGGGTAGGAGACAGTGGGCAACCTTTATTGACCCCAATATCGCTTCTAAAAATTTCAGAAATGCCTGCTGAAGTTCTAATCTTGACTTTCACCTCTTCATATAGCTTATGCATAGCTGCTCTCAAATGTTTAGGAACCCCAAGTTCCTACATTCTGTGCCAAAGCTTATCCCTAGGAATCGAGTCAAACACTTTTATGAAATCAACAAAGCAACAAAAGACTCCTTCCTTTTTCTCCCAAACTTTTTCAATGATGTGCCTTAAAGTTATACAATGATCAACTGTGGAATGTTTAGGTCTAAAACCTGCTTGCCCTTTAGCACGCTTATCTCTTTCTTCTACCCACTTGCTAATTTTGTTTTCTAGCATGCTTCCAAATAGATTTGCAAACAAAGGGTTTATCATGATGGTCCTATAATTGGAGGGATTATTGGCGTCACCGCTCTTGAAAAGAGGTATTGCCAGACTAGTTGTCTAATCTGTGGGGAGCCCCAGTTGTATGATGTTGTTGAAAATTTTTGTAATGTGAGTTGCAAGAATCTTTGAGCCCCACTTTAGATATTATGCTTAGAGTTCAACTAAGTCTTTTTCTTTTCCAACACCCAACTTCTTGATACCCATCTCTACCTCTTGTACCGTGAAGAGTTTAGTATCAGTGTTGACCAAGGGGGAGGGTCAACCTTGGAATCCTGCCCATAGAGTTGTCTTGCATAATCAAACCATTTAGAAGCTATAATATTATTTCTAGTTTGTATCTTTTTCGTTTGGAGCTCCTTCCAAAGTAATTTGGGATTATTTTTCCCAAGGAAGATTAGTTCTTCCCTCCTTGAAACCATGAAATTGGTCTTTTTATTGCTTAATAACTGCTTGTAAGCTTTGAGCTTTATGTTATCCTTGTTTGAATATTTCCATATTCTCCTTGCCTTTTTGCATTCCTCGTCAAACCAAGCATTAACTGGAAAGCAATTTGTTTCAGACTTCTTAATTTTTGCTCTTTTGCACTTTGCAAGTATGCATTGAATTAAATGTGTTATTCATGACTATGAAGGTTGTGAATTGTGATTTTCTCCTTCTCGAAGAGCCTCTCTAGTGTCATTTTGAAGGTATTACAATTTTCTTGGGTCAAAAGAATTCTACCCTGTGGGAGATTTTGTTGGACATGCTGAATTTTTTACTCTAATTATTTCTTTCCAGTCCAAGAGAAACATAAATAAAGTGGCTTGTGATCTGGTTTTAAGTCCCACAGCTGATCTCCAACCAAGACTTCCTCCATTTTCTCACACAAACCATGCGAGAAAATTACATAATCTACTACACTTGCTCCATTGTAAGTATTGCAAGTGAAATTATCGGACTTTGCCCATCTAGTCAAGCCATTACAAATGACTAAATCAAAGGCCCCACATAGAGTAAGCAATTGTTCACCAAAGAGATTGCAACCCTTGTCCTCTGAAATTCTTTCCCACAGACGATTACTCTCTTCTATAAGCCAAATAGGGTCACAATCATCTTTACATCAAAGAATGCTAGCTTGCTCACTTGTAGTCCTAACATTGAAATCACCCACTATAAGGACCTCACCTAACTGTGAATATGTTGCAATATCCCCTTTTAAGGCTGCAAATGGATCTTTGTGGTCAAGCCCTCTACCTTTGTAGATTTTTTAAACTTGCGGTGCAAATTAGCATGCTGCAATTCTGATGTGGTTTCCATTTTCTGATATTTTAAACCAAATGAATTGCTTATTTGAGTCTTCTTTTTCTAACTGAATGAGACGACCTTCTTTCTCCCTTACTAAAACCATGATACCCCCGTGCCCTTTGTCATTCCCTGCTGCATTGTTCCACACTGTCATCTTCCAGTATCCTTCAAACATAGGTGTTTTGCACCCTTCATGCTCTTGTGTTTCTATGAGGCAAATTATGTCTCTATCTTCCATAATAGGCCCTAACCCAGGTCCTTGTCTCCATAGGGATGGATTGGAGAGCATACAGGTCAAAAATGGATGGTTTAGGCGAGGAGTATCTACCAAGAAGCCCCTAGCGAAATCGTTCTACTAGCACATTCGCGAAGCAGAAGCTTATACTTTGAAAACAGGCTATTCAGGAACATCTCGAACGGGGCGGTTCTTGGACGTACTCTGGCTGAATTGACTCTAGCTAAATTCATGCATTTCTAAGAGTTCTAGCACTTACCCCGTATCTTCTAAGCAATGAGTCTCGAGCCCATCCCGGTAGCTAAGGTGATTATCCAAGCGGATTAGCCGCCAAGTCGAGTAGCCCGGTTGACTAGCGAGGACTACGGACGATCAATACAGAAGACCGAGTGTGTGAGTCAGGTGCACAGATACCAATTGGAGTCTTACACAGATTATGATTAAGAAGATTGGCTAGACGGGGAGGGGACGGAAGTTAAGGAAGAACTAGTGTGAGGTGGTGCTTAGCTTATTGTGTTTGTATATTCACGTATCTAATGCTATCATTGCTTCATGCAGTGAGCGGAAGTGATGTTGTCGTTCATTGGAACCAACGGAATAATCTACTGAATCAACGGAATGAACTAGAAGGTGTGCTGCTAGGTATTGATCCGTATCTGCGCTTAGGGTAACCTCTACAATTCCAACAAACTAATCTTAAGGAAACCTGGGTATGACTTGATTGCTATTTATTTTGACATGCAAGACTCACATTTGAGTCCCTGTCCCTGTTTTCCCACACTGACCTTGCTTCCTAATATGTTTTTGTCTTAATTGTTAACTGTCTTAAATGGGTTTGTCTTAATTGTCATTGTTTTAAGTGGTCATTGTCTTAAATATAAAGTTTTGTCTAAAAATATTTTTGTCTTAAACAGTTTTTGTGTTAAATATAAAGTTTAGTCTTAAAATATTTTTGTCTTAAATTGTTTTGGTCTTAAATATAAAGTTTTGTCTTAAAATATTTTTGTCTCAAACTGTTTTTGTGTTAAATTTTATATTTAAGACAATTCAATTGATATTAAATTTTTGGGGAATGTTTTTTATTTCAACTTAAGGTGGATGAGAACTGGTTGACTTTTTTATTTTTTAATTGATGGCCTAGATTGATTATAGTGTTCTACAAAGTTTGTTAGGTCGCATTAACTTTTAATAAATTTAAAAAATTAGATTCGTGCCAAGTGGCTCTCAAGGGAATCTGATCAGCATATGCTTAGTCTTAATGCTTATAAAGGTCTATAGTGTTTTACATAGTTTGTTAGGTTGCATTTAATTTTGATAAATTTATAAAATTAGATTCGTGCGAAATGGCTCCATGCCCTCCAATCCTAGGGATTTGAGATTATTGCAATTCTAATAAGCTCTTCCATGATAAGTTCCCCCTTATTATTTATAACATTCATTTATATATAAGAAAATTTTATTTAGCAAAATGGTCCATTACTTTTAATAAATTGAATTTAAAAAATTAGATTCGTGCCAAGTGAGGGGAGCCCACCAATTTCCTAGGAATTTGAGATTATTACAATTATAATAAGCTCATGCATGATAAGTTTCTCATTATTATTTATTTCATTTATATATAAGCAAATTTAATTGAGAAAAATGGTCCATTTTAAAATAAGATGCGTAATTCTTTTTTAAATACATGGACCATTTTATACATGGTTAATCAGGTAAATGTGTGCATTGGTAAGGCATTCTTCCTGTTGCAATAGTTTTATTTGTTATATTTATGAAACCTTCAGTGATATCAACCATATTAATATTTTTACTATGTTGTACTAGCGATGTTTTTTTGTTATATTTATGAAACCTTTGGCTATATTAATATTTTTAATGTGGTTGTACTAGTAATGTGAAATAACTAAAAATTACTTTTTAAGATAAGATAAAGTGACTTTTTAAGACAAGATTTCTTTTTGTCTTAAAAAAATCTCTTATATATGATTATGGAAAGCTATTTATTTTAACTTAAGGCAGATAAGAATTTATTGATTTTTTTTTATTTTTTTAATTGACTACCTAAATTAATTTTTTAAAATTATGTTTAATCTTAAAATGCATATTTTCATAATTAAAAATATGATATTGATATTTTTTTAAGCATTGTAAATTAATAATGTTTTATAATTTTAAAATATATAAAATTATAAATATTTATAACTAATTTTAGTTATAATAATTAGAAAATATATTTCACTAAAATTTTAATTAATTTACCTAACTGTAATTACACTTTTAATAAAACTTAACTTAAATCTTTTAAAAAACAAATTTCGGAGGCACATTTCCGTTTAACATTTTGTAAATACGATTTAAATAATGATTTATAATGACCAATCAGAACGGTTTTATTTGAATATTCAAATACATTTAAGGTCGTCTTGCCATCTGAAAGTGAGGTGTTTTGAGATTTAGAATTTATATCCATAGTAAATAAAACAAAATTTTAATCAACATAAAATAAAATAGTGAAGTTTACATGCTTTTTTTTCCTTTACTTTAAATTTGATTAAATATTATTGAAATGATATATTTACAGTGAATAAAATAAAATTTTAATCAATATAAAATAAAGTGTAATTTAAATGTCTTTTCTCTTGATATAAATTTTGTTTAAGTATTATTATAATTAGAAATTTGAATTATTAAATTTACATAGATTAAAAATTTCCAAAAAAATCAAATTTTTAAATTTTATGTGTATTAAAAATATTTTAATAAAAAATTGAGTAAAAATTAGATTCCAATTCTTTTATCTTGAATTTTTTTTTTTAATTATTAGTAAATATTATAGTTATATTTATATAATTAATGATTCATTTATTTATGAAATAGAAATTAGGTTAGTTAGTACAAGAGGCAGTACATTCGTCAAAGACAGGTGAATCTCTTACACCTCTCTAAGGTAGATCCTAAGAAATTTTGGAGGCAGATTCTAACTAGGAAGACGAAGGATAATAATAAAATTGCTCTTCACGATTGGAATTCCTATCTTAAAAAGCTTTATGAATCTCCAAATGTCATGGATAATTTGGAAACCCTTCTCACAACGAAAGAAGTTTTCTCTTTAGAAGACATTAAGTTTGGGGTTAATCGCCTCGCTAATGGGAAAGCTAAGGACATTGAAGGTTACCAAGTGGAAATCTTAAAAATTGGAGGTCCTGTCCTCATCCCCCACATCCACAAGCTTTTCAATCAAGCAATCAAGCAAGGGTTCCCTAAACCTTGGACTGAGAGCCTCATTATCCCCATTTTTAAAAGTGGGGATACAAATAACCCCTCTAATTATCGAACAATTATGATCAGCCCTCTCTTAGCCAAGTTATATGGTAGTATTTTGGAAAAGAAGTTAAGCCTATGGCTTGAAAATGGAGGTAAGCGGGCTAAAGGCCAAGCAGGTTTCAGAAGGCATCACTCAACAATAAACCACCTTGTTACGCTTAGGATCATTGCGGAGGAATGTCGTAATGATAAATCCAATTTATTTTGTTGCTTTGTGGACTTTAGAAAGGCTTTCGATACGGTTCCTAAATACAACCTTTGGAATAGATTAGAAGAGCTAAAGGTTCCTCTTGAGTTGAGAGTTGCCGCTATAAGGTTATAAGAGAATGTAATTGCCAAGCTAAAAAGCAATGAGGGGTGGTCGAAAGATATTAAGTGTAACATCGGAGTTAAACAAGGTTGCCCCCTCTCCCCTACCCTATTTGGCATTTACATCGATAAGCTCGAAGGCTATTTAGAGGAAGCAGGATGTGATGGCACGATCTTAGCTGGGATAGTCGTCATCCTTCTTCTTTATGCTGACGATATTGTTCTTTTGGCAAGGTGCCCATCTGATCTTAATAAGCAACTCAAGCTTCTTAAGGATTTCTGCTCTACCATGGGTATGACTGTTAACACTGACAAAACAAAATTTATGATTATCAAATCCAAGAAGGACACTTACGCTAATTTTATGTATGACAATAATAACTTGGAGGAAGTGTATTATTACAAGTACCTAGGAATTGATATTCATCACAAGCTCAACTGGAACCATAGCATTGAGAAAAGGATTAATGGGGGGTGGAAAGCTTATTTTGGTCTTGAAAATAATTGTAAAATAGCAAACCTCGTAATGTGGAATAAAAAAAAGTTGCTCTTTGAAACTTTAGTCACTCCTGTTATCTTATATGGCTGTGAGGTTTGGGGTTGCAGCATCTCCAGAGAATCATGGAGAAAGATTGAGCAAATCCAAAGGTGTTTTATAACTTATAACCTGAAAATTAAAAGTAATACACCCTATCCTATTCTCCTTATAGAAGCAGGTCTTTCCCCTATTGAGAGCCTAGCTATGCTTAGGTTTCTGTTGTACAAGCACAAAATCAGTAACATAGACGGTCGTAGACTTCCTAAGCTAGCTTGAAATTCTAGCCAAAACCACCTAAGGCTCAATCGAGGGTGGCATAAAGACACAAGGGCCTGGTTAAACTATTGGGAGATCAACGATAATGATGCATTGCAAAACATAAATAACATTAAAGATATTGTTACCTCTAAGTTCAAAGAAAAAATGTGGTGTGAGAAAGATTTAGCGACTAAAAGAAAATTAAGTTATTATAAGAAGGTCATCAACCCCACCCTAGAAGATCAAAAGTATCTCTCTATTTTAACTAGCTCAAAGAAGAAAATTAATATAGCAAAGATTAGAAAGAATTCTCATGAGCTCCATAGTGAAACAGGTCGTTGGGCAGTTCCTAAAACGCCATGGATGGAAAGGATCTGCCATATATGTGAGAATAGGAACATCGAGGATGAAAACCACTTCCTCTTAGAATGCCCCGCGTATAACCACATTAGATCTCAGTTTCACAATCTTTGTTACAACACTGACCTTCCTAGCCTTTTACAATGTCAAAATTATAGTGAGCTCGGGAGGCTTCTCTCCAAGCTTTTTGAGCATAGGAATAAAATCTTAAATCAAAATAAATAATTTGTTTCTTTAGGTCCGATAGACCATTGTTTGGTCTCAACCTACGTTAACCATCATCATCATCATCATAAATAAAAATGATTTGTTTATTTATAAAATAGAAATTGGGTTAGTCAAAATGGTTGTTAGAAAAAAATAAAAAATAAAAATCATATACAATAAGTTAATATTAATAATGAATAAATTTTCTATATAGTAATATAATATTATTAAATAAGTAATTATATTTTTATTTATTAGTTTTTAATGGTTAATTTTACAGTCTATGCATCTTTGCTATTTAGGATTTATAAATTTTTTCACCTTTATCATGAGGATGAATCACATTAGCTGGTTCAAAATGTCAATCAAATAATGCTAATATGATTAATCGAAAAACATGCTTACTATATTATGGATCAGAAAAACCCAAAGTCTAATATTTTAAAACTATAAAAATTAATAATGTTATCAAATATGATATCATGATGATTAGAAAAATAAAAAACAATTAAATTTCCCACATAAATTCGTTAGAAAACATCTTGATACTGATTTATTGGCCTGGTGAAGATGCTCTTGCCGACATTGTAGTCCTTGATGATTGATCTGCATTACTTGAAAATCAGGAAATTTAAAAAAAACAAGACTTTAGCCTGATGGACGTTAAAATAATTTCTTTTTTTCTCATGACTTCAGCTCTTCATACAAAATTTGATTAAAAAAATATAAAAAATGATTAATGGTTAACCTATAATAGGAGAAAAAACTTACCTCTTTCTCCCAATTTGTTTTCCATGTAATAAATACGAGGACAATAGTTTGAATTGCAGTTCCGCAAATCATTCCCATCCAAATCCCCTGTGACCAACCAGTATTGAAAACATATGAAACAATATAAATATAATATTACACATTCATATCCATGCCAAAATAAAATTTACATCCATGAAAACCATAGTAAAGTGTACTCACCCTTATACTTAATTGAAACACAAAACCTAATATAAGGCCGAATGGAAGACCAGTTAAATAGTAGCATATAATGTTTACATAAGCAACAATATACTGTTTTCCTAATCCAACCGCCACACCTGATTGGAAATAAAAACACAACCTCAGAAATCAATAACAAAAAAACTTCATCTCTAATATAAGACGATAAATTAGAGATTATAAATCTCAAAACATCTCAAAAGAAATCATATGCAAACTAAGAAATGGAAATTTGAAGAGGTTATGATGATATGCAGTTTACCGTTGAGAACAGGCTGTACAAGATGGCCGATTTGGCAACAGCTGCGTGCACCGCAGTGCTGTTTGTAAACAAATAACCGGAAAAGGGAATGTAAGGGTGCTCTTCAACAGATGCTGGGGCTTACCAGTTTAAAGTTTAAGGGAATTACCTGGTTGCAGCGAAAAAGCCAAGCGGTATAGTCAGCTCCCAATCGTTGATGTTCAAGCTGTAAGGGTAAGGTATTCAGGCAGAATATACTTTAATTTGAATGCGAGCGCTTATTCTGTTATAGCTTAAAAAAATAAATTGACTTGATGATAATTAACCCTGTGAGCAGTATTTAACTTTTTTGGATCGACCACTTACTCAAAATAATTTCAAATATATATATATATATATATATATTTATATTTATTTATTTATTTATTTATTTATTTATTTATTTATGCAAATTTTAAGAATATATAAAATAGAAACAAAATCAATTGTTCAACTAATTCTTATCGTTAAGATTTCAAAATATATCAAAATTAATTCAAACAATTATTTCTAATTTTTTTCAATCTATAATTTAATTCATGTTATTTAACAGTAGAACAGCTAGAGCGCCCTTTATATATATAATATTAACATTTGTAGTTGTTTTAAGCTATTATGTATAATTTTTATATTGCTAATTAAAATCTTTATACTGCTCATTAAAATCTTTATACTGCTCATTAAAATCTCAAACAATTTGAAAATAAGTTAATTAACAAACAATTTGAAAATAGGTTAATTAACATTTCATTATTGGCCTAAACAATTTGAAAATGGGTTGACTGACATTTTATTATTGGCCTAAACAATTTGAAAATGGGTTGACTGACATTCCATTATTGGCCACTAGACATGAGCCCATTCGTGTTAATGATAACTATGTTAAACAAGGAATTATCTTTTCAGTAGGTTTTGCAAATTATTATAGGGGCGTTGAAGAGTACAATAAAATAATTTAGTTTTCTAATGATATTAAATCTATATTTCAGATTAAGAAGAGGCTGAATAGGAATTTATTTTTACATTTAGTACTCAATCCAATTCACAACTATCTGATTGTTCACAATGCTTGGGGTTGGGATGATGGAAGCACTGAACTTGAATGAGTCCTCGAAAACTACATACAATATTAAATCCATATTTCAGATTAAGAAGGGGCTGAATAGGAATTTATTTTTACATTTAGTACTCAATCCAATTCACAACTATCTGATTGTTCACAATGCTTGGGGTTGGGATGATGGAAGCACTGAACTTGAATGAGTCCTCAAAAACTACATACAATATGTAAAAGTTGAGATGATCCTAGGAAAGAACAAGAAAAATAACCACAAGGATCAACCTTTTAAAACATTGTATTTTCTGTTTTCTTGATATAGAGGGTGTTTTTTGTAATTATTTCATTGAAAACCCAATATCTAAATCACTAAAAATCCAAAATTAAACTCATCATACAAAACTCATGTTTTGCTATAAAAATTTAGATTCAAGAGGGGAAAAATGATCATAATGTTTAATCATCAATATTCGTGATTGTCAAAATTAAAGCTATGTACTTGGATTATCCTAAAATCTTCCCAAAACATCTTTGAAATGAAATCTACGTAGAAAATCTTTGAAATCTGCCAAAAATATCCCTGAAATCTATCGGAACATCTTTAAATCGGCTAACAAATTCCCACGGCTAGCAAGTTCCCAAATTCCTAATAAATTTGAGAACATTTCGGAAAGATCCAAAAATCCCCGAAACACGAGGACTCAAGGTACGTGAATATATTTGGGGGACAGTCCCCGTGCAACATAGCTTCATAGAGTAATTATCATTTATGACTGATTGATGGTGTGAATTGCTTCCACACTAGTTGGAACCTGACCACATTAATAAATAATCTTTGCCGTGGATTGCTACCTCCATTAACCGTAACCTATATATACATTTCATGATCAACACTGACTTGACTAACGACGTCAATCGCTACTGCGCTGACACTAATCTATATGGGGCCATTTCAGAGTGTACACTGAGTTGATTTCATAGAGTATATTACTACCACATCATTTTTCACAATTAATGTTAATGGTTCCTTCTGTATCATATAAAGACGAAAGAAGGATATCTAAAAACCAAATTGCATACTAAATAGTGAATCAACAATAACTTCCGTGTTCTTTATTTGTCCTGTCATCAGAACCAAAATTCTGTAATACCAAAGCTCCAAGCTGTTTACAACAATGGAAAACATTAGAAATCCCAATGCATAAGCTACTCACGTAAATACGTTCTACGAAGCTCAAAATTACTCACCATAACATGACACCAGATGAAACAGATAGTTTTAGAAATGGCCAAAGTTCGTAAAAGGCTTCCCTGGAAAATCCAAGCCATGTGAGTGGACACCCTCCACAGGTAACATACAGGAATTGGATAATGGCAGGTATCCACCACCCAATGTCTAGTGAGGCAAGTGCGCCATTGAGGCCCATATTCCACTTCAAGACAAAGAGCCAATTTAACAGAACGGAGACAACTGTTCCAACTGCAGCTGACCATGCTATGATACTGTTCTTTCTCTGTGAAATTAAATATCTCCGAATGGCATAGTAGAATGGAAATGAAAAGTGAAGCGGAATGCACCACAATGCTACTCTCCCGGATAGTTGAGCGACATCCTCAGGCTGTCCCAGGAGCCTGAGAATAGGGGTTGTAAAGAGAAACAGGGGAAGAAGAAGCACTGCGAATCCCAGGAGTATAATCCAAGAGCGTTGGAGATATATTCCGAGCATATGGTGTTTATTTGCGCCAACAGCTTGCCCACAAAGAGTCCCAAGCGTATTCCCCATTCCAATCTGTTAAAGCAAGATTAAAGTATAAAACATACATTTAAGTTTTAAAAGCACTTCCCCTGCGACCCTGTTTGGTGAACAAATTATATACATGATCCCATTCCTATCGGTTGAAGCAAAATTAATAGCACAAAACATAAATTTAACAGCAATTTCTCCCTACAACCCTGTTTGTTACACAAATTATATACATGATTCTAAATACCAGGTAGAATTTACAACAACACAGGTGAAGCTGAGTGAGGTGGGCATAACCGTGCATACAGGTTGGGTAAGTCATCAACTTTCCATCATATATGTTGGGTAAGAGGAGTGGCTATTATTCTTCCTACCAAGCTTATAGTTTTATCTCGATTAATATGTTTTTTTTGGAAATAATTTTTACATGAAAAATAACTTGCTACGAGTGGTTTTTCTCTAGAATATAACTAATATTAATGTGGAAAAACCAAAAAAAAAAATATCAATAATGTGCCTATCCGATTAGAATTTCATTGTATCAGAAAAAAATCAGATTAGAACAAATAAAAACTTAAAGGTCATACTCACCATATGCCAGAGTCGAAGCCTACAATGAGACACACCACCAAAGAAAACGCTGCCAGTTCCAAGTCACCGATGTACTCACCATATGCCAGAGTCGAAGCCTACAATGAGACACACCACCAAAGAAAACGCTGCCAGTTCCAAGTCACCGATGTGCCCCACGAATGCCTGCATAATCACAGTTAATCCGGAGGTTGCTACTCGACTGACGATAGCCGCCACTGCAATGCCCCATATAGCTTTCGACTCCAACCAAAACGATCTTCTGCTGGTAGCTGCCGACAAATCATCCTCTCTGCTTCTATCGGTTTCATTTTGGACGAGAGGACTAGAGAGCTGCCCTTCTTCCATAATGGAGGACTACAAATGACTATATGGTTAAATAATGTTATTCAATGGTACAGTAGGGAAACTCAAAATCAATGGACGGTCTATATCCATCGAATTTGGATACTAAGAGGATAAGACTCTAGAATTTATACACTAATGTATTTATAAGAACTAGAATTTATACACTAATGTATTTATAAGAACGAATACTCCTCACCAGGCCTGGAATTCCAAATCCCTTTCGCTCGAGAGACAAAAATTTCATGATGTTTTTGTATTTTCTTTGTACTTCATTTTACGTTCTAAGTAAATTTGAAAATGTCAACCTCCTTAATCACACTACCACTTTCCAAATTGTTTCATATAGTGCAGAATGCCAACTAAAAACTGCAGCCTCTACCAACTAAAAACTACAACCTCTCCTCAGTTAAGAGAAATACCTCGTTTTCACAAATGTTGAGGGCATTGAATATTTTCCCTACACACATTGCTAATTGAGAAATTAAATAAATGGATACAAAGGAGTTATTAATGAGAAATTAAATAAATGGATACAAAAGAGTTATCAATGAGAAATTAAATAAATGGATACAAAGGAGTTATCAATTTCTATTGCTTTGAAACCATAGTATAAGTCTATTCGAGTTTTAGGGTAAGGAAAGCCTTCTTCGGCATGGAAACCGTTGGAACTTGGCCTAATGACTACATTTCAGTTCTGAAATATCATCAACCTAAAGCTTTACAAGTCCAGAATAAAAGCTAATGCCTTTGACCTTTAACCAGTTAACACTAGACAGTTATGCTGAAAATTTTCTCTGCAATGCAACATGAAAGAACAATGAATCATTTATGTGGAACTGTGAAACAATAATAAAAAGTATATCTAACGATAATCAAACATGTATCTAACTGCGTATTCATGTTATATCCAAAATAATGGCCGAGACTTTCCAAGAGTAGATCCCTTTACAGTTATCCCTAAAACGCTTTCATTACTTTATGTAAATAGAGGCTAAGAAATAATAAAGAGAAAAATCAAACATTCAGTCTAGGGAAATACACATTAACAGTCTAGCAAATAAAAGAGAAGTCAAATATTCCAAAGAATTATGTAGGAGAGAAATCTAATAGTTAAGGAAAATACTCATGCTGAATTCGTATAACTTCCCTATTGGGGAAAAATATATAAGTCCCACTTTAGCATCCCAAAGCACCGAGAGCTCATAAGCTTTCTTCAGCAGCCCATTCTTGCGCAAGGAGGCAATGATGCATAGAAGGATGGAACTGTCAACTTACTACTTCCGTGCACATTCCAGATCGAATTGAAACCCAATATTGGTTAATAATAACTAAACAAGCTCTTGAACCCCAAAAGTTCAGAATGAAAATCCCATAACAATAAGAGAAAAATAATACTAATTACAGACTTATAGAGTTTGGTATCCTAATAAATAGGAGCATAAATTCAGTGTTAAAATGTCACAGCATTTGGTGTTATCACCAATCTAGTGATATAAAGTTAATATAATGTACTATAATTTGTACCAATAGTACACTGGAATGAGGTATCATAATATTCTACTATAAGCTACCTTTATTGGCGCTTAAGGTATTATAGATTTTGATAGTTTGACTTTGAAATTAGAAGTCATTTTGACAGTTTAACTATTATAACACACGTCAAATTTGATAGTGAAAATTTTTCAACTGTCAAATATGTTTTTAAATGCAAAATACGTCCTGTGAGACGTCAAATTCCAGGCCCGCTCTCACGTTATCCACGGCCCTCTGACTTCCAACAAGCAGAGTATCAATTTCTTCATTCAGAACTAGGGCTCCTCCGTACCGTCTGTCCCAACAGTGAGAAAGCAACTGGGGCCATGTACTGCCAGACACCTTACATTGGATAAAGAATCGTCACCATCAAATTCCTGTGTATACAGACATACCTTATTTGGAGACAGACGTACGTGCCCGTCTGTTAGCCACGCAACATAACATCTCAACGTCAATGGCCGAATTTTTAATTAGCGAAAGGAATGGAACGGTATCGATTCTTCGATAAAGTTCAATGTGCTTATCATTTTATTTCATAACGTTTTGATGCAAACGAGACAAAGCTTCTCATCAAGAGGCGGTAAATTTTCAAATTATTTTTGTTAAGTGTCAGAATCATATTTATTAATGTGGTTGATAGGCTTATATAAATTACATATGCAATCACTACGAGACAAAGCTTGTCACAAATTTTCAAATTATTTTTGTTGGGTGGCACAATCATATTTATTAATGTGGTTGATAGGTTTATATAAATTACAGATACAATTACTACGAGACAAAACTTGCAACAAATTTTCAAATTATTTTTGTTAACCAGCACAAGCATATTTATTAATGTGGTTGATAGGCTTATATAAATTACTTATACAATTACTACGAGACAAAGCTTGCCACAAACTTTCAAATTATTTTTGTTAAATGGCACAATCATATTTATTAATGTGGTTGATAGGTTTATATAAATTACATATACAATTACTACCAAACAAAGATTGTGACAAATTTTCAAATTATTTTTGTTAACCTGCACAATCATATTTATTAATGTGGTTGATAGGCTTATATAAATTACATATACAATTACTACGAGACAAAGCTTCCTCATCAAGGGGTGACAAACTTTCAAATTATTTTTGTTAACCGACACAATCATATTTATTAATGTGGTTGATAGGCTTATATAAATTACATATACAATTACAATAGTAAATGTGGTTGATATAAGTAAATAAGTATATATCAATTACATTAATAATTATTAGGTGTGTAGTGTAAAAGTGGCTATAATAATTTGGCTCTTTGTGACTTTTAATAATTATATAAATAATAACAAATATATATATATATATATATTAAAGAACCATTTTTTCTAATAACAAAATTAGATTTTGGCTGGAACTAGTATATTCATAAGCAACATCATGTTCATCTCCCTGCAAAATTGCTCTGGCCATAGGCAGAAGATATTCTGAGATTTCTTGCCTATTTCTTCTACTACATTATTCTTATATAGTCGCCAAAAGGTCCCATTAAACATTACATACTTACATTGCATTAAAAAACAAAATGAGATAACTAACTAGTTTGCATCTTCTAAAACTAGTTGTCATGCTTCATCCATCTCTGTTGCCTCAGGTTCTGCTAGCATTCCTCCCTCCACTGCCTCCACGAGGTTTCCAGGTGTATTGTCCAAGTGAATGTCTAGGTGTATTGTATTCTCTTAAGAAGGGGTGTCTTGAGCGCCACTGTCGTTCTCATTATCACCATCCTCCCCAAGCCCAAATGCCTCCTTCAAGATGGAGACAACCATTGTTTCCACCTTTTCCTCTGTGTTTTCTACCCTTCGATCCAGGGTCTCAATTTTGGTCATAATTACATTCGTGGTGACCTGCACAACTTCCATATCTTTCCTCATACTTTCTAATTGGTGCATTACAATAGAGAAATGGGACCTATCTTTAGAAATGATTTTCCCTCCTATGTGTGACATCATTTGCTTTATTTCACGCTTGAACACCCCCGAAGAGTTCTCAAATGAACCTTCTGAACCATTTCCTAACGAGGAAGCCATTTCTTTGTTTATCAACCATGTGTGTATCAAAGTTGAAATAAAAGATACCAATATGCATGAAATATATCAACCATGTGTGTAACAAAGTTGCACATACATTCCATAAAACTTAAATAGAGATAAAACAATTATATTCCAATACTTGTGATCTCTTTCACTCACACCTCATAAATGGAGAGAGTAAATCCTTATATAGGTTTTAAATTTATCTCCTTTTATGATAAACAAGTATTTTTTTTCCTAAATCCTAGTCCTCCAAGGAATTACAATAATATAACCCTATCGACAACTTTCTTACTAAAAGTAGTAATGAGTTGTTGAGATCCAGAATTTCCTCCAAGAGGTTACACTAAAATACCCTAAAAAACAATACAACAATGCCCTAACTAACTCTAATAGACAAGTTAAATAATGGAGTTTTTTAGCAACCACCTCCAAGAATAGAGCTAGATAGAACGGTACCTCCTTTAGATGAGGAATTGACCATATACCAACCTCCAAAAATAGTAGATGAGTATGTCTCCCATGTGTGGATCAAGTCTCAAAATAGCAAGATGCCTTTAAACAAGAGGCCAAAATATAGCAAAAATTTTCCCACAACATATTTTATAAGAATCATAACTATGTCAATTTTTGTTGAAAGATAAGTGAAGTTCTCCTCAAAGAGAAGTGTCAAAAGCATACCAAGTTCACCTCAAAACCTTATGTCGCTTCATTAAAACAACAAGTAGTATGCATCAAGTCCATGTGACAAGAGGGGAAAGGGGCATGCACCTTATGAATGTGGTTCCTATTACATCAAACAATATTAGCAAGATAGACATGTCAAGTATCAGTGCACTCTTCTACAACAACCACATCTCATCACATAAAAACAATGTCATGACTAATCACCCTATATAAATATTCAAATATCATGATGACAAGGTTGCTCATGTGAGACAAATGTGCAAACATCATCCAATAAGTTGATCCATGAAGAAAAGGCATGCAATATATAAAGGGCAATAATAAATGGGCCATCCACCAATATCAAAGCACCAAAGAGCATGCCATCACTATCCATATGAGAACCAAGTGCAACCATGAAGAGATAAACATGCACCAAGATAGTCCACCATATAAACCAATGAGCTAATGTATAGAATCCCACACATCACCATGATAAAGTAAGATGATCCATGCAACATCTCATTTAAAGATAAAATGTGTATATTTTAGGTTCATCATCATCTAAATATGTCATCACGAAAAACCTTGTCATTTTATGAAAATAAAAAATTTACTTCTCATTCAATATATGGGGTAACACATCCCATGGTTTAATCTCTTCCTCGCTACTTCTTGTCATTCATTGTCTCATTCTCTATTCCTATATCAAGATTGCAATAAGTTATAATGACGAACTAGCTAGAACAATACCAATTTACCATCAGTAGCATAGCAACCAAAGTACCAATTTCAATTCAATTTTTTGGTTGCTCAAGAACCTATAGTTTTTATGACCAAACAAGCAATCGAATAATGCAATGGGGTTCTTTGCCATTCTTGACTACATAATTGATGAAAACTTAGTTGTAATGATATTATTGGAAAAATATTCTTATCACCTTCATTTTGATTAGATGGGAGATGCTTTCATGCATGCATGGTGGTCAGTAGCTTAGGAGGTCATTAAGGAACTAGAAGAAAAAATGCAAAAGTATCAATTTAAAAGCTAGTAGTTTACGCTGTTGTATGCCTATCTTTAAATAATCACTAGCAATAATGGAAGATAAACCTTAATAAACTAATAATAATTGGCAATGATGCAGACAAACATGTTCAAATGGTTTAATCGATCTCTATCTCACCTTTATCATCTCGCAAGGAGATCTATCCCCCCATCAACTTCATAAATGGACAATGGTTACTCTGCAAGAAACCTACTATGGTAGTGACTGATAAAAACTATGTAGAATATTTGAAACTATGATCATGAACTTGTCATTTCACATGCTATCCATGCATCCACAATTTGAGGAATGCTTGGGATAATGTTTAGCTAAGGGTGGATCTTTTCCAACCAATTCTAAATTTCAAATTCAAGTACAATTTTGTTTCTATCAATGGTTAGAGTTGGTGTATGATCTAATTTATGCTTTAATATATATATATATATATATATATATATATATATATATGTTAATTATAACTTATAAAAATAGTGATATTCCAAAGTTATTAGGTGCTACTAGTTTTGTTGATAAATAATTTTTGTATTTATTTATTTATTTATTTAAACTAGAAAGAATGTTTATATTATAAAAATATGTGCCTGGCTCGTGGCTTTAAAAATGCATCAGGAATTACATACCAACTTCAAAAATTCTATCATTTTTCTCTTGTCCAAGAGATGTGTTAAACTTTCCTAAGGAGCATATTGTTGAGTGACCAAAATGGGGTTTATGTAGGTGTATATCTTACAAAATTGCCCCAACATAACACAACATTTACAAAACATAAATTATTGATTGATAATAAGGTTCTTGATGACCATCAACCTGTTGGAGTCCTGAGGAGGTTCATTGATGACTATGAACCATTAGCCCGAGGGGTAAATCTGGATGCTCTTAACCTCCTTGTATATCATAGATATCTTCTAGTTTCCATGATCCCTCTAGGGCCTCCCATTTTCCAATGAGTTGATTTTCATTGGGTTAAATTAGTTTTTGAGTTATTAGACTCCATTAATGGATAATTGATGGCCTAATTTGACCATATTAATCAAATATTTCACTTTCTTCATCCTTTTTTCTGACCCCAATCCCATGCAATCTTAGGAGAGGACCCTCATTACTTACTTGCTATATGATTAGCCCCTTCTTGAATAGTTGAGTTGCCTTCTTTTTGGTATTTCTATATCCCTTTAGTTTTGGATCTAATATTTCCTGTGTTCCCATTTCCTTATCCTTCTCTATTTTTCCATGCCCTACCTCTTTATTGGTCCATCTATCATCCTTTCATTGGAGCCTTTCTAATTCGTTTTCCTTCTCTACCTCCAACTTTTCTTCAATTAAGCTTGGAATGGAAGGCCTCCATTTGGATCTTTCAGGGGAGAGAAATGGTTCATCTTGTAAGGAATATTCCATTATTTTCTACGCTGGTATTGGACTATTTTCTAATGGAAACATGGATTCATCATTTTTCTCAAGTTCACACACTGGTCCCAGATTTTGTACCTATTCTTATACATTGATTCGAGAATTTCCCCTTCTCCTGCCACCAAATTGAGAGCCTCGAAGCTGTTATTTTTCTCTTTTTGGCTTTTAATAGATCCTTCCCCTTCCACCGGAGTGGATTGATTAGGGAAAATTGATCCTTTCCCTTTGTTCCCATTATGATCTGCTTGGTTTGGAAAATTGTTCTCTTGTTTAGCGTGCCCTCTTCTCTTCTTTTTTTGTTGCCATTTTTCTCCTTCATTTCCTTGTTTTTGCTAAGATCCTCCTGCTTCATTTTGTAGCTTCTTGCAAAGTGGCCATATTCATGGTAAACTTTCCATTTAAAAGAAAAATGATAGTAGTCAACCTCCTGAATATGGGTTCAAATATCTAGATTTAGGGTTATTGTTGTTGGGAGTCCCTTATCCATATCTACCTCCACACATATCCTTACAAAGGAGAAGAGCTCCTCTGGTGGCTCGACTTGATTAATGTATTTCCCAAGTGAATTGTCATATTTCTAAAAGTAGTGTCATACTAGTAGTGTGGGGGCAAAAAATGGATCTTTACCCAAATAGGGATGACAAATGGGACATCACTTTCAAGGTTAAAATCTGGGTTCCATCGGTTTAGATATAACCCTTGGCCCCCATGAAGTAAGGCCCTCTTCGAAAGATCAAGTCATAATCATCTTTTTTCTCGAAAAAAAAGAATAAAAAAAAAACATTTTCCACATAAAGTTGAAATGACAAAACCCTTGATCATGGATTTCCAATTTTTTTCAACCCACAACCTCATAGAACATGGGGAGAATGAGATCCTCATAAATTGGCCTACCAATTCGTTTTTTAAAACTAACTTTAATTGCAATAAGTATCAAACATATTTTGATAAAAATTTAATTAATTTATCTGATATACATTTTTAAATATTCCATTTTCTGTTAGCATTTTGTAATTACAACTTTAATACAACTTAATTTTAATCTTTTAAAAACTAATTTTAATATTACATTTCTTTTAGATAGTAATATTAAATAATAATTTACAATATCAACTTAATAAAAGTTGTATTTAAATATTTCAATACATTTATACATTTATTTATTTCTTCATGTTTTGTTTGAATTTTTGAATTTTAATTAAAATTTCATTAAAATGATAAATTTGAATGGTCAAACTTATTAAAATTGGATGTTTAAAAACTTTTGAGAACCTCGAATTCATTAATATATTCAAAATGCATTTAAAATAATCAAGAATAATAATTTTCGAAAATATTGTATCATCATATTTCTTTAAAAAAAAGATTAAAACAAGCGCATTTTCACCACATAAAATTGTGTAAAATAGTTTGATAGTAATTTATTCCTTTGAAAAATATTTCTGACAATATTGTTGTCGCTTTATGATGGATTTGTATCCCCTAGAAACCAAGAAAATTTAAAAAGAAAAAAAAATAATACTTAATACAAATTCGTGAGGTTGGGAGGAGGGATACATATTTTTTTAAACAGGTTTGGAAAACATATCATAACTCAATTGTCAAACCAGTAATGAGGAAAACCATCTTTGACTTTTATTCGTGAATGCAAGTTGAATCATCACCATTATTCAAGGAAAACCACGCCACCTAGAATAACCCCTTGGTGGTTTGTAAGGGGGCGGGATTTCACTTCTGTCAGATGAATCTGGGTCTTTGGTCATTAACCCATTTCCTTATGTCCGAGAAAGACTAGCTCTTAACCAAGCAAAAGCAGTTTTAGGGCATACTCTAAGCCCAAGAAGAATACATTTATTCTCATGGCTTCAACTCTTTATCCAGAGTTTGATTTTTTTTTAAATTGATTTAAACAAATAAAAAAATGATTTATCATTAACCTATATAATGGGAGAAAAAAATTAGCTCCTTTTCCCAATTTGTTTTCCTTGAAATAAATATGAGGACAATGGTTTGAATTGCAGTTGTGAAATCATTCCGATCCAAAATCCCTTACAACTAGTATTGTAAACATAATAAACAATATAACATTAAACATTCAATACCCATGCCAAAATAAAATTTACATCCATGAAAATTGATAAAACAATGATCCTCATAGTAAAGTGTACTCACTATTATACTTAAATGAAAGAGAACCTAATATGAAGCCAACCTGAAGACCAATTAAATAGTAGCATACAATGTTTACATGAGCAATAATATATTGTTTTACTAATCCAACCACCACACCTGAATGGAAATAAAATATACAAGTTCAGAAATCAATAACAAAAGAACTTCATCTCTAAGCTAAGGCGATAAATTCATTAAAAACTAAGATTATAAATCTCAAAACATCTCAAAAGAATTCATATGGAAACTAAGAAATGGAAATTTGAAGAGCTTCGATGATATGGAGTTTATCGATGAGAACTGGTTGTACACTGTTGAGGATGATTGTGCACGCTAACAAGATGGCCAATTTGGCAGCAGCCTCCTACACCGCAGTCATGTTTGTAAACAAATAAGCTATGTTGCACTGGTTTTGGGGACGGGGGACCAGTCCCCGGAATGGTTAGAGCGCATGCCCAAATCTTCATGGGAGAGGGTTGGCGACAACTATATATATATATATATATATATATATTCAGGGGACGGGGATGAGTCCCTAGAACGGCTAGAGCACACCTCCAAATTTTCAGGGACGCGGTTGGGGATGAGTATATATATATATATATGTGTGTGTGGAATTAAATATTAACATTTGTAGTTGTTTCAAGCTAATATTATGCACAACCCTTACACTCGCCAATTAAAATCTCAAACAATTTGAAAAAGGATTGAGTGACATTCCATTATTGGCCACTAGACATGAGTTTTAGCTTTAAGAAACTTAAGCGTAACTACATTAAATTTGTAATAAGGTCCATGAACAATCTATCAAGGAGAATTGTCTTTATATTAGTTTTTTTCCCTCATATTTCTTGTTAATGATGACTATGTTAAACACAAAAGGCATTTCCTTTTCAATATATTTTGCAAACTTTTATAGTTGTGTTGAAAACCACTATAAAATAATTTGGTTTTCTAATGATATTAAATTCATATTTCAGATTAAGAAGGGGATTGAATAAGAATTTATTTAAACATTTAGTACTCAATCCAATTCACAACTATCTGATTGTTTTCACAATGCTTGGGGTTGGGATGATGGAAGCACTGAACTTGAATGAGTCCTCGAAACCCACATACAATATGTAAAAGCTGAGATGATCCTAAGAAAGAACAAGAAAAATAACCACAAGGATCATCCTTTTAAAACGTTGTATTTTCTGTTTTCTTGACATGGAGGGTGCTTTTTGTAATTTTACCATTGAAAATACAATATCTAAATCACTAGAAATCCAAAATGAAACCCATCATACAAAACCCATGTTTTGAGCTGCAACTTGTACAAAAAATTTAGATTCAATGCATTCCAAAAAAATGAATGGGAAAAATGATCATATTGTTCAATCATCAATGTCCATGATTGTCAAAATTGAAGCTCTGTGCTTGGATTATCCCTAAAACTTTCCCAAAACATCCCTAAAATCTACCTAGAAAACCCTTGAAATTTGCCAAAAACATCCATAAAATCTATTTGGAACATCCCTGATATCTATCTGGAATGTCTTAGGGACGACTAGCAAGTCCCCAACAGTTTGGGGATGTTTCCTAAGGGTCCAAAAGTCCCCGAAACGCGGGGACGTAGTGTACGTGAGTATTTTTGGGGGTGGCGGGTCCTCGTGCGACATATCAAATAACCCAAATCACTGCATGATCCAAGTGGATGTTGGTGGCCACCCACCTATCCCACTTGGACCCCCACAACTGTCTCTTTCAGTTTTTCGGGTCCTGAACTTCCGGAGCCATTTTGAGGCCCTAAACGACATTTTTTGGGAAATCTGGGATGGACACATATTGCTCTTCCCAAAGTTGTAGTGCTCGAATAGATCTTTCTAACGAACTATTGTACGCGTCAAACAAAGATCGGGTGCCAAAGTTACGACCTTGGGAAGTTGATGTACCAACTTACCCAAAACGGGGCCCACAATTTGTTGTTTCATTTTCTAGGGTTAGGTTTTGGGATGCTAAGGGTTTTCCATTGTTTCTCAACAATAAATAGGCCTTCGAGCCTCATTGTAACACACTTCAGAGGCATGTCGCTGCCACATCTCTTCTCAGAGTTAAGCTACCATTGCCCTAGCTGGTTTATTTCCATTACTGTTTGTAAACATATTTCAGTATTTTACATTAATGAAATGAAGTATTATTTCCGCTGCTTCTCTGTGTTTATGGTTATCTCTGTGATTTGTTGCGTTCCTTTTTAAATCCGAATCAGTGGTATCAGAGCGGTCTACTTTTTCTCTGTTTTTCTTTGCATGTCCCCAATGAGGTTGGGATATAAGAAGTTAGGGCTTGAACTGGTCAAACCTTTGCAAGACCAGCCTCACAAATCCCGATGGCCTCCCATGGCGGATGAAAAGAAAGATGAGGGGGAAGGAGATCCTATCAAAATCTTGCTTGAAGAAGCCCTCAAGCAACAAAGGAACGCGATGATGGACAACGTTGCCCAGATCCTTCAGCGGCTACCCAGAGGCAATGCATCGGCTTCTAGCAGCTACTCTGGAAATGCCACTCCCTTTTAAGGTACAAGTTATTTTGAAATCCCCATATTCGAGGGTCAGATAGACGCAGATGTCGTAGATAAATGGTTACATTTGCTAGCGCGTTATTTTTCTGTTCATGAATTTTCAAGTCAGGAAAAGATTGTTTTCGCTCTTCTCAAAGCATCCCCCCATGTCAAGGACTGGTGGGAAACTTACTGTGAGCATAAGGATGAAAGTATGGACTCACTGTTCTTAGCCGCACCTACTTGGAATTCCTTCTGGGATGCCATCAAAGAGTAGTACTACCCTGTCAAAAGCTATGAGGACAAATACATAAAGTGGACCACGTTGCGGCAGGGAAGGGACCAAGATGTGCCAGAGTTCACAAACATTTTTCATACCCTTCGCACACAGTTGGGTATCAAAGATTCTAAGCTGCATCTGGTACTCAAATACCGCGGCTGCCTACACAGATACATCCAGGAAGAGATGGAGTTCCTGAACATCTCCTCGCTCGGCACGACATACTGATACGTTGTCAAAATCGAGCAAAAGTTCAAACAGAAGAAGTGAGACTTTGGATCTGCGAATCCGAAGACCAAAGGACAAAGCCAAGGCAGGGTGACCCAAGACAACCCGTCGAAGCCACAAGAAATGAACAACACCATGAAGTCGAAGAAGGACACAAGAAAGTGGTGTGAGTTCCATAAGAACCCCACTCACAACACAAGTGAGTGTCGGACCAAGTAGTCGCTGGTGGCCGAACTGAAGGCTTCTGAATCAGATGCATGTTCCAATCCTGAGTCAAAACCTGACAAGGGGAATGGCAAATGGAAGCAGATCATTGATGCAGAGCCCAACGCCATTGTTGCCACCACCAAGATCTAGAAGAATGAGCCCGAAGATCCAGAGGAGTGATCTGTAAATGATCTTTAAACCAATGACAATGGTATTACAGACTCATGTGCAGGAATGCCTATATTACTTAGTGAAGTGGATCGAAAAGATTGCGAATAATACAGACATTTAACAATTAGAAAACATAACAATTCAATACATCAACACAGCAAATAATCAAGGAGTTCACCAGACTTCCTGGCTACTTCTCCTGGTCTAGCTTTCAGTGTCGACCTCTATATTATGTCTTCAAGAACATAGTTTACAAGTGTGAGCTCAATCAGAGCCATAACACAACAAACAATGATATTACACAGGGATTTCACTAAAAAACCTCGAGTCTAAAGAGTGCACAGACTCTCCCTCTTAGTGCCTCTGGTCAACTGTTCGTAGCTGTGCATTTTCTCTGACTCTTTGTCCCTGAAATCCTCAGTTCTCTATGTTAATCGTCATCTTTTAACACCATTTTGTTACCCTCCTTAAAACATGGAAACTGTAATGGTTTACCAACGAAGGGACCGGCGGGCACGGGTGGACCTGGTCGTTGACCTTCCTTTGACACGAATCCCGAAACGGATGGATCGGACGGCTGTCATGCCTCGTCTGCCAATGCCCTTTGACATTCCGCACCATTTGATTTGCCTTCATCCAATGGTTCGCATCCAACCCGATCATCAAACAGCTCGTGCCTTCTTCACCGTCTGATCCATGATCACTAATCCAACGGCTGACGGCCATTTCGAGTGGCCCACTTGCACGGAGATTACCCACCCGAAAAAGCGGTTTTCTCTCTCCTGCAGCGTGCTATGTGTCAAATGGTGTATGGAATTGGGTGAAGCCCTTCCAATACCACTTACCGCCTGAAGCCCGCCCGAAATACCGTTTACCACGGAACTCAAAAGGTTCATTGTTTTATTCATAAATCCATCGAGTCCGCTGCCTAATGAGGTTTAGCGGTAAATAGTGTTTAACCTCATTAATCACGTTTTCTGCTTTTAACCCTGTTCCACATCTTTGATGTCGTGAACCAATCTCCGACTGCCACCTCATCTGTTGCGTTGACATCACTAGAAACCTGTGATTCTATCCCGGGTTGCCACATGTCCTGCTAACGTAGCCATTGATTCTCTGGCCCGAAGTTTGACTTGGTTCTATTCTTGGATTTACATGCGATTCAATCTTGTTCGTTGATCCCGTAGATCCAACAGCTCTGGGGTATTAAGGCTGCGCTTCTTCGCTCCTCGTTGTATTTGGGTTTTCCGCCATTCTATCATTGTTTCTTCGCCATGCTCTGTTTGTGTTTTTTAACATATTTGAAGACTTAGACTTAGAGGTTTTATTCAAGATCCATTTTGGATCACGCCTTCCCACTGAAAAGCTTTTGGACCACCAAAAGTTGGTTTTTAGGCATCGATCAAGTGAGGATACAGTTCCTTCACTTGTCCAATTTCTATCCATCTTGCTTTGCTTGGATTTGAACCTTTGAGCCCTACTCTCAGGTACTCAGTATCCCCTCGACGCGAAGTTCTTACCCTCCTGTCCAGAACTGTGTCCTTCTGTAACTCATCGAGATACTCAGGCAATAGATCCTCAATATAAGGCAACTGAATTTGCTCTTTAGGATCTTCAATAAATGAGGGTTCATACAATCTCAAGTTTTCTGCATTAACAACTGAATAGATCTGCATATAAGCTAGCAAATCAAGGCGAAAAGCATTTTCACCAATTTTATCAAGTATCTTGAAAGGTCCATACCTTATTGGTTATAGCTTCTTACCTTCACCCTACATTTTTCCTTTGCTTATGTACAGCCAGACTTGATCACCAACTTGAAAACTATGCTCAACTCGATGCTTGTCATGACTTGCCTTGTACTTGGCTTGACTTCTTTCCAGTTGTTCTTGTACTGCCTGGTGAATTTCTTGGATTTGTTCAATAGACTTGGTTGCTTTGTCCACATCATTGTGTCCATCAACTGCTATGTCTTTACCAAAGACAAAATCCAAGTGAGACTTTGGTATAAAACCAAAACAAGTCTCAAAAGGAGATCTCTAAGTAGAAGAGTGCTTGGCATGGTCGTAAGCATGCTGCACATAACACAAATGCTCATCCCAAAGCTTGGGATGCTTGCTCAAATAGCCTCTGAGAAACTGGATCACTGTCCTGTTGACCACTTCTGTCTGACCATCAGTTTGTGGATGAAATGTTGTTCTCTTCTTCAACCTGGTGTCCATCAACTCCCATAGATTTCACCAAAACTTCCCAACAGATCGAGAATCTAAATCAAATACAATAGAAGTGGGTAACCCAAAATGAACCCATACATTCTGAAAGAACAACTTTGATGTTTGTTCAACTGTAACCTGCTTGTTACATGGTATCAAAATACACATTTTACTGGACCTATCCACAACAACATACAAATAATCATGACCTTTCCTAGATTTTAGCAATCCCCCAATAAAATCCATGGAAACACTTTCCCAAGGACGAGAAGGAATTGGAAGTGGAGTGTACAAGCCTAATTTCCTATCATTGGGCTTACTTGTAGCACACATAGTACACCCTTTGATATATCTAGAAACTGTCTCATGCATTCTTGGCCAATAACAGAACCTTTGCAATTGTGCAACTGTTTTACTTACACCAAAATGACCTTATATGAAAGAAGTATGTGCTTCTCGAATTATGTTAACTCTTTCAGTTTGTGGAATGCATAACTTCCCCAAATGATATAAGAGTTGATCATTTACATAATAATCCAATTCTTCTACTTGCTTGCCATGACTTAAAGTTGCATATACATCTTTAAAATATACATCTTGAGCATATTGTTCAATGTAACTTTCATGCATTACTGATTTATGATTAAGTATAGTAGATACATTTATGATTGGTCTTGATAACATGTATGCAACCTTATTGTGTATGCCCTTCTTAAATCTGATGACAAGATGAAATTGTTGTAGAAAACCCATCCACCTATAATGTCTTGATTGCTACAATTTATTTTGTGAGTGCAAATATTGAAGTGGTTGATGATCTGTATGTATGATTGTTTCTTTACCCATTATGTAATGTTTCCACTTTTTCACACCTTGTACTAATGCATACAATTCTTCATCATATGTGGGATAATTAACTACTGCATAACTAAATGTCTCATAATGATAGCATATGGGTTTTCTGTGTTGCATCAACACTACTCCCATGGCATAGTCACTGGCATCTATCTCAATCTCAAATGGATGTTGAAGATCTGGTAGTGCTAGTACTGGTGCTGTACTGATTTTCTCTTTTAAGGTGTCGAAGGCTTTATGCTATTTGCCTCCCCACTTAAACACTTGTTTCAATCTTGTTAAAGCATGTAATGGAGCTGCAATCAATGAGAAGTTAGCAATAAACTATCTCTGGACAGTATTGTGTTGTCCCTAGGAAACTCCTAACCTCTATAGCAGATTTGGGTTTAGGCCAATTCACAATGACTTCAACCTTAGAGAAAACTATCTTCAATTCACCACCCCCTACAATATAACCCAAATAATTTAAAGATGTTCTGCCAAATTCACATTTTGATAGTTTTACATAGAGATTTTCTCTTTTTAAAACATCTAAAGTCTGCTTTACATGGTCTTCCCATGTCTTACTAAAAACATGAATGTCATCTAAATAAACAATTATAAAATCATCAATAAATGGTCTGAGTACATCATTCATGACTCTCATAAATGTAGCAGGAGCATTAGTTAAGCCAAAAGGCATAACCAACCATTCATACAGTCCTTGCTTTGTCTTGAAAGCAGTCTTCCATGCATCCTGTTCTGCAACTCTGACATGATGATAGCCACTTCGTAAATCTAACTTAGAAAAGTAAATTGCTTCTTTTAATTGATCTAATAAATCATCAATACGAGGAAGAGGATACCGATTCTTGATCATTATTTTATGTAGTGCTCTATAATCAATGCACATTCTCCACGAACCATATTTCTTTCTCACCAGCACGATTGGAGATCCACATGGTGATGTGCTTGGTCGTGTAAACCCTTTATCGAGCAACTCTTATACCTGCTTCTTTATCTCTGCATTCCCTAAAGCTGACAACTTGTACATTCCAATGTTAGGTAATGGAGCATCTTGCCGCAAATAAATATCATGTACTATTTCTCGCTTGGGAAGGAAAACCTTTAGGCTCTTGAAATAGAACATCATATTCTGAAACAACTTTAACTAAATCAGCATTCTGTTTAGAATCACAGCCTTCAAATGCATTGGATTTTTCAGGATCCTTTGCCTTTACAACCATTAGTAAAAATTGATTACTTGAATTCACAATTCTTTTCATCTGTCCTGAATTTATGAGAGAATAGTTACCTTTGAGTTTATGAGCTCTTACAATATATTCTATTCCATCTTTAGTGAGTTTATATTTATTCTCAGCTCTATAGAAAATAGCTTTCCTATCATACAAGTATGGACTTCCCAAAGCAATACCACATATATGCAATGGAACTATATCTAACTCAACCTCATCTACAAATGTTGATCCAATAGCAAACCTAAGTTTACATTGTCTCGTTACTTGTAGCTTTGTTTTATCACACACCCAACCTAATGGATATGGCTTCTCATGAGGTTTTGTTTGTAATCCCAACTTCTTTACAATTGTTTCAGAAATCAAATTTACTTGTGATCCACTATCAAATAAAGTATCAATCTTATTATGCTTAGAAATCACTCTAATACGAAAAATCTCATTTCTTTCCCTCTCATTATTTTCATTATCAACAGATTGTGCAGAATTACTTATGGATGCTTCAGAATCTTTACCTTTAATACCTGTGGCTGTAACTGTTGTTTCATCGCCTGAATCTGATCCCAAGTCCTGCTGAATAGCAGCAACATTCTTCTTCTCCTTTCCACCGAACTTCTTAGGTTTTAGTTATGGATGCAAAAACCAGCAGTGTGCCTCATCGTGTCCTTCTTTCTTGCAATGAGTGCATGAAGGTTTATCCTTCTTTACAGTGTTTGCTTTCCTCTCCTTCCATTTCAGTTTCTTCTTTTCCTTGCTCTTGCTTACAGAATATTTAGATGATCCCCCAACCTCTGGGTTTACATTCTTACCTCTAGCTTCTAGATGTGTGGCTTGAACTAATACATCATCTAGAGTTAAAGCTCTCTTTCTGAATTCCTGAGTATAACTTTGTACACTTTGACCCTTCAACTGACGAAGAGTTTGCCAACTCATCATTGCCTGTTGCATGTAAGCTAAAGGATATAATTGCTTTTTGATATTCCAGGTAGAAATGATTTTACCATGTTTTTGCAGATCAGCTTGTGTCTTGCCTTCCCACCATACTAGTGCAGTTCCTCCAAGTCGAAGGCTAGCCAGCTGAATCTTCTTCCTTTTTGAATTAACGTTCTGTACCCTGCAATATACATCAATTTGTCTTATCCAATTATCTAGTTTTTCTGCATTGAGTTCTCCATCATAAATTGGCAAATCAAACTTCACATCTAATTTGATTAAGGAAGTTTTCTTCTTCTTCTTAGAAGAGCTAGTGTTATGCAAAGAAAATGATGAGGATGATGAAGGTGATGATGGAGGAGATGGTGGAGGAGGCATTTCTCCTTTCCTTTCGCCTTCTGGAGGGGCAACTAGAAAATGTTCCTATGCTCCTTTGTCTAGTTTGGGTGTTGCAATGCTTTCACCTCGACCCTTCTTAAACTCCAGATACATCTCTTCCACCATGGCTTGGAGTGCCTTAAAACTTTCTATAAATTGAGATTCTGATCCCAATCGAGCTTCTTCTGCCATTCTCCTCTGAGAATAGACTCTTTGAATCTCTGGATTAGTCTCAACAAGTTCTCCTTCTCCTAGTTTGAGCTTTAATCTAGTTAGCATTCAAAATCCAGCACAAGCTTGTCTAACCTTAATAAAACCAAAACCAAATGCTCTGATACCACTTGATCTGTAAATGATCTTTAAACCAATGACAAAGGTATTACAAACTCATGTGCAGGAATGCCTATATTACTTAGTGCAATGGATCGAAAAGATTGTGAATAATACAGACATTTAACAATTGGAAAACATAACAATTCAACACATCAACACAGCAAATAATCAAGGAGTTCACCAGACTTCCTAGCTACGTCTCCTGGTCTAGCTTTCAGTGTCGACCTCTATATTATGTCTTCAATAACAGAGTTTAAAGGTGTGAGCTCAATCAGAGCCATAACACAACAAACAGTGATATTACACAGGGATTTCACTCGAAAACCTCAAGTCTAAAGAGTGCACAGATTCTCCCCCTTAGTGCCTTTGATCAACTGTTCGTAGCTGTGCATTTTCTCCGAATCTTTGTCCCTGAACTCCTCTGTTCTCTGTGTTAATCGTCATCTTTTAACACCATTTCGTTACCCTCCTTAAAACGTGGAAACTGTAACAGTTTACCAACGAAGGGACCAGCGGGCGCGGGTGGACCCGACCGTCGACCTTCCTCTGACATGAATCCCAAAACAGATGGATCAGACGGCTGTCATGCCTCGTCCGCCAACACCCTTTAACATTCTGCACCGTTTGATCTGCCTTCATCCAACGGTTTGCATCCAACCCGATCATCAAATAGCTTATGCCTTCTTCACCATCTGATTCGTGATCGCTAATCCAATGGCTGACGGCCATTTCGGGTGGCCCACTTGCACGGAGATTACCCGCCCGAAAAAGCAATTTTCTCTCTCCTACGGCGTGCTACGTGTTGGCTAGTGTATGGAATTGGGTGAAGCCCTTCCAATACCACTTACCACCTAAAGCCCGCTCGAAATACTGTTTACCACAGAACTCAAAAGGTTCATTGTTTTATTCATAAATCCGTCGGGTCCATTGCCTAATGAGGTTTAGCAGTAAACAGCATTTAACCTCATTAATCACGTTTTCCGCTTTTAACCCTATTCCACATCTTTGATGTCGTGAGCCAATCTCCGACTGCCACCTCATCCACTGCGCTAACATCACCAGAAACCTGTGACTCTATCCCGGGTTGCCACATGTCCTGCTGATGTAGCCATTGATTCTCTGGCTCGAAGTTTGACTTGGTTCTATTCTCGGATTTACATGCGATTCAATCTCGTCCGTTGATCCCGTAGATCCAACGGCTCTAGGGCATTAAGGTTGTGCTTCTTCGCTCCTCGTTGTATTTGGGTTTTCCGCCATTCTGTCATTGTTTCTTCGCCATGCTCTGTTTGCGTTTTTTAACATATTTGAAGACTTAGACTTAGAGGTTCTATTCAAGATCCATTTTGGATCAAGGAGGGGGAGCGTCTTTTCAACTCACAGATGTGGGTGAAGGGTTTGCCGTTGCAATTCATTGTCAACAGTGGCAGGCAAAAGAACCTCATTTCAGCAGAGGTCGTGAAGCGGTTGGGCCTACCGACTACACCACACTCACAACCATACAGTATCGAGTGGCTTCACCAAGGAAGAGATCTCCGAGTTCGCCAACAGTGTGGCCTTCCCTACAGCATCAAACCCTTCACAGACGAGGTATTGTGTGATGTTACACCTTTAGATGTTTGTGATGTATTATTAGGTCAGCCATACTTGTGGAGGCGACATGTTGTGTATGAGTCAAGGCCTTGTGCTGTTATTATTTCTTTAGGTAACTCATTATACAGAATACCGGAGGTAGCCCCACCTACCGCAACTTCTTTGATCACTGCTAAGAAAGGCAGCAAGCTCATCTCACAGACTAGGAAATTCATTTTCTGTCTGGTTCGCTCCCAAAGTAAGGGGAAGATCGTCACCACATCCATGACCCCCGCGAAGGGCTCCTCCATGCAGTAGAAATAGTAGAGGGATACGGTCATGAAAGAACACAGGAACAACTTCTCCTCACCCATAGGGGTACCACACAAGGTTCAGGTGGGCAATAAAGTCTGGTTGCATCTGTAGAAAGAACGCCTTACAAGATCCCATCAGAAGCTCCAACTACGCCGACATACCATTACCAAGGCTGTGGGAAATAATGCTTTGGAGTACAGCATTCCTCCATTCCTTCGCCTGTACCAAGTGTTCAATGTGTACCGCCCTCGACCATGCTTCCCACCATTACTGGACACATCCAAGATTGTAGAACATCTCACCAGGGACCAAGTTCAGCAGATGGAGGAACTCAACGCAATGGGGACCATTGCTTCCTAAGGGGGGAGGAATGGTCCAGGTGGATGTTGGTGGCCACCTACCTATCCCACTTGGACCCCCACAGTTGTCTCTTTCAATTTTTCAGTTTCCGTAATTGTAGCACAATTTACTATTTTTAGCAGTTTTTTGGGTCTTGTACTTCCGGAGCCGTTTTGAGGCCCTACATGATGTTTTTTGGGAAATCTGGGAGCAACATGGGTCCATGAACCGATGTCTCTCTTCCCAAAGTTGTAGTGCTCGGATAGATCTTTCTAACGAGCTATTGTATGCGTCAAACGAAGATCGGGTGCCAAAGTTACGACCCCGGGAAGTTGATGTACCAACTTACCCAAAACGGGCCCACAATTTGGCGTTTCATCTTCTAGGGTTAGGTTTTGGGATGTTAAGGGTTTTCCATTGTTTCTCAACAATAAATAGGCCTTCGAGCCTCATTGTAACACAGTTTAGAGGCATGTAGCCGCCACATCTCTTCTTAGAGATAAGCTACCATCGCCCTAGCTGGTTTATTTCCATTGTTGTTTGTAAACATATTTCAGTATATTACATTAATGAAATGAAGTATTATTTCCACTGCATCTCTGTGTTTATGGTTATCTTTGTGATTTGTTGTGTTCCTGTTTAAATCTAGATCACTGCGGAAAACCAGCAAAAGCACCAAAATCACAATTCTTATAATAGAGGAATAGGTCATTGATACAAGTATAGAAAATTTGGCTCCACGGGGATTCTGGGCTCCAAGTTGGTTGGCGACCCTCACACTAAATACAATAGTTCAAGGGAATGTAAAGGTGCTCTGCAAGAGATGTTGGGGCTTCTATTGTATCAATCTACACTAAAAGATGTAGTTTAAAGTTCAAAGGAATTACTTGGTTGCAGTGAAAAAGCCAAAGCGGTATAGACGACTCCTAGTCGTTGATTTTCAGGCTATAAGGTATTCAGACAGAATATACTTTAATTTGAATGCCAACTCTTATTCTGTAATAGCTAAATTAAGCATGATAATTCAATTTAACCTGGTAAATTTCGATTGTTTTGTGTTTTCATCACAACATGAAAAATGATTACTTATGTGAAGCACTGTACAGGCTTGGAATGGAACTTTGTGGCCCCTCTCAAGCAATGTGTGGCTTAGAACACAAATTGTCCTTTGAATGGAATTTTGCGGCCCCTCTCAAACCATTTGTGGCTTGGTAGACTAGACTGTGATTGCTTCATGTTTTAATGAAAATATGAAAAGTGATTATTCTTGTTATTACTGGATAGGACAGGAATGGAACTTTGGAATTTTTCAACCTATCTCCAGCTTGAGACTATCAACTATAATTATATGTCAAAAAACCGGATATGCTACAGGCCAGTAGGCCACTTTACTTTTAATTTGTTATTTGGGCATCGATTAGATTCACACCTCAACAGTAATTTATATTTTCATTTAATGTTAGGTGCATATTGGATTTCTATTCGACAAACACTAATCCACAATATGTTCATCCCTATTGCATATTGATTCAATTTATGGTATGAAATGCCATCTCTATAGGCTCTGGCTATCTACAAGCCCATTTTGACTAATTTGATAAGTAATTATGTATTATTTTATTTTTTTGGAAAGAATACCATTTTAAGAAATACTCAAATATATATAGTTTGAGCGGTTTTAATGGTTAATTGTATGTGTTTCCTCCTAAAAAATCGCAAATTATAATGTAAGTCCACATACTTTATGTATGATTTCATAGACTTCATGTATGTCTTCATAAACTTTATCCTTTAACAATTACATCATTCCAAAAGTTTCTTCAGAAAGCATTACAACTCTTAAAGTTATGAATCAATCCTAGCAGAATCATGTAAAGGAGCCAGTTGTAAATGGAGTGAATGATGGTTTCCAAGATTCTTCCTTTCTATACTAGGCATCTTATAACGGAGTCAAGAACAAATGATGGTTTCTAATAGTCTTCCTTTCTATACTTTATTCAAATAAATAGAAGATTATTATAAGCTATGGGTTAGAATCACAAGTTTGAGCTATGAACTCTCCACACTCTGAGTGCTCTAGAGGTTTTCCCGACACTTAATCCATTTATGCCTTCAAAAACACATTTTAAATAATAAAAAATTACAATCTAACCAAAAATTGTTTACTAAATGTTGGCAAAAACTCCAAAAAGTAGAACAATTAAACAATGCCTTCAATTTCACCCTTATGTACTTGACCTAGTTGATTCCAATTTTACTGATGATTTTAGTTCCCAATATCTGATAAAGTATGTATGCCTTCTTAAACTTTAACCTTTAACAATCACATCAATCTGAAAAGTTTCAAGTCATGGATCAATCCCTAGAGAATCGTGCTAGATGGTGTGCACTATGTAAGTACCTCATAATGAAGACAATAGTGAATGATGGTCTCCAAGATTCTCCCTTTCTATATTATATTTCATAAGAACAAAAGATTGTTGTAGTCTAGTTGTTTTAAGTTTCAAGGGTTTTTTGGCACATTTTTGGGTTGAATCTGTCCCAAATCCAACAAATATTTGTTTGAATCACAAGTTTGAGTTGTTGAACTCTCCACAATCTGAGTGTTCTGGAAATTTTTCAAGACAATAAATTCATTTATACATTTAAAAATATATTTTAAATAATAAAACTTCACAATATAACCAAAAAATTGATTCACCACATTCTCACCAAAAACTCCCAAACCTAAAACAGATAGAAAATGTTGCAAATTGTAATTACTCCCGCATGCAAGAGTTGTCTAAATTTGGAGAGTCAGTTAACTGAGTCAAGTTGAGTTAAATCATAGTTTTGGTAAAGTCAAATTTAGTATGTGTTTGCATGTTACGTTATTTTGGACGAGTCACTAGACAAAAAAGTTTAAATACCCCTCATCAGGTTCATTGTAATCATCAAGTTTGATTGGCAATAGAAGAGTCGCAGCTCATGTTATTATGTGTGAATTTTGTGTTATTATGTGTCTTTCCCCTCTCCCTTTCCAACAAATTAGTGTTAAAGCGAAATTAAAAAAAAAAAACAGAAAATGGATTAGCAGCTATCCGCGAGAATTAGAAGAAATAAATATTTGCTTTTCTTGGTTGAGCTATAACGCACCTTGCAATTGTAATCAAGGTGTTATAACGACCCAAGAGAGAAACCGCGTTACAAGTCCTCAACTTACCGATGCACGCGGCTTCCTTTCGTTATTAGGAACATTTGAGCACTAACGCAGAATTCCTTGTCCGCCTCCTTCATACGATCGCGTTACTCTTCATACAAGCCAAAAGTCAAAGTACCAAATTCGAAGGCATCAAGGTGAAAGTGGTGTTTTTAGATTTATTCGAAGAGTAGTGGAATAAAGCTAGTGTGAAAGGTTTTTATATTAATGTCTTTTAAAAGGATTTGTTTTATTACATTAAAGTTTTATAAAAGAAGTATATTAAAGGTGCTTTCAAGAGGTATTTTCTTAAAACCTATACATGTTTGTGGGAGTTGTTATAAATTTTTATTATAAGGAATTTATAAAAGGAGAAGAGGTTTATTATGAAAGTTAGTTTTGGAACATTCTCGGTTATTTTTATTTTCCTATTAAAAAGAGTATAAAAAAAGAGAATTAAAAACAGGATAAGGATTTTAGTGAAGAGGAGGGTTTAGGGTTTTGCAAAGTCTGTTAGTCTGCAAAAAAATGTGGTGTTTTGATAAGTATGATAGTGTTTTTTGCGTGAAGATTGTGCCTTGTGGGGGCACATATGGAAGATAGCCTCATGCAATGAGAAAAGTAACTATGAGACAAAGGAAAGATCATAGTCATGAGTCGCAAAGCGCGACTGGAGCGGATTAAGAAAAGAAATTGAAAAGAAGAGGCAAAGATAATTGCCATGGTTAGAGAGGTATAGGTCGTAGCCAAAGAACTAAGAAGTCTAGCAGAAGACGAAGAAGAAATCGAGTGTGATTGGTGTAGCTTTGATCTACTACCACCTCCTATGTTTACTGGTAAATATTTTGATCATTGGGTTATCAAGATGAAAACTTTTCTTCGGGTTAAAGACTTAATTGAGTACTGGTCTAATAACCCATATGATGAAGTATGTGATGCTTTAGCATTGAATTTTATAAAACAGGCATTGGGTGAGAAGTTTTTGTGCCAGGTAGCAAAAGCTACAACTTCCAAAGACGCATGGAAGATCCTGGAAGCAGAGTTTGTCACAAAGGAGAGTGACATGCAATAACAGGTTATGTCAAACGCAAAGAAGTCCGCCGCAAATTTGAGAGTTGATCAACAAGACTCTGAGAAGACAATAGAGCTTGGAGAATCTCATTCAAAAGTGGATGATGGTCATTAAGACTATAAAAGTGAAACCCATTACGCAGACATGCACATGGATGAAGAAGATGCAGCAAATATTGCAAAGAGAAAAGCAAAAGTCTTTATATGTGAAGCAGAGCAATAACATATAAGTGCTCAAGGACTCCACTGTAATGTGGATGGTGCAAATGATAGTGAATTCCACTTTGATGAAACACATGTGGATGATGACTGCAAAGTGAGATGTGCATTGGTGAATCCATCCGCAGTTGATGACTTTGGTGAAGTTGAAATTGTTAATGAACACATGCATGCTCGGATAACGCACCATAGGGTGGATGAACATTATGTTGATGATATGTGTGGTTTCTTTTTTGAAACAATGATTGATTGTGGCAATATAGTAAGCGCCATGTTGATAAAGCATTGAAGTTTGACGGTTCCCCTGTAGCAACAAGTTATGAAACAATTGGAATTTCTCATGAAGCAATGTGTGAACAAGCAGCAACTGAGTTTGGCATAGATAAAGCTATCAATAGAACAACAAGTGGTTTGAAGGATCCAACAATTGGAATTGTTGATGTTAAATTTGAAGAAGATAATTTAACTGGTGATGATTGTTTGCACATGATGCAACAGAAATAAATTGATATGTTGTTATTTGGTGAGAAAATCTCACTCATGTCTGGAAGCCAAGTGGAAGAGAACATGTTTGCAGCAACAGAGATTGGTAAAAGGGCAAAAAAAGAAAATTATGATGCAATGACAGAACAAAGGAAGGCAGAGAATGAAGAGGTAGAGCAGGAAGCTCTCAATGAAGAGCGTAATGAAGATATTTTTGACATTGATTTTGAGTGTACAGGTAAGTAAGATAGTAGTCCAGCTAAAAGAGAATATGAAGACTGGGATGCAGGAAAGGACATGGATGTTTCTGAAGACAAAGATGAATGCATTGAAAGAATTTTTCAGCAATGGAGTCAATAAGAGTTAAGATTCTGCTATCAAGAAATATGGCAGAAAGAAAATGAGGGATATGAAGTGCGAGAAGCAGCGTGAAGAACACAGTTTGAAGTTGAAAAGTTTCGGCAGCAGTCCATCATTGAAAGAATATTTGAAGAAGAAGTTATAGAAGACAGGATCAAGTTATTTTTCAGCACAAATTCAAGACAAGTCAAAGAAACATTGTAGCAACAACAAGTAAAGAAATATGGTGCCTACAACAAGAGCGCGCAACAGAGAATGAAGCAATTTCAAGGATATAGAATTTGGAAGAAAATAAAAAGAAAATGCAAAATTGTTAAAAAAATTAGTCATTGTAAGCCTGGTTGGGACATACCCCAACATGCATGCTTGAGTGATGATTGAGTCAAGTTTTATTGTAAGCTTAAGAGGCATAGTTAAGTCATGTTTGAGTTATGTTGAGTCATACGGTCGTAATAAAGGGGGAGTGTTGGAAATTGTAATTACTCTTGCATACAAGAGTTGCCTAAATTTGGAGAGTGAGTTAACTGAGTCAAGGTGAGTCAATTTGACTCAAGTTGAGTTAAGTCATATTTTTGGATAAAGTCAAATTTAGTATGTGTTTGCATGTTAAGTTATTTTGAGCGAGTCATTAGACAAAAAAGTTTAAATACCCCTCACCGAGTTCATTGTAATCATCAAGTTTGGTTGATCAATGGAAAAGCCACAACTAGTTTTATTGTGTGTGAATTTTGTGTTATTATGTGTCTTTCCTCCTCTGCCTTTCCAACAGAAAACACTTTCAATTTCCTCTTTTTGTACTTAACTTGGTGTACTTGACCTAGTTGTACCGATCAGTTTAGTTCCCAAGATTTACCCTTTTTGTATATGACGTGGTTGATTTCAATTTCACTAATGAGTTTGTCTTGCCTCCCATATTGATCCTGACCCTTCGGTCTTTAGCTTAGAAGTACTCTACCTTCCTAGAGTGTCTTATCGTTGGAAAGTTAATAAGTTTGTACTAGGAAGGTATGAAGAAGTGTCAGTATTATCTTCTCGCTAGAAATTTAGTAAGTTTACACTAGGAAGGCATGAACAAATGTTAAGAATATTACAATTTGATTTATCTCGTGGTTAAGAGTTTGTCTAAGTTATAACTTCAGGTTTAGAGAGATATAGTATATATATTTATGTTATGAATTAAGTTAGAATGAAATTCTGCTAAATTGAATTTAATTTTAGTTATTTAGCCGCCATTAAATTGAATTTAGGCTTCTGAATCATCCCTCCATATGTTCTTCCAATGTTCGGCTTCATCCCAGGTCTGGTATGATCTTTCCCTTTCCTTTGGTTTTCCGTTCCAGCTGTTCGCCTCTGTCCAGCATGCTTTCAGATGGTGGTCCGTTCAACGATCAGAATGGAGATCGATTTTCATTTATACCTGCTGGCTTTTATGGAAATGGCGGAACGAATTCATTTTCCAGGATTCAAAGATCCCCATTTCCTCCATTCCGGTTCTTGTATCTGCGTTCTCTGAACAGTTTTGAATCTGTTTTCTGGATGCCGCATTCAATGGGCTTGCTTCTCAGCTGTCAATGCTTTGTTTCAGCCTTATCTCTGGATGCTGCCGATCCTTCCGTTTTATGGTTTACATAACCGTTCTGCTCGTTTTGATCCTGAATCATTGGTCCTCTTATGTTATCAGGTTTGTTTGGACGGCTCTCTCTCATTGGTGTATTTATCAGCCAGCGTGGCTCATTTTCTTCCCATTACGCTTAGAATCTGTTCTATTCCTGCCTAAGTGTCACCGATGTGAGATCTATCAAAACTAGAGAGTCACAAAATTTTCAATGAATAAATCCACTGATTTCTGAAGCAACCGATCAGGTCTGCTCGTCGATTTTCTGAAGGATACCTGGCTTTCCGTTTTGACTCTCTGAATTCATAGATGGGAGGAATTCCCGTGCGTTTTGGCTCTATTTTCGGCCCATAGTGCGTAAGAGCTTCAAGGCCGACTGCTGACTGCATTCGGGAACTCGCTGGATCAGTCAATTTGCAGAGTTTTTCCAAATATCAGAGTCGCGTGTGTGGAGTGGTGGCATTAAGTTGTTTTTTTGTTATTTCTGCGAGTGTTGCTAAAAGATAAATTGCAAAGCGGTAATGAGATTCGATCTCATGATCTCACTTTGAGTGTCAGTTCTTTTGGCCTCCGAAAGACAACATAATTCCACATCAATTTACCGCAATATCCAGTATCATCGCCCTTGTGATCCAATATTGTTGTCATTTTTCAAGTCTTTGAATGCCACAATGTCGAAAATAGAGTAAAGTTGCATTCAAAGACTCGAAAAATCACATGTGTGCTCTCAAAAAAGATTTCAGATCTCGGATCTGAAACAAGAAAAGGAGGCTGGTGGTCGTGGAATCCTTGGTAGTATAATCTTATGGGCGTAGTGGGTTCGTAGAAGGACATCTATGGTTCGATTCTAGTTAAGAGCATTCTATACAAAGTCGTTGATCGAGTAACGTCATAAAGTGACCACAAAGGTGAAAAAAAATTCTAAGAGTTTGAAAATTAAAAAAAGAAAATGGTCAATGATAAAAGAGTTCTTTGCTGTTAAACAATTTTTAGGGATATTATATAGTATTTAATATTTAAGTGGAGCTTTGAATATTTTATGACTTAGAGGAGATATAAGGAGTTAAAAAGGGGTAAAGTGAATTGGTTGTCTTTTTAGAAGATTCAAATTGGTGGGAGATGGTATGATTTTGTGAAAAAAAAAAGTAAAAAAGGTTTATGATATAGAATTATAAAGAAAAGATTAATTATTGAACAAATTAATGTGGTTTGTTGTGTTTCGGAAGTATTAGTTATAGGTAGTTTTTAATAAGGTTAAGTTGGTGTGATCTTTTTGGGAGCATTAATACACATTATTTTATGTGAGGTCAAGTTGTAGAATTGTTTGTTGAAGACATTATGTACCTAAAATGCTTTCTTAGATAACTAATGAATATTGTGGAGAGTCATGAATTCAACAGATGGTAGCAGTCCCATAGGATGGTTCAGTATCGAGATTGACTCGTCATGCTCCAAGAGGTCGAGAAGCATCAATTCTGCAAAGTACGTCAACGATGGTCGAAAGTGGTTATGTTTTAAATGGATCAAGTGGGAAGCTTGAAAGTGTGGTGAAGAGTGAGATTGGAAACCATGAGATTTCAGAGTGGATGTGAGTGCTAGTGATGAGATCATATTAGTCAAATGTGCCAAAGATTCAGTATTATTGTTGTAATGTGTGTTTTTCAATATTTGTTACACATAAGCATTAAGGGAGGGTGTTGGAAGTAATGCGTCCATGTGTGTCATGTGTATTACAGGTTGTCAGTGATAGTTCCAAGGTGTCAATCTAGAAGGTGTTGTTTCCTATGTGTATGAGTTATATTTGTGTTATGTCCTAGTCATAGATCCACTTTCTTGTGATCTAGATTTGTCAAAGTCAGTAATTTATGTCCTATATATATGTAACTATAGTGATCGATAAATAAGACAGTGTGTGTTTTGTGTTGTGTGTTTAATCTCTCTCACTCTCTTCAAGTTTCCAACATTATAAAAAATAGAGAAAGTCTAGAGATTGCGCACACAACCACACTCCTTTTATTCATCTCACAAGTTTACATATATAGAAATATAAATCACTACTTCCATAAATCTAGATCCTAAAAAAATGGAACTATGACTTGGACATGACATAACTACAACTCTTACACATAGGAAACAATGACTTCTAGATTGACACCTCGTGACTCACAATGACAACATGTAAATCACTTCCAACACCTTCCCTTAATGCTTACATGTAATAAATATAGAAAACACACATTACAACAACAATATTGATCTTTGTCTCACTGATCTTCATTAGCACTCACATCTACTATAAAATTTCATGGTTTCCACTATTTTCTTCACCACACTTTCGAGCTTCCCATTTGATCCATTTAAGACAAACTTCTTCCAACCATCGTTGACATACTTTGCAAAATTGATGCTTCTCGACCTCCCGAAGCGCAATGGGTCAGTCTCTACAATGAACCACCCTATGGAACTACCACCATTTTTTGAATTCACAACCCTCCGCAATCTTCATTAATTATCTAGGATAACATTCTAGGTACATAATGTCTTCGGCAACAATTTTACAACTTGACCTCGTACCAAATAACATGTATTGATGCTCCTAGAGCATTAGTTACAGGTTGTTCTTAATAAAGTCAAGTTGTGTTTGTTGCACAAATTATATACATGATTCTAAATTACAGTTAAAGACAAACTAGGTAGAATTTACAACACAAGTGAAGCTGAAAGTGAGGTGGGCATAATTGTGCATATAGGTTGGGTAAGTCATCAACTTTTTCATCATAACATATACCTTTATATGTCGTTGTAGAGGCTAACCTTGACAGTTTGCTTCCCACTCTTTTATCGAGATCTTAACTTCTTTTTTTAAATAGTGGGAAAATCTATCATAACTCAGTTTCAAACCTGCAGTGGGGAGTCATCATTAGTTATTATCCATACATGTTGGTTGACTCATCACCATTAAAGGAAAACCACGCCACCTGGAATTAATGCACTGGTAGTTTGTAAGGGGGCAAGCTTTCACTCCTGCCATTACCCTGTTGGTGGTCCACAAGGTTTCACTCCTGCTAGATGCCTCTAAGTCTTGGGTCCTTACCCCATTTCCTATGTCCAAGAAAAACGAATTCTTAACCAAACAAAAGTAGTGTTAACTCTTGAGATTTTAACTCTAACAAATTAATTAATTTACTATTTATAAATTGAATATATATGTTTTTGAAAATATAAAACAATAACTATAAGTATTTGTATTTTTTTCATATCACTTTCTTTATACAAGTTTTATATAACTTTTATTATCCATGTTTTGTATATTATATGAGTGTAAATTCTTTTGTATATTATTTTCTTTTAATATATTTTGATTAACTAATCTATATAGTTTAAGAACATGAGTTTTTGGATTGACAGTGAATAGATGGGTTTTAAAATCAATTCAAAACATGGGTATTTATCAATAAAAACACTAATAAACATATTTTATTTTTTTATAACGAGAGTAAATTCTTTTATATATCATTTTATTTTTCATGTATATTAAAAATTTTGTTATTTTATATTGGTTTATTATATACTATATTAAGATATGGAAAATTGTCAAGTAGATGCAGCTTAGGTGGTAGGGAGGGTGCAAAGTAAGTGGTAGGGAGGCGTCGCTATTATCTTCCCCGCCAAAATTCTAGTCCCACAAGATTGACATGCTCACTTCTACATAAAAACTAACGGCCTCTCCTAAACACACAGACACGTGGTTTTTTTATATATGTAATTAATATCTATCTCTAGTACATTGATATAAATTATATTAATATAGGTGTAAATATCAAACATTCAGATTACAATTTCATTGTGTGAGAAAAAAATCAAACTAGCTGTAAATAAAAACTTAGACAGTCATTGGTGATCCGAGAGTTGAACCCTGCAATGAGACCCACCACCAAAGAAATCGCTGCTAGTTCCAAATCCCCAGTGTGCCCAACAAATACCTGTGTAATCACGGTTAATCCAGAGGTTGCAATTTGACTTATTATAGCCGCCACTGCAATACCCCATATAGCTTTTGACTCCAATCAAAACGATCTGTTGCTTTTAGTGGTAATTAAATCTGGGGAGAAATCCTCCCTAGTTCTATGTTTCATTTTGGATGAGAGGACTAGAGGGTTGCCCTTCTTCCATAATGGAGGACTATCTGTCCAGACAAATGATTTTTCGACTCAAATCCCTCTGCACAACTATGCTAAGTAATGGTGCAGTAGGGAAACTCAAAATCAGTGGAGGGTCTATATCCATCCAATTTGCAGTAAGAAAAGATAAAACTCTAGAGCCCTTACATAATTTATGTGGAAGCCTGGATATATAAAGTAATGTATTGATAATGAAACAAAGGACAACGAATTGTACCAAACTCCTCACGTTCTCCATGGTTCTCTAACTTCCAATAACCAGGTAAGCTCATGAGACAATTTCTTCACAAGTTCGTAACTGGGGCCATGTAGTGCCAGACACCGCCCGTCTGTCCCGTCAGTGAGAAAGCAAGTGGGGCCATGTAGAGCCAGACACCTCACATTCGATAAGAATCGTCACGCTCAAATTCCTATATATACAACCATACCTTGCTTGGTGCATACTGAGAAAGAAAAAAGTACCTCACTTGGAGACAGTCATACGTGGCCGTCTGTTAACGACGTAAACTAAGATCTTAACGTCAAAACATTTTTATGAAGCAAACTTACCATGAAACAAAGCATTTTATGCAAGACGTTGACACACTTCCAAATAATTATTTTTTAAATATTTTTGCATGCCAAACATTTCTAATCAAACAGAGTGCGAAATAAAGCTTTCTAAACAGTAATCATGTTCCCAGGACTGTTGTTTGATGTAAACAAGTAATGGGATGGTTTTAATGCTTTGACTTGATTGTGATAACGGTGTTTCTCGAAATAGTCATGCAACGATTTATAGTCTTATAATTACGCCGAAGACATTTTTCATGGGGGGGCCTTTTGGATGTCCAAAGACTATTCACTGTCGTCAATAAGTGAGCTTTAATTTTCGTCATTATTGGCCAAATGAGAATTTGACACGGGGAAAAAGTTCGTCGGAGGTCGCTTCGCTGACAGGAAATGTTGATTGTTTGAGGAGAAATGTGCTCAAAGGAACAACTACTACTTCACTCATTGGACATGTGATTTGCATAAGAAGGTGGCCTTGAGAAAGCCCTTTACGAATTGGGAGCGTGAAGATCCCTTTCCTTCTTTTGCACCGTCGAGTCGCAGTTCCTGAGAGTGAACAAGGGACAGTTTTAAACAGTGAAGAGTGTGAATTTACGAATTGGGAGCGTGAAGATCCCTTTCCTTCTTTTGCACCGTCGAGTCGCAGTTCCTGAGAGTGAACAAGGGACAGTTTTAAACAGTGAAGAGTGTGAATTTGTTCATGTAAGTTTGAAATACTTATACAATGAGGCTCTACATCTCTCAGACCATGAACTTCAATTGTTTTCATGGTGGATTTTTATTATCAACAACTAAACCACAACTTGACACTGAATCTGGTCAAAACTTAATACTCTCCTCGGTGATGCTGATAATTTATATGTTTTGATTCTTGTAATAGGTCCTAATAGCTGATCCTGTGGGCAAGATAATTGGTTTTTATTTCTCCGCCCATTAGTGATGTCCTTGCCGAGATTTCACTCTAGAGCTTGTAAAGGTACACAACAAACTCAAGGAAAGACGAGAAGCATTTCAGATTGTTTTCATCTCTAGTGAAAATGATCAAAAGGCTTTTGAAGATCACCGCAAAAGCATGTCATCATTTGCTCTTCCATTTGGATATAATATTGAGAAGGATCTCCCAAAGATTTGGATATAATATTGAGAAGGATCTCCCAAAGATTTTCCATGTTAGATGCATCACATCGTTGATTGTGGCAGGTCCAAATGGAAAAATTGTGATGGATAGTGCCAAAAGTGCAGTGTCTGTGTTTGGAGCCAAGGCATATGCCTTCACTAATGCTCATCTAAAAACACTAGAAGAGCCAGAGTTGAACCCTTCAGTGATGCTCATATGGAAACGTTGGAGAAGTAATGGAAGAGTAGGGTGAGAAATTGCACAAGGAGATAAGTGATCTGAATGTTGGGCAAACTTGTTAATGCTATGCAAGCTCCCTCATCAGTATTAAAAATAAATGTGTTTAGGATCGTCTTAAATTAACCAAAATGTGAGGAATTATGTGTCAAGTGTTAAGTGTCTTTTATGAGCAATTTATGAGGTTAATTAGTTGTTTAAAACACATATACAACCAGTAAATTACAGAGAAATAAAACACAACAAAATCATAACACAAAGTTGATAAAGGAGTTCACCCTTCCTGGGCTACATCTCCTTGGATCTACTTCAATGACTAGGTCCTCTTTGGATTAATGGTCATTCTTTGATTACATGCACCTATAGTGCTCTGATGGCTTTACAACTTGCTCCATTGGATTCAGAACACCCAAAAACCCAAAAATGACTATCCAAACTGTACAATTGGACTTCAGCTAATCTATGCTTGACCTCCTCTCCTGGTGGCCCTGAGCTTCTTTATACTTCAACGTAGCAAAATCACATACAGAAGTGTCTTTTTGCCTCTGCAACCTATTCCATCATGTTCAGAGCGTCCAAATCATCTAAGAATGACTCTTTCTAAGCCAAAATTGGTCAAAAATTGAAAAATTTATGGTCTCTTTATTTTTTCCTAGGAAAACTCCACCAAATCTGGAGAAACTCCAGTTGACCCCCCCAAAAATGGAGCAATGCCGAATTTATCGGACCTGCCAAACTTCCGCCAAGTTAAACCGAAATTAATTAATGGTTAATCATGGGTTATTTAATGCTAAACTCCACTTAGCGCATAAATCTCGTGGTTAGCATTAAGCGTTGGCTTATGGTTTCATAGTGTTGGTCATATGGGGAGGGCGCTGGCCCATGGGGTTAGCTCCTTACCTCCAAACTTCGTCCGCATAACATTTAAATAATACCTCAAACCTTTAGTTGTTAAGTCATAAGGTGTGGCATAGCGGTGGAGCATGGGGCTTGTGTGGGTGAAGTCACGAGTTCGATTATACCAACCTGCAAATAATTTTACCCAACTTTTGAGAGGGCATGTGGCGGCCTCCGGGCTTGCCACATGTCAGCCTCTCATTGGTCCACCAAAATACCTTTGACCAATAATATGCTGACAATTGTCAAAATAAAATTGAGCCACCTGTGGGAATATTCCTTGGAATATTTTGTTTGTTGACTGGGCTATACGGATGCCTAGTCAGCGTCCCAGTCAGCCCTGTACCCAAAATTTTGCATGTTTGACAAAGTGGACAACAGGCTCTATCTTTCTCATACGAACTACGTTTTGAGTGAAACGAGTTGCGTTGGGGTCGTATTGCCGAGACAGACGCGGTATTTCAGTTTTTGAGTGATTCTGAGCACTTTGATTTTTGAGCAACTTTTTTCCCCTAATCCAGATTTTGATCACTCCTTCCCACTGATAGGCTTTTGGACCCACAAAAGAAATTTATCTACTGAGAGCTTAATACTTTTCTCCTTCCCAAGTTCTATCAATTGATTCTACTTAGAAATTTCCATGACAACCTCATCCAAAATTGGATTTTGGATAGACTTTTAAGTTTGAAGTGTTCCTCACAGAGGAAAATAAAAGTCCAAGGAAGTTCCTGGAAATAGCTCCATTGCAGAGATATTTTCATTCTGAATCTACTGCAACTTGAATGGAAAAAAATGGACTTCGGATGCAGAAATTATCGCAGAAAGAAGATTGCCTTTGTCCTTTGGAAAAGGAGGCAAAATCTTCTAAAAATGGGCTAAAGGCCTTATAAAAGGAAAATCGCAATCAAAAGGCTAAAGGGAGGACTTAAGCGGAGGCGAAAGGAATCCCCGACTACGACCTCCGATATATCGGGTCAGAGATAGGCCTTCGCCCGATGCCGAGACCCCAGACAGGGCGATGAAGCGATTGCTGATGATCGAGTCGGCAAATCGGGTCGGCACAGACCATGGTTCATGGAAAGAACCCCCGGGCCGTTACCTACGTGATATGCGATGATGCAACTTGTGATCGTCGATATGTCGGCGAATCGACATCGGCGGATCAACGAACCGAAGCGCCGGACCCCAGGCCGTTGCGATAACGATATGCCGATAAAGCGTAGACCCGATGAGGATTATCCATGTGATTTCATAATTTTTGAAGTCCGGAAATTCGGACTTTTCAATGTATTTCCCGTGTATTGGGTATTTTTAGCCCCACCGATGTGATGCGATATAACGCCTAATGGCGGACCCGATAGGGTTATAGGGGCGATTTGATGGAATTTCAAGTCCGGAAATCAGCGCCCGATAGTGTATTTTTCGGCTATCTCTGTGTATTGGGAAAAATGTTCCATTTGCGGGATTTCTACACAGGAAGGTCCTGATTCCTCTGTAACTGCCCCTAATCATTGTGCCACGCTGCAAGCGGGCGTTTCAATGATGTGTTTGTAACGCCGAGAGAGCCACAAAGCCACAGAGCCAGATGGCCAGTCGAAGAGACAGGGAGCAGGAGAAGCCAAAAAGCCGCAGAGAATGATTATGTGCAGAGAAAACGGCTGTGGAAACTACAGAGCCGGAAGACTGCCTCAAAGAAGCCAGAGAGTTCAATTGATGGGCAGAGAGAGCAGGCTAAGCGAGCAACGAGCAAGAGCTGAGCGCGCAGAGAGTCTTTGGAGTCACTTGGAGGTCGAGTGAAAAGCCAGAGAGCTCAATTGACAGCAGCGTATTGTTGCTGAAGGTTGTTGGAGTTGCTTGGAGGTCGAGCGACTCACAGAGGCACGCAAAGGCCGAGAGAAAGAGCTTAAAGAAGATAGAGCATAGAGCCACAAGCCACAACCGGAACCGAAGAGCCAGAGCAAGAGTCGAGAGCCAGAACCGGAGCCAAAGAGCCAGAGCCAGAGTCAAAGCTGAGAGCCAAAGCCAAAGCCAGAGCCAGAAAGCCGAGAGCTTCAGAGCCAAGGATGAGATGGTAAAGTCAGCCCATCGTGTTCTATGAAAATCGATGGAGTTGAGTCAAAGACTTGTAAAAGAACTGCTGCCATAATCCCAGAGAGCCTAGTTGAATTAACTAGAGCTCATGGAGACGTAGCCCAAGAGTTGTGGGTGAACTCCTAATTAAATTATTGTCTTATGTGTGTGTTTTATTGCTGCATTGTCTATGCCGCTTTATTTACTGTTATATGTATTTATATATCATTTTGAGCACATTAAATTACAACACATAAACATATTTAATAAACAACACAAGCATACACCTATTCCAAGCACACTTTTTAATTCCGCAATTGGTTAATCAAAAGACTTGGGAATATTTCAACCTTTGAAGTGGGAGAGGTTCTTGTAGGTTAGACAAGAAGCCTAAGTGCCCCATTTTCAAATCAGGTGGTATCAGAGCTAAGTTTGATTAACCCCACCTTCAAAGAAGGTGTTATCAAAGCTGGTTATATCAGAGCAAGTGGTATCATGATGCTTGATGAACATAGCAAAGATTGTTGTCTGAAAGGTGTGTAAACAGCCAAAGGTTGATTGTATGCTTGGTTGCAAACTGATTATTGTCTGAGTTTGCAGAGGTGAATGGAAAAAGGTTGAGTAGAAGACTCACTTTGTTGCTGCAACATTATGTTCATTTCAGCTTCGAAAGTACAGTGTACTTAAGTGAAAGTTGAAGGATGAAACATTATATTTCATTTCAGCTTCGAAAGTACAATGTGCTTAAGCGAAAGCTGAGGGATGAAATGCATGCATGAGCTTGAGATGCATGAACACAGGGATGTCAATGATTTGCTTTGACATGCATGTAATGCAATGTTGACTCAGGAGAAGTTAACTTGGTCTCTAAGTTGGAGATGATGATGAAAGTTTCATCTTTTGAAAAAGAGTCCTAAAGGTCTTTTTCTACATGCTTGACTTGAAGGGTCATTTGTTTTAAGGGCATGTTTTGTGGACTTGTTAACTAGTCCATCATTTGTATGCAGATGTAAGACATGGAGGTGTTCACAAAATGTGAAATTTGTTTCTTTTGTTGAAGCAGGAGTTTAAGCCATCCAGTTGTTGTTTGTATTTCTGTTGTTGTTAACAGTTGTTGTTGGCAGCATGTCAAACAGGTACAAATGAAAGTTTTGTGGAACAAGTAACTTCACATTTGTTTGAGCCACCTTGGATCAGTGATCAAGGCAGAGAAGTTCAAACTACCTTCTGTGACCATTTCAGCAGAAGTTCTGCAGGAAGGCAAGGAGGAAAACGGTTCTTCCCAAGGGGACCAGCACATCCGGAAAGGAAGGTGGTCAGAGACTTTGGTTCAGAGGCACTATGCAATGCAAGTGTAGGGAGGCTGAAAGAAGAGGGTAAGTTACTCTCATGTACTGTTCAAATCAGTATGTCAGTCTTTTGGAGACCAAAAGTTCTTTTAGTGGGAAGGCGTGATCCAAAATTGGATTTTGGATAGACTTCTAAGTCTGAAGTGTTCCTCACAGAGGAAAATGAAAGTCCAAGGAAGTTCCTGAAAATAGCCCCATTGCAGCGATCTTTTCATTCTGAATCTATTACAACTTGAATGGGAAAAAATGGACTTCAGATGAAGAAGTTATCGCAGAAAGAAGATTGCCTTTGTCCTTTGGAAAAGGAGGCAAAATCTTCTAAAAATGGGCTAAAGGCCTTATAAAAGGAAAATCACAATCGGAAAGCTAAAAGGAGGACTTAAACAGAGGCGGAAGGAATCCCTGACTGCGACCTCCGATATATCGGGTCGGAGATAGGCCTTTGCTTGATGCTGGAACCCCAAACAGGGTGACGAAGTGATTATCGATGATCGGATCGGTGGATCGGGTCGGCACAGACCATGGTTCATGGAAAGAACCCCCGGGTCGTTACCTACGTGACTTGCGATCGCCGATATCGGCGTCGACGAATTGGCATCGGCGGATCGGTGGAGCGAAGCACCTGACCCCAAGGCCATTGCGATAGCGATATGCCGATAAAGCGCAGACCCGATGGGGATTATCCACGCGATTTCATAATTTTTGAAGTCCGAAAATTCGGAATTTTCAATGTATTTCCCGTGTATTGGGTTTTTTTTAGCCCCGATGAAGCGATACAATATAACGCCTAATGGCAGACTTGATAGGGTTATAGGGGCAATTTGATGGAATTTCAAATCCGGAAATCAACGCCCGATAGTGTATTATTCGGCTATCTCTGTGTATTGGGAAAAATAATCCGTTTGCGGGATTTCTGCACTGGAAGGTCTCGATTCCTCTGTAACTGCCCCTGATCATTGTGCCACGCTGCAAGTGGGCATTTCAATGATGCGTTTGTAACGCTGAGAGAGCCACAGAGCTAGATGGCCAGTCGAAGAGACAGGGAGCGAGAGAAGCTGCAGAGCTGTAGAGAATGATTATGCACAGAGAAAACGATTGTGGAAGTCGCACAGCCGGAAGACTGCCTCAAAGAAGCCAGAGAACTCAATTGATGGGAAGAGAGAGTAGGCTGAGCGAGCAGCGAGCAAGAGCTAAGCACACAGAGAGTCTTTGGAGTCACTCGGAGGTCGAGTGAAAAGCCAGAGAGCTCAATTGACAGCAGTGTATTGTTGCTGAAGGTTGTTGGAGTTGCTTGGAGGTCGAGCGACTCACAGAGGCACGCAGAGGCCGAGAGAAAGAGCTCAAAGAAGCCAGAGCAGAGAGCCACGAGCCACAGCCAGAGCCGAAGAGCCAGAGTGAGAGCCAGAGCGAGAGCTGAGAGCCAGAACTAGAGCCAGAGCCAAAGAGCTAGAGCCAGAGTCAGAGCCGAGAGCCAGAGTCAAAGCCAGAGCTAGAGCCAAGAGCCAGAGCCAGAGCCAGAGCCAGAAAGCCGAGAGCTTCAGAGCCAGGGATGAGATGGTAAAGTAAGCCCATCGTGTTCCGTGTAAACCGATGGAGTTGAGTCAAAGACTTGTAAAAGAACTATTGCCATAATCCCAAAGAGACTAGTTGAATTAACTAGAGCTCACGGAGACGTAGCCCAAGAGTTGTGGGTGAACTCCTAATTAAATTGTTGTCTTATGTGTGTGTTTTATTGTTGCATTGTCTCTGCTGCTTTATTTATTGTTATATGTATTTATATATCAGTTTGAGCACATTAAATTACAGCACATAAACAGATTTAATAAACAACACAAGCATACACCTATTCCAAGCACACTTTTTAATTCCGCAATTGGTTAATCAAAAGACTTGGGAATATTTCAAGCTTTGGAAGTGGGAGAGGTTCTTGTAGGTTAGATAAGAAGCCTAAGTTCCCCATTTTCAGATCAGGTGGCAAGTTGAATGCTGAAAGCGGTGGCAGAGAGCCGAAGAGCTACTGCGCAGAGCAGCTGAGGGAGCCTTTGGCGTCACTTGAAGTTCAAGTGAAAAGCCAGAGAGCTGAAGGTTGCAAAGGACCAAGAAGCCAGAGCGAAGATCCAGAGCCAGAGCCAGAGTTAGAGCCAAGAGCCAGAACCTTTGAAAGTGGGAGAGGTTCTTGTAAGTTGGACAAGAAGCCTAAGTGCCCCATTTTCAGATCACAACCACTTGGGGTCACTGACATGCCTTACCTTGCAAATGGATTGGCACTTCAACCAATGTTCTCCTATTGTTGTTGACCCAATCCAACAATTGTTGGTTTCTTGTTGATTAAACACCCTACTGTACCAAAGCGATCCCTCGGTTCTTGGAAAGCTGGCTGATGGCCTTCCCACTAAGAATCATGTTCCTCCTTTGCAACACATGCATTCAATGTAAGCCTCTCCTTGGAAACCATTTTTCCAAGTTAAGCCCATCTGAGTTAAATACAACAATGAGTTCCAATATCAGTAATAAAAAGAATAGAAATGACCATTCTTTTACCTCCATGGTTCCAAATTTCACATCCAGAAGAATGCATTCGCCATCTCTTTCGCTTCTTGGCGTCAACACATCAAATGGTCTACAATGGCTGCAAAATTGTTTTGGCATTTTTGTCCACTTCCGCTTCTTGATTCCATCATCCTCCAGTATTAACATGCTTCTCATGTCATGATTTGAGAATGAAGGCTAATCATGAGCCTCTTTCTCAAGCATGGACCTTCCAAAATCATGCGACATCTTGTCATAAGAAACACCATTAACCTTGAAAAACACTCATGCAAGAATATAACTTGACAACCTCTTCCTTTTGCTTCTTCAAACAAACAAATGTCACATCATGTGAACATCACCATGTACTCTTACATCTTGGTGTATAAACCATCGACTAAACACAAGTCGACAAAACATGCTTCTTCAAACCACTGACTTTCATATCAAGCAAAAGCATGTACAACAACTTGACGATTTACAACAAGAATTTGATATTCTCATGAAACAATTTGTCACATCTCCCTTTCATCTTTGGAGACAAAATAAACTCTTCCAAGTCGATATAACATACATGTAACAATCAATCGACCACACAAGCCGACACTCATGCATGTTCAAGCACAATGAAACTATTAAAAATTCCACTGTTCACACACACAAACTCTCATGCATGTATAACAATTCTCAACTCTCTCACAAGTACAAGAATCCCATTGGTATGTACGAGTACTTAAAGAGCTGAAATGACCAAATTTGCTGCAATAAAGTGAGTCAACATACTCCACTTTCGAACACCTTCCTGGCGTAAACATGCAAGTTCAAGAATGCAACATGCATGCAAATTTGTAGTTGCAAATTGCCATCTTTGCTACATCTAAGTGAGTCAACATAACTCTACTTTTCCAACATCTTGCTTCATGCAATATGTAGCATACTTTCAGGAGAAAATAAATGCATCCAAATAACAAGGAAATGCATTAATAAGGAAAGATTTGCATCAATTATCAAAAGAAATGCAAGGCCTTAATTGGTTAATAAATCTAACCATCTCTTTCCAAACCATTTCAATGGTGCTTCTTTCAGCTGCACTTCATCATGTGTATCATCTTGACCCACATCAATTATGGAATCCTCTTTTCCATTCTTGCCAAAATCTCTCTCCACCTTCTTCAAATGTCGTGGATGACTTGTTGGATGCAAAGTTCAACACTTGTCTACAAGATGACCCTGCTTATGGCAATGAGTGCAAAATAATTGCATCTTCTTTTCAACATGGTTTCCGTTATCTAATGGACCTTTGGCTTTCTGTCTCTTTTGTTTTGAAAGTTTCCTATGTATAGCTATCCTCTTCCAACACCTAGAAACAGTATGGTTATTAAAACCACAAAAGGAACATGTAAATTTTCTCCAAATCTTATGTGAAGATTTACCATGTTTATCATTATCAAAAGAAACTTGATTAAAGGCAAATTTATACCTTGCACATTCACCTTTGTCGCCTTCTTGAGGAGGTGAATTTGATGAGGTAGTGGCTCTCTTTGGAATACCAACAATGGTTTCAATGACCTTAGAGATTTCAACATCCTCTTGTTTGTCATTTCCACCAGTTGCATGCTTATGAGCATCTTCTTGCAAAGTGGATATAAAAATCTTGCATTCCTCATGGACACAAACTTCACAAGCTTGAGGTAATGAACATGTAATGGAAGTCCTTCTTGGAACACCTTCATGTGCCTCCTTGGCTTTGGAGCATTCTCCATCATGTTCTATAACCAAGACCCAAATACCTAGGCCTTTCCTCAACAACAATTGGCTCAACTATACCTTGTTGTTCATGTTTTCCTAATCCTTTACCTTCATAACCCATCTTCATCAATAATTTGGACCCTATTCCTCTAGTGTGTCTTTCCAAAGCACCGAAACATTCATTTTAAGAGGAAATTGAAGATAAAATTGAATTGCATACCTCATTTTCATGCACATACTTAGCTAGGGTTTCCTTGGCATCATGGAGTTGAATCTCCATCTCATGCATCTTTTCAAGAAGCTCTTTCTTCTCCTCCTTCATGTCCATCAACTCCTCTTGAAGTATAATGTTCTCCTTCTTATCTTCATTCATCTCTTGCACCATATCTCTCATGATGATAAGCTCTTGCAACATCTCTTCATCAAAGAGTCTTGCTAAGGAAGATGGATTAGAAACATCACTTGTTGAAGCTGCCATTACATAAACTTGCACACAACTAAATTCTCCTTGCACAAATACAAAACAAATAGCTAATTTTCTAACTAACATTGGCAAACCATCTCAGGGTTACAATGAGCTAACAGTGCTTTGATACCAACTTGATCTGAATGTTGGGAAAACTTGTTAATGCTATGCAAGCTCTCTCATCAGTATTAAAAATAAATGTGTTTAGGATCGTATCAAATTTAAACCAAAATGTGAGGAATTATGTGTTAAGTGTTGAGTGTTTTTATGAGCAATTTATGAGGTTAATTAGTGGTTTAAAACACATATACGACAAGTAAATTGCAGAGAAATAAAACACAACAAACTCATAACACAAAGTTGATAAAGGAGTTCACCCCTCCTGAGCTACATCTCCTTGGGCCTACTTTAATGGTTAGGCCCTCTTTATATTAATGGTCAATTATCTAATTACATGCACCTGCAGTACTCCAATGGCTTTACAACCTTCTCCATTGGATTCAGAAGACCCAAAAACCCCAAAAATGACTGTTCAAGCTCTACAATTGGACTTTAACTGATCTAGGCTTGACCTCCTCTCCTAGTGGCCCTAGGCTTCCTTAAACTTCAACGTAGAAAAATCACATACAGAAGTGTCTTTCTGCCTCTGCAACCTATTCCATTGTGTTCAGAGCATTCAAATCATCTAGGAATGACTCTTTTTGAACCAAAATTGGTTGAAAATTGAAGAAGTTATGGTATCTTCAGTTTTCCCTAGGAAAACTCCACCAAATCTTAAGAAACTCCAGTTAACCCTGCAAAAAATGGAGCAATGCCGAATTTATCGGACCTGCCAAACTTCCGCCAATTTAAACTGAAATTAATTAATGGTTAATTATGGGCTATTTAACGCTAAACTCCACTTAGCGCATGAATCGCGTGGTCAGCATTAAGCGTTGGCTTATGGTTTCGCAGTGTTGGTCATATGGGGAGGGGGTTGGCCCGCGGGGCTAGCTCCCTACCTCCAAACTTCGTCGGCATAACATTTAAATAATACCTCAAACATTTAGTTGTTAAGTCATAAGGTGTGGCATAGCGGTGGAGTGTGGGGCTTGTGTGGGAAAGGTCACAAGTTTGATTCTGTTAACCTACAAATAATTTTACCCGACCTTTGAGAGGGCATGTGGTGGCCTCCGGGCTTGCCATGTGTTATTGTCTCATTAGTCCACCAAAATATCTTTGACCAATAATATGTCGACAATTGTCAAAATGCGATTGAGCCACTTGTGGGAATATTTTGGGAATATTCCTTCGAATATTCATTTTGCTGACTGGGCTATACAGATGCCTAGTCAGCATCCCAGTAAGCCTTGTACCCAAAATTTTGTTTGTTTGACAAAGTAGAAAACAGGCTCTATCTTTCTCATACGAGCTTCGCTTTGAGTAAAACGAGTTACGTTGGGATCGTATCGCCGAGATGGACGCGGTCGTTCAATTTTTGAGTGATTTTGAGCACTTTGATTTTTGAGAAAAATTTTGTCCCTAATTCAGATTCCGATCAATAAGGTACAACCAACTTGATCTTTACAATAATAGATATGCTTCATATTGTAAAGATTTTAAATATGATATGCTTCAAGGTATTCGATTTTGTGTTTGAAAACGCCTTGTTATGGTTAGATTGGTCTTTAGATCACTGAACTTTGTTGAGTGTAAGGTTACCTATATTATCAATAAATAATTTGAGCACTTCATCGTCGATGCTTTTGATTCTTCCATCATAGTTCATTCTACAGTCGAGTTGACTTTAGTTGTGGAGTTTGCCTCACATGTGCATAGTTTTAATGGGTTTCCTTCCGTTCAGTTGTCATGTTACTTTGTAACTAAGGTATGTAATCGAGTTGACCCTGAAGAATATTTCTGGATTTTGCTTACACATGTGGATACTATTAAATGGTTTACTTATTTTATAATTACGTTAGAGGCCACTTGGCCATTAACTATAAGACGTGGAACTCTACATAGTCAATATTGCAACCTATCATTCCACAGCCTTCAAAATGAGATCATAGAACATTTATGCCAGATGTTCTCCCTCATCTATTTATCACTCTCTATCTTAGCTCATCCAAATTTTCTGAACTTATATGTGCCTTGTCTATTCAGATATACTCGTCCATTCCATCTGCGTTGGTTCACTTTGCGTGCTCAGACCCTTGCCTTGGAGTCATGCTCCAAACATTTCGTTTGTAAGTTGGTCTTGTCCAAGCGCTTAAGTTATCCAATAATATGTAATGTTATTATCCACATGTGATGGAAACAACTTGCTTTGGGTTCGCACCATTGTATAGTGGGCCCTCTTACTCATCCCGTATAAAGCAATTTTAATGGTCATCACTTCATTCATTTTGTTTGTTTAGGCAGGCATAACCACATATTTCATATATCCATAGTAACACTCTTGCTCTGAATATATGATAATGGTTGAAGTGAGATTGCATTTTTTTTAAATAAAGATAAACTTCGACAACAAGGTCATAAAACATATATTAGCAGTTGCATCGAGAGGTGTAAAGGAACGTCGATATGAGGAGTCGGGGAATGTGAAAGGTTATAAAGAAGTAAAATATACTGAGAATGAAATACAATCTAAATTTATCTTTCTATATTTGCTAAAGAATGTAGCACGGGTTAAATTTAAGAAGAAATTCAGGCTAACATAAATGTCCCAGAACAATGAAAATCCTTGTGCCACAAGGTACATGCCAGATAAGTTAAATTTATTTGGATTTTTTTTAAATGAAATTAAATCAATTCTGGAAGAAGAAAAAAACACATATTGTTATTATTTTTATTCTTCTATTGTTACAAGAAAATAACTAGACACAACAAAGATGGAATCAAGAGAAGAGCATAAAAGAATCGCCCAAAATTTTTCTGGAAATTTGCAGGGTTAATGCTCACAATGGAAAATATTGAATTAATTTATAGGGCCCTAAATTAAATTTACAAGGCCTTGGATAAGATCACATAAAATTCCAAGGCCTTGGATAAGATCACATAAAAATTCCTAATTCTAATGTCATGCTTTCTCAAAAGCTTTGTAGAAAATGCCTCTCCATTCTATCGCTTTGCACCTATGTGAAGACTGGATATGTGAACCGCATCACTTATTTAATGAGAAATTCCACCGACCAAGAAACGGTCATACTTTTTGGAAAATGTCTCTTTTCGTTTGGGATGAAACCGCGCGCCCTCACTTTCGGCACTCCTCTTCAGCTTTTCCATGTGTGCACTTCACTTCACTCAATCCATTGTTTTGGAGGAAGTTAATTAAGAGAGAAGTTCAATTTTTTTCGAAAAAAAACTAAGAAAATAAATAAAAGCATAGCCTAACCTATAGACGAAATGGCCTTTTTCACGATCATTTCTCTGGTTAATTTTAATCAAAATCCGACAGAGATTTTTAAAAACTTCAACTTGAGTTTAAATTGTTTAATCTGCATAATTTGAGTGCCCCCATGGTTTTTTTAGGGTGCTTAATACATTTATGCATTCAAAAATGTATTTTAAACAACAAAACATCTTGAAATTGTATTACCAGATTTTGGTGAATTCCAGTGAAAAAAGGTTATTTCATCTATAAGTTAGACTACACCATTAGTTAATGGAGAAGTTCAAACTTTTTCAAAAAGGGTGAATATTTCTATTTTGTCAATTTATTTTTAATTAATTCATTGTGTTGTTGAATATTGTCATATATTAACGAGAAGATTTTCCATTTCTAAATAGGAAAATTGTAATTTTAAATTATTAAATCTTTATAATCCAAATGATTTTATATTTTCAATATTTATGACTTTTTAAAAATATTAAACCTAAAAACATGTAATTTAAATGATAGAAATATTAATGATATCATTAAAAATTGTGTTTTCATTTAAAAGAAAAAACATTTTATTAGATTATGCCATTGAATATTATCTTTAATTTATATTATTATTAAAAAATTAATTCATATTATATTAATATAAAACAAAAATGTGTGTAATATTGGTTGGCTTAAATTTGTTCACACAACCACAACACCCTAGTCAATTATCTATAGAGTCAATCTAAATGTATGTTGTAGTCTATCTGTTATTTGTTTTGGTGTTTTTCCAGTATATTTTTCTATATGACTTTGTCTAAAATCCAACAAGGATTTGTTAGAATCACAAGCTTGAGTTGCGAACTCTCCACAATCTCTAAGTATCCCAGGGGTTTTTCAATGTGATGAATCCATATATGTAGTAACAAATGCATTTTCAAACAATAATAGATCTTGATTTGATCAAAAAAACATTCTCTAGCTTCCAACCAAAAACTCTAAATTGTAGAATAGTTAGACAATGTTGAAATTTATTAGCATTTACATATGGTAGTCCAAAGTAGTTCTAACTATGCCATATGAAAACCTAAAATAACAATTAAACTTGTATCCAAAAAGTTACCAAGGAGCATGGCTAAAGAGACAAAAATAAAATAAAAACAAACTTAGAGACATGATTCTAAAGGGCACATTTAGGGGGAGGTAATGTATTCCATTCCTTTGTTAAGTTGTTACTTCATAGGTTTATCTATGATGACAATTGGGTTGGAGCTTGTACCTTTGGTCATGAAAATGTTTTGGAGCTCCACTATTTTCTCTTTGTTAGAGCCTTCACCATACATACCTTGAAGTTGAGGCCAAAAGCTATTTGGTAGAGAACTTGAATTTCAAAAAATAAAGATATTGTAAAGAAGTGATTGACTCCAATCTAAAAGAGCAAAAGTATATTTTTGTTAGGTAACTTAAGAAAGAAAATTGACATTGCTAAAATAAGTTTAAACCCTTATAAGCTTCATAACCAAACAATGTGGTAGATTGTCCCTAGAACACCATGGAATAAAAGAATTTGTCATATTTGTGATACTAAAAAGGTGGAAGATGGGAAGAACTTTCACTTAAAATTCCATGTCTATTTACTCATTAAATATCATTTTCCAAATATCTATAACAATATCAACCCTCCTAACTTGTTAACTCATTGAAATTATGGAAGTGTAGTAAAGCTTCTATCCAATCATTTTTAGTATAGAAGTAACATTTTAAGCAAACCAATTAAATTTTCACATTTTTCTTAAGGTATGATAAACCAAAGTTGACCTCAATAGATAGTAACAACATCATCATCACCATTATTTATTAAAGTGAAATAAATAAATAAATAATAAACATTTTTCTAGAGGTGAGCAAAATATCATGTGCCCTTGAATGTACTAGGATAGGTGTTTAATGACATATGGACATATGGATTATAAGTATTGGTTTACACATTACTGCAAAGAGAAGTCCAAGCATTAATGCATCTTGAATCTTGTTCTTCATTATGTTAGTTTGGTTTACAAAAGTCTAATAGACATGGGGACCATTGCTATGCATGTGTGAGGTTATTGGTTTATTTGCATGAGGAAATCTATGAGCATGGAAAGATGACACTCACTATTTAGAGTCAAAATTAAGGAGATTTGGTTATGATGATGACCATTTTTCTTCAATGTCCAAGGTAAAGGGTAAAAAAAATTGAGTAAATGGCCCTTGAAGGAAAAACCCTAAGAAGAATGCCAATCAAAATGGCTAAGAGCACAATGAACTTAATTCTTAAAACTAGTAAAAAACAAATTTAACCATGTTGATGACTAGGGTTTGCAACTCTTGGCACTTTGAATAGTGCAAGTCATCAACCTCACTACCAATAACTCTGACCTAGTCAATGTAAAATTTTCCAAGAACGCCTGAAGAAGGCAGTTGGGAAGTAGTCTCACACACCATATCCGAAGAGTTGGCTTATCATTTGAATCCAGATTCACTCCTATAATCCTCACAGGCATGATTCTCTTATACTCTTGCGAAGTATCCTGAAAAGCGGCATGAGGCCCTCCCAATGCCATCGAAACCCCAAACCTCTAAGCAAATCCAATAGCCATATCTACTTTGAACTCCCCTAGAGACTTTGATAACATCAAAGCCAATAGATGTGGCCATGACAACCTTAACACCATTGGCATGTGTATTCCTGACAAAATAAAAGGAATCCTAGACCTACCCTTCGGTTCCAGGATACTATACTAGAACCCCACAGACATCCTTGGAATTACTATAATCAAAATCCTTCAAAACAACCTTTGGGACCTTCATATCAAGGGCACCTAACAGAATCGACATGGCTTATGCTACAATAGTCCTTTCATTGAGAAGAGAAACGTTGGACATGGGCAAGTTGATGGGATCTATAATCATCATTTGGAAACTCAATAGTGGCTCCAACCTCCCCTAGGCAATCCCTGCCTGGTCAATTTTTTGTCTAGCTCTTTGAAGTTTTCCTTTGAGTTGTGTTGACTCAACTGATGAAAGAAACAATGTGAAAATTAATCCATTTTGTCTTCACAATTTTCCCTACCCAACATCACAACATAATAAACCAACAATTCCCTCAATAGTCAAAGAATTAATTAAGGAATTGTATAAATTTTTTGGTCATTTAGTTATTTACCTGTGTAATTTTCCATAAGTCATCTTACTCCAGGCATAACCAAATGTTGCAATGGAAAATTTCCATCACTAAGTAAGCAACCAATGAAGAAGAAGGTTACTCTTTGTAATCATAGTCCCAAATACAATCATCTAAATAACTCATTTGAAATCCTCCTTTTCTCTACATTAACTGTGTCTCAATTCATACATTATGATTAGTGGATTCCTTCCCATTGCTTTCATTTCACGCCAATAAGTTCACTCAACATTGCAACTATCAACTCAATTGTTGACGTTGTTGGTGTTGTTAGATCAACTTCTCCTACATCCATCATATGCCAACATTATGGCTTACAAAATCCCAAAAAATCTCTCGCCTTCTATGACATGTTAAATTGCATCATCAATGTCACCTTATGGGGTGTGCAATGCCATGCTGAAGGGGATGGAATTTCTGACCTTGGCACCTCAAAATCCACTTGTTCCTTCTAATCAAAGGGGATCATGTCATCAAGTTAAATGGAAGGACTATTGGAACTATCCCCACTACTTTCCTTCTTATAAACCTAGATATTGTTGAAACACATCAGTTCCAACAATGGTTTCAGGAAAGAGGTTCCAATGCATCCTTGCCTTCACTGAGTCGAAAATACACAGGTGTCTCTAACAGGCCCCTCAAAAAAAAATCGATAAACTTGTTGCAATGTCCCACTCCAAGAAATCTCCATGGATTGTCATCTGTGCTACTACTACAACAATTAACATGGAAGATTTTTATTTCCTTGCATGCCCCCTTCACATTGATGGGATGAAATGCATGGAAAAGGTTGTCCAACAATCTGAAAACATGTGGCATTGCATGAAATGCAATGGTACCTTCCTTGAATGTGACTATTGCTATGTACTTCGTCTTGAATTGCATGACCATACTAGCCATCTAGAAAATGCCATTGCTTTCGATGATATTGCAACTAAACTCTTGGTTGCAACAACAAAGGACTTTTTCCTCCTTTCAAGCGAGCTAGAATCCATCATAGACATCTCCACCAAGATCAAATGTCATCATTTATTTTTCACCCTTTCTATTAAAATAGACACTTTCAACATCATTGAACGCCTCCTCCCAACCCTTACGCACTTTCATTTATGTTCAGAATTTATTTCATGCCTTTTAAAAAACCCCAAAGAAATTGAACTCCTCTATTATGTACCTTCTACCTGCAAGGATTGCCATTGTTCTGGGACATTTATGTTAGTGTAACTTTCTTCTTAAATTTAAATGCGTGCTACATTCTTTAGAAGATATATAGAAACTCAAATTTTGATTATATTTCATTATCCATATATTTCGCTTGATTATTACTTTCCACATTCCCCTATTTTGGCGTTCCTTTGCACCTCTCGATGCAATTGCTAGTTTATTTGTTTGCTTCATCCTACTCTAGTAGGGCATAGTTGGTGACTTTCTAGGTAGTATTCCATATCCCCTCAATGCATAACATTTTTTATTATATTTCCTCCAACTCCATTCCATTTCATGAAAACAAATTTTACTATTTTATGTTTGGTTTTCAAAGTTCATTATTAAAAGATATATTTTAAAATAAAAACATAGTAAAGTCTTAAATGAAATTAGAAAAGTCTATAGTTGTTTATAGAATGTTTAATGGAGAAGTGGTAAATAGGAAATTGAAATAAAAATAAAAAAATTAAGATAATGTGATCTCATTATGAAGCTAATTCCCGTACCCTAGCTTCTCTAAATATTATTTATGTAACATGGACATCTTCAATAAATTGAATACTTGGTGAAATAAAAAAAAAGGGTAATGAAATAAAGCTAAGGAATGTCAATTTAATGCTCCCTCTTAAAGCCTATTAGAAAAGAAATCCTAGTTCTAAAAAAATAGACATGGAAACAACGAAAGACTTGTGCATTTATTGATTTTAAGGGCCATGCCACAAGGGATTCCCTTTTCTTTCCCATGCATAACTATTTACTATATAGCATGTCTTTGTCAAGCCCCTTGGGAAACACATTTTGTCTTAAGAGTTGGCTATTTCTCTAGGAGTATACGATTGTCTTTCATAGTATATTTAGGCAAATAATTATATTAACCCCTTATTATGGTGTGTAGGGATGATTTATTAGGTTTTCAACACCTAAAAACTCACGAAGAGGTTTGTATCCATGATTCAAATTGAAGAAAAAGTGTTCAATCACAAGAACACTGCCACACCAATAGCCACTTACCTTGGACATCTCAGTTCAACTCACCAACATCCATGAAGATTGTTAAAGATGTCACATAAAGCTTGAAATTGGTCTCATTATCTATTTGTCCACATGGCTATTTGTCCACATGGCTAATTGAATCCCTATGTTGAGGAAGGACACATTTTTAAAGCCCCATTTATTTGTAATGTAACCCTTGTTTTACAGGGCATTTTGAATAATGTGTTGTAAAATCCCCTCATTGATTTAACACCCCCAACCATCGTATTAGGATGATGCTACTTTCACTATCATGGACATCATTGTAATGTAACCAAATACATATGTATAACATTACCAAAACAAATAATAATGTGCATAAAAAGTCATAAAATGCAAACAACAAAGTATACTCAATTTACTTATCTGATAAAACCATCCACTGGTTGTAGACCTCAGATGTACCATCTAGCCAAAGGTCATGTTGCTCCATTTCTCTCAACAACGCATCACCCCTGAGCTAGGGCCATGACTCCATGGTGCTAAAAACTACCCAAGCTAGGTACATGTTCAATGATGAATATGAACAAGGGCAAGGTACCAATCCCTAACAACCTCCAACCAATAGACTCACATCCCCCATCAAGCCACACAACCCAAGGCAGTGTACCCTCTTTTTTGCACCTGCAGTCCATCAGGTTATCCCACTACCTTCTAGGATTTCCACCTCAGGTCGATCAGGGTTGTCTTAAAGCCTTGTGGCTTCCAAGAGTTCATGTTGCCCTATGAGGTCTCCAAGTACCCTCTAAGACAATATAAGGACAAATGTCCCCTAACTTTTCCCTCCATGCTCCGGCCTTCCCTGAGGCAATCCAAGGGGAAGTGCACTCATACCCAAACCCGCTGAGGGTCCTCAAGGTACAATAGCTAGGGATCGTCTAGTTCTCCCTATAACTAGGTTTGTAGTCATCCGCTAGCAGTCTCTCATGGAAAGGGGGGTTGAATGTGTCATGTTCCCCTCACTTTGTACCTTTTAATTTAGTTTAATATTATAATATTTTTGTATTATTCATAAAAGTAACTTTATTAATATTATAGCCATAATAATGATTTGACTTAGGAACCATGTCTGGTCTTGCTACGTTACCTTTTTCTTTTTGTGGATTCCTATCCCCCCATGCTCTTTTTGTCCTTTAGTCTACAGTTGTGATGTCATTTGATATTACATATGTGCTTTACACGTTACATCTACCAAGCTCGATGACCTTTTAACACAGAGGCTCTCTGGCACAACCATGTTAGCACTATGACCTTAAAACACTTTAGTACATTGGCCAACTGGCCTTACACATTTACACACAAAGACACGCAGGCCTCAACAGAACTTGATTCGCTAGCCTAACTAACATATAGCAGCGCACCAACCTATGTAGCATATGTACATTTACAAGACCATTTCAGGGGTCAAGCTAGGGGTGTTATATTCCCCTCCCCCTTATTCATGTATTGTCCTCAATGCATCTAGACAATTGCTCTCTTATGGAGCACCTCAATCTCCTTATCCATTATGTGTACCAATAAGATTTGGAAATCTCGAATATTTTCCAAGCTTTATGGCCACTCAATCTAGCATGACCATCATCATACATATAAAAGAATGAAATTAAAAAATTTAGCACATGCAACCTTCCAACTCAAATACAATCTCATAAATAATCAAAATTGATATTAAAAATTTTAGAACTTACTCTTTATTTTCAAGTACATTGCCAAGAATCCAAAGTACCCATAAAAATTAAGGATTCAAACTACTCTCATACTCACTCTAACTAAATTAATTACAGGTTATTTAAGAATTATTTTGTTCTCATAAACTAAACCATATTTTTTCCACAAACATCTCTGAATGTCCTAAATAAATTACATGTTATTGAAGATTTTTTTTTTCTCATAATCCGAACCATAATTTTTCCACAAACATCTCTGAATTTCCCATCACAGCCAATCATCATATCATGCAGAAAGGCCGTTAGATTTGTAAAAGGTGTTCTAGTTCTTTCATTCCCATCTTATGAAAAAATGTCCCTTTGAAACCAAATGTGAAAGCCGTCTAATTTTACAAAAGAAATGCGGCTTAAAACAAGGACATGGCCTTCAAAAATAGCTCAAATATAATGTTGTAACCAACAAAATATTGTTTTCCTAATCCAACTGCCACACACTTACTGAAAACAAAAATACAGTTTCAGAAATCAATAACGAAAATCTTCATCTCTAACCTAGGACGATAAATTCATTAAAACGCTAAGTTAAAAATCTCATAACATCTCAAAAAAATTCATATGCAATTATCGAAATGAAAGTTTGAAGAGCTTTTGATACGGAGTTTACCGATGAGAACCGGTTGTGCATGGTTGAGGTTGATTGGTCAAATTCAAATAGAGACCCTTCTGAAATCATTGATCAACAACTTGATCATGTTCTTCCTGTAAGAAAGTTAAGGAGTCTCCAATTTATATCTCTCGTTTGGCCATTCTACAACTACCTTGAAGTCTACGAATACGACGATGTCCTGAATTCCATTCCATTTCGAACAATATAAGACTTCATGGTATTTGTTCCTTTGCCGCTAGACCAGAAGAAACAGTTAAAAAACCCCATGCCCCACCTGAATAGCCAACCCACTGCCACAGGACTCGAAAGATGAGGCCCCATTGAAAAAACCTGTTAGATAACAAGCCTACAGATCCCTTGGGCGCCGAATGATTTGTGATTTCCTTTCCTCATGGAGACCATATTCCTTAAAAAAACAAAAAATTAAAAAAACTGAAATCTTAATGCATGGTCTTTTTAAAGAGGTTTTTCGTTCCACCAAAACCGGGTGGTGTTGGTAAACTTTCCAAACCAGTAACTAGGATCCAGGGTGAAAATTACGGATTCCATAGAGGTGCTGTGATTCTTCCAACACCCCCCTCATACCATTTGGAGGTTTTCCGTTACACCAAAATCCGCAGGTGTTGGTAAACGTTCCAAACCAGTAACTAGGATCCCCAAGGTGGAAATTACTGATTCCATAGAGGTGTGGTGATTCTTCCAACACCCCCCATACCATTTGGACCAAAACCCACAGGTGTTGTTAAACGTTCCAAACCAGTGACTAGGATTCACAAGGTGGAAATCACTGATTCCATAGAGGTGCGGTGATTCTTCCAACACCCCCCTCAAAAGCAACTAGGGTGAATCGAACCTGGGTCCAAGCTATGATACTATGTGGAGGTTTTTCATTACACCAAAACCCGCAAGTTTTGGTAAATGTTCCAACCCAGTGACTAGGATTCCCCAAGTGGAAATTACAGATTCCATAGAAGTGCCCTGATTCTTCCAACACCCCTCACATTTAACTGCACTTGCTCAAAAATATTTGAGTTCCTTACTCTCCATAAAAAAGCAATGCCCGGTCTATCTTATACTCCACAAACCACTGTCATATACTCCACAAACCACTCTCATAGACATGACCCCTATGGTTGTCTTGTCCCAATCTGCTCTGATGTTCAACGGGCAGAGCACCCCGGAACCACACCGAAACAGAAAAAAGACATTGCAAGAAAAAATGGTTAACATCTTCTACTTGACCCACACATAAACAGCACCTTCCGGGCCCTGGAATCCCCTCTTGATTAATAAGTTATCGACATCAGAATTCTGTTGCGAACCACTAACCATACGAAACATTTGAGTTTCCGGGGCGTATTCCATCTCCATGACCGGTTGAACCAGCTATAGCGAAGATTCGCATATGAAGTCTGTTTAATGATAAAGTATGCTTCACATACCTTAATCTTTCCTTAATGAAATCCACCACACCAATTCAGCTTCTCCCTTGGAGTCAAAATAATCCCGGCAAGCTTCAATTGTAATGTATAATATTTCCAAGAGATTAAATGAAGAACAGTCCCGAGTGTGATAGCTATATAGGAGCAAGATAGGAGTTTGCTAGCTATATGGAAGAAAGATAGAGTATGATTACTTTCCATGGTTAAGAAAGTGTTTAATTTTTCAACTTATTTTAGGTGTTAATATTTGTTGTTAATATTTGTAGGTGAGCTAATATTTTGTGGTTTTTCAAAAAGATTAGTTAATTTTCATTTTTTTTTTTAAATGATTACCCTAAATTTTATAGTATAAAATTATGTTATCCTAAAAATCACCAAAATTTTATAGAAACTATATAAAATCATTAAAAATTTGAATATCTTTAAAAAATTATAACTAATTTTTTTACAGTCTACAATTTAAACACTAGTAAGATTCGCTAAAATTTCTAGACTTTTTTAATAAATTTCCATCTTTAAAATTTTCTATGTCTCTTACTTCAAACTATCAACTATAATTATTTATCAAAACCAAATATGCTACATGCTAATAAACCACTTTACTACTCATTTATTACTTAAACATCGATTAGATTCACAAATTCACACCTCAACCGTAATTTACATTTTCATTTAATGCTACGCGCAGATTGGATTGCTACTTGACAAACACTAATCCACAATAGTTCATCCCTACTACATGCTACTTGACAAACACTAATCCACAATAGTTCATCCCTACTACATATTTATTCAATGTATGGTATGAATTGCCATCTCTATCGGCGCTGCTTATCTACAAGCCCATTTCTACTAATTCTGTATGTCATTATATATTATATATTAGTTTTGGAAAGAACAGAATTTTAAGAAACATCACAATATATGGTTTAGGGTGTAATGGCTAAGTGCAACCTGCTTCCCTCTAAAAAAAATTTATTTTTAGAAAGAACACAATTTCAAAAAATCTCAAAATACATGGTTTAGGGTCTAATGTCTAAGTGCAACCTGATTAAGTTCAAATGAAATAGAGTATGTATGCCTCTTTAGCATTTAATATCAATCTAAAATGTTTCTTCCGAAAGCATTACAACTCAATCCGGGCAGAATTGTTTAACGGAGCCCGGAGTGAATGGGGTAAATGATGGTTTTACAGATTCGCCCTTTCAATACTAAAAACCTTTTTTTATACCAAGAACCTCATAACCTAGCTGACCTTTTTTTATACTAAGAACTTTATAACCTAACCTTATAACTTAGGTAAGAGTAAATGATGGTTTTTTTTTCATTTTATTCAAAAGAATAGAAGATTGTTGTACGCTACCTGTTTTATGTTTTGGAGTTTTTTGGTATTTTTTTGGGTTGAATTTCTCTAAAATCCAATAAAGATTTGTTGGAATCACAAATTTGAACTTTGAACTCTCTAAAATTTGAGTGTTCTAAAAGTTTTTCTGGTACCAAATACATTTTTGTCTTTAAAAACATATTTTAAATAACAAAAATTTATAATCTAACCAAAAATTGTTTGGCCAAAAACTCCAAAAAATAAAATAGTTAGACAAATTCTTTAATTTCTCTTTTCTATAATTCACTTGGTTGATTCCAATTTTACTAATAAGTTAAATACCCAAGACCCTATAGAGCATGTATGCCTTTCTAAACTTTAGCCTTTAACAATCACATCAATCCAAAAAGTTTTTTCGAAAAGCATTACAACTCTGGAAATCCTGGATCAATCCAAGCAGAATTGTGTTGGATGGCGTGGGTTGTGTAAGCACCTCATAAGGGAGCCCGGAGTGGCTGATGGTTTCCAAGATTCTCTCTTTCTATACTAAGCACCTCATCACAGAGAGCTAGGAGTGAATGCTCATTTCCAATATTCTTTTTTTCTATACTCTATTCATATGAACGGAAGATTGGATAGTCTATCTATTATATGTTTTGGAGTCTTTTTTGTCATATTTTTTTATTGAATTTGTTTCAAATTTAATAAAGATTTGTTGGAATCACAAGTTAAGTTTGAGCTGTGAACTCTCCACAATCTGAATGCTCTAAAAAAATTTCAAGATCTATTTATACCTCAAAAATATATTTTAAATAACAAAAATTTACAATTTAGACATTAAATCTATTTATACTTTTAAAAACACATTTTAAAACAAACAATTATTTCACCAAATTCTAACTAAAAAATCCAAATAAAAGATGCCTTAGATTTCCCCTTTCCTTCCTTTTCTGTACTTAACCTGATTGATTCCAATTTCACCAAATTTAATTTTAATTTATTTTTATTTTATCAAAATTTTAAATTTTAAAATATAATATTTTAATAATTCATATTTATCATATTCTAAAATATTCTCAAAATTTATTAATCCAAATAAATTTAACACCTATTTCTAATTTACCAATTCTCTTGATATTTTCTTGTGATTTACACGGAAAAATTCTCCCATATATACTTTTTATAAAATCCATTAATTAAATTCATAATGTGAATTACTGGCTACTTGCATGATTTCCTAATAATTATTGTACCTCACAAATAACCTGAATTTCTTGACCAGTATCTACATATCCATTTCATGCTAACCACTCCGCTGACATTAATCTACGCGGTCATTTCATAGTGTACACTGATTTGATTAATCGGGTAGATTAGTCCATTTTTCTGTGTATCATAGTGTACACTGATTTGATTAATAGAATTGATTGATCCTCCATTTTTATCTGTATCATATAAAGACGAAATTTGCTTACCAAATAGTGAGCGCATCAACAATAACTTCCGTGTTCTTTATTTGTCCCGTCATCATAACCAAAATTCTGTAATACCAAAGCTCCAAGCGGTTGACACCAACGGAAAACGAATCTCAATGCTAAAAAATATTTATTATAATATAACTCTACACATATTCAAGAGGCGTAGATTAGTTTGTTTGAGATTTAGTCTCTGCTAAGTTTTATGTTCAAATTTTATGAGAGAAGTAGAAAGTGTAAGTATTCATGTAAAATAAATTGGTTTTTTCCCATCCAATGAACATGTTAAATCTGATATAAATTAAGTGCATCATTAACGCTATATACCATTTCAACTTAATTTAACAGATGCTAATGTTTTAAGGTTCTAATTGTGCTAAATTATATGTTCAAATTTTATGAGAAAAGTAGAAGGTTTAAGTATTCATTGTAAATGAATTGATTTTCTTCCTTCCAATAAACATGCTAATTTTGATATAAATTAAGTGTGCCATTGACACTATGTTTTTTTTTAAATAGAGGCTAGTCCTCTGAAGAAGCTATATTAGGTCCAGTGAACGTTATTTACAATATATACATCAATCACATTCATCACATCAAATCAATATACAATCATAATGATACATCATACGCTGCGACGTAGCGCCACGCAGTGGCGTTGACACTATATACCACTTCAACCAAATTTAAGGGAGACTAATGTTTGGACTGCAGCTGACCATGCTATGATATTGTTCTTTCTCTGTAGTTAAATATCTCCGGATGGAAAAGTAGAATGGAAATAAAAAGTGGAGTGGAATGCACCACAATGCTACTCTCCCAGATAGTTGAGCAACATGCTCAGGTTGTCCTAGGAGCCTGAGAATAGGGGTTGTAAAGAGAAATAGGGGAAGAAGAAGCATTGCAATACCCAGGAGGGCATATGGTGTTTATTTGCGCCAAAAGTTTGCCCACAAAGAGTCCCAAGTACAAAACATACATTGAACAGCACTTCCCCTACGACCCTCTATATTCCTTTTATATATCATTTTCTATCAATACTCATGGGGGCTTTCCATTAATATTAAATGGATGTTTTGTTAAGGCATTTTATCTTTAGCATTATGTCTATTGCCTTGTCTTTTTAAATTTTAAAAAAAATAAAATAAAAATTAAAAAAAATAATAATATATATAAATCAATCCAAAATAAAATTGGATAAATATAAATTTTTAATCATCTTGTAAATAAAAATTATGTTTAGCAAAAAAATTATAAAGAAGTTTTTATATTTTTATATTAATTTTTAATATTGTATTAAATTAAATTATATTAAAGTATGTTTAATTTATATATAGTTTTTGGATTCTCGCAATAAATTTGTCTATTTAGCATTCACCAATGTAACTTATAATGTTAATTTTGAAAAACAAATATTATTTTTCAATATTATTGCAAAAACATTTTTTCAACACTTGATTGGAACATAATTTGAAGGTCTTATTGTAGCCTTTAAGCCATGTGATCACTGCCTCAGATGTTTCTGCTGTAATTTTAAGCCATGTAATAATTTTTAGATGCAGTCGCAATATCTATGCCATGAATTTTATCCATTGGTAGAATGGTTTTTCATTGTTAAGCCTAATATGAAAACCAATAATAATAATAAAAAAATGAAAATATGTAATATTCAAGTCTTATAAATTTTGAAAAATAACATAATACATAAATAAATAAAAATTCTTCGTTTAACATGAAAACCTTGGTTATGGATATAAATTACTCTGCGTAAAACATTAATGTTGATTAATGTCGCTGTAACACCAGATAGCTCGCATTCATAACTCGTATGTGCTTAATATTTGCACAGTCCACAATGCTTCTACGGTGGCCAGCGTTAAATGTTCACATGGCCTCCGATGCTTTATCCATTATTGCCCAACCTTGGGTTAGTTGGTCCTCGCACGCTGGGACACGCGACGTGATCTAGACCGAGGTTACTGAATGCATATGCCATCTGGTTCTACTCTCCTGTGCCATTTGTCTTGCTTCATCTCCGTTGATTCCTACCTGGCGATCCAACGGTGGTGTGGGTCTAGGGTTTTACCCCCTAACTACTTTCTCGCGCCCGGCACTTAGTGGGTTCATTATTATCGTCGACCCGAGTTTTCTTGTTGTTCCACAACGGCGGTTTGGTTTGTTGAAGGTTTTAGACTGGCAACTACTTCTCTTGCGGCTTGCCCTGGTTATGATGTTCAATCCGGAGAACGCAAGTAACCTTGGTGATGTGGTTTCGAGCAAAGTCTATAGTTTTCCTTTTCTGTGTGTGTTTGGAAATTCGCCCGATAACAAGATTGACAGGTTTCCACCTCTGTCCAGGGTATATCGATGGTATATCAAAACTATGGGAGAGGTTCTGCTCCAGGATTTGGAATGTAAGCTCATAAACCCCCAAATATTCTTGAGTAATTCATAATCTTTGAACTTAGAACTATTCATTGAGGAGGTTTAATGTGATTGCAGGTGGTCGCTTGGTGAGGAAACCCTCCAGTTTCAAGTATGACCAATTCCTCTTTTTGGTATACGCATTTTGTGATTTTCGCTATCAGATAACCTTATATTAACTCCACACTTGCTTGTGGTTATTGGTAGGTATTTTCCCCTCTCTGCTCCATTCGTGCAAGCTTGGAACATGCTCTCAGGAGTTTAATGGCTTACGGTTTTATTGGACGTTTCCAGGTTGGCACTCTGGTTCACAACTGTTTAGTTTTCGAAGGGATTATTTCTCCATTGAGCCAAGATCTGCACATTACTTAGACTTCCCTTTTTTCTTAATTAGTTAGTTGTTTAAGAGAGTCGACAGCCTCTGTGCATGGCTTGAGCAATTGGGGAAAATATCAGTACCTGAGTCAACCATGAGTTTTATGGACATATCTATTTTGCGTCTTATTCTTTTTGTGTTAAGTTATCAGTTGAAAAGAACTCTGCGAGTTTTAGTCATATCGACCCAATAGAGTTATTCTGTAACTAAGCTATTTCCACAGTAAAAAAAAACATACATACATCCATACATACATACATATATATATATATATATATATATATATATATATATATGATGTATATTTTCAGTTTTGAATGATATTCTTGTTATGTCGTTTCAAATTTAATAATGGGCCGAAGTTGCCTCTATTCTACTACTCAGAGTATTAAGATTTATCGACTTGATATAGTTCGCTCAGTCCCTCCAGAATAATTGGTTTAGTGTGAATTTATAACAAGAGTCACCTAGGTTACTTCTAGATAGACTTATAGTCTTTCATGCCTTCCATTTCTGTATAGCCCTATAACTTTTCGCATAGATGATTGTTGAGAATACACCTCTACTCGTTCGGTATTCCTAAACAGTTCTTGTTGTTATTGAATTTTATACAAGGTAACTGGATTATGTTGCGTTAATCAGTATATGTTTGATTTTGAAAGCATAATACGCAAATGGATTTGGTAGAAAACCTGTAGGGTTTTGCACAGTTTGTTCCACTGTTTATTGAATGAGAAGTACACTAAATATTTGAGCGCGTAGGTTTGTTTATGTACTATGTAAAGTCATTCTTCATATTAAAATTACTTGTTGAATCTTTTTCATGGTATCATCAGATATTTTCTATTGTTTTATATACTGAGAAAATAGATAATCCCTGTCTGTTGTTTTTAATGTACTTTTAAAGAGTTTCTTTGTTCAATCGTTTTGCATACAGAAAATTCTTCTAGTATTAAATTGAAATGAGAATTCCTATTTTGTCATTTAAATCATTATTCCATAGTCCAGCATTAATTCTTAATAAAACGTTTCATGGTACTTATTTGTTTAGTAATAGCACCAGTAATAATCAATCCTCTCTGGAAAGTCTCTCCTCCCAACCACGAGTCTGGCAATTACGTCCAGACCCTCCCCCAAGCACTTTCTTTGGTTCACAGTTAATTATTTCCAGCTACAGTCAAGTACCTTGGGCCTTTGGACTCCTATCCTGCCTCAAGTCTTGTACTCTTTTCTGATTGTTCTTGAGAATTCTCCCATTGGTTTATTTCACCCAGCTCAAGGATCTCCCCTGGATTCTTTTGCCCCCATCTAAATCTCCCTTCAGGGTAGATGGGTAACTGTCTTTTGTAACTGTTTCTTTTAATTAATGTAAACAATTTCTATTTTTGTTAAAGTATCATTACCAATAATTTAGGTAACCACAATATATATTTCTTGGCCTTCCAGCCTCAGTCACTTATTGTTTAACAACATAATGTAATAAAACTTAAAGTAACAAATAGTAAAGATCAACTTAGTAACCTCAGTAATTTTATGCATTTTGGGGTGTTACATCTTCCCCCCCATATGAGGAACACCGTCCCTGGTGTTCTCTCAACTTTCAGAAAACAACGCCAGATAAGCTTTCCACATAAATTCCTCTTCTTCCCAGGTGGCTTCATCTAGGCCAAAGTGCTTCCACTGCACTTTAACTTGGGTGATGACTCGCTTCCGCAAGGTGGTTTCTCTCTGATCAAGAATACGAAGAGGTTCTTCCAGAAACTCTCCTTCCGGTTCGACCTACACAAAACAACTCATAGTCACAACCCCATTTTTTTTTAAATAGTATATCCAAAAGTCATATATCCCACTTAACCGTTTACCTGAATATTTTCCCAGTTAATGAAATGTTGAGGGTTATACACATAATTTTTTAGTAAGGACAAGTGGAACACATTATGGACCCGAATATGGCTTGGTAGCACAAGCTTATAGGCCATCAACCCAATTCGTTCCAAGAATTGAAAAGCTCCACAATATCGGGGTGTTAACTTAGCACAACCCCACCATTGTAAGGAACTTTTCCGGGGATTTACTCTTAAATATACGTGATCCCCCAGTTGAAATTATTTGTATGTCCTCTTTTTGTCTGCATACACTTTCTGTCTATCTTGGGTTGCCCTTAGATTTTGTCGAACCTTCTTAACAATCTCCTCCATTTCTGCTAGCATGTCAGGACCCAATGCTAGCTTATTAACTGGGTTATTCCAGTCTATGGGCACCCTGCACTTTCTTCCATACAACACCTCAAAGGGGCTCATGCCTAGTGATTCATGATGTCCATTATTATATGCAAATTCCACTAGATGGAGATAATCCTCCCACTTATGTGGTTGTTGCATCACAAACATGCATAGCATGTCCTCCAACACCTAATTTACCCGTTCGATTTGTCTGTCCGTTTGGGGTGATAGGCAGTACTAAATTGGATCTGAGTACCCAATCCCAAAAAGAGATTTTTCTAGAAGGTGGATGTAAATTTTACATCCCTATCGGAAATCACCACTTTGGGTATTCCGTGTAAGCGAAAAATTTCCTTCATAAATATGTCTACGATCTCCACAATTTTGTAAGTGGATTTCACAGGTATGAAGTGAGCAGTTTTACTCAATTTGTCTACTACCACCATAATTGAGTCATGTTTCTTCCTGGTGCGAGGTAAGACGGTGATGAAATCTAGAGATATGGTCTCCCATTTCCATTCCGGAATGGGAAATGGTTGCAACAAACCTGCGGGATGCTGATGTTCTGCCTTCACCAACTGACACTCCAAACATTTGGACAAGTACTCTGTGACATCCTTCCTTAACCTGGGCCAAAAATACCCTTTCTTGATGGCTGAAAACAATTTCTGGTAACCTAGGTGGCCAGCACATGGTTTTCTATGAAACTCATCCAATATCAATTGTTTAACCGAATTTTGGTTAGGGACATAAATTATGTTCTTAAAAGTAAGAAGGTTTTCATAATTTATTTCGAACTCTGATGTTTCCTTTTTCAGCAGGGCTTCCTTTGTCTATTGCCAAAGGAAAGTATACTCTGGATCTTTGATAGATGCTTCCTTTATGATTTCAGGAATATTTGAGCTTACTTGGCTCATTTGGACCTCATAAATACAATGTACTTTTCTGCTCAATGCGTCGGCCACACGGTTTTCCTTCCCTTTAAGATGTTTCATGTCGAAATCGAATTCACTTAAGAATGTTGTCCATCTGGCCTGTCGAGCATTTAAGCTAGACTGGTTGAAGAAATTTGTAAGGCTGCTATGATCTGTTAATAGCAGAAATGTTTTTCCCAACAGGTTGTGTCACCACATTTTAAGTGCATAAACTAGTGCTGTCAATTCAAGGTCATAAGCAAAATATCATTGTTCATACTCCTTCAACTTCTGTGATTCATAAGCAATAACCTTTCCTTCTTGTGTCAGCACTCTGCCAACACCCTCTTTACTTGCATCTGTGTAAACCACGAAAGACTTTTCTGGATCTGCCACTTTTAACACTGGTGTGGTGGTAAGCAGGTGTTTCAGTTTTTCAAAACTTTGCTGACACTCAGTTGTCCATTGGAAAGTGCACCCCTTTTTCTGTAAGGAGGTCATTGGAAAGGTGATTTTTGAAAATCCCTCAATGAATCAACAATAGTACCTGGCTAAACCCAAGAATGATCTAATATCAGCGACATTCTTTGGGGCTGTCCATTCCATGATTGTTTTGATCTTCTCCGGGTCCACCGCTATTCCATCTGCTGATATAACGTGACCCAAGTACTAAATCTGATCTTTGAAAAAATCACATTTGTTGAATTTAGCATATAACTGATTTTCCCGTAGCGTTTGCAATACTATTCTCAGATGTTCTTTATGCTCCTCTTGGTTCTTAGAGTATATTAAAATGTCATCAATGAAAATCAGTACAAATTTATCAAGGTAGGGCTGGAAAATACCATGCATCAGACTCATAAAGGTGGCTGGGGCATTTGTGAGGCCAAATGGAAACACCACGAACTCGTAATGACCATAACGAGTACGAAATGTTGTCTTGTAAATGTCCTCCTCTTTTATTCTTATTTGATGGTAGCCAGATCTTAAATCGATTTTTGAGAATACTTTAGCTCCTTGCACCTGATCAAATAGATCATCGATACAGGGTAAAGGATATTTATTCTTAATGGTTAGTTTGTTTAATTGACGATAATCGATGCATAATCTCAGGGTCTCGTCCTTTTTTCGTACACATAATACGGGATCTCCCCAAGGGAACACACTAGGGCGAATATATTTTTTATCTAAAAGATCCTGAAGCTGCATTTTGAGTTCTGTTAACTCAGTTATGTTCATGCGATAAGGGGCCCTGGATATAGGGGCTGCACTCGGAATTAGCTCGATGGTGAAATCAATATCACGCTTTGGTGGTAAACCTAGAATGGATTCTGGGAATACATCAACAAATTCCTGAATGACAGGAATGTTTTCCAAGGAGGTCATTTTATTTTTGGTATTTGTAAACCCCACCTGAACAACATATATTTGACAGCCACAGAGACAGGTTGCTTAGCAATCATACCTTCAGATTCGATCATGGTGGGCTGAAATTCGGCCTAATGATCATCCAGAGCAACGTTAATTATGGGCATGCTCCTTGCCACTTCCCCAACCATGGATGCTTCTTGCCACTTCCCCAACCATGGATGCTTCTTGCATATTTGATAGTTGTTCTGTCCTTGCCTTATGCGGACAATTTTTGTAATAATGGGGTTCTCTGCATCCCCAACATTGCAACAACAGTTTTGATTGCTGGTCATTAACAGATCTAGTGACTCCTTCTGCCGGTTTGTTTTCAGAATATGCAGCTTTGGGTTGATTCTTGACTAGAAACTTGCTGAGAGGTTTTTGTTGTACATTCCTGCCACTAGCAAATTTTGGGTGTCTGTTTGGAATTAGGCTTCTACCCTTCCTATTTAACCCCCCTTTAGGTCCTTCATTCTTTTGTTTCATTTGCTGGTAGCAAATGCGGGCTTTTCACACTGCATCATCCATTGTCTTAGGGTAGTCAAATTCCAATTTTTCCTTCATAAAGTTGGGTAAGTTATTGATGAAGCGCTGAATTTTGGCCTTTTCCTCTTGCATGTAAGGCAAATAGCGCAGCAAGGAAGTGAATCGTGTCACATATTCATCCATGGTTAAGGCTCCCAATCTTAACTCGTGAAATTCCTTTGCTTTTTCGTCATAATAGTGCTCAGTTAGATACTTGTCTTTGAAATGTTTTTGAAACTCATTCCATGTAACCCGCTCTTCGTCAATTTTTCTTACTGTCTTGATTTCTTCCCACCAAAGGGTAGCCTTACCCCTTAGCTGATAAACTCCCAATCGTGCCTTCAGTTTATCAGTGTACTCATAAATCTAAAAATACTTGCCCATATCGATTAACCAGGCCTCCACTGCCTCTTCAGATTCTCCTTCAAAGAGTAAGGCTTTAACTTTTTTAAATTCTCCTTGTAATTCAGATTTCTATCTTTTGGTTTTGCGCTGGTAGGAGACATTGTCCGAACATCCCTCTTCACCTCGCCCATGTTTTTCACCTGACTCAGTATTTTCCTCTCCATGCTAAGTCGTTGGGGTCTTCTCCCAGTCTTCCGCACTAGGGTTTGGGTGTCGTTGATTCTATCAATTGGACAGACTTCTTAGAATTCTCTCTTATTCTAAACGTAGTCATTCATTATCCATTCTTAAACTTTTTATTTTAGCACGCAGCCGCTGAACAGTTTTGAGTAACATCGCATTAGCTTGACGGGATTCCTCACCCAGCTGTATCCAAATATCTGGATTAGCATTCACATATGTTGTTCCAGGCAATTCGGGTGGTCCGAGGCTCCTTTGCATTTTGGCCTCTTCTTTATTGTTACGGTCTCTATGTTCACACATACATTTACTTAGTTAGATATTATTAAAAAAAAAAATATTGTTATACAAAACAACACATTTGCTTTAGGTATATTTATACATATATCTCAGAGAGTCTCAATGTACAAACCTGAGCTCTTATACCATTTGTAACAGTCAAATCTTATAAATTTTAAAAAATAACATAATACATTAAAAAAATCTTTATTTAACATGAAAACCTTGGTTATGGATATATATTACTATGCGTAAAACATTAATGTTGATTAATGTCGTCGTAACACCAGACAGCTTGCATTCATAACTCGTATGTGCTTAGTATTTGCACAGTCCAAAATGCTTCTACGATGGTCAGTGTTAAATGTTCACATGGCCTTCGGTGCTTTAGTCATTACTGCCCAAACTTGGGTTAGTTAGTCCTCGCATGTTGGGACACGCGACATGATCTCGACTGAGGTTGTTGAATGCATATGCCATCTGGTTTTACTCTCATAAGGGGAGTTTTGAGGTCTAAAATAGGCCTCCTAAGAAAAATGTACAAAAAAAAATAAACTTTTTAAGAACCAATAGGATTCAAGATGATGATGTCAACCATGGGGGGTGATTCACCATTTTTGGAGTAAAAAAATAAAAATAATAAAATAATAAAACTACTTTTTGAACTCGTATTTTAAATTTATCTCCCTAAGTTTTTACTCAAATTTCGAGAGGGAGTACTCATTGGATGAAAATTTTAATTCCTCATCGAAGGAGTACTGATGTTGCATACTTTTGAAGGACCTTGCTACACGAAAAATGAGAAATACATGAAAAAACATGATTGCAATCAAGTTTTTCGTGTATTTCTCATTTTTCATGTAGCAGGGTCCATCGAAAGTATGCAACATGGGTACTCTTTGTATGAGGAATTAAATTATGCATCCAATGAGTGTTTTTGCTCAAAATTTGAGTAAACCCATAAGGAGATAAGTTGAAAATACAAGTTGAAAAAGTAGTTTCTTCTTTTTTCCCTCTAAAATTTGATGATGTAATCTAATATTAGTTTATTATTTCCACTATTATTTTATAATTTCCTTAGGAGGCCCATTTTAGACCTCACAAATCCCCTAATGCCAGTGCCATTTGTCTTGCTTCATCTCCGTCGATTCCTGCATGGCGATCCAATAGTGGTGTGGGTCTAGGGTTTTACCCCCTAACCACTTTCTCACGCCTAGCACTCGGTGGGTTCATTGTTACCGTCGACGCAAGTTTTCTTGTTGTTCTACAACGGCGATTTGGTTTGTTAAAGGTTTTAGACTGGCAACTACTCCTCCTGCAGCTTGCCCTGGTTATGATGTTTGGTCCGGAGAAGGCAAGTAACCTTGGTCATGTGGTTTCGAGAAAAGTCGATAGTTTTCCTTTTCTGTGTGTGTTTGGAAATTCGCCTGATAACGAGACTAACAGGGTTTCGCCTCTGTCCAGGGTATATCGAGGGTATATCAAAACTATGGGAGAGGTTCTGCTCCAGGATTTGGAAGGTAAGCTCATAAACCCCGAAATATTCTTGAGTAATTGATCATCTTTGAACTTAGAACTATTCATTGAGGAGGTTTGATGTGATTGCAAGTGGTCGCTTGGTGAGGAAACCCTCCAATTTCAGGTATGACCCATTCCTCTTTCTGGTATACGCATTTTGTAATTTTCGCTATCAAATAGCCTTATATTAACTCCATACTTGTTTGTGGTTATTGGTAGGTATTTTCCCCTCTGCTCCGTTCGCGCAAGCTTGGAACATGCTCTTAGGAGTTTAATGGCTTATGATTTTATTGGTAGTTTCCAGGTTCGCACTCTGGTTCACAATTGTTTAGTTTTCAAAGGGATTATTACTCCATCGAATCGAGCTCTGAACATTACTTAGAATTCCCTTTCTTCTTAATTAGTTAGTTGTTTAAGAGAACCGACAACCTCTATGCACGGCTTGAGCAATTGGGGAAAATATCAGTCCCTGAGTCGACCATGAGTTTTTATGGACATATCTATTTTGCGTCTCATTCTTTTTTTGTTAAGTTATCAGTTGAAAAGAACTTTGCGGGTTTTGGTCATATTGACCCAATAGAGTTATTCTGGAACTGTAATCTATTTCCACAGTAAAAACATATATATATATATATATATATATATATATATATATATATATATATATATATATATATATATATATATATATATATATATATATATATATATATATATATATATATTCTATATTCAGTTTTGAATGATATTCTTGTTATGTCGTTTCAAATTTAATAATGGGCCGAAGTTGCCTCTATTCTACTGCTCAAAGTATTAAGATTTATTGATTTGATATAGTTCACTCGGTCCCTTCGGAATAATTGGTTTAGTGTGGGTTTATACCAGGAGTCACCTGGGTTACTTCTAGGTAGACTTATAGTCTTTCATGCCTTCCATTTCTGTCGTAGGCCTGTAACTTTTCGCATAGATGATTGCTGAGAATACACCTCTACCTGTTTGGTATTTCCGAACAGTTCTTGTTGTTAGTGAATTTTATACAGGGTAACTGGATTATGTTGCGTTAATCAGTATATGTTTGATCTTGAAAGCATAATACGCAAATGGAATTAGTAGAAAACTTGTAGGGTTTTGCACAGTTTGTTCCGTTGTTTATTGAAGGAGAAGTACACTAAATATTTAAGAGCGTAAGTTTGTTTATGTACTGTGTAAAGTCGTTCTTCATACTAAAATTACTTGCTGAATCTTTTTCATAGTATCATCAGATATTTTCTATTGTTTAATATACTAGAAAATAGATAATCCTTGTGTGTTGTTTTTAATGTACTTTTAAAGATTTTCTTTGTTCAATCGTTTTGCATATAGAAAATTCTACTAGCATTAAATTGAAATGAGAATTCCTATTTTGTCATTTAAATCATTATTCCATAGTCTAGCATTAATTCTTAACTAAAAACGTTTCATCGTACTTATCTGTTTAGTAATAGCACCCGTAATAATCAATCCTCTCTGGAAAGTCTCTCCTCCTAGCCACGAGTTTGGCAATTACGTCCAGACCCTCCCCCGAGCACTTTCTTTGGTTCACACTTAATTATTTCCAGCTACAGTCAAGTACCTTGAGCCTCTAGACTCCTGTCCTGCCTCAAGTCATGTACTCTTTTTTGACTGTTCTTGGGAATTCTCCCACTAGTTTATTTCACCCAGCTCAAGGATCTCCCCTGGATTCTTTTTCCCCCATCTAAATCTCCCTTCAGGGCAGATAGGTAATTGTCTTTTGTAACTGTTTCTTTTAATTAATGTAAACAGTTTCTATTTTTGTTAAAGCATCATTACCAATAATTTAGGTAACCACAATATTCACCTATTGTTTAACAGCATAATGTAATAAAACTTAAAGTAACAAATAGTAAAGATCAACTTAGTAACCTCACTAATTTTATGTATTTTGGGTGTTACAGAATAGCTCATACTCAAATAAATAACATATTTACCATAACTGTGCGCCATTATTTAAGAAAGCATTTGGAGAAAAATGAATTGGAATAAGATGTAAATAAATGTACTTATCACTCCACACCATTATTTTGTGTTCTTTAGCACTTTAATAAGTAGGAGTAAAAATGTAAATGTGCATACTTGCTAGTACTCACCAAAATTTTGCAACTCTTTGCCCCTTAGTTGGCAATTAATTTTTCCATTTCATATATCAATTTGCAATTTTTATAAAAGCATAATTTCCAATTAAGTACCAAGGACTAAATTGCCTTACAACATTGGTTTAAAATTATCAAATGCTTTTAGCATAAAACACGGGTATTAAGTAGCAACATTACATATTACACTTGTTTACACATGATATATGTTTTGTATAATGAATGTAAATTCTTTTATATATATAGATATATATATTAAAATTTTGATATTTTATATTTTATATATTTTTTTGTTATATACTATTTTTATATATGAAACAAATTATATTTTGAGAGAATTTTTTGGCAGACGCGTTTTGAACCAACAAGTGTGGTTCATCATGAGGACCACCAGATAAAAAGGCAGACCATGGCAAAAGCTTAAAGAGAGAGCAATGTAGACAAGTGTGGTTCATCATGAGGACCACCAGATAAAAAGGCAGACCATGGCAAAAGCTTAAAGAGAGAGCAATGTAGAGACATAATTTCAAGTAACGGCTATATTTGAACAATTTTGCTTAAATTATAATATTAATTTATTGATATATTAAAAACAAATATTATTAAGTAACGGGTATAATAAACGACTAGTTTTTGAAAAATATTTAAATAATGATATTATTTCATTAATTTATTAAAAATATTAATAGGTAAAGGCTATATTAAATGGCTAGTTTTTGAAAAATAATATTTAAATTAATTTATTAAAACCAAATATTACTGGTTCTTGAAAAATAATATTTAAATTAATTTATTAAAACCAAATATTTAAATTAATTTATTAAAACCAAATATTTGGTTTTAATAAATTAATTTAAATATTTGGTTTTAATAAATTAATTTAAATATTATTTTTCAAAAACTAGTCATTCAATATAGCGGTTACATATTAATATTTTAATAAACTAATATTATTATTTAAATATATTTTTTTATTCCAATCAAATATTATTAGTTTTAATAAATTAGAAAGATTTAGCGGCTAAAAGAAAATTAAGTTATTATAAGAAGGTCATCAACCCCACCCTAGAAGATCAAAAGTTTCTCTCTATTTTAACTAGCTCGAAGAAGAAAATTAATATAGCAAAGATTAGAACGAATTCTCATGAGCTCCATAGTGAAACATCGAGGAATAAAACCACATCGAGGATGAAAACCACTTCCTCTTAGAGTGCCCCGCGTATAACCACATTAGATCTCAGCTTCACAATCTTTGTTACAACACTGACCTTCCTAGCCTTTTACAATGTCAAAATTATAGTGAGCTCGGGAGGCTTCTCTCCAAGCTTTTTGAGCATAGGAATAAAATCTTAAATCAAAATAGATAATATCTTAAATCAAAATAGATAATTTGTTTCTTTAGGTCCGATAGACCATTATTTGGTCTTAGCGGACATTAACCACCATCATCATCATCATCATCATATCCGTTACCTATTAATATTTTTAATAAATTAATGAAATAATATCATTATTTAAATATTTTTCAAAAACTAGCCATTAATTAATAATATTTGTTTTTAATATATTAATAAATTAATATTATAATATAAACAAAATTGTTCAAATATAGCCGTTACTTGAAATTATGTCTCTATATTGCTCTCTATTTAAGCCTTTGCGGTGGTCGCCTCTTCATATGGTCCTGATGATGAACCACACTTGTTGGTTCGAAATGCATCGGCCAAAAAATTCTCTCATGTGATTTTTACTGAAAGACTTTGTTTAATTCATTATGGATCAGAGAAGTTTGAATACAAAATTAATATGAATTAACATATAAATAAACACTTAACAAAATTTAAACATAAGAACTTTACCTGCATTTTATAATGGAAATTCTTAATCTATAAATAAATTTATTTACAATACTATGGTTTATTAATATCACATGCCGAAAAAATTATAATTCTTGTTCATATGGTATTTTTTTAGATTAATAAATTTAATTAAAAATACAAAAACTATATATCTATTTTTAAAATAAATCTCAATTCTACTCTATAAATTATTTTTAATAAAGTTAAATCTCTACCCTCTATTTAATAACTAAAAAATATTTAATATTTATCAGAAAATTAACTTACGCTATACATTAAATAATGTACCCTATACATTAAATAATGGTACAGTAAAGACCCAAAATCAAAATCAGTGGAGTGTCTGCATCCAATTTGCAGTAAGAAGAGCATAAAACTCTAAAGTCCTTACATAATTTATCCGGAAGCCTGGATCTACACAGTATTACTGTATTGATAATGAAACGAAGGAAAACGAATTCTACACAGTTCTCTGACTTCCAATAAGTTAATAACCAGAGAGGCGGGAGTCAATTTCTTCATAAGTTCATAAGCGGGGCCCGTGTGTCCCGTCAATGAGAAAGCAAGTAGGGCCATGTAGTCCCAGACACCTTACATTCGATGTCACGCTCAAATTCCTGTATATACAACAATACCTAACTTGGAGACAGCCGTACGAGGCAGTCTGTTAACCAGGCAACATAACGTCTCAACGGCAATGGCTGAATTTTTAATTAGCCAAAGGAATTAAACAGTAGTGATACTTTGGTAAAGTTTGGTAAAGTTCAATGTGATTATTATTATTTTATTTCATAACTTTTTGATGCAAAACATTACCACGAAACAAAGCATTCTAATCAAAACTTGAACAAACTTCCAAATAATTATTTTTTAGATAATTTTTTATGCCAAACATTTCTAATCAAACACATTGAAACAAAGCTTTCAAAACAGCAATCATGTCCCCTTGATTGTTATTTGATGTAAACATGTAAGTGGATGATTTTATTACTTTTATTGGTTTGTGATAATGGTGCTTACCCAAATACTCTAGCAACACTTCACAGTCTTATAATTTATTTGTTTGCTTGATCCTACTTTGGGTAGGACATGATTGATTTATGAAAGTGTATCATTTGTCAAGATTTATTATTGGTGATTTGCTATTTATTTGTTTGCTTTATCCTACTTTGGGTAGGACATGATTGGTTTATGAAAGTTTATCATTTCTTATAGTCAAGATTTATTATTGGTGATTTGCTAGTTTTATCTTACTTTTTGTACGATATGGTTTGTTCATAAAAATATATCATTTCTTATAATTAAGATAATTAAGATGTATTATTGGTGATGTGATTGTGCATTACTCTCTATCCTCTCCATATATAAAACTTTTCATGATATTCTTTTTATTTCTATTTCATTTCCTGAAAAAGAAAAGAAGTTGTACATCTTTATTCTTTGAAAAAGAAAAGAAGTTGTACATCTTTATTCTTTGTTTTTAAAGGTTATTATTAAAAAGTATATTCGAAATAAAAACATATGAAATATGAAAGAATTAAAAATGTTTATGGTTGTCTATATAATATTTATTGGGAAAAAATGAGAAAAATTAAAGGATCAATTATCAAATTTGACATGTCTAAAGCCTACGATAAGGTCAAATGGATTTTTATTCGTCTGATGCTCACGCATATGGTCTTTGAAGTTCTTTTTATCAATTGTGTTATGAGTTGTGTAACTTCAGTCGTGTTCGTTGTTCACATAAATGGGTCGGCTTTGCCTTTCTTTCATGGCCAATGAGGATCACGTCAAGGTTTCCCCTTGTTTGATCATGTGCTCAAAAATTTGCTCAAAATTCAAAGTTGTTGGATCGATGTGGAATCTAAACGACCGCGTAGTGCTTGTTGTCCTGAATTTGGCACAACTCATTTCGCGCGAAACGGATTGCACATGTTCCCATAAACATGTTCTGTTTGCTTTCCAAAACAGGTAAATTTGGCAAAATTGTAACAACCCAGTCAGCAGCCTGTACTGCTAACGTGGCAGGCTGACTGGGCAAGGTTGACTGTGCTTCATTGGGCCAATCACAGCTCGCCACCTGTCAATATCTTATTGGTGCTGAGTTGGCGATTTTTTACTAGTTATTGGTATGTGGTGACGTGGACCAATTTGAGGCCGCCATGTGGTCCAGCTAGAGGCTACCACGTGGCGCCTCGATGGCCACATAAAAATTTTGGGACAAGTCTGAATAGCCTCCGTGGGAATCAAACCCACTACCTCCTCCAAATGACCTGCATACATTACCAACAAGCCACTGTGTCACTTGATAAAAGGAAGCGGATTTATTATAGATATTGTTTAGTGAGGATGATATGGTGGATGGGGACCGTGGTTAACTCCTGACCCCGGTCCATGGAGCATGGTTAGGGGCTAACCATGGCCCGAATTAAATGTTAACAAAACCTCTGCTTGTGGCCACCATTACCACAGGGTTAACATAACTCCCGCCACAGTGATGGTAACCCCCACACCGAAACTATCAACCTTAACACTCCAACCATTCGCCCATTGGATGATTATTGACCGTCGCACCAACAGTTACGCTAATTGCTGGCGCTAAACCACTTCCATAGACTGCCATCCGTTCACCCATGTGTCCGATTTTGCGGTTAGCCTAAATCATCAGGTTGACCGCCAGCCCCAAGCCTTATGGAGGCCCATGTGCCTAGGCGCAAATTTCAAGGGCTTATTGGAAAAATTAATGGTCCTACAATTTTGCCCGCCAAGCGGGAATTGGGCCTGGTTTGGAGGAGTAGTTCCGCGTTTGGGGCACCCGTGCTGGGTTTGGGCTGAATTGTAGGGAGGTTAACTACAGAATTGGGTAAAAGAGAGAAACGTTGAAAACCTCTTCAGTTTTTGACCAATTTAGGAGCAGGAAGAGGCTATAAAGGCATTTTTGGGTCCTCTGAAGCCATTGAAACAGGTTTCAGAGCCATTTAAGCACTATAAATGTATGTATTCACACTTTTGAGCATAATTAAAGAGGGTTAAGCCATTGGAGGTGGCCCAAGGAGACGTAGCCCAGGAGGGGTGAACTCCTTCATCATGTGTTGTTGTGTTACTGTTTATGGTGATGTTTATGTCTGATATATGTTGTTGTTCAATGTTTTACTTATGTTAATTTTCTCATGAAATTTACATAAAAACACATAAAAACTCATGGTTAACTTGCAATTTACCTCATAATCCTCAAGCACTTGTTTATATTCTGAATTGGAATTTAGCACAGCAAACACTAACTTTCCCATTCATATCAAGTTTGGTATCAGATCTCTTGGTTTTCTTTGTGCAAGTAGGATTTAATTGTTTGCAAGTGAATGTGATGCTTATAAGGTTGAAGCTCAAGAGAGGAGAAGGAAAGTTTGTGGTTGAAGGTCCTAAAGTTGGGACAAGGATAAGGAGAGCAAGATTGCCACAATATCCACCACCAGTTCTACCTCAAATTGCAGTTGAAGCTTCAACAAGCATGTCACATGAAGGAGAGTCTGCAAATATGTCATAGGATGAGAAGGTTTTTAGGAAGGCTTTCTTTGACATGACAGAGATGGTGAAAGTCCTCTATGAAGAGAGAATACAAGACTACAGGGCGAAATCTCCAAGCCTCCAAAAGAGAAGGTTCTTTAGGAGGAGGAGGTAATGGAAATGGAGGTAAACCTCCACCATCTCCACCATCATATTCATCTTCATCTTCACAGGCATCTTCATCCTCTTCCACTAATACAACCCTTACTCATACTCATCAACATACCTCAAAATGAATTGGTAAAACACTCTTGTTAAAACTTGATATTAAATTTGAGTTGCCTATGTATAATGGTGAAGTGAATGCAGAGAAGCTTGACAATTGCATTCGTTAGTTGGAGGTCTATTGAAAAATTCAAAACCTTCAAGATGATGACACAAAGATTCAGCTAGCTTCCTTGAGACTGGAGGGTGCAACACTAATATGGTGGGAAGCCAAGACACAAGAAGAGATAAAAAAACATGGTAAGATCTAAATTTCTTGGTTTGATTTCATTGTTGCAATTAAAAGGCAGTTTTACCTTCTAGCATACATGTAGAAAGTCATCATGAAATTGGTGGAACTTTAGACAACTTAAAGGTCAAAATGTGCAAGATTACACCCAAGAATTTAGAAGAAGGTCTCTAATGTTAGGTGTAGATTTGCAATCACAAGACACATTGTTGAAGTATATAGGGGGTTTACACAGCTACCTAAGGCATACTATCCTTATGTTTAATCCCACTAGTCTAGATGAGGTTTGTGTGCAAGCCACCCATCTAGAAGCAAGAGGGAAAAATATTCCAGAAGAGGGTAGAAAAAATCCATTTAAGGGTAAAGAAAAAGAAAAAGGTTTCAAAGGGAAAGGAAAGAAAAATGCATCCATTAAGAAGGAGAGAAACTAACATGCAAGCCTTGTTCCAAGGAGGGTCACGATGAAGCTCATTGTTGGAAGCTACATCCTGAGATGAAACTAAAGAAATTCAACAACAAGGGAAAGAAAAAGGCAGTTGCAACCATTCAACAAGATTTGGGATCCAATTCGGGTGATGAAACTAAAATCACAGCCATGGGGATAAAAGGTAAGGACTCCATTGCTAGCACTAGTACTTCAAATTTGCACAATGAAACTCCAAATGAAAAGAAGAGGATAGAACTTTTCCACATAAGGGTAATCTCAAAACATAGCAAAATTGATACTCTTTTTTATAGTGGCTCTCAAGCCAATCTCATCTCTGAAAACATTGTCAAAAGTTTAAACTTGGAAACCATTCCACATCATAAGCCATATCCATTAGGATGGGTGTGTGACAATGCACAATTGCAAGTAACTAGAAAGTGTAGACTGAAATTCGCCATTACTGCAAATTTTGTAGATGAAGTGGAACTTGATGTTGTGCCATTAGACATATGTGGTATAGTTTTGGGCAGCCCATATCTCTATGACAGAAAAGTTATCTTCCATAGACATGAAAACAAATACCATTTGTTCAAAGATGGAGTAGAATACATTGTAAGAGCCCATAGAAAGAAACTAAATCTTTCACTTGTAAATGTGGGGCAGATGAAAAGACTAGTAAATTCTAGTAAGAATTTTGTGCTTCTAATGATCAAACCCAAGAATGATATTGATAATGAAGCTTTTCAAGGTTGTGACTCAAGATTGAAATTTGAATTGGTTGATGTTATTAACCAATATGATGATATGTTTCAGGAACCAAAAGGATTGCCTCCCAAGAGAGGAATCCAACATGAAATATAGTTGCAGCAAGATTGTCCTCTTCCTAACATTGGCATGTACAGGATGTCAGTGATGGAAAGTGTAGAAATTAAAAAGAAAATTCAAGAGTTGTTGGACAAAGGTATCATCAAGCCAAGTTCTTCGCCATGTGGGTCACCTATTGTTTTGGTGCCAAAGAGGGATGGAACATGGCGCATGTGTGTGGACTTCCATGCATTGAACAATATTACGGTAAAGAACTGTTACCCATTGCCTAGAATAGATTATTTACTTGATCAATTGAAAGATGTTAGATCTAAGACTTTTGTGATCCATAATGTAGATGTAAGTCCTTCGGATTAATCGCATTGTTAGGATTTGGCCAACATTTCGAACCAACTAATGTGGTTCATCCTCAATACTAATTGAAAGATGAAAAATATTTTACTAAGTTGGACTTAAGGAGTGGCTACCATCAAATTAGAATTGTTGAAGAAGGCATTTAGAAGACATCACTCAAGACAAAACAAGGTTTGTTTGAATGGCTAGTTATGCCTTTTGGTTTATGTAATGCTCCTGTTACCTTCATGTGTGTGATGAATGATGTGTTGAGGCCATTTATTGATGAGTTTGTTATAGTCTACTTAGATGACATCTTAATTTTCAAAAAATGTCGTGATGAACATGTCATGCATGTGAGAAAAATACTTGGTGTCTTAAAGAAAGAACAATTGTATTTAAAGATGTCAAAGTGTGAGTTTGGAAAAACTTCTTTAGTTTACTTTGGTCATATTGTTGGAGGAGGTGAGTTGAAAATAGATCCCTCCAAGGTTGATGTCATTTTGAATTGGCCAAGGCCCAAGACAGTTACTGAGGTAAGGAGTTTTTCGAGAGCAGCCCAATATTGGAGGAAATTAATTGCTGACCTTTCTTCTATAGCAGCTCCTTTGCATGCATTGACTAGTGTGAAAAAGGTTTTTTTGGTGATTTGCTAGTTTCATCTTACTTTTGGTACAATATGGTTTGTTCATAAAAATATAGCATTTCTTATAATCAAGATGTATTATTGGTGATTTGATTGGGCATTACTCTCTATCCTTTCCATATATAAACATTTTCATCATATTTTTTTTTATTTCCATTTCATTTCTTGAAAAAGAAAGGAAGTTGTACATCTTTATTCTTTGTTTTTAAAGGTTATTATTAAAAGGTATATTCGAAATAAAAACATATGAAATATGAAAGCTTTAAATGAAATTAAAAATGTTCATGGTTATCTATATAATATTTATTGGGAAAAAATTAGAAAAATGAAAGGATAAATTATCAAATTTGACATGTCTAAAGCCTATGATAAGGTTAAATGGATTTTTATTTCTCTGATGCTCGCGCATATGGGCTTTTAAGTTCTTTTTATCAATTGTGTTATGAGTTGTGTAACTTCAATCGTGTTCATTGTTCACATAAATGGGTCGGCTTTGCCTTTCTTTCATGGCCAATGAGGATTGCGCCAAGGTTGCCCCTTGTCTAATCATGTGCTTAAAATTCAAAGTTGTCGGATCGATGTGGAATATGAACGACCGCGTAGTGCTCGTCATCTTGAATCTGGCGCAACTCGTTTCACGCGAAACAGATTGCACATGCTCCCATAAACATGTTTTGTTTGTTGTCCAAAACAAGCGAATTTGGCAAAATTGTAACAGCCCAGTCAATAGCCTGTACTACTGATGTGGCAGACTAGCTGGGTCTACTGACTGGGCAAGGTTGACGTGTTTCATTCGGCCAATCACAGCTCGCCACTTGTCAATATCTTATTGGTGCTAGGTTGGCGATTTATTACGAGTTATTAGTATGTGGTGACGGGGACCAATCTGAGGCCGCCACATGGCCCAGCCATAGGCTTCCATGTGGCGCCTCGGTGGCCACATAAAAAATTTGGGACAAGTCTGAATAGCCTCCATGGGAATCAAACCCATGACCTCCTCCAAACAACTTGCATACATTACCAACAAGCCATTGTGTCACTTGATAAAGGTAGGCGGAGTTATTATATATATTGTTTAGCGTGGATGATATGGTGGGTGGGGACCGTGGTTAACTCCCGACCCCAGTCCATGGACCATGGTTAGGGGCTAACCATGGCCCAAATTAAATGTTAATGAAACCTCCGCTTGTGACCACCATTACCGCGCGGTTAACATAAGTCCTACCCTTGTGGCAGTAACCCCCATACCGAAACCGTCGGCCTTAATACTGCAACCGCCTGCTCATGTGATGACTACCGACCACTGCGCCAACAGTTACGCTAACTATCGGTCATAAACCACTTCCATAGATCGCTAACCAACCGCCAGCGAAGGGGGGCCAGCCCCAGGCCTTATGGAGGACCATGTGCCTAAGGACACGAATTTCGGGGGCTTATTGGCAAAATTAACAGTCCTACAATTTTGCCCGCCATGAGGGAATTGAGCAAGGTTTGGAGGAGTAGTTCCGCGTTTGGGGAACCCGTGCTAGGTTTGGATCGAATTATAGGGAGGTTAACTACAGAATTGGGTAAAAGAGAGAAAAGTTGATAACTTCTTCAGTTTTTGAACAATTTGGGAGCAGGAAGAGGCTAAACATGCATTTTTGGGTCTTCTGAAGCCATTGGAACAGGTTTCAGAGCCATTTGAGCATTGTAAATGTATGTATTCACACTTTTGAGCATAACTGAAGAGGGTCAAGCCATTGGAAGCTGGACGAAGGAGATGTAGCCCGGGGGGGTGAACTCCTTAATAATGTGTTGTTGTGTTATTATTTATGGTGATGTTTATGTCTGATATATGTTTTTGTTCAGTGTTTTACTTATGTTAATTTTCTCATGAAATTTACATAAAAACTCATGGTTAACTTTCAATTTACCTCATAATCCTCAAGCACTTGTTTATATTCTGAATTGGAATTTAGCACAACAAACACTAACTTTCCCATTCAGATCAAGTTTGGTATCAGAGCTCTTGGTTTTCTTTGTGCAAAGAGGATTTAACTGTTTGCAAGTGAATGTGATGCTTACAAGGTTGAAGCTCAAGAGAGGAGAAGGAAAGTTTGTGATTGAAGGTCCTGAAGTTGGGACAAGGAGAAGGAGAGCAAGATTGCCACAATCTCCACCACCAGTTCTACCTCAAATTTCAATTGAAGCTTCAGCAAGCATGTCACATGAAGGAGAGCCTGCAAATATGTCAGAGGATGAGAAGGTTTTTAGGAAGGCTTTCTTTGACATGACAAAGATGGTGAAAGTCCTCTATGAACAAAGGAATACAAGATTGCAGGGTGAAAGCTCTAAGACTCCAAAAGGAGAAGGTTCTTCAGGAGGAGGAGGTAGTGGAAATGGAGGTAAACCTCCACCATCTCCACCATCATCTTCATCCTCATCTTCATAGGAATCTTCATCCTCTTCCACTAATACAACCCTTACTCATACTCATCAACATACCTTAAAATGAATTGGTAAAACACCCCTGTTAAAACTTGATATTAAATTTGAGCTGCCTATGTATAACAGTAAAGTGAATGCAAAGAAGCTTGACAATTAGGTTCGTGAGTTGGAGGTCTATTGCAGAATTCAAAACCTTCAAGATGATGACACAAAGATTCAGCTAGCTTCCTTGAGACTAGAGGGTGCAGCACTAATATGGTGGGAAGCCAAGACACAAGAAGAGATAAAAAAACATGGTAAGATCTCAATTTCTTGGTTTGATTTCATTGTTGCAATTAAAAGACAATTTTACCCTCTAGCATATATGCATAAAGCCATCATGAATTGGCAGAACTTTAGACAACTTAAAGGTCAAAATGTGCAAGATTACACCCAAGAATTTAGAAGAAGTTCTCTAGTGTTAGGCGTAGATTTGAAATCACAAGACACGTTGTTGAAGTATATAGGGGATTTACACAACTACCTAAGGCATACTATCCTTATGTTTAATCCCACTAGTCTAGATGAGGTTTGTGTGCAAGCCACCCATCTAGAAGCAAGAGGGAAAAATATTCCAGAAGAGGGTAGCAAAAATCCATTTAAGGGTAAAGAAAAAGAAAAGGGTTTCAAAGGGAAAGGAAAGAAAAATGCATCCATTAAGAAGGAAGGAGAGAAACTAACATGCAAGCATTGTTCCAAGGAGGGTCACGATGAAGCTCATTATTGGAAGCTTCATCCTGAGATGAAACCAAAGAAATTCAACAACAAGGGAAAGCAAAAGACAGTTGCAACCATTCAACGGGATTTGGGATCCAATTCGGGTGATGAAATTAAAATCACAGCCATGGGGATAAAAGGTAAGGACTCCATTGCTAGCACTAGTACTTCAAATTTACACAATGAAACTCCAAATGAAAAGAAGAGGATAGAACTTTTCCACATAAGGGTAATCTCAAAACATAGCAAAATTGATACTCTTTTTTATAGTGGCTCTCAAGCCAATCTCATCTCTGAAAACATTATCAAAAGTTTAAACTTGGAAACCATTCCACATCATAAGCCATATCCATTAGGATGGGTGTGTGACAATGCACAATTGCAAGTAACTAGAAAGTGTATACTGAAATTCGCCATTACTGCAAATTTTGTAGATGAAGTGGAACTTGATGTTGTGCCATTAGACATATGTGGTATATTTTTTGGCAGCCCATATCTTTATGACAGAAAAGTTATCTTCCATAGACATGAAAACAAATACCATTTGTTCAAAGATGGAGTAGAATACATTCTAAGAGCCCATAGAAAGAAACTAAATCTTTCACTTGTAAACGCGGGGTAGATGAAAAGACTAGTAAATTCTAGCAAGAATTTTGTGCTTCTAATGATCAAACCCAAGAATGATATTGATAATGAAGCTTTTCAAGGTTGTGACTCAAGATTGAAATCTAAATTGGTTGATGTTGTTAATCAATATGATGATATGTTTCAGGAAATGAAAGGATTGCCTCCCAAAGGAGGAATCCAACATGAAATACAGTTGCAGCAAGATTGTCCTCTTCCTAACATTAGCATGTAAAGGATGTTAGTGATGGAAAGTGTAGAAATTAAAAAGAAAATTCAAGAGTTGTTGGAAAAAGGGATCACCAGGCCAATTTCTTTGCCATGTGTGTCACCTATTGTCTTGGTGCCAAAGAAGGATGGAACATGGCACATGTGTGTGGACTTATGTGCATTGAACAAGATTACGGTAAAGAATTGTTACCCACTGCCTAGAATAGATGATTTACTTGATCAATTAAAATATGAAAAGTATTTTACTAAGTTGGACTTAAGGAGTGGATAACATCAAATTAGAATTTTTGAAGGAGACATTTGGAAGACAACATTCAAGACAAAACAAGGTTTATTTGAATAGCTAGTTATGCCTTTTGGTTTATGTAATGCTCATGCTACCTTTATGTGTCTGATGAATGATGCGTTGAGGCCATTTCTTGATGAGTTTGTTATAATCTACTTAGATGACATCATGGATGTGATAAAATTACTTGATGTCTTAAAGAAAGAACAATTGTAATTTAAAGATGTCAAAGTGTGAGTTTGGAAAAACTTCTTTAGTTTACTTGTGTCATATTGTTGGAGGAGGTGATTTGAAAATAGATCCCTCCAAGTTTGATGTCATTTTGAATTGGCCAAGGCCCAAGACAATTACAGAGGTAAGAATTTTTTTGGGAGCAACCCAATATTGGAGAAAAATCATTGCTAACTTTTCTTCTATAGCAGCTCCTTTGCCTGCATTGACTAGAGTGAAAAAAAAAAAAAATCAGTGGGGAGGCAAACAACAAAAGGCCTTTGATGCATTGAAGGAAAAGATCATTTCAGCGCAGTACTTGCACTTCCATACTTGATACAATCATTTGAGATCCAAACTGATTCCAGTGACTACGCCATGGGTGCATTCCTCATGCAACATGGTAAGCCTATATGTTTTTATTCGGAAACTTTCAATGGTGCAATGATTAATTATCCTATATATGACAAGGAATTGTATGCAATGGTGAAAAGTGTGAAAAGTGGAAGCACTACTTGATGGATAAGGAAACAATCATTCACATTGATCATCAGCCATTGCAATACTTGCAATCTCAATCTAAGTTGCAGCAATCAAGGCACTTCCAATGGATGGGTTTTCTTCAACAATTCCACTTGGTGATAAGGTATAAGAAAGGTATCTACAATAAATTTTCTTATATGCTTTCTAGGCCTATTATTAGTGCAACTACTTTACTCAAACATAATTCTATTTTGCATGAAAGTTATATTGAGTAGTATGCATTAGACAATGACTTTCAGGATGTTTATGCAAACTTGAGTCAAGGTAACCAAGCAGAGGAATTGGATTATCATTTGCATGATAACTTGTTGCACCATCTTGGTAAGCTTTGTATTCCACGGGGAGAAAGAGTCAACATCATAAGAGAGGCACATACTTCTCGTATTGATGGTCATTTCAGTGTAAGTAAGATGGTGGCACATCTACAGAGGTATTGTTATTGGCCTTGTATGCTTGAAAGTGTGTCACGTTTTATTAGAGGATGTTCATTATGTGCAGTTAGTAAGCCTAGCAATAGGAAGTTAGGATTGTACACACCACTTCCAGTACCTTCACGACCATGGGAGAGTGTTTCTATGGATTTTGTAGGAGGTCTTCCATTGTCAAAAATAGGTCATGATTATTTGTATGTAGTTGTGGATAAGTTCAGAAAAATGTGTATTTTGATTCCATGTACAAAGCAAATTACAACTAAACAAACTACTCAGTTGTTCTTTCAGAATGTATGGGTGCATTTTGGATTGCCCACATCCATTGTTAGTGATCAAGATTCTCGCTTTGTTGGGAACTTTTGGTCAAGCTTGTGGGGATTCATGGACACCAAATTGAAAAAGAGTACATCATTTCACCCGCAAACAGATGGTCAAATAGAGGTGGTGAGCAGGACAGTGATACATCTTCTTCGTGGTATTGCAGCAAGCATCCTAAGTTGTGGGATGAACATTTTCACTACATTCAGCATGCTTACAATCGGTCCAAGCACTGTTCAACTCAAACCTCACCATTTGAATCATGTTTGGGATACTTGGCTAAGTCTCCTTTGGATTTCATTTTTGGAAAGGATGTTGCTATTGATGGTCATAGTGGCATAGACAAAGAATGAAGGTTCATTGAATAAATCCAATTGGTACACCAAAGAGTTCAAGAACAACTGGAAAAGAGCCAAGGTCAGTACAAGTCAAGGCACGACAATACTCAAGTAGATCACAAGTTCCAAGTCGGTGACGAAGTTTGGCTTCACATTAGAAAAGAGAGGATCCAAGGAGAAGGTAAAAATATGAAAGCAATTCGTTATGGTCCATTCAGAATTCTAGAAAAGATTGGTGACAATGCCTTTAGGTTGGATTTGCCTTCATATATGAAAATTTATGTTGTTGTTAATGTGGAAAATTTAAGGTTGTATGAGCCTCCTTTGATTGAATATCAAGGAGAGAATGTTCAAATTCCTTCCATTGAGGATTTTTCTCCTGAATACCTTGAAGAACTACAGCAAGACACCATTCTTGACAGAAGAACAAGGTCTTCAAAACAAGGGGGTGTGGACTACCTTTAAGTCGCGCTCAAAGGAACAAATCCTTCCAAGGCCAAATAGATCGAGATTGGAAAGGTGAGGGAACTGTACCCTCACCTGCTGAACAACTGAAAGTGATCTTTTGGGGTCCAAAATCTTCCAGTGGGGAGGAGTGATCAAGTGCTCAAAAATTTTCTCAAAATTCAAAGTTGTCAGATCAGTGTGGAACCTGAACGACCACGTAGTTCTCATCATCCTAAATCTGGCGTAACTTATTTCGCACGAAACAGACTCCGTATGCTCCCAGAAACATGTTCTGTTTGTTTTCCAAAATAGGCGAATTTGGCAAAATTGTGATAGCCCAGGTAGCAGCCCGTATTGTTGACGTTGGAGGCTGACTCGGCCTACCGAATGGGCAAGGTTCACTGTACTTCATTGGGCAAGGTTCACTATGCTTCATTGGGACAATCACAGCTCGCCACTTGCCAATATCTTATTGGTGTTGAGTTGGCGATTTTTGATTGGTTGTTGGTATGTGGTGATGTGGACCAATCTAAGGCCGCCACATGGCCCAACAAGAGGCTGCCACATGGCATCTCGGTGGCAACATAAAATTTTTGGGACAAGTTTGAATAGCCTTCATGGGAATCGAACCCATGACCTCCTCCAAACAACATGCATACATTACCAACAAGCCACTGTGTCACTTGATAAAGGGAGGCGGAGTTATTATATATATATATATATATATATATATATATATATATTGTTTAGTGTGAATGATATGGTGAATGGGGACTGCAATTAACTCCCGACCCCAGTCCATGGACCATGGTTAGGGGCTAACCACAACCCGAATTAAATGTTAATGAAACCTCAGTTTGTGGCGACCATTATTGCGGTGTTAACATAACTCCCGCCTCTGTATATATTGTTTAGTGTGAATGATATGGCGAGTGGGGACCGCAATTAACTCCCGACCCCAGTCCATGGACCATGGTTAGGGGATAACCACAGCCTGAATTAAATGTTAATGAAACCTCCGTTTGTGGCCACCATTATCGTGGTGTTAACGTAACTCCTGCCCCCGTGGCAGTAACCCCCACACCAAAACCTTGACCTTAACACTCCAACCGCTCGCCCATGTGATGACTACCAACCGTCGCGCCAATAGTTACGCTAACCATTGGCGCTAAACCACTTCCATAAACCGCCAACCATCCGCCCATGTGTCTGGGTTTGTGATTAGCCTAAACCATTAGGTTGACCGCTAGTGGAGGGGGGCGAGCCCCAGGCCTTATGGAGGCCCATGTGCCCAAGGGCGTGAATTTTGGGGGTTTATTGGAAAAATTAACAATCCTACAATTTCGCCTGCCGAGCCGGAATTGAGCCAGGTTTGGAGGAGCAGTTCTGCATTCGAGGTGCCAATGCTAGGTTTGGGCCGAATTGTAGGGATGTTAATTGCAGAATTGGGTAAAAGAGAGAAGCTTATAACTTCTTCAGTTTTTTACCAATTTGGGAGCAGGAAGAGGCTAGACAGGCATTTTTGCATCTTCTGAAGCCATTGGAATGGGTTTTAGAACCATTTGAGCACTATAATGTATGTATTCACACTTTTGAGCATAATTGAAGAAGGCCAAGCCATTGGAAGCTGGACCAAGGAGAAGTAGCCCAGGAGGGGTGAACTCCTTCATCATGAGTTGTTGTGTTATTGTTTATGGTTATGTTTATGTCTGATATATGTTGTTGTTCATTGTTTTACTTATGTTAATTTGCTCATGAAATTTACATAAAAACACATAAAAGCACATGGTTAACTTGCAATTTACCTTAGAATCCTCAAGCACTTGTTTATATTCTGAATTGGAATTTAGCACAGCAAACACTAACTTTCCCATTCAAATCATTGTCTCCCTTATTTTTCCTTCTAGCAAAGAAAGGTCTCAATAGACTCCTCATTGTGGTAAAAGGAAGGGGTGAGCTGAAAGGTGTGTCAGTGGCTGAAGATATGAAAATTACCCATTTACTTTTCGTTGATGGCATCTTACTATTTAGTGATGGTTTTAGAAGGGACTCAGTTGCTATTAAAGAAGCTCTATTTGTATTTCATAAATCTACTTGGATGCAAATAAATGTTTAGAAATCTTCTCTCACCCATTTGGCCCTCTCCCTTGAGAGGTTAGAAGTATACAAACCCTCTTTCCTTTTCATATTAATACCTTTGAATAAGGTCTTAAGTATCTAGGCTTCCACCTCAAACGTAACGACTACAGGAAGGTTGATTGGTTTTGGCTTCTAGCTAAAATAGAGAAAATATTAAGGGTGTGGAGTTGTAGATGGTTATCTAGTACAATAAGATTTGTTCTTATAGAGTCATCGCTGGAAGTTATCCCAATTTATTGGATGTCCATATCATGGATACCAAAACGTATATTAAATTTGGTGTGTATGATTTGTTGTTGTTTTTTAAGGGTAGGTTCCTGTTGATGCCTCGAAAATTGCTGCAACAACATCGAGGAAAACCACTCGGTCTAGACCTTAAAGGCAACTCCTTTTTCGTTTGGTGTGGTGGATCCAACTTGAAATAATGGGACCAGTTTCCCAATGATTGGTAAATAGGGTGGATAAGTGGTTGATTCTCTAATATCTAATGATAATGGATGAATGATTTAATCTAAAAGTAAAATTATAAACAACTATCCTATCCCGGGAAATTTCTGCTTTAGATTAACTTTTGATGATCTTTATCCACAAACAGGAATGTAGATGACTCTATTGGTAAACAAAGACATTTATTCGTATGATAATTACTTTGTTCAAGTAGTTGAACAAAGTAATCAAGAAAACATTATTACGCTATTCTTCAAATATATCATAGACATAAATACGATTGAAAGAATAACACTCCTTAGACATTCAATAGTGATAAGTATAAGGATCGTTGTTAAAACACATACATATATCCAATGAGAGCAAAATTAAATAAACGCTGATTCACATGTAAGAATGAAACGAGAGCATAGATAATAGTACCATATGTTACTTGGATCACTCCCGATATCAATCGCATTCAAATTCCTTCTTCTAACTTGCACATGTCATCAAAGCTTTCCTCATTAAAATTTAGAATACTGGCCCAGTCTTCATAAAAAAATAGATCAGAAGCACAATAGTGTGACTTACTGATTTGAGTTTATACAAAAACTGAGGACCTTTTCTAAATGCCTGAAAGGGCCTATAAATACTAATTAGGCTAACTAATTACAAAATAAAAATGCTATTAATTGGTACAACTACATTATGAGTATCTCCTCAAAATCGGCTTGTTCGCAGTCGGCAACATGATTCATTGTTTCGGATGATCTCCCTTTGGCTTGAGCTGGCAGATATCAAGCATCGGTTGCAATTCTGGAGGATGACTTAGACGAAAATGAAGTTGGGCTGAGTATGTGGCATCATGGATTTCGGGAATCATACAACCGATCACATCGATTAAACATTTGAGTGCGGCCCTTTGACTGTATGGTTTAATTAAGAAAAACCAAAAGGTATCCCAAGTTAAACTTTGGATGCCGGCGATTAATTTTCCATTCTTCTCCAATTCCTGATTGCATGTTTGTTCCAATGCTTTGGCTGGCGGCAATTTACCTGGAGTGCACTGTGAAATCATGTTAGACAGATAAAGGGTGTCATTGATTAACTCAATTAAGTTACTGGTAGATAATCTGCATCTTGATGTTTCTCTCTCTACTTTCATCAGTTGTGACTGCCATTCTAGAAAAAGGATTTCTTTGTGTGCCTCTATAATTTTAGGCAGGTTCGTCGCTTGCCCTTCACTGGTGTCTTGCCAAGCCAAAAAATTGGTCAAAGTCTCATCGGCTTGTTCTAAATCCTGCCTGGCATCGACTGATTTGTCAACTATTGATGCAGTAATCTCACAAAGGGGCTCTACCAGAGAAATGTTATGACATAGCAGTTTTAGCTGTGTAATCAATGCTTTGTTTATTTAGAGAGCTTCGGACCTGAAATCTGTTGGTTGCAGAAGACTCTTGTACTTTTCTACTTCTTGTGACAGTTGAGCGATCTGCTCATCTTTCGTCTTATTCATTTGTTCATTCATCGTCTTCAATCTGGCCAATGCTTCGGACAATTCCTTTTGTTTTTGTACTGCGCTTAAGTCTATCCTCTGCTTCTCCTTGAGCAATTGCTCATTTAATTGATTGTTTATCTGCTGCTGTGTTGATAGTTCCTGTTCTAACTGTTCTATTTTTCGCTGTGCTTCGGACACCTGTGACTGCAATGAAACAATTGTTTGGTCTCTTTCCTTAAGTAGATTGCTTACTTCCGAGGCTTTATCCATGGTATTGCTGAATAGGCTCCTGCATACTGAGAAAGTTTTGTAAGGTCATCGAAAGGGTTAAATTCCTCCTTCCACACCACATTAGCCATCTCTGTCTGTTCTGGCAAAAGGGAAGATTGATCAAGTCTTCTCCTTTTCCTCTGTCTTTTCACCACACCCTTGTGTTTGGGACTGTAAAAGACATCTAATGGTGGTATGTCTTCTATCTGCAAACCAATCTGATCGGATGGATCTTTAGGAATTATTTATGCATCTTTGCTGATGGATAGGCCGTTGGTTCCTTCAATTGAAACCGTAGTTGTTGTTGTTTCTTGAGCGACTGTTACTTGAGGTGTGTTGAACCCTTGTGAAGTCTCGGGATTGCTTATAATAGAGTCAAATTGTTGCCATTCTTTGAGGAGTTTGGGGTCAATTCGAGTCTCTGGGTCAATATATTCACTGTCCTGCTTCTTCTTTTTCTCCTGCTCTGTTTCTTGTTCTGGCTCTTTTCCCTTTTAGGGAATTTTCTCTGTAGCAGGAGATTTGTCAATAATTTTCAGTTCAGGCTCGCTTGACTTAGTTGTTGGTGTAGTAGCTAATAAGTCCAGAGGCAGAGTTTGCAACCTCTGTTCTCTGAGTCTATTGAATTCTACCAGTCCTTCATCTTTATATTTCATTTTGGCCAATGTTTTCACCTGAAATAATGATTCTGCTGAAGAAAACAGGTCGTCAAATTCATCTTTTTCATGGTCAAACTTTGTAAGTTTGGCTTGTTCAAGCACATTATAGGCAACTTTCCTTGGATCGAATTGCCTGTTAGGAATGGTTGGAAGATTGAGCATATTTATTTTTCCTGCCTCCTTTTCCGCATGTTTGTAATCATGTAGAGTATAAACACCGCATCTCAAAGGAAATATAGGCCATGACTGCTTTTTAGAAGTCCTAAGAGTTTTGGATGTTCTCGTTGTTGTTATTTGGTAAGCCAACTCTCGGGCTAATAGCTTATCAGGTATATACAAAGGAAGGACATGGGGTCTTGCGAGGCTACCAAAAACTCTTATATATGTGAACTTTTCCTCCCCGAACCAATTTCCTACAGTAGTCAAGTCAATCTCTGCCTCCTCGGAAATCTTTGGGGCAGGCTTATCAAAAATGGCATAATAGATGGGCAACATGAAACCATTACAGATTTGATACAAGTGGTGTTTATAGTGTGCCTTCCATAACATTTGATGATAAATGTGGATTGGCTTGGGGTCTTGTGGCGTCCATCTCCACCCAAGTACCGGGTATTCGGAATTAAAGCAAAGCATATCCATAACATAAGCATTGTAATAGAAAGGGGGAATGGTCCTGGTGGTTTTACATGAATTTGATCTAAAATCAAGAATTGCAGAGGCTAATTTATCGAACAATATGTTAGCCCAATCCATCACATAACTGTTAACAGCCGCTTCCATTAAAGGAACCATTTCAATAGTAAACTTTGCTGAATCGTGCATTCCCCAAATCCTACACATCATTGCCCCAGCGTAACAGTAAGGAGATGACAAGGAATCCATGGAGTACTTACCCGATGATTCATGTTTGTGCTTTGCGGGATTCTGTCTCCATTACTTAATTGGGGCCGATTCTGTCTCGTTCTCCGCTGCAAATTTCTCCAAAAAGGCTTTGTTGTATTTCTTTTCAGGTTCGGGCAAATGATACATCTTCCTTAAGTCATCAGGCTGAAATGAACCAAAAATTCTTCCGTCAACTGTGCAAAACGTTCTATTTGAAACTGGAATTTCTTCAACCACCCATCTGACCACATCAGTGTATGGAAGAATTTTCTCCCAAGCTGCTATCCTGTGCAAATATGAGTCGGCTAAATCTTTCAGGGAGGCTTCTGATTTATTAGTTGAGTCTGCAGTAGCTTCTTCCGACACTTCCTCAGGCTCTTTTGCTTCAATTAAATTATAGATGCTTTGCCAGCTTGTATTTCCAAGGCCGAGACATGTAGTGTCTGAGATTAAGCCTTTTTTACTTGGTCCTGGATCACTGGTCAGCTGCACTGTTACTGTAGGGGCTGCTGCTGCCGCAGATCTCTTGGATTTCTTTCCCATTTTCTTAAAACTTGTTATTTTGGCGGAATACTGCACAAGGAATGAAACCAGCGTAATACAGGGAAATAGGTAGCATGAGCCAATATGAAATAGTTATATCTATTAGCGAATAACCAAAGATTATAGTGAAACTGCCGCAGATAGAATCTAAGTGGAAAATCTCGGCATAACTGCTTCATTAATTGGCCGTTTCACCTGTCAATCATGGTAAGGGAGCTTTTAAATACCCATCATAACGTTTATATGGTGAATGATCGATTCAAGCGTGGCTTAGATTTTTGGCGGATAATCGCAATTGATGATTGGTGACGTGAACGGGAAGGTTTTAATAATAGTCCAAAATATCCCTCGATCACCAAAAGGTGATACAATGCATGCAAGCCTTTCAAATATGTTTCGAAACACGTGCCTTGATTTAATGTATCGCAATCGGGAATGGGCTCGGGTCATATTACTTATGCCATTGCGAAATCGCCGATCGCCGATGGCGATACGCCTTATCGCATCGGAAGATTTGAAGGTGTGACAATTCATATGCAGGGTTGTTGAGGCCGATTGCCGATGGCGATGCCCTTTATCGCATCGGAGGAATGGGAGAGGTGCTTTATATATACGGTGTGTTTTGCCTTTCTCCGATATCCAATAGCGATTTGCTTTTTCAGAGTAGTTAATGGGTGTTTTATATATGTTTTTTCTTATTATTATGATATGCGATCTTGCGATCGCTTTATCGTAATAATAAAGAGCTTTGCAATTATTTAAAAGACCTATTGTATTATTCTTCAAAAGGTTTATTATATATCATTTCCCTTGGACCTTTTGATGAGGCTTTTCAAAAGATGGGTTAATACCAATTTCTTCACACATCTAAGTTTTTTTAAAAGGGTCCCATTTCATATTATGATTTTTCAAGAAAATTTTATGAAATGGGGGGTTGTTGTACATCACAACAATTGGCAATTCACTGGGAGAAATAGTTATCTATGAGAAACGTTAAAATATTTAACTTTCTTAATCTGGAAACTTTAACTAGGAAAAATTCTAATATAACTAGGCAATCATAAATTCTGAATATAATGATAACTCTTTCTGCTATTTTCTTCTCGTGTTAAAATTAAATACATTCTATGTTTTAAATTAGCCTTAATTGGTTAATAATAATAAAACAAAAACTTTTCCAACTTAGCTTTATAATGACTCCTTTGTCATAGGTAGAGCCTTTGCTGCCAGCAAACGTCTATAGTCTCGACAGGGATACCTTTTAACCATTTGATCGTTCATTATCCCATCCATTTCAAAGTATAATTGAAAAGAATGAATCCATAAATATGTCTCCATATTTTGTATTAATTTTTCTTTTTTCCTTATTTTGTAAGATAAAAAGCCATTGTCCTGGTTTGGTGGCCAGCTATTTGACAATGCCATTCACTAGTTGTAATTTAACTGAACAAGCTGGCTCGTGATGAGACCCCTTGTCTTATAATTATAAGCCATTACCCTGTTTTGATATGCAGTATTGGTAATGTCAGTTAAACTATTCCCCTAATGATCATGGTAAGCAGGCTTGTAATAAGACCTCTTATCTTTTATATCATACATATTTTAGAATTACACTCTGAGTAATTATAAACTTTGATGGATGGGATGAACAGTGTTCTCCTTAAGAAAAGATGGATGACAGGATAAGAGTTGAAGATGCTAAGATTGAATCAGTTTCTATTTTGTATTGATAACCGTTTTTACGCTGCTTAAAAACAATAAAACGATTTACAATAGTTCTAAATCTTGAGAAGATTTCACAAAAATAAAATGGGGTTTCAGAATCTAAATCTACCTAATTTCCTAGAAAGTTTTCTTTCATTTAAGGCTTCCATTTTTAAAAGCAAATATCAGAACTATTTCTTTTGAAAAACTTTTTCAATATAGCAAAGACCAATGGAAAGCTTCTTACAACTTTTATTTTCCGAAATCCTAAAAAGTATATGTACAGAAATTTTGCTGAAATTGAATATTTACAAAGGGAGAAGGGGTTATCTTCTCAATTGAAGAATTTTTTCAACATAGGTCATTAACAGGAAGAGAATCTCTCTTCCCTGCTAGATCTTGCAATATGAAAGTAGAAGGGCCTATCTTCTCATTGATTTGAAATGGTCCGAGCCACATTTTCTAGAACTTAGTGTGTTTTCCTTTATCCTCATGGGCTTTGTCCCATTTCAAAACTAGATCACCAACTTGTAATTGCTTTGAACTGGTTGAAGTTGTATCAAAAGATGACTTGATAATTTGCTGATGTTTTGCATGTATAATCCTGGCTTTTTCCTTTTCTTCTTCTAGTTTTAAAATTTGATCATGTCTTAGTTGAATAGAAGATGAGGGACTTTCTTCAATAAACTGCACTAAAACTAGAGATGGAAGTACTAAATTTGCTGGTATGATAGCTTGCTTTCCATACACTAGATTAAATGGAGAAGTGCCTATGGAGGCCTTCTGTGTTATTCTGTCAGCCCATAGCGCAAATATCAAAGATTTATGCCAGTTTTTATGATTCTGCTCAATAGTTCTCTTAATAATTCTAATAAGGTTTTTATTGGTGGATTCTGCCAAACCATTACCCTGGGGGTAGTAATTTGCAGAATACTTCAATTTAAATCCCCTTTTGATTGCAAACTCAAATATAGAATTTCCAGAGAAATAAGATGCATTATCAAAAACAAGAGCATTTGGGACACCAAACCTAGTAATAATGAATTGATCTATGAATTCCATGATTGCCTCAGAATTTGTTGTTTTCAAAGGAATTGCTTCAACCCACTTAGTGAAGTAATCAGTGGCAGTAAGGATATACTTATGTTGTTTAGATGAATGTGGAGTGATTTCCCCAATGATGTCCAATCCCCATTGCTCAAAAGGTTGTTCAATGTTGACTGATTGCAAAGGAAAAGCTGGCTTTCTTTGTCTTCCACTGGAAGTTTGACAACTTTTGCATTTCCTTACATATTCATGAGTATCTCTGAACATGGTGGGCCAATAATATCCAGCGTGAATGATTTTTTGATCTGTTTTATTAGCTCCAAAATGTCCTCCTGCTAGTCCATCGTGTAGCTCCTGCAAAACCTTTTGCGCTTCAGGTTTTTCTAAGCATCTTAATAAAATTGAATCATAATTTCGCCTAAACAATACATCATCTATAATTATGAAGTTTTTTGCTTTTAATCTAATGGCACGTTTGTTTTTATAGGAAAGATTAGAAGGAGCGTATTCATTTTTTAAATAGAAAATCATATCTACATATTGTGACTTAAGATCTGTGATACTTATCTGATTGATTTCCTCAATATCTTCTGTACCTTCAGGTTCTCGAATATTGGATGCTCCTGCTAACAACCTGCAAAAACCTTTGCCTTTGACAATCTTTGCTGGTTTTATTTCTAAGTCATATTCTTGTAATGTTGTGACCTAATTTGCTCTCTTTTCTCCTAATTCCTTTTGAACTAGTAATTGTCTTACTGTTGAAAAAGGAACTATAACTTTTGTGTGAGCTTTCAAGAGGAAGGGCCTATAGTGTTTAATGGCTTTGTACACAGCAAAGGCTTGTTTTTCAACTTCCGAATAATTTAGTTCAGCACCTTGAAGATTTGAACTGTAAAATGAGATTGGTGCTTCTAAGTTTTGGTCATTAATTTGAGTCAATACTGCCGCATAAGACGAATCAGATGCGAGGGTATATAGTATGAAATTATTTGAAAAATTGGGAGTGCTTAGAGTAGGGGCATTTATGATTGATTGTTTGATAGAATCAAATGCCTCTTTTTCTGCAGGTCCCCATTTAAACACTGAATTTGTCCTAATCATCATTTGCAATGGTAAAATAATCTGGGAAAAATCTGGAACCAATCTTTTGAAAAAGTTAATTTGACCCAAAAATCATTGCATGGATTTTTTATTATGAGGAAATGGAATTTCAGAAATCTCTTTAATTCTGTCTGGATCAATATAGATACCATCCTTTGAAAGAATGAAGCCTAAAAGCTTTCCTTGATTAAGAGCAAAAAATGACTTCTTTGGGTTAAGAGAGATACCATACCTTCTACAGCGTTCAAAGATTTGCTTTAAATCATGTAAATGATTAGACATTTTCTTGGAAAATACAGTGATATCATCTAAATAGACAACTACTGATTTATTGAGCAATCCTTTGAATGTTGTGTCCATTGCTCTCTGGAATGTAACTCCTGCATTGATAAGTCCAAAAGGCATTTTTTGGTAAGCATAAGTTCCCCACTTAGTTCTGAAGGTAGTTTTAAGCCTGTCATTAGGATGGACCAAAATTTGGTTATATCCTGAAAAACCGTCTAAAAAAGACATTAACTCAGAACCAGCTACTGAATGGAGTGTCTGCTCCATGATAGGTAAAGGGAAGTTGTCTTTTTGGCTTGCCTTATTAAGATTTCGGAAATCGATGCAAATTCTGATATCGCCATTCTTCTTTATAACAGGCACCATATTGGACACCCAGTTTGAATGTCTGACAAGAAAAATTATCTTAGCCTTCAAGAGTTTATTTAACTCAGCCTTTATTTGACTCTCTAGGTTAGGATGAACTTTCCTTAACTTCTGTTGCACTAGTTTTTGTTCAGAAAGCATTGGAATAGTATGCTGAATGATCGATGCATCGTATGTTTTTAAATCATCATATTTCCAAGCGAAGACATATTTGTTTTTTCGCAACAATCTAATGAATGTTAATCTTTCTTCTAAAGAAAGTCCTAATCCCAAATTGATGTTTTGAGGGTTTTCCTCAGTACCTAGGTTTATCAATTCAAATCTTAAAGTAGAACTCTGGAGTTTTGAATTGGTCACCTGTTTAAACCTGTCTTTAATATCATAAAGATCTTCAAGCTTGACCACTGGTTTTGGTATTGAGTTTTCTTCTTGCTTTTCTTTCATTTGAAGGTCATGATCACTTTCATCAATGATTTGATCATCATAAGACTTATCTGAAGTCAAGAAATTTAAAATGTCTTCATCGTGATTGAACACTCACCAATTGGTGACATTATCAGGAATTGATGGTCTAAAAATTAATTCTACTGAAAATCTGTCTGGGCTATAATCTTCGGATGGTAGGAGTTTGGAGGCCACGTTAGCTAGCAAGTCGGCTGCTGCGTTTTGGGACCTAGGGATGGGAGAAATGTTGAATGCTAAAAATTGAGATATGAGTTCCTGTACCAAAGACTGATAGTGTTTGAGATGACCAGAAAGGCAATGAATTGTATTTCTAACTTGTTTTATAACAATTTCTGAATCACCAAACACTTTCAAACATTGAACTTTGAGACCAATTGCTTTGTAGAGTCTTTGAACTAAGGCCTCATATTCCGCTGTATTGTTTGTGCATTCAAATTCAAATATGCATGATAGCATAGTTTTTTCTCCCTCAGGACTAACTAAAATACATCCTGCTCTGCACCTTCAGTAGATTTAGACCCATCAAAGTATAGTGACCAAAATAAAGAATTATCAACAATTTTATTTACAGTTTCCTCAGTAATATTAACACATCTTGACCTATCTGTTTGTGAGAAGTTTTCGATTTGAGATGTGAAATTATTAACTGGGAAAGGAGATGGTTGGGCAGTGAAATTGCCAAAGAATGATTCAGATGAATAATTCCCCAAAATATTGTTATTGAATGCTATTGGTTGATTTTCCTGTTCAAATTCGGTAACAGTATCGATCATGTGTTTCTCTCGATCAATTTTGATCTGATTTCGCTTTCCTTTATAAGGAACCACATATGGGACCAATCGGTGGAAATATAACCATGGAGTTTTTCATACCAATCTCTACTTAAAATCAACCCATAGAATTCAGGTATATCAGCTATTAAAATATCAATTCTTTGAACCATCTTGGATCAACTGATAACCTGATAGTCACTGAGTTGATTTCCCCTAAAACCTAGACCTTAGTTCTATCTAACTGTACAATATGAATTGCAGACTTTTGGGGTTCAATGTTCAGTTTGGAACAAACTGAAGCTGGCATTATATTAGAGGAAGTCCCTGAATCAATCAAACAGTTGTGTAGATTTCTATTATAGATCTCATAGGTCAAGAGGAAAAGAGGAGTATGAGAATTTGATCTATCCCCAATTAAAACCGCATCAGTAGCTTCTACCCTACCAGGGAGTGGATGACCTGAATCATTAGCAGCTTTGTACAACACAGCATTAGGAAGAGGTGAAGAAGGTACGGCATTTAGCTCCTTAAGAATTAATTTCTGTTGATGCTTGAGTTTGCTAAGTTCAAACATAGTAATATTTGCCTTAGTCTTCTTCATATCTTCGATAATATTGTAGTCCATAGAATTTGTAACTACTAATGTCTTAGATGTTGAAGGTGAATTTGAAGATGATGGCTAATTTTGGGATGGTATTGGTGCGGCTTTCTTTGTGGGAACCTTGTCTTTAGTAGTAGTGGTACCTGCATTCCTTTTCTTCGAAGTTCCCTGAATAGGTTCAGGAGTACCTTTACTTCTGGTAGTCACAAGAAAAGCTTCTTGTTCATTTTCTGTATCGGAGTTGGGTAAAATAAAATCCCACATCCCATGGCATTCAACAGTCTCTTCCTCTTCCGGTTCCTCGGATGGCAGGACTGCTTCATCTTCTTCTTCCTCTTCAAGATCTGAGTCTGCATTAGATATAGCATTTGGTGGTTTTGATTTAGGTTTCTTAAAATTTCTAAATGGCCTTTTTGTTGAAGTTTCAACTACTTGCTCTTTTATTTCAACCATTTCATTTGACATAGTCTTGAGGACTTTTTGTAAACCTTCCATATCATATGGGTCTTTAGGGGTTTTCTTCTTTGAATCATATTTAAAAGAAACTTTTTTAGATTTCCTATCTTCAAGAGCAGCTTTCTTCTCTAAAGCAATAATGTGTTTCTCTATAGCAAGCGCCTCTTTCATGTTTTCAGCTAAAGTTGGTTTAGCAGCTCTGTCTACAAAAATAGCTATATTTGAAGGTAGGGCTGTTATATACCATTCGCTTCTGATTTGCTCACTTGGTTTAGAGGCGGTTGGAATCTTATTCAAGAGTTTATTGAATCATGAGTTGAATTCCTTAATAGGTTCTTTAGATTCTATCCTAAGATCTGAGAGATCATTAATTAATGTTGCTAAAGATCTATCATCGCCATACTTAGTAAGAAACTGTTCCTGGAAAATGTTCCAACTAGTAATGGATCCAGAGGGCAGGGAAAAATACCAAGACCCTTGTAAGGTATAAGGGAAAATCCTAACGACAACATCTTCCTCTGTCACTCCTTTCAAATTAACGGATAACATGAAATTGTTAATATGCTCCTCGGCTGGTGTCCCTGTATTTGGATTAAATTTCGGCAACCATTTTTCAGGAGAATCTGGCAATTGGTATAGGGGTGCAGGCATATTGACCGCACCAGGACTACTCCATGGATTCTGAGCCATTGTAAAACTAATAGCAGAAGATGTTGCTGATGAAGTTCCAGATATTTGGGAAGGAGTTGATATTGAGGTTTGAGGTTGAGACGTTGAAGTTCCTGATCCCTGTTGAACAACAATATGTAAGGGTGGGGTGGATGGCTGACTTAACACTGGAGAAGATGAGATGGAGGATGATGATGAGAAGGTTTCACTGTCAGATCCTTCAGTGTTCTTTTTTACCCTTTTCCTTTTAGGTAAAGGCAACTCAGTAGGTTTAATACCGAGCTTTCCGCTTTGAAGTCTGGTGAGAGGGTGAGGTAGATTGAATTGCGAAGTCTCACTGCCTTGAGATACCTTAGATTTCTGTGGTGATATCGAAAAGCCTTGAAGTTTATGGATCAGAGACTGAACTTCAGGGGACTCAGGACTTAACCGTTCTGAAGAATGATGGGTTTGAGTAGTTGTGGTTGACTCTTCTTCTTCTCGTTTGAATACTGGTGTTCCAGTATGTAAATGGGAGGTCTGAGGTGAGGTGGAGGGAGATTTACTCTCAGAATGGGTTATAGGTTTGGGTTTTCTCGCCATTCACAGTTCATGCCCTCCTTCTAGCGCCAAAAATGTTGATGCCTCGAAAATCGCTGCAACAACATCGGGGAAAACCACCCGGTCTGGACCTTAAAGGCATCTCCTTTTCCGTTTGGTGTGGTGGCTCTGACTGGAAATAATGGGACCAGTTTCCCAAAGATTGGTAAATAGGGTAGATAAGTGGTTGATTCTCTAATATCTAATGATAATGGATGAATGATTTAGTCTAAAAGTAAAATTATAAACAACTATCCTATCCCGAGAAATTTCTGCTTTAGTATAACTTTTGATGATCTTTATCCACAAACAAGCATGTATATGACTCTATTGGTAAACAAAGACATTTATTCGTATGATAATTACTTTGTTCAAATAGTTGAACAAAGTAATCAAGAAAACATTATTACACTATTCTTCAAATATATCATAGACATAAATACGATTGAAAGAATAACACTCCTTAGGCATTCAATAGTGATAAGTATAAGGATTGCTGTTAAAACACATACATATATCCAATGAAAGCAAAATTAAATAAATGTTGATTCATATGTAAGAATGAAACGAGAGCATAGATAATAGTACCATATGTTACTTGGATCACTCCCGATATCAATCGTATTCAAATTCCTTCTTCTAACTTAGAAACACTTCTACAATAAGGCAATAGTGCACGTGTCATCAAAGCTTTCCTCGTTAAAATTCAGAATACTGTCCCAGTCTTCATAAAAAAATAGATCAGAAGCACAATAGTGTGACTTACTGATTTGAGTTTATACAAAAACTGAGGACCTTTTCTAAATGCATGAAAGAGCCTTTAAATACTAATTAAGCTAACTAATTACAAAATAAAAATGTTATTAATTGGTACAACTACATTATGAGTATCTCCTCAAAATCGGCTTGTTCGCAGTCGGCAGCAGGATTCATTGTTTCGGATGATCTCCCTTTGGCTTGAGCTGGCAGATATCAAGCATCGGTTGCAATTCCGAAGGACGACTTAGACGAGAATGCAGTTGGGCTGAGTATGTGGCATCATGGATTTCGGGAATCATACAACCGATCACATCGGTTAAACATTTGAGTGCAGCCCTTTGACTGTATGGTTTAATTAAGAAAAATCAAAAGGTATCCCAAGTTAAACTTTGGATGCCGGCGATTAATTTTCCATTCTTCTCCAATTCCTGATTGCATGTTTATTCCAATGCTTTGGCTGGCAGCAATTTACTTGGAGTACACTGTGAAATCATGTTAGACAGATAAAGGGTGTCATTGATTAACTCAATTAAGTTACTGGTAGATAATCTGCATCTTGATGTTTCTCTCTCTACTTTCATCAGTTGTGACTGCCATTCTAGAAAAAGGATTTCTTTGTGTGACTCTATAATTTTATGCAGGTTCGCCGCTTGCCCTTCACTGGTGTCTTGCCAAGCCAAAAAATTGGTCAAAGTCTCATCGGCCTGTTCTAAATCCTGCCTGGCATCGACTGATTTGTCAACTATTGATGCCGTAATCTCACAAGGGGCTCTACCAGAGAAATGTTATGACAGCAGTTTTAGCTGTGTAATCAATGCTTTGTTTATTTGGAGAGCTTCGGACTTGAAATATGTTGGTTGCGGAAGACTCTTGTACTTTTCTACTTCTTGTGACAGTTGAGCGATTTGCTCATCTTTCGTCTTATTCATTTGTTCATTCATCGTCTTCAATCTGGCCAATGCTTCGGACAATTCCTTTTGTTTCTGTACTGCGCTTAAGTCTATTCTCTGCTTCTCCTTGAGCAATTGCTCATTTAATTGATTGTTTATCTGCTGCTGTGTTGATAGTTCCTGTTCTAACTATTCTATTTTTCGCTGTGCTTCGAACACCTGTGACTGCAATGAAACAATTGTTTGGTCTCTTTCCTTAAGTAGATTGCTTACTTCCGAGGCTTTATCCATGGTGGTTGCTGAATAGGCTCCTGCATACTAAGAAAGTTTTGTAAGGTCATAAGGGTTAAATACCTCCTTCCACACCACATTAGCCATCTTTGTCTGTTCTGGCAAAAGGGAAGATTGATCAAGTCTCCTCCTTTTCCTCTGTCTTTTCACCACACCCCTGTGTTTGGGACTGTAAAAGACATCTAATGGTGGTATGTCTTCTATCTACAAAACAATCTGATCGGATAGATATTTAGGAATTATTTATGCATCTTTGCTGATGGATAGGCCACTGGTTCCTTCAATTGGAACCGTAGTTGTTGTTGTTTCTTGACCGACTGTTACTTGAGGTGTGCTGAACCCTTGTGAAGTCTCGGGATTGCTTATAATAGAGTCAAATTACTGCCATTCTTTGAGGAATTTGGGGTCAATTTGAGTCTCTAGGTCAATATATTCACTGTCCTGCTTCTTCTTTTTCTCCTGCTCTGTTTCTTGTTCTGGCTCTTTTCCCTTTTCGGGAATTTTCTCTGTAGCAGGAGATTTGTTAATATTTTTCGGTTCAGGCTCGCTTGACTTATTTGTCGGTGTAGTAGCTAATAAGTCCAGAGGCAAAGTTTGCAACCTCTGTTCTCTGAGTCTATTGAATTCTACCAGTCCTTCATCTTTATATTTCATTTTGGCCAATGTTTTCACCTGAAATAATGATTCTGTTGAAGAAAACAGATCGTCAAATTCATCTTTTTCATGGTCAAACTTTGTAAGTTTGGCTTGTTCAAGCACGTTATAGGCAACTTTCCTTGGATTGAATTACCTGTTAGTAATGGTTGGAAGATTGAGCATATTTATTTTTCCTGCCTCCTTTTCCGCATGTTTGTAATCATGTAGAGTATAAACACCGCATCTCAAAGGAAATATAGGCCATGACTGCTTTTTAGAAGTCCTAAGAGTTTTGGATGTTCCCGCTGTTGTTATTTGGTAAGCCAACTCTCGGGCTAATAGCTTATCAGGTATATACAAAGGAAGGACATGGGGTGATCTAGACTTAAACAGGAACGCAACAAATTACAGAGATAACCATATACACAAAGATGCAGCGGAAATAATATTTCATTTCATTAATGGAAAATACTGAAATATGCTTACAACCAGAAATGGAAATAAACCAGCTAGGGCGATGGTATCTTATCTCTGAGAAGAGATGTGTGGCTACATGCCTCTGAACTGTTCTCAACTGTGTTACAATGAGGCTCGAAGGCCTATTTATTATTGAGAAATAATGGAAAACCCTTCACATCCCAAAACCTAACTCTAGAAGATGAAACGTCAAATTGTGGGCCCCGTTTTGGGGTGAGTTGGGCAGCGAACTTTCCGAGGTCGCGAATTGGTCGTATTATCTCCATTTGACGCGCATGATAGCCTGTTGGAAAGATCTCTCCGAGGACTACGACGGAAAAGACGATTTTTTGGTAGAAAAATCGCTAGCGGTATATTTCCCAAAAAACGTCGTTTAGGGCCTCAAAACGGCTCCGGAAGTTTAGGACCCGAAAAACTGCTAAAAATAGTAAACTGTGCTATAATTAAGGAAACTGAAAAACTGAAAGAGACAGTTGTGGGGGTCCAAATGGGATAGGTGGGTGGCCACCAACATCCACCTGGATCATGGGATCTTGCGAGGCTACAAAAAACTCTTATATATTTGAACTTGTCCTCCCTGAACCAATTTCCTACTGCAGTCAAGTCAATCTCTGCCTCCTCGGAAATCTTTGGGGCAGGCTTATCAAAAATGGCATAATAGATGGGCAACATGAAACCATTACAGATTTGATACAAGTGGTCTTTATAGTGCATCTTCCATAACATTTGATGATAAATGTGGATTGGCTTGGGGTCTTGTGGCGTCCATCTCCACCCAAGTACCGGGTATTCGAAATTAAAGCAAAGCATATCCATAACATAAGCACTGTAATAGAAAGGGGAAATGGTCCTGGTGGTTTTACGTGAATTTGATCTAAAATCAAGAATTGCATAGGCTAATTTATCGGACAATATGTTAGCCCAATCCATCACATAACTGTTAACAGCCGCTTCCATTAAAGGAACCATTTCAATAGTAAACTTTGTTGAATCATGCATTCCCCAGATACTACACATCATTACCCCAGCGTAACAATAAGGAGATGACAAGGAATCCACGGAGTACTTACCCGATGATTCATGTTTGTGCTTTGCGGGATTCTGTCTCCATTGCTTAATTAGGGCCGATTCCGTCTCATTCTCCGCTACGAATTTCTCCAGAAAGGCTTTGTTGTATTTCTTTTCAGGTTTGGGCAAATGATACATCTTCCTTAAGTCATCAGGCTGAAATGAACCAAAAGTTCTTCCGTCAACTGTGCAAAACATTCTATTTGAAACTGGAATTTCTTCAACCACCCATCTGACCACATCAGTGTATGGAAGAATTTTCTCCTGAGCTGCTATCCTGTGCAAATATGAGTTGGCCAAATCTTTCAGGGAGGCTTCTGATTTATTAGTTGAGTCTGCAGTAGCTTCTTCCGACACTTCCTCAGGCTCTTCTGCCTCAATTAAATTATAGATGCTTTGCTAGCTTGTATTTCCAAGGCCGAGACATGTAGTGTCTAAGATTAGGCCTTTTTTACTTGGTCCTGGATCACTAGTCAGTTGCACTGTTACTGTAGGGGCTGCTGCTACCGCGGATCTCTTGGATTTCTTTCCCATTTGCTTGAAACTTGTTATTTCGGCGGAATACTGCACAAGCAATGAAACCAGTGTGATACAAGGAAATAGGTAGCATGAGCCAATATGAAAGAGTTATATCTATTAGCCAATAATCAAATATTATAGTGCAACTGCCGCAGATAGAATCTAAGTGGAAAATCTCGGCATAACTGCTTCATTAATTGGCCATTTCACCTATCAATCATGATAAGGGATCTTTTAAATACCCATCATAACGTTTATATGGTGAATGATCGATTCAAGCGTGGCTTGGATTTTTGGCAGATAATTGCATTTGATGATTGGTGATGTGAACGGGAAGGTTTTAATAATAGTCCAAAATATCCCTTGATCACCAAAAGGTGATACAATGCATGCAAGCCTTTCAAATATGTTTCGAAACACGTGCCTTGATTTAATGTATCGCAATCGGGAATGGGCTCGGGTCATATTACTTATGCCATTGCAAAATCGCCGATCGTCGATGGCGATACGCCTTATCGCATCGGAGGATTTGAAGGTGTAACAATTCATATGCAGGGTTGTCGAGGCCGATTTCCGATGGTGATGCCCTTTATCGCATCGGAGGAATGGGAGAGGTGCTTTATATATACGATGTTTTTTTCCTTTCCCCGATATCCGATAGCGATTTGCTTTTTCGGAGTAGTTAATGGGTCTTTTATATATGTTTTTTCTTATTATTATGATATGCAATCTTGCGATCGCTTTATCGTAATAATAAAGAGCTTTGCAATTATTTAAAAGACCTATTGTATTATTCTTCAAAAGGTTTATTATATATCATTTCCCTTGGACCTTTTGATGAGGCTTCTCAAAAGATGGGTTAATACCAATTTATTCACACATCTAAGTTTTTTTAAAAGGGTCCCATTTCATATTATGATTTTTCAAGAAAATTTTATGAAATGGGGGGTTGTTGTATAGCACAACAGTTCCAAAGAGGATTACGCCCTCCCATGGGTGCAATGGGATAAAAGAGTTGTGCCCAAAGCGTGTGGGGGATGGGGCATTAAAAACCTTTGTTTATTAGCAAAAACATTAGCAGCCAAGGTGGGTTGGAGGGTGTTGTCCACAAATAACCTTTGGATTTCTATGCTTCATAAGAAGTATATTTTCCCACCACTATGGAAGAGTGGATCAGATCTCTGAAAAAGGAGAAACTAAATGTCTATGTTATTTGGAAAGTCGTTATTTGGAGACAGCCGTACGAGGCAGTCTGTTAACCAGGCAACATAACGTCTCAACGGCAATGGCTGAATTTTTAATTAGCCAAAGGAATTAAACAGTAGTGATACTTTGGTAAAGTTTGGTAAAGTTCAATGTGATTATTATTATTTTATTTCATAACTTTTTGATGCAAAACATTACCACGAAACAAAGCATTCTAATCAAAACTTGAACAAACTTCCAAATAATTATTTTTTAGATAATTTTTTATGCCAAACATTTCTAATCAAACACATTGAAACAAAGCTTTCTAAACAACAATCATGTCCCCTTGATTGTTATTTGATGTAAACATGTAAGTGGATGATTTTATTACTTTTACTGGTTTGTGATAATGGTGCTTACCCAAATACTCTAGCAACACTTCACAGTCTTATAATTTATTTGTTTGCTTGATCCTACTTTGGGTAGGACATGATTGATTTATGAAAGTGTATCATTTGTCAAGATTTATTATTGGTGATTTGCTATTTATTTGTTTGCTTTATCCTACTTTGGGTAGGACATGATTGGTTTATGAAAGTTTATCATTTCTTATAGTCAAGATTTATTATTGGTTATTTGCTAGTTTTATCTTACTTTTTGTACGATATGGTTTGTTCATAAAAATATATCATTTCTTATAATTAAGATGTATTATTGGTGATGTGATTGTGCATTACTCTCTATCCTCTCCATATATAAAACTTTTCATCATATTCTTTTTATTTCCATTTCATTTCCTGAAAAAGAAAAGAAATTGTACATTTTTATTCTTTGTTTTTAAAGGCTATTATTAAAAAGTATATTTGAAATAAAAACATATGAAATATGAAAGAATTAAAAATGTTCATGGTTGTCTATATAATATTTATTGGAAAAAAATTAGAAAAATGAAAGGATCAATTATCAAAGTTGACATGTCTAAAGCCTACGATAAGGTCAAATGGATTTTTATTCGTCTGATGCTCACGCATATGGTCTTTGAAGTTCTTTTTATCAATTGTGTTATGAGTTGTGTAACTTCAGTCGTGTTCGTTGTTCACATAAATGGGTCGGCTTTGCCTTTCTTTCATGGCCAATGAGGATTGCGCCAAGGTTGCCCCTTGTCTGATCATGTGCTCAAAAATTTCCTCAAAATTCAAAGTTGTCGGATCGGTGTGGACCCTGAACGACCTCGTAGTGTTCGTCGTCCTGAATCCAGTGAAACTTTTTTTCGTGCGAAACGGATTTTGTATGCTCCGATAAACATGTTTTGTTTGTTTTCTGAAACAGACGAATTTGGCAAAATTGTAACAGTCCAGTCAACAACCCGTACTGTTGACGTGATAGGTTAACTGGGCCTGCTGACTGGGAAAGGTTGACTTTGCTTCATTGGGCCAAATCACAGCTCGCCACTTGTCAATATCTTATTGGCGCTGAGTTGGCGATTTTTTGACTAGTTGTTGGTATGTGGTGACGTGGACCAATCTGAGGCCGCCACGTGGCCCAGCCAAAGGCTTCCACGTGGTTCATCAGCGGCCACATAAAAATTTTGGGACAAGTTTGCAAACCCACGACCTCCTCCAAACAACCCGCATACATTACCAACAAGCCACTGTGTCATTTGATAAAGGCAGGCGGAGTTATTATATATATTGTTTAGTACGGATGATATGGTGGGTGGGGACCATGGTTAACTCCCGACCCCAGTCTATGGACCATGGTTAGGGGCTAACCATGGCCCGAATTAAACGTTAACTAAGCCTCCACTTGTGACCACCATTACCACAGGGTTAACATAACTCTCGCCCTTGTGGCAATAACCCCACACCGAAACTGTCGGCCTTAATACTGCAACCGCCCGCCCATGTGATGACTACTGACCACCGCGCCAATAGTTACGCTAACTGTCGATCATAAACCACTTCCATAGATCGCTAACCGACCGCCAGTGAAGGGGGGCCAGCCCCAGGCCTTATGGAGGCCCATGTGCCTAAGGGTGCGAATTTTGGGGGCTTATTGGCAAAATTATAGTCTATAATTTTGCCCGCCAAGAGGGAATTGAGCCAGGTTTGGAGGAGCAATTCCGCGTTCGGGGCACCCGTGTTGGGCTTGGGCCGAATTGTAGGGAGGTTAACTGCAGAATTGGGTAAAAGAGAGAAAAGTTGATAACTTCTTCAGTTTTTGAACAACTTGGGAGTAGGAAGAGGCTAGACATGCATTTTTGGGTCTTCTGAAGCCATTGGAATAGGTTTCAGAGCCATTTGAGCATTGTAAATGTATGTATTCACACTTTTGAGCATAATTGAAGAGGGCCAAGCCATTGGAAGCTGGACCAAGGAGATGTAGCCCAGGAGGGGTGAACTCCTTCATCATGTGTTGTTGTGTTACTGTTTATGGTGATGTTTATGTCTGATATATGTTGTTGTTCAGTGTTTACTTATGTTAATTTTCTCATGAAACTTACATAAAAACATATAAAAACTCATGGTTAATTTGCAATTTACCTCATAATCCTCAAGCACTTGTTTATATTCTGAATTGGAATTTAGCACAACAAACACTAACTTTCCCATTCAGATCAAGTTTGGTATCAGAGCTCTTGGTTTTCTTTGTGCAAAGAGGATTTAACTGTTTGCAAGTGAATGTGATGCTTACAAGGTTTAAGCTCAAGAGAGGAGAAGGAAATCTTGTGGTTGAAGGTCCTGAAGTTGGGACAAGGAGAAGGACAGCAAGATTACTACAATCTCCACTACCAGTTCTACCTCAAATTGCAATTGAAGCTTCAGCAAGCATGTCACATGAAGGAGAGCCTGCAAATATGTCAGAGGATGAGAAGGTTTTTAGGAAGGATTTCTTTGACATGACAGAGATGGTGAAAGTCCTCTATGAAGAGAGGAATACAAGATTGCAGGGTGAAAGCTCCAAGCCTCCAAAAGGAGAAGGTTCTTTAGGAGGAGGAGGTAATGGAAATGGAGGTAAACCTCCACCATCTCCACCATCATCTTCATCTTCATCTTCACAGGAATCTTCATCCTCTTCCACTAATACAACCCTTACTCATACTCATCAACATACCTCAAAAGGAATTGGTAAAACACCCCTGTTAAAACTTGATATTAAATTTGAGTTGCCTATGTATAATGGTGAAGTGAATGTAAAGAAGCTTGACAATTAGGTTCGTCAGTTGGAGGTCTATTGTAGAATTCAAAACCTTCAAGATGATGACACAAAGATTCAGCTAGCTTCCTTGAGACTGGAGGGTGCAGCACTAATATGGTGGGAAGCCAAGACACAAGAAGAGATAAAAAAACATGGTAAGATCTCAATTTCTTGGTTTGATTTCATTGTTACAATTAAAAGACAGTTTTACCCTCTAGCATATATGAATAAAGCCATCATGAATTGGCAGAACTTTAGACAACTTAGAGGTCAAAATGTGTAAGATTACACCCAAGAATTTAGAAGAAGTTCTTTAATGTTAGGTGTAGATTTGCAATCACAAGACACGTTGTTGAAGTATATAGGGGATTTACACAACTACATAAGGCATACTATCCTTATGTTTTATCCCACTAGTATAGATGAGGTTTGTGTGCAAGCCACCCATCTAGAAGCAAGAGGGAAAAATATTCCAAAAGAGGGTAGCAAAAAGCCATTTAAGGGTAAAGAAAAAGAAAAGGGAAAGAAAAGAAAAATGCATCCATTAAGAAGTAAGGAGAGAAACTAACATGCGAGCATTGTTCCAAGGAGGGTCACGATGAAGCTCATTGTTGGAAGCTTCATCCTGAGATGAAACCAAAGAAATTCAACAACAAGGGAAAGCAAAAGACAGTTGCAACCATTCAACAGGATTTGGGATCCGATTCGGGTGATGAAACTAAAATCACAGCCATGGGGATAAAAGGTAAGGACTCCATTGCTAGCACTAGTACTTCAAATTTACACAATGAAACTCCAAATGAAAAGAAGAGGATAGAACTTTTCCACATAAGGGTAATCTCAAAACATAGCAAAATTGATACTCTTTTTTATAGTGGCTCTCAAGCCAATCTCATCTCTAAAAACATTGTCAAAAGTTTAAACTTGGAAACCATTCCACATCATAAGCCATATCCATTAGGATGGGTGTGTGACAATGCACAATTGCAAGTAACTAGAAAGTGTAGACTGAAATTCGCCATTACTGCAAATTTCATAGATGAAGTGGAACTTGATGTTGTGCCATTAGACATATGTGGTATAGTTTTGGGCAGCCCATATCTCTATGACAGAAAAGTTATCTTCCATAGACATGAAAACAAATACCATTTGTTCAAAGATGGAGTAGAATACATTGTAAGATCCCATAGAAAGAAACTAAATCTTTCACTTGTAAATGCGGGGCAGATGAAAAGACTAGTAAATTCTAGCAAGAATTTTGTGCTTCTAATGATCAAACCCAAGAATGATATTGATAATGAAGCTTTTGAAGGTTGTGACTCAAGATTGAAATCTAAATTGGTTGATGTTGTTAATCAATATGATGATATGTTTCAGGAATTGAAAGGATTGCCTGCTAAGAGAGGAATCCAACATGAAATACAGTTGCAGCAAGATTGTCCTCTTCTTAAGATTGGCATGTAAAGGATGTTAGTGATGGAAAGTGCAGAAATTAAAAAGAAAATTCAAGAGTTGTTGGACAAAGGGATCACCAGGCCAAGTTCTTCGCCATGTGGGTCACCTATTGTCTTGGTGCCAAAGAAGGTTGGAACATGGCACATGTGTGTGGACCTCTGTGCATTGAACAAGATTACGGTAAATAATTGTTACCCACTGGCTAGAATAGATGATTTACTTGATCAATTGAAATATGAAAAGTATTTTACTAAGTTGGACTTAAGGAGTGGCTACCATTAAATTAGAATAGTTGAAGGAGACATTTCGAAGACAACATTCAAGACAAAACAAGGTTTGTTTGAATGGCTAGTTATGCCTTTTGGTTTATGTAATGCTCCTGCTACCTTCATGTGTGTGATGAATGATGTGTTAAGGCCATTTCTTGATGAGTTTGTTATAGTCTACTTAGATGAAATCTTAATTTTCATTAATATCGTGATGAACATGTCATGCATGTGAGAAAAGTACTTGATGTCTTAAAGAAAGAACAGTTGTATTTAAAGATGTCAAAGTGTGAGTTTGGAAAACCTTCTTTAGTTTACTTGTGTCATATTGTTGGAGGAGGTGATTTGAAAATAGATCCCTCCAAGTTTGATGTCATTTTGAATTGACCAAGGCCCAAGACAGTTACTGAGGTAAGAATTTTTTTGGGAGCAGCCCAATATTGGAGAAAATTCATTGCTAACTTTTCTTCTATAGCAGCTCCTTTGCATGCATTGACTAGAGTGAAAAAAAAAATTAGTGGGGAGGCAAACAACAAAAGGCCTTTGATGCATTGAAGGAAAAGATCATTTCAGCTCAGTACTTTCACTTTCATACTTGAGACAGTCATTTGAGATCCAGACTGATGCCAGTGACTACACCATGAGTGCATTCCTCATGCAACATGGTAAGCCTATCTGTTTTCATTCGGAAATTTTCAATGGTGCAGTGATTAATTATCCTATATATGACAAGGAATTGTATGCATTGGTGAAAAGTGTGAAAAAGTGGAAACACTACTTGATGGATAAGGAAACAATCATTCACATTGATCATCAGCCATTGCAATACTTGCAATCTCAATCTAAGTTGCAGCAATCAAGGCACTTTCGATGGATGGGTTTTCTTCAACAATTCCACTTGGTGATAAGGTATAAGAAAGGTATCTACAATAAAGTTTCTTATATGCATTCTAGGCCTATTATTAGTGCAGCTACTTTACTCAAACATAATTCTATTTTGCATGAAAGTTATATTGAACAGTATGCATTAGACAATGACTTTCAGGATGTTTATGCAAACTTGAGTCAAGGTAACCAAGTAGAGGAATTGGATTATCATTTGCATGATAACTTGTTGCACCATCTTGGTAAGCTTTGTATTCCACGGGGAGAAAGAGTCAACATCACAAAAGAGGCACATACTTCTCTTATTGATGGTCATTTCAGTGTAAGTAAGATGGTGGCACATCTACAGAGATATTGTTATTGGCCTTGTATGCTTGAAAGTGTGTCACGTTTTATTAGAGGATGTTCATTATGTGCAATTAGTAAGCCTAGCAATAGGAAGTTAGGATTGTACACACCACTTCCGGTACCTTCACGAACATGGGAGAGTGCTTCTATGGATTTTGTAGGAGGTCTTCCATTGTCAAAAAGAGGTCATGATTATTTGTATGTAGTTGTGGATAGGTTCAGCAAAATGTGTATTTTGTTTCCATGTACAAAGCAAATTAAAACTGAACAAACTACTCAGTTATTCTTTCAGAATGTATGGGTGCATTTTGGATTGCCCACATCCATTTTTAGTGATCGAGATTCTCGCTTTGTTGGGAACTTTTGGTCAAGCTTGTGGGGATTCATGGACACCAAATTGAAAAAGAGTACATCATTTCATCCGCAAACAGATGGTCAAACAGAGGTGGTGAACAGGACAGTGATACATCTTCTTCATGGGTATTGCAGCAAGCATCCTAAGTTGTGGGATGAAAATTTTCACTACATTCAGCATGCTTACAACCGGTCCAAGCACTCTTCAACTCAAACCTCAGCATTTGAATCATGTTTGGGATACTTGGCTAAGTCTCCTTTGGATTTCATTTTTGGAAAGGATGTGTCTATTGATGGTCATAGTGACATAGACAAGCACGAAGGTTCATTGAATAAATCAAATTGGTACACCAAAGAGTTCAAGAATAACTGGAAAAGAGCCAAGGCAAGTACAAGTCAAGGCACGACAAGACTCAGTTAGATCACAAGTTCCAAGTTGGTGATGAAGTTTGGCTTCACATTAGCAAAGAGAGGCTCCAAGGAGAAGGTAAAAAGATGAAACCAATTCGATATGGTCCATTCATAATTCTGGAAAAGATTGGTGACAATGCCTTCAGGTTGGATTTGCCTTCATATATGCAAATTTATGTTGTTGTTAATGTGGAAAATTTAAGGTTGTATGAGCCTCCTTTGATTGAATATCAAGGAGAGAATTTTCAAATTCCTTCCATTGAGGATTTTTCTCCTGAATACCTTGATGAACTACAGCAAGACACCATTCTTGACAGAAGAACAAGGTCTTCAAAACGAGGGAGTGTGGACTACCTTCGAGTGGGGCTCAAAGGAACAAATCCTTCCAAGGCCAAATGGATCGAGATTGGAAAGGTGAGGGAACTGTACCCTCACCTGTTGAACAATTGAAAGTGATCTTTTTGGGTCCAAAATCTTCTAGTGGGGAGAAGTTATCAAGTGCTCAAAAATTTTCTCAAAATTCAAAGTTGTCGGATCAATGTTGAACCTAAACGACCACGTAGTGCTCGTCGTCCTAAATCCAGCGCAACTCATTTCACACGAAACGGACTCCGTATGCTCCTAGAAACATGTTCTGTTCATTTTCCAAAATAGGCGAATTTGGCAAAATTGTGATAGCCCAGGCAGCAGTCTGTATTGCTGATGTGGCAGGCTGAAAGGGCCTGCTAAATGGGCAACGTTCATTGTGCTTCATTGGGCCAATCACATCTCACCACTTGCTAATATCTTATTGGTGTTTAGTTGGTGACTTTTGACTAGTTGTTTGGATGTGGTGACATGGACCAATCTGAGGCTGCCACATGGCCCAACGAGAGGCTGCCACGTGGCACCTCGATGGCCACATAAAATTTTTGGACAAGTTTGAATAGCCTTCGTGGGAATCGAACCCACAACCTCCTCCAAACAACATGCATAGATTACCAACAAGCCACTGTGTCACTTGATAAAGGAGGTGGAGTTATTATATATATTGTTTAGTGTGAATGACATGGTGGGTGGGGACCGCGGTTAACTCCCAACCCCGGTCCATGGACCATGGTTAGGGGCTAACCACGGCCCGAATTAAATGTTAACAAAACCTCCGCTTGTGGCCACCATTATCGCAATGTTAACATAACTACCGCCCCCGTGGCGGTAACCACCACACGGAAACCCCGACCTTAACACTCCAACCGCTCGCCCATGTGATGACTGCCGACCGTCACGCCAACAGTTACGCTAACCGCTGGTACTAAACTACTTCCATACACCGCCAACCATCTGCCCATGTGTCCGGGTTCGCGGTTAGCCTAAACCGTCAGGTTGACCGCCAGTGGATGGGGGCTAGCACCAGGCCTTATTTGGGGCTTATTGGAAAAATTAACGGTCCTACAATTTCGCCCGCCGAGCCGAAATTGAGCCAGGTTTGGAGGAGCAGTTCTGCGTTCGAGGCGCCAGTGCTAGGTTTGGGCCGAATTGTAGGGATGTTAACTGCAGAATTGGGTAAAAGAGAGAAAAGCTGATAACTTCTTCAGTTTTTTATCATTTTGGGAGTAGGAAGAGGCTAGACATGCATTTTTGCATCTTCTGAAGCCATTGGAATAGGTTTCAGATCCATTTGAGCACTCTAAATGTATGTATTCACACTTTTGAGCATAATTGAAGAAGGCCAAACCATTGGAAGCTGGACCAAGGAGATGTAGCCCAGGAGGGGTGAACCCCTTCATCATGAGTTGTTGTGTTTTTGTTTATGGTTATGTTTATGTCTGATATATGTTGTTGTTAATTGTTTTACTTGTGTTAATTTGCTCATCAAATTTACATAAAAACTCATGGTTAACTTGCAATTTACCTTAGAATCCTCAAGCACTTGTTTATATTCTGAACTGGAATTTAGCACAGCAAACACTAACTTTCCCATTCAGATCATTGTCTCCCTTATTTTTCCTTCTAGTAGAGAAAGGTCTCAATAGACTCCTCATTGTGGTAAAAAGAAGGGGTGACCTGAAAGGTGTGTCAGTTGCTAAAGATATGAAAATTACCCATTTACTTTTTGTTGATGGCATCTCACTGTTTAGTGATGGTTTTAGAAGGGACTCAATTGCTATTAAAGAAGCTCTATTTCTATTTCATAAATCTACTTGGATGCAAAAAAATGTTTAGAAATCTTCTCTCGCCCATTTGGCCCTCTCCCCTTGAGAGGTTAGAAGTATACAAACCCTCTTTCCTTTTCATATTAATACCTTTGAATAAGGTCTTAAGTATCTAGGCTTCCACCTCAAACGTAATGACTACAGGAAGGTTGATTGGTTTTGGCTTCTAGCTAAAATAGAGAAAATAGTAAGGGTGTGGAGTTGCAGATGGTTATTTAGAGCAAGAAGATTTGACCTTATAGAGTCATCACTGGAAGTTATCCCGGTTTATTGGATGCCCATATCATGGATACCAAAACGTATATTAAATTTGGTGCATATGATTTGTTGTTGTTTTTTAAGGGTAGGTTCCAAAGAGGATTACGCCCTCCCATGGGTGCAATGGGATAAAAGAGTTGTGCCCAAAGTGTGTGGGGGATGGGGCATTAAAAACCTTCGTTTATTCGCAAAAGCATTGGCAGCCAAGGTGGGTTGGAGGTTGTTGTCCACAAATAACCTTTGGACTTCTATGGTTCATAAGAAGTATATTTTCCCACCACTATGGAAGAGTGGATCAGATCTCTAAAAAAGGATAAACTAAATGTCTATGTTACTTGGAAAGTCGTTCTTTCTTCATTTGTTGTGATTAAGGGGGGCCTTGCATGGAAACTTGGAAATGAGAAAAAAGTTGGATTGGCATGGATTCATGGATTGGCTATGGGGAAAATTTATGTCTTCCATGTGATCTAGTCTCTTTCCTAACTAACAATGGGACATTTACCCTCAATTAGATCGATGATAATGCTCGCTCTTCAATTTGGTCTCGAGTTTGGGCTAATGCCTATCAACTCCATATCTCAGATGTTCATGTTGGTACTTGACAGAAATATATAACAGCTTTAAATGTGTCTCATGTTAGGATTTGTGACAAGGATGACTCACTTTGTTGGGTGCACTCTCTATTTGGAGAATATACTCTTAAAATTGGTTATTTGTGTTGAAATGTGTAACTAGGTTTGGTCTTCATAATGTCCATTGTAATCATCATTTTATATTTTTTATATTAAAGAGAAAAGAAATTTAGTATTGTCATTCTTGACGCATGGGTTTCATGCTCAAGATAAATTTATTTATAGGTCAAGCACCCATTGAGTGCTTCTAGGGCTTGTCATTGATTCAACATGTCAAAAGAGTCATTGTCATACATGTAAGACTTGGGAAAGTTGTATCTTGTACAGAAAATTTTTGTAAAGTCAAAAGTGTCATAAAGACCCTCCAAGACCTTGTCAAACAAGTCGGCCTACAAGAAGGATGAATTCGGCCTCATGGATAGTAATTCGACCTCCTAAGAAGCCTATATATAAGGGAACCTCGACTTCATTTGAAGAGACATTCGACAAGCAAGAAAGAAAGATCGATCTGCTCAAGAAAGATGTTGAAAAGGACGAAAATCAAGGAAAAGAAGAAAGAGAAGCAAGATCAAAGTTTTCGACCTCTCTCTCTCTCATGTTAGCGTTCCTAAAGTAGTTGTGAGACCGAAATTACAGAAGTTGTTGGGGAAGTTGAAGTCACAGAATAAATTGTTGGGGAATTCGCAGTTACAGAAGAAGTTGTTGGGGAAGTCGAAGTTGTTGGGAAGACAAAGTTGCAAAAGAAGTTGTTGGGGAAGTCAAAGTCGTTGTGCTATGTCAAAATTGTTGGAAGGTTGAAATTGCTAGAAGTTTTTGGGGGTCGAAGTTGTTGGAAGTTGTTGGGTCAAAATTTTTGGAAGTTTTTAGGTTGAAGTTGCTAAGTCGAAGTTGTTGGGTTGAAATTCTTGTAAGTTGCTAGGTCAAAGTAGCTGGAAATAAAAGTTTACCAAGAAGGAGAAGTTTGACTTGGCCTTGGAGGGGTATTTGACAAGGGTCTTAGATCTTGTAATTCATCATCTGAACATTATATAAGAAGATAATAATTCTTGTGGGTTTTCCTCTCAAGAGGAGAGATTTTAGCCCTAACTTGTAGCCTACATCTTGTGCCCTCTTGTCTATTTGATGTTCATATTTTGGTAGTTGTTCGATGATAAGAACATAATAATAATAATAATAAAAGAATGTAATCAAGTTAAGTTAAAATACATCAAGCAGCTATCAAAGTAAGAGAAATCACCTAATATAGTTTCCCCTAGATTTCTCAACATGATATTAGAGATAAGGTGAAAAAATAAGAAGAGGCGGGTTGAAGATCACTCGAAGAAATATACATAAGGGCGAAGCATAAGGAGATCATCAAGAAGGACTACTCCACACATCATCTTGAAGGAAGGAACTAAGGAGCATCAAAGAGGACTACCCATCTCATTACAAGGATCACATCATCCAAAAGGATCAACACTTTGTAGAAGAAGAATACCTCAAAGGCCCTACCTCTTTCAAAGAAGGACTCTACACTTGAAACATTCTTGGGAACCTCACATCATCCAAAAGAGGTAAAAATAAGCATTTCCATCATCAAAGGAATCAAGGACATATCCCTCACTTTGAAGAAAGGAATCTCCAATTATCAATATCATCAAGAAGGAATCAAGTTGAATATATTATCTTCAAAGGAGCATCTTCACTTGACAAGTGAGGCTCTTTATATTTATGTCTGAATCTACGATCAACATGACTTCATTCTGCAAGGAGAGCAACAAATTGGTTAGGTCATCAAATTTCCTTGCATGGAGAAATAGGATAGATTTAATCCTCATAGAGAATATAGTTATTGAATATGTTAAGGGTTCAATATCCAAACCATCTCAAGAGAAATATCAAGCACTATAAAAGTACATGAAAGGGGAAGTAAGTGCTCAAAGAATCCTCATAGAATCAATCAAGTATTCACTCATCCATTATGTAGCAAAGATGGATACATCGAAACAAATCTATGAAAAGTTGGTAGAATTGTTTTATGTAAGAACTGCAGGAGAAGTTATATCATTGACAATCGGACTGTACAATATGAAGGCATCAAAGGAAGAAGGGGTAGCCTCATACCTTATAAGGGTATCACAAATAAGAGATCAACTATAAGAACTAGGAGAAATAATGTCTGATAAATAAATGACCACCGTTGTGCTCAATACACTACCTAATGAATGGGGTAACCTTGAGTATCTATGGAAAGAACGAAGCCACTCCATTTAGTGAACTTTTGTCATTATGCACGATTGAATAAACTAGGTTGAAGGCAAAGAGCAATGTTGAATCAAGTTAACAAGTTCAAGCATATGTTGCCATGGCTAGGAAGAAAGGGAAGTTTGGAAAGTTTGATCCTCATAAAAGAAAGAAGATCGACATGTCAAAGATCCAATGCTATGAGTGTAATGAGTATGGGCACTCTAAAAGGAATTGTCCTAAACTCAAGGAGGATAACAAGAAGAGAAAAAAAAGAAATGAAGCCTATGTTACTGAAGAAGTGGACAAATCATAAAAGAAGAAATCAAAGAAGGAGCAAGTGAAAGATCTCTACTATGACTGAGCTAACTTGCTTCACTTAGTTATTTTAATTTATAGAATATGATAGAAAGCATCACAAGTATGATAGGACGCATTATAGCCAGATAGAGATGACATCATCATAGAAGCATGGAAGGATAACTGAAGTAGAAATTCTACATGGTTATAGCAGTCATAATGATAGAATGGCATCTCCATTCAAAGCATATAAGCACAACCGAAGTGGCAGTATATATGGTTGGAGGAAAGTCAAATAGAAAGATAGAAGATAAAAAGAAACATCATACATCACGATGAGCCTCATCATTGGGTAATTATATGGGGCCTTAATTCACCTCCTAGCTTAGTCAAACCAACTATTCTCACAACTTATTTCATACTTTTGATTATATTTTGTTTATGAGATGAGTTAGAGTTGGATATTTTGCTTTGTGGTATAATGTGCATTTAATGCAGGATTAAAGGATAAAAGCAAGGAATTTTGGAAAAGACCTTGGTCAAAACTCGAATGGGACAATGGAGAGGAATTATAGGAGGTAAATCCTCCTCATTTACAACCCCTCCATTTGAATATCCCTCCGTCAGCTCGGAGTGCAAACAGCCAAATCATGAGGACTAGAAGGCAGTCGAGCAAGTGAAAGTCAAAGCACCAGTTTATCTCGAGTTTGGGAGCCGAGCCTCCCTAATTTTAAGGAAGTCGTTTGAGACTTCAGATGTATAAGTAGAGAGACCTTGGACCTCAGTAGGATTCGGATTTTTTATTATAAAACTCTACTTTATTTTCAAGCTGCAAGAGGTGTGACAGTTTTTGATGTAATCCATGGTTTTGATAATAAGAATGAGTTATGTTTTTAGCCAGCACTGAGTTAACTCAGAGGGCTGAAGCTCTTGGGTTAGAGCCCAACCCTAGCAGCTAAGGCTCCTCTTTATTGTACATATATGCTAGCATAGGTTCATGGTTTAATTGTTCATTTGCTTAAGTAGCGGCATTTCCATTACAACAGTGTAGAGTAGATTGGTTGTGTTTTAGTTTGCTTCCATTTGTGCCTTCTTTCAATTAGTAGGTTAGCAAGGAGAAAAATATCACCATAAGGTTGTCAGCAGTGTCTTGTCCTCACCTCCTCCCTCCGGGACCAGGACTTGAGGAAGAGACCCTTCAGCAACCCCAAAAACACAGATTTCTAGATTTCTAGTTCTTGCATGAGCTTTGGAGTTTGTTGTCTTGATTCAGTACTTGGTTCATTTCATCGTCATCTTTTTCCATCACTCTCTGTCTGTAATAAGATCTCACTCATATTCTCATTTCCTTCAACACTTTCTTCATGCATAAATCACATCTTAATCATATTATACCCGTGGATTTCCTTACCATCCGATACACAACAAACCTGAACAATCACCGTCAACCGTGTGTCACACTCAAAAATCTCCACCGTTGATTTGTTTCTCTTGATCCAATGGCTATCGCGTCACCCGCTCGCCAACTAGCTTGGCCGATCTCCACTGTTGATCAATCCCGCATGATCCAACGGCTATCGCACAATCTCATGTGAAGTATTGCACGACTGATATCCGACCAAGAGTGCGCAATAAAAGTGGTTTTCCGTGCTACGTGTCACCCACTTAGGCTAATCACGTGAAATTTAGGAATTCCACTTACATCTCTTAGGGCGCATGAGAAACTGCTTACCACCAATGAAGACCACTCCATCGCGTCACCCACTTGCCAACTACCTTGGCCGATCTCCACCGTTGATCAATCCCGCATGATCCAACGGCTATCACACAATCTCGCGTGAAGTCTTGCATGATCGATATCCAACCGAGAGCGTGCGAGAAAAGTGGTTTTCCTGTGCTACGTGTCACCCACTTAGGCTAATCACGTGAAATTTAGGAATTCCGCTTACAACTTTTAGGGTGCGCGAGATACTACTTACCACCTACGAAGACCGCTCCATCATTCTGCACGTTTTCCACCCTTCTGTCGACACGTGACTTGATGTGATCCATCCATCTATTAACGTAATCTCCTGCGATAAGATCTCTGTCGCTCATCTTCCGTTAATCTTGTGTGATAAGATCTCTGTTGCTCATCTTCCGTTAATCCTATTCCTTGATCCGACTGATCCAACGGTTCCTGTGCACTGCTGCTTCATTACTTCTTCCTTTCACTGATTTCGATCTTTGATTGCTCTTCCGCTTGACTCCTTCCCGAACTTTGTTCTGTGTGTTATTTAAACGCTGCCACTCCTGAGCTTTTATTTGGTTATTCAATCAGACTCCAACACTGTCCGATCATCGCAATACTCCTCTAAGCACTATCCTCTCTCTCGGATTCTCTTTGAATTCCCTGTGCACTTATGTTATGTAGAATTACTCTAATCCACACACAGTTCATAATTCAATTACTCAATACACACCACACAACCTCAGAAATCGCACTTTTGTATTAATAAATAAATATTTACACAAAAAAAGACCTAAAAAGTGAAAACATATTTAGTTTAGTTTCCATGCTTACACATTAGTTTGGTTTAATGCTCTTTACTTCTGTAACTTAGATAGCAGCATTAGGTTAGTGTTGATTTAGAAATTCTGCTTAGCATAGTTGTTTAAATGGTTAATTAGGATATGGTGTGATTTAACATTACATGTTGTTTTCTTCATTACTGCAGTAGAGTAGCTCTCTTAGAATAGATTTTCTCTTCTTCCATCAAAGAATCAAGCTTCTTTTGACTCTATAGAAGTCTGGCTTGGAACCCCTGGGGTCTCTCGCCAGATGAATAGTGACAACAGGCAGGACCTTCACTTTTACTTGTGCATATAGCACTGTCACCTCCAAGTTTGTACGAACCCCAGGTTGATAAGTAAAGTTGGTAGCCCAAGAGTTGCAGCATCCTTGCTGCAATACTGACGCTCATCACATCATCATCATTAGGAAGGAGAATTTGCAGAAAGAGGATCATCAAGATCCTCCATTGGAATATTCATTAGAAGGTTCACCTCTACTAAGAAGAAGCAAGTGTCTCACAAGTAACATCTCGGGTAAAAATTCCATGTAATAAAAGTTAATAAAGGAAAAATAATAACCACTGTTATTGGGACACTTATTCCAAGCTTAATGTTGGGAAAAAAATCCTAGTGTGGGTATTCATTTGGTTTATTATGGCTAAGGAAAATTGCACAATGGCAAAGCCTTTAGAAAGGCATGAGGCATTTATTGGCAATTTATTTATGAAAATAATGGAAATTAGGAGAAAATGAAGGTGAAAGGTCACAAGTTGCATGTGAGGAGGAAAATGAAGGAAAATAATGGAAAATTAAAGAAAATAGAGGCCTCATTAATAAAAAGGCTTATGAGGATCAGTGGGTACCTTTTTTTTCAGTTCAGTTTTGGAGCTCTCTCTCACACACACATGGGCACTTAGAATTTTCTTGGATCACTTTAGAATTGAATCAAGAAGAGAAAAGAAAGCAAAGGAAAGAAAGCAAGAGCATGATCAAGTAGCTACAGCAAGATTATTTTCATGTAGCGATGTGCATGTGTGATTTCCTTGCTAGTTTTGGCATGCATGGTTATGAATGTGTGTTCTTAGTTCTCTTGTTGTCATTAGCATGGGTTTTTCCAAGTGTGACAGCCTTCTTCAGCCTTGCCTTGTCATTTCTGGATAGCCATGGTGTGATGGGTTCTCATGTTTTGGTTGAGCTGGATTGTCAAATGGATTTGAAACTGAGTGAGGTGGATATCTGAAAGAAAGAACATGTGGCCTAGTAACCCCTAAACTGGACCGTGGGTTGCGGTAAAGCTAGATTTTGTGTTGCCTCGGTGGGCCTAGGAATCCTTGACCAATGAATGGAGGGATATACAATAAATCCTAGAGGTAGGTGCTCTCCATCAAGTCTATGAATCTCGAGATGGGATATACGGTAAAGCATGGAGAGTGGAGTCTCGGTTAGGGCCTAGTGATCTGGTGTGGATTGTGGTAAATCCCAGAGACTGGTGTCTCGGTTATGGCCTAGTGATCCCTAAATCAGACTATGGATTGTGGTAAAGCCTAGAGACTAGGAGACAAGAAAATTCCTCATAGTGTAGGTGGAGAAATATGGTGGCATCCATGCTTGTTTTGGACTAGTGATCTGGTGATAATTGTAGTAAAACATGGTTTTATTGATGAGGGTGATGTGGTGCAGCCTCGGGAATCCCTGGTTGAGTTTTGGTTATGATTCCCACATTCATGCTTGGAATATGGCATGAGGGTGATTGGCTGAAACCAGGTTGGCTTTTGCATCATTAATAAGAGTTCATTTCCTTGGTATTTTATGAGCAAATGTACTGGTTCATATGTGGCATTTATGGTTGATGTACCCTTATTATTTATGTTGTTTATATGTTGGTTATGATTATGTTTTATGACAGTGATGATGTATGGATTTCATCATGTTTTGATTTGTAAATGAATGAACAATGAATATATGACCTAATAGATGATAATGCAACTAACATGATAAGGCATCAATGCTTCTTGGAAATTCTCATATAAGTATGGGACTCTTATGCTTAGATCTGTTTTTATGACCTCTAGATTGCATATTCGTGACATGTTTGACGAAATGTTTGTCATCTCTAGTAGGGGTCCATTCAAGTCTTTGTTCAAGTATTTTCATTTGTATCATTGTTTCGATGTTACTTTTCATTCCTGAAGGTTTCATGGAGTTCTGGGCAGTGGCCTGAGTCCTGGCCCTAAAAAAGTGGCACAAAATCTGGGGTCGTGGGCTCAAAACTAGTTGAAAAAGACCCCAGTCACTTCCATGCCCATGCTATGAGAGTGACTGGAGGGCCCTAGTCACATGCATGCCCATTTCATGGGAGCGACTAAGGATCTAGGGCAGTGAAGTGTCAATTTGTCTCAAGGTTTGATCACCTGTAAGGGTTGGTTGGCTCCTGTAGGTTATGTGACATGTGCAGAAGGTCAGATTGGTTATGTTGTGTTGGTTCCACTTCCTTAACTGCACATGGGGAGTTGAATCAGATTGTAGTAGCCTCTCGTCAGATGTTTACACCAATGTATCAGTTAACTTGGGTAAATGTGGGAGGAGGGTGTTACATCGTAGATAGTCTACATTCCATCTTGTGTAGAATCCACTGGTAAGGTATGATGACCAAGATGTGCAGCATGTCAAGTTGGTTGAAGTAATTTCATCTTCAAGCAAGAAAAGGAAGCTGCTAGAAGGAAGTCCAGATGACCAAAAGAAGGAAAAGGTATGTATATATTTAATAGATAAAGTCATGTCATCATATAGTTTCAGATAGCATGGTTTAACGCTCTATCTCATGAGAATGATCAAATAAGAAGGATCTCTTCCATTAGAATGATGCATGAAGGCATGTAGAAAATGTGCCTTGAACTCTTCTACATATTGATAAGATGAAATCAACATAATATGACCTCATATGGAATATGAGGTGGTTGAACATCATGGTTTCTATGTTGAAATAACCATGTAAAGAAGATCCTGAGGAAAGAAAAATGTGAATAAAGGAAGAAGATTTCGTGAAAGATGCAACTATAGTCACTTAAGATAAGATAAGTGATCAACATCTGATAACTAGAAGAATCAACTATGACATCTCCATGGAATAAGAAGGTATGAAGACCTTGATATGTATATTGAAAAAGAAGAATATTAGTAACGAATTTCTTGGAGATGGATTCATACATGAGCAGGATGTTGATGTTGCAAGAATTTGATGTCATGAAGAAATTCCATCATAAAAAAGGTAACTTTGATTTGATGTTCATTTTTATTTTTGAAAACATCTGGTTGGGTTGAAACAGGGCTACTAAAAGAGGGTTGTAGAAGTCACCTACAACTAGTACTCATGAGATTGGATGGAAGATCCTGAAAGAAACATGAATTGGAAGAGGTAGTCGTATGAAGGATAGCCATATGTGGACTAGAAGATCACTTTTCGATGTGTTGTGACCATCAACAACCCCCCCTTTTATTAGTGTTAGTAATAACATTAATAAATGGGGACCCTTCCAAAAAATCAAATCTTAGCATTTAATGTTGCCTTTTTGTTTTTTAGAATAAAACAAGATGTCAAAGTGGAACTTGCTAAAACATGGAAATTTACCTTTTCATACTCCAAGCGCATAAAACTTCACAAACTACGAGTTTTCTTATAAAAAGCGCTACATGACCATAAGACCTAAGGAAAAACTTTATAACGGAAAGTCTTGAATATATAAGCAAACCATGAAAAACCCGCTTTAGAAAAGATTATTCTCGCATCGCAAAAGGTTACAGCGGATATCCCTTATAAAAGTTACTCCTTGAAAATGCGATCCGCGAGAATGCGAGATCATGAAGCTTACAACCTCATCACATCGCAAATTCCAATACCACGGCGCTACTTTATGTAACATAACCAAATATCGCAAAATGCGATAGCGTCTCGCAAATCGCATATCGCAGCGACTCAACGTAACGATGGTTTTTAGCGAAAGCAAGTTTTGCGATATAATGATCTGCGATATTGCGAAGCAAATCGCAAAAATTGCTTGTATCACAATTCGAAGGGCTCAAAATTCTAGGACAGTACTTTCCGGCATTCGATGAAAAGTTATGAACATTAAAGTTTAGCATAACGGTCCATTAGTGGTCATTTATTAAAAACAATTTGGATCAGTGTAAAGGACCATTTGACGCAAGTTGATATCTTTTGATATGATTTAGAATTAAAGATCTCCCGTCACCTTATTTTCATCTTTCTATTGATTATTCCTGTATTCACTATCATCTTATCATATTTTTTGCTCTCTGCTTGCAACTCTCAGGAAGAGCACACAAAGCATAATACATGAAGAAATGGGGAAGAAAGGCAAGGCTCCTGCGTCTGAGAAGACAGAAATGGCCCCATTATTCACAGACACTACCTGTAGTCGGGACGCAGGGATATCTACGTGGGAAGCTATGTATCAATTGTTGGAGGATGAAAAGCCAAGAATTATGGAAGTTACAGTTACAGCGGATGGACGCGGCTCCTCTGAAGCATCTCTAACTGAACTTGCATGCTCGTTTCTACATCGCATTGCTGCAAGGCCGAAGATACTCCCCTACACTGACATGGTGAAATGGATTATAGATGACGCAGACATATCCGACAGAGAGTTCAAGACGGCCAACCAGGAAGTCATGGGGTCATTTACTCCAAGCAATTTGAGGCATATGTACCACTTACCAGAACCCCAGGCTAGCTACAACAAGCAATTCGTCGAGAAGTTCGCCAAGGAGAATGAAGACTTGGCAGAATGCACAAAGCACTGGTCAAACAATGAGGAAAGACTAAAAAAGGATAAAAACGGTATGTACGCCACTGGCTCTCTTTGTTCTCCTTACTGTTTTGCTGCTGCAATGTTATGTAGATTGTTTGGGAAACCAGACATCAACAAGTTTTCATCAGAATGGTTACCTCTAGTGGATGCGGCTACAAATGCCACAATAATGAATTGGGCCCAAATCCTGTCGGACAATTTAGCCACTGCAATTTTAGGATACAGAACTAAAAGAAGCTTTGCTTCGAGGGTTTACCCTCCATTCTTTTTGAGCGCCTATGTTATGGACGCTATTTGTTTTGTTTCCGATTTTCCTATTATGGGTTGGAGGTGGACGGTACAAAATCCACTTCCCATTCAGGTTTATCACAAAGTATTGTGGGAATCCAATTTCATCCCACATTTCTTCAAAATTTGTCACAGAGTTATGCTCTCGATTTTTAAAATGCTCTACAACCGAGATGCCCCAAGGTTTTCCCCAGAAGCTGAAGTGGATATTCTCTCAGTGGCAAGGTGGTTTGGGGAAGAATTGTTCACGTATATCAGAGTGTTTGGCAGCATTGCTTCACCCCATGTGCTACCTTTTTACGTCCCCGACAAACTGATGGCTAGGGAGATAGCCTATTAGACCTACGGTGTGGGGGGAATGAGCAAGGTTCTGAAAGATTCCAAGAAGGCCATTTGGCCCCAATTTCCTGTAGTATGCGGAGCATTTGCATTGCATGACTTAGGTCATGCTTTCAAAGAAGTGGATAATGTATTATGTTTACAACTACCAAAGTTCCCGGGGAGGCAATATGATCCCTTTGGGGTTGTAAGTAATTTTACTACAATGGTTAAAATAAAAGTATTTTCTCATGAAGAAGATCCCTTTGACGATGTTTTTCTGCAGAAAAACACCTTCAAAGAGGTCCAGCATACAACACGAATTGTTTTTTACCAAGAAAATCTCCAAAAGTTTGACAATTACAGAAAGCAGAGGTTGTCAAAGGTCCCATTGGACCAATTGCTCATCGAACCAATAAGGGAGCCTACTCCCAGTGTTAGCATAAGTGAAGGTTCAAAAGAGAAGTCCAAAACAAGTTCTAAAAAAAAATCAACTGAAAATTCTAGTGATCAGTCCAAGAGTGAACATAGCAGAAGCGAAGAGTCAATAAAAGACACAGCTCAATCTACAGCAAAGCCTGATCAGCAGGCTTTGTCCCCAAAACAAGCTGAAGTTCCCACTCCTCTTACAAAGCCAACAAAGCCACTTGTAATTGATCTAGAAGGGGAATGGGAAAATTTTAATAAGATTTTGAGCACAGAGGAACAAATCCAAAAGAGACAACTACGGAGATGGTAATAGAAAGGGCTGTCAATACTCAGGAAACGGAGCACATTCCTGTTGCCCCCTCGTCCGAGATTGTACTAAGGATAGAGGAAATTCCTCCTCTAGATGTGTTTTATAGCCCTCAACATAAAGCTGTCGTCAGAAGGCAAAGAAAGAAACGAAAATTGGATGTTGTGCTCGCTCCCGAGGATGAACCTCTAGATGTTCTTTGGAAAGACCCCACTACAGACCCATCGGAAAATCTAACTAAGCTCTCACAGATCGCAGGAGCATATGCTTCAACAACTATTGATAAAGCAGCAGAAGTTCAATTGTTACTTAAAGAGAAAGAGGATAGGATTTTGTTTTTGGAACAACAGTTACAGCAAGTCAGCATCAATCAAGAAGCAGAAACACAATTGGAAAAACTCCAGCAAGACTTCCAGCAAATGCAATTGGCACATCAAAGCAGTTTGGTCAATAAAGAAAAGCAGTTACAGGATATGATAGAACTACATAAAGACGATCCCAAAATTGGGGAGTTCATCACAGAAGCACTTGCTCTTAATTCTCAGCTTTTGCAACAAAAAGAATTACTATGCCAGAAGATTTCGAAATGGAATTCCCATTACAAACGGGCGATAATATTACTAATCAATCTTTTGTCGACGCGTTGGTTGTCCTGACGATGAACCACACTGGTTGGTTCGAAACGCGTCGACAAAAGATTGATTATGTGATTTTGCGGAAGATTTTCTAAACAATGTTATGGATCACAGAAGTCTAAATTCCTTAATTACTAATCAAGTCGTAGAATTGCGACTTGAATACGATTCAATTTTTAAGAAGGTCTCAGACTTCTTGAACTGGCAGAGATCCGAAGAAGGGAAAATAGCAGACATACCCAGAATTGATGAATCGCACAAAGAGATTTTATTCGCGAAATGGGATTCTCGGTTAAAAGAAGCGGAACAGGCAATGGAAGAGGCAGCGGCAGCAGCGAACAGTGTCATTGAATGCATAAATGAAAATCTGCACAAGGCCAATTTGGTAGCAAAGACCACTCCGAGCTTCCTTCCAAAGGCACAACAGCTTCAAACAGAATGGAAACAAACAACAGAGGAAAGGGCAGAGACGATTAAACAGGTAAACAAGTTAAACTGGGAGACATACTGGCAATACCTGGTAAAACCACATAGCCAATGGATGACCCTGAAGTGCCTCATAATTTCTACCGAGAAGATAGTGCTAAATCTTGCCAACGCCGTATTTGCAGGGTAGTTAAAAGCTAAAGTCGGCCAACTGACGCTTTTGAAACCAATGCTTGAGATTTGCGATATGAAAGATCAAATACAGGATTTATCATAGATACAGTTTATTTTTGTTTTAGTTTATTTTTGCTTAAAATGAGGCAGGTCATTTAAACCTCCTCATCTATTTTTGTAATATTTATTTTTAGATTTCATAGAGTAGTATTTAAACTCCTCTCATGCATTTAGAGAGGGGTCCAGAGTTTTATCAAAAACATTTCTTCAAAACGTGCATTTTTCCCCTCACTGAGGAGGTTTTGATAAAATGAATGGAACAAGATTTATTTTCTAGATGGTATTTTTATCTCCTAATACTTTTTACTTATGTGTCAAGCGATAAATTATTTTCAGTTATTTATATATGAAAGTTTGAAATGTTTAGTTATCATTATTGCACTTTTGTATGGTGATGACTTATTCTTTATGCTGAATATGTGAATGACTCTTATGCGATATATTTCTCATAATTGTTTCAGCTAACTTTTTATACGAAACAATCATTTTTAAAAGGATTATATTCTCATTGTGATTGAATGATTTTCATTATCAATTGCTTTTAGAAATTATTTTAGATCGCATAAGTAAACATCGCTCCCGGGATAGTTTAGAGTTAGATGTTTTCTTTGATTACGATAGATTGCATATGATAGTTAAAAGATAGATTAGATTTAGAACAAGTATTCACCCCATAAAACCCCAAAAAGAAAAACATCATCCTGTTAGCACACACATCATAAATAGATTGGGAAACTGGTCCCATCATCCCCAGTCGGAGCCACTATTCCAAACGGAAAAGGCGCTGCATTAAGGTCTGAAGCGGGTGGTTATCCCCCTTGTTGGAGACCCGATTTTTTGAGTCTTCAACATATTTGGCGCTAGAAGGAGGGCCTAACTGTGAATGGCAAGTAAATCTACATCTTCATGCCATTCTAAGAGTAAAACTCCCTCACCATCACCCTCAACTTCTCGTTCGCATTCTAAATCTTCCATCTCTGAACCAGAAGTTGAAAAGAAAAATACAAAGCACATTACTGAAATCCCAAACAAGCCAAATCATTCTTCTTCAGATCCCCCTGAGTTACAAACTTTAATTCATAAGTTACAGGGAATTTCTTTATCTCAAGAAGAATCTGAGTTTTCCCAAGGTAGTGTCACTTCTCATCTGACCCTGTCTCAACGACTGACTAGAGCACAAAGCGAAAAGCTAGGAATCCCACCAGTTGAGTTTCCTTTACCGAGTCGTAAGAAAGCTAGGAAAACACCAGCAGAATCTCAGAGTGAGGTTCTATCATCATCTTCATCTACCATCCCATCTATATCATCACAAGGTCATTCATCCATCCCTCAACTCCAGATCGTGGTTCACACAGGTACAGGAGCAACATCCTCCTCTACCCAACCACCTTCAACTACTGCCACTCCTCCTCCTACTCATACTCCAACAATGGCAAGAAATCCACCACCAAGGCCATGGGCCAATCCAGGAGATGTAAGAATGCCTGCACCTTTATCGCAATTACCAGCTCATCCTAAGAAATGGCTCCCCAAGTTTAATCCTGATAATGGCCTATCAGCCGAAGAGCACATAAATAATTTCATGCTATCTATTAATTTAAATGGAGTAACAGAAGAGGACGCAGTTGTACGATTATTCCCCTATACTTTACAAGGAGCAGCAGGATCATGGTATTTTTCGTTACCATCAGGCTCCATTAATAACTGGGATACATTTCAAGATCAATTTTTAACAAAATTTGGAGATGATCGATCTACAGCAACCTTAATAAATGACCTCTCCAATTTAAAAGCCAAACCAAGAGAACCAATTAAGGATTTCAATTCTCGCTTCAATAAATTATTAAACAAAATACCAGCAGCATCAAAGCCTAGCAACGAAGTCCAAAATGAATGGTATATTTCCGCTTTGCCTTCAAATTCAGCCATCTTTGTAGATAGGGCTGCCAAGCCAACATTAGTTGAAAATATGAAAGAGGCAATAGTTGTAGAGAAACGTATCCTAGCCATAGAAAAGAAAAACGTTGTAGATGAAAGAAAGTCTAAAAAAGTGTCTTTTAGAGATGATCCTAAGAAAAAACAATTAAAAGACCCATTTGACCTGGAAGGGTTACAGAAAGTTTTCAAAACCATGTCCAACGAAATGGTTGATATTAAGAAACAAGTAGTAGAAACCTCTTCCAAGAAACCTTTTAAACCCTTTAAAAGAAATCCTTCAACTGATCCTAAACCACCAAATGCTATAAAAAACGCAGAATCAGAAGGGGAAGAAGAAGAAATTTCAAATGAGGAATAAACCGATGATGATGAAGTCGTGGAACTACAAGGAATGTGGGACTTCATTCTTCCAAATGAGGAAGATCAGGATGTATTACTTGTTGCTACAAGAAGTAGAAATCAACTTGATCCTCCACAATCCAATGCTAAACAGAAAAACCCAAGTCCGACTCCCAAGGATAAAATCGCAAGTAAGAAATCCTCACCAAAAGCTACTCAGACAAACCCAGTCCAATCTAATTCAACAACTCCATCTAAAACGCTTATCATCTCTGATGAAATGGAGTATAACATTGTTGAAGACATGAAGAAAACTAGGGCTAATATTACTTTTCATGAGCTCAGCAAATTAAAGCATCAACAGAAATTGCTCTTGAAAGAGTTGAACGCAGTACCTATTACGCCTCTACCTGCTGCTGTAATTTCACAAGCTACTCATGAAATGGGAAGACCTCCGACTGGCATTGCAAATAAAGTCGATCCAAATGACATTGCTTTGATTGGGGGAAGATCAAAATCCCATACTCCGCCATTTCTCCTTACCTTTGAAGTTTTCAATAAAAATTTGCATAACTGTTTAGTAGATTCCAGTGCCTCATCTAATATTTTTCCTAAGACAGTTTGCGCAAAGTTAAATGTCCAACCTCAGAAATCTGCAGTACGAATAGTACAGTTGGATCGGTCTCAAGTAGAGGTTATCGGTGAACTTAATCAAGTGACCATAAGGCTTTCATCAAACCCAAAGGTATGTCAAGTTATTGATATACTTGTCACAGATATTCCTGAATTTTATGGACTAATCCTTAGTAGGGATTGGTCAGAGAAGCTTCACGGTTACTTTGCGACCGACTGGTCTCATATGTGGCTCCCTTACAACGGCAAACCAAATCAGATCAAGGTTGAACGAGAAAGACACCAAAAGTATATAGTGACGGAGTTAGAAGGAGAAAACGAGCCTATAGCATACAGCAACAATATAATTGGAAACTATTCTGTTGATTCTTTCTTAGGGAATTTCAACGCTCATACTTCACCTTTTTTGGAAAATTTCGTTTTATCTTAGATAGAAAATTTCTCTCAAACGGACACTTCTAGATGCATAAATTTTGTAGATAGACCTGTAAATAAAACTTTGTTTTGGAAATTATTTTTTGATGGTTCTAAGTCTAATGATGGAGCAGGAGCAGGTTGTATATTAGTCAGTCCAAAAGGAGAGAAAACCATGCTAACATGTAGACTCGAGTTCGATTGCACAAACAACACTGTCGAATATGAAGCGTTAGTTCAAGGGCTTTATAAGGCAATCGGGCTTAATATCAAATATCTGCAAGTATTTGGAGACTCTGAGATTGTTATCAAATAGGTAAGAAATATTATACATTATCTGTCAGGACACTTGAAACATTATCAAACTTTAATACAAGACCTGACTTCACACTTTATAGCATTCAATATTTCATCCATTCCGAGGCTCCAAAATGCTAGTGTTGATCTCCTTGCTAATGTAGCTTCCAAGCTTATTCCATTAGAGGACTATAGCCCAGACAGATTCTCAATTGAATTAATCTTTAGACCCTCCATTCCTGATAACATTACCAATTGGAGAGTTTTCAACAATGACCCTGATATTGTGAGTTTTCTGACATCAGAAGGCTCTTACAATAATCAGATAATTGATGAAGACCAACATGACAAGCAGCTGGAACAAGGAAACAGCAATAACGCTATACCAAAATCCGTAGTCAAGTTAGAGGACCTATATGACTTAAAGGACAGATTCAAATGGTCCACCAATTCAAAACTTCAGAGTTCAACTCTGAGATATGAATTAGTGAATCTGGGGACTGACATAAAACCACAGAACATCAACCTAGGTCTTGGTCTAACATCCGAGGAAAAATCAACTTTCATTCGACTGTTGAAACAATACAAGAGTGTCTTTGCCTGGAATTATGATGATCTTAAAACTTACGACACTTCGATTATACAGCATACAATTCCGATGATCTCTAATGAAAAGCCTGTTCAACAGAAATTGAGAAAAATACATCCTAATTTGGAAAGCCAGATTAAGTCTGAGTTGAACAAATTACTAAGAGCCAAGATCATTTTTCCGGTTAGGCATTCCAGATGGGTCTCCAACCTGGTCCCAGTCAGAAAGAAAAACGGAGATATCTGGATTTGTATTGACTTTCGAAATCTCAATAAAGCTTGCCAAAAGGATAATTTTCCACTGCCCCCTATGGAACAGATATTACAATCGGTCGCAGGGTCTGAATTGATGTCCTTTTTAGATGGCTTCTCGGGGTATAATCAAATCTTGGTCCACCCGGATGATCAATTGAAAACTACATTTAGAACGAAATGGGGCACTTACGCGTATCAAAAGATGCCATTTGGGCTGATCAATGCCGGTGCCATGTTTCAAAGGGCCATGGACATTGCGTTTAAAGGATTAGTGAATAAGTCAGTGGTGATTTACTTAGATGACATAACAGTGTATTCTAAAAAATGCAGTAATCATCTCAGAGACTTAAAACAGATCTTCCAACGATGTCAAAAATATGGAATCTCACTTAATCCAAAAAAATCTTTTTTTGCATTAAGTGAAGGAAAGCTTCTCGGATTCATAGTGTCTAAATCTGGAATCCATATCGACCCAGATAGGATTAAGGAAATTTCTGAGATATCTTTACCCCATAACAAAAAAGCAATGCAGTCTTTCCTTGGTCAGATCAATTTTGTTAAAAGATTTGTCCCTGACTTCTCAAGAATCGTGTCACCTCTCCAAGCCATGATAAAGAAAAACTCTCTCTTCAAATGGGGTCATGCAGAACATGAAGCGTTTGGCTTGATAAAACAAGCGATTATAAATGCCCCATCTCTAGTGACTCCAAAATTTTCTGATCCTTTCACTTTATATACATTCGCCTCTGAGAAATCGTATGCTGCCATACTTACACAAGCGAATCAAGATAAAGCCGAAGCCCCAATTTCCTTCTTCAGTTCAAACTTGCAAGGAGCTGAATTAAATTACTCCGATGTTGAGAAACAAGCTTATGTTGTTTTCAAAGCAATCAAACACTTCAGACCCTTCCTTCTCAAGACTCATACCAGAATAATAGTACCATTTCCAGCGGTAAGAAATATTTTGGTACAGAAAGATGTGGGCAAAAAGAGGGCAAATTGGGTCACAGCCCTGCAAGAATATGATGCTGAAATTAAACCAGCAAATATTGTAAAAGGTCAAGGTTTTTGCAGGATGTTGGCTAGAGCATCGCACATATCAGAAACGTAGTCTCCAGACAGTGAAGTACAAGTGTATGAGGTAAGCCTAAACGACTCTGAATCAAGGTATGCTGATATCATGTTCTACTTAAAAAACGGATATGCTCCTCCACATTTGAATCATACAAAGAAAAGAGCCCTAAGGCTAAAAGCTAAACAATATCAAATTGTAAATGATGTACTCTTTAGGATGAATTATGATTCTGTTCTCCTTAGATGCCTTGAGAAATCTGAAGCAGAAAAAGTATTGCAGGAACTTCATGATGGACCAGCGGGCAGACACTACGCAGGAGATGCAACAGCACATAAAATCCTCCGTGCAGGCTACTACTGGCCAACTTTATTTAAGGATGCACATAGCTATGTAAGAAGATGTCAAATTTGTCAAACTGCTGCTGGAAGACAAAGGAAACCATCGTTGCCATTACAGCCGGTCAACATCGATCAACCATTTGAACAATGGGGATTAGATATAATAGGTGAGATCGTTCCTCACTCTTCTAAACAGCATAAATACATCCTTACAGCTACCGACTACTTTACCAAATGGGTAGAAGCAGTTCCACTCAAGACAGCCAACTCTGAGAGTATCATCGAATTTATAGATCAATTCATAATCACCAGGTTTGGCTTACCTTCTGCTTTAATGTTTGATAATGCATCATATTTTTCAGGTAATGCTATGACTGAATTTGTGCTCAAAAGAGGTTTTAAACTTAAATATTCTGCTAATTATTATCCGCAAGGAAATGGGTTGGTTGAATCAACAAACAAAAACCTTATTAGAATCATTAAATGGACTATTGATCAAAATCATAGAAACTAGCATAAGTCTTTAATGTATGCTCTTTGGGCAGATCGAATAACTTAGAAAACTTCTATTGGCACTTCTCCTTTTAATTTAGTTTATGGGAAAGAAGTGGTCCTACCAACAAATCTAGCTATTCCTTCTTTAGCCTTAGTTCAATTCATTGAAGAAACCCCTTCCTCATCCTTGCAATTAAGACAATTGCAGATCCTTAAGCTTGAAGAGGAACGAGAAAAGGCCAGAATTACCCACGCGCATCATCAACAATTAGTAAAAGCTTCTTTTGATTCAAACTTGGTATCTAGAAAAGATTTTCAACTTGGAGACTTAGTATTAAAATGGGATAAAGCCCATGAAGAGAAAGGCAAGCATACTAAATTCCAACGGATGTGGCTTGGACCATTCCAGATTGTCGAACTCATTGGTCCATCAACTTTCATGTTACAAGATTTAGCAGGGAAAAGAGAATCTTTACCTGTTAATGGACAGATCCTAAAAAAATATTTCCCATAGAAGATGATCTCTTCTATTTTCTGTAGATTATAGTTTTTAGTTAAGTTTTCTTTTGATAATAAAACAAGTTGAAAATGTTCACTTTTGGTTTCCATGAAAAGAATAGTGTCTCATGTCAATTTTGTTTTTTTCGCTTGTATAAGTGGGAGTGATTAGGAAAATTAATCTCCATTTTTGAAACATAGGGTCAAGTGCTATCATTCTGAAAATTTTGCCTGTTCTTTTGTTTCAAATATACAAATTTTGGTTAGAATCAACCTCAGGAAGAAGTTTTCCTTATATCAGTCATAAAAAGTATCAATAACAAAACAAAGATTCTCTGCGGAAAAGCTATTTTTAAACTCTACAATTTTCGTCCAGAGAATTCTTAAGGAACCAATGACTTCGCCCCCACTTTAGGAAATTGCGAGATTCAAAGAGTAATCCAACTATGCACTTTAAACTTAAAGAATAAGAGGTCTCATCAAGAGCCGGCTTATCATGATCATAAAGATTATAATTTACTGACATTGCCATACTGCATATTAAAACAGGGTAATGGCTCAAGATTATTCCAATCAAAAGACAAGGGGTCTCATCACGACCTAGCTTGTTCAATTAAGTTATAAATCAAGTGAATGGCACTGTCAATTTTGACCACCAAACCAAGACATTGTTCTTTAAGAATTAAAAGAGAAATAATAAAAGAAAAAGTAATAAGTGTATATGAGGATTTATCTTTGAAAATTGCATGCTTCTCGAGTGGGACACTGGATCATTGTTGGGTAAAAGGTAACCCTGTAGAGGCTATGAACGCCTGCGGACAGCAGAGGCTCTACCTACGACAAATGAGTACACCTAAACTGATCTAAAGAGATGTATTTGTTTTTATCTTTACAACCAAGTAATGACTGATGTGGAATGCCTTTTAACAAGTCTCATCTGTTAGAGGCACGAGCGCGGGAATTTCCAGGTGCAGAGATTAATGGCTATGATTCCAGTTTCCGTCGCTCCAAGGCCTGATGGCCCCTTCCCCCGCCCTCGTAGTTCTGCTGTCTGCTCGAATGGCCTTCGATGCAAGCACAATGATGTCGCCTGGTGGTTTCCAGATGTTTCTTTCTTGTTTGCCGACGCTCTTGGCCCGGAGGCTCACGCAGGCTCGAAGGGGCTCATGGAGATAGCCACCACTGAATATAGCTGGAAGCCATTGATGGACTCAGCTTCGTGGGGATTGAAGAAAGAAGAAGCAGGCGGTTCTATGGGAAGGGTCATCCCGTGCAGAAGGGCAGGCTTGATCATACGAAACTGTTCAGATTCGAATGTTGGCGTCCCTATTGCAGCGGCCAGCAGTGTCCAAAGGGAAAGGAGTTGGAGAGTGGGGGATTTAAGGAGCTTGGACATCCAGTACCAGCTCCGGCTACCTCTTCTTTTCGGAACCAAGAAGGATGCGGGGCAAATGTTTGACAAAATGCCCCTTCGAGATTTGCTCCCAAACAGGGGCCTGATCTCTTTCTCAGCTCAAAAGGAATGTGCTGAAAAGGTTTTAAGTCTCCGGCATAACTCTCAAGACTCAGTGGAGGAATGGCCTAAGCATGGCCTTGCAGATCTCACAACCGTGAGTCTCAAGAGTGCTTCATTCCCAGATAGATGCGCGCACACCAGTCCTCTCTGCCATCAGGGTTACAGCGGCAAGCAGGTGCCGGATCTCAGAACCCAGTGCACCGAATGTAGGATTAGCGAAGGACCAGATCACTTGAACTCGCCAGATTTGTTTGCAGAGGAAAAATCCCCTCCCTATGCGCGACAAGTGTTTGACGAAATACCCCTGGAAACTACCGCACTCTTCCACATGCAGCAGCAGTATTGCCAGGATCTGGAGCTGGCTCTACAGTCCCGCAATCTCACTGTTTCAACCTCGACTCCTCATTCAGGCAGCCGAGATCCTATTCATCTCCAGCAAGTGAATTTTCAGATTCAAATAATTCTTTTGACAGGAAAAACCCTGCTCCTTGGGGTCCAGCCGTCTTTCACAGTGCGCCACCTCTTAAAGATACTTGAACAGAGGCTGGGGATCCCTTCCTCCCTTCTGCGGCTCCTCTTTGCAGGTAAGCAGCTTGATAACAATCTGCCTCTTTCCTTTTATAATATTGAAAGAAATGCCACAGTGATCCTATCACTTCGACTAAGGGGAGGTGCAGTTGGGCAATCCTCTGCCTCCAAAGGTTTTTCCTACAAAGATGCAGTACATGCACAGCCTGCCAAGAAGTCTGCGCAATCTGCCGAGGCTCCCAAGCCTTTCTTGGTGGACAAAATGGAGGAAACCCCTGCCATTGAAATCTCTCATCCATCTCTGGATGATCAATACCAGACATTTGCAGAAACAGCCCTCATCTACAGATTTAATGGCCTATGGCCCCGCACGGCTGATCTATACCAGTGGATCCATTCCAATTGGACCAACAACTGCAAAGTCTTCCTCTGCTCGAAAGGCTTCTTTATTGTAGCCTTTGCCTTCAACGAAGATTACCAGAAAGCCTTAATGGGAGGCCCCTGGTTCTGGGGATCAGCCGGACTCTTCCTCTCCCCCTGGTTCCCAGACTTTGACCCCTCCACTGCGATCATCACCAAGCTTCCTATCTGGGTCAGGCTTCCAAATCTCCCAGCGCATCTATGGCATTTTGCTGTCTTTCAAGGAATCAGGGACACCCTAGGCCACTTCCTGGCTACAGATACCTCAAGGGCGGAGAAAGGATTATATACCCTTGGCAGAATTTGTGCAGAAATAGACATTAGTAAAGGGTTGCCAGATCAGATCATCCTCAAAGTCGGGGACTTCCATTGGACGCAAACTTTGGACTATGAGAACACAGCCTTCAGGTATCGCCATTGCCATCAGACGAGGCATCTCCAGAACTCATGTGCATCGTTCTTTGACAAAAAGAAGAATACCACTCGCAAATCCAAATCCAAGAGTTGGAAACCTTGTGATATACCCCCTATGGATGACATAGAGTCCTCTAGCTCTGATGAGGAGGACATTGAAGTGGAAGAGGAGAATTTGGAGCAACCGAAGGACGCGCCCTCTACCCGCGCCGAGGATCATTCTGAGCCTCTGTTCTCGCAGAAACGTTCACATGAGTCTTCGCCTTCTGATTCAGACAAGGAGTCTCCTCCCTTAGCACAGAACAATCTGCAAGTAGTTTTGGTCCAGCCAGATCAAAATGGTTGGGTCAAAGTCAGTAAAAAGAAAGGTAAAAAATGTAGATTGGAAGATTCTGCCCATGATGGGTAGACTCCCTAGACCAGCTCGTTCCTTATGTCCTCTCTGTCATCTTTTGCTTATGCCGTGGTTGCTCTTTGGGACCGAGGTTGATATCATATCATTTCCGGCTCCCTTGCTCTTTAGCTTCGCTTCTCTAAAAGCTCTGATTGTACCATATTTCTTTTCTTAATAGAATTAGTCTTTATTCAGAAAAAAAAAAAAAGTAATGACTGATGTGAGTAAAATGACTAACTCTGGGAAGAAGATAATCAGAATAAAGATAGTTAGAACAAGATGTTGTTATTAATAAATAGCACTATTTACCTTATATTTCTACAATGAAGTTTCATTTTCAAAACCATTTCTATTTTTGAAGTTTTAGAAAATTCAAAAAACCATCAAAAATAACTGGTTCTTTCAAGTGAATCGCCAATTGTTGTGACCATCAACAACCCCCCCCCCCCCCCTTTTATTAATGTTAGTAATAACATTAATAAATGGGGACCCTTCCAAAAAATCAAATCTTAGCATTTAATGTTGCCTTTTTGTTTTTTAGAATAAAACAAGATGTCAAAGTGGAACTTGCTAAAACATGGAAATTTACCTTTTCATACTCCAAGCGCATAAAACTTCACAAACTACGAGTTTCCTTATAAAAAGCGCTACATGACCATAAGACCTAAGGAAAAACTTTATAATGGAAATTCTTGAATATATAAGCAAACCATGAAAAACCCGCTTTAGAAAAGATTATTCTCGCATCGCAAAAGGTTACAGCGGATATCCCTTATAAAAGTTACTCCTTGAAAATGTGATCCGCGAGAATGTGAGATCATGAAGCTTACAACCTCATCGCATCGCAAATTCCAATACCACGGCGCTACTTTATGTAACATAACCAAATATCGCGAAATGCGATAGCGTCTCGCAAATCGCATATCACAGTGGCTCAACGTAATGATGGTTTTTAACGAAAGCAGGTTTTGCAATATAGCGATCTGCGATATTGCGAAGCAAATTGCAAAAATCGCTTTTATCGCAATTCGAAGGGCTCAAAATTCTAGGACAGTACTTTCCGGTGTTCGATGCAAAGTTATGAACATTAAAGTTTAGCATAACGGTCCATTAGTGGTCATTTATTAAAAACGATTCGGATCAGTGTAAAGGACCATTTGACGCAAGTTTCTATCTTTTGATATAATTTAGAATTAAAGATCTCCTGTCAGCTTATTTTCGTCTTTCTATTGATTATTCATGTATTCACTGTCATCTTATCATATTTTTTGCTCTCTGCTTGCAACTCTCAGGAAGAGCACACAGAGCGTAATACACGAAGAAATGGGGAAGAAAGGCAAGGCTCCTACGTTTGAGAAGACAGAAATGGCCCCATTATTCACAGACACTACCTGTAGTCGGGACGCAGGGATATCTACGTGGGAAGCTATGTATCAGTTGTTGGAGGACGAAAAGCCAAGAATTATGGAAGTTACAGTTACAGCGGATGGACGCGGCTCCTCTGAAGCATCTCTAACTAAACTTGCATGCTCATTTCTACATCGCATTGCTGCAAGGCCGAAGATACTCCCCTACACTGACATGGTGAAATGGATTATAGATGATGCAGACATATCCGACAGAGAGTTCAAAATGGCCAGCCAGGAAGTCATGGGGTCATTTAATCCAAGCAATTTGAGGCGTATGTACCACTTACCAGAACCCCAGGCCAGCTACAACAAGCAATTCATCGAGAAGTTTGCCAAGGAGAATGAAGACTTGGCAGAATGCATAAAGCACTGGTCAAACAATGAGGAAAGACTAAAAAAGGATAAAAACGGTATGTACGCCACCGGCTCTCTTTTTTCTCCTTATTGTTTTGCTGCTGCAATGTTATGTAGATTGTTTGGGAAACCAGACATCAACAAGTTTTCATCAGAATGGTTACCTCTAGTGGATGCAGCTACAAATGCCACAATAATGAATTGGGCCCAAATCCTGTCAGACAATTTAGCCATTGCAATTTTAGGATACATAACTAAAAGAAGCTTTGCTTCGAGGGTTTACCCTCCATTCTTTTTGAGCGCCTATGTTATGGACGCTATTTGTTTTGTTTCCGATTTTCCTATTATGGGTTGGAGGTGGACGGTACAAAATCCACTTCCCATTCAGGTTTATCACAAAGTATTGTGGGAATCCAATTTCATCCCACATTTCTTCAAAATTTGTCACAGAGTTATGCTCCCGATTTTTAAAATTCTCTACAACCGAGATGCCCCAAGGTTTTCCCCAAAATTTGAAGTGGATATTCTCTCAGTGGCAATGTGGTTTGGGGAAGAATTGTTCACGTATATCAGAGTGTTTGGCAGCATTGTTTCACCCCATGTGCTACGTTTTTATGTCCCCGACAAACTGATGGCTAGGGAGATAGCCTATCAGACCTGCGGCGTGGGGGGAATGAGCAAGGTTTTGAAAGATTCCAAGAAGGCCATTTGGCCCCAATTTCCTGTAGTATGTGGAGCATTTGCATTGCATGACTTAGGTCATGCTTTCAAAGAAGTGGATAATGTATTATGTTTACAACTACCAAAGTTCCCGGGGAGGCAATATGATCCCTTTGGGGTTGTAAGTAATTTTACTACAATGGTTAAAATAAAAGTATTTTCTCATGAAGAAGATCCCTTTGACGATGTTTTTCTGCAGAAAAACACCTTCAGAGAGGTCCAGCATATAGCACGAATTGTTTTTGACCAAGAAAATCTCCAAAAGTTTGACAATTACAGAAAGCAGAGGTTGTCAAAGGTCCCATTGGACCAATTGCTCATCGAACCAATAAGGGAGCCTACTCCTAGTGTTAGCATAAGTGAAGGTTCAAAAGAGAAGTCCAAAACAAGTTCTGAAAAAGAATCAGCTGAAAAGTCCGGTGATCAGTCCAAGAGTGAACACAGCAGAAGCGAAGAGTCAATAAAAGACACAACTCAATCTACAGAAAAGCCTGATCAGCAGGCTTTGTCCCCAAAACAAGCTGAAGTTCCCACTCCTCTTACAAAGCCAACAAAGCCACTTGTAATTGATCTAGAAGGGGAATGGGAAAATTTTAATAAGATTCTGAGCACAGAGGAACAAACTCCAGAGCCTCCAACAAATCCAAAAGAGACGACTACAGAGATGGTAATAGAAAGGGTTGTCAATACTCAGGAAACGGAGCACATTCTTGTTGCCCCCTCGTCCGAGATTGTACTAAGGATAGAGGAAATTCCTCCTCTAGATGTGTTTTATAGCCCTCAACATAAAGTTGTCGTCAGAAGGCAAAGAAAGAAACGAAAATTGGATGTTGTGCTCGCTCCCAAGGATGAACCTCTGGATGTTCTTTGGAAAGACCCCACTACAGACCCATCGGAAAATCTAACTAAGCTCTCACAGATCGCAGGAGCATACGCTTCAACAACTATTGATAAAGTAGCAGAAGTTCAATTGTTACTTAAAGAGAAAGAGGATAGGATTTTGTTTTTGGAACAACAGTTACAACAAGTCAGCATCAATCAAGAAGTAGAAACACAATTGGCAAAACTCCAGCAAGACTTCCAGCAAATGCAATTGGCACATCAAAGCAGTTTGGTCAGTAAAGAAAAGCAGTTATAGGATATGATAGAACTGCATAAAGACGATCCCAAAATTGGGGAGTTCATCACAGAAGCACTTGCTCTTAATTCTCAGCTTTTGCAACAAAAAGAATTACTATGCCAGAAGATTTCGCAATGGAATTCCCATTGCAAAATGAGCGATAATATTACTAATCAAGTCATAGAATTGCGACTTGAATACGATTCAATTTTTAAGAAGGTCTCAGACTTCTTGAACTGGCAGAGATCCAAAGAAGGGAAAAGAGCAGACATGCCCAGAATTGACGAATCACACAAAGAGATTTTATTCGCGAAATGGGATTCTCGGTTAAAAGAAGCAGAACAGGCAATGGAAGAGGCAGCGGCAGCAGCGAACAGTGTCATTGAATGCATAAATGAAAATCTGCACAAGGCCAATTTGGTAGCAGAGACCACTCCGGGCTTCCTTCCAAAGGCACAACAGCTTCAAACAGTGTGGAAACAAATAGCAGAGGAAAGGGCAGAGGCGATTAAATAGGTAAACAAGTTAAACTAGGAGACATACTGGTAGTACCTGGTAAAACCACATAGCCAATGGATGACCCTGAAGTGCCTCATAACTTCTGTCGAGAAGATAGTGCCAGCTCTTGCCAATGCCGTATTTGCAGGGCAGTTAAAAGCTGAAGTCGGCCAACCGACGCTCTTGAAACCAATGCTGGAGATTTGCGATCTAAAAGATCAGATGCAGGATTTATCATAGATACAGTTTATTTTTGTTTTAGTTTATTTTTGCTTAAAATGAGGCAGGTCGTTTAAACCTCCTCATCTATTTTTGTAATATTTATTTTTAGATTTCATAGAGTAGTATTTAAACCCCTCTCATGCATTTAGAGAGGGGTCCAGAGTTTTATCAAAAACAATTCTTCAGAATGTGCATTTTGCCCCCCACTGAGGAGGTTTTGATAAAATGAATGGAATGAGATTTATTTTCTATATGAGTTTGATATCTGCTACTGAAATGCACTTTTGTACTCTTAGTGGATGTTAAGTGATTTGAAGATAGATCTATATTGTTGCAGCTCATGAGTAGAACATATTACAAATGGTATTTTTATCTCCTAATACTTTTTACTTATGTGTCAAGCGATAAATCATTTTCAGTTATTTATATATGAAAGTTTGAAATGTTTAGTTATCATTATTGCACTTCTGTATGGTGATGACTTACTCTTTATGTTGAATATGTGAATGACTCTTATGTGATATATTTCTCATAATTGTTTTGGCTAACTTTTTATACGAAACAATCATTTTTAAAAGGATTCTATTCTCATTGTGATTGAATGATTTTCATTATCAATTGCTTTTAGAAATTATTTTAGATCGCATAAGTAAACATTACTCCTGGGATAGTTTAGAGTTAGATGTTTTCTTTGATTACGATAGATTGCATATGATAGTTAAAAGATAGATTAGATTAAGAACAGGTATTCACTCCATAAAACCCCAAAAAGAAAAGCATCATCCTATTAGCACACACATCATAAATAGATTGGGAAACTGGTCCCATCATCCCCAGTCGGAGCCACTATTCCAAACGGAAAAGGAGCTGCATTAAGCTCCGGACTGCGTGGTTATCCCCCTTGTTGGAGACCCGATTTTTCAAGTCTTCAACACGAAGAAAGAGAAGGATGACATAACTATTGGTTCAAAACTATGTCTCATTGAAAAGAAAGTGATGTAGAAGATGGTCGATGCCCTACGAAGAAGTTATGATGAAGAAGATGAAGTTCATGACAAACACGGAAAGAGGAACCCTACAAGCACTTAATAGTACCATGATCTCCACCAAAGAGAAGAGAGTTGTTATTGGAAACAAGTCCCTAGTTGAGGGGGAGCTTGGGAAAGTCCCTTGTTAAAAGGGAGATTTAGTATATTCCTTTTATAGGAATGAGTATATATTCCCTAGTTAAGAGGGAGATCTAGACACATCATTCTTGTCTTCATAATATGAAGAAAGAATGGACAATTGGGTAAGCATTTGAATTCTGATACTCTTTGAGGATGTGGTAGGGCATCTAATAGGAAAGAGTAGTCGAAGAGGAAATTCCTCGAGGGAGTGTTATCCCAAGACAGTTACTGAGGTAAGAATTTTTTTGGGAGCAGCCCAATATTGGAGAAAATTCATTGCTAACTTTTCTTCTATAGTAGCTCCTTTGCATGCATTGACTAGAGTGAAAAAAAAAATCAGTGGGGAGGCAAACAACAAAAGGCCTTTGATGCATTGAAGGAAAAGATCATTTCAGCCCTAATACTTGCACTTCCAGACTTGAGACAGTCATTTGAGATCCAAACTAATGCCATTGACTACGCCATGGATGCATTCCTCATGCAACATGGTAAGCCTATCTGTTTTCATTCGGAAACTTTCAATGGTGCAGTGATTAATTATCCTATATATGACAAGGAATTGTATGCATTGGTGCAAAGTGTGAAAAAGTGGAAACACTATTTGATGGATAAGGAAACAATCATTCACACTAATCATCAGCCATTGCAATACTTGCAATCTCAATCTAAGTTGCAGCAATCAAGGCACTTCCGATGGATGGGTTTTCTTCAACAATTCCACTTGGTGATAAGGTATAAGAAAGGTATCTACAATAAAGTTTCTTATATGCTTTCTAGGCCTATTATTAGTGCAGCTACTTTACTCAAACATAATTCTATTTTGCATGAAATTTATATTGAACAGTATGCATTAGACAATGACTTTCAGGATGTTTATGCAAACTTGAGTCAAGGTAACCAAGAAGAGGAATTGGATTATCATTTGCATGATAACTTGTTGTACCATCTTGGTAAGATTTGTATTGCACGGGGAGAAAGAGTCAACATCATAAGAGAGGCACATACTTCTCTTATTGATGGTCATTTCAGTGTAAGTAATATGGTGGCACATCCACAGAGATATTTTTATTGGCCTTGTATGCTTGAAAGTGTGTCACGTTTTATTAGAGGGTGTTCATTATGTGCAGTTAGTAAGCCTAGCTATAGAAAGTTAGGATTGTACACACCACTCTGGATACCTTCACGACCATGGGAGAGTGTTTCTATGGATTTTGTAGGAGGTCTTCCATTGTCAGAAAGAGGTCATGATTATTTGTATGTATTTGTGGATAGGTTCAGCAAAATGTGTATTTTGATGCCATGTACAAAGCAAATTGCAACTGAACAATGTACTCAGTTATTCTTTCAGAATGTATGGGTGCATTTTGGATTGCCCACATCCATTGTTAGTGATCGAGATTCTCGCTTTGTTGGGAACTTTTGGTGAAGCTTGTGGGGATTCATGGACACCAAATTCAAAAAGAGTACATCATTTCATCCGCAAATAGATGGTCAAACAGAGGTGGTGAACAAGACCGTGATACATCTTCTTCATGGGTATTGCAGCAAGCATCCTAAGTTGTGGGATGAACATTTGCACTACATTCAGCATGCTTACAATCGGTCCAAGCACTCTTCAACTCAAACCTCAGCATTTGAATCATGTTTGGGATACTTGGCTAAGTCTCCTTTGGATTTCATTTTTGGAAAGGATGTTTCTATTGATGGTCATAGTGACATAGACAAAGCACGAAGGTTCATTGAATAAATCCAATTGGTACACCAAAGAGTTCAAGATCAACTGGAAAAGAGCCAAGGCAAGTACAAGTCAAGGCACGACAAGACTCAGGTAGATCACAAGTTCCAAGTCGGTGATGAATTTTAGCTTCAAATTAGCAAAGAGAGGATCCAAGGAGAAGGTAAAAAGATGAAACCAATTCGATATGGTCCATTCAGAATTCTAGAAAAGATTGGTGACAATGTCTTTAGTTTGGATTTGCCTTCATATATGCAAATTTATGTTGTTGTTAATGTGGAAAATTTAAGGTTGTATGAGCCTCCTTTGATTGAATATCATGGAGAGAATGTTCAAATTCCTTCCATTGAGGATTTTTCTCCTGAATACCTTGAAGAACTATAGTAAGACACCATTCTTGATAGAAGAACAAGGTCTTCAAAACGAGGGAGTGTGGACTACCTTCGAGTGGGGCTCAAAGGAACAAATCCTTCCAAGGCCAAATAGATCGAGATTGGAAAGGTGAGGTAACTGTACCCTTACCTACTGAACAACTTAAAGTGATCTTTTGGGGTCCAAAATCTTCCAATGGGGAGGAGTTATTAGGTGCTCAAAATTCAAAGTTGTCGGATCAGTGTGGAACCTAAACAACCACATAGTTCTCATCATCCTAAATCCAGTGTAACTCATTTCGCGCGAAACGGACTCTGTATGCTCCCATAAACATGTTCTGTTCGTTTTCCAAAATTGGAAAATTTGGAAAAATTGTGACAGCCCAGGCAGGAGTCTGTATTGCTGACGTGGCAGGCTGACTAGGCCTGCTGAATGGGCAAGGTTCATTGTGCTTCATTTGGCCAATCACAACTCATCACTTTCCAATATCTTATTGGTGCTGAGTTGGCGATTTTGACTGGTTGTTGGTATGTGGTGACGTTGACCAATCTGAGGCCACCACATGGCCCAACGAGAGGCTGCCACATGGCTCCTCGGTGGCCACATAAAAAGTTTGGGACAAGTTTGAATAGCCTTCATGGGAATCTAACCCGCGACCTCCTCCAAACAACATGCATACATTACCAACAAGCCACCTTGTCACTTGATAAAGGGAGGTGGAGTTATTATATATATTGTTTAGTGTGAATGATATGGCGGGTGGGGACCGCGGTTAACTCCCAACCTAGTCCATGGACCATGGTTAGGGGCTAACCATGGCCCAAATTAAATGTTAATGAAACCTCCACTTATGGCCACCATTATCTAACATAACTCTCGCCCCCGTGGCAGTAACCCCTACACCGAAACCCTCGGCCTTAACACTCCAACAGCTCGCCCATGTGATGACTACCGACCCTCACGCCAACAGTTACGCTAACCGCTGGCGCTAAACCCCTTCGATAGACTACCAACCATCCACCCAAGTGTCCGGGTTTGCGGTTAGCCTAAATCGTCAAGTTGACCGCCAGTGGAGGGGGGTAGCGCCAGGCCTTATGGAGGCCCATGTGCCGAAGGGCATGAATTTCGAGGGCTTATTGGAAAAATTAACGATCCTAAAATTTCGCCCACCGAGAGGGAATTGAGCCAGGTTTAGAGGAGCAGTTCTGCGTTGCAGGCGCCAGTGCTTGGTTTGGGCCGAATTGTAGGGATGTTAACTGCATAATTAGGTAAAAGAGAGAAAAGCTGATAACTTCTTCATTTTTTGACCAATTTGGGAGCATGAAGAGGCTAGATAGACATTTTTGCGTCTTCTGAAGCTATTGGAATGGGTTTCAGAGCCATTTGAGCACTGTAAATGTATGTATTCACACTTTTGAGCATAATTGAAGAAGGCCAAGCCATTGGAAGTTGGACCAAGTAGACGTAGCCCAGGAGGGGTGAACTCCTTCATCATGTGTTGTTGTGTTACTGTTTATGGTTATGTTTATGTCTAATATATGTTTTTGTTCATTGTTTTACTTATGTTAATTTTCTCATGAAATTTACATAAAAACACATAAAAACTGATGGTTAACTTGCAATTTACCTTAGAATCCTCAAGCACTTGTTTATATTATGAAATGGAATTTAGCACAGCAAACACCAACTTTCCCATTCAGATCATTGTCTCCCTTATTTTTCCTTCTAGCAGAGAAAGGTCTCGATAGACTCCTCATCGTGGTAAAAAGAAGGGGTGAACTGGAAGGTGTGTCAGTGGCTGAAGATATGAAAATTACCCATTTACTTTTTGTTGATGGAATCTTACTGTTTAGTGATGGTTTTAAAAGGGACTCAGTTGCTATTAAAGAAGCTCTATTTCTATTTCATAAATCTACTTGGATGCAAATAAATGTCTAGAAATCTTCTCTCACCCATTTGGCCCTCTCCCCTTGAGAGGTTAGAAGTATACAAACCCTCTTTCCTTTTCATATTAATACCTTTGAATAAGGTCTTAAGTATCTAGGCTTCCATCTTAAACGTAACGACTACAGGAAGGTTGATTTGTTTTGGCTGCTAGAAGTTTTTGGGGGTCGAAGTTGTTGGAAGTTTTTGGGTCGAAGTTGCTAGGTCGCAATTGTTGGGTCGAAATTCTTGTAAGTTGTTAGGTCAAAGTAGCTAGAAATAAAATTTTATCAAGAAAGAGAAGTTTGAATTGGCCTTGGAGGGGTATTTGACAAGGGTCTTAGATCTTGTAATTCGTCATCTGAACATTCTATAAGAAGATAATAATTCTTGTGGGTTTTCCTCTCAAGAGGAGCGATTTTGGCCCTAAATTGCAGCCTACATCTTGTGTCCTCTTGTCTATTTGATGTTCATATTTTGGTAGTTGTTTGATGATAAGAACATAATAATAATCAAAAAAGAAGGTAATCAAGTTAATTTACAATACATCAAGCAATTATCAAAGTAAGAGAAATCACCTAATCTAGTTGCCCCTAGATTTCTTAACATGATATTAGAGATAAGGTGAAAAAATAAGAAGAGGCAGGTTGAAGATCACTCGAAGAAATATACATAAGGGTCAAGCACAAGGAGATCATCAAGAAGGACTAATCCAAACATCATCTTGAAGGAAGGAACTAAGGAGCATCAAAGAGGACTACCCATCTTATTACAAGGATCACATCATCCAAAAGGATCAACACTTTGTAGAAGAATAAAACCTCAAAGGCCCTACCTCATTCAAAGAAGGACTCTACACTTGAAACATTCTTGGGAACCTCACATCATCCAAAAGAGGTAAAAATAAGTATTGCCATCATCAAAGGAATCAAGGACATATCCCTCACTTTGAAGAAAGGAATCTCCAATTATCAATATCATCAAGAAGGCATCAAGTTGAATATATTATCTTCAAAGGAGCATCTTCACTTGACAAGTGAGGCTCTTTATATTTATGTCTGAATTTACGATCAACATGACTTCATTCTGCAAAGAGAGAAACAAACTGGTTAGGTCATCAAATTTCCTTGCATGGAGAAATAGGATAGATTTTATCCTCATAGAGAATATAGTTATTGCATATGTTAAGGGTTCAATCTCCAAACCATCTCAAGAGAAATCTCAAGCACTATAAAAGTACATGAAAGGGCAAGTAAGTGCTCAAAGAATCCTCATATAATCAATCAAGGATTCACTCATCCCTTATGTAGAAAAGATGGATACATCAAAACAAATCCATGAAAAGTTGGTAGATTTGTTTTATGTAAGAACTGCAGGAGAAGTTATATCATTGAGAATTGAATTGTACAATATGAAGGTATCAAAGGAAGAAGGCGTAGCCTCATACCTTATAAGGGTATCACAAATAAGAGATCAACTATAAGAACTAGGAGAAATAATGTCTGATAAATAACTGACCACCGTTGTGCTCAATTCACTACCTAATGAATAGGGTAACCTTGAGTATCTATGGAAAGAACGAAACCACTCCATTTAGTGAACTTTGGTCACTATGCACGATTGAATAAACTAGGTTGAAGGCAAAGAGCAATGTTGAATCAAGTTAACAAGTTCAAGCATATGTTTCCATGGCTAGGAAGAAAGGGAAGTTTGGAAAGTTTGATCCTCATAAAAGAAAGAAGATCGACATGTCAAAGATCCAATGCTATGAGTGTAATGAGTATGGGCATTTTAAAAGGAATTATCCTAAACTCAAGGAGGACAACAAGAAGAGAAAAGAAAGAAATAAAGCCTATGTTACCGAAGAAGTGGACAAATCAGAAAAAGAAGAAATCAAAGAAGGAGTAAGTGAAAGATATCTACTATGACTGAGATAACTTGCTTCACTTAGTTTATTTCATTTGTAGAATATGATAGAAAGCATCACAATTATGATAGGATGCATTATATCCAGATAGAGATGACATCATCATAGAAGCATGGAAGGATAGCTGAAGTAGAAATTCTACATGGTTATAGCAGTCATAATTATAGAAATGGCATCTCCATTCAAAGCAATAAGGACAACCGAAGTGGCAGTATATATGGTTGGAGGAAAGTCAAAAAAAAAAAAAAAAACATCATACATCATCATCATTAGGAAGGAGAATTTGCAGAAAGAGGATCATCAAGATCCTCCATTGGAATCTTCATTAGAAGGTTCACCTCTACTAAGAAGAAGCAAGTATCTCGCATGTAACAACCTCGGTAAAAATTCCAAGTAATAAAATTTAATAAAGGAAAAATAATAACCATGGTTATTGAGACACTTATTCCAAGCTTAATGTTGGGAAAAACATCCTAGTGTGGGTATTCATTTGGTTTATTATGGCTAAGGAAAATTGCACAATGGCAAAGCCTTTAGAAAGGCATGAGGAATTTATTGGCAATTTATCTATGAAAATAATGGAAATTAGGAGAAAAGGAAGGTGAAAGGTCACAAGTTGCATGTGAGGAGGAAAATGAAGGAAAATAATGGAAAATTAAAGAAAATAGAGGCCTCATTAATAAAAAGGCTTATGAGGATCAGTGGGTACCTTGTTTGTCAGTTCATTTTTGGAGCTCCCTCTCTCACACTCTTGGGCACTTAGAATTTTCTTGGATCACTTCATAATTGAATCAAGAAGGGCAAAGAAATCAAAGGAAAGAAAGGAAGAGCATGATCAAGTAGCTACAGCGGGATTATTTGCATGTAGTGATGTGCATGTGTGATTTCCTTGCTAGTTTTGGCATGCATGGTTATGAATGTGTGTTCTTAATTCTCTTGTTGTCATTGGCATGGGTTTTTCCAGGTGTGACAATCTTCTTCAGCCTTGCCTTGTCATTTCTGTATAGCCATGGTGTGATGGGTTCTCATGTTTTGGTTGAGCTAGATTGTCAAATGGATTTGAAACTGAGTGAGGTGGATATCTGAAAGAAAGAACGTGTGGCCTAGTAACCCCTAAACCAGACTGTGGGTTGCGGTAAAGCTGGATTTTGTGTTGCCTCGGTGGGCCTAGGAATCCTTGACCAATGAATGGAGGGATATATGGTAAATCCTAGAGGTGGGTTCTCTCCATCAGGTCTATGAATCTCGGGATGGGATATACAGTAAAGCATGGAGAGTGGAATCTCGGTTAGGGCCTAGTGATCTGGTGTGGATTGTGGTAAATCCTAGGTACTGATGTCTCGATAATGGCCTAGTGATCCCTGAATCGGACTATGGATTGCGGTAAAGCCTAGAGACTAGGAGACAAGCAAATTCCTCATAGTGTAGGTGGAGAAATTTGGTATCATCCATGCTTGTGTTGGCCTAGTGATCTGGTGATAATTGTAGTAAAACATGGTTTTATTGATGAGGGTGAGGTGGTGTAGCCTCAGGAATCCCTGGTTGAGTTTTGGTTATGAGTCCCACATTCATACTTGGAATATGGCACGAGGGTGATTGGCTAAAAGAAATATTGGGTTCACCCAATCTATAGTTGGGTGGTTTGTTGAAGTCCCATACCTGGTTGGCTTTTGCATTCATTAATAAGAGTTCCTTTCCTTGGTATTTTATGAGCAAATGTATTGGTTCATATGTGGCATTTATGGTTGATGTATCCTTATTATTTATGTTTTTTATATGTTGGTTATGATTATGTTTTATGACAGTGATGATGTATGGATTTCATCATGTTTTGATTTGTAAATGAATGAACAATGAATATATGACCTAATAGATGATAATGCAGCTAACATGATAAGGCATCAATGCTTCTTGGAAATTCTCAGATAAGTATGGGACCCTTATGCTTAGATCTGTTGGTATGACCTGTAGATTGCATATTTGTGACATGTTTGACGAAATGTCTATCATCTCTAGTAGGGGTCCAATCAAGTATTTTCATTTGTATCATTGTTTCGATGTTACTTTTCATTCATGAAGGTTTCATGGAGTTCTGGGTAGTGGCCTGAGTCCTGGCCCTGAAAAATTGGCACAAATTCTAGGGTCTTGGGCTCAAAACTAGTTGAAAAAGACCCCAGTCACTTGCATGCCCATGCTATGAGAGTGACTGGAGGGCCCACATGCATTCCCATTTCATGGGAGCAACTAAGGCTCTAGGGCAGTGAAGTGTCAATTTGTCTCAAGGTTTAGGTTGGTTGGCTCCTGTAGGTTATGTGACATGTGCAGAAGGTCATTGGTTGTGTTGTTTCGGTTCCACTTCCTTAATTGCACATGGGGAGTTGAATCAGATTGTAGTAGCCTCTCGTCAGATGTTTACACCAATGTATCGGTTAACTTGGGTAAATGTGGGAGGAGGGTGTTACATTGTAGATAGTCCGCATTCCATCTTGTGTGGGATCCACTGGTAAGGTATGATGACCAAGATGTGTAGCATGTCAAGTTGGTTGAAGTAATTTCATCTTCAAGCAAGAAAAGGAAGCTGCTAGAAGGAAGTCCAGATGACCAAAAGAAGGAAAGGGTATGTATATATTTAATAGATAAATTCATGTCATCATATAGTTTCAGATAGCATGGTTTAATGCTCTATCACATGAGAATGATCAAATAAGAAGGATCTCTTCCATTAGAATGATGCACGAAGGCATGCAGAAAATGTGCCTTGAACTCTTCTACGTATTGATAAGATGAAATCAACATAATATGACCTCATATGGAATATGAGGTGGTTGAACATCATGGTTTCTATTTTGAAATAACCATGTAAAGAAGATCCTGAGGAAAGAAATATGTGAAGAAAGGAAGAAGATTTTGTGAAAGATGCAACTATAGTCACTTAAGATAAGATAAGTGATCAACATCTGATAACTAGAAGAATCAACTATGACATCTCCATGGAATAAGAAGGTATGAAGACCCTGATATGTATATTGCAAAAGAAGAATATTGGTAATGAATTTCTTGGAGATGGATTCATACATGAGCAGGATGTTGATGTTGCAATAATTTGATGTCATGAAGAAATTCCATCATAAAAAAGGTAACTTTGATTTTATGTTCATTTTTATTTTTAAAAACATCTGGTTGGGTTGAAACAGGGCTACTAAAAGAGGGTTGTAGAAGTCACCTACAACTAGTACTCATGAGATTGGATGGAAGATCCTGAAAGAAACATGACTTGGAAGAGGTAGTTGTATGAAGGATAGCCATATGTGGACTAGAAGATCACTTTTCGATGAAGAGAAGGATGACATGACTATTGGTTCAACACTATGTCTCGTTGAAAAGAAAGTGATGTAGAAGATGGTCGATGCCCTACGAAGAAGTTATGATGAAGAAGATGAAGTTCATGACAGATGCGGAAAGAGGATCCCTACAAGCACTTCATTGTACCATGATCTCCACCAAAGAGAAGAGAGTTGTTGTTGGAAACAAGTCCCTAGTTGAGGGGGAGCTTGGGAAAGTCCCTTGTTAAAAGGGAGATTTAGTATATTCCTTTTATAGGAATGAGTATATCTTCCCTAGTTAAGAGGGAGATATATACACATCATTCTTGTCTTCATAATATGAAGAAAGAATGGAGGATTGGGTAAGCATCTGAATTCTAATACTCTTTGAGGATGTGGTAGGGCAACTAATAGGAAAGAGTAGTCGAAGAGGAAATTCCTTGAGGATGTGTTATTCCAAGATAGGAATAGTCCAAAAAGGACATACCTTATGAACATTTAGGTGGGGTATGTGCCTTAAGAGACAATGATGATGGTATCTATCAGTCATTGTCTCGCCAGCATTGTGCTTTGATCTTGTAGAGAGATATAGTTGTTAGTCAAGGCTTTGCTATGTGAAAAGGTTGGTTGGTATGATGAGATGGAAAGAGATAAGCTGAAAAAATAACTTATAAGATGACTTGCCAATCTGACTCCTCTTATGAGAATTCTTCAATATGAGAATGTCCAAGTACCGTGTATGTATTATGAATACCTCCCTAGTTAAGAGGGAGTGTTGAAATGTGTAACTAGGTTCAGTGTTCATAATGTCTATTGGAATCATGATTTTATATATTTGATATCAAAGAGAAATGAAATTTATTATTTTCATTCTTGATGCATGGGTTTCATGCTCAAGATAAATGTATTTATAGTTCAAGCACCCATTGAGTGTTTCTCTCAATGGGTTAGTGAGTCAACAAGTCAAAAAAATCATTGTCATACATTTAAGACCCCTTTGGTCATGTTGTATCTTGTATAAAAAAAATTGTAAAGTGAAAAGTGTCATAAAGACCCTCCAATACCTTGTCAAACAAGTCAGCCTACAAGAAGGATCAAGTTGGCTTCATGGACAACAATTCGACCTCCTAAGAATCCTATATATAAGGGAATCTCAACTTCATTTGAAGATACATTCGACAAGCAAGAAAGCAAGATCGAACTCCTTAAGAAAGAAGTTGAAAAGGACAAAAATCAAAGAAAAGGATAAAGAGAAGCAAGATAGAAGTTTTGGACCTCTCTCTCTCTCGTGTTAGGGTTTCTAAAGTAGCTACTAAGCCGAAATGGCAAAAGTTGTTGAGGAAGTCGAAGTTACAGAAGAAATTGTTGGGGAAGTCGAAGTTGCAGAAGAAGTTGTTGGGGAAGTCAAAGTTTCTGCTAGGTCAAAATTGTTGGAAGGTCGAAGTTGTTGGAAGTTACCAAGGGTCGAAGTTATTTTAATTTGTTGGTTCGAAGTTGTTGGGTCAAAATTTCTGGAAGTTGCTAGGTCATAGTAGCTAGAAATAAAAGTTCATCAACAAGGAGAAGTTTGACTTGGTCTTGGAGGGGTCTTTGACAAGGGTCTTAGGTATTGGAATTCATCATCTGAACAATCTATAACAAGAGAAGAATTCTTTTAGGTTTTCCTCTCAAGAGGAGAGGTTTTGGCCCTAGCATGTAGCTTGCATTTAATGTCCTCTTGTCTATTTGATCTTCATAGTTTGGTAGCTATTTGATGATAAGAACATAATAATAATCAAGTGAAATAAGAAGGTAATCAAGTTAAGTTAAAATACATCACAAGCAGTTATCATAGTAAGAGAAATCACCTAATCTAGTTGCCACTAGATTTCTCAACAATTTATTACTAACAAATGATAGAAGGTCTGTGGAGCCTGTCTAGTGGAGCAAGAAGATTTGGAAGTTGAATTGCTTCACTAAAGCTCGAGTTTTTCTATGGTGTTTGTTGGAAAACAAAATCCTATCTAGGATAATTTGCAAAATCAAAGGAAGGAAGGGCCCAGGTAGTGTGTCCTATACAGAATTTATGAGGAATCTAAGAGTCAAATATGTTCATGATCTGTCCTTTTACTTGGAGCATATCGGTAGTTTGTAGGAGCAATATTGGTTTTGGTTTGGAATGTCATGGGTTGTCCTTTGATGATTCCTAGAAACCTTGGTGGGACCGATCAAATGTTAAGTAGTACAGGAACATTCCCACACTCATAGGTTGGAGAGTTTGGATGACTAGAAACAAGTCTATTTTTTAGGATCGACCCTCCTCTCGTGACAGAGTGGTTTCCCAAGTTCTTGCACTCTAATCCCTTATCCCTTCATCAAATCATGTTCATGCTCTATGAATCATATCAACCGAAGATATAAAACCCTCTTACCCATGGGCTTATTTTGACGGGGCCTCTCTTGCAAATGGTGTTTGTGGGGGAGGGGTAGTTCTATATTTACAGAAGCATCATTTCTTCAAGCTACAAATAATTTTCGGCATGAGCTCAAACAAATTTGCAGAATTGCTAATGCTAAAATTCTTATTATGTTTCGCCATTGAAAAAGAATGTCACTCTCTAAAGATATTTGGAGACTCCATGAATTTTTTTAATTGGTTCAATCAGACTCAGATGTCACAGATACACCCTGCTTCCTACTCTTGAGGAGATTTTCCTTTTAAAACATTATTTTGATCAGATTTCTTGCTGCCACATTTACAAAGAACATAACTCAACAGTTGATGCCTTATCTAAATCAAGCGTTGAATAGACTCATGGAACTTGGAAAATCATTAAACAATTAAAAGATAATGCACAAGAGTATTATCACAAACCATTCATAGATGGCCTCCAGAATTCTCAATAACAGACTAATAGAGGCTTCTCTGCTATATATTTTTTTATAGATGTTTTCGATGATCTCGGCATCTTGATACTCGAATTGGTTTTTTCTACTATAGTAGCTTAGGGTATAATTTTGTGACCAATTTTTGTGATAATGGGGATTTTCACAAGCTCGTTTTCTCTAGCTTTTTCGATATCCTCAAAGAGTCAAACAAAATGCATAATGATGCATGAGAAAAATGTAATTTTTCATAAAGTTAATAAGTTACAGTGTTTTCTACATAACAATATATATATATGGGAAAATAAGTGAAGAGGAAATTAAAATTAAAATAAAAACTTGAGATAATGTGATCTATATATATATATATATATGGGAAAATAAGTGAAGAGGAAATTTAAATTAAAATAAAAACTTGAGATAATGTGATCTCATTATGTAGCTAATTACTAGACCCTAGCTTATCTAAATAATATCTAAATGACAGGGACATGTTCAATAAATTGAATACTTGATGAAATAAAAAAAAGGAGTAATGAATAGCCCCAAGGGATAGCTTAGTTGGTCGAGTTCCTGTTGCTAAGTACCTCGTCTATCGGGAGGTCACGGGGTCAAATCTCCTCAACGCACTTGGGGTTGGGCCTTGCTAGTTTGGTCAGCAGGTAGATCCCTTCAGGTTGATCTACCTGGATTTTCCTGTGGATGTGACAAAAAAAGGAGTAATGAAATGAAGCGAAGGAATGAAAACTTTATGATTAAAGCTCTCTCCTAAAGGTTATTAAAAAATAATCTCTAGCTCTAAAAAGAATGACATGGAAACAATGGAAAAACATGTGCATTTATTAATCTTGAGGGCCATGCCATGAGGAATTCCCATTTCTTTCCCATCCATAAACATTTACCATATAGTGTGTATTTATATAGCCCATTAGGAAACACTTCTTAAGAGTTGGTTACATGTATAAGAGTATACCATTGTCCTTCATAGTATACGTAGGCAAATAATTAAATTTACCCCTTATTATGGTGTGTGGAAGGTTTATTAGCTTTGCATCACCTAACAAGTTATGAAGAGGTTTGCATCCATGATTCCAAATGAAGAAAAATTGTTCAATCACACAAACATTGCCACATCAATATCCACTTATCTTGGATATCTCAGCTCAACTTACTAGCATCCATGAAGATTGTTGAAGATGTCACATAGTTCTTGATATTGGTCTCGTTATCTATTTGTCCACATGGCTAATTGAATCCCTAATTTGAGGAAGGACACACTTTTAAAGCCCCGTTCATTTGTAATGTAACCCATGTTTTATAGGACCTTTTGAATATTGTGTTGTAAAATCCCCTTGTTGATGTAACACCCTCCCAACCATCCTACTAAGGTGATGCTACTCTCACAATTACTAACACCATCATAACATAACCAAATAAATATGTATAACATGACCAAAACAGATAATAATGTGCATAAAAAGGCATAGCCTACATAAACAACAAAGTATACTCAATACTTATATCCTAAAACCATCGATTGTCTACAAAGTCAAACATACCACCCATCCATAGACCATGTCGCTCCAACTCTCTCAGTAGTGGGTCAACCCCAAGTTGGGGCTATGACTCCAAAATTCCAACAACTACCTAATCCAGGTACATGTTCAATGTCGAATATCAATAGGGAAAAGGTACCAAACCCCAACAGCCTCCAACCAACAAGCTCACATCCCCCACCAGCCCACACAACCTAAGGTAGTGCACCCCCTTCTATGAACATGTATTTCATCGAGCTATCCCACTACCCTCCAGGGTTTCCACCTCGAGTCTATCAGGGATGACTTAAAACCCTATGGCTTCCAGGAGTTCTTGTTACCCTCATGGGTATCTAAGTTCCCTTTAGACCCATATAGGGACATATGTCCCTACACTTCTCCCTCCATGCTCCAACCTTCCTCGAGGTAACCTACGGAGAATTTCACTTGTACCCAAACCAAACTAGGGTCCTCGGGGTACAATAGACATGGATCCTCTAGTTATCCCCAAAAACAAGTTTGCGACCATCCCTTTACCTTTTATTTATAGTTTAACATTATAATATTTTTATATTAATCATAAAAGTAACTTTAGGAATATTATAACCATAATAATTATTTGAATTAGTAACCATGTATGGCCTTTGCCGCTTCACCCTTATTTGTTTCTAGAGTCCTAGCCCCCTATACTCTTTTTGTCCCCTGGTTTGTAGCCTTGATGTCATTTTTTAGTACATTTGTAGTTTACACGTTGCATTTGTCAATCTCGTTGGCCTTTTAAAACACAGGCTCTTAGGCCCAATGACACGGGAACCCTAGCATTAAAGCACATTAGTACACTAGCCCCCCAACCTAACACATGTATACACACAGATACATGCAAGCCTCAATAGAACCTAACTCACTGGCCTAATTAACATATAGCATCTCACTAACCTATGTATCATATGTACATTTACAACACCATTTGGGGGGTCAAGCTAGGGTTATTGCATTCCCCTACCCCTTCTTTATACATTGTCCTTGGTGTATCTAGATGATTGCTCTATTATGGAGCATCACAATATTCCTGTCCATTGTGTGCACCAATGAAACTTGGAAATCTTTTGTATTCTCCACCTTTAAGTCATCATACCTATAAAACAAGGGAGTAAAGGAATTAATACATGCAACCATGGAACTTTAGTACAATCTCATAAATAATCAAAATTGATATTAAAAGTTTTAGAACTTGTTCTCTATTGTCAAGTATATTGCCAAGAATCCAAGCTACCCTTGGAGATGAATGATCCAAGTTATTCTCATACTCACTCTAGCTGGATAAATTACAGGTTACTAAAAAAAAAAAATTGTACTCATACTCAAACTGAACCATAAATTTTCCACAAACATGTACAATTGTCCCATCATAGCAGATCATCATATCATGTAGAAAGGCTATTAGATTTGTAAAAGTGTTCCTAGCTTTTCCATTCCCGTCTTTTGACAAAAGGGTCCCTTTGAAACCAAATGTGAAGGATGTTTAATTTCACAAAATAATTGTGGCCTAAAATAAGGACAAGAGTGATCTGATGATGAAGATCTTAGACAATTATTAAGGTATTACAGACTCATGTGCATGGATTTGCCTATGTTACTTTGTGCAATGGATCGATAAGATTGTGAAATACATAGACAATGAAGCAGTTAAAGAACATAATAGACAAACACACATAAACACAGCAAGTTTAATAAGGAGTTCACCCAACACTCCTGGGCTACGTCTCCTGGTCCAGCCTTCAGTGGTGACCTCTCTATTATGTCTTTAGAAGCAGAGTTTTTACAAAAGTGAGCTCAATTTGAGTCTCACACAACAGATACAAAACAACAAGGCTTTACTTGGATCCCCCAAGTCTTTCTGAGTACACAGACTCTCCTCACTGACTCTCTGTCTCTGTTTGCTCTCTGTCTCAGCACTGCTTGTCTCTGTCTTCTGTCTTCTGTGGCTTTAAAGCCAATTGGCATTATCTGTTCATTTCCTCTTCTCGATCTCTCTTGCTCCTGACCTCTGTTCACTCGAATCCCCTTCTGAGCATTAGCAATCATTGCATAACGTCTTCAGGGAAGGTGGCCACCTATTCTGCAACAGAAGGGACCATTGGGCCTTTGAAATCCCCAAAAACAGCGTTTTTTGTTTACACAGAGAAACACTGTGAAAATCCACCAAACTGTCGCTTATCGGATTTGAATTATTATAGATTCCGCCTTATAACTCCTATCGGGTCCGCCTTTATATCGCTTATCGCATCTCCACCGTTAATCTAAGAGATCTTGATCCAACAGCTGAGGTTCATTCCGAGCAGCTCAATCGTACGGGGGTTAACCGCCCAAAAAGGGTGGTTTTCTCTCTCCAAGGCCTGGACACGTGGCAGCCAGTGTATGGGCTTGGGCGGAGCCTGGCCAAAACCACTTACCGCCTACGGCCCGCCCGAAATCCCGCTTGTTTCGTGATTTCCCTTTGTATTTTAAAAATACATGAAAACATTGAAAAACCTCGTAAAATGGCTTTAGAAGGACTTGAAATATTATATATTTTCATTCATAAACCCTTTCGGGTCCGGTTTCATCGCATCGGCACATTTCCTTCATATTTCGTTTATTTAACAAAAAATGCAAATACAAAGGAAAATGCCATTTTCCGGATCTCAAAATATATGAAATGTCACCTATTTCTCCATCGAGTCTGGCTATCGTGAGTTAGGTTTATATTGGTCCGCTCCATTGTAATTCTTCGATGCGATGTTGCGATGCGATTGATCGCAATCACATATCCGAGTCATTTGTAAGCACTCCTCTGTGGTTTGTCGACGCGATATTGCGATTCAACTTGGGCCATTGATCTGCGCACTTGATCGATGGTCCTCGTTGACCCCACTGATCGTTGTCACATATTCCATGTGGTCTTCGTCGATAGCCTCTGCTTGCCACCACTGATTGTGATTTGTCGATTGGATCTAGACCGTTGATCGGCCAGATCCGATGGCTCCTGTTTATTGCTCTGTTGACCTCCGATAGGCTTCATTTCACTATTTTCTTTATGTTTTTGCCTCCCAATAGTGTTGTCCGACTTTTCTAAAAGTTCTTCTCATGTGATAGTTTTGATCTTTGGAAGACTTAGAGGGTTTTCTAGGATCCATTTGGATCACACCTTCCCACTAAAAAATCCTTTGGACCACCAAAAGTTGGTTTTTAAGCATCAATCAAGTGATGATATAGATTCCTCACTTGTCCAATCTCTATCCATCTTGCATTGCTTGGTTTTGAACCTTTGAGTCTAATTCTGAGGTACTCAACATCCCCTCTGCGCGTAGTTCTCACCTTCCTGTCCAGAATTGTATCTTCCTGCAACTCATTGAGATATTCAGGCAACAGATCATCAATAGAAGGCAACAGACTTTTCTCTTCGAGATCTTCAATCAATGAAGGTTCATATAGTCTCAAGGTCTTTGCATTAATGACTGAATAGATATGCATATAAGCTGGCAAATCAAGGCGAAAAGTGTTCTCACCAATTTTCTCAAGTATCTTGAAAGGCCCATACCTTAGTGGCTTCAGCTTCTTTCCTTCACCTTGCATTATGTCTTTGCTGATGTACAGCCAAACTTGATCACCAACTTGGAAGCTATGCTCAATTCGATGCTTATCATGCCTTGCCTTGTACTTGGCCTAGCTTCTTTCCAGCTGTTTCTGCACTGCCTGGTGAATTTCTTGGATCTGTTCCATGAACTTGGTTGCTTTGTCCACATCACTGTGTCCATCAAATGCTATGTCTTTTCCAAAGACAAAATCCAAGGGAGAGCTTGGTGTAAAACCAAAACAAGTCTCAAAAGGAGATCTCTGTGTAGAAGAGTGCTTAGCACGGTTGTAAGCATGTTGCACATAACATAAATGTTCATCCCAAAGCTTGGGATGCTTGCTGCAATGGCCCCTGAGCAACTGGATCATTGTCATGTTGACCACCTCTGTTTGGCCATCTGTTTGTGGATGAAAGGTTGTGCTCTTCTTCAATCTGGTGTCCATCAATTCCCGTAGACTTGACCAAAACTTCCCAACAAATCGGGAATCTCGATCAGATACAATAGAAGTGGGTAACCAAAATGGACCCATATATGTTGAAAGAACAACTTTGATGTTTGTTCAGTTGTAATTTGCTTGTTACAAGGTATTAAAATACACATTTTGCTGAACCTATCCACAATAACATATAAATAATCATGACCTTTTCTAGATTTTTCCAATCCCCCAACAAAGTCCATGGAAACACTTTCCCAAGGATGAGAAGGAACTGGAAGTGGAGTGTACAAGCCTAGTTTTCTATTGTTGGGATTGCTTTTAGCACACATGGTACACCCTTTAATATATCTAGAAACTGTTTCATGCATTCTTGGCTAATAACAGAATCTTTGCAGCTATGAAACTGTTTTACTTACACCAAAATGACCTGATATTAGAGAAGTGTGTGCTTCTCGGATTATGTTAACTCTTTTAGTTTGAGGAATGCATAACTTTCCCAAATGATATAAGAGTTGGTCCTTAACGTAATAATTCAATTCTTCTACTTGTTTGCCATGACTTAAAGTTGCAAATACATCTTTAAAATCTACATCTTGAGCATATTGTTCAATGTAGCTTTCATGCAATACTGAGTTATGCTTAAGTATAGTAGATGCATTTATGATTGGTCTGATAACATATCCGCAACCTTATTGTCTATGCCTTTCTTATATCTGATGACAAGATGAAACTGTTGTAGAAACCACATCCACCTATAGTGTCTTGATTGTTGCAATTTAGTTTGTGAGTGCAAATATTGAAGTGGTTCATGATCTGTATGTATAATTGTTTCTTTGCCCAATAGGTAATGTTTCCAATTTTTCACACTCTGCACTAATTCATACAATTCTTTATCATATGTGGGATAATTAACTACTGCAGAATTAAATGTCTCAGAGTGATAACATATGGGTTTACCATGTTGCATCAACACTGCTCCCATGGCATAGCCACTGGCATCTATTTCAATCTCGAATGGTCTTTGAAGATCTGGAAATGCTAGTACTGGTGTTGTACTAATTTTTTCTTTCAAGGTGTCGAAGGCTTTCTGCTATTTGCCTCCCCACTGAAACACCTTGTTCAATCCTATTAAAGCATGTAAGGGAGCTGCAATCAAGGAAAAGTTAGCAATAAACTTTCTCCAATATTGTGCTGCTCCTAGGAAGCTCCTAACTTCTGTAGCATATTTGGGTTTAGGCCAGTTCACAATGACTTCAACCTTAGAGGGATCTATCTTCAATTTACCACCCCCTACTATATGACCCAAATAAATTAAAGATGTTTTGCCAAATTCACATTTTGATAATTTAACATAGAGATTTTCTCTTTTCAAAACATCTAGAATCTACTTTACATGCTTCAAATGTTCTTCCCATGTTTTACTGAAAACAAGAATGTCATCTAAATATACAATTACAAAATCATCAATAAAAGGTCAGAGTACATCATTCATAACTCTCATGAAAGTGGCAGGAGCATTAGTTAAGCCAAAAGGCATAACTAGCCATTCATACAGCCCTTGCTTTGTTTTGAAAGCAGTCTTCCATGCATCTTGTTCTGCAACTCTGACCTGATGGTAGCCACTACGCAAGTCTAACTTGGAAAAGTAAATAGCTTCTTTCAACTGATCTAATAGATCATCAATGCGAGGAAGAGGATAACGATTCTTGATCGTTATCTTATTCAGTGCTCTGTAATCAATGCACATCCTCCACGAACCATCTTTCTTTCTCACCAACGCGATTGGAGATCTGCATGGTGATGTGCTTGGTCTTATGAACCCTTCATTGAACAGCTCTTGTACCTGCTTCTTGATCTCTGCATTCTCTAAAGAGGATAACCTATACATTCTGATGTTAGGCAATGGAGCATCTTGCTGCAAATGAATATCATGTACTATTTTCCTTTTGGGTGGCAAACCTTTAGGTTCTTGAAATAGGATATCATATTCTGAAACAACTTTTCCTAAATCAGCTTTCTGTTTAGCATCACAGCCCTTAAATACATTGGTTTTATCAGGGTTCTTTTCCTTTACAACCATTAGTAAAAATTGCTTGCATGAATTTACAATTCTTTTCATCTGCCCTGAGTTTATGAGAGTATAATTATTTTTGAGTTGATGAGCTCTTATAATATATTATATTCCATCTTTTGTGAGTTGATACTTATTTTTAGTTCTATAGAAAATGGCTTTTCTATCATACAAGTAAGGACTTCCTAAAACAATACCACATATATCCAGGGGAACTATATCTAACTCAACCTCATCTACAAATGTTGACCCAAAAGCAAACCTAAGTTTACATTGTCTAGTCACTTGTAGCTTTGCTTTATCACATACCCAACCTAATGGATATGGCTTCTTGTGAGGTGTGGTTAGTAGTCCCAACTTCTTTACAATTGCTTCAAAAATCAAGTTTACTTGAGATCCACTATCAAATAAAGTATCAATCTTTTGATGCTTGGAAATAACTCTAATACGAAAAAGGTCATGTCTTTTCCTCTCATTTTCTTCATTATCAATAGATTGTGCAGAATTACTAGTAGATGCTTCAAAATTTTTACCTTTTATACCTGTGGTTGTAACTGTTGTTTCATCACCTGAGTCTGACCCCAAATCTTTCTGAATAGCAGCAACAGTCTTCTTCTTCTTGCCATCGAACTTCTTGGGTTTCAGCTCCGGATGCAAAGACCAGCAGTGTTCATCATCGTGTTCACCCTTCTTGCAGTGAGTGCATGAAGGTTTGTCTTTCTATACAGTGTTTGCCTTCCTCTCTTTCCATCTTAGCTTCTTCTTTTCCTTGTTTTTGCTTGTAGTGGGTTTTAGTGATCCCCTAATATCTGGGTTCACATTCTTGCCTCTAGCCTCTAGATGTGTAGCCTGAACGGATACCTCATCTATGCTAGTGGGGTTAAACATGAGAATGGTGTGCCTCAAATAGCTATGCAGACCACCTATATACTTCAACAAGGTTTCAGGTGAGTCTAGAGAAATGCCTAGAATTAAAGCTCTTTTTCTAAATTCTTGGGTATATATTTGTATAGTTTGGCCCTTTAATTGGCGAAGAGTTTTCCAACTCATCATTGCTTGTTGCATATAAGCTAGTGGATAGAACTGTTTTTTAAGGGCAGAAACAAATTCACTCCAAGTAGAAAGAATTTTACCATGCTTCTTCAAATCAAATTGGGTCCTGCCGTCCCACCACACTAGGGTAGTTCCTCCAAGGTGTAGGCTAGCCAGTTGAATCTTACTCCTTTCTGAATCAATGTTCTGCACCCTACAATACACATCAATTTGTCTAATCCAATTATCTAGATTTTCTACATTTAATTCTCTATCATATATTGGCAAATCAAATTTTACATCTAATTTAATCAAAGATGTTTTCTTCTTTTTCTTTTCAGGGCTAGAAGGAGGAGTTGATGGAGGAGGCTCTTCCCCTTTCCCTTTGCCTTCTGAATGGGCAAATAGAAGAGGTTCCTCTACTCCTTTGCTTCATTCGGGTGTTGAGGTGCTTGCACCTCGGGTGTTGAGTGTGCAATTTTTGTTGCAAATGCTGGAGGAGATTTGGCACAAGTGAACAGTCAAATAAAAGTGAAAGAAGAGAATTCTATGGAAGAACTCAATCCATGGAATGGAGAAATTAAATTGCTGGAAAGAATGTTGAACAGTCATGATTCAATTATGAGAGAGGTTAAGGATGATAGGGAGGTAGCAAGTAAAGCAAAAATGGTAACAGCAGCAAGCAAGATCAATCAGAACTTGAATCTGATTGACAGGAAGAAGAAAATTGAGCAAAAGACAACAGAAGTGCAGTGGCAGCAAAGAAATAAAGCATCTAGACAGCTATAGAACAAAGTGTGGGATCCAGCAATACCAAGACCAGAAGACACATGATCAGGAGATCATGAATATTTTCTACTTTGGGAGTCTGATGCAGGAGCATTCAGCCCAAGGAAAATCATTGTAATTAGTAGACATAGGGGGTCATGTGTTTTTGGGAAATTAGTTTCCTAAGTCTCAAGTCAATTTAATATTTAGGCCTTAAGTGTGATTTAATTAGATGCTCTCAAAACAAATAAATGAGAACATGAGTAGCTCCATGATCCTAGGAGCAAGGGAGAGCTTTTAGGCATAAAAGGGAGAATAGATGTGGACCATTGAGCGATAAGGAGGCTTTTCTGTTTTAAAACAGAGAAAAGATAGAATAAAGTCTCAAGGAGGCTTTTCTACCATGTATGCATGCATGTAGAGCTTTAGGCTTTTGTTAGAGGATTGATCGGACCTTCAACGATCCGATCCAATGTTTTCATATATATATGTATGTAAGCCTACGGGCAGAGGGAGAGGCCACAAGTGTTGAGAATCAGGCCTGTGAGAGAGACTGAGAGTCTCAATTGTAATCAATTACTTTTATGTGTTAATACAGAGTAGGAATTCGATTCTGAGTGTGCATATGCGTGAATTGAGTGTTTATGATTTGATTTCATGTGAATTATGAACTCGTAGGTTCTGTAACGAATTGCAGGCAAAGTTCTGTAGTACGCAAGGGCGTAACATGCTCAGAGATGAATCACGAGGAATCATTGAATCCTAGTGAAAATCAGAGTTAGCTTTGGAGGGGAATTGGAGCATCAAAGTGGCGCAGCAGAAGCAGTGAAGGTCGGAACCTTTAAAGAAGCAAATCATCGAGAAATTGAAGAAACAGTGTAAAATTTCTAAGTAAAAGGAATTGCAGAGAAGTGCAAGTGACACTCAGCAATCGTTGGACCATTTAGATCAACGGCTGAGATCAAATCGCAGCGGCGGAAGACCCTTTAAAGCTATCGAGATAAACCTTGGAAGTTTACAAAGAGTGAGCGCGATTAATCGTGGACCGTTGGATCATTGCCAGATCAATGGTCCCAATTAAATCGCATATTGGTGATCGGAGGCTCCAAGGGTCAGCAGTTTAGTGGAATTGTGATATCGCCGATAGCGATATCGGCGATAGGCGTTGGCAATATATCGGCGATCGGGCATCAGGGTCAATCGGTGTTCGGTGGAGGAACTTTACAGTGTCGAACCCGATGATACATAGATTCGGGTCTATACATTTTGAAATCCGGAAGGTATGAATGGAGGGAATTTCATTTGTATTCCCAAATAGTTAATATTTCCGATAGTGCGGGCCTTTTCACATAAAGCATGTGTTTACGACTTCCGATAGTCATATCGGAATCGGAGGAGGGGCGATAACCACATATATGATAAGTCCTGAATATAGCGATAGCCGATTACAATGGAGGTTTAATCTCGGAAGTTGTGCGAGTCTGTACAGGAAGGCGGAAAAGCTAAGGAAAGCGGAGTTTTACTTTGTAAAGGTATGTTTCCTTTATAAGTGGTTTTTAGAAGGGAAAAGCACGATATATGGTTTATGTGTTTTATATATATATGATCCCATGTCATAAGGGAGAAAGATATATATGTGTGTGGGTGAAGGATTATAAAGGCTCCGAAGGATTTAAGTTCCGATACGAAGAATATAAAGGAAGACTTTAATCAAAGCCTCATTGAAGGCTTGGGGATGATTTATGAGTCTCAATAGGAGGTTTCAGGCGGGGTGATTAAATTCCTATACTCAGGAATTGATGAATGGGCCTCTTGACCATTTATGGTCTGTAGATTTAACTCCATTGCAGAGTTAAATATCATGGGACAGTTGTGGATGCATTTTAATATGCATACTGTGGGTACGTGTGGGCGTAGCCCTGCACCATAAGTGGTATCAGAGTAGAAGTTTGTATCAGAGCAGAATGGAAGTAAAAGCAAAATTACTATCAGAGCAGATTTGTAATCTGTAAAAGGAGAACTTTTGAAGTTCTTTGAACACTGTAGCAATTCCATTAGAGGACTTGGAAACCAACTAGAGGACAAGCTATTCAAAGTGTAGAAGAATGGGAGAGCAAGATCGTGCATAAATCTTGGAGGTAAGACAGTGTATTTTATCTCAAAGTTAAATTGAAGATTGTTGGTTGTAGATGAAGCATCTCATAAAGGACAGCAAGAGATTCAGCTGTGAGAGAAGAACAAATGTGTTCTTGAAGACAGAGTAAGGAGAATACTCTAAAAGAAAAGTGGCAGTGAACCTGAAGAATCTAATAAGAGATTGGACAAAGAGGACAATTGAAGTGTTCTCAAGAGAGAGTGAGAGATTGCAAAAGCCTAGAAGGAGCAAAGGTGTTGCTCAAGAAGAGATTCCAGACAGAGGAGTCATGCTTACCAAAATACTGAGTGAGGAGAGCTTAGTGAGGTAAGGTTGCAGCCAGGAGGACTAGCTGTTGTAGAGGCTTGTTGCAAAGGAGCTCATGAAGATAGAAGAAAAGAAGATGACTACTGATAGTCATAGCAGAGGTTCAGAGAGAAGCCACAGTAGAGGATATAAGAAAGAGGATGCCAAAGCAAATGGCAAGAAGATGAGTCAAGAAGAAATTGACAAAGAGGTTGCTGAATTAAAAGAACAACTCAATGCATTAAGGAGAATGCTTGAGGAAAGCAGAGACTAGGTTGGGTCTTGAGGAAGAAGCCAGTGGAATGGCATGAGATGCAGAGAAGGCTACAGCAAAAGAAAGTAAAGTGGCTGAAGGGAAAACTCAAGGAAGTTGAGTTAGAAATGGAAGAATCCATTTGTAAACCAGAACAAGGGGAATTTCTGGGAGAAAGTGAAGACTTGAAGACTGAAACTTCAAGTGAGACCAAAAGGTCTGATGATTTTAAATCTGACAATTTGTGTATGTTTGCAGGTGAAGGACAATTCACTGATATTGTCATGAAGAAGGAAGAAGACCAGCAGAATCTAAATTATGTTCTGGGAGAAGATGAGGTAGATAGATCTCATATACAGCTGGTGAAAGATGTCAAGCAACTAAGTGAAGGGCTTGAGGAGATTGAAGAAGAGACTATCAAAGAATTTCTGAATCATATGAATGATTTAGAACAGTAAGGAGAAATGATGGCTGAACCATTAAGTGAGACCATAGGGTCTTATATTCTTAAAACTGATAGTTTGTGTATGATGGGAGATATTGCTGGAGAAAAACATCCATTTGAAGATATATTCAAAGAAGATAAACAGCCAGGGACTGAAGGCAAACTTGAGGAAGAGACTATGTTTTCTGAAAACATAGTAAAGGATCATCAATTCATTATGATGATAGGCATAATGGAGATAGCCATGGAAACTGTTGAGACAGACAGTAGGGAAGAAGAACATCTACTGAAAGATGTTAAGGAAGAGGAAGTCTATGGGAAAGACTTAGCAAAGAGAAAAGGAACACTAACAAAAGAGTGTTTTGAAGAGGATGGACAATCTTTTGAAGATGTCGAAAGTCTGGAGGAGTACTCTAGAAGAACAGAGTATGATGGAGAAGACCTCTTGAAGGAGGGAAGTAGTGATTTGCTACAGTAGAAAGACCTTGAGATTACAAGGGTCAAAGGAAGACAGTATTTTAATACTGTAACACAGCATGTGAAGGATGAAGCTGGAAGAAGAGAGCATTGTGATGAAGTGCTTGCTAAGTGTGAAGAGGAAATTAAACTACTGGAGAAACTGATGAGAGAACCTGATGGTAGAACAGAAGCTGCAGTTATAGTTTCTGAAGAAGAAGATGTGTCTCAAGTAGCCATGGAGATAGGAAGGTGTAATAATTTGTTTGCAGGTTCATTAAACAGCATGAATGAGTATGAGTATGTGATCAAAGAGATTGAGCAGAGGTTGTTTGAAGATGGTAAAGAGGCAGTAGGAATCAAACAATTTCAAAGTGAAGATAATCAGCAGCAGGTTAAGGGAGAAGAAGTTCACTACTGTGAACCCAAGCAGGAAGACATCATTAGAACAGATGATGTAGAAGAGAGATTAACTGACAGTCTCATGAATTCTGCTGAGAATTTGAATCAGCATACTGATGTGTTGACAGAGGAGAAGGAGAAAACAGAGCAGCAAACTAAATTGTTGCCAAAGGAAGATAAGGCACAACAGCCTTATGTTTTTAATTTTAACAAGTGTTTTGAGTGTGCAGGTTTTGTTGCAAATGCTAGAGGAGATTTGGCACAAGTGAACAGTCAAATAAAAGTGAAAGAAGAGAATTCTATGGAAGAACTCAATCCATGGAATGGAGAAATTAAATTGCTGGAAAGAATGTTGAACAGTCATGATTCAGTTATGAGAGAGGGTAAGGATGATAGGGAGGCGGCAAGTAAAGCAAAAATGGTAAAAGCAGCAAGCAAGATCAATCAAAACTTGAATCTGATTGACAGGAAGAAGAAAATGGAGCAAAAGACAACAGAAGTGTAGCGGCAGTAAAGGAATAAAGCATCTGGACAGCTACAGAACAAAGTGTGGGATCCAGGAAGACCAAGACCAAAAGACACATGATCAGGAGATCATGAATATTTTCTACTTTGGGAGTCTGATGCAGGAGCATTCAGCCCAAGGAAAATCATTGTAATTAGTAGACATAGGGGGTCATGTGTTTTTAGGAAATTAGTTTCCTAAGTCCCAAGTCAATTTAATATTTAGGCCTTAAGTGTGATTTAATTAGATGCTCTCAAAACAAATAAATGAGAACATGAGTAGCTCCATGATCCTAGGAGAAAGGGAGAGCTTTTAGGCATAAAAGGGAGAATAGATGTGGACCATTGAGCGATAAGGAGGCTTTTCTGTTTTAAAACAGAGGAAAGATAGAATAAAGTCTCAAGGAGGCTTTTCTGCCATGTATGAATGCATGTAGAGCTTTAGGCTTTTGTTAGAGGATTGATCGGACCTTCAACGATACGATCCAATGTTTTCATATATATATGTATGTAAGCCTATGGGCAGAGGGAGAGGCCACAAGTGTTGAGAATCAAGCCTGTGAGAGAGACCAAGAGTCTCAATTGTAATCAATTACTTTTATGTGTTAATCCAGAGTAGGAATTTGATTCTGAGTGTGCATATGCATGAATTGAGTGTTTATGATTTGATTTCATGTGAATTATGAACTCGTAGGTTCTGTAACGAATTGCAGGCAGAGTTTTGTAGTACACAAGGGCGTAACATGCTCAAAGATGAATCACGAGGAATCATTGAATCCTAGTGAAAATCAGAGTTAGCTTTGGAGGGGAATTGGAGCATCAGAGTGGCGCAACAGAAGTAGTGAAGGTTGGAACCTTTAAAGAAGCAAATCACCAAGAAATTGAAGAAACAGTGTAAAATTTCTAAGTAAAAGGAATTGCGGAGAAGTGCAAGTGACGCTCAACAGCCATTGGATCATTTAGATCAACGGCTGAGATCAAATCGCAGTGGCGGAAGACCCTTTAAAGCTATCGGGATAAACCTTGGAAGTTTGCAAAGAGTGAGCGCGATTAATCGTGGACCATTGGATCGTTGCCAGATCAACGGTCCCGATTAAATCGCATATCGGCGATCGGAGGCACCAAGGGTCAGCAGTTTAGTGGAATTGCGATATCGCCGATAGCGATATCGGCAATCGGCGTTGGCAATATATCGGCGATCGGGCGTCGGGGTCAATCGGCGTTCGGCGGAGGAACTTTACAGTGTCGGACCCGACGATACATAGATTCGGGTCTATACATTTTGAAATCCGAAAGGTATGAACGGAGGGAATTTCCTTTGTATTCCCAAATAGTTAATATTTCTGATAGTGCGGGCCTTTTCACATAAAGCATGTGTTTACGACTTCCGATAGTCATATCGGAATCGGAGGAGGGGTGATAACCACATATATGATAAGTCCTGAATATAGCGATAGCCGATTGCGATGGAGGTTTAATCTCGGAAACTGTGCGAGTCTGTACGGGAAGGCGGAAAAGCTAAGGAAAGCGGAGTTTTCCTTTGTAAAGGTATGTTTCCTTTATAAGTGGTTTTTAGAAGGGAAAAGCACGATATATGGTTTATGTGTTTTATATATATATGATCCCATGTTATAAGGGAGAAAGATATATATATGCGTGGGTGAAGGATTATAAAGGGTCCAAAGGATTTAAGTTTTGATACGAAGAATATAAAGAAAGACTTTAATCAAAGCCTCATTGAAGGCTTGGGGATGATTTATGAGTCTCGATAGGAGGTTTCAGGCGGGGTGATTAAATTCCTATACTCAAGAATTGATGAATGGGCCTCTTGACCATTTATGGTCTGTATATTTAACTCCATTGCAGAGTTAAATATCCTGGGATAGTTGTGGATGCATTTTAATATGCATACTGTGGGTATGTGCGGGCATAGCCCTGCACCATATAGGTAGTTACTTAAGGCTGATCAAATCCACAAGATAGTGATAACCACTACAAGTATACCATGACTTTAGATAACAACCTCCAAAGATACATCAAAGTGCTAAAATTAATCATAGGTGGCTAGTCCATTCATTGTATGAAAAGACAGGTGCAATAAGAAAATCTTGAAGAAAAGGTAAGAAGAATCTCAAAAGAAACTAAGCGTAAGTCTCTTATGACTATGACTCCTCTTTCTAATAGTCCAATATAGAGGAAAAATAGAAAAATAGGAAAGTTAAAAAGGCAAGTGGAGGAAATGGAGGTCCTAGAAAGATATATGTAGGGTCAAAATGAACTACTCATAAATCAAAGTATAAAAATCATTGAAGAGAATGATAAATTCAAACAAGATAATAAAAATCTCAAAAGGGACAATATCCCAATCTCCAGCAAGCATATAATTGGTTCCAACAGAAGAAGGCTTTGAAATCCAAGGATCAAAGTTTAAGGCTAAGATTACTCATGCAACAAGAACAAGTTCATAGACAAACTTGGCTAAATGTTGGTGTTCTTTTAAGAGCATCATAGGAAGCAAGGGATTTGTGAAAGTCTTGGTTGCATTAGAATGTGAAACATTTCTAACCTGGGGGAGATGTTGGGCATAGTATTTTATGCCCATTTTTCCTTAACCTAAACCCTAATCCGACCCAATAAACCTACTTTATTCTCCATTTTGTCTACTTTATCCTCATTTTGGCCTAAAAATAAATCAAAAAGGTGTTTAAATCATTCTCTCTTAAATTGTGAATTTTGACAAAATTTGCGCATTAGAAAATAAATCTAACCAAAAGATTACCACAAAATGAAATTTATGGTAAACGTTCTTTCAATGGCATATGTGCAATACAATTAGGTGAATTCTAGAACGTGGGTTTGTTCTTTGGGAACCACATATAGATGAATACCTATTATTTCTCCACAACTTAACTCACACATGCTTGGTCAATGCTTGCTCAATGTGGCATGTTCTTAGCAAAATACCCTGCTTTAAGGTAAAAAAACAGAATTGTTTTTATTTTTGATGGATTTCACCTAATTTTGAGGCACTCCAAAGGTGGAGCTTTACCCAACTAGTTGTCTAAAATAGTATTTTAGTTGATGGTTAGAGCTTTTGTGGCATTTCAATTCCAAAATTTTATGTATAAATACCCAAGCATGTAAATACTTTCATAAGTTTGTAATTCCAATCTTTGAGAGCTTTGGCTTTAGTTTCAGATCTCCAGAGTTGTGTTGTGGCTTTGGACATGTTTCTTTCATAAATATGTCAAGCTTATCAAGTTTTCTTAACTGGTAGTCTCAAAAGTGTGAAGGCTAAGGTGTGGAGGGCCCCCACAGTGTCAACATGTGTACTTGTTGTCCATAATTGTAAATGTGAGTATATAATTTCGTATGTTTTCCCTTTATGTTTGTCCATACTTATGCAAGAAAATTATTACTTTCATCATATTTGATTTATCTTTTTTATATTTTCAATTTCATGAGATTTAAGCTATCTTGTTCATAATTTCAGATTTCATGCCTTTAGTTGTTTATACTTGTTTATATTTTATTATTTACATTATTAGCCTTATTAATCTAGTTTTAGTATTGTTCTTGAGAAAATTAAACCATTTTATCATTGAATAGTTAATTCTCTTGAAGACGGGATTATTGATGGGATAGGTAAAAGACTAGGAGTGTCCATCGATGAGAAAAGGCCCTAGTGCATGCATTGTCTATCAACTAGTTTTGCATCAAAGCATTAGAGATCTTGTTTTCATTGATTAGTGGATGTCTTGATAAACAAGCTTATTGATGGATTATGTAAAATATTGGGAGTGTCCATCCACGAGAAGAGGCTCTAATGCATGCAAGTCCACCAAACTTGACTTACTCAAGCATTCTTTCATTATAGAACTTGCTTTCATAGATTAGTAATTGTCTTGGGAAACAAGCTTATTGATGGGTTATGTAAAATATTAGAAGTTTCCATCCATTTTGGAAATGCATTAATGCATGCAAATCTACCAAACTCGACTTACTCAAGCATTCTTCCACTTTTGAAGTGGACCTTTAATTTCAAGAAGTGTGTTTTTACTTTCAAAGAAGTTTGTTTTTATTTTCAACAAGTGTGATTAGTTTCTTTTAGTGGTTGAGTTATTAGATTAGTTGTGTTTCATGCTTTCTCAATTTTTCCAATTTAGAGTTTTAGATTCTAAATTTCCTACTAGTTAACCTAAACAACTTAGCTCTAATCTTTAGGACAAATAATCATTTTCCATTTCTTAAAATGACAAAAAGACTAAGTCTAATTCTCTACATATAGTCATGTGCTTCTAATTTTATGAACACCTAGATTGATTAAATTATCATGACCTAATTTATGCCCATAGATTAGCCTCGCGGTGAGGTCAACATTGATCTTAATAATTATCTTGACAAGTCCCTTGTGTAGCATCATAATGCTTCCACCCAACTTTAACTATATTGATAATAAAAAAATGTGATAGCTAGTTAGAATTAAATTTGAAAAGACTTGAAGGTTTTCTCAACTCCTTTGCCAACAAACTGATACTAGAAATGGTACTAGTATCCACATTGGACCTTTTAATCCTAAAATTTGAGCCTCTTATGCCTCCATCACCAGCTTATTCCTCCTCTGCTAAGGGTTTTTCAAACTTTGTGTGATATCCTTATGGGGACAAGAATTCCCTTGAATTAATGGATCTACACTTAGGTCGTTCCTCTTCAAATTTTTCTTGCTAAATTTGATCTTCAAAACACTAGCTATATGTCCATTGGAGTGGAACCACGCACAAAGGATACTTCAACATAGCCAATGGGATAAGGATAAGGATAAGGCCAAGTGTTCGCTAGAAAGAGTTTCCATAACTCTCATTCACTTCCAAAAATAAACTTGTTGAATTCCACATAACCTTGAATACATCCTTGAACTAGAATTGTAAGGGAAAACTAAGTAATTTAATCCTTGTTTCTTGTATAAATGATGTCTCTGATATTGGATTAAAACACTAGCTTCACCTTTGAATATTCAAAGGTGTGTTGTTCCACCACCAACACCTTATCCTAACTGCATCTTCATCTATTCAAAGTATGAATTTCATCCACCTTATCACTAATAAATGGAATACTATTATACATCCATGTTGGGCATCCCCTATCTCCTTCATCCATTCCCTAAGTCTAGATTATGAAATGTGATGCCCAAAGAAACATTTGACCCATCAGAGCTATGTTAGCCATTTCATCTACCTTATTCATTTGGACATCCTCACCAAGAAGGAGGTTAATCCTTGGCTTTTATAAAGCAATTCTTATGTCGAAAGCCTTATATCATTAGGGAGGCTTCCTTTCTCCTTTCCTTGGGCTTAGATATTTTAGGGTTTCAAGGACGTAGGTTAAAATTTTCCTTACTTCCCACTTCTCCAAGCAAATAGGTGTTAAATAAAATATACCTTGCAACAAGATTTTAAAATAGTTTATAAAATTAATAAAGGTTGAGTCTTCTTGGTGTGAAATCAAGTTGTTGACATCAACAACCTCAATGTTGTGTGATGGATGTAATTGTAATGATACTACACCAATGACTACTTTTACATGGATCCCATTAATTTGTGAGTCTTGTACTTATCTTAATTGTGACTTAAAGAATCCTTGATTATATTTGTCTAGACTATAGAAATTTATTGTAGATTCAAACTACAAATTATAATATGCTAAATAAATTGAATTGGATCTACTCTACTCTACTCATCAACGGAAACAATAAATGATTGATGAAATCACGAAGCATAAAAGAGAAAGAATTCAATCACACATAACACAATAATTTTCTAGGGAAAGCCATAGCTAAAAACCCCTGCTATCTATATATTGAATTAATTAGAAAATATGAGAAGATTACAATGCTTTGCTCAAGCCCGAGCAACCTCTGCACTATCTCAATCTATCTCACTGCTTTATAAACAAGCTCAAGCCAAGACTTAGCCAATTATGTTGCCTGCCAAGCTCCCATTTCCTTGCGCAGTTTCCTAGGGAATTAGCCCATATTTAATTGGGAAATTCCACAAATATGAAATGTGCAATACTCATAGGCCTTCCTCTGATTGCATGCACCCCCTATACAATTTAGATGATTATACAACTGATAGTACATTGTCCTAGAACTCCAATCTCAACTGGGTATTTCTCTGATCTGACATGCATGAGTTAATTATGAGTGAATCTTCAGTTTACTGGTTGATCAGTGTTGGTTACACCCCACTACTAGATCTCTGACTAATTCCTCCATCAGTTGGAACTAGTTAAACTGAATTAAATAATTACAACTCAAAAGAACTCAACATGGGCCCCTAAAATTTAGGAACCGCTCCACATGACTCTAGATAGACTCCCAACTCGAATTTACTGAGCCAACTAAGTCAAATTAACTTAGTTAACTATTACAAGTTGTTATGAGAATTATAATTATAATTTAATTTCTAATTTAATTCAAGGAAAAAATTAAATTAGGATTTTCTTATTGCATTTTTCAACACTCCCTCTCAACAAGAAAGGGATTATCTGCTACCCCAATCCTACCTCTGTGAAACTCGAATTTTCATCTTGACAATGCCTTTGTCAAAATATCTGCATCCTTCTCCTTTGTAGGAATGTACTCTAGCAACATGATTCTCCTCTGCACATAATCTCGTAGATGGTGATATCGAATGTCAATATGCTTGGACCGATCATGAAAAACTGGATTCTTAGAGAGTTTGATACAACTCTGGTTATCACAGTAAATCACTGTAGGATCCATCTGTTGACCAAATAACCCAACAAGGATCTTCCTCATCCAGATAACCTCACAAGTTGCTTGACTAGCAGTCATGTACTCTGCTTCTGCTGAACTGAGTGCAACTGATCTCTGCTTCTTGTTGTACCAAGAAATTGTTGCTAATCTAATACTAAAGATTCCCCATTATGTGCTCTTCTTGTCGGATGGACTCTTTACCCAATTTTCATCTGTGAAGCCTTGAAGCTTCACTCCCTCTGTCCGTTTGTACCAAAGACCAAACTGAGTGGTGCCTTTGAGGTATATCAACACATGTTTAGCTTCCTTCCAATAAATTTTGGTTGGCTTAACCATGGTTTGACTAGTTGGTTAACTACAAAACACATGTCCAATAGTGTGTTCACCAAATACATAAGTGAACCCACAAGTTGTCTATAAATAGTAGCATCCACTACTTCACCTGAAGTAGCATCCTCCTTCCTCCAGTTACCTGCTAGAGGAGTCTCCTTGGATTTTATGCTCTCCATTTGGAACTTCTTCAGTATCTCGTTGGCATACTTGCCCTGAGAGACAAACAGCTCCTCATCTCCTTGTCATACTTCCATACCAAGAAAGTAATGCATGAGCCCCAGGTCCTTCATCTCAAATTCTCTTTCAAGATCCTCTTTGCAAGATTTTATCAGCTTCTCATCACCTATCAGAATCAAATCATCGACATATAATACTATAATCAACAATTTACCTTCAACCACAATATGGTAAAGGTTTGCATCTGCTTCAATTTTGGTGAAGCCCAACCTGGTGAAATAGTTGTCAATCCTGGTGTACCAAGCACGGGGTGTTTATTTCAATCCATACAACGCTTACTTGAGTCTGCACACATGCGACTCTCTGTTGAATGTCTCAAATCCTTCTGGTTGCTCAATATACACCTCTTCCTCAATCATACCGTTGAGGAATGTTATCTTCACATCCATCTGATGTATCTTCCATCCCATTTGTGCTAACAATGCTAGAATAGATCTGATTGAAGAGTACCTTGCTACAGGAGAAAAGGTCTCATTGTAATCAATTCCCTCCACCTGAGAGAACCCTCTGGCCACAAATTTGGCCTTGTGTTTATCCACACTCCCATATGTTGAGAGAACTCTCTCGCCACAAATTTTCTTGCTTTACCTTGTAAAGCCATCTGGAACTCACCATTGACTTCAGTCTGTTGGTCTTGGGACCACTTTCCAGACATTGTTTCTGATAATGGATTCATACTCCTCAACTATGGCATCAACCCATATTGGTTGTTTCACTTCTTCCTCAAATGAGTTTGGCTCAACCTATACACTCTCGCTTATAAGAGCCATGTATCATGTGTACTGATCTGGTGACCTCCTTTGCCTGCTTTGTGATGTGGGTGCTCCCAGATTCTCTCTAGCATCATGCATCAATATGTTAGCCTCTCTAGTGCACTTCCTTCCATCTCTAGAAGTCTCTGCATGAGTGGGTGCTTCCACTCTCTGCTCCTCTGTATGTGGCTACTCCACATCATCCTGAGGTTCCTCCTTTGGCGCTCAAATCTCCTCATATGCATGTAATTGAAGCTCCCTCTCAAAGGAACATCTCATGGCCTTCTCTTCATTGAACTTCACATCTCTACGAACCATTGTCATCCTATTGGCTGGCAGGTACACCCAATAGTTGTGAGGTGTATCAATGTACCCCACAAATATGCCCAACTCAGTGTTGGCTCTAGCTTTTTCCACGCATCCTTGGTAACATGACAGTAAACTAATGAACCAAAGATCCTGAAGTGTGCCACATCCGGTTTCTTACCTGAAAAAGCTTCTTATGGTGTGCTCACCCCGAGAATTCGATAACGGCTTCTATTCTGCAAATATACAGTTTTGTTGCATCCTTCATCCCACAAGTGCAATGGTAGGCTCTGATCATGTAACATAGCCCATGTCGATCCCACAATACTTATGTTCCTCCTTTCAGACACCCCATTTTGTTTTGGGTTATGAGGTGCTATTAACTCTCGTCGAATGCCTTCTGATGCACAAAAGTTCTTGAATTCATTCAACACATGTTCTCCGCCATTATCGCTTCTGAGAGGTTTAACTTTCCTTCCAGTATCTTTCTCAACAAGTGCTTTAAATTAACAAAATTTATCGAACGTCTGATCTTTCTTCTGCATGAAGAAAATCCAACACTTACAAGAAAAATCATCAACAAATATTACATAATACATGTTCTTGGTCGTGGATGTTGTCGAGAACGGTCCACACACATCTGAGTGAACTCGATCAAGGATCTCTTGTGCTCGATTATCTTTATCATGAAAGGAATCTTTGGTGTACTTACCCAATGTACACCCTTTGCATGTGTCTCTATTCCCTAGTGTACCCTTGGGAAGTCCTGTAGAAATTTGTTGCATGATCTTCAAAGCTCTGTGGTGTAGGTGACCCAATCTTATATGCCACAACTCACCGATGTCTCGGATCTGCACCTTCTCTGCTTTTGTGCTCAAATCAGCGCAGTATTCTACATCCAATTTGCAGAGGTTCTTCATCCGAACCTCGATTTGCTTCACCTGTCCTGAGGCTATGTGACAAAGGAAATCCTTTCCCTTGATAAATATCACATTTTATCCACAGTCCTCCAACATGGAAACTGAAACCAAGTTCTTCTTCAAACCCGAAACATACATGACATCTTTTAATGTGAGAGGAGAACCAGACTCCCTATGAAAGGTAATAGTACCGATGTCGATCATCCTATACATCCCATCATCTCCCATCTCGATGTGCATCTGGAGGTCCTTCTCCTCCAAGTCACTGAAGAACTCTTTGTTGTCGGTCATATGGAATGAGGCTCCACTATCCAGGTACCACATACTACCCATCACCGATGTCACCATGCAAGCGATGAGGGTGAAATCCAGTTCGAATTATGAAGCAAGAGCTTCACTTGCCACTCCTCCTGAGGGAGACTTATCGGCCTTCTTGTGCGGATACTTTGTGGCATAGTGTCCCAGCTCATGATAGTGAAAACATTTAATCTTCGACATTTCCTTCTTCTTGCCGCCCTGACTGGAATCTGATTTGGAATGGGATGATTTCCCCTCCCTTTCTTCACATTTCCATCTAAGGCATAGTTCTCCTTGTCATCATGCTTGGATGAGGATCCATCTCTGGTGTTTCGTTGGATCTCTTCTTGTACCAAGTCGGACCACAATCGCTCCCACTCTGGTAGCTTATCCCTCCCATTAACTGAGTCCTGGTAGTTGTGCCAACTCTTGGGAAGTCCTAAAAGTGTTAGGCTCACCAGATCGTCTTCAGTAACTGTAACACCAACACTTCCAAGCTCATCCCGACATTGGGTGAACTTGGTCAAGTACTTTGGTATTGTGTCGCCCTTCTCCATCTTGATCTTTCTGAGCTTTTCCTTTAGTGCCAGCTTCCTGTGGTCACTGCTATTTTGAAACAGGTCTGTGAAGGCCTTCCAAATTGCAAATGGATTTTCCTTATCATGGAGATTTGAGACAATATGATCTTGAAATTCCTTCTAGGATAATCCTTCTCGCCTTTGCCACACACTTTATTCATTCTACCAAGTCCTGAGCATCAGTTGTTGGAAGCTTAGGAATATCATTGTCTATGAATTCCTTAAGTTTGTTGTCTTCCAACACTACCTCCATCATGTCCTTCCAAGCAATGTAATTCGAGTTACCCTCAAGGGCATACTTGAGTCTCAATCCGTAGAACGACATCTTGCTAGCTCTGAAGTATGATACTGCAAATTCTATTCCTCCTACAAAAACAAACTCGTATTCTCCTCTTCTACACTGATTTCAACTTCGAGACCATGTAGAAATTTCTTGTAGATTCAAACTGTAGATTGTAATATGCTAAAACAATTGACTTGAATCTACTCTACTCATCAGTGGAAACAATAAATGATCGATGAAATCACGAAGCATAAAAGAGAGAATTCAATCACACATAACACAATAATTTTCTGGGGAAAGCCACAGCTAAAAATCCCTATTATCTGTATATTGAATTAATCAGAAAATATGAGAAGATTACAATGATTTTCTCAAGCTCGAGCAACCTCTGCACTATCTCAATCTATCTCACTGCTTCACAAACAAGCTCAAGTCAATACTTAGCCAATTTTGTTGCCTGCCAAGCTCATATTTCCTTACACAGTTTCCTAGGCAATTAGCCCATATTTAATTGGGAAATTCCACAAATATGAATTGTGGAATCCTCATAGGCCTTCCTCTGATTGCATGCACCACCTATACAATTCAGATGATTATACAACTGATAGTACATTGTCCCTGAACTCCAATCTCAACTCAGTCTTTCTCTGATCTGACATGCATGAGTTAATTATGAGTGAATCTTCATTTTACTGGTTGATCAGTGTTGGTTACACCCCACTACTGGATCTCCCACTAATTCCTCCATCAGTTAGAACTAATTTAACTCAATTAAACTGAATTGAATAATTACAACTCAAAAGAACTCAACCTGGGCCCCTAAAATTTAGGAACCACTCTAAATGACTCTAGATAGAATCCCAACTTGAATTTACTGAGCCAACTAAGTCAAATTAACTTAATTAATTATTACAAGTTGCTATGAGAATTATAATTATAATTTAATTCAAGGACAAAATTAAATTAGGATTTTCTTGTTGCATTTTTCAACATAGAATATTAGTACCAATTTTATTCCTATAATGGCCCTAAACAATGCATCCTCTATTAAATAACTAAGATATGGTAGGATTCTTCCATTCCTTCCAATGTTTCCATTTTCCTTGTGTCTAAAACCTTCACCTGGGATTAACAGACTAGGAGGACACTTAACGAAAATGGAGCGCCCCCCTTTAGCAAGTCTTTTTTATAATGTAGTAGGTCCTTCTAAGTGAATTTAGACACTTAGGAGTTAGTTAAGTTCAACTTGGTCTAATGCGTTTATCAGGTAAAAGTGTGTTTCTTTAGTATGCATTAGTTGTATTGTAATTTGATAGTCACGATATGTTCTAGACATAGAGCGATCTAATGGATCATATGTTGTTCAATACTAAGGACTATTGATCCCTGGATTAACACTTGATTGGTCCATGATCTCTATTTAAAGAGCATTGAGGGTCATGGTTGATGATCGATTGTGACAATTCTCGTGTAAAAAAATAAAATTGAATCAGTAAAATTTCCTCAAGTGACCATAATCACTGGGGCCATGAATTGTTTCCCTCTTAGAGGGTTTTAACCATGTAAGCATACCAGCATTATACTCTTTGATTTGGTTGTGTAGGTGGTTACTAAATGTGTTCATCCTATATGAAATACCTTGTTTTCAAGAATAACCCTCATAACTATCAACTAGGAAAGGGAAAAAATTTCCTATAGAAGCACTAGGCCTATGAAACAAGAAGAAATGAGTTTCAAACTAAACTATTAAGTTTATAATTTGGATCAAATTTCTTATTCGTATATCTCTTATTTTATCCTTTATTTCTATGATATGCATTATATTTTTATGGTGTATGCATTTTTGTTAAAAATTATAGTACTTATTTTATATATTTACGTCGAATGTGTTTTATAAAGGAGAGTTCTTTTAAGTTTTTTATCATTTGCCGATAACCTATCAAACACTGACATGTGGTCTTGGATAGTTGTTGAAAGTGTCACATTGTAATGTACATAATTTTTCCTCTTACCTGCACTGCAATAGTGTGTGATCACGTGCGAAAGAGCTTGGCAATGCAAGTTATGTTAAATCCATGCTCCAAAAGCCCGATGGTGGTTCCCAAATTAGCAGTGCTTTCTCCCACCACGACAACATCATAGGTATGATTGAAAATCACATAAGAATCATTGTGCTAAAATATGCCCAATTTGTGGTCCTTATAATACAACCAAAGTAATGGTCCAGATACAACTAAACCACACTTAAACCAATGGTAGAGATACAGCTGCAATGTACCCAACATAATTGTCATCGTATGGTTATCATCCTTTGACCTTTCCTTGGTATATATTGTTGAATATGGCTCTATCTGTATGCATAGGTTGTATATCTATTGCATATTTTTGTTAATAGGGGTGTATTTGTCTTAAGAAGGTTTTATATGGTAACTATGGGAAGAATCACACACACAACAAAAGATTGTTGTACATTTGTGTATATGGTAACTACGAGCAGATTCTGACAACAAAAGACAATTCAATAGACTTGAAAATATGTTGGATAAATCATTTTTATGATGTCGATTAACATGAATATCCTTCCTTCTTTACTTGTGTTATTAATATTTAGTTTGTTTCCTTCTTATTATTTTTATAACGAATCAGTAATATGAATTCCTGGTGTATCATTGATAATGGTTTGAACACTACATAATAAATAGATGGTTAAGGCCAGTAACTCTTGCTACATATAGTTTTCTATTGTTCCAGCCCCATATTCAAACTTTTAGCATGCTTTACATGTTCCACTTTCTAATATCCATTGTCATCTTTGTTGATGATAATGTATATTATTACAATTTTTTGAATGCTTATAGTCACGTATATACGTTAGGAGGGGATTTATGGGTCTTGGAATTTTCTCTCATTGTTGGCAGAATTCAGATAGTTGCACTCACATTTTCCTTAGTTGTCATGTGGTTGTTGAGATTTGGCTGGAGGTCTCCTCTCTTCTGGGTGTCCCCTATATCAGCGATGCAGACTATATTCATGATTGCATTAATCTTTGGTATTGCAGAGAAAAAGCTTATAGATCGGTCCCTCTCTATGTTCTATAGGGGATTTGGAGGGCCAGGAACGCTCTTATTTTCGAGAATAGGCCCCTTGTGATCAAGGTTGTTGCCCTGAATATCGTGGCCTACTTCCAAGAAATTGGTCCCTAGGTGCCGAAATCCTCTTCTCGATCCATCTCTTTAGTGGATTTGAATGGGATCTTCCCCATTTTCTCCTTCGATGGGGCTTCCTCAGATGATGATTGTGGTTGTGGTGTCACCCTCCACATTGACCTCGATACTATCTTTCAGTTTTTCTGGTATGGAGGCAGGGGTGATAATTGCAGGGCTGAGTTGTTGGCGATGTGGGGCGCTCTCCAGTGTTCTTCTTGGCTTGGGCTAGACAAACTCTTGATCATTGGTGACTCTCTTTCCATGATTAAGTGGGTGTTGGGACAATGCTCCCTTGATGTTCCTATCCTCTGTAATTGGATGCTACCAGGAACCTCATCCCCTCTTTTTTGGCGGTTTCTTTTCAGCATGTTTTTTGGGAACAAAATATGGAGGCTGATGCTCTCTCCAAGTGTGGCCTCTCCCTTTACCCTGGCTTTCTGTTCTTTGAAAATTTCTCTTTTGGGCAAATTCATGGGGTTGGTTTTTCTTAGCTTCATCTCCTCTTTTCTGATGTTGATATCTAGTCTCTCTATCGGTTGGTTCTTGGAGGTCTATGTTCTCCTTGGGTATGCACTACCCCTTTTTCTTCCTTTCATGTTGGGTGTGTTCTTTGGTTTCGACTCTTATTTGTATTTGAATTGCAGACATTTTGGTTTTTCTGATCTTCAAACAGAGATTGTCCTTTGTAATTGGAGTAAAGACATATTTTGGCTTCTCTGTTTTTTTTCTGATAGACATTGTCTCACGACATTGTAAAACTTTCTCTACTTAGAATGAAGGTTCTGTTTTTTTCGTCTTATTAAAAAAAAATTGTTACATCTTATAAAGTTTGACCTTTAATTGAGAGTTATCATGTTTAGCATCGGGATACCATACTCTTGCTTACAATCTTCCACATTGTTATGTCCCAGGCTCTGTTATCCTTTAGTGTAGTGGTAAGTTGGTAACTAATCTTATTAAATACCCTTCCATTGATAAGTGGCCATGCAAGTCAAGTGAAAAAAATTGAAATATTTTGACCTTTAATTGAGAGCTATCATGTTTAGCATCGGGATACCATACTCTTAGCTTACAATTTTCCACACTGTTATGTTCCAGGGTCCGATATCCTTTAGTGCAGTGGTAAGTTGGTAACTAATCTTGTTAGATACCCTTCCACTCATAAGTGGTCATGCAAGTCAAGTGAAAAAACTTGGAATATTTTGAGTAGTCAAGTGTCAAGTGTTCTTCATAAAAATAACATCGGAGAAATATGTCTAAAATCATTTGTCATTATAACATTACTGTGAAGGCGTATTTAAAAATAACAATAAAAAAAAATAGTTGGGAAATTATTTGAACTCTTTTTGTGTTACCTATTCACATGCAATTCATAAATGCCAATGTTTTGCATGTGCAAGTCCTTTCTTGTAGTTGTGATGGGTTTATTCGTTGTATGGATATTGAGAAATAAGTATTTGATATGTTATACATGAAAAACATATCAATCCGCTCTCGGCTCTCTGTTGTGCACCACATGGTTATCAATCCGCTTATTTTGCTGAGGCATACTATGAAATGAAGGTGCTTGATTTGAGGGTATGGGGTGTTTCAAACTCATATGATTTGCATGAAAATAGGATAAAGTCAATAGATTTTCAATAGCATTTTAGCTCTTAGTGTGTTAGAGAAAAAATAAATTCATTTTTTTAATTATTGTTATAATTATAATTGTAATTTTTCCTAATAGTCATTTAGGCTTTTTTATAATATAAGATAAATTGAATTGAAAAGCATGTCATCTACTACATAAATTGATCACCACAATTTATATAAATTTAGCAGGTATTAAATTTGAATATAAGCTTGTGGCATGTAACTGTGTTAGAAATTTTATTCATGTTTAATATTGGTTAACAATGGATTTAATCTAATGAACCTTTATATCTGAGGCTTATTTTCAAGATAATGAGTCGTAGATATAAGGGTTTGAAAAGTTGACTAAGACATAGATTGAGCTTACAGATAATTTGGAAAGCATAAATGTTAATGAAGCCTTAATTTTCGTGATTGGAATAATTTTTGGGAGAAAAGTACAGGCTAACGAAGTGTCGAAGGAGGTCGATCTACAAAGAATTTGACTATTGTGGTATGATCAAATTGTATTAGCAATGGAAGAGGAACAGATGTTCCAAGCAACTCTTCGCTACATCCTTGTTGGCTTAGAGCTCAAACCCCTAAGACCCTCGTCGATTTGAAAAAATCGAGTGGAGAGATATGTTTTATTAAGCAAGATGATAAATGGGAGTGGAGAATTATGTGTTATTAAGCAGTGAGACTCCTTTGTAATAGGAAAAAAAATATTGTTGAATGTATATGTGATACTATGTGGATAAGTAAATTCATATTTTAGCTAGAATTTTTCTCTTAAATTGGAATATTTTTGTTGGAAATGATTGTTTCCTCTAATTGATGAGAACTTTGACTATGAACATTTTCTCCTATAAATTTTAGTCCATTTTAAGACAATCCAAATTATTCCAATTTTGAAACAATAAATAGGTCAATAGATCTAGTAGAATTAGAATTTTCTCTCACTAGAGTATCCATAATATTTGAGCTTACGCACATGCTAACTCATTCCCTACTATATTCCCTACTAGGTAGGAAATAATAAGATAAACGGACTATTTTAATAGGGTGTTGTGTAAGTTTTAATTACCACCCTAGATCCATCTTAACCCTAGATCTATCAAGCACTGAGAGGGATCAAATCTCTCGACGTGCAAACCTTTTTTTGAATGCAAAACTTGAGGGAAGGTTTTCACCTTGAGAGATTTAATCCCTCTCGACACTTGATAGAGGTAGGGTTAAGATGGATCTAGGTTGGTTTCAGTCATGTGCGGCCATGGAAAATTTGTTGAACATCTAATTATTTTGATCATTTTAAATATGCTAAATATGTCTAAGATTAATCTGGTCATTTTAATTTTAAATTTGCTCAGTTACCTCAGTTTGTTGAGATGATAGAAACTGTTAATAACTTGAATGATAAAAAATGATGAAAAAAAATATTGAATGCAAAGTGACAATTTAACAGTGTTAAATGATAGAAAATGTGACTAATAAGAATGTATTCTATTAAAAATAATCTTCATTGTGATCAATCTCAAACTATTTTCTTCTATTGTTCTTATTGTCACACCTGTTAGTTTTGCCATCTTTTCATATGGATCATATGAAAAGGGCGGTTGAAATCGTAGACCATTCAAATCTTTAACTCGAGCTATTGTAGTAAATGTCATACCTTGCCTCTCTTTCTCTCCAATATTAATAGTAGTTTTCTCCAAAGTCAATCATTATGACTTAAAGAGTGTTAAACCCCAAGTAAGTTTCAATGGTAGTTGTTTTCTATTACCTCGTTTAAATGCAAAGTGACTAACAATGTTGAATAATGGAAAATGGGAATAATAAGGATGTAGTCAATAACAAATACTTTATAGTTTCAAGAAGCAAATATTTCATGTAAGTGAACATTTTATTTAAGATGAAAATTTCAAGTATTTTATTTATGATTGAATTACTGTAACATAGAAATCAATGCACATCATCAATATTTTTTTTGTGCTTACACTGAAATCAATGCATCTACTCCAAGCAATCAAATAAAATTGCAAATCAACAACTACATTGAAATCAAAGCATCTAGTGCAATCAATCAAATAGGATTAGGAATCAACATCTACACTGAAATCAATGCATCTAGTGCAAGCAACCAAATAATATTAGAAATCAACAACTACACTAAAATCAATGCATCCAGTGCAAGAAATCAAATACGATTATAAATCAACAACTATAATGAAATCAATGCATCTAGTGCAATCAAACAAATAGGATTTGGAATCAACATTTACACTAAAATCAATGCATCTAGTGTAAGCAATCAAATGAGATTAGAACTCAACAACTACACTGAAATCAATGCATCCAGTGCAATCAATTAAATTGGATTAGGAATCAACATCTACACTGAAATCAATCCATCTATTTTAGTGAATAACATTATATCTCCCCCTCCCTCTCTCCCCCATCTCCCTCTCGCCCCCTCCTTCTGTCCCCCACCTCTCCCTTCCTCTCTTCATCTCTCTGTTCTTCCCTCTCTCTCTCCATGTCATCTATATATGTATCTTTGTCCAGCTCTCCTTCTTTGTCTCTCTATCTCACCCACCCAAACACATGATCTCTCTCTCTCTCCATATCTATCTATTTCTCCCTCCATCCCTCTCTTTGTCTCTATCTTCTTCCCTCTCTCCCCCTTCATATTTATCTCTCTCTCTCTCTCTCTCTCTCTCTCTCTCTCTCTCTCTCTCTTTACTAACCCTCCATCTCTCCTTGTTATTCCCCTTATCTCTCTCTTCCTTTCTCTCTCTATGTTTTTCTTCTTCCCTCCCTCTCTCCTTATCTCTCTCAAGTCCTATCTCTCTTCCTTCCTCTCTCTCCCTTTCTCTCACACCTCCCTCTATCTCTCCTCCCCATCTCTCTCTCTCTCTCTCTCTCTCTCTCTCTCTCTCTCTCTCTCTCCAACTCTATCACTCTCTCCCCCTCCAACTCCATCTCTCTCTCCTCCTCCCTCTTCCTTCCTCTCTCTCCCTCTCTCCCACCTCCCTCTCTCCCTCTTTATGTCTCCCCTCTCTCCTTCTCTCTCTCCCCCCTCTCCCCCCTCCATCTCTCTCTCTTCCCCTTCTCTCCCTCTCTCTCCTCTTCTTCTCTCTCTCTTCTCTCCTCCCCTCTCTCCCTCACTCTCTCTTCATCTCTCCCTTGTCATTCCCTATCTCTCCACCTCTATCTCTTTATTTCTTTGTTTTTCCCTCCTTCTCTCTCCACCTTCACCTCTATCTCTCTCTTCCTCCCTATAATACATGTGTCCTAAAGTGGAGACTAAAATGACAGTGAAAGGTGTAATGTGACCTAGACAATAATATGAATCTATAGCATAATACTATTACTATTTAATAGTAATATGTTTAATATTAATATTATTAATATTAATATTATATTAATCCTATTAATATTAAATATATTAATATTATATTATATACTTCCCCGATGGGGGTGAGAAGTGGAGAGGATGGCATTCCTGAGGGAACGCGTGGGCATTCATGTTAGGCACGTGGCCTCAAGTGGGCCAGCTGGCCTCCCCGCCCTCCCATAACACCTTGACAAGAGAGAGTAAATTCTAGCATGTGAGGTTTCATGTCGCCTTGGGTCTCGAGGGTGGTAGCGAGCGTCTGAACGTTATGGAGGGTGATGGGGGTGTTTGTTTGGAATTATGCTATGCATGAGTATTGGTGTCTGTGATGTGGGAATTGTGGGAAGAAGCAGGAGTTGCAGAGGTTCCCCTGTCCAGGTGAGGGGACGACATCACCATCAGTGTTTCCTCCCCTGCTTTCAGGTGTGCGTCATTGTTAATTTCCAAATTGGGCTTCGTCACTATGAGTGTGCAAGGAAAGAAGGGTATGGTTGTCTATTTGGGGTGGTATTTCGTTGTTTCTATTTCATCTTGCGTGGTTTTAGTCTGGGTCGGGTGGGAACTAGTTTTTTCTGGAACAAGCGAGTAGTAGTGGTCCTCTTTAGTCCATTTACAGGCTTCTATGTTGCTGGGTGGAGCCATTGGAGCGACAATCTCGAGCTCTGGTTAGTGGGGCTCGCGGGTGGCCACTTCAAGGGAGGTGCATATTTTTGGCTCATGGTGGGTGGTTGTTTTGTGTACTGTGTGTTCTCGGCACCGTGGGGTGTGGAGGTTCAACTGGGGCCAGTGGTGTCTCCTTCTGTGCGAGAAGTTCGAGCGGTATTGAGCGGGTGGTCCTTTGTTCATTCCAGTGGTGTCAGGAAGCCAACCATGCACCCTGTTCCTCACTCGAGGTGTTTCTCCGCCTAGGTGCAGCCCAAATCGGGAAGTTCTGGTGCGGACACATCTAGGTCTAGGCTTGAATGGTGAGTGGCAGCGATGGCCCAGTTCAGGGTGGTCGAAGTGGCTGTGGGTCGAGTCACATGGCATCGGGGGGTAGAGGAGGTGGGCAATCGGGGCGCTCTGGGTACGCAGGGCTTGTTGCTCGAGGTGGTAAGCATGGGGGCTCAGCGTTGGGTCGGGGTGGCCACACTTTGCTTGTCCAGCAGTGAGGGGGCTCGACTCGTCGTGGTGTTTCTAAGCGTCATTTGTCGACGCATCATGGTGGTTGTCGTCAGCAACAAGTTTGTTGTGTTGAGTGATGTCAGGACTTGATTTAGTCATTTTTGGAGCGTCTGGAGACTTCAGAGTGGGTTCAACAAGAGGAGCATATCAAATTGATTGCAACTTTGAACAAAATTCATTACTTCCAGTGCCATATTCGGGAGCATGTAATGGTGGTCTGGCGAGGCCATAATTTGTTATCGGAGAAGGTTGAGAAGCTGGAGGCCTGGATGGCCCATTTTGAGGAGCATGTCCAATGCTCCTTTCGTCCTTTGCCGCCTCCTGAGATAACCCTGGACAACCCAGCCTCCATCACTTCTGACGACTAGCATGGATACAAGTGTTTTATATGCTATATCTGTTTACTAGTGCCTATGGCCTCATAAGTTGTGGATTGTGTCTCTTTATGTTTTTATGTTTCACTGTCATTTGCTTTCAACAGTGGTCAACAAACCTAATCGGGGTGAGCCTACCTGCGTTTTTCTTCTGATGTACCTCTTTTTGGAACCATGAATAGCATATTGACTTACAAAAAAAAAATATTATATACTATTATATTATGGTATTAATATTAATGTTTATTATACTATTGGGATGACAATCCCTTAAAAAAAATTCACTCAATGCAATTCAGTTATGCTCAACTTGTAAACTGCAAGATGACCAACCAATTATTTCTAATTTTTAATTAAAAATTTCATAACTTGTGTAACATATTGAATCAAATTCCACAAAATGAATATAATTATGTTGAAATACTAATATTTAGAATAAACACATTTTAACATGAATAGAATTTTGATTAATTATTTTAAAAACAAAATTACGATGACATTGTTAGATTGAATGAATATTTATTCATAATCATTTTGATGGATTAGAGGGTCTTAACCTTTCCACCATTTATTTAAAGGCATGGGAAAATCAAACCTTCAAACTATAAGTTGGAAAAATCTAACCTTCAAACCATAAGCATTTAAGTAGCACGCATATAGAGTAACATCTGTGCATTTTGTTCTATTAAAGTTCACATTGCGCAAAAACGAACTAGTCTTGATTCAGTGGATTCTAGGAAGAGTTCTTGCAAATTAGACTTTTTTCTGTGACTTGGATTCAACATTAACTTATACCTATTTTAAGTGTGCATAATAACCCTACACAATAAGTATCCCATGTATCTGCAACAAATCATATTTTCACATACTCACAGAGTATAGAGCGTCGAAATTTCAAGATACGTTAAGTAGAGACTAAATAAACTAGAAAAATCCTTATTTGGGTGAAATTTGTAAAAGATATTAGAAAAGAAACCCTAATTATTTTTATGCATAAGTGTTATATAACATATGTGTACGAACTCTAGCACAAAGCTCCTTGTGATGGAGGCGATGGAGAATATTCTTCATGTACTCGCTAACTACATGTAGAAGAGCAGTCGGATCGTCGGCATCCACCATGGTTTTCCTTTGTTCTGCGACACCTCTACCATTGGTTTTCACCCATTTTTTCAGTCTCCGTGAAGAAAATCTAGCCTTTCAAACTTAAGTTAGTGAAATTCTTAACATTTCCCCAAGCCAAAATTCGCAGTCTTCCGAGCCCCTTTCCTTCGTTCGCCAACAGATGGCAAGGATTCGTATCTATGTATCCAAATTATTAAGGTCGGAATTCCTGAAATATTTTTTCATAGACTTCTATATTGTAATTTATTCCTACATTGTATGAATTCGACTTTGTTCCAACTGTATAAAATAAGATTCTTTAGAAAAACTAATATGTTTATCGCCTTTGGCTCGTTCTACACTTTCATCTATGGGAACTTAGTGGGTAATTATAAAAACATTCAAAGTAAACCAATTTCAAAAAACTACCAAAGGCGAATGAATTAACCTGCATTGCTTCTCAGGTGCAAAATGAATTCTCTTACTATGATTGCATTAATTTTGTTGCTTTCTACAGAGAAATATTCAGTATAATTGTTTTGAAGATATAAAAGATGCGAATAAGTTAAATTAATTTTATTTACAACCTTGGATCTAGATGCAAGGATGGATAAGATAAATGTGTATTTTTCAATAAAGGAGGTTAATTAAAATGTGGTGCTACAATAGGGAGAAGAGCCTTGGATTATATGAATGAGGTAATTCTTTGTTTATAGGAAAGATTGTGAATAAATTTTCTATTGCTTGGAATATAAGTAATGTGAGAGTGCAAAGCCTTACACTTTTTGTTGGAGCCGATATTTAAAAATGTTGACATACTTACATTATATTTACACATCTCCCCTATATTGGGTTGTAGAGCACATGTCGGCGAAAAAGTACTACACCTTTGCATATACTAGAGAAAAAATATTTATTAATAATTTCTTGTTGTTAGAACTAATACTTTTGTGATCCATAATGTAAATAAATGTCCTTTGGATTAATCACATCATTAGGATTTGGTCGACGTTTCGAGCCAACTAATGTGGTTCATCCTCGGGACAAGGTGAAAAAATCAATCAGTCTTCAAGAATAAATAGTATGGATGCATCGTTTCCCGGAGTTAGTCATTGGTGATTAGTTAAAAATATTCTAGTCAGGGATGATGAGAAGTTATTGAGATTGACAGACATGCTAAAAAACTTAATAGGAATGATGGTTGGAAATTGAGTAAGAGTTGGATTCTCACCCTTTCTTTGTGATTCCACCCCCTGTCTCTTCCCAATTTATTAAGTTCTTAAAGTCTATTTTTGAATATTATTGATCTATATTATTAGTTTCCTTTTGTTTTTTACCTCTATAACTTTATTACTATTTAAAAAATTTGTCATATTCTGATTTATTTGTTTAACATAATTAAAACATATTCACTCCTAACATTTTCTTTATAGATATATAATATTTTGTAACCTTTATTAACCCTTTATATTTATTATGTTTCCATTTTTATATCATAAATTATTTATTTAATATAATTAAAATAGATAATTAAACTCATAATTATTTTATTATTATACAATTCTTAACCAATTTTTAAACCTATAGTACTATTTAATTAATTATTCGTACTATATTCATAAATAATTAATATAAATAATTATGAACAGCTACTTTGTAACTAAATTTATAATATTTTAATTAATCAATAATGCCTAACTACCATTTTTGGAATATTTTTAACTAATCACCAACAACGAGTTTTCAACGGCTAACTCTGGGCAATGATGCATCCATACTATTTATTTTTGAAGAGTGATTGATTTTTTCACCTTGTCCTAAGGATGAACCACATTAGTTGGTTTGAAACGTCGACCAAATCCTAATGATGTGATTGATACGAAAGACATTTATATAATTTATTGTTGTATATAATTTTTATCTTTTCAATTGATTTGGAGGCTTCAAAATTTTCTAAATCATATTTTTAAATTGTCGAGATTAAAAATTTTTATGATGAGATTACATATTTTGAATTTTGATCAAAAATATTATTTTAAAAAACACTAGGAAAAATGACTTTAATCAATGTTTCTATTCATGCCATAATTGTTAGTCAATGTTGGATGAATAATAAAAACTAAACATAATATAAGTGGGAGAAGATAATGCAAAAAAAAAATATTAGGTGAATATGTAAAAGATAGATTTTGTTTATGTACATGTACACTCAAACATAAAATTATCTTATATATGAACAATAGATATTATATCAAAATTATATAATATAATTTTTTTATAATATTTAAATAAAATCATATATACAAACTATTCATAGTAAATTCCAATATAAGAAACGTAATGCAGATGGTATAGGATATGTATGTTACATTATCGTTATTGCATTTGTTAAATTATTTTATTGTATTGATGTTCTCAATTTATTATTATTATTATATATTTATTTATTTATTTATTTTATTATTTAAGTAAGTTTGGTAGGATTGTATCTTCATCATGTCCAACTTCTCACCCCGATTGGTGAGGATAGCATAAGATTTGAACCCAAGGCTTCCAGTTAGGTGAGACTTCATTTCCACGACCATTTCCATTTGAACTACCCGAAGTGGACCAAAAGTTGATGTTTTAATATTCAAAAAGAAAAACTAATTTTTATTTAGATATTAAATGAAATTACACTTCTCATTTGCATACTAAAATGATGGATTTGATATTACATAGTAGGTACATTTCATTTCCATCTCATTTAAATGTAGTCCTCGATCCTACCTTTTTTCCTTTGATGTTACAATTAAATTTTTGATCAAATTGATATTTTGTTAGTGTGGCACTTTTCTTCCTAACATTTAGATTTTTTTCCATGAGGGTAAACCTAAAGTTTAACATCATTTTTCTTTATTTCAGATTTTGAGCAAATTATTTTTAGCCACTAAGTTTACTTAAAGCTAAGTTGAATAAAAACATGCTAACATGGGTAAAAGTGCCCAACCTATTAATTAGTAAACAAAATCCCAACAAACATTAAATGACAAAAAAAATTATACAAATTTCTATTCGTGCTAATGCGAATGTGTGTTATAGTATACATTTTATGTTAAACCATATAAATGGCTACGACTATTGGGGATGAGATTAACAACTCCATCATGGAATTAGAGAGGGTTAGGATTGTTAGTTGGTGATCTCCCTTATGATGTCTCAACTTCATGTGGCACATGCATGCTTTGGCCATTTGTCACATGTTTCTTACCTCTAAATTAGCATTTTCAACAAAAACAAACCAAAACAACGTTATATTTGGCCAAAGCCTTAATTTCCTCTACAAGACTTGATATAAGTTAAAATCATTCAAAATAAAAACTAATTTAGCCAAATATTCTCAATTGAAAATAAAATCAAACTTGTGATATTTCTCTATAATGTTTTTAAAATCTCCATTTAAGATTTGTGTTTGCACTAAGAAATTGTGCTACTATTACAAGAAAATGTTAGAAATCCCTTTTGAAATCTATAGGACTATGGTTATTTGAAGTCTATTATGGTATTTACACAAATACTATTCTCTTTAGGACCGACATTGGTGGTGTGACAATATATTATATAAGCATCATGGAATTGGCATTGGTGGTGTGATAATATGTTACATGAGCATATGGAGTCTACACAAATTTGATTTTGTTTTATAATTATAATTTTTGGCATGACAATATGTTACTTGCAGCATGCTAGATACGACCATTTTCATTTCACTAATTTGAATTCAATGAATTTTTCCTCCCCATGTAGTATTATAAATTGGTAAGGTAATTGGGAGTGAAGAAAGTTGGTGATAATAATTCCCATTGTAACCACCTGAAACTCTACTAGCATGTGTGCATCCATATATTTCTTCTAAAAAACACCCTTTGTTTGAGTAAGATTGGTTTTCATGCACTGATCTATCTTCATCTTCATGCGACCATCAATGTAATTGTTTTAATAGGGAAAAATTTGGTCCTCCCAAGTATAGCCAATTTACTATTAGATAATGTAATCCATTAGTATATTCAAGGGACAAGAAAGTCGTTAAGTGTTAGTGTGTTGGAATTCGGAAGCGCCTATCACTTATAAGTTTCATTGTTTTGATGACATGATAAAATGTATTTAACCATATTTCTTATAATTGATGTCATAATATTAACTTTACATAAGCATCTTTGTTATTAGCTTTGACAAACTTTATACTTTCCATTGGACACATTGACACATCATCTTAAAAACTACACTTTGTTCTCATTTTACAATATATCCTCCCTCTATTCTCTTTGGTGTCTCCTACTTTTGTTTCAAGGGTATGCTAGTTTATTCATCCTTGATTTTTCCTTTTTCAAGTTGGTTTGTTCATCATTTTAAATAAATGCTTATATTATAACTTTAAAGATCAATGTCACAATAATAATAGTTTAATTTATATTTAAAATTTTGTAAATTAGATATCAAATTAACATATAAAACGCCAAATATAAAATAAACAAATTATAAAATTATTTAATAATTTTAAATATCTAATTTTAATTAATGACTTATAATGATACAAATTATTAATAATAGAAATTTATTAAATTGTTGTGAGTTTTGGATTGATAGTGAATGAGTACATTATTAAGGTATTTTTTGCAAAAAGATTGTCAATTCAAATCTTCCACATATATATATATATATATATATATATGGTTTTAAGATCAATTTTAATTGCTAAATTACCATTTCAATTTGCATTTTAATAACAACTTGGAAGATAGTTTTGTATTAAACTAATGATTTGTTGTGAATTATTGAATGGAATTATTGTCAAAATATCTTTCCGACATAATTTTGTCCTAAATTCTAGATAAAATATAGAATTTAGTTTAAACAAACTTAGATTCATTTTAACTTCGAATCTACAAGGCGTCGAGAGGGATCAAATCACTTTTCACTCTAAAAGAGGTTTGCATATCAAGAGATTTGATCCCTCTCCGTCTAGAGTTAAGATAGATCTAGGAAGATTTTATTATTGATTATAATTAACAACGATTATAAATATAAATATATTTTTTAGTTTTTAGTTTTAGTTTTACATAATTTGACGGAGTCAAAATGTTTTATTGATAATTATCATTATTAATTTTTAAATTTAATTTTAAGTTTAACTTTATTTTCATTTTTATTGTATTTGGACCGAGTCAAAATGTTTACAGGACATTACAATACCTCTAATGGAGAGCGCCTCTCTAGGGAATTACTTTTAACATTTTATTATTTTTTAATTGAGTCTGCGTGTAAATGTTTACAAACATTTACAACACTACAACATCTCCCCCATACCTTTTAGCTTTTAGATGTAATTTAAACAATGTTATAAAATAAAATTAAAATTAAGTATTACAATTTTGAAATTAGTCATGGTTTTTGGGCACGTGGTATTGATAAGTCATGGTACTTGCCCATTATATTGTAACAAAGCTTGTTTACAAGTTAAAAAAATCCATGATAAAATGGGGTGAATATCCATGATTAAGAATCTTGTTATATTATAAGTTTTAAGTTTTAATTTAAAAAATGTTATAAAATTAAATTAAAATAAATATTTTGATTTTGAAATGAGTTACGGTTTTTGGGCATGTAGTATTGTAACAAAGTCTATTTAGAAGTTAATAATATCCATGGTAAAATGGGGATGAATATTCATGGTTAAGAATTTTGTTATATTGTAAGTATTAAATTTTTATGTACTTATTAACTAGATAATAAAATTAAATATGATTATAGAATCATTATTTTAATTTATATTGTAAAATAAATCTTAATTTATAATTACTATTTATATGTCATATATTTTAATGTGAGATATATATTATGATTTTTTTTATCCAAAAAATTGTTATTAATTTTATTAATAAAGACAAAAATACAATTAAAAAAAATGAATTTAAACATTATTTACCTCAAACATTTAATGTTTATATATATCGCATGTAAAATGTTTATATATCTCCTGCCTAATTAAAGAGCGCCTCTTAGTACCAAAAAAACATAAAAATCAGACGAAAACAAGTTGAAATATATATTCCACATAATTTTTTATTAAATTTATAATTAAGGATCAAAGGATTGTAAAAAATTAGGCAAAGTTATAATGTGATGCACTTTTCATCACATATTTCAAATTTGGTCAAAGTTATAATGCAATGAACTTTTCATAAGGAATTTCGACACAAGTTATATAATATAATTTATTATTAATTTTATAATTAAAATGCAATGTACTTTTGATAAGGAATTTTGACACAATTTATGATAAAATAATGTGTATCTATAGTTGTGAATAGGACATAAATTAGGTTGAAAAATAAGCTTACGGTTATGGCGAATTGTCAATCTAAAATGCTTCAAAGTAACCATTAAGCAAGCATCTTGCACTTATTTTGTTGCGTCAATTTGTAACTTTGATACACCAATTAAATTTACACCATTGGATTTGAAGGTAACCTTAAGCGAGAATGTATTATTAGAATGATTATATTAGTAATGGATTTAGATCTTTAATTTCTTTTGGGATGAAATCTTACAAATTAATTTATTTAGGATTTGTTTTAATGGGCATCAATTGATTTTTTTGAGATTTTTTTTTATTTTTTTTAAACATGGATTACTCATTTTTCGACTAATGGGTATGAATTATTATGACATGTCACTATGGAGATTCAAGTATATTTTTTGACTAATGGGTATGAATTATTATGACATGTTATTGAGGAGATTCAAGTATAGTGGAAGCACACTGTAAACCTTGTGACTTGAATGTAGGCGAGTAGAAGAAAACTTCCCCTGAACCACCACCTAATCAATTTAAAATAACCAACCTTGCCTCACTTTATCATAAAAAGCGCCACCTTACTATGAACATTGTTTTTTAATGTTAGTATACTCTCTAGTGTTTTAGCTTAAGTTGGTCCCTTTTTGAATTTTGTGTCTCTATTTGATCATGTTAGTGGTGGTTGCATGTGTGTCCCACCTTTCGTGTATTGAGGAGAGGTACATTTTGTTATTTTGATTGTGAAAAGAAGCTTGAGTGTCAGGTAAATATTTTTCTATTCTAAAAATATTAATTGGGAACTTTGTGTAGCTTTGGAGTACATGGGAGAGGCCACCTCTACTGTTATTCTATGGTGAAAATTCCAATAAAGTTGACCACTCATTCAATGAATTTTTATTTTGTTTGTTTGTGTTGCAATTTGCTTGCCAAAGTAGTTAAAGGATATGAATCTTCAATGCTTTTGGGTTGAAAAAATAAGACTTTCAACTAGATAGAGCATTTCAACTCGGAGAAAGAAGACTTCTCTTCAGCCCTGATATGGATCAGACTCTACTCACGTTTACTTGAATATTGAGATGAAGAGACATTGACTAGAATTAGAAATTCCATAGGTTCCTTTACTAAGACTTCAGAAGCAATCAGATAGGGTCACTACATCGCATATGCATGCATTTGTATGTACATGAATTTCTTAGTACCAATCCCAACCTCTGTAAGTGTCCTTCACCAGGATCAAACCTGGCTTCATCCCTTGGATTATGAGCACATCCCCTTTTGGTGTTGCAAATGCCACAAACATGGGTATATGTTCAAACACTTCCCTTTGAACAATCTCTAGAAAACCAAGATCAAGGGAAAATATTGATGCAAAAGGGTACAACAAAGCTCCCAACTACAAATGGCCCAATCACAAACAACAATCCTCCGTGACCTCCCAAGTCCCCACCCAAAACAAGTATGCGGCCTTGGACCTTCAAGAGTCAGCAAAGCAAATAGGACCAAGCAACCCATTTGATGTGAATACCTCATAGAATTGACAGCCAACGACCTTAGATGACGAAAAGGATGATGGCAAGAAGAGAAGGATCATGCCCAAACATGTAGACAAGTTGGCAGAGTACCTAGAAAAAGAAACAAAACCAAAAGGTATTGAAGAGTTAGAAAATGAGGGGATTGACTTTGCAAAATTATATCCCCAGGATGTAGAGGAGGTCCACCAGTAGCAAGACCCACTGGTCACCTCTCCATTCCAACTCTCGAAAGATAAATAGGCCCATTACAAACATAGATGCATCTTAACCACTCATGGTCCCTAAGAATCATGAACAAGTTTCAAGGTAGCCTCCATTAAATTCAAACCTTGCAATAAATTAGATAAGGAGGATTTAAAGAAGGGCAAAAAACCCAATTTCATGTCACTCCAAGAAGCATGGGATTTCTAGTGAATTATGGGGAAAATGCCATGATAACAGACACCTACTCCCCATCCGCTCCCCCCCTACCATGAAAATCCTCTCATGGAATGCCCAAGGCATCAATCGTAAGAGCACACAATGACTCTTGTGAAACATAATACCAAAAGAAACTCTAGATATTGTTATTCTTCAAGAAAAGAAATGCACAATGGACAAGATAAAATCTCTTTCTAAGTGATTTTGCACATGAAGTGAGTTCATAGCCATAGATTCAAGGGGCTTTGTAGGAGGAATAACCACACTCTAGGATCCCAATAAAGTAACCATGGAAATAGCTTTCCCATGCGGCATGATCTCATAACAGCATGTATAGTCCTTGGAACTAATGAAATGGGGTACCTCGCAAATGTCTACAAACCCCAAACCAAAATAGTCAAATAGGATTTTCTCCAAGATATCCAAAGCACTCCCATTTTCATTCCCGTGGACTCGTGGAAATTAGGGGGAGATTTCAATATGATCACATCCCTCCTCGAAAAGAAAGCAAGACTTCGCAAAGAGGAACAAGAAATGGATGACTTCATAAATATCATACAAAATCTCAAGCTCATCGAAATCAAGACAATCAATGGTTTGCATACTTGGAACAATAAGAGAGGAGGATCACAACAGATAGTTTGCACATTGGACTGCTTCCTCCTTTCAAAATCTCTTCTCATCTTTGGAAAGGATGAAAAAACCTCTATCCTTTTAACAACAAGGTCCAACCACTAGCCCATAGATATCATCGTCAATATCCACAAACCACCCAAGAAAACCTCCTTTCACTTTGAAAAGTTTTGGCTCCTCAATTAATACTTCCAAGATAACATCATCGCCTAGTGGGAAGCCACAAACCTAGGGCATGTAAATCTGTACAAGTTCAATCAGGACCTCAAAAACTTGAAGACCATTCTAAAGGGATGGAACAAAAAAGTATTTGGGAATGTCTTTCAAGTTTAAAAACAATTGGAGGCTCAGGTGGACCAATTTCAGGGTCAAATAATACAAGAGGGGAGAAGCGAACAACTAACATTTAGGGAACAACATCTCTCCCAACAACTAGAGGAGTGTTATGCACAAGAGGAAATTTTATGGCAACAAAGGTCCCAAGTGTAGTGGATCAAAGAAGGGTAATGGAACACCGAATTCTTTCACAAATCAATGAACCAATGAAGGCACATCAACAAAATCTCTTGTTTAACTTTAGCACAACATACACCACTTAACTCTCATTTTGACCTCCATGAGGAACATAGGATTTTTTACTCCAATCTAATGTTTGAACCTGATACATATAGATATGGTGCCATTAATACCATCACCCAACATATTCCCTTATTAGTGGTTGAAGAACGAAACAAATTCCTCCTTCTGCCTGTATCCATGGAGGAAGTGGAATCTGCTGTCATGCAAATTCCTCTAGGTAAAGCCCTTAGACTATATGGCTTTACCTTTGACTTATTCCACCATTGATGCCCGGTTGTAAAAAATAAGGTGTGGCATCTTGTGGATGACTCAAGGAAATCTCTCAACATCATCCTGGCCCTCAATTCCACCTTCATCACACTTATACCCAAAGAGTACAAAGTGGATGATCCTTCGAAATTTTGACTAATCTCTTTGTGCAATTTCATTTACAAAATTATCACCAAAGTGATTTCCAGTGGGCTCAAACCAATCCTCCCCTCACTGATTTTACTAGAACAAGCGGGATATGTAGAAAGTTAGCAGATCATGGACTGTGTCATCCTAACCCATGAAATTCTTCACTCACTCAAAATGACCCAATCCCTAGGAATGTTGGTGAAACTTGACATCTTCAAGGCCTTTGATAAACTTAGTTGGAATTACATCTTCGTTATCCTCACTGCATTTTGGTTTCACACTTCCCAGGTTCAATTGATTAAAGCTTTCATCTCGTTATCTTTTTTATCCATTCTCCTCAATGGCTCCTGTACCCCTCCCTTCACCCATTCCAGAGGTATATGTCAAGGTGACCCCCTCTTTCCCTTCCTCTTCATCCTCATTGCAGAGGGACTCAGTCATGCTATCAAGGTTGCGCTAGTAGAAGGAAAATTAAAGGGTTTCTCCTTCCACCATCCCCCCCCCCCCACCCACAATCAATTTGTTGATGACACCCTCCTCTTTGATTAACCCACTGCTTGTTAAGATTGATCCTTATATTACATTCTCCTCACATTCATGAAGGCTCAGGCACCTCGATCAATCTCCAAAAAACTTAGGTGCTCTTCTTCAACACTCCTATCCAAGTTTAACACCACCTCACCTACATCCTAGGCTTTACGCACTACTCCCTTCCCTCCAAATACTTGGGAATTCCCCTTACCTTGGAGGTATCCAAACTTTCAGGCTATAAAAATATCCTCTCCAAGTTCCATTTTCAACTCTCCTCCTATACCTTTCACTCCTCAAAATTGTGGGTAAATATTTTCTCCTTAAATCAATCCACCAAGCTCTCGGCTCTAGAAGCCCCAAAAAGTATTCTCAAGGAGATATGGTTAATCCAACACAAATTTCTATAGGGAGGTACCTAATTAAATAAAAAATGGGCCCGAAAAACTCTATGCTTTCCCAAGCAGGGGAGGGTTGGGCATTTATGACCCTAAAACTTTAAGTTAAGCATTGAGTCCTCACATGGGACCAACTTTGCAAAAGAGGAAAAGTTGGACCAACATATTGTGTTCAATGCCAAAAGGGAGGGGAATCTTTGTAGCATCTCTTTAACAATGTCCACTTCACTAATCAATAGTGGGACAGAGGAGCTTATCTCTTCAGGCAACCCGACAGGGAAAAATCGAGCACCAAGAATACTATTGTTAATTGGAGACAACAACCATTTCATAATGTCATCCTTATTAAACTATGGAGGCTTTTCCTCGGATTACTTCTATGGACCATTTGGAAAGAGCAAAAGAGACACATTTTTTGGTACTCATCATACCCCCTCTCCTCCACTTGGAATATTCTATCAAAAAACATATTGTCCTCCATCTTTGCATTAAATGGTCTCCTAATAACCTCACCTGTCAACGTGTTGAAGTATGCATCCTTTCCAACTAGGGAATCCACCTTTCCCTCATACTTGTATCCCCCAACCCTCCCCCACGATCTCTCTCCTCCCCCTCTACCTGGTTCCCCCCTTCCCCACGTGCTTCATCAAGCTCAATTTTTATAGAGCTATGAAACAAAACCCTGGGAAAGATGGCTATGGATGAGTCTTCCAAGATCGCAAAGGGCATATCCTTTTCATATGTTTTGGCAATCTTAGTCATTCAACTAAAAAATCCATAGTGTTATAGGCTCTCATTAAAGGATTTCAACTAGCTTAAGAACATGGCCTCAAATAACTCATATCAAAGCACTCAATTATATATACTAGCCCGCTTGGCTATTTTTGACCTTAATACCGTAATAAATGATTACATAATTCTTCTAATTTTGACAATAGTTTCAAGTTAAAACAATATAATTTTGATATTAATTTTGACTCTTAAACAAAATTTCAATTTGTCTTTCGATAATATTTTTGAAGATAGATTTGTCCTTAAAAACATTCATGCAATATTTTTAACTATTTTGTCAACCAATGTAAAAAATATTGATATTGTTTAATAAAATTCATGTTAAAAATATCTTTGGAAAGTTTGTTATCTAAATTTCAGATAAAAAATAAAATTTAATTAAAAATAAATAAATAAATTAGGTTCAAATATATATTCCGTGAAGTTTCGATATAATTGTCATATTAAATTTAGAATTAAAAATGAAAAATTGTATGGAAGTTAGATAATAAAAAAATATAATATGATGTACTTTTGGAATTTTAACACAACCCCATGCAAATTTTTCTATGTTATTGTTTTGTGGATAGGATGCAAATTAGGATGAAAAATAAGGTTATGGTTGTAGTGAATTGTCATTTGCTTTAAATGACCATTGTACATGCATCTTGCACTAATGTTGTGGTACTAATTTATAACTTCAATACAACACCTAAATTGTATGACCTTGCAAAAACCTTTAGAAAAAACTTCTCAGTAGCATGTCTTAATCAATCATGGACTTCATTGATATTTGACTCCTTTTGGGATGAAGCCTTCCCAATTAAGTATTGTTGGTACCCAAACACCGTCTTATTAGGGCGAAACCTCTTTTGGATTTTCTTTGAGGTTCATAAATTATTTCCATAAAGTCATTATCTTTTTGGATTTGTTTCCTCTTGTTTTTTTTTATAATAACAACTACACATTTATGGCCAAGGGAATATAACATCCATGGGACATCTCATTCAATGGATTCTTAGATGGTGCAAACACACCTTAAACGTTGTCAATTGAACATGGGCTAGTGGAGGTAAACTCTCAATTAAACCACCACCCTACAAACTTGAAATAGTTGGCCACAACATAAGTGTGGACTTTTATCTACGTTTGTGTGAAGGTCATATGTTCAACCATAACCTCTAAATATCCCCATGTCTACTTTAAAGGGTCGGAACAATGTTAATGGGAATTGAACCTTGGTAAACAATTGAATTTTCATGTTTGTAAGATTTTGTGGTTGTCAAAATTTGAGTTTGGAACTTGATCCACAATTTTCATTTGTAGTCAATGTTTCAAGTGCAGAACAAGACCCATCCTCAAGACAAAATGGTTGAGAGAAGGAGGAGAGGGGAAAATATATAAATATCAATAAATGAATGTGTCTTCCTCTGCTATCCTTTATTTATATTTATACATCTTCCCCTCTTCCTTCTCTCAACCATTTTGTCCTAGTGATGGGTCATGTTTTGGACTCGAAACGTCGACTACAAATGAAAACTGTGGATCAAGTTTTAAACTCATTCTTCAAATTGAATTTTCATCATTACTCACCATCGAATCCAACCTAATTGGATTTTCAAAATGGTTAACCTCAAGGTTACATAGGGGTGGACGTAGATCCACTTATGTGTGCACATTTACACACTCAACCGCTACCCTCAAATGCCATCATGGCTACCTTAAGGGATCAAAATAATGCTCACGGACATTGGAATTTGGTTAATAGTGAAAAACTACTTTTTCCTTCCCATTGAATCTAACCTCTTTAAGCTTCAAAATCATTGGTGTTGATGTAAGAAGCTTTGATACTTCTCTCAAAACCACTTTCAAATCTCGTTAGGCTAAGTGAGATAGTTGGGATTATTAGCAAAGTTTTATAGCCCTTCAAAAATACAACCAGATTTCAAGAAGTAAATCTTTAGATTATGAAATCTCTTTTTGTTTTATAATTTTTTTATAAATTTATAATTATATCAAGTAATAAAAAAAGAATAAACAAACACTTTATGAACTCATAAGTAAGAAAAACATGAATATAAGAAATGGTCAAATGATTTCTTTAAATAACATCACAACAAGATAATCCAATGCTTTTGTAGACCAATGGCAACTAAGTGCCAGAAGAAAGAGATAGAACTAAAAAATCTATACTGGAACACTTCAAGAAACACAAAAACATCATCAAACTATGCAAAAATCACAATAATCAACATTGAACTAACTCAAAACGTCTTAAAAGTATGAATATATTTAAACAATCAAACTTGAAGCACATTGTAGAAAAATACCTCTCAATCTTTCTTTGTCGCCTTTCAAGATATTCCTCACACATAGTTTCCTCCCCTTTCATTCATCGTGCGTCTCCTTTTTATATTTGGAGAAACAGTTGTGTAGTTCAACTACCCATTAATCTTTAGTTTATTCAATCTTTTAAGTGAGAATGTAAATATGTTTTAAGGAAAGGTCACAAATATGTTATTCAATATCAACTAAAGGTAGGTGGGGTCCGACTAGACTCTCTTTGTGATTTATCAATTCACTCACTTCAACCTTCTAACTCCCATAAATATGAGTAATAATGTATATGACAAAAATAAAAATAAAAAACATCCTATGTATTAAAGTCATAAACGTTTACCACATAGGTGCCTCCCAATTGAGGTTATATATATAGACAACCTCAAAAAACATGTATGAATTGTTCATTAAGTAAACATCTTAAAAATTAAAATAACTCAAGATGCATGTCTTTAAAAGAGATATCCCTCTTACTTTGACTTTTTCCTAATCAAAATCTCAAATGGAAGCTCCAGGAATGCTTCCCCACATTCGTGGATGCCATTTGTAGTAAACTTCGTATTATAGATTAGTGTGTCTCACTATGGAGGATTCAAATTGTATACCTACTAGTACAATACTAGTTAAATGCCCAACAATGTTGGCAACCACTGATTGAGCTAACCCTTCGATCTATTTGAATAAATACTTATCAACATTGTCAACTTAATAACACTATTATTTTTTTACTCTTTACTAGATCACAAATAGAAGTATACATTCATATTATTCGAAGATGGAATTGTTCAATTGTTCTATGATATGATTGTTATCATGTTTAAAAGTTTTTTTTTTTGAAGAAAGGTTCTTTGCATTACGTCAAATGAGGATTACACAGACCAAATTTTCTTTTTTATCGATATGCCTTAAGGGAAACCAAACTAGTAACATAAGTTCAGAGTCTTGAGGTTGATAAGACCTTGTCTAAATAGTGTATCTTATAAATAAAAACTCATAAAAGTGGGTTGTTTGTGGCAAACCTTGACATACATCAACATGAGAAGACAAAAAAATACTACTAGTCCTGTAAGAAAAAAACTAGTGAGTCATAACAACTATTGGGTAGAATATCTAGGCATATGTGTTGGCTAGCCACTATCCTCATCCAAGGAGAGGGAGATGTTGGTTGATCTCCTCGCTAGAATGGTCAACTTGCGGTCTATATTGTCAAATTTTTCCTCCGACTCTACCAGTCTGATAGAATTCTCCTATTGAGTCCTCTTGTACCTCCCTATGCCACCTACAATATTCAAATGACAATTAACCTTGTGTCAACTTCGTGTCATGATCGATGAAGTGATGAAATCACATGAAATGCACCAAGAATAGTGGGAGATGCAACCCGCTTTCGTGTGAGCTAGCATCATATCAAGGCCGAGGGGGAATGCCGACTTGTGGGCACCCTCCCTAGGGATATTATGTTTAAAAATTACTTTTTCCTTTAGAGTTATTTTTACCCTTTTTTATCAAATCTTTTCATTGCAAACATATGATTTTATTACTCACCTAGAACAGGGAATATAATAATAACTATGAGGTCAAATTTTATTGAATTTTAGGGGTGGCAGATGCAGGAGGAACAATCTACATCCCTAGAGGGACAATTATATATTACTATCCATGGAACCTAGGTGTCATGACCAATAACATTGTAGAACTTAACCATAAGAATCAACATCTATACTCATGGTGATTGGATATTCTCAAATAATTATCAATCACATGCATATGGATTTTCCTTTTCTTAATTTCTGTTTAACTTCTATTCTAGAAAGATTCAAAAATTCTCACTAAACCTTTGACAAGGTGCAGTGGTTTCAAGTCTCGAAGGAAAATAGTTGGATAACGAACCATTAAGCCAATTCGACTATTGATAATATTTATGGGACTTTAATCATCAACAACATTGTTTATATATAACTCATACCATAAACATATGCTTCCATCATCTAAGTGCAGATCAAATCGGCCCTTGGAAAATCACATGGCATTCAATCTTCACGTAGCAAGGATTCCATTAATAAGACTCCCCCACTATTTAACCCTATTTAATCTACTTCCCATGGACTCTAATGAGTACCTAATGCTTATTCTCCAACATCATTGTACGATTATGAAAACCTCATTTGGCTTAATGGACATGGCTTCAAAACATTGGGTTTATGGATTTATGATGATAGTGCTACAACTTTCCTAGTTCCTATCTCCCATGCCTTTGCTCTATGGTTTAAATGTGCAATTTTATACTCTCAAGGATTACTACCTTTCCTTGAGAGGAGGAAATACCATTAATTTCTTAGCCTTTCATTCTATCTTTGGACACTCTAGAATTACGGTCCTTCTCTAGGAATAGTCAATTGAATTTATTGGTCAACACATTGAATTAGTTTTGCTAGCTTTGTTATTTGTGAGAGTTAGAGGCATTTAATTACCAACTTGATTTTGGAACAAGCTTGGAGAATACAATTTAAAAGTAGAAATAATCATGGGAATCTTACTCTAGCAAAAAGAAAAGTTGTGTAATGCTATGGAATTGGTAGTTAAGACACTATGTCAGGAAAAACACAAGTCTTCCACAACTTCTTGAGGAAATTCTTGATCCATGCCTTCTCCAATTGATCATCAACATCCTCAAGGAATTCCAAAGACAAGCTCTCACCATTGTACCTGGTAGTTAGGTATCCTAGTTTAGCCCTCACCAATCAAGATCAAGGAAGCATCTAGAGAAAGTTAGAATGCAATAGGTGATATACCTAACCTTTGATGCACAACCACAAATACATTTCTTAGTAGTTAATTTTTTAAATGTTTTCTATTCTCTCATTACATCTATGAATTTTAGCATAATTTTGCGTTGGAAAATATCATAAGATAGACGTATCTACTTATACATGATAGGTTAGGGTTGAAATGCACTTGTCTCTATTTCTACATAAAATGCACTTGTTTACAATGCAATTCGACTTATTTTCAAAAAGTGCAAGTGAATGTAGATGCACAACTCTTGCATCTATTTATGAATATTCACTCACATCTTCAACTAGTTCAAATGCAATATAATAACTATATAGTTAGTCATCTAATAGAATTGGTTGAAGACCAAAACTAAGAGATGAACTCAATATTCTCTACATACCATCTAGGCATAAGTAATGCAGAAGCAACTTCAAGCATAAAAAAGAAATAATATGCAGTTGATACAATTTTAAGAGTTAACCAGGGAATTAAAATAACAAGAGAACTCGCACACATATCAAATCAAATTGATCATCACCATGTTGCTTCAAGTATTCACTTTTGCATCTGGTGTTTCTTATTGACCGATTTAGTTGCATGAGTTCCTTGATTTTCCGATTCGGGTGTTTGATTTACATGACCATGCTTGTGACAAAAAACAAACTCTAGTAGAGAAGGAGAGCTGACGAATTAAGCATGAACTTGTGCTACCTCCTCATCACGGATTTCTGATGGGGCTTTAAAGGGAAAGTGAAACAATCCAAAGATGGGAACAAAAAAATTGCTTACAGACTTTGTGTGAGACCTATGACGTTGTAATGCTTCACTTTATGTTATTGGTTATTTGGTATTCACTAGCAATGAGAAGAGTCAATGAATATAAAGGAGTGATCAATACTCAATCGGTCCCCCACATATACAGAGATAGGAGTATACCAACAAGCTTGGATACCAAAGAGTGGGTTAAAAAAAAATCTCCCAATTTTCATTTTGGAAACATATGCAAGATCATCGATGTGTGTATGTTCAAACAAATCATGCGTACCCACAACATAGACATTTCATTTACGCAACCTAAAAGTTTAAAAGACATTTTGAAATTAGAATATGGCAGATTCCCCAAGCAAGTGAATTTTCTTGGCTTCCTTGTTTGGAAAATACTCAGTTTGGGAAACATTATTGAGGAGGTTGTGCCATTGTAGCATTTTTGTCATGGTGGAGATCCATCTAAGGTATTGGGATGTCAAGGACAAATCTTCTCTAAGGTTTAATTATTTTGACATTATAAATATCTATAGAACTATGTGGAGGAACTTGTAGGAGGTCGAGGTCGTCGCCCACCATGGGCTTCTTATTGATTGGGTACATGTCATGCTCAAACATTTTTCTCAATGCACTATAAAAAATTTATGTTAGGATGAGCCATGTAATTCATCAAGAACTTCTTAGTCTTTGGCCTATCCAATTGTAAAAGAGTAGATATAGAAGTTATATGACCACTATGGACTCTCTTTAATGACTTCCCACAATTTATGTGGCAACTAAACTCCAGTTAGCTCATATTGTTATATGTTTTTACTCCTCCTTTAGTGATGACTCACAAGGCTTCTTTTGCATCCATGGATCATTTTTTTCACACATTTTTTAATCCAAGTAAAAAGATAAACATTTGGACATTTATGGTGAGGGGCACCTAGGTCAAGCAGAAAAATGAGAAAAAACCTAATTGAAGAAACTATGTCGGTTGACAAAATGAAAAAATAGAGAGCATGGATTTGATAGGCCCATTGGAGAACCAAAAGAAATTGTTCGAGGAAGGCTAGACATCATGGCTCTCACATAATCGAGCAAGCTAGGAAGATGCTTGTACTGATAACACTATTTGAGACATGATCATGGAAGAGAGAGTAAGACGAAATATGTGATGCATTTCATTAAAATGAAGATAAATACCATGTTTTTAACCCTTAGATACATCTTCTAAGAAGTTTCTTGGACTTCCAATGGTTATTCAATTTCACTTGTGACTTTTAATCTTCTTCCTTGAGAAAATACCATAATCCCTAAGGATCAAATTTCCAATAATTTGAACCACATTTCTCTAGTAGAAAGTCAATTTTGTATTCCTTACTATAAATTCTTGTTACAACCTTTTTTTATTAATATATATTTCTCAATTCTTATTAAAAAAATTGTCAAATTCTGACCAGTTCAATAATGATATTTCATTTTCCTAGAGATGAACTTTGAGTTGTTGATTTTTTTAAATTTAATTATAAAAAATATGTTTTGTTTCAAATGTGATTGGTTATGGTCATCTCTTGGTTGGCCTTTTAAGAATGAAATTTTAATAATATTTTAAAGGATGGGTACCTCTAGTGTGGCATTCCTATGACACATACCTTCTCTTGCAATGCAATCTTATTATCCATGTTATATGGTTATCTGCTTGTACATTAGACCATGTTTTAGTGCTAACTAGAATTTATTACCCTTGTTGTGTGTATTAAAGTATCTATCATTTTTTGTATCGACCTCTTATTTGTTACTTGTCCACTAACACGTGATTCTGAATTCACCCTGGGCACGAAAGCTTAGAGATACTAGTTGAACTTGTAGAAAAACCATAGGTTTTCTTACATTGTAGAAGATATAATTACAAGGATTTTCACACGATATCAAAGGGTATCACTTTAAGAGTGTTACAGATCCATTTGGGCACATCAAATCCAAACATTCAAATCAGTGATTTAGGACTCATCAAACCCTAAAATCAGTTGTTTCATGCCCTAAACAAGTCAACCCTTTGAATGCCTCCTTCCCAGACAGTTTCATGACTTGAAGACATCCAGAAATTGCCTCTAGAGGGACCAGCACAGGTAAGCCCTTATGAAGGTGCGCTGCAGAGCAGCTAAGTCCACTGCCAGGGTGCTCTGCAGAGCACTTAGGCTTCCTTTCACCTGTGCTAGGCAAGAATGAGCAAAATTCACATAGGGTTTGGGAATATTCTTATCTTGTGGAGTCATCTAGAAGTTTCCCTGTCTTATCAACTCCTATGAGCTCGAAAATGGATGAGGAATGAGTTAAGGATCATCCTATCCTCTCATCCCTTCCTCCATGGAACTAATTCTAAGTATGGAAGGCCATTCAATGTCACCATTAATGACAAAACCTCCTTCATCTTCCTATAAATTGACCACTCATCTAAGTGATCAGGGGCTGGATTATGTTGAATTGTAAGGAGATAATGCTGCTATGAGACTTGACTTTGGAGCAAATGATGTGATGCCATAAGCTTGTCTTGCTTTTGATGTGATGTGGATGGGATCCAAGCTGCAGGAATGACTTTGAATCAGACACTGATGGTTGGTTTTCCTTCTTCTATCTAATAAAGTGTTTGAACCTTTTTCCATATTTGTGTTCTTTCATAATGCTTATATGTATGAATTGCTTCTGATTCCTTTCATTTATATTCAATGGATCGTATGCTTTGATCGGTTTTCGTCTTTTGTTGTGTTGACAGGGTACTTTTCAAGCGGATTAAGTACGGGAAGGAGCGACAGAATCGATACAAGGGAGACGAGAGGAAAGCGGAACTACAGGTAGGCCTTCTATCCTCTCTTCTTATCTATTGCTTATAGGGAAAGTCTAAAACACTTTAAACTGTTGTTCTAGGCATAGCTACTTGTCTAGTGAATTAGTATTTATCCATGGATGATAAATTCTCCAAAACAAATTGGCGACTCCACTAGGGAATCCTCTTTCCTAGTAGCTTATCCACCTCCTAAGACATCCTTGTAGACTCTATTTGTGTTCATAGATTGTAATTCAGCTGTTTACATTGAAAAATTGGTCAAAACTGTGTCAAATTGCCTCTTGAAATGGCTTACTGTCACCAGCGCAGGCTTGTGAGGGACACAGTGCGCTGCAGAGCATCCCTGGCTTAGGGACAGTGCTCTGAAGCGCACTATCTCCCACTCTGGGCTGCATTGATCCTCCTAGGATCAGTTTCCCACCTTTGGAAAGAGTTTTTGCCAAGTTTTCTCTGTTTGATTGTTTGTTGATTGATCAATGAATGTTATGTCTCTGAAAATGAGTGTTTATCTCCTGGTCTAGCCCAACTTTGATTGGATTGATTAATGTTTCTTCATGTTTTCTTTTTCATTATCGATCAATAGTCAAATTTAGGATATAATTGATTAATCTTCATTTGAAAGAAAGTGTCGTAAAGTCTTCTCTTCCTTCGAATTTGAATTGTCGTAAAAGTCTTCGTTCATATGAAAGATTGATTAATTGTATGTGCATATTTCCTTTTTGTTCATATTCACATTAAGGGAATCGAAAAGAAATACATGCATGTTGCATTGAAAAAGTTTGTGTGTGTTGATAGGAATAGTGTAGGGAAATTGCATTTAGATTGTGCTCTTTGCTCTTTGATCAAAAGAAATCTGATTGCTCTATCCCTAAGTAGCTAGGATTTTCATCGTTAAATTGAATGGAAAGGATGCTTATCATGATAGTTGCATTCCTAGGAATTTCATAATACATCACATGGTTAACTTGAAAGGCAAATTCCTAAGCAAGATCAACTTAAAATAAACATTAATTTAACTAATGGAGCATTTTCATTAACGAGAACATTTAGTGGTTCTAGGCTAGAGACGTGTTCCGGCGTCATAAAACAAAGTAGTTGTCGCTAACTTGTCTGCAATACATCCCGAGTGTGATACCTCATTCCACGTACGTGAGTATATCGTAGCTCGTCCACGTACCTTCGGGTATATAGGGTGGTGTTACAGTACGTAAAGTATATGGGAATGCTCTCACTGTGCGGTTTTTCATTAGACAACGCTTATACGGACTGGGCCTCCACGTACCTTCGGGTATATATGGGAGGACAACTCTAGGTTGCTATCCATCCTTAAGTAACCGAGTCGGCCGCCTTGTAAACTGTGATACACCGAACACAGCATTCGGGGAGATTGCCTGCCCGTACTTCTTGGTTCGCCAGGAGGTATTCTGCAATTCACAGTTGCTTGGTAAACCTTTTGCCTAGTATACCCCTTTTTGTTTATTTCTTTTTTGATAATAAAATTAATCAAAAATTGTGGAGGAACATCAATCCATACCCCGTCATTCGTGGAGAACAGCGAGCAAACCGCCTTTACCTCCCGAAGCGACACCAATTCAGGCAAAGCAGTCTCGCTTAACTGAGTCTAGTACATCAAGAACTCCTAGTTCTTCATCTGAGTTACCTGAATCATCTATTTCGGTAAGTACAGAGACTCCAGTTACTCCAACTATTTCTGGCACATCAGTTTCTGAAGAACAAGTTTCACAATTACTTGAGGACATTAGCACTGATCCTAGTGAAATAGTAACCGAGGTTGTTCAACAACAAGTTGATCCTCAACTTGAAGTTGCTCAACAAGAAAGTACTTTTGAACTTGAATCAGTTCAGCCAAAAGTTAATCCAGAATCTATCCCAATTCAAACAGAAGTTACATCTGAACCTAAAATTGTTCAGGAACCCCTTTCTGAAACTGTTGTTCTTTTACCCGAACATCTGGACTTCGAATTTGAACATTCAGAAGTTGTTACTTTACCGGAAGAAGATCAACTGGTTACCCCTCAGACATCAGTAACTATTGAAACTTCAAATTCATTAACACCAGAAATATTTTACGGACCTGACGGCGAAGTTCTTCCACTAGATTTAATTGCTATAGAGGAGGTATTGGAAGAATATTCCACACCTGGAACCCCGTTTCACTTTGGAACTGGGCTTTATCTTTACCCTAATACCCCTGATTTTTTCGCTTCATTTGATCCTGCTTCTTTTCAAGTATCCGTCGATTCTTTAGGACAACTTTTGGGTCAGTTAACTATGGTTGAACAGCCGTCAACATCTCAGACTGTATCATCTGATGCAGCAGTAGTAGAATCTTCTGTTGTAACCTCTTCGATGTTTTCTACCACACCTGAGTCGCACTTGTATGGTGAATCGTCCATCCTGGTTGGTTACCAATCATTGTCTGGAACCCACTCAAGGGTTGCTTCTACACCATGGTCATCACCCATGTCCTCAACTGGAATTTTGCCTGGTTCTTCTCTAATGGGAACTCAACAATTTGATCCTGCATATTAGTATCAAGGTGGGCAATCTGGTCAACAAAGACCTATGTATCCATTAAATACTAGATTGCCACCATATGGAGAGTAATATGCTTATTCATCGTATCCTCCCCATTCCATAGGATTACCATATGGTAATATCCCACAGTATTCAGGTCAATCTAGAATTAGAGTTTGTCAATGGCAACCAACAATGCCAGTTCAACCGAGGCTTGTGTATCCAACACAACCGATGCAAACTGTGTCAGCTATTCTTACTACACCTGCTATTACTACTGTACCACAGTCACAAGTTCAAACTATTGTATCCCAACCGGTACAAACTAATCCTTCTACCTTGCAACCACAAGTTTCAAGTAAAGAAGTTCAAGTTCCTCAAGTTGTTGTACAAAAACTACTTGTTTCTGGAGTTCAACAACAACCTTAGGTTAGTATACCCTTATCTGGACTGACCCAGCCTTACACTAGTGTAGTTTATTCACAACCTGGCCAACCTTTGATTGCTGGATAGCAACAACCATTAAATCAACAACAGTTGTACCAACAACAACAACAGTTGATTCAACAACCGTGGCAACCCCAATTTCAACAACCCCAATTCCAACAATTCCAACCCCGGTCTGGACTTGTTCCATAGGCTCAACCTAGTTTTGGTCAATCTCAAGCTTACCAAGGTCCTGGTCAACAAGGCTTTGCAGGTTATGGACAAACACACATTCAACTTGATTATCAAAACCCACCTTATACTGGTTTTCTTCAACAACCATACCAAGGTTACCAAATGCAGATGCCCTATGTCGGTATGCAAAGACCTATTGCTCAGGCAATTCCATCATATCCCGAGTATGCTCAACCTAACTTGAATCGATAGTTGTTGTTTGTAGAAACTTTAGAATTCCCAGATTTAAATCGGCTCACTAATGATCCAATCTTATATGCACCTTGGTGGCCGATAATTCCACATAAGTTACCATCTGACATTCCAAAATTTAACAGAAATCCTGGAGAAGACCCATCAAATCATGTCATGACCTTTCATTTGTGGTGTTCATCAAACTCCTTAAATGATGATTCGGTTAGACTTCGTCTTTTCCAAAGAACACTTACTGGTCCAGCTGCTAAATGGTACATTGAATTACCAAGAGCTTCTTTCGATAATTTCACCACTTTAGCCACTACATTTTTGACCCACTTCCAATTACCTATCAGATACGAGACTGGAACGGAACTCCTAACCAACTTTAAACAGACTACTGCTACCCATATATCATATCATATTCATGAGTGGCGGCGTCGTCGTCGAATGGTTAAGACATATGTTCCCAATCAGCTTTTAGCTGAGTGGTTCATAAAATCCTTATTTCCATCAATCACCGAGGATGTGGCAAAAGGTGGAGTTGTCACAGAAGAGCAAGTTATTGCTCGTGCCCAATACTTGGATTTGATTTACACACAATCCGGCACGCTTTATGATAAAATTCCAAATGCACCTCAACCAACTTTCACTGTTCCCCCTCCTCCATAATTGAGTAAGGACTCTCATGCCAGCGATGGTGTGATCGGCTCTTCAAGCATGCAAACAGTAGGAAGACCATCTGGTCAAACTCTTGCTATTTCCAATCAAACTATCAGCGCATCAGAAAATACTCTTGCCTCCGAGATTAATGTCATGTCATCTGACAAAGGAAAAAATCCAAAGCAACCAGGGAGCAAGAAAAAGGGGAAAAACAAAAAGAAACAAGAAAATTCCCCTCCAGAGAAATCATCTGATTCCTCTACTTCAACAAGGAAACCTCGTTATCCATGTCTGATATGTAATGACGAGAATTTTACAAGATATTGTCCACACCGCTCTGAGGTCTCTAAACTTTTAAAGACTTCAAACACATCGGCAGTGTTGACTGATCCGTTTCCAACCCCGGAGACACATTTGGTTGCAACAGACCATGCTTCCACATCCCAAGTACTCATGTTATCCATCACAAAGCCACAAAATGAAGTTTTGGTGTCAACGAGAAACAAAGATTATGGAAATCCGTCGTCATCATCGAATAATCAGGCCACTGATCAACCGAATCCTTCGAGCTCAACTTCATCTAAAGTTGTTCCACCCATTGTATCTGAATTGACAATAAAACCACCAAAGGGAGTTGTGCACAAATCGACATTCAACCCTCGGGCTCGAGCAGCTCAAAATTATAACATAGTGGAAGATCTTGCTCAATCACCTTCCGCTATGTCGACACTCGAGGTGTTGCAAAATTGTCCCTCCCAGAAGCAGGCTTTACTGTCAGCAATAGGTGGAATAGATCCTACGGATTCAAATCTTGTGGTTTTTAACCATGCGGGATATACACCATAGTTACCGGTGCAATTAGCTTTCCTAATCCAAGTAAAAGCTCTCAATAAGAATGTTCACCGAACTATTATTGATGAGGGGGCATCTACTTGCATTATGTCCATGAGCTGCTAGAAAACACTTGGTTCACCGTCGTTGTCACGATCACCAACCACGTTGAAAGCTTTTGATGGAAGAACATATACTCCATGTGGGATTTTGAGTAACCTGCAAATCGAACTAGGAGGAAAAATAGTTACTGTTGAAGTTGAGGTAGTTGACGGACCCCTCGATTACAACATTTTACTGGGAAGGCCTTGGGTATATGCTATGGCTGCTGTGGTTTCCACGTACTTTCGTACTATTGCATTCCCTTTCAAGGGTGGAATCACAGTCATTGATCAACTAGCCTTCTTTGCAAATAGTTCACAAGCTACGGGAAGCATTTCGTTGGTACATGGACCCCTGTTGTCACTTCAAAGTGTTGGAGTAGGTCTCTTTAAAGATCCTTCCCTAATGGGTACTTTTACCCTACCGTCACCATCTGATTTGGCGAAAGTGGCAAGAGTAGAGACTTGCAACATGATTTCCTCCACCTCATCTGATTTAAGGAGGATTACCAACAAAGTTGAAGTTGATAGTAATATTGAGGTGATGTCGTTAAGCCCCATTGAATCATCATAGCAATCAATCTTTCAAGCTTGTGCGGCAAACCCAAATCCGCACTCAACAATTGTATGGGTAGATAGGTCGTTAGAATATGGTACCTCTTCGAATCCTTTTTCACGTATACATTCTACGGATGAAGGAATCATCCAATCAATGATGATAGGAGAGGAACCATGGGAAGATTATCATCATCGTTCCCATCTTCCAGATGACATTGAAGATTATTCAAATGAACTAAACCACCCATCAGTCGTTAATTTCCTATCGAATTCAATTTTCATAGACACAATCAAATCTGAGCGAAATCTGTCAAATATTGAAGAAATGATTTCTATTAATATTTCAACCAAGCCTAATATTGTAGAGAACATTCATGTTGGCAAATCTTGTTCTCCATTGGAACTTGATAATTATCGTGCTCTTTTTCGTGAATTTAGAGATATTTTTGCATGGTCTTACGAGGAGATGCCAGGCATTGACTCTAGTATTGTTGAACATGAAATTAAAATGTACCCTGATGTCAAGCCAGTTCGACAGCGGCTTCGACTTGTTCATCCAAAGAAAGCTGTTGCAATTAAAGCAGAAGTTGAAAAACTTTTGCGGGCTGGTTTCATTTACCCTATTCCTCTTACTGACTGGGTTTCCAACATTGTTCCTATCATGAAGAAACAAGGAACAATACGAGTGTGCGTCGATTATAGGGATGTAAATTAGGCATGTCCAAAGGAAAATTATCCTACACCTTTTATCGACCATATTATTGATGAATGTGCCAGATGCAAAATATTCTCATTTATGGATGGATTTTCCAGCTACAATCAAATCAATATACACCCACAAGACCAATCGAAAACAGCTTTTATTTTTCCATGGGGTACATTCGCCTATAGGAAACTCCCATTCGATTTGAAGAACGTTGGGGCCACATTTCAGAGGGCTATGAATTATGCCTTCCATGACATCAAGCACATTGTTCAACCTTACCTTGACGATTTACCTGCTCATTCACGAAAGCGGACTGATCACCCGCAACATTTGAGAGCAATATTTTTACGGTGCCGACACTACAAGATTCGACTCAATCCACACAAATGTGTGTTTTGTGTTGGTTCTGGTCGCTTGCTTGGATTTGTAGTGTCTCAAGAAGGGATTCGACTGGATCCATTAAAGGTTTAGGCAATTCTGGATTTTCCTCCACCTTCAAATCTTTTACAGTTACAGAGACTCCAAGGGAAAGCCAACTTTCTAAGGAGGTTCATTCCTAATTACACTGAAATGGCTAAAGGTTTTACACGTCTTTTGAAAAAGGAGATACCCTTTCATTGGGATCAGGTTGCGCAAGCTTCCTTTGACACTCTTAAAGATACCCTGATTAGAGCTTCATTAATGTATTCTCCAAATTATCAAAATGACTATTACCTGTATCTCGCCGCTGCAGATACAACCATTGGCATGGTTTTAGTCCAAGAAGAAAACGGGATTGAACATCCTATTTATTACTTGAGTCGTAATCTCAACGATACAGAAAGTAAGTACTCTTATGTTGAAAAACTAGCTTTGGCAGCTGTGCAAGCTGTTCAAAGATTTCGCCATTATATCTTGTTACGGAAAACAACTGTCATTTCGGATTGCAACCCTATGACATACATTCTGTCACGTCAATTGCTGGGGGGGAAGTATTTGAAATGGATAGTGATTTTACAGGAATTTGATTTAGAATTCATCAAGTCTAAGTCAAAGAAATCTCTAGTTTTCGTTGAGTTACTATGTGACCTTCCCTCGACCTCCATCGAATCAACATCCGAACCATCAACTTTGGATGAGTCTCTCTTTCTAATTTCATCACTGACACCTGGTATGGAGATATATTGATCTATCTCAAAACCCAAACTTTCCGACAAGATGCCTCTCGCTCGCAACAGCGACATATTTGTTACCAAGCCAAAGATTATCTGATCATTGGAGACACACTTTACCGTCATGGTATCGATATGGTTTTATGGATGTGCCTCACACATGAGGAGGCCGAGAAAGCATTGAATGATTGTCATTCAGCTGCCTATGGTGGACACTTATCTGGATATGCAACCACACAAAGAATTCTTCGTGTTGGTTACTTCTGGCCAACTATATTTAAAGATTGTATTATTGTTGTCAGAAGTTGTCATGCATGCCAGATATATGACCGAAAAACCAGATTACCACCTGCACCATTGCATCCAGTCATTGCTATTGGCCCATTCGCCAAATGGGGCATTGACTTTATAACATGTAACCCCACCTCGGCCGGGGGGCATGGATATATTATATTCGTCGTTGACTATTTTACCAAATAGGCCGGGGCGATGCCAACATTGAACAACAATGGCGAAATGGCTGCTCTTTTCTTTTTTAACCATGTGGTTGCCCGGTTTGGTGTACCACAAGCCATAGTTACAGATCATGGGTCACATTTTCGCAATCACATGATGGTTGAGTTGATTGCTAAGTTAGGACTGTCACATGATAGTTCTACCCCGTATTACCCACAAGCGAATGGACAAGTTGAGGCCATCAACAAGGTCCTGAAGCGGATGTTGCAAAGAATGATAAGGGTTCATAAAAGAAACTGGCACTTAATCCTATACTCTGCCTTGTGGGCATATCGAACCTCGTGAGAAATGCAACTGGATTTACACCCTTTCAATTGGTGTATGGTTTGGAAGCAATCTTACCGATACAATGCGAAATTTCATCGCTCAAACTCGCAATTGACCTGTTATCTGACTCTTCTGAAGAAAAGGCGCGTTTCTTGGAATTAATCCATTTGGATGAAACTCGTCGTGACGCTACATTGGCTAACGAAGCGCATAAGAAACGTATTAAGGCGTAATATGATAGAAATGTCAAGCCTCGTATCTTCTCAGAAGGAGACCTGGTCTTGCTTTACGATCAGGAAGCTGATAAACTTGGAGTAGGGAAATTTGAACCAATGTGGATGGGTCCTTATGTTGTCAAGCGTGTTCTGGCGAAAGGAGCCTACGAGTTAGTAGATTATGATGGGATTCCATTGTCGCAGCCTCGAAACGGGCTATACCTTAAACATTACTATGCTTGATTAAGTGTAGTAAAACTCACTGTATATATGCTTTCATTGCATGTGTGTGTGTGTGTCTTTTAGAGATTTTTATCTGGTTAGTAATCCACTTTGCATTTGTTGCAGATTTCGGAGTCTTCAGAACCTTTTGTTGGTTATGCCAGTGGAGCTAGTCATAGTACGCAGAATTTGTCTTCTGCAGCACGGTCCATTTTCACTCCAAGTGGCGAGTTAGTGAGTTTTCAAGGGATTTGTATCAGTCAATCAACGAACAATATCACTGAGTATAGCGCGTTGATTGAACTACTCTCTGATGCCATTTCACTTGGCATTCGCCGAATCATCGTTAGGTTGGACTCACAACTTGTTGTACTACAACTAACAAACATTTATACTGTCTAAAATCCAACAATTTTTCGTATGTTCCTTAGAGTTCGTATTTTGGAAAGACGTTTTGAACACATTCAATATCAACATATTTCCAGAAATCTTAACACATTAACTGATTCTCTAGCGAATTATGTGTTAAATAGACATTTGCGACATATGTAAAAGTAATATTTTCAATTCACATCATCAGTTGAATATGATTGCATATAACCATAAAAACTCTTAAAGTAAAATAGAAAGGTGTTTTAAAAGTTTTTAAAAAATTTGTGCCCAAGACACATCTGGTCATCTGACCCGAAAACTCAAAAATGCATACAAAATATCCTAAGTAGATCTAGTGGTGCTCATGGTAACAGGCCACAGCCTATGCTATCATGCACAAAAGTCTAGCCCAATGGTTAGGAACACCAATAGTGTGGTGCTACAGCCTCATAGGTAAATCCTCGATCTGGATATCCAGAATACCAAGGGTTAATCCCTCTATGTGATCCTGCAACTCTACTAAGGTCTCGGCCAAATCCAAGCCCTGGAGAACTACTCTCCCGATGTTTCTCTGTGTTGGCCCACTTGCAACCTGTTGGCATACCGCACGTCGAATAGTACCTACATCTGTATGCATAAGAGTAATTTTAATTTAGTCTTGGAAACATTAAAAAACACAAAAAACATGTAGAAACTTGAAAAATCAAAAAACACTTTGGTCAACAACTTACCCATAGCACCCCATTGTGCTCCAACTGGTAGAATGAAATCTGGATCTCCACGATAATCCATCCCTGAGTATGGATGCTTCTCGATAATGACCTGTTGTCGCTCAAGCTAGCTGAAAAATGCAGGGGAGAAAATGATTGTTGACTGACCAGCATGTCAAGCCATCAATTCAACCCAACTCTGCATATGTGGATCTCTAGGACCAGCCACACCCAGTGATACATGATGTGGTTGCATCAATTTGATTTTCTCTAAGGCAAAATCAATCAAGATCGAACCATAGAAAAAATTCTCGTCTTACCACTTTTTACCTTAGTCAGTTGTTCTTTCAGCAGTGAAAGTACAGCCTCACACTAGTTGAAAATTTTTGGCTCTAGACACTCCAGTGCATACTGCATATAAGATCTGTTTGCCAGATGTAGTGTCACACTGCCAGCCAATTTTGCAATCGTAAAGAGGATCGTTCTTAAAGGAAAATCACTTACATCCTGGATGTTTATTTTCCCATCCCTACTAGGCTGTGTACCTGGCCGACAAAACTGTCTAATGTAATCTCTCACTGATTCACCTCCACGGGCAAATCCAGAAAGTGAGATGGGGGCACCTCGCCTCGACAGTCTGGTAAGAAAGTAAATATCCTCAATAGTAATAGGGACCATCTTGTCCCTAATGTGAAATATCTGATCTTTCGGATCCCATGAACAAATAAGGAACTACAATAGTTCTATTTGTTGCCTCATTCTGGACAACTTAAAGTATTTGAGTAACTTGCAATTCCTGAGGGCCTCAACTGTACCCGGGTTATTTAGGGCAACCATGTCTTGTTCTTCATGCTCTCTTTCTCGCCATGTAATCGACATTCTGATCCGATGAAAGCCTGAAACACAATCATAAGCTAAATTAGGATCCATTCCATGCAAAAAACAGGGAAAATTTTGGAGCAAACAGCTAAAACCAACTTGGGAAATGCACTCAGCGCAGCCTAGACACAGAGACAGTGCGCTACAGAGCATCTAGCCTTCTATCTAGGTGCTCTTCAGCGTAGTTTTCGATGTGAAAGCCTGCACTGATCCCAGGGCAAAAAAATGAAACCCCAGGGGCCCCAAAAAACCCTAAAACTTGCATGAAATGACAAAAGAATGGATTGAAAATAAAGTAGAGAGGTTTAGTTCCAACCTGGTCTAGACGGCTCGAGAAACGGTCTGCATAATCTTTCGCAATCAGCCGGTGAAGTTTGAGGTAAAAACTGAGCTCAGAGCACAAAACTGGATGGTAAGTTCCAAATGGTAAAAATGATATGGTAAAAACTTATTTTATGTTTATTTCATGTTAATTAATCAACTAAACATTAGTATTTGCCTATTTTTACCTATGAAATAGATATTTTTAATCCATTTGGTGATGTTTTGAGCAGGTTTACAACTGATTTGCAGAATTCAATGTGCTCGATGATAGGTTGTACTTTTGACCACAAAGCACACTTTTATCTCTTTTTCGAGCTTTGTTAAAAACGAAAAAGGAACCCACTTGGAGTCCTCTTTCAGCGCTTTTCAGACACTCTAAACATGAAAAGATTGCTGAGCGCTTGTCCTTTCCAACTCGTCAAAGGATTGGAAGCGATATCTCTCTTGTATTATTTTACGCTTTTTCGGACTTGAGAGATTAATTTACGAAAAAGAACTTGTGGAGTTTTCTTTTTGTCCCTTTTCAAACTCTCTAAACATGAAAAGGACCGAGTTATCTTTGTCGTTAAACTCGTTAAAAACATCAAATAGCGACAAACTTGTCCATCTAGACAAGACCGAGTTTCACCTTCGCTAGACTCGTTAAAACATCAAATAGTGATGGATTCGCCTGAAGGGTGAAATTATACAACAAGCATATGTTATCCTCCTCAAGCTTGATAAAAATAAAGAGGTACTGGTCAGCAATGACTGGGGAAAACCACTTTATGGTAGCAGGTCGATCTTGAACATGACACTTTCACTCCATCACCGTGACTATCTGGGTTAGGTTATTAGCTTAATGGTTATCATACTGTTGGTCTATCATACCATCCATCGCTTTGTTTTGGGTCAATGCTACCAATTCACTTTAGTGTCACTGACATGTTCAAGAGAAGTCATCCAGTCAAAATCCATCTTTTGCAATACCATAAACCTTCATTTTCATGACCGCCATTCCTGAACTTTGTGTCATCAGTCAAATTCCATCTCTAAAATCACTACACTTGTTTCGTGTCATTGATGTGGGATACATCAAGGCCCTCCTGCGATGAGTTGCTTCTTGTTGACATCAACTCATTATCTAAGAAGTTGACTTAGAAACACCCATTCAGTACCTTGAGGCTTGCATGCATCAATGGCAGGTTTCTCGCTTTCGGTGATAGGCATACATCAATGGCCTTCAACCAAAAGACTTTGTATGGTGTTCGACATCAAATCATCCATTCACACCATGCAGAATGTACTGCAGTACCTTGAGGATCATTATCATTATCGATGATTTCTCTCGCATTTGTTAACAGCTTACATCATTGGCTGGTAATCAGATGGTGTCTTCCCATGTTCGACTTCAGATCACATATTCACATGGTTAGACTCGTACTTGAGCGAACGGTTGAACAAGATTGAAGACCCCGGATCTAGTTTCATCCATCTGGGCTGCGATATCAGGAGTACTAAATCATATGTACAATGGCTTTACATTGATAGTCATTCCAATCATGGGTCTATATCTGTAGATGACTGTTTATGTACATGTAATGAAAGTTTATAAGTTGAGCATGGGTATGCCTTCCCTCAGTGATTCATGTAAAATCAAATATCATGATATATGTATTGTAATTGATGCAGGTCACCTTCCACTTCGATACCTCCTCATCACATCGTAAAGCATTTCATTCGACATTGGCATTTTTCTGACTTCATGCTTTAGGGGGCAACTGTTACAGATCCATTTGGGCACATCAAATCCCAACATTCAGATCAGTGATTTAGGACTCATCAAACCCTAAAATCAGTTGTTTCATGCCCTAAACAAGTCAACCCTTTGAATGCCTCCTTCCTAGACAATTTCATGACTTGAAGACATCCAGGAATTGCCTCTAGAGGGACCAGCACAGGTAAGTCCTTATGAAGGTGCGTTGCAGAGCAACTAAGTCCACTGCCAGGGTGCTCTGCAGAGCACTTAGGCTTCCTTTCACCTACGCTGGGCGAGAATGAGTGAAATTCACATAGGGTTTGGGAATATTCTTATCTTGTGGAGTCATCTAGAAGTTTCCATGTCTTATCAACTCCTATGAGCTCGAAAATGGATGAGGAATGAGTTAAGGATCATCCTATCCTCTCATCCCTTCCTCCATGGAACTAATTCTAAGTATGGAAGGCCATTCAATGTCACCATTAATGACAAAACCTCCTTCATCTTCCTATAAATTGACCACTCATCTAAGTGATCAGGGGTTGGATTATGTTGAATTGTAAGGAGATAATGTTGCTATGAGACTTGACTTTGGAGCAAATGATGTGATGCCACAAGCTTGTCTTGCTTTTGATGTGATGTGGATGGGATCCAAGCTGGAGGAATGACTTTGAATCAGACATTGATGGTTGTAATTCCTTCTTCTATCTAATAAAGTGTTTGAACCTTTTTCCATATTTGTGTTCTTTCATAATGCTTATATGTATGAATTGCTTCTGATTCCTTTCATTTATATTCAATGGATCATATGCTTTGATCGGTTTTTGTCTTCTGTTGTGTTGACAGGGTACTTTTCAAGCGGATTAAGTACGGGAAGGAGCGACAGAATCGATACAAGGGAGACAAGAGGAAAGCGGAACTACAGGTAGGCCTTCTATCCTCTCTTCTTATCTATTGTTTATAGGGAAAGTCTAAAACACTTTAAACTGTTGTTCTATGCACAACTACTTGTCTAGTGAATTAGTATTTATCCGTAGATGCGAAATTCTCCAAAACAAAGAGTAAAGTTAAGTTTCTTTGATGTTCTAGAAGAGTATTTGATGCATGACTCTAGTGTTAAATTACTAGATTAAGACTCAAATGTGTTGAACCAAGTATAACTAAGGACTTTCATGTTTCTTTGGGCTATTATACAACAATATGGCCTTACAAATTCTTAATCAATTGGGAGTAGAAAAATAGTACTCCCACAATGTGTTAGGGTTGTAATGCCCAACAATTCAATGAACAATCAATTTAGGGAGGTTGTTATATCTACCACAAATGCTCAATCTATAGACGAAAATTCTCACAAGAGCTATAGGTTTCTAGCACATGTTGTTGCCTCTAGGAATATACCAATCCCTATTGAGATTGAGCACTCTTCAAACTAAAGTGGAAACCTCTCTCGATATGTAGAACACAACTTTTTGTTGTTTTTAACATTGTTTAACTTTTAGGTGTAACACATTTTTCATGACAGCATTAGATTTTCTTTTTGTGATGACAAAGCATCTCCAATGGTAGGACAATCTCCTATTTGAAGCTTCAAAATGAATTTGGCTTCATAACCCAAAGTAGTTGTGATACCTTCATGCAATCCTCCACCTTGTGTTTTTAGTAAGTTTGAGGGTTTGATCTCGCTCTGTCACTAAAACTTACCATAAGTGGAATTTATGTAAAACTGTAGCCACGGGCATAGGTGAAAGTGATTCCCCCAAAGGAATATGACCATTACCCCTTAATATAGTTCCAATTTGGTTCCATGGCCTAGAGGTGCTCAATAATCATATCAAGGTGTCTTTCGAGGCATTGGCTCTATTTCAAGAGAACATTGAGCAAATGGGGGAAGAGTAGATTGAGAATTAGTTAGGTCCTCATCACTTGAAAAAACTATAGGAGCAACAACAATTGGTGACTTGTGGTTATCATGTGATGGTTGGGATTAATATATACACCCCTCCCATGTAACAACATGATATATTGTTGGCAAGTTGCTAGCTTTTTGAGGAGGTGAGTAACAAATTCCACAATTCTTATGGGAGGAGGCTAATGTGAGTGGTAATTCAAAAATTCTATACTATTTTGCAATGATAAAATGAATTACATTTAGGCTTAAACCCTCACTAAATATGCTTTGTTTTGACCTTATTTTGCAGGTTTTGTTCTTAAGAAATGGAAGAGTGCAACCTATTTTTGAAGAAATTCTTTAGAAGTGGCCATTGTAGTATCACTTGTAGATCAATATAGGGTGTTGGACCTTGAATCAAACAAAATTGGTTGTTATTCGCTATGATCTCATAAGTATATATAGAGTGTTAGACCTTGAATGAAACAAAAATGGTTGTTATTCAATATCACCTCCAACTCTGACATCAACAACTTCATTACTTTCCCCAACCATTCCAATCCATATGAAAGCATAAGAAAGTGATATTGTTCGTCAATAATTTTTTCTAGTGGTAATACCAAAAGTGGTTTGAGGAATCTTTTGTTAATGACAGGTAATCTCAACATGAGATAGATGAAAATATTAAAATGTATTTCATGTGATCATAGGACTACAGACAAATTATGTGAAGACTCCCCTGGAAGGGATAATTTTCAATGTATTTGCGAGAATTAATCACCGATGTGTAAGTTTTGAAACTCAACCTCCTTTACTCTTTGGAATGCCTAAGTATGTGGCAATATACAAGTGACAAGACATTTAACAATTAAATATAGATACATAAAAATGCTCACCAATTCATATATCAAAGCTCCCAATAAATTTATCTTCTTCTTTTTTAAATATAAATTTTAAATTTTAAAAATATTATAATAACAAACAATTTTAATCCATTATATTATTTTAAATAATTTTAATTGAATGTCTTAAAAAAAAAACTACACTTTTTTTAATAGAAATTAAATAAAGAAACATCACCTAAAACCTTCCATTAGTCCCTTTTTAGTCCCTGCCCCTTCGGGGTTGCATGGACTATAGTAATCGACAGATCTACTTTCTATTAGTTGGGCACAAAGGTTAATGAATTGCAATAACTTTTTTTCGCTTTAACCAAAGTTTTTGGTGTTTATTATGTTTTTTTATTGGCATTTTGGTTTGTTATGCAAAGCTTTAGAATGGCCATCTTATTTGGCCTCTTCCCGAGGTAAGGGGCAGAAGAGGCCTTAATATGGTACCATATAAGGCTCACATATGTCTACACTTTTTCAATAATGGCGTAATGCTAGCATTAATCAACTAACATTAAATGTTTATTCCAAAGACATAAAAATAACCATCCACAACCCATTTTTTTGTTGAAATGCCACCTAGCTCACCATGCAAATGTTGGTGCCACGTACACCACCATGCAAAAAGGTAAGGGCTTGCGTCAGCGCCACCTTCATGACCATGCAAAAGGTAAGGGCTTCGCGTTGAAGGAATTTGCAGGTCTTAGATAATAAGCTTCTCTTAACAATTGAAGGAAGTTGCAGATCTCGAATGACAACATAGGAAGTTGCAGGAAGTTGTAGATCTAGAATGTTGCAAATCTAGAATGACAACATTCTCTTGTTGGACATCTTGTATGACAACATTCCCTTTAGGTACAACTCCTTCACTTGCTATGATATTTGATGCTATTTTTTGTACAGACCAGGTGTCGTTAGGAGAAATTGTGCACATTTTAGATGATGTCGTCATTGATCTTGGCACGAGCGGCGACTGATTTATGCATTTTCTTATTACATTTCAAAATCCAGCTTTGGTGGGTGAGAAATTGGGACGAAGAAGTGAATGTGAAAATTCGAGCAAATTCCTATCTCTACATGCTTGTTATTTTCCACCTCCGTTTTCCAAGTTTTTTCCTTGTTTCTATACTCTTTAACACAGAAACCCCTAATATTATTAGGGCTTCTTGCAGGGTAGGTGCTTTAGACCCTACACTGATAGGTTCTTTTAGGTCCCTATAATACTAGTGATTCCCCCATTACTATTGTCATTGTATCCCTTATTGTTATTATTATGCCCCATAGAATCCCACTATTGTTATTTTTGTGTCTTTATATTATTATTGTTAGGTCAGCTTGGTTATATTGTGACCCCTTAGACTCCTATATATAGAAAGGAGGTTTTGTCATTTGTATCATCCAAGAATTGTTCATTTGTGTAATGTAAAGGAGGTTTCCCCCTTGAATATGCTGAATAATAAGGCGTTGATCTATCTTTTCTATCTTTTTGTGAGCTAGTTTCATAACATTTGGTATCAGAGCTTTGGATTCTAGGGTTTCACTGCTCCAAACAGGTCATCGTGGAATTTTCGCTATAACTTTTTTTCTGCAACATTTCAAAAGCAAAAAAAAAACCCATTTGAGACGTAATCTTGGTGAACCTTGAGTCCAAATTTCATATCTTGTCTTGCTATATTTTCGAAGATATGATCTGAGGAAGTTCGGGTTTTTGCAAGCTCCAGAATTTCATCTAAACCACGTCATCGTGGAATGTTCGCTATAACTCTTTCTCTACAAAGTTTCAGAAGCTAAAACAAAAACCCATTTGAGAAGAAATCCATCTGAACCTTGGCTCTGAATTTCAGATCTTGTCTCATTATATTTTCGAATATATAATCTGAGGAAGTTAGGGTTTGTGCAGACCCCCAAATTACATTCCAAACAGGTCACCTTGGGAAAATCATCATAACTTTCTCTCTGAGCATCAAATTGAATTTTCGTAAGAAGTTGCAAAAAGAGGACGGACTGTAGTTTTTTGGGTACCATTTTCAGAACCTAAGGTTGAAACAGTGACCTGTGACACGTCGTACAAGTTCGCTCTACTGAACAAGTCTATACTCAGGTCATCGTGGGAGATTTGGCATAACTCTTCATTGGAGAATCCAATCTTGATTAGACTTGTGGAGTTAGAAATATTACTCAGAGGGTTACCATAGGAAGAAAATTCAAACCTTGGAGATCCAAAATTATAGAAATACATCAGATTCAATATCAAGCTCCTACAAAGTGGGAAAAAAAAAAAGTGTGTAGTTTTTTTAAAATTTTTGCATCAACTTGGTTTGAAAAATTAGTTTGAAGGAATTAAAAGGGCATAGTGAAGCATTATTATCGGTAATTGATGCCCCGAAGAAAGAAAATGGAAACACCTAGTAAGCAACCTAAAAGCTCTAACATGACTCATGAAGAAGAGGAAGAAATGCAACATGATATATCAAAATTACGAGACCAAGTGCAACAAATGTCACTCGCACAAAAAGTAACAGAATCTAAGATGGATGGTTTAAAGAAAGAAGTAGAAGCTAAGATGTATGGCGTGGAAGCTAAGATGGATGGTTTAAAGAAAGGCGTGGAAGCTAAGATGGATGGTTTAAAGAAAGGCATAGAAGCTAAGATGAATGACGTGGAAGCTAAGATGGACGGCGTGGAAGCTAAGATGGACGATTTGAAGACAGATTTGAAGACAAGCATGGAAGATTTGAAGACATATTTGACAAAGTTTCTACAAGAAATGCTTACTAATGGCGAAAGGGTAGTAAAGGAAACTCATGATGAGAACAAAATAAATGTTAATCATGATTTCATAGCCTCTAACGTTGGATCGAAGAACCACCATGTTCCAAAGATCAATATGAGGAAGTTTGATGGCAAGGATCCCAGAACATGGATACTACAGATGGAGTAATTTTTCGATCTCCATAATGTGCAAAACACACAAAAGTTACACATTGCAACTTTATATTTGGAACCAAATCAGTTTGTATGGTATCGATGGATTTTCTCTCGTAAACAAATTGTCACTTGGGCTATTTTTACGGATGAAATTGTAGCACATTATGAGGATACAAAAATCAACACTTTTTTTAGCCAATTGATAAATCTCAAACAAAAGGGTTCAATGATGGAGCACATTGAGGACTTCCAAAAATTGAATATAAGGGTAAAATATATTCTAGAGGAGCATAGGATTGATGTGTTCATAGGGACTTTAAAAGATAACATCCAACATGAGGTTCGCCTTTGGGAACCAGATTCATTGGAGAAGGCATTCAGGTTGGCAAGAAAAATGGAAAGAAAAATTATGGCAATAAGGACGCCTACCACTCACAATCATAAAGATGGAAATGTTACTGCCCCTAGCCATCCACAACCTACAAGGTTGACACCACAACAATTGGAAGAAAAAAGAGCAAAAGGGATTTGTTATAGTTGTGATAGCAAATACACTAAAGGTCATAAGTGTGCCGAGAAGAAATTATTTTACATAGATTGTGAAGAGGAGGAAGAAAAGGAACAAGAAACGTCAAAAGAAGAGGATATACACCAAGAAAAAACCCTAGAAAAAGAAGAAATGAATCTGACCGTATCTTGTAATGCATTGGCTGGAATTACCACTCCTCAAACTATCAAGATAGAAGGGCATATCAAGAAGAAAAAGGTAATAGTGTTGATTGATTCGGGAAGTACCCATAATTTTATTCATTGTAAGATAGCCAAGGAATTGAATTGCTTCCTATATCTAGCACCAGAGTGTCAAGTGATGGTTGCAAGTGGAGGAACCATAAATTGCTCAAGAAAGTGCCATAATATCAAGCTATCCATGGGAGAATATGTATTGAATAGCCCAATGCTTTCCATTCCAATGGGTGGTGCTGATGTTGTACTAGGAGTCCAATGGCTACAATCCTTGGGTACAATAGCTTTTAATTTTCAAGAACTTTTCATGAAATTCTCTGCAGAAGGAAAGGAAGTTGAATTAAGGGGTATCGCCGGGAAACCATGAAAGATAATCAGCGCTAACGGAATGACAAAGCTTCTAAAGAAAGAACAACGAGGCATAATTGCACAATTATGTTCACTAGAGGTTCCCACATCAAAATCATCCATTTATCCAGATCTCCAAAAAGTCTTGGACAATCATTCCAAGGTATTTGAGACTCCCAAAGGCCTCCCACCTATTCGTGATCATGATCATGCTATCAATTTGATTCCAGGAAGTGTTCCTCCAAACATCAGGCCTTGCAGATATCCCTATGTCCAAAAGAGTGAAATTTAACATATGGTTGCAGAAATGCTAGAGGCTGGTATAATTCAACCTAGTCAAATTTCTTTCTCTGCTCCAGTAGTATTGGTTCACAAGAAGGATGGATCATGGAGCATGTGTCCAGATTATAAGGAGCTCAACAAGCTCACTATTAAAGATAAATTTCCCATTCCTGTCATTGATGAATTATTGGATGAATTGCATGGATCAATTTACTTCACCAAGTTGGATCTTCATTCAGGATATCATCAAATCAGAATGAAGACTGAAGACATTCCAAAAATAGTATTTAGAACTCATGAGGGTCATTATGAATTTTTGGTCATGCCTTTTGGCCTTACTAATGCACCTTCTACATTTCAAGGTTTGATGAATTCCTTTTTCAAACCCTTCCTTAGAAAATTTGTGTTAGTATTTTTTGATGATATACTAATCTACAGCAAGTCTTGGAAGGATCATGTCCAACATGTTGACATGGTGCTCAAACTATTGGAGGAGAAACAAGAACTCGACAGTGACGAAATCGATCAATTTCAGAGTATCTCATCAAGTGGAAGAACTGACCCGTTGAAGATTCCACATGGGAGGATGAGAATTTTATACAGAAGCATCCACAACTACTCAAGCATTTAGGACAACACTTTTTTGAAGGAGAGGGGCATGTTAGCTCCCTATAATACTAGTGATTCCCCCATTACTATTGTCATTTTATCCCTTATTGTTGTTATTGTGCCCCATAGAATCCCACTATTGTTATTTTTGTGCCTTTATATTATTATTGTTAGGTCGGCTTGTTTATATTGTGACCCCTTAGACTCCTATATATAGAAAGGAGGTTTTGTCATTTGTATCATCCAAGAATTGTTCATTTGTGTAATGTAAAGGAGGTTGCCCCCTTGAAGAGGCTGAATTCTAAGGCATTGATCTATCTTTTCTATCTTTTTGTGTGCGGTTTCATAACAGGTTCTTACATAGGTAGTGCGCCAACCCAACAGCCAATGCACGCCCCTAAGCAAGTGGGAGCGGTGTTGGTAGACATGTTTTGTAACAACCCTGGTGAAAAATTTCATGTAATAAAAGTTAATAAAGACAAAATAAGACCACGGTTAAGGGACACTTATTCCAAGATAAATGTTGGGAAAATATATCTTAGTGGGAATCACTATATGTGCGTTTTGGCTAAGGAAATTGGCAAAGGCTAAGGCAAAGGCATTAAAAGGCAAAAAGGCATTTTTGGCACATTTATTTATGAAAATAAAGGAAATTAGGAGAAAAGTAAGGTGAAGCTCACAGGTTGCATGTGAAGAGGAAATTGAAGAAAAATAATGGAAAATGAAGAAATTAGAGGCCTCATGCATAAAAAGGCTTCTGAGGAACAGTGCATGTCTTTTGTCAAGTTCAAGTTTGGAGCTCTCTCATTATTCTCTCTCTCTCTCTCACTCTTGACCACTTAGATTTTTCTTGGAGCATTCTAGCTTTGGAGCAAGGAAGGAAACGCAAGCAAAGGAAAGGAAAATCAAGCAAAGGGAAAGGAAAGAAAGAAAGGATCAAGGAAAGGAAAGCAGGATCAAGCAGCTTCAGCAGGAATACTTGCAGGTAACCTTTTGCATGTGTGATTTCCTAGCTGGTTTGGGCATGCATGGATTTGCATGTTGGTGTATGGTTCTCTTGTTGTCGGTGGCATGGTTTTGCTGGGTTATGATAGTGGTTTTTAGCCTAGCCTTGCCTTTTTCTAGATGACATGGTGTTGGTATGTCTATTTCATTTTTTGAGTTATGGTTTGTCGAATGGATTTCATAATTTGGGGTGGAGGTGGTCTCAAAGTTCATTCCCAAAGGCCTAGGAATCCTTTGACCAGTTTTGGCGAGATACACGGTAAAGCCTGAGGGAGAAGTCTTGGTTTAGGGCCTAGTGATCTGGGTTTGGATTATGGTAAAGCCTGAGAGACTGGTCTCGGTTTAGGGCCTAGTGATCTGGTATTGGATTGCGGTAAAGCCTGAGAGGAAAAGAAACAGAAAATTCCTCAAGGATAGTGATGGATTCCAGATGGCATTCCAAGTTTTGTTTGGTTGTGATCAGAGCACTGGTTTTAGTTTGATCACGGTTTGATGAGGGTGGAAGTGGTTTAACCTTTGGATTCCCTTGGTTGTTCTTGTATTGGTTGTTCTATGAGATCCCACATTCATGCTTGGAATATGGCACGGGGGTGACTGGCTGAAAGAGAGATTTGGTTCAACCATGTCTATGGTCGGGTGGTATGTGGAAGTCCTGAACCTGGTCAGATTTGCCTATGATTAATAAAAGCTAAGTTCTCTTACTTTTGAATTGATTTATATGTGGATTTAATGGCTGCCATATCTCTGATATTTACATGGTTTTATGTTGGTTATAAGCATGGTTAAATGATTGGTTCATGTCATGGTTATTTCATGTATTTACTTGTAACTGTTAAATAGATGGATGCAAGACCTAATTGATGATTTAGTAGGTCAATGGAGAAGGAGGTGATCTTTTTGGTTATGTTTCACAAGTTGTTTCAGTCATTTATGCTATGTCTTGTATCTTAGACCTATAGGTTGCATTGATGCCAAGTGTTTGACAGAATGTCAGTCCCGGTTGGGGATGCTCAAGCCTAGTCTTGAGGTTGATTTTGATTGATTAGAATTTTTATCATGTCTTTAATGAATTCTTAATGTTGTAGCAAGTTCTGGGCAGAGGTCGGGATTCTGGTCTAGAAAAGTGGCTTGAATCTTGGGATCGCTGGCATAGAACTGGAAATTTTGGTCCACATTCACTGGCAGGCAGGCCTGTGAGAGCGACTTTAGGTTGTTGGACGCTCCCTTGCCCATATCATGAGAGCGACTATGGCCTAAGAGATCCAGAATAACAGTGGGACCTAGGGATGTTCTGAGTGGTTGACTTGTCTCCTGAAGGTTATGTTGATGATGGTGGATGATTGTGTGTGATGTTATGTCGATTCCACTTCCTTAAGGTCACATAGGAGGTCGAATCTGATCATAATAGCCTCTCTTCTCATGTTTACCCGGTTGGCATGGCTACTTTGGGTAGACCTGGGAGTGGGTGTCACATGTTTTTAGCATCTAGCATACAGTTCCTCAAGTTTCACTAGGGTTTGGTTTCCTAGAAGCACCAATAGTCAAAGTATTGTTGCTACTCTTTATAAGGAACTTCAACCAAAATTGGCTTGAGCCAGAGAATTGGATGTCCTCCTTTTTGTACTTTTTTTTTAAAGCAGTCAACAATATAGGTGAGGCCATTTTAAATTTTAAATTAAGATGAAATTGGATGTCCTCCTTTTTGTACATTTTTTTTTAAGCAGTCAACAATCTAGGTGAATTTCATATATGTTAATACATACCTTCTACAAGAACCTCACATAATTTGTTAATAGGAGGTCAGTTGCAGGGAGAGCCCCTGTGACAATTGTCTAGTCAAGAGTACAAGGTGGTGATTTCTCCATGAAATCTCATCTATTATAAGCTCATCACATACCAAAGATGCAAGCACGAGTTACTACAACAGCTTTTTTTTGTATGTAGGACCTTTATAGGCCCTAAAGCCTCCATTAACATAGCTTGTATGAGATTTAGATCCAAGGGCATATTCCTTAAGCTACTTATAAATAAGTTAAGCATTTGACAGCTCCCTGCAAATACAACGATGCCAATCCCAATTGTTTCCAGAAAGGATAAGGAAAGTGTTTTGGTTCTATCATCCCTTCCTGAACCATATATGTAGCCCACCCATCCCATTCCTTATTGAACCTTGAACCACCTTACTATTGCAATTCACCACACTTCACTTAACCTTCGTAGTTTATCTTCAAACTTCCTCCTATTTTAATAAATTTCCCTCTCGTAATCGACACACACTTATCATAGTTTGGAATCACCTTACTCTCCTCCCAATTCATTTTCACTTTCCCTCCTATTTTGAATATTCTTCCTATCGGAGAACACCCATCCATAATACTTGTTTGTGACGTAGCGAAGTGGCTAGCACTGACATGCATGTTTCCTTTGATGCTGCTAGCTTGAATGCAGGGATCTCCCACCATTCGATCTTTATCTTCAACTGGATCTCATTGCAGAAGCGCCTGGTAGAGAAATCTCAATATAAGCATCAGAGCAAGCTCCAAATAATCATGGACCAGAACTAACCTCATTCTTCCTTCCAAAGAAAAAAGGCCCCTCACCTTCATGGGTTTTGAAGATTCATACCTATATTGCCGATAAACAGCACTAGGTGCTCCAGCGGCAGTTACAATAGCTTATGTAGAGAGAATTTTACACTGGTGCAAAGTACTAGACCCCACCTTAACCCCAACCTTCTTGAACATTGAGTGTGGTGAGGGGATACATGGGTTGCATGAAAGCTTTGCATGCCAACCAATAAGTTTTATTTTTTATTATTAACTTCATATTAGTTATTATATTTAATTTTTTAATTTTTATTAACTTTTCTCTCAAAAAGAGCTGCGAATTTAATATAAAAAAATAGCGCCACCCTTGCATGCAACACGCATGTTCTTTTTTATGGGGAAGACCTATCGGAGGACACTATATTGAAATTGGTAGTCATGCCATTTATGAACCAATTTGTCCACCTATCATCCATTTCTCTATTAAATCCAACATTTAGTTTTGTTGAGTCCCTGCAATTTCTTTGCACTACATACATATTTAGTGCAGGTTGTAGGTTCAAATATCTTTCTAGAGTGGACATGGATAACACAATGTAGGTAGGAAAATTTCCATTAAAATCACTTAATGCATTTTTTTCATGAACATTCGTTTTCAGTGCTTCATTTTTTGGTTGAATATCCTGACGATATCACTATTAAATATGGCTAGCAATCTAAAAACTAGATGATAGAAAAAAGCTTGGGAGCTTATCTAAATAATTTAGAAGAACATAGTGCATACCTAGTTTGTAGAAGAGGGGATATCAAATCATGATGTTGAAGCCACAAATATCGTGAAGCTCAAGCATACAATATGTTCAGGAAAAATCAGTCATTGGTCAAGCTAAATATTTTGTGGGAAATAGTGGCTTAATCTTAATGGGAGTGTGAAAGGACTTGGCTACATTGATGAACATAGGTATTGACAAGATCAAGCTCTAAGATTGATGGCCAAAATCCATTATAGATAATGGAAATATATAAATTTAAAGGGACGATGAGTTCAGAAAATGGTAAACCATTTGAAACATGTCATGCTTATGTTTATACAAAGCTCTATTGCTAATTTTTAAAACTAGTATTCAAGCTGCATAGGTGGCATTTACTATTGGGCTCAAAGGTACATGGTTTGGAAGTCTCAGTAATGCATCCTTAAAACTTCATGTTGGGTCAAAGAAGTGTGATGGAGTGGATTTGATGGTGATTTATGTACATTTAGTGGAATGTTAAGTAAAGTGGTTTGTGGCTCTCCAAATCTCATATGAATCTTATAAAGGCTCTAAACCCTAGCTTGATGACTGTTGCATTTGGGACCTAATTAATAAAGATTAGATTATTATAATTGCAAATTTATGATATAATAAAGATTAGATTATTATAATTGCAAATTTATGATACTATTCTAATTTCAAACTTTCCCAGAAGAGCTTAAAAGAAATTGTTGGTGGTTTACTGCCAGTTGACAAAGTTGCAGGCCTCCAATCTTATGGATTCATGTATCATAAGTCATAGAAAATTGCAAATACCCCACATAAATGATATTATGGATAATTGCTTATGCAGAAATATCCACAAATAAATTATTGATAGGATTTCCTTAGTTATAAACTTAGAACTTAGATGTATAGAGAATTGGCATAGAGTTACACTAATCTCAGAGTGGCATTGTTAAGTATGCTAATACATTTCTTTTTCCTTTCTGCAGTGATTTTAGTTGATGGAAAAGCTTAATTTTATTTGAATTGAGGCATAATAGTGGACAACTTTTTATTCCAATTTACCAACTTTCTTAAAATCCTCATTGGACCTATCATAATTAGTATTTAGCATATCCGTCAACCAAAGAGCATATACATAAATGGAGTCTTCAGGTCTGTTGTTTGAATCGCTAGAAAATCACTTTTAATAATGTGTATTATTAGCTCCATTCAGCTAATAATTTCTTAGCAATCATTTAGTCATATTGGTCATTTGTCCAAATTATTAATAGAGAGGGAAACGTGATGCTATTGCTTTGCTTATGATTGAATATCTTTGTTTAAATTATTAATGTAGTTATTCTTTTCATCTGCCAAAAATTTGTTTCTTGAAATGAATGTTTTTAATTTTTCTATAATGAGATCATATATTTGAAATTTTGTTCAGCACCATGGCTTATCAAGGACACCAGTTCTGAGTTGATTGATCAAGATATAATGAATATATAAATAGTCTTATTGCAAGGTTAAAAGATATGAGTCATATTTTATTGTCTTGGATGTCCTTACTGTGGCATGTTTGTTATTCATATGATATTGAACTTTGGAATTAAAAAATGGTGGGTTTTGTTTTTACAATCACAATGCAGATTTTAAAAATGGAAAAAAATTCAATCTCCAATCTCAAAGGAGATGCACATTCACCTATATTTTCTTTAGAAGATGAGGTAAATATGTGTTTCTGCTTTCTCAATTGTACTGCAATTTTTTTCCATTACTACATGGTACTTAGGTTTGGTAGTGTGTTTGGGATGTGATATGTAAAGAACATTGCTCAGTTGTGACCATGTTCTTTCTCAAGCCCTGGCTACTCAACACCCTTCTGCTTGATGTCCTATCTTCACATATTTTCAGTCCATTGCTCTGGACTTTTGTTATATTTGAAGTATGTTAATGATCCTTGTGTTTTTTTGGTCTTTTATAAAAAAAATTGCCCTGAGATTGAGATTATTATTTCATTTTCTATGAATAGGGAATGTCTGGAAGTGAAGTGCTAGTTGTTGATGCAGAGGATAATGATTTATCAGTTCATGGTGAAGCATTGGAAGTTCCAGAGAATATGGCCATGGAGGAGAAACACCTAGAAACAATTGTCTTTCTCAATGAAGCCCTATTATTTTTTGTCATTTCTGATTTTTTAAGTGTGTGAGCCAATGACTCTAGTGGAACACCAATTTAAAAATTTGGCATTCTAGTTTATTTTGTCATGGCATAGTCTTGTAAACAAAATGTGAATGTTGATTTTGCTTAAATACAAAATTCTCTTCGTTGTGTATGTCTTTTGACTCGTTGCTTTACCACGGTCGATGATTATTGTAGGATGGTGAGATATATTTAATTATGTCATGGCATAGTGTCATAAACTTTGTAGGAATTATGGTTTTGCTAAATTACAATGCTTTATATTTTTATATGGATTTTGTCATGGTATTGTTGGTGTACCACAATACCATGCCAGACACAGTTCTTGCAGTAAGGTGTATGATTAATTTTATATGACTGGCAGGTGCTAAACATGGGTCTTGTGATAATGTGTGACTCATTTTTTAAAGCTTGGTAAGTTTTTTAAGTTCGTGATGTTTTGTGTATACTAGTGTTGTGTGCACTAGTGTTGGCTAATGATTCAGTCATTTGTTCTAACAAACTGATTTCTTTGTATAGCATTCATGGTCCTTGAAATTAGTAAATGTATAAATGATTTTTGAAATTAGTAAAATCTTTCACTTTACAAAGCATTATTCTCCTTGAAATTTGGAATCAACAAACATTTCTTAACGCTTCTCTGAACCTCCATATGGCTAGACAGGCCATGAATTTGTTCCCATGGCTTAGAAGTTGAAATGAAAATTTCAATTAAAAGTAAACAAAACAAAAAAGAGGAATCCCCATGCATGAAGCCTAACTGTGGCCCATCTTGTCAATAACATGCTCAAATTATTAAAAAAACATGCCATAAACCTCTGAATTTCTTACAAAATAACAACCCGACATTTTCATTCATCTTTTGGTGTTTTGATTTTTGTCATTGTTGTTTGGAGTTTTTGGTTATTCTTGTATGGGGTCATTGGGCTCCTAATCATTTCTATTGTGGAGTTTTCTTTGTTGTTTGTTGACATCTGCTAGACCAGAGACTTACATATTTAAGCCTTGTGGTTCTGAGGTATTGAGCTTACTATTTAGTATTTTTTTATGAATTTGATGTTTAGGCATTTGATTTGGAAATTGGGTGTATGTTTTCTCTTTATGATAATTATATGATTTAAAGGAATCAATGGCATTGAAATTGAGAGTATATACTTGGCATTAATATTTATTCTTTTATATCATCAATAACAACTTATGAATTTAATTTAAATATTTTTTACATTATTAAATGTTTCTTTTGGTTTGTATGAGTATCTGGTGAGAAATGGTACATAAGCATATTCAGATTGGTTACTGTATTGGGTGGTGAAAATGCCAGCTTTAGAATCCCCATCTCACCGTCCCTGACCAAATGAGGTCAACTACCTTTCCTGTAGCTTGTACCTTTGCTTCTTAATGCCACTGAATGGTGGGACAACAATTGAAACTGGAACTTACTAAGATACTAGTGGTGAAGCAACTAGATCAATAGGTTCAGTCCTAGCACCACCAGCAGATAGAGGAGCATATCTACTAGTAGCAAGACCAGAGTGAGAAGTAGAGCCAGACACAATAGCTTCTTTCCTAGTATCCCTTCTTGTACCAGATAAAGATCTAGAGAAAAGTGTTCCAGATCGAACATATTTATAGTTTACAGACCCATAGCCAGTGGTTTATGTGATAAATTTTTTTGTAGATCCAGAAGTAGATGGAGCATTGAAGCGAGCAAAGCCAGAGACAGAGTAAGTAGAGCTGGCCAAAGAGAGATATTATCCTTTGGAGGTTTTTTGCACGAATAATCCAGGGCCTTTTATTAATTAAGGCTTTAATAATTCTGAATTGAGCAGCAATAGTTTCCGCTAATGATTGTGGAGCAAATTATTATACTCATTTTAAAGAGTATGGCTTTTGAGATAAAGATATATAAAAAGGCCCAGCCTCAAGGGCAAGGGAAGCGACATCAATCCTAGTTCCATTATGAGATCAAAGATTCCTTGGATGGAGATATCAAAGACACTAAGTTGCCTATACCATTACCTAATTTGCCCAAGTATGATGGCAAGGAAAATCCTAGTTATCACATGACCATGCCAATGCGGTGTGTGAATTTATGGATTGGGATGTCGTCGTGATAATGCAATTCCCTAGGACCTTAGAAGGCTTTGTTCTAGACTGGTATTATAGGCTAGAATTTGGTAATTTATGTTACTTATGCCCTTTGATTGTTACCGGGGGGAGAGACTTCATTCTCACCAAGTAAAATCCCATTCAGTCCTGTGTTGAATATGTGAAGATATGGAGGGTCGCTCTCCATGCTTCCCCTAGTGCCCATTATAAAATGTTTCAATTCAAACTATCTGAACCTTTTATTAACTCTTTAGAGAAGGACTACTTGAGGGGGTCATGAAGGTCAAATGTTGTAACTATGTTGAGGCTATTTAAGTTGCCCTTAGGATGGACCAAGTTGCCCAAGTGCTTGGAAATAAATCTTCTTATGTTCCTTCATCACCGTTCAAATAGGCCACTAGTGATGGTGTCATGGATTCTAGCCAAACTAATGGTCAAACTTAGAAGTCTAAATCTGTCAATATGGTGTTGCTCCAGAATCCCAACCTCAAGCTTCCTAGCCCACTTTTCAGCTTTTATCAAGCCATCCTCTCAAGCCCAAAATATCAAGCCTGCAACTGAATGACATGCACACAATATCCCATAAAATTCTGAAGGAGAATTCATATCAATGTGGTTGATGGTAAAGGATGGGCTGGATTTTGGTGCTAAAAATTTTGTGAGTCAGGTGCAATACTTTCCATGGTAGTTTCTAAACCTTTCTACAACTCTAGCCCATAGTATGAACCTCTTACAAATTCCAGTGAGAACCAATCAACAACTCAAAGATCAACTACTTATCTTCCATTATGGATTTTATTTTCTCCAATTGACTGTGGCAAGAACTTGTTGCTTCACAACTCCCCTTGTTTCAATAAACTATTTTTCATGAGCTTTGATTGAAGCCCCATTAAATTCTTCACTTTCGCAATTTTGTTCAACATAGATTTATAGTTTTAAATCACAGTAACACGCTTTGAGTAGAAAAGGAAAAGAAATCATTAATATCATTGTGATAGTTTGCTTGTGTGATGTTTTTACCATTGATGTCATTTCCTCTTTGTTGGGTTGTAATTACGTTATAATGTATATACATCAGACCTAGAAAATTTTTCAAAAAGGGATGTGACAAATATAATCACACTACTACTCAAAGCATTCATTGCCTATGTTCATGTCATTGTCAAAGGTTTATGTTGATATCTTGTATATCAAATTTTGTGTAATTACTAATTTGACAAGAGTAATGATGTTGTGACCATGAGAAATGTAATTTATTTTTTTTAACTGAAACGGTTGTGATTTTTATTTATTGCAGAAAGGATGGTGGGTCTTTGCCGTAGCGACCCCTATTACATGGCTGATTTCCTTTTTTTACAGCCTTTCAGCTATTACAATTTCACCCTTTTTGGATGAGTCTTTCCCCATTTGCAGTTAAGCTTCCTTTCCTGAGAGTGCATCCAATATTCGCCATCCGGTCCGCTTCGCTGTTGGAGTTTCTGAGTATGTGGTAGAGCTTGTATGAGTTGAAGTCCTGTAACACTCTCTTCAATCTGTCCATAGTTTTATTGAGGCCAACATTGTTGAAGAGTTCCCCTTTGGTTAAATTTTTAATTATGATTTCTGAGTCTCCGAATACTTGGAGATCTTTGATTCCTTTCTCCCTTGCAATAAGACAGGCGTTGAGTAACCCAAGGAGCTCAGCTTGATTATTGGTTTTCAGGCCGAGTCCCCATGCAAATGAATCTCTTTATGTCCCATCCACTGAGTAGATGACCCCTCCAGCACTGGCTACTCCGGGGTTCCCTTTGGACGCCCCGTCAAAGAATATGGTAGTTAAATTTTGGGACCTCCACCATTTCTGGAAGATGTCGTCTGGTTCTCTTATTTGCCAATCTGATTTAGCTTTCAGGGGGTGCAGAAGATATTTTCGGGGGTGAGGTTCAAGAGCCAGCCACCTCTTTTCTTCCAGCGTGAGCAGAGGGTCATCTTTGTGGTATTGCTGTTGGGCCGTTTCCAAGAGGAGAGACTTTGCTTTGGCTGCAACTTGAAGCGGGGATTGCTGTATGTCTTTGAATATCTGTTGGTTACGAGCCAGCCAAATCTGCCAGCAAACGTATTTTGGTATCGCTATCCATACCTTGCGCCAGAAGGACTTGGGAGGTATGCGCTGAGGGTAGAAGGCATTCCATGTGGCAATGAAATCCGGGACAGAAATCTGTGATGGTATGGAGATCTGGAAATCTTGCAGGATGAGTCTCCAGACCTCTTTGGCAAAGAGGCATTCCAGAAAAAGGTGCTGGGCAGTTTCACTGTTTCTTTTACATAGATCACATCTATGAGGCCCTTCAATCTTCCTCTTTACGAGATTATCCCCAGTTAAAAGTTTGTTGTGCGCTAAAGTCCAGTAGAAAAAAATTATTTTTGTGAGTGCCAGCGGCTCCCAAACCTGTTTCCAAAACGTGGGCGGATGATTACTGTTCTTCGAACCTTGGAGCGCTCTATAGCCTTCAGCTGAAGTGTATTTGCCTGTCCGCCCCCATCCCCAACTGTCTCTCGTGGTTCTGTTGATCGGCGTAGCGTCTTCGAGGAGCTCCTCCAGAAGGTTTTGTTGGTCAATTAAATGCACAGGTGCTCCGTGGAAATTCCAGCCTGCCCATTCATCACGTCTGTCCCAGTTTGATAAGTCGTAGACGCTGTTTATGTCTGCTCTTTCTAACCATGCCCTGAGCTCTGCGATTTCTTCATTCTCAGCTAAAGGTTCGCACCCCATTATGCGGTCTTTCCACAAGTGTGTGCGCTTTCCATTTCCGATGATTCTGTACAAGTGTTGCTTGAAAAAATTACTGCTTTTGCAGCAGAGTCTCCAGACCTGTGTACATGGAATTGTGCTGTCAAGATGCATTATCCTGAGAGCGACATTGTCTGTGTATTTTGACCGCAGAGTGATGCTAACGGGGTGAGTAGGGTCGTGGATCAATTTCCACAGAAGCTTGCCTCCCAGCGCTGTGTTGACGAGCGAGGGATCACGAATTTGCAATCCGCCCTCAATGATCGGTCTCTTGACCAGGTCCCAGTTTACAAGGTGATTTTTTTTTTCATTTCCTTTCCCTCCTTGCCATAAAAAATCCCTGAGAAGTGAAGCGGTTTGTTCCATTACTTGTTTAGGAGCCAAGAGGAAAGCTACTTGGTAAATCGGAAGAGCTGACAGCTGGGATTTGATGAGAATGGTTTTTCCACCTTTTGTTAACCAGTATCCTCCCAAAGCTTTGATTTTGGATTTGATTTTACTGATGATATCAGTCCAGAGAGACCTCTTGTTCGTGCCTGAGATTATTAGAAGTCCAAGATACCTGAACCTGTCCCATTGTGCATGCCCTTTGAATCCTAAGATCTTCGCGATGTTGTTGATCTCCTGCTGATCTGTATTCCAACTGAAGATTTCACTTTTGTTCTCATTGACTAGAGCACCAGATACCCTGCAATAACTTCTCAGGACATTGTCAAAGGCTTTCGCTATAATGGAGGAGGCGCCTCCCAGGAATAGGGAGTCATCCGCAAAGAGAGCATGATTCAGGGGGGCTGATCCATGGGAAGGCTTGAGGCCAGGAAGGGTGCCAGCATTTCTTTCAATTGTTAGTTTTCTGCTAAGAGAGTCCGCCAAGAGGATGTACAGAAAGGGAGAGAGGGGGCATCCTTGCCGGATGCCTCTTCGAGCTTGGAAAAAATTGGTAGGGCGTCCGTTGATAAGGGGGGCAATCCAAGGGGAATCAATACAAGCTTTTATGAGCTGAATAAATTGCTGAGAGAAGCCAAAATACTGCAATACTTTGTAAAGGAACAAACGATTAACTCTATCAAATGCGTTTGCCATGTCAAGTTTGATCAACATACCTTTCTCCCCACGCTGCTTGCTTGAGTGGATGGTCTCTTGTACCTGTATGACATTGTCCAAGATGTTTCTGCCTTCCACAAAACCTCCTTGAGAGCTGGAGATCAATCTTTTGAGCAGAGGCTTGATTCGATTGGCTAAGATCTTGGCTATTATTTTATAAGAAGCGTTGCACAACGAAATAGGCCTAAATCTTGCAAAAGATTTAGGGTTGGTTTCTTTAGGAATTAAGGCTAAATAGGTGGAGTTGGTTCCTCCTCCTATCTTAGCTTTTTTCATGAAGCCTCTTATCATTTTAAGGAGATCCACTTTTATGACTTCCCAACAAGCTTTATAAAAATGGATTGTGAATCCATCTGGCCCAGGGGCCTTGTCAGCTTCCATGGACCAGATAACCTTGATGATTTCTTCCTCTGAGATGGGTCTGCAGAGAGCTATGTTATCTTCAGCGTTGACTAGGAGAGGAATTTTGGTGAGGAAGTCTGCAGTTTCCTCATCGTTGCCTTGGGTTCCATCATTGTATAAGTTCCTGAAGTGATTTTTGGCAGCGTCTTTGACCTGATTGAATCCTTTGCAAACTTGGCCCTCCGTAGTTTTGATTTCAGCTATATAGTTCCGGGACAGCCTGGCTCTGTATTGTCGATGGAAGAATGAGGTGTTGCGGTCCCCAGCCTTCAGCCAAAGACTTCTTGATTTTAGTCTCCAATGTTCTTCTTCAGCACGAAAGGATTGGTATGTGGAGCATTGTGCTTTTACTTCCTTGTCTAGAAGTTCTGCTGTAATGATAGTATTTTCCATATTTATCTGCAGAGAGTGCAGCGTCTGGACTGCCTCTTTTCTTTGATTGGATGGAGTGGGGACTGGCTTTTTGATCCACTCTTTCAATGCTAGTTTTGTGGCCTTCAGCTTTTGTTCCCATATGTAGCTGGTGGATCGTGTAACGGGTTTAGCCCAGGCAGCTTTCACTGTATCCATGAATCCCTCTTTTTCGAACCAAAGCGGACTGAAACGGAAGGGGATGGGCCCCAGATCTTCTTCATCCTCCAGAAGAAGTTGAATTGGCTTGTGATCTGAGGTTAGTTTAGGCAATATTTTTGTTATGATGATTTTTTTGTTCATCATGAGGGTGCTTTGGACTAGGAATCTGTCCAGGCGGGCAGCTATATGTTCCGATCCAGTTCGATTATTTGACCAAGTGTACCTCCCGCGGATTGGGTTAAAGTCAAGAAGGTCCCAGTTCTAGAGGAGCTCCTCCACAAATGCCAGCATGGGATCTCTGCTACCTGATCCACCCCTTTTTTCTTTTGGATTCAGCACTATATTAAGGTCTCCTGCTAAAATAATATTGCTTGGGGAATGTTGCACTAGGAAAGTTGAAAGAGAGTTCCAGCAGTCTCTTTTCTCATAATAATTAACAGGGACATACATATTGAAAAGAGAGATGTTCAACTTACTAGCTTTATGCTTGAGTTCTGTATAGATCCAGTGCTGAGTTTCTTTAGAGTTTTGTAGCTGGAAAACGCTGTCCGACCAAAGAGTAGCCAGACCTCCAGAGGTACCCCTGGCACTGATTGCCTTGCCTGTATTTTTGTTCCACTTTGACTTACTGATGTTTAGAAGGGCTTGCCCTTCAATCTTGGTCTCTTGGAGCATGAGGATATCTGAGGGTTCTGTTTTGAGTAGATCCTTGACTGCTTCTAATTTAGAGGGGTTCCCCAGTCCTCTGCAGTTCCAAGAGACTAACTTCATTATTTACTGAAAGGGGGATTGAGGCCTCCCTTGGAAGGCCTCGGTCTGGTATTTCGACCGATGGACATTTCTATTGTGGCTTGGCTTCCTTGGGTTTTGAGTCTCTCTGCCTCTTCTTCTCTCATTTCTTTACGGGATTTCCTTCCAACTCTTTTGTAGGGGCGCTCGTAGGTTTCATCCTCCGATGAACCTGAGCTTTCTACAGCTTTTTTCTTTGCCACTTCTGCGTATGAAGGGTTGGATGGGCTGCCGTGGGTTACTTCGGCCTGAACTGCTTTTTCTCCTTCTTTGCTTGGAGGGGTACTTTCTTCCTGCGTACGATTTTCCTGCTCTGGGGAAACAGGGTCGATCTGAGTGCTTGTTGTCTCTTTTGTTTTTGCTTCGCCTTCCTGAATAGGCTTAGTGCTGCTTGGGATTCCTGATGTGTTTCCTTTGCCAGTGCCTTTTTTTGGGAGGGTTGTTTTCTGAACTAGAGTCCATTGATCCCCATTTTGTTTGTCTGGTTGCTCTTCTGCCCTTTTCTTACAGTGCTTGGCGAAATGTCCATGCCCGTGGCAGTGTATGCATTTGAAAGGTAATTGTTCGTAGTCCAGCTCCTGGATATGCGTCCATCCGGCGACAGTGAGCTTGATTGCTTCTGGTAACCCCTCCTCTAGGTCGACTTCCACACAAATGCGGGCACAAGAGTACTGATCTTTTCTTGCAGCTTTACCAGCGCATTTCCGATGTTCTCTAGGGATTTTTGGTTCCAGCAGTGGAGCGGCAGGTGGGGAAGTCTCACCCAGACCGGAACAGCTGATGGGACGTCTTGGGAGGGGTCGAAAATCTGGGGACCATTTGTTCAAATACAGTCCCTGCGCTCCCATAAAATATGGGCCATTTCTGAAAATTAAACTTCTGTCTTCTATGCTTTCAAAAACAAAGACGAAGTATCCTTTACCTACAAAGTAGCTTTTGACGCCTTCTTTGATGAGGGGGTTCCAGTTTCTTTGAGTCCAGTCTTCTACTGATTTAGGAGAGGGCCAGAGACCCGTGAACTGCCCAATAAGGCCTCTCTCTGCCAGGTTTAGAGCTGCCTTGCACGTCTCTTCTTCAGAAAGGGCCACTGAAGGGATTTTTTCCATTTTCTTGATGAACTTCTGTTGAGTCACCGATGGCGCTCGTTTCAGGGCTGCTTCGATCATTGCTTTAAAGGCTATCACCTCTGGAGGCGGAGTGGAGAGACCCCCTGAAGAATCCATGGAGAGAGCGCCTCAGTGCTGTGCGCAGGGGCGCAGCAGCCACGAGGGCGCACAGAGGAACACCCAGCAGCCAAGAGATACGCTGCCCTTCTGCACTGCCAAGAGTCTGGATGTCTGGATCGATCTGCGGCTTCAGTGAAGGTGAGCCAGAGGCGGCTAGGGCTCCCGCGGCGCAGCTCTGAAATTTCAGTTGTCTAATCATGAGAAATGTAATTTTAACTAAACTAGAGTATAATGTATTGACTTTACTGGAGAATTATATGGATTTTGCATTCACTTTTGTATTATGAATTTAGTTTTTCAAAAGCTAAAATGTGATTAGATCTATTAGGTTTTTTGGAAAATAAAAATAAAAATTGGAAGTATAATTATTTTCAAAGTGCATAAAAGTAAAAGAATTGGATATACAAGGAAATTTGAAGTTGAAGCCCAGCGAGAGGTGGCTTAAAGATGAACTACATATTTATGGAGCAAGTTAAAAAATAAAATATAATTATGTGTTGGATTGATTTCATGTAAATACTAAAGAGAAGACACAGTCCAAAGGAGGTGTGAACTATGAATATCAGCCAAACAAGAATTAAATTTTTTTATGGTTTCTAGTTTTTAGGTAATCTTTGCATTTATGTTTAAAATTGTTTAGTTCAATTAAATTACATTGTATAAGTTTTATTACAATAATTTAATATAAATGAAATGAAAAAGAGCATAATTTTATAATTAAATTAATTTTGCATTTTAATATTTATGTTGCTGAGAATAATATGTCATAAATTCACGGTAGATGAATCATTTTGTGTTTTTTAAAAACAATATACACATTTTAAAGAAATCGTCTTTATTTCAAAGAAGGATGATGGATCATTCTCATACCAGGTCTTTCAGAAGAAAACTGACATGGAACAATATCTTCATGTTAAGTCCCATCATTTCCCTGCTCAAAAGTTGGGTGTTCTCAACACTTTAGCCACTCGTGTGTTTAGAGTTTCTAATGAAAGTCACTTTGAAGATGAGAACACCCATCTCCTCAATGTTTTCAAAAATAGTGGTTATAATAAGCTCCAATGCCTTAGGTATTTCCTTAAAGTTGGCAGGGTTCAAAGATTTAAAAAGAACCCAATGATCAATTTTCTGGGGTACACCTCCCTTTTATACAAGGGACCACTGACAAGATTGCAAGGATACTAAGAAAGCACAAGGTTCCCTCAACCTTTATGCCCCTTAACACTATTCAAAGTTCCCTAAAATCTGTGACCCTAAGAATATGAAAGGTGTTTATGTAATCCCTTGTTCATGTGGGACACCCTATATTGGTGAAACTGACTGCTTAATAATCAAAGGATTCAGGAACATGCGACAGACATCAAACATGGGAGGACCCGCTCCTCAGTATTAGCAGAACATGTGGAAAAGACAAAACACCACATCTGCATTGAAGATGACCAAGTGATTGCTAAGATGGACCATTTCCATCACCCTAATTTTAGGGAAGCTATAGAGATTGAAAGGAGGCCAAGCAACTTGAATAGAGACGACAGCTGGAAAATTAACAGTTGTTGGATACCTACCATTTCCTCTTAAGTTTTTATTTATTTCATATATATATATATATATATAGTTTCTTAATTTTTATTATTTATTTGTATTTTTATCTTGACTACTAATAAACAATTAATTACTTTATTTTCTTCGTTATTGATTTATTTATTTTAATTAGTTTTTTATATATTATTATTATAAGTTTGACCATTTATTATTTTATTTATTTTTAAGTTTTTAGAATTAATTGTTTCGATTATTTAAGTTTGACCCAAATATTATTTTTATTTTAGTGTTTTGATTACTTAGGTTTGACCTAAATATTTTTATTTAAGTTTCACCATTTATTATTTTTATTTATTTCTAAGTTTTTAAAATTAATTATTTTGATTCTTTAAGTCTGACCCAAATATTATTTTTATTTTTTGTATATTATTATATTGATTTTATTAATTGTTTTATTGTTTTGATTAATTAGGTTTGACCTAATTTTTTTATTTTGTTTTTAGATATTCATTTCATTAAAATTTTCCTTTTGATTAAGTATTTTCCTTAATTCAATATTAACAACTATATTCTAACAATTATTTCCTTATATTAAGTCAAATCTAATTTTTATATTATCACTGGTAAAAAGAATTATCTTCATCTATTTAACTTGATGCCAAGATCTGGTTCTTCATATTGTCCTCATGATAAACCACACTAGATGGTTCGAAACACATCAACAAAACTCTGATGATGTGATTTTTAAAGAAAGTTTCTTACTTTTCATAATATTCACATTATGAATACATATTAAATTTATAATTGTAAATACAAAGAATAACGTAACTTGAAAGATTCTTGAAGATTTAAAGTAATCAATATTTGCATCTCATTATCAACATAATTTGTCTATATATAAGATTGAGATTTATAATGAGCATGCAACTATAATGTAACATAATTTTTTATAAGGAACATTAATTTGCTTAATTACCATTTCATTAAAAAATTGTGGAAAATTAATTAAATATGCATAAGAAAGATTCATTAAACGATGAATGCAAAGATCTAATGGATGTGAAAACACACACACACACACACATATAAAATGAGCCCATTTTACAATATAATTAAATATATATAACAAGTCTATTTTACAATATAAGTTTATATATATATATATATATATATATATATATATATATATATATATATATATATATTATCCAATTTTAGGTCACGGCCAAGCCAGACACCAAATTGGTGTATGAGACCCCCTTGTTTGTGGGACAAGGGACCCACCTTCGCGCAGCAATTTGACTGCTAAGTCTACGAAGGCATACACACTCTACCCCCCCTCCCCACCCCACGCCCCAGTTTTGAACATGTGACCTCTTAAGAGGAAACACATGCTCTTAACCATAAGTCCCACTCAAGATCTATATATATATATATATATATATATATATATAGTGAGAAAACCTATTATAACTCAATTGTCAAATCAACACTGAGGACATAAACAAACACACACACATACATGTATATTTTAGAAGAAAAAAAGCATCAACTTTCTATTAATAATAAAAACTTGATACATATAGCATATGTTCGAATATTCCCATTACATACCATTAGTCATGACCACAAAATATTTTTGTCACATCTAGTACATGTTTACATGATTATATTAATGCACCAAATAAGTTGTCATTTGCCTAAATTCCTATAAAAGAAAAACTACCCATACCAAAAGAGATCGGTCCCTGTATAGAGCCCATCCAGATACTACAAAATTGTACCCCGCATCACACTTACTAACAAAATTTAAACAATAAAGCAAGGGAGAAAACTGAGAGACCAAATCCAGTAGCAAGAGAGAATAAGCAATGTGGATTTTCCCTAACTTATGGAACTTGTCGTTGCAAAAAGCTTTATAAATAATCATCCTAGGCGGCATGGTGTGTCCCTCCTTTGATAGAGAATCAACCATGCCATTATGCTCCCTATATATATGAGGAAAAGTTAGTCCATGAAAATAACCCAACAACCTCTTAATTCTCTTCATCCAATTAATGTGTAATGGGGAATCAAAAGATGACCACTTATGAATCCAATCAATGACCAATTTTGAATCTCCATATACGTCCATTTTCTCAATGGAAAGCCACTTTGCACACAATAGAACCCCCCAGAGGGCAATCAGCTTCGCACAGGTATTAGAACCTAACCCATTATTCCAAGAAAAAAAAAATATGTGTCGGGCTTTAATACAATATAAGCCTCACTCCCACAACTATCCAAGCATGTTGGTCCATCAAAAAAACCAACAAGATACCTACTCCAAATATTTGTGAGATGTGTACTTCTCGCAAACCTTCTTTTCTTAACTAACCCACTTTCATTGAAGAAAGCAATGATCTTTATGCATGTCCCCTCGATATCCAATGGAGAACCCTCAAAGATCCTTGCATTTCTACTTCACCAAATACCCCAAATAATGTAAAAAGGGAGGGTGCACAGAGCCTTATATTCCACAAACCGGTCACATAGACATGCATCCATATAGTTGGTGTTCTATTCCACAGTTATCCCAAGGATATCCAAAACACCAGACCAAATAGAACATGCGACAGGGCATAGTAAAAATAGGTGTTTTACATCCCCAAATGTCATCTCACACAATACACATCTACCTGAACCCTTGAAACCCCTCCCACAAAGGTTTTCCCACGTTAAAATCTTATCTTCTCACGCCAACCAACCAAAGCACTTCAACTTTAGTAGAAAGTTACACTTCCAAATCTTTTGAAACCATTCATAGTCCTCAATGACACAATGAGCAGGGGAGATATAATTGTACACCTCCTTTACCATGATCTAACCATTTTTGTTTTTCCATCCCATTTGAAAATGTTCTCCTCCTCATTTAGATATATGCCAGCCATATATAAATTGTAAACATACCAATCCCAAATATTTTCCAACTCCTCGAATATGCCAAGATCCCAAGATCGTAACCATGTTGGACATAAAGTGCGAGGATATGCAATTACCTAAATTTGATTCAAATAGTAGATACCTTGGTTATGTAAAAGCCAAATGAGTTGAGTAGGCAGCGAATGATCTCCAATAAAACCCCTAATTGGATCCAGTCCAATCTCCACCATAGAAATGGATCCAATCTCCCATCTCAAATTTCCAAACAACCAACGCTTTACTTTCATTAAATTGTTCCAGATATAAGATGTCGAGGAAGGAATATCAACCCTGTCCTTTAACCACATTCTCCAAGACATTGATTTTATATATTTTTCTTTAATGATCCTTTGCCAAATGCCCCCTTCATTTAATGCTCGTCGTAAACTCTTTACCAATAGTGCCCATCCAAAAATTTATATATTTTTTAAGCCCAGCCCCCATCTTCCTGTCACATGGATATGGCCTCTAATCAGACGAGATGAATATTTTTGGCACCCCTAGAGCCAACCCATAAGAAATTTGAGATGAAAGTATTTATCCACTTCGTAATGTCTTTTGGAAGCATATAAAGATGCATACAGTAGACCCTAATGGTCTTAAGAACTAATTGAATGAGAAGACATTTATGTGACCACAAAGACATACTCTTTTCAAATTTATCTAGAAGCCAACTCCAATCTTGAATGCGACATTTATTTGGTTTGAGAATAAAGCCCATATACTTGAACCCATTATCGAGTGAAGCAACCCGAACCTGAAATAAATTTGCAATCGACTGAGTAGAAACCTCATTCGTGATCAAAGCAATCAATAATGATTTTGTGTTGCTCGTATAGAGCCCATAAGCATCACCAAAAGTGTATATAATCTGATGTAAATGAGCCCATTCAACACATGATACTTTCCCCATGATTAAAACATCATCCACAAAAATAGTATGGGTAATGGAAATATTCTTAGTGTTCCAATACCCCAAAAAAAGACCACAAGAGTGAGCCTCTAAGATTTTCCTACTCAACCCATCAATAACAAGCAAGAATAAGAGCGGGGAAAGTGGACAACCTTGCCTGAGTCTACGAGTAACTTTAAAGAACCAAGATTGAACATTGCTTATTAAGACCACAAAATTAACTGAAGTGATGAATGCCATAATCCATTCAATGGCCATAAAGGACGGACCAATCTTTTGAAGAATTAGTCTTAAATAAACTCAATCAACACAGGCATATGCCTTAATTAAGTCTAATTTCAATAACAACATATTCTTTTTTTTACCTTGACGGAATGTAAACATTCATGTGCAATAGCCACAATGTCCTATATATATATATATATATAACATAAAGTGGGAAAACCTATCATAACTCAGTTATCAAACCAACAATGAGGACAATCATCATTGGCTACTATCCACGAATGTAGGTTGACTCATCACTATTATTCAAGGAAACTCACACCACTTGGAATTACCTACTAGTGGTTCGTGAGGTGGAAAGCTTTCACTTTTGCCAAATGCCCATAGATCTTGGGTCAGTAATCTATTTCTTATGTCTAAGAAAGACGAGCTCTTAACCAAACAGAAGTAGCTATAATACACACTCCAAACCCATATATAAAACAAGAGCCACGTGGTGGCAATGTCATTAATCTTGCTTTTTGGCAGATTGCCACCACGTGGCTTTTGTTTATTTTACAATAATGATATAAGCTTATGTGTGAACATAATATTTTTAAGAGATTTAAAAAAAAATCAAAAGTATTTAAAATAATTATATATATATATATATATATATATATGTATTTATTAGAGATGTATTTAAAATGATTTTTTTATAAGGTAAAATGGGTACATATTATTGATATTAATAATAATTCCAATTTAAGAAAAGAAAACTTAATGTATGAGACTTTTTGTATGATAAAGTACTTTTTTTTTCCAGAGAAAAAAAATCGAACTTTTTATATATAAAAGATAAAAAGTTACAAGCAGATGCAAAAGAGCATTCAGTTCTGTGAGGACTTCTTCCTCAGCAGTGCCAGAGAAAGATGATGCTTCTCTGAACGAGCTATAGTCTTCAAAAAACTTTCAGTTTCCCTATACCAGGTACAGGTTGCTTCCCATTTGGGATCCAAGCGTAAGCCTCAGTCTTTGTGTGCAGACCATGGCTTAAAACACATCAGTTCAGTTCCGTGGGCCTCCTTAAAAGGAAAACAGCCCACCCACAAAATATGATAAAGTACTTACCTTTGAATTTATTACCTATTATAATGAAGCACACGTTCATAACCATTCAAACATTTTAATGGTGTACTATAAGTACGAGGAAGAAGACATATTATTCCTTTCATAATTAATATAGAATTAACACACTATTTTTTATATATGTGTGTATATATATAGAGTCAATTTTTGAATCTATAAGTTGAGAAGTTCTATTTTTAAACTCATACCTTAAATTAATCCTTACTCAAAATCCATTCCATTGTAAATATAATTTAATCTTTATTCAAAATTCATTGCATAATATATAATATTATATTGTAAAATAATTTATCATAAAATATTAATAAATTATAATCTATTTAATTGCTCAAATGAATTAACAAAAGTTTACATGTTTAAATTTAACTTTCACTTTTAATTTTGCAAAGTAATTATAAATTTAGAACTTTAATGACAACGTGAATCTAGATGAAAATATAGTAATCTTATTCATGTAAAGTATCAACATTTTCCCCCGATCGGGGTGCGAAAGGTACGATGCAATAAAGGAAGGTGAGGTGGGACATAGGACATGGGGGGGCGAGGGGGGATCAGTGACCTAGCTAGCTCGAAGGGAAAAGGGAGAAGCGGACAGCATGAGGCCACGAGAGCAGGTGAAGGGCAGTGGGGCAGCAGGCAGTACAGGGCAGAGGCAGATGTGGATGAGGGCTGAGGGGAGAGAAGGAGACCAGGTGTCAAGTGCGGTAGAGGGCAGGCAATGGCAGTTGGAAAGTGGCAATGTGGACGGAGCAAGCTCACGGCAGGAGCAGCCGACGGTAAGAGAGGAGTTATGAAGGGCAATTATGGAGATGTCAGGGAAACCCCATCCCGAGAAAATCAAATGAGGGAATGGGCGGCGGAAGGAGGACGAAGGCACGTGGAGAGTCCTTTGGACGACAGGCGGGGCAGCTGGCCAGGGAAACTAAAAGGTAAGACAGTTAGGCTAGGAGGCATTTGCATGCAGAGTGAGAAGTCAGGACGTGTTGTTGAAGGTGGTGGAAGTGGTGGGTTGGAGGACGTCGAGCTGCAACTGGTTTTCGTCTACAAGAACTGGTATGTTCTCTCGGCTCCCATTCTCGACTGTCTGGAAAATATGATTTTAAAAGAGGAATGTTGGTTAATGGAAATGATACCCTCGGAAGCAGCCATAGTAGAGACCTTCTATTTCTCTTGGGGTTCTAGCTTGTTAACCTAGAGCAAAATTGTCTGGAATACCACCTGGGGAAGGGGGTTTGGGAACACTGGTATTGGTCTCAGGGTAGATAGGTCCCGAGGTATTGTGGCCCGCTGGGACGTCCTTTGGGGTTTCCACAATGGTGGTAGAATCAAACCTATCGAACTGTTATGGTGGAGTCTGTGGCCTGGGAAGGAAGGAGTCATAGTTAAGTGCGGAGGGTCAGACGCCTTCTTTGATCTAGTGGCAAGGCTGCTTATTCTCCAACCTGAGCTGAGCCTAGACCTGGTCGAAGGCCGCGGGATCAAAGGCAGTAATTGTGGTAGCAATCGGGGTAGGTATATAGCACTGAGAAAATCCATGTCCTACCCCTCGGTCGGGACCCAGGGTAGGGCTGCAATTAAAATTATCCATTTTGAGAAGCATCCCCTCGTCTGTTGGGGTGGTGATACTCAGGGGAGGGAACCAATTACAGTCAGGAGGAGAAGCAGAGAAACCCTGTGGGCATTGAGAAACTGGGTTCTTCGAATTTCAATGGGGAACCATTGGAATGATGAGGAGCTCAGAAGCCTCAATTTCTTTGAGGAGGGAGGAGGGAAACCAAGCATTAATGGGGGCTATTATAATTCGCCAGGCCCAGAGCGATGGGAAAAGCTTGTGCCAGAGAAGCCCCACTTGGGAGGGGGGAAGCCTGTGTTTACTCTGTTTAAATTGATATTGACTTATAAGAATATTTCCCTGGTTTCTGTTTTAGGTAATATAACAAGTAGAGTGCAGAGAATTCCGGAGTCTCAGAACTCTTCTCGTACTCCAGCCCAGGAACAGGTGCGTCGTCCGGAAAAGGAGGAAGTAAGCCAGAAGGAGAGTGGAATGGAAAATGAAGGTAACGAAGTGGGAACGAGAGGAAACAAAGGAATGGGCAAGGTCGGAAAAAAAGACGAAAGGATTGGAAGCGACTTCCAGCAGAGGACCAAGTAAAAGAGGAAGGAAGATCGGGAAGGAGAGTATGCAGAACTTGATCAATGCATACGTGATAGGAACACCGCTGGAGGTGAAATCAATAATTTCCGAATGGGAGAGAGAGCTAAACGACAATATAGAAAATCAAGAGATTGAGGCAGAGGAATGGGAAACAATGGTTAAAGACATTGTTCCATCAAACAATTCAACAATACTGAGTCATGAAGAATATCCTGGCCTGAGAAATGACAACCTATAAGGAAAGAGAGGAATCGGAGGATGCCAGACCAGCTGAGCCAAGCATGAAGGATCTGCAAAGGGAGATCCAATCTGTCCAAATGCAACTGTACTGAAACAACCTCACGGTAAACAGGATTGAACAGAGCATTCAGGATATGAAGAGAAGCGAAATCCCGGGCTCCAGCGCGAAAGCCCCAGCCCCGGTGGACTCATCAAATGAATGAAGCAGGTCTTTAAGTAGAATTTTGTTTATATGACGGTTAGCATTTACTGTTTTAATATGAATTTTATAGTAGATAAAGTTGCCAATGTAGCTTGGATGGTAATGAAAACTCTTTTTAAATTTTGGACAGCATTCGATGCAGACAGGTGGCCAATAGACTTGGTTTCCTGCGGGCAGGTTGAGGCCACCTGCAATTTTTGTTAAAGATATACTTATTTTCAGGAAATATTAATAGAAAAAGGAACTACCAAGCTTACACAAAAAAAAAATATTAGATATATATATATATGTGTGTGTGTGTGTGTATATATATATATATATATATATATATATATACATTTTAATAATCTCTTTGAAATAATAAATAGATAAAAATGAATCTCTCTCCTAAATAATAAATAAATAAAACAAAATCTCACAAATATAAAATAATGGTAATAAGTTTTTAACATTTTCACAATCCCCCTATTTTAAATAAAATAAGTATGGATTCTAATTTCAATATACAAATTATTTAACCTAATTCAATTAGGTAAATGCAACTATACACAAATGGGCACTTTGCCAGGCATTATAAAAAGAAAACAAAGGATGGGGTCGAGAATGCAAAAGGAGATCAATAGATTCAGGTCCAAAAACTAGGAATAGCTAAGCAGAGCAATAGGAACAAACGGAAAGCAGTGCTCACGGGGAGGGGTGCTCCTCCCGAAGCCCAACCAGAGGGAAGCTCAGTCCCACCAAGAGCAGACATACCCACAAATCCCTTTGAAATACTTAACACACCAGAAAAACTCCAAGATCCAGCAGATAAAGAGGTTGAACAATAGACCATCATCATGGAAGAAAACAAAAGGCAAGAGGAAACAAGCCCTCTCCAAATCGGAACTCCAAAAGGTGTCTCTAGTTCCCCAACCTATGCAGATATGACAAGGAAAAAGACCCCAGAGATCTCGGGATCCTCGGAAGATGAGACAACTGAGAGGCCCTCGAAAAGAGTGGGGAGGAAATCCCACAGAGAGGCTAGAGAAGAAGAGGCAGAGAGATAAAAAATGCAAGGCAGCCAGCCCACGATTGAGATGTCTATCGGCAGAAATACTAGAACCAGGCCTCCCAAGGGAGGAACTACCCCACCCTCTGCTAGTAAATAATGCGATTAGTCTCTTGGAATTGCAAAGGACTGGGGAATCCCTCAAAAGCTGAAGCAATCAAGAATCTATTGAAATCAGAATTTCCAGAGATCCTCATGCTCCAAGAGACTAAAATAGAAGGCGAAGCCCTTCTGGAACTCAGCAAAGTAAAATGGAAAACAAAAGCTGGAAAAGCTGTAAGTGCTAGAGGTACATGCGGAGGGCTAGCCACTCTCTAGGAGGATGGCAAGTTTCAACTTGAGAGCTCCTTTCAGATGCAACACTGGATTTACACCGAACTCTAACACCATCCAAGTAAGATTAACTTTGCTCTCTTTAATCTTTATGTACCTGTCCTCTATGCATAAAAGAAAGAATGCTAGCAAACCCTGATCGATTTCCTTGAAGCCTACTCCCTCAAGAATATAATTCTTGCAGGAGACTTCAATCTAATCCTCGACCCAAAGGAAAAAAGAGGAGGAACCAGCAGCAAGGACCACTTCCTACCCATGGTGGAAGACCTGATTCAACAATGGGATTTACTGGATTTTAAGCTAAAAAAGGGGTTTACACATGGTCAAATAACAGACTTGGGGTGGAGCATATTTCACCCCGGTTGGACAGATTCCTACTTCAGAGCACCTTCCTCTCCGAGAAGAAGATCATTTCCACAAAAATTCTGCCAAAGTGGACTTCAGATCATAAACCCATCCTCCTTCTGCTGGAAGAAGAAGAAAATTTGGGGCCAATCCCCTTCCGGTTCAGCCCTCTCTAGGCAAATAGAGAAGGGTTTATGGATACAGTCAAGAAGGCCTGGTCCATCCATGTTCTCGGATCGCCCAGCTATGTCTGGGATCAAAAGATAAAAGCCACCAAATCAGCCTTGAAGAAATGGATAAAAAAGCCCACAGACTCCCCCACTAGTCATAAAGAACAAAACACAAAGCAGCTGTTGGATCTGCAAATGGGCTTGGAGATGCAAGACATTACCTGCTCAGAAATACAAAGCAAACAAGAACTCCAAATCAGCACCCTTGGGTCATTCAGAGAGGAGGAAGAATCCTTGAGGCTCAAATCACGCAATCTATGGCTTGTGTCTGGAGACAAAAATTCAGCCTTCTTTCAGAAGTAAATTCGAACCCGTCTTTCTAGAAATCACATTGCTGAAATCACCTCGCCAAATGGGGTTGTTCTCAAAGGCACAACTCTGATAGAAGAGGCTGCAACCTCTCATTTTCAGCAGTTGTACAAAGAAGAAGGTGCGGAGAATGATGAGGAAGCTCAAGACTTCCTCAAGCACGTTCCAAGGCTGGTTAACGAGGAGGATAACTCAACTCTCCTGAAGCCCTTCTTTGAAGACGAAATCAACAATGTCATATGGAAGATGGAACCAGACAAAGCTCCAGGACTGGATGGGTTCTCCATACACTTTTATAGAATCTGTTGGGACATCATCAAGGCTGATTTGTACTAAATGATCAAAGGCTTCCACCGAAAATCCAAAGTGGGAGGAAGCACAAACTCCGCTTTCCTAGCTCTAATCCCCAAAAAAGCCAACCCGGTGACGTTCGGCCGCTTCAGGCCAATCTCGCTATGTAATGCATCCTACAAAATTCTCACCAAGCTACTTGCAAATAGAATAAAGTCCCTGCTGGAAAAACTCATCTCGCCAACCAAGGAGGGTTTGTCAAAGGCAGGCATATCCTAGACAACATGATTCTGGTGCAAGAAATCATCCATTCTAGCCATCAACGCAAAGAGAAAGGTATGCTCATAAAGTTGGACATGGCAAATACCTTTGACCGAGTAAGGCACTCTTTCCTCCTCCAAGTTCTTTCTGCGTTTGGTTTTTCAATTCTGAATTTATAAAATTGATTAAAGCATGTATTGGAGAACCTTGGATAACCCCTCTATTAAATGGCAAGCCAGCAAAATACTTCAAAGCTTCAAGGGGCATTAGGCAAGGCTGTCCTCTGTCCCCCTTCATGTACATTCTAATGGCAGATTCCCTGAGCCGTAAGCTCTTAGCAGAGAAGCTCAATGGGACTCTCATCAGGGCGATAAACGGAACAACCCCAATCAATCATGCCTTGTTTGCCGATGACTCTATCCTTATGGGAGGAGCCTCCATTAAAATAGCAAGGGCCTTCAATGGAGTAATCCAAAGCTTCTGCAGAGTCTCCGGAGCTATGGTCAATAAGAGGAAAAGTGCAGTGTATGGCTGGGCGGTAGACCAACAAACTATTCTCAGGATTGCCCAAGCCCTGGGCTTCACCGGCTATGTCTCTTGGGAAAAATTCAAGTATTTAGGCCTGCCTTTAACATTGGGAACCAACAAGGCCCCTCATTGGATGGAAATCATCAGCAAAATCAAGGCAAAAATGATTGCATGGGACGGGTAGTGGCTTACCACAACCGGGAATCTCACTCTTGTTAAGTCAATTCTCTCATCCCTTCCTATCTACCAGGCTTCATTCCTTTTAGCCCCAAAAATGATCACCGAACAACTAGCTAAGCTGATTCGAAATTTCCTATGGCAAGGAGGAAAGGGGAACCAAAAAAAAAATCATCTTGTAAGCTGGGGCACATTGAAAAGGCCAATATTTGAAGGTGGACTACAAGTAAGAGATCCCGGGTTGGCCAATCTGGCTTTGGGAGGTAAGATTCTCTGGAAAATCTTCTCAAATCAAAGACATCCTGTAAGTCAAGTTCTAATTAAAAAATATATGCACGGACTCTCAATAAAGAATATGGAAGAAGGAGCTTCCAACAAAGGAACCATGCTGTGGAAGCTGTGCAGCCAAGGTTGGGAGTTCTTTAAAGACCAACTCTACAGAATCCCAGGAAACGGGAAAAGAATTGGATTGTGGGAAGACAAGATCATGGGCCTCCAACCCCTAAATCTTGCACCAGAAATTGCAAACTTGCGTAACTGGCTCATCCAAAAAGGTATCCACAAACTTGCTGACATATGTACTTGGGATTCCGCGGGGAGCTAGAATAATTGGGCTCTCCACCGCCCCCCTGACTAGATGCTCCCTCAACTCCATCTCCTTCTAGCTAAGCTCTCTGGTTTGGCTCCTGTGCATCTCCATTCGAGGGACAAGTGGGGTTGGGGGACAACAGGAGCATACACAGCATGGCAGGGCTTTGCAACTCTTCAAGAACAACCGCATCAGATCCACTCTACAAAGCTTTGGCAGCAAGTTTGGGACCCATTTGGCCTCCCAAAAATCAATTTCTTCTACTGGATTCTCATGCACAGAAGGGTCCTCGCCGGAGATAATTTAGAGAAACGGGGAATTATTGGGCCCCATAGATGCCCTCTCTGCCGCATGGCTCAGGGAATGATTGAACACATGTTCATTAATTGCCCCTTCTCTCAAGAAGTCTGGTTGCAAGTAATGTCGGGGCTTAATGCCCAAATTCCAGAGCAGATTTTAGTAATTAGTCTCTTCGCCTCATGGAAGGAGTGCTACCCTCACACTCTGAAGAGCAAATCAACATGGGCTAAAATCTATAATGCAATTCCAAAATACATCTGTTGGGGAATCTAGTTGACAAGGAATGAAGCCATCTTCAACAACAGACTACAATCCACCAATACAGTGGCTGCCAAGGCAAAGCTTTGCTACTGGAAACTTACGAAAATAGACCTCACAACCCAGACAATTCTCTACTCCCCGAAGAGCACAGCTGGCTAGGAGAATCCCTGAGACAAGCCAGCAATAAAAAGAGCATCTCCCAGCCTTGCCACAATCCAGAGTGGCGGCTTTGGATCTCTGAGGCGGACTTTCAAAAGTGGTGGAAAAATTAGGGCAAAGTCACGATATTCTTCGACGAAGCCTCCAAAGGAAACCCGGGGACATCAGGTGCAGGAGGAACAATCTACTCCTCAGTGGGCACAAAAAGGACAGCTTCAGTTGGGGCCTAGGACAGAGCACTAACAACCAGGCCAAGATCCTCGGACTGCTCAAAGCGTGTCAGCTTGCTCAGAGGAACAGAGGGGAAAACCTACAAGTCTTCGGGGATTCCGAAATCCTGATTAAAATCCTCAACACTGGCAAACATCTCAGTGGTTCTGCGCTAAACAAGACCCTTGAAAGAATAAGAAAGTTGCTGCAAAACTTCTCTTCCTGCTCATTCTACCATATCCTTCGAACTCTGAACAAGGAAGCTGACATTATGGGAAATAAAGGATGTCTATTAGCACAAGGTTTTATGTCAAAAAATGATGAAGAAACTGAAAGACACCCAATCCCTTAACAGAGAAGGACAGCTGAGCATGGACAGGGCAACCAAGACAATGTCTCTGTTTCTCCCTACGCAACAGTTCTGTTTCATGAAAGAGCAAACCTTGGCAAACACAGTGTTCACCCAAATCGCAGCTGAATGCAGAAGAACGACGTTGATCCACGGCTTTGACATAGGTATACAACGCTGTTGGAAATTCAATCATCGCAGTCTTGCAGGTATTGACTCATCATTGCTCCAACAATACAAATCGAACCACGCAATTGGCTTGCCACAGCTAAGTTCGAATAGCAATGTCAGAGGCTTCAGTTTTCGAGCTGCTGGAAGAGATCCTGGGTAAGTCAGGTCTGTCTTATCCCACCAAAGGAAAGCGGAAAGAAAAATCTCGACTTTGACACAGGTATACAACGTAGTTGGAAGTCAATCATCGCAGTCTTGCAAGTTATCGTTGCTCCAACAGTACAAATCGAACCACGCAACTGGCTTGCCACAGCTAATGCATTTGAATAGCAATGTCAGAGGCTCGAACCACGCAACTGGCTTGCCACAGCTAATGCATTTGAATAGCAATGTCAGAGGCTTTAGTTTTCGAGTTGCTGGAAGCGATTCTGGGTAAGTCAGGTTTGTCTTATCCCACCAAAGGAAACCGGAAAGAAAAAGTCAGGCTTTTTAGACTCTAAGCTCAAAGCAATGAACTCTCAGATATCTCAAAAGAATCAAATGCAACAGCGAAAGTCCAATACAAAAGCCAGATTATGTGGATCCTAAAATGCCAGAAATCTTACAATTGGCTGTAATAGAGGTTGTTTGGCTCAGGCCCAACCATATCTTTTAATAAAATTCAACCGTTTCTGTTATAAAAAAAAAAAAAAAATACAACTATACACAAATAGAGAAAAAAATCTCAAATTTAAGCTTCCTTACCAATGACATAATAATAATATTGAACTTTACATTGTTTATGTTGTATAGATTTATAATCTAAAATAAAATTTAGAGAAATATTATTTTATCAAATTTAATCGTTTATTGTAAAAATCATTTAAAAAAAACATTATAAACTACTTTACACAATAATCTTATTAACAAATAAAAAATAATTAAAATATATTATCTTATATTACATAAATAGATCACAAAGAAATAAAACCTTATAGCATCAATTAACTTTTATGACTTTATTCATAGTCACTCAACATTTTTATTATATAATATTAGGGAATTCATATAACTCCCATTTTATGTCATTTAAAAAAAAAAATTACTGCTCCGGTAGTTTGTGAAATACTGATATTCAAACCCCAAATTAACGGGCAAGATAAAACTTGAAGGTCGGTAAGGGGGACTGTCGTTATCACTGACAGTTGTCGGATCTAAAATGATTCAGCTGTTTAGACAGGTGTACCAAAGGCCGTTGATTTTTTATTGTTTTTTGGGTTGAATTCATTGCTTTCATTTTATTTGTTCCCTTTGTCCACCTTAACCCTGCGCGTCCGACGAACTGCAAAAACGGAAAGCAAAAGTGGTTGCCGTGGAATGCTTGAAACCCTGGAAAATCTTGTTCTCTTCAATCAGAGGCCATTTACGCGACTTCGGAGCCAATTCTTCGATAATAACGTATGTTGTTACATCCGCAAAAAAGTTTACGCGACTTTCGGAGCCAATTCTACGATAATAAGGTATGTTGTTACATCCGCATCCTTTTCGCGGTGAAAAGTGTCGGATATTGAGTTATCTTTTGTTAGTAGTGTTCCGAGTATATTATTTAATGTTATTAAAATTTGCTCACATATTTTTTGGGGTCATATGGAGTCCTGGCAGTTGGCAACGTTATCCAAAAAATTTTGAAGTCGTTTACGAGGCAGAAGAATTGTTTGGACGGCTAAAAGTAATTGGAATGGAGACATTTACGGAGGCGGAGGAATTGCCCGGATGGCCAAAAGTGGTTGGAATTCGGGCAAAAAATTTCAAAAAATCTTGTAGAGGTAGTATTTGAATTGTGTTTTTGATGGTGGAAATGGATTTAGCACCATCAAAAACGTCTAGTAAACCTAAAATTTTGAAGTTTAACAACTATAATTTGGATTTACAAAAATCCTTGCCGGCTAATTGGAATTCCCGCAAAAAATTTCAATTTTTTTTTGTAGATGTAGTGTTTGAATCATGTTTTTGATGGTGGAAATAGATTCAGCGCCATCAAAAATGTTTAAAACACTTAAAATTTTAAAATTTAACAACTATCACTTGAATTTACAAAAATCTTTGCCATATTTTCTCTAAATATGATTGGAATTTCCATCACTTTCACAGCAAAAAACTACCTCATTAAACTACCTCAAAAATTTTAGTACAAACCTTTTTAAACTAGAATCAACCTATAAAAAAATTAAAATTTTATTGTACAATATAAACTAATACTTCAATGTAATTACTAAATATCATTACCATTAACCTAATGAAAAAAATTCAATCTTTAAAAATATATATATATATATATATATATATATATATATACAAGTAATGCACTTGTGCAACTTGCCCTTTCTAGAATGTCTTAGCATTATTGTCCATAGTCGTGGACATAAGTGCAATTCGTTTTTTTTTTTTTTTTTTTAACACATGGTGAATCGGTAACTATCAAGTTTAATCCACGGGAGACCCAGGATCAAACCTCATTGCTGCCACTATAACACCAAGAGCATAACCAACCACCTGCAAGTCGGGTATACTAAGATCCTATGATTTTAGCAAGAGCACACCCACGGTAGGGGGGTCCGCCCCTCTAGCCGCCACCACAGCAGGTCACTGTACTCAGTGAGATTTGAACTTCAGTCCTCCCGGGCTTCGCCCATGTGACTTACCGTCAATTCGTTTTTTAATGATATATGTGATATTATTGACTTTGGTCATTCATGATGTATTGTCTAATTGTGATTTTGACATATGTGTATAATTAATTAATTATATATGATATTGAAATATATATAAGAGTAAAATAATAAGTAAAAAATTAAATTTTATATTAAAAATGAGTTTAATTAATTTTTTTTAGAATTATAATAATTTTTGTGATTCGTAATGAATTAAGTAAAGTCTTTTGGTAGTGGTTTATTATGAGAATCAGATGAGATAATAATTTGGATAATTTTAATATTAGCTCAAATAATAAGTGAACAATAGTTTAGTTTAATTTATAGTTGAAATAATTTTTTCATCGGAATTCACCAAAATCCAGTAATACAATTTCAAGATTTTTTCTTGTTTAAAATATATTTTTGGATGCATAAATGGATTCAACACGGTGAAAAACACCAAAATCTAGTAATATAATTTCAAGATTTTTTGTTATTTAAAATACATTTTTGAATGCATAAATGAATTCAACACCATGAAAAACCCCTAAGGCACTCAAATTATGCAGATTAAACAATAAACCCCTGGGCACTCAAATTATGTAGAATTTTGATTAAACCATTTCGTTTATAAATAAATTTTCAATCTTAATCCATTTATTTTTTAGAGTAATAATTTGGATAATCTTAATATTAGCCAAAAATTTAAACGATGATTTATGATAAAAATACTAACCAGATTTGGAAAATATTTATAAAAAAAAAATGGTGGGTTTGTACCTTTAACAAACTACTTTATACACATCTTATACTCACGTATGGCATACTAATTATTGTGAAGTCAACATAGTTTGATATTTAATTAGTTTATAAGTTCAAAAAAAAACTTCTTTCTTTTTATGTGGTTTATGGACTCCAGAGATTGGTGACTACCAATAGCAAAGATATTTGTATGAGAGCCACCCGAAGGGATCACATCTTGTTGGCTCAACCATAGAGCCTAACCCCGAGGGTGTTGAGAGAATTGAACCCATGACCTTTCAATAGCAAAGGTTCTTTAACAACATAGACTTACCAATAGCAAAGATATTTGTATGAGAGCCACCCGCAGGGATCGCATCTTGTTGGCTCAACCATAGAGCCTAACCCTGAGGGTGTTGAGAGAATTGAACCCATGACCTTTCAATAGCAAAGGTGCTTTAACAACATAGACTTGATCAATTGAGTTAACCCTCGGCATTAAAACTTTTACAACTTTTATTACCATTAACATGAAAATTATATATTAAATTAAATATTTTGTAAATTAAAAATTAATTTTCATTTTATTAGAAAAAATATTATTTATTATTTGGTTAATATCTTTGATAAAACCATTTTATCATTTTTTAAATAAAATAAGTAGAAATAAAATATAAATTATAAATTATAAAAAATGAACATGTGTCCTTCTATGTTAAACCAAATCTTAGGTTAGATATGGATTGTGTAGGTATTGTTAGTGGTTATATCATCATCCAACATTAATAGCTATTAATACCCTTCTTTCATTAATAGTTATTAATACCTTTCTTTCATATCACTTCATGATATGTCACTCTATTATTATTAATTAAGCCCTTAAATCGAGAATCATATAGGGGTTGTGTTGGTATGAATGAATTACTTTATTGAAAAGTAGATCAATGAAAAATGAAATGAAATGATATTTTAACAGATTAAAAATAGTTTATGGGACCATCAATTTTGGTTGTGTTGATATGAATGAACTACCATATTGAAAAGTGGATCAATGAAAAATGAAATGAAATGATATTTTAATAGACTAAAAATAGTTTATGGGACCACCAATTTCTTGTTTTTCACCATTTGCAATTCAATCATTTTCGTATTCAAATTGATGATGGGCTGACCCAACTTTCTAAGAGTCTTGTCCCACCAATTTCTTGTTTTTCACCATTTGTAATTCAATCATTTTCTTATTCAAATTGATGATGCGATGACCCAACTTTCTAAGAGTCTCGTCCCACCAATTTCTTGTTTTTCACCATTTGCAATTCAATCATTTTCTTATTCAAATTGATGATGCGCTGACCCAACTTTCTAACAGTGCCCTGGCTAAAAAGACCATGTCAAGAAACCAATACTAACATATTCCCATAACTTTCTTTAATGTCTAAATGCAATGAAATGTTTTTATGATTCTATATATTTTGAATTCCTCTAATATTATTATTGGAATATAACGTTTAAATCTTTACTTCTATTCTTCACTTTGTTAAGTCTAGTTAGCAACCCACATAAATAATTAATTAAAAACTCATTTATGTTTCCTTACTCTGAGAAAAATGAGCTATCAACCCAGAATAAATAGTTCATTATCCATCAATAATCTATATATAGTTGCCATCTAATTGTTTTAAATAAATTTTTAAATTTACTCAAAAAGACTTACAAAATTTTTACTATTCTTTGTTTTAAAATTTGAATATCTTTTAATATATATTCACCCCGTCGAATCGAGCCTCTGATGCATTTGCCATTCTTCCACGTTGGAAAGGGGCACGTTGCCCAAGTTGGATAAATAATTTGTTTAAAAACATGAATTGCAAACTTAAGTTTATCACTAATAAGAAAACAAATATATATATATATATATATATATATATTTTAAAATAAATAAATAAATTTATTTTTCTTCCGTAAATAAGTTTTTTTTTCTATTATTAAATTGATATTATATTATATAATATAAAAATTGTTTGGTATCCTAGATTGAAAATTAAATGAATAGAAAAAAGTTAATCTTTTATTCTAAATATTCATATACTAATTGAATATATACAAAAATATTTATTGAGCGAGACTTCATTATGTAATACATTATGCCATAGTATTGGCAAATTCCAAGTGAAATAGAAAAATCATAAGTTAAGTAAAATTACGAAGAGGGCGTGGAAATATCAATAGTATTTAGAATGGTTGGATTGAATGGAGGTACAACATATGGTTTGTTGCAAAGCTGCTCCTCAATTCTAGCTATTCTTTCATGTTCTTCCACCCCGGTTGGGGTTTTTCTATCTTTTTTTATCATCTCGATAAGTCCCAATCTCCAATCCTCCCATAAGTGATTGTTCCATCTTGTTGAAAGATGAAGGTGAATGTCATTGCATCCCAAGTTGACTAGAAGGTTTGTTACCTTATTTCATGTTCTCCTTATGTGAGAGGGAATAATGACTAGAATCATATGAATCAAATGGTTAATATGTGTGATATATTTTTCTAATACCCAGTTGTGAATTTTTTTTTTTTGAGAAACTCCATTGATCAATCTCTTTATACTTGAGATGGCCAACTAAGAATCACCCTCAATAATAAGCCTAAATAAGCCTTGTGATGATGCGATAACAAGGCCAATCTCTTGAGTTGGAAATTTGGCTACGTTGTTACTTGGGTGTCCCATACTATCTATGAACTGAAACACTAGTTGCCAATGGTTGTCACATAGATTCCTCCAAGGCCAACAAAACCTAGATTTCCTTTAGATGCCCCATCAAAATTAAGTTTAAGGAAACCAAAGGGAGCAGGGCTCTAGGATGATGTAGGACTAGAAGATTTGCTTCTCAGAGGCAAGGGATCAATAAAAGGAGACGAAAACAACTGAAGATTAAGAAAAATTGTGGCATCCAAACCTTCAACTTCCCAGTCTAACGATGATTAAGGGTGGAGTGGTAATGTTTCACATACACTCTACAATGTTTTTGCCTAGATTACCTCTCATTCTAATGATCGGTTATTACAAGATGTGATTGTTCCTCTCCTTCCTTGATAGCAAAAATCTTGGAAGAGGGTTAGAGCTTGATTTACAACAGGATTATTTATCATAGATGATCTCCAACCTTCAATCATTTCTATGATGTCATTCTTATTCTCGTCTGACTGTCCAAATAAGTTGAAGAGATGAGACTGTAGAATTTCATAAATAGTGCATATATTGAACAAGTTCTCCATGTCCTCTACATCTTATATACATAAAAAACAGAGGTATATACATAAAAAACAGAGGGAAGGACCTTTGAATCCTTTGAAAACGATTTTATCCCATGAAGGGGCTCTTTATGTACTAACAACCAAAGAAATAGACAACTTTGGGCTATAATTTATGAGGCCAAACTTATTTCCAAATTAGCTGATTAGGAAGATTGGTGTGACATGTAACTAGTTGATATGCCTCTTTGATAGTGAACATACCCTTCTGGTTACAACCCCATCGGAGTTTGTCTTGTTCCTCAGAGAGTGGGATCTTTTGTTTATGAATTTCTTCCATTAATGTGTCCATATTGGTTTGATCAAGAGTTTGAGGCCAACTCTCCTTATTTTTCCACTCTCCATGAGGCATGCTCCACCATCTGGTGCCAATAATATGCTACTTTAAAGAGACCTATAGATTTCATTAGCTACTTTATAGCAATAAATTTCACCCTACAATCACGAGTCCATCTAAAACAAGGCATCCTTTCCCTCTTGGACTTCCTAGAAAAAGTGTCGTTGTACAATGAATTTATTAGTGCTAGCCAAATTCCATATTGAAGATCCTTAAACAGTGTTTTGAACTCTCAATTGTTGTTGCTATGATTGAGAGGGGTTGTATTTCTTGCACCAAATTTTCCTCCATAACTCCTAGCCACTTTGAATCCACCTAAACCGTAATTTTCCCCCCAAATTGTTATTTAGAATTTTTGAATCACAAAGACCTTCTCCTGTCATTTTGGGAAGACATGATTTTGTCCCAGGCTACAAGGGCCCATTTTGTTTCCTGCGTAAACCCTCCCCAAAGAAAGGATTTGTAGATAATATTGATGGATATGAGGATTCCTTTGGGTGCCACCAACATAGAGAGAAGATACACCAAAAGGGCTTGCAAGATTGGTTTTAAAAAGACTAATGTACTAGGAAAAATTAGAGTTCTAAAAGTCCAACAATCTCGTTTTTTGGATATTTTTTGGACTTTTAGTGAACCAAATCAAAGTCTATGTTGCCTTGATGCGAGAGGTATCCTATGTCGAACTCCAAGAGGCAATAATGTCCATGCCAAAAAGCAAAGCACCATGTCCGTACGGGTTCACCACAATTTTTTTCTAGTCTTGTTCGCACTTCTTTGCAAAGAAATCCATGACCCGGTGAAGGAATCTTGTAGTATGTGTTCTTTATTTTTGGCCTTGAATGCTACACTATTAACATTGGTGCCTAAGTATGATAAGGCATAGGATCCTGGTGGCTTCAAATTAATAGCCTTCTGCAATGTGATATATAGTATTATTTCGAAAGTCATTGCAAATCATCTAAAGCCACTCCTGCCAAATCTAATTTCAATGGAAGAAACCGATTATGTGGAGGGTAGACAGATCTTGGATGGAACAATATTTCCCCATGAGATCCTCCATTCATTGAAAAAATCTAAAAATACAGGAATGCTAATTATGCTTAGCTTGTCTAAGGCCTTCAATAGACTTAATTGGGCTTATCTCTTCAGTATTCTCATAGACTTTGGCTTTTCAAGTAGCTAGATTAACTGGGTAGGAGCTTTGGTTGCAACCTCTTTCTTCTCAATGATGCTCAATGGACCTTGTTCCTGAACATTCAAGTCTTCATGTGGAATCATCAAGGCGACCCTCTCATCATTCATATTTATTCTTGTTGCAAAAGGGTTGAGATGCACCATAAAGGTAATAGTAGCACAAGGAAATATAAAAGGATTAAAACTCTATGGCAATGATTGTCCCATCCCCTATAAACAATTTGTTGATGATATGATGATAATGGGAGTTCCTACAGTAAGAGAAGTTATAGATCTAAAACAAATCCTAGAGGATTTCATGTAGGCCTTAAGTACATCCATTAATGCGAGTAAATCTCGAATTTATTTCTTTAATACTAACTTAGTAGTGCAAGGGCACCTAGCCAAATTATGGATTTTTAAACGCATTTCTCTCCCTACTAAATATTTTGGGTTACCTTTGGTAGACAACTCCCATAGAACTATTCACTAAAAGTCCAAAAAATATCCAAAAAACGGGATTGTTGAACTTTTAGAACTCTAATTTTTCCTAGTACATTAGTCTTTTTAAAACCAATCTTGCAAGCCCTTTTGGTGTATCTTCTCTCTATGTTGGTGGCACCCAAAGGAATCCTCATTTCCATCAATATTATCTATATATCCTTTCTCTAGGGAGGGTTTATGCGGGAAATAAAATGGGACCTTGTAGATTGGGACAAAATCATGTCTTCCCAAAATGACAGGAGAAGGTCTTTGTGATGCAAAAATTCTAAATAACAATTTGGGGGAAAAATTAAGAATATCATGGATCTTAATTTGTCTACATAGACTTTGATTTGGTTCACCTAAATGAAATCCATGATATCTATCCAATTCTTTCTCTGTCTCTTTGTGATTTGTGAGTTTTCGCCCTGCTTAATCTTTAGGTGAAAATATCCCTTTATGATGTCGGTGTTTGAACATTAATACATGAAAGAACTTTGTGTTCTTCTCCCCTTATTGACACCAGTGTATTCTTCTTTTGTCCTCGGTTTTTTATTAATAGTTCTTATTTTGTAGCCAAATCCTCAGTGCTTCCCTCCAGAATTATTTGTTATTGCACCTCTTGCATCTATACCTCTAGTTCTTGTTTTGCTTGAAAATATTTCCAAAATCCTCTTTGTGCCATTTTTTTTTTTTTTTTTTTTTTTTTTTACTTAAGAATCATGAGATTTTGTTGAGACTTGACCATATTGGAGGGATCCTGGACTTGAATCTCTTCCCACCACACTTTTTTGTTCTCAAGGAAGGATGGATCTTTAATCTAGAAACTCTCAAATTTGAAAGACCTATTTTCAGGAGCAACTTTGGTATCTATTTCTAAACAGATTTGCCAGTGATCTAAACTTGTGCAAGGAAGAATATATGCTTTCAGGATGACATCCACTTCTAAGAGATATTTTGATACTTAAAATCTATCCAAGAGAGAGGCTATTTGGTTCTTTTTGTTGCAACAATTGCTCCAGGTGAATACTCCATTAATTGTTTCCACGTTGACCATCTTCATTTGTTGCATCAATTGTTTAAATTATTGGGAGTATGTGTCCAATAGTGAATACCTCCACTTTTTTCTATAGTGATGTCACCGTGATGAAGTCTTTGCCTAGTCTTTAACTTATCTTGGTGAAGCTCTTTGATGCTAGCCAATTTTCTAAGAAACCTTCTTGTTGGTTCACCATATTTGGCCCATAGACATTTTTATGCATCACTTTTATTTTGATCCTAGGTAGTGGAATCTACAAGAGATTATAGTCGAGCTAGCCATCCAATTTGTAAATTCCACTTTGCTTGGATTCCATGAGATAGATAGTCCCCTTGATTGCCTTGCAACATTTAGTGCCATGGTTTAACATCCTCTCCAACAATGAGAAGCTATTGAGATGACTTTATAACTGCCACATTTAGTCTCTTGTAACATTAATATTGTATGGAGTTCCCTACATATTCTCTCTTTAAGAAGTCTTTGTTTTCCTCCGCAATCAAGGCCTCTTATGTTTAATGCAATTTTCTTCATTGGGAATGATGTTGGAACAAGGAAAATGCCTCTGTTAAGAGAGCCACTTGTTCAAAATTAACAAGTGCGTCCCCCATCTCTTGTATTAAATCCTTTTTTGCTTTTCCTTCCCCTCTTTTTGACTTCTTTCACTCTCCCTAGGAGTATCTTTGAAGCTTTGTGTTCGGATGTCAGGACTTGTAGGGGATGAGACTAATCCCTCCAAAGTCACATTCCTTTTATTTCTTAGGCACAAATATGTTTGTCTAAACAACATTTTTTTGTTGATTTGATATCTTTCCTAGGTCCTTATCTATCCATTCTTCAATGAGGTTTGAGAATGTGATTTCATCCATATTCGTATCCTCCGCACCATCAAAATTCTTTGTTCCCTATATGTGTGGCATATCAATTTCCTTTATTGATGTGTTCTTTTTGGATTCCTCTGGCACTTTTCTCTTATGAGCTTCCACCTATGTTTTTACATTGCCCTTCTCTTAATTTTTTTCTTAAGGATGTACTTGATCAAGCATGTTATGTTCTTCTTAGTCAATGCCTCATAAGGTTTTTGGATTGAAGAGGCTCCTCAAGTGTTGCTACATTTTGTGCTTGAGGTTTTTTCAACAAAGTTAGACTTTTGAAAAACCCTCATGATCCATTTTTTTTTATTGTTTCGTTGCTTCAGTGAGATTCACGAAACAATCCTTGAAGAGATGATTGTATTCATGGCACATGTGGTATCTGAATAATACATGCTCATAATCTAGAAGTTGTTTTCAAACTTCATCATGGTAGTAGATTTCAATTGATTCTGACATTGGGTAGTTAATATTCATATACACACATATCCTTGCATATGAGGCATTGCGTCCTCGCTTGGTTAATCACGATATTTTCACAAAATTTTCGATCATGTTTCTAATACATTCTAAAATTTCCTCCTCCCAAAATTCTTTTGGTAGAGAAAATAAGCAAACCAAAATCGTGGCCGCTGGGAATTTATCCTTTTCCTGGGTGTACTTCTATTGCGAGAATTTCATGAATAACCCCACATTGTTGAAAAACTATGGACCATTCTTGAATACCATGTTTATGTCTTCTAGATTTGCAAAAATTACCATAAAGAAATCCTTTGATATTAACTCGAGATCAATGTGTCCTTTCAATTGCCATTTTTTTTTGCTCCGTCCATCCAATTCTCTCTCTGTTGGTCAAATACCTACGAAATTATGTATTAAAGTGTGATCCTTCGTATGCTACATGTGGCTCTCAATTTTGTCCAATTTTACTTCATATTTCATATCCTTGACTGCCTTAAGGAGGCATCTCCCTTGCATATAGTTTGGTCAATTCACCCCTAGTGGAGGATCATCTTTGTTTTCATCCAAATGACTTGGGCCTAGAGCCGATCAATGTGATGCTTGCATCTGATGGATTGAACCAAAACCCCCATCCCTTATGACCACATTCTTGAAGGAGGGGTTTCCCCCCCTCCCGACGTGCTTGCCATGGTTGCTCTCACGATGCACGAGATGGGTTAAGTATTAAACCAATGTGACAACAACACGAAGGAAATTACTTCTAAAATATATTAATATCATAAGAAATATAAGCCATCTTAAATTGTACAATCAATTTATGTTATATGATCACTATTAGAAAATAAAACCAAAAACTTCCTTTATTTTATGGTTCATTTGAATTTTACAAATGCAATTTTTTTCCTATTTATGTTTATTTTCAAAAAATATTTATTTAAATATTAAATAAAATGTATAATCATGTTTTAATCATTTAAAACCTTCAAAATTTATATACCAAGATTCTTCCGGATAAATCACATAGGAATGTTATGGTCGATGTGTTTCGAACCAGTTACTTGGTATACGATCATGAATCACAGAAGCCGCATTCAGAGACTTCAAAATTTATCTTTCTTATATATCGAAATATTTACAATTTGAAATGAGTAATTATATCAAAATATTTATATTTGAAAGGATTAAATAATAAAAATGACAAGGATATAAATACATTCATTTTTTTATAAGAGTGTGTTATTTAAATGTTAATAAAGCATTGAACTTAGATGAGGAGGATAGCAATCATCTCTCCCAACCACTTATCATTCCTCCAACCATTAAAAATGAATCCAATTGACAAACAAATGAACAACTATAAAATGTTATAGATTTTTTTCTGCAGACTATAAAATGTTATTAGTATACTAAATAAAGTTATTAATTATTATATTGCATATCTTATATTAAATTATGAAAATTAATCAATTACTTATTAAAAATAATAATTTATTTCTAAAAAAAATAGTTGCCTAAGCACTTGCATTGCCTCTTCTAAGAATGTTTCTCAAAGTACATTGAAAAATAGATAATGTGAATACATAATGTGTCTATTTTTTTAAACCATAACGAAACTTTGATATTGAGCAGAATTTTGTGCCTACATCACAACTCGTAAATTATGTCATTAAATTGAAATTTCATTCGAGGTCAGAAATAAATGTAACCTCATCAAGTCTTTCATCTATCACATATACTTGACTGTTAACTTGCCTAATATATGCAAGGTCTTTAAAGGTATACACTCTCCAAAATACCAACAAGATCATGCAAAACTTACTATATATAGGAAAATTGATGCAAGTTCCAGAGTTATACTCTCCTACAAGAGGTACATTCAACTCTAAAAATTACATTTCATATGCTTTCCTCTTCTAGATTGGAGGATATTTGAAGAGACAAGGTTTTAATTGCTACCTGCAAATCCTCAAGTTGTTGGCAAAGACCATCTACCTCATCCTCTAATTGCCTCTACTAGGTTTTCTTCCATCAATAATTCCATTGTTGTCACGAAATCACTAGAGACTTGGTTCAATTTGGTATGTAGAAGTTCCTGGTTTGTCGCTAGCCTATCCATTCAATACTCCAATGATTCCATTGTAATACATGTACGGGAAATTCTCGTATCCTATATTTTCCCCACTGTAGATTCACAACTAAGTGTCCAGTTGTTAGGGGCCCACAAAACACTAAGGACAAGTAAGCCCATGTGCCTCTCCTCACATAAAGAACTCAGATCATTAAGACAAGAATATAGCCACAACATCAAGGGTGCCTTAAAGGGATGACATTAAGGATCAATTGTCCCCTTAATTTTTTATATCATCACTTCCCAAATTAAAACTTTACACCAGCTCAATGCCAACAAGACATTCCTAACAAGCCTCACCTCCACTACTTGAACAATGAAGAAATTATGATTGACATGGAAAGTCAATGCTTGGTTAGTGTCGAGAGTTCCCCACTGGCTTTGAGACTGCTTCCATAGGATACCACTAATTATGGAAAGTTGGCAACTGAATTATGGACCTCCTGAATACATCAATGGTTGAGGAATCATAAGACAAAGGGCACATAGGCTATTGTCCTAGTATTTGCTCCAAATCCCCCAAAGAAACCACACCTTCTATGCCTCCTCAAGACCACATCGAAGAACTATGCCATAACCATTGTTAATGTCTATCATTTCCTCCATGAATACAAAGGACTGCATAGAGGGTTTAATGCTTTCTCCACATAATAAAATTTGTCCTATTGCTTCCCCGTCGATGACTCAGGAGCACATGAAAAAGGGATAGAATAGTGGCAACAAACTAATGAAAAACTTCCTTCGACCTTCATCCATGCTTATGCATTCAAACCCACTTAAATTAACATTAATATTGTGTTGTGCATGATGCACTTTGGGAGGGGGAGCCATGCTCGTTTTTGTGGCCCCCTCACTGCCCTAAATTTCATTTTTTAATTCAAACAATTCCAAAGTTAAGGGATGAGAGAAATTGAGGGGTTCCATTGTAAACAAGGACCCCTTCTTCTTGTTTTACACCTTCATTAGTAAGACAATCTACTTCAACATTATGTGATCTCAGGACATGATAAAAGTTGAACTTGGAAAAGGATGGTTTCAGAGCTTAGATCCTTTCTATGGTACCTCTTAACTTGCACTCTTTTGGTAATGTTCCATGCACTAGGTGTTGGAAAACTATCAAGGAATCAACCATTACCGCCAAGTTTTCAATCTTCGTTGCTCTCGTTGACATTACACATTGTACCAACCCATACACTTTAGCAAGGTTATTTGTTAACTAGCTAAGGCCCTAAGAATATTCTATTTTTTTGTTTCATTCAAGGTTATGGATAACCCCTCCTGCTCCTGCTACCACTAATGTGTCTAAAAAAATTAATAATATTATTTTTAACAATTAATTAAATGATTTATAGTAAAGAATTAAATTGCTTTTATTAAAAGTGGTAATAATGTTCAGGTACATATGTTGAGTTTATGTGGTTTGATAGTTTATGTAGCCATTTTATTGCGAGGTTATTTTTTAATTTGTTTAAGGACTATGTATGTGTTGCAAATAAATAAATATTTGTGAAAACGTTAACAACAAAAACTGAACTCTAATATGAATGATTGATATGTGATGTAATTGCTATGATAATTTGTGTTAAATTCATTTTATTTATTATGAATACTTTTGAATATCTTTATTATAAAATGGTAAAAATCACTGTATTGATTTTTTTTTTTTTTTTTTTTTTTGGCTGAGGGAAAAATTGTAATTTTATTAATGAAAACAAAATTACATGTTGCAAATGCTTAAAAGCATTCCATCATCAAGTCATTGATTGATGATCATAAGTTCATACAAAAAAACAACTAAAATATAGATGAAGAGAAAAGTTAAGCTTTTCTCCATTTCTTTTTCTCAACCTTGCGTCATTCACCTTGTGATGGCATGGAAGAGACAAGAGCAAGCTGATTTCCTACTTCTAGTCTTGCAGTGTCCTTGTCTGAATCTGAGTTGTCTGATGTATGTTGACATTTATTTCTGCTGGTATCCTTGACTTCTAGTCTTTGCTGGCTGAACCAGGGCATTCTATAATTCAAATGGATCTTGTGAGGTTTTCCCTTGTGCATTTGATTCATTTGATGTTTGGTTGTTCTCATTGTGTATGGGTTCTTCCCTTGCTTCGTCATCTTCCTCATCAGGCATAGATGGGGGGAATTGTTGTCCTTTGGGTTGTTTTCCAACCTTCTTCTTTCTTCGGGTGTCTTTCTTGGCTTCAGGGCACGTGTTTTGTAGGTGTCTTGTTTGCAGGCAAATTATGCATCTGAAAGCTATGTTCTCATAATCTAAGAGTTGTGTCCAATTCCGCTAGTTGTGAATCAGTTGTATGTGATCCGGTAAGCCTTTGCTAAGATCTACTTCCACACAATCTCGTGCAAAAGTATAGATTCTTTCCTCCAATCTTTGTGTATATGTTTTGATGTATCACCCTATGATATTCCCAATACCTTCTAGGACTTGATTGTGCCAGAAATGTAGAGGGAGATTGTGCAGCCTAACCCATACAGGCATTTTGGATACGATCATGGTATTTGCGTCAAATTCTGGAAACCAAGGGGTAATGAAGAGTCTCGTTGATCATCAGGGAAGTACTAATAGCATTTGGCTTTGACCATAACTGGATAAGATGGGTGATGGCCCTTGTAACCACCTCAAGCTTTTCAATCCTGCTTAATGGCTCACCATCCAGAACCTTTAAGCCCTCAAGAGGACTCAAACAAGGAGATCTTCTTTCACCCTTCCTCTTTATTCTCATGATGGAAGGGCTAGGCAATGCGATCAAATATGCCAAAGTCGAAGGCAAAATCCAGGGTCTTAAACTCACTCTAAATGGGGATGCCTTGACCCATCAACAATTTGTGGACGATACCATGCTACAGGGTACACCAACTGTCAAGGAAGCTCATGCCTTCAAAAAAATCCTGAACGAATTTGCTATGGCTGCGGGCACAGAGGTAAGCCTTACCAAATCCAAGATTTTCTTTTTTAATACTGATATTGCAATTCAGAGAAACCTCACCAGAATTCTAGGCTTTCAAAGAGATATGCTACCCTCCAAATATTTGGGAGTACCTCTGACAGACAAACCTCTGAGCAAGGCAGTGTGGGAGCCTGTTACTAATAAACTCCAGGACAAAATCTGGAAATGGACAAACAGGTCTCTGAATTTAGCAGGTCGGCTAGTGCTCACAAAAGCTATCCTTCAAACTATCCCCATCTTCATGTTTTCAGCCCTTCCAGCTCCAAAGGGAGTTGTGCAACACATCAGAAATATCCAAAGAGATTTTCTTTGGGGCAAAGGGGAAGAGAAAAAGAAATGGGCTTTGGTAGCCTGGGAAAAGATCTGTAAACCTAAGACACATGGAGGTTTGGGACTTGATGACCCTGAAACCCTAAACATAGTTTTGGGGGCAAAACTATGGTGGAGATGGCTAAAAGAATCGGTTTCCCCTTGGGCCAAAGTATGGAAACAGAAATATGCAAACAATTGGCAAGAAAAGGATTACATTAGAATGTCTGGGATCATCAAAGGCTCACACATTTGGAACAAAGCTTGGGAGAATAGAGCCATTGTTCAGAAACACAGTTTCTGGGAAATCAGAGATGGAAACCTTGCTTGGTTTTGGGAAGATAATTGGCAACAAGAACCCAAACTGATAAAAGAAGAATTTGCCGATCTCAAGAATGATACTGATGACAAAGGGTTACTCAGGGTAAATGATTTCTGGGAGCAGGACAGAAGCGATAGAAAATGGAGAATATGGAAGAACCTGGTATACAGTGATGAATCCCCGTTGAAAGCCCAGGCAGAAGCTATTACAGCCATCTTGGAATAGAGAAAGATTCTGACATCAACATCTTCAGACCAACTGAGATGGGGAAAAAACAATGAAGGTAACTTTAACCTCAAAGAGGCCAAGAGAATAGCCCTTGGGCTTGACTTTCCAAACCCTGATAAAGTATGGAAGGACCTATGGCAGAACCAAAACTGGATGAAGATCAAACTGTTCATGTGGTTAGTGCAGCATAAAAAAATTCTGACTTGGGAAAACCTCAGGAAAAGAGGGGTAGCTGGTCCATCTAAATGCTTGCTATGTGAGGTACAAGAAGAAACTATGGAACACCTACTCAACCTATGCCCATTCACCTCCACCCTATGGAATTGGGTGGCTTCAATCTTCAGACAAACAGATAGGGACATGGGCAGCATCACCAGTACTTTGAGGAATTGGAGGAAAAATTTCTCTGAGAATGAAATAATCAACAAAGCTTGGGCTTTGATTCCAGGCTTTCTAATCTGGGATGTATGGAAAGAACACAACAACAGAATCTTCAAGAACAAGATTGGTTCATCCCAGAGCATCATGGCTCATATTCTAAGGCAGATCAGAGAGACTGTAGGAACCCTCATAAAAAACCTTTCTGAGAACCAACCTCAAGATCAGGAGGTGCAGATACTTCTTCAGTTGGGACTAAAGGGGCTTTTCCCCCAGGGTATAAACAAGTCTGTAAGTCATATAATAGTTAATAAGGACTTCTGGCAACCTCCCCCTAATGGTTTTATGAAATGCAACATAGATGGAGCCTCAAAAGGAAACCCTGGTATGGCTGGTTATGGAGGAGTCATAAGGGATGAAAAGGGCTTCATAAAAACCATCTTTTACTGTCATTTGGGGAAGGCCACTAATAATATGGCAGAGCTCATGGCCCTTGAGCAATGCCTAGAAATCTTGAGGGACTCAAATTTAAATAATACCATAATTGACGTTGATTCTGAGTTGATAATTAATTCGGTCAAGAAAATTTGCAATGGCTTAGCACCAGACAAAGTGTCAAGACATTGGCGGTTACTGCCAATCTATCAACGCATACAATCCCACCTGCAAACCATGAGAACCCTGAGTTTCTTTCATGTGCGCCGAACAACCAACAGATTAGTGGACATATTGGCAAATGAAGGAGTACTTTGCTCCAAGAGCTACATGAAATATGAATGGACAAGGACTCCCCATGGACGGTTGAGGGAAGAGTGTGACAGACAAGCGCACTTAGACAGGGAGTTCTATCAAAATAGAGGAAATAAACTGAATATAGAATGATGGAAACAGAGGAATTTTGGTCTACAGGAGGAAGTAGCTCTTGGTTAAATGCGAGCGGGATATACCCAGACCTCCTAGTGTCTACACGGAACTACATCAGCCTAGGGTTCTCGGGCGGGAAAAATTATACAGGACAAGTCTTCGCATTAATCCAAATCACATACAGGACTAGTCTTCGTAGGTTAAACTGTTGGCATGTCGGCGAAATCAAAGTAATCTTATGCATTTCACGTAGCAAAATAGCAAGAAAGTTAACAGTCCTTACGGACCCAAAAATGGTTTAGATTGTGTCTTAATAAAGCTTCAAGTCTGCAAATGGAGTTAAGTTTCGTGCTAGTTTCTTGTTCCTATCGGAATCGCAAGCATCGCGTGGATTTCAGGCGGTTAAAATGCCCGGGAGTTATCACCTCAGGCGGACCCGAAACGGTTATAAAATTGGTTTCAGGAGTGTTTTTAGGTCCGATTGGAAGGTTAAAGGGTGTGCATGAAGGGTGCCCGAAATAGCCCCTCAACCGTTAGATCTTCGGAGATAGATCGCACAATTGACGGAGGTTTGGCCTGGTTTGCGAGACCTTGGCTCGGTAACCAAGGTGTTGTGGGGCCTGAATATTATGTGGGCCACAGAGCCTTGGGTTGTAATATATTTTATGTAACTTTTTTATATAGTGGAATAGAAGGACCTACTCTTGCTTAAGCAAAAAAGAAGAGTCTCGTTGATCCCCAGAACCATGGTCCTTCCTGAAGAATAATGTTTCTTGCGTCTGGTGATAGGAATTTTACAATGAAGAACCCTTTGGAGCAGAGATGTATTTCACAGTGTAGTGTTCAGTTTGTGAAAATCCAATGAAAGAGCTCCGCTGGTTTTGGCCAGAAACTATTGAATTGACATATAATGGCTTGTGATTCATATGTAGTGCAATGATCATCTATTTCTGGAATGTCTATGTTCAGTTCTGGAATCAATGTATTGATTCTTATAAATATTTCCATTTCCATTAATATAAATTTAATAAAATAATTTAAATTAAAATAAATTGAATCATTAATTTGTTTTTGCTTATTAGTTATTAATTATTGTTTAAGCTTTTCATAAATACTTACTATCACATTAAAATATAAAAAAAGACAGATATAAACAACTTTGTTGTTATTTCACTTTATTTAGTGTTTATTTTTATGATATGCATCATATTTATTTGTGTACAATATTTTAAGTAACAATTATAATATTTATGTTATATTCTATTCTTTGGTTTCTCTGGTGTGTTCCTTTCATTAAAGCAAGATCAAATTGATATCCTCTAAATATGACCATCTTATAAGAGATAATTCAAATACTAGGATCATATAATCCTAGTAGTTCTATAACTCTGCATCTTTCAACCTCTAGATTCCTAAAGATGCAATGATAACTTAGCTAATGCTCGTTAAGAACAGTCCATTCATAAATATCCATAGGTTTATGTTGGATTGACCCAAAGATAAGGTATTTATTTGTCCCTTTATGGCTTACCTTCAATCGAGTTGTAATCAACCAACCAAAAGCAATGCAACCTCTTTCTCTCAAAGGATTATATATTCCATTTGTCGTTTTTTTTTCATGTGAGGTTATAGTTTATTTGAATTTCTCGAAAGTTTATTTGTTCACAAAACTTATTATAATTTCTCAAAAAACAAAAATTCTTATATTACATTGAATTTAAAACATTAATACTGGTTGGCTCGAAACGCGTCAACAAATGAAATATCATGTGATTTACGCTGAAAAATCTCTCATAAACTTGATATGGATCACAGAAGCCTCAATTCAACAACATTAATATTACAATATAAAATAAATAAATGATGAAATTAATAATAATAATAAAATTCACTAATTAAAGAACAATTATTTAAATGATGAAATTAATAATAATAATAATAAAATTCATTGATTAAAGAACAATTATTTAATTCTTAGGGTTAATTTAACTAATTAAACCATTTGCTCAATGCATGTTGTTGGAAGGCTGCATGTCATAGGCTAAAATCTAGTTCAGTCTCTTGGAGTTACTAATAGTTATTGTGGTTAGTAGTTGAGTCACACTCAATAATGTTGTTTTTAACCTTTATGACAAGCAATGCACATATGGAATTTTTACAAAGTAGAAAAGTAAACAATGGTATCGACACATAATACTCACGTATTTACTCTAGAAACCCTTGATTGGAGAAACTAACAAGATTTTTAGAGTTAAGCCTTTAACTCTCATTGTATTGATTTCACTATTTAAAATAAAATAAATAGGATCATGATATCCAAAACCCTAATTTGTTACCCCAAATTGTACTACAACCTTAATCCCTTAACTAAAAGTAGAGAAATGTGGGATGAAAAATAATGTATCAAAACCCATCAAAAATAGACCAAAAAACTAACCAATCTTTCTTGGTGGGGTCTTCGCCCTCGAACCCTCCAATGGTGGAGGCCTTCCACCCCCATGTTAATTTTCTTGCAAACTTAACACCCAATAATTTATTGTCCCATCATATTATAGATCTACTCAATGAAGGCAAAACTAGGTTCTTAACTTTAATTAACAAAAGTAAAAAAACAAAAGTATCTCACAAAAATGACACAATAGATTTTGCTTGATCAAATCATTTCTTCATTAAATTTATTTAGAACCTACTTAGGCTCTCGTCATGGAATAATGGGCCAACTGAGGAAATTACATGTACAACAACTAGATCTGATCCAATTGATCATGCCCTCTTTGGTTGATTTGGATCTCCTTGTTTCTCCCTTCCTCTAACCTAACACACTAGTATGGAAGTCCTTCTCCACTTACCATTGAGATGCCTCACTCAATTCTCGTGTTGTTGTATGTTGTGTCTTTCCCCTATCGTTAGCCTTGCTTTAATAACTTTACATTAAGTTAAATCCTTAACTCTAATCTCCAAAGTGATTGACAACTGAGATTAAATCTCACCTCACTTGATATCAATGGCTAACATTAAAACATAATCACTAAGTAATTACTCCACTTTTCCTAATGTTTGTTTATCTCAATTAGCCAACATAGTAGTTATGTGTTTTTCCTAAGTAAGACTTAGCTAAATTACAAAAGCAACTTGCTCAAGCTTGAGAAAGTGTCCTAATTAGATTTTGGGTGATTTCTTGCATGCCTAAAAAATTAGGCCTATGCAAAAATATCGCTTGAGCTACAAACATCAACACTCCTTCTTTATGAGGGAGGTACTTCTGCCCCCTGTAACTAGTTCTAATCTTGGATTTGCATTTGCTGCCATGGATTACCCCTTTGAACCTAACATCTCATTTGGAATCATTCATGAAGACCCACTCCATGTGGACTTGTTCATATAAGCCTCCTACTCCTTAACACCCTATAAGAACATCTTATACAAAGAGACCTTCTTGATAGACTTGGAAGGATTTGCTAACTACTCCTCCCCACCTCAACCTAAAATTGTCTCCCTTTGAACTGTTCAACCTCTAAAGCTATTGCTCCTTCTTTTCTATCACTTTTCTGCTTCTTATTGTTGCTCAAATGGACTGGATCTTTAGCCTGTACAGGTCACTCTCTATAAATCTAATGATGTGTCCTATGTTAGAGCTAGATCCCTTGGGTTTGATTCATACCTGCCCGTCCTAGAAGGTTACACAAAACCCCTTCTTCTCAAACATTAAGACCGAGAACAAACTCCACCCAAGTTTTGGCACCCATAACACATCCTTGACTTCCAACTTACCTCCCGACTCAAGTTGAAATACCATTGTTCCAACTCCCTTTACTGCATGTTTGGTATCAACACCAAACTCCAACTCCAATTATGAGTCCCACTTAGTTAGGTTGTTGAATTGTTCCTATGCTCCTGTCATGTCCTGTGGCTCCATTATCTAGTAGCCACGCACCAATTGGTAAGGTGCTCGAGGAAAGGTAGGAAACAAGTGAGAACTTTGTCTTAAACTTATTGGAAAACTCCTCATGAATTTATGTTGACTTAGTTACACTTAATTGTGTGCCTTTTCCTTCTTTCTTCTTCCTTAGACTCTATGAAGCATAGTGGCATGTTTTATGACATGAGAAACACTTGACCTTAGTCAAGTCCTTCTTCTTATTTAGCCACGAGGTTGACTCCCCACTCCTACTCAAACTCTTTCTTTTGCCCTTTTCCAACACAACCACGTTCTTGTCATCTTCTTCCTCTTTCCCTTTGACTGAACATAATTTTCTCTTGTATGCAATCATCCATTAGCCTATCAAATATGAGTATTTTATCTCAATAATATACTCATATAATGAATAGATCCCATGCCTTTAAGGACCTGTTCAACACCACATTTACTAGGTTTGTGTCTTCCACCTTTTCTCCCACTGTTGTAAGTTGATCACCAATCTATATAATACTCATTAGATAACTCATTGTTGAGTTAGACTTGGTCATTTCCATAGTCCGAAACATATGTTTCAATATCATCTTCCTTTTATTTTCTTGCCTTGTGTAACACACCCCCTTACCTTACTAACACAAGGAGGTGGTTACTAGGTTTACCTGATTCTCACAATTCAAATTGAGAAAATGGGGTATATTTTTTTTTCTTCTTGTGTATTAAAAGTCAAGGGAATTAAAATTCTAGGGGAGGAACTAAGCTCATAAAATTATAAACCTAGCATCCATGGGTCTTGAACATATTTCCTTTCTATTAGGCTCACTTCAACAATGTTCATTCCATGAACCATCTGCACAGAAGCATTAATACAATAATTCCATTAAGATATTATCAACTCAATAATGTGGAGAAATTAACTCCAATAATCCATACAACTTGTGATGGATAAAGTTGTGGTAGTGGGGATAAAACAACAATAGCCAAGAATCACTAATAATATCCCTAATCGAAAGTTATTGATGGATGGAATCAATCACGACGATCAAGTCGAATAATCAACTCTTATGTAATCTTCCACGTTAATGATTTATATGCAAAACTAATGGAAGTCAAGCCAATAGAGGCTCTTGTGCTCACTATGAGGATTTGTGAAAACATTTCATTGTAATTTTTCCTTTCAAGCTCAATGAAATGTCCTTCATCAACTATTGTTGTTTATGCATTCCAACTTACATTGATCCGATTTCTAATTGAATTTTCAACTAGAAAAGGAATGTTTCATCACACAGTAAAATCCAGTTTACATGCTTTAACTAGCAAGGCCCTTAAAAGCAAGAAGATTTATTTTTTTTAGAACATGAAGAAATGAAACATCATCAACTCTGGCTCTAAATGGGTACAACAACTTGTTTGAAACATGTTAAGAACTAGAAACAAGCAGGAATATATGAAAAATGAAATGGAATTAGTGCTTATAATGAATCCAAAAGAATTGCTAAGGTAGTGGAGCTTGGAACTAGGGTTGACATTTTCCCTAAAACTGCTCATAGTAGTAGCTTATTTTTAAATTTTAACATATGGATAACTGTCTCATAAGCATTCCCCAGATAGGGCAATGAACAATCATATTCCTATACAAGTGACTGCCAAGTTTAAGGAAGAATACTCCATAAAGCACACATTCACACTCAAAAAATGGCAAAGAAATGAAGATAGATGATTACCATAGATGGCCTTGTAAATAACACCTTGTTTTACATATTGTTGGTACTGATTTATGATTATTTCTCTGGAAGCTGGCAAAGAATGTTAACACACACTTCAAGTTAACCAACTCTATACCATGCTATGACATTAGCCTTCTCTGGTGTCCTCAACGATACCGCTTAGAAGCTTTATTTTTATGTCAGATGTTATTTTAAGTTTTAATGAATTTCATGTCATAACATAATATAAAGTTGATTACAAGTTGAAACCTAAGAGCACTTTTTGTTGATCGCTTCATGTAGAAAATCATGTTGTGCCCTTAACTCTTTTAGAAGGTTAATTAAAAGAGATAAGACATTGATACTTAGGATACCAAGACATGACCTTCATATTAGCATAAACAATATCTAGAATGAAGGTGTTGCTTGCCATGTGAAACATCAACATTTTGATATTGGGTATTGGATTGCGTTTTGGGAATATAACATTAATTGATTGCATCACTACACTTCATTTATTTGCTTCCAAGGTGGGGGCATGACCTTTCCAATTTAAAGCACCCAAAGTAATACAACGCAATCCAATACTGATACAAATTCCAAGAATAAAGAAAGGAGAGGACGTCCTTACAAGTAATGTGATGGCTACATTTCATTGCCACTATGAGATAGTATATGAAAACAACCAAATAACTCAATGTCTTGCGTTGGGTCCCTACCTTTGGGGTACAGGGCTCAACAAATCTTGCTTGGAATTTGGGAAAGTTTTTTCTAGCCCGGGCAACCTAGGGGAAAGGTTATGACAACCCTTTCCATTAAGCACAGGTTTCAGATGACTTCTTAACATTGTTGGTTCCCAAGACAATACCAAGAACACAAATGGCAATCATATTTTGGGCGTGAAAAATCTAGCATTTTTTGTGCTTACCATACTCGACAACCTTTATCGAGTAATGGGGCACTAATTGTTACAAATAGAGGTATCAAAATTAATTCATTCATGTTGTAGCTAGCTTGTGCCTTGTGCCCTACCAAGGAAACCTTATTTTCAAACGTTATGGCGAAGAAGTATAAGCCCCATATTGGTGAGCCAAGTAAGGCTTTAAAACTTCTAGGCGAGTTTTGCATAGCCAATTTCCTAATGGTGAAGCAGGATATAGAGTACAACCATCCAAATCACTGTCAAGGTTAATGGCATGAATTATGCTATGGACCATGGAATCACACACTATTATCACTGCTTTTAGAAAGCTTTGATCACTATGTGAATCTTATTAATTTTCAGATCTTCATGTTTTAAGACTGGTTGGAGGGGTGGTCTTCTACTCATACTCTTTACCATACTGCAAAGCATAACTCATGCACAATCTATATAAACATAACATGAACTATATACAATATATTATAATTTTTTGCACATGATTAATTACACATCATGTTACACAGGCCATTACTCCTGATCCCGACATACATAACAAATAGGCACATCACTTGTACTTATAACCGAGAACTCATAACATAGGCAGTTCATTACTTTACTGTATACATTATCTTAGTTTCAAATGCAGATGAGTAATTGAGTTATAGACAGAACTCACCTCCCAACCACAAACTAACTGGAATCACATCTCTTATGTAGTTATCTCCCACGAGCCATATTTTAGGGTGTAAGGGGACTGCTCCAAGGACAAATCTCAACTACCAAATTATCCAAGGATTCTTGTGATAAGGATCTTTCTCATGGCTAAGTGAGCTTCTTCTCCTCAACTATATCCAACCCTGCACTATCTCTAAATGGATATAGGTATAAATCTTCAGTCGAACACCAACAATTTCATATCAATGCCTTATTGGGGTTTATGTGCCCTCTACTCCCTCTCCTTTGTTAAATCCTATTCTTCCAGCTTGTCCTGTAGTTTTTACTAGTCCGACCGAAAACTTGCGGGCCAATCCAATGCAACCCATCTGTCCATCCTCCAAATTTTTGTTTTAGTTGACCCTGTCATCAATAATTGATTTTTGTGTCTTCCTGCCCAGCCAACCATCATAATGCCACTTGCCCCTTTTCTTTCCATGTGTCTGTCTTCATGGTTGCAATAAAAAGAAAAACCAAAATATCCTCCAAGCAAAATCCTCCTTAGCCTTGGAATCAATGTCCATTTTACCTCAACCCATGTGCCCTATTTTATCATTCAAAATATTACAACATTTTTAAAGATGACAGGTTACCGGGACTATCACACCTTGGTATAATCCTACCATGGCATTCAAAAGTACCCTCTATGCCTTTATCTCCTTTGCTAGGATGGCATTCTCCTAAGGATCTAACGACTCAAGGATCTTGGTCTCAACAATCTCCCATAGATTATTATCCTTGAGAACTAAGGTGACCCTAGCCTTCCAAGGTAGGAATTTTGAGGCTCTTTCTAACCTGTCTTTATACCAAAGACCCACTATAGTCATTTTTACCAAATCTCACCGAAGAATTTATGAAGAATTTGTTGCCTAGCCCTTTAGGCACCCAAACCTGTTTTTGACTGATATAGACTCCCTCTTTCCCTCTAAGGGTTTCCTTCTACCAATCATAGTAGCAAAACTATTGTCAGCCTCGGTCATGCCTCTAGTCTACTACCCAGATCTATAACTACTGTTGCCTAGCTACACTCTGCACTATCACCATTTCATCGACACACCCTATGGTTGTCCTTATTAATGAAAAAATGATTTTAAATTTTTTATTTGTGTCAGCGGTGGGCTTGCAACCACAACCTTGGCTTGCTACTTGTCGATCGAGTCTACATGACCTGAGGGCTATGTATCTTGTTCATATTACATTGATTTGTCTATGATTGTTTTTACCAACAACTTAGTACCTTGTGATCTACCTCACTATGTCTCCCTTGACTCAACCACTATGCTTCTTCCTGCCAAGTGATGTCATGCTTCCCCATGTTATGTACCCTACCGATTATCATAATCTCTTGTCCACCCCTGCACTGCAACAGTGCTTTCTCTCGCTGAAACAAATTTCAACCCTATGACCTTGTCTCTGCTCAACCTATTGAGTTGCCTCCTTCATCTTGACCTCCTCGGTGTTCTATAGACTCTTTTTCGACTGGAAACTTTGGGTGGGTTTGACGATCCACTAAGGGTTGTGGGTCTTGACATTTGTTTTTCTAAATATATTTTTTATTATTTCCTTTAAAAAATAGCAAAAACTAAACCACTTTCTCACGACAAAAGAATTGTATTCAACCTCCCTGCAACACTTTTTTTAATAATCTTTGTAGCATTATAACATATGATTGATTTCCTTTTCCCCTAAAAAACAAAATATTTGTGTTGTACGATTACGACTAAACTCGGCCTCGACTATCTTGTATAAACCTAGCTTCTGCATGATTCAAAGAGTGATTTTCATAGTTTCCCGCTCTGATACCATGTTGATTTTCCTGCAAATCTAGCACCTAACATTTATTGTCCTAACATATTGCACATATACTGAATGAAGGCACAACTAGGTTCTTAACTTTAATTAGCGAAAGCAAAAAAACATAACCAATATCACTAAAATGACATAATAGATTTTGCCTAATCAAATCAATTCTTCATTAAAATTATGCAAAACCTACTTGGGCTCCTATCTTATCAAAATGGGTCAATTGAGGAAATTACATGTACAACAGTTAGATATGATCTAGTTGATCAAGCCCTCGTTGGTTGATATGGATCTCCTTTATGCCCCCTTCCTCGAACCCAACACACCATAATGGAAGTCCTTCTCGAGTCACCATTGATATGTCTCTCTCAATGTCTTGTGTTGCTTTATGTTGTGTCTTTCCCCTCACATTAGCCTTGATTTTATAATTTTACATTGAACCAAATCCCTAACCCTAATCTACAAAGTGATTGATGATCGAGATTAGATCTCACCTCACTTGAGATCAACGACTGGGATTAAAACATAATCATTAAAGTAAATACTTTACTTTTCCTAATGCTTCTTTAGCTCAATTAGCCAACATAATATTATGTGTTTTTCGCAAGTTAGGCTAAATTACAAAATCAACTTACTTAAACTTGAGAAAGTGTCCTAATGAGACATTGGGTGACTTCTTGTGCACCTATACACGTAGGCCTATGCATAAGTACCTACCCAAGATACAAACATCAACATCACACTCATACATACATACAACACATGGGGCTAATCATGCAAATAATATAATACATACCCAACACATATAAATATTCTATGGAGGAGGGGATCATTTCCTTGGAAAAACGTTATAAATATTTATACATAATTTTAAATATCTAAATTTAATTAATCATATAATTTGTTTAAAAAAGAAATATCTTTATAAAATTTGACCTTGTTTTGTTTTTTGTTTTTTAGGATTCCTTGCAATGAACCCTTGAGCATTTCCATACATTTTGTTAACGGTACTCACTATAAATTCACTGGTGTTGATTATGACATTTTACTTAGTAAAGACATTGAGTGAGGCATGCAATAGAGGCAATCAACTTAGCCAATTAACTTGAAGATATCTTGCATGAAGCTCAAAACACTTAATCACTTACATTAAGTCACTAAATTATTTTTAATCTTAATACTTAAATACATTTACATAATTATTCTAAAATTTGAAACTGATTCCAAGTTAAACAAATTCATTTTTATTATTTATTTTGACTCTTGTGTAAAATTCTATTTTGTATATTTGACAACGATTTCCAGATAATTTTACTCTTTAAAAAGCTATACATTATTTCGCCTTTTTTTAACAAATATATATAAACATTACACGATGGAATTTATTTCCAAATAACTTTCGAAATGATCTTGATCGAAATTTGAGATAAAATTTCAAAATATATGTTCACAAGATTGTTTACATATTTTTTCGTATTAAATGTAGAATTAAAGATGAGAAAATGTATAGAAGTTAGATAAAAATTTAATAAGATGTACTTTTTATCTCAGGAATTTTCAACACATGATTCAAGGCAAAAATATGGTTTTGTTAAATGTAGAATTAAAGATGAGAAAAATGTATAGAAGTTACATAAAAATTTAATAAGATGTACTTTTTAACTAAGGAAATTTCTAACACATGCAAAAATATGGTTTTGTTGGTTTTGTTATCGTGGAGGATAGGAAGTTAAAAAAAAATATGTTAAATTTGTAGTGAGTTATGATTTGTTTGAAATAATTAAGATAATTATATAAATTAAATGGTTTGTAAATGTTGATAAGTATTAATTTACAAAAAGCATTAAAATGTTTATTTTCATATAATATAATTTTATTTTACATTATTATTATTAATAATAATTATAAAAATAATTAATATAGAAGTTAAAACATACATATATGTAAAAAAAAATGTTTTTTAATCATGGAAATTTACTCTCACTTTAAGATTTTTAATTTGTAAGTAGATTTCGTTACAATACCATGGCTTATCAATACCACATGTCCAACAAACCATCATTGATTTCATATGACACTTTGAGAGTGAAGATTTGTTCATATGATATTTGTTTTAATTAATCAATTTAATTAAAAAGGCAAAAAGATCATAACTACTTTGGAGGTAAATCTCAACTTTTGCTTTGTGAATACTACTAAGAATATTTTATGGAAGATAAATCTCTATCATCCACCTAGTAATTATTATAACTAAATCAAAAAATTTGAAGCCCTATTCCAAAATAGACTTGCATTTCAACATAAATATGGCACTTGTTCATATGATATTTGTTTTAATTAATCAATTTAATTAAAAGGGCAAAAGGGACATAACTACTTTGGAGGTAAATCTCAATCTTTGATTTGTGAATACTATTAAGAATATTCTAAAATATTCCATGGAGATTAAATCCCTATGATCCACCTAATAATTATTGATAACTAAATTAAAATTTTGGAAGCTCTATTCCAAAAAGACCCGCCTATTAGCATAACAAGTTCCTTTTACACCTTAGTATATTGGAAAAATATCTAAAGGGAACTTCTCATTAGCATGTCTCTTTCAATCACGGAGTTAGTTGTTTTGTCACTCCTTTTGAGATGAAGCATTCTCACTTGGTTGTTGTTCCCCAATCACACTCTTTTTAGAGGGGATTTCTTTTAAATTTTACTTCCTTAAGGTGATTATCTTTTTTGATTTGTTTCCTCTTTGTTAAATTATATACCAACCTAGATCCATCTTAACTCTGACTCTATCAAGCGTCGAGAGGGATCAAATCAAATCTCCCTAGGTGTTGCAAACCTCTTTTTTGAGTGCAAAACTTGAGGAAGTGTTTGCCTCTCAGAGATTTGATGTCTCTGAGAGCTTGATAGATCTGTAGTTGGATCTAAGCTGATTTAACTATTAATAATTAAAAATAATAAATACTTTTATTATTATTTTTTTAATTTAATTTTTGGGATCTAAGCTGATTTAACTATTAATAATTAAAAATAATAAATACTTTTATTATTATTTTTTTAATTTAATTTTTGTTTTTGCTTAATTTCGCTTAGCCATAATGTTTTAATTAATATTTTTAATTGATAATTTTAGTTTTTTACTTGTAATTTTATTTTTATTTTTATGTAATTTAACCAAGTCAAAATGTTTTGATAACATAACATAACAGGACATTACAACATCTCTTCCAAATTGCGCTGGAGAGTGCCTCTTCATGCAAAAATGTTAAAAAAAAATAGTATATTTTGATTGATAAATGAGAGATGTTTTTTGGGAATATGGTATTGATGAGCCATGGTATTAGCTCACGGTATTATAACAAAGCCTATTTACAAGTTAATAAAATCCATGGGAAAATGAAAGTGAATATCCATGATTAAAAATCTTATTATATTGTAAGTATTAAGTTTTTATGTGCTTATTAATGAAAGTTAAATATGGTTACAAAATTATTATTTTAATTTATATGGTGAAATTGATTTTAATTTATAGCTTAAATAATTTGATGTGATAGAGGGTTAAGATATATCTCCAAAGTAATTATAAAATATTTTGATTGTAAAATGAGATATGATTTTTGTGCATGTGGTATTGGTGAGCTATGATATTGGTCCATGGTATTGTAACAAAGTCTATTTACATGTTAATAATATCTATGGTAAAGTGGGCATGAATATCCATGGTTAAAAATATTATTATATTGTAAGTATTAATGTTTTTATGTGTTTGTTAATTAAATTTATATATGATTATATAATCATTATTTTAATTTACAAGGTAAATGGATCTTAGCTTATAGCTACTATTTATATGTTATATATTTTAATGTGATATGTATATTATGAAATTCTTTTACCTAAAGTTATTCATACTTTTATGAATAAAAACTAAATTACAATAAAAATTTGGAATTTTATTATTTTTATTACTTTTAATATTTTTGGGACACTGCAACATCTAGCTCACACTGGGTTTTAACATTTTATCAATATTTAATCGAGCAATGTTTACAAATATTTTATCTTTTATAAATTGAACATTTTGAGCCAACATGTAAAAATGTTAACAAACTTTCTTACATTTATCTTTTATAAATTGAACATATTGAGCCAACATGTAAAAATGTTAACAAACTTTCTTACATTACACCTGCACATCTACCTTATACAGGAAAAATTCATTTTTGGAAGTGGACATGCCATTTGTGGAAATATGGAATTGAACATATTGAGCCAACATGTAAAAATGTTAACAAACTTTCTTACATTTATCTTTTATAAATTGAACATATTAATATAAATTGAACATATTGAGTCAACATGTAAAAATGTTAACAAACTTTCTTACATTACACCTACACATCGGGGAAAAATTCATTTTTGGAAGTGGGCATGCCATTTGTGGAAATATGGTTGAAGAGATTCTTAGTGCAAGCACACATTAAATGTTGTGAATTGAACTTGGGTTAGTGCAACTAAACTCCCCCTTTGAACCACCACCCTTCCAACTTAAAATAGTTGGTCTTAAGGATGACATAGGGATGAGATTTTATCTATTTATGTGTGGAGGTAGTGCAGTACATGCCTCATATGCAATCACAATCTTTAAATGCCTCTATGGTTACTTCAAAAGGGTTGGAGCAATGTCAATGAAAATTTAACCTTGGTTAATAGTTGAAATCCCCTCATTCCTCACCATTAGATCCAACCCCTTCGGCTTTTCAAAATGACTAACCACAAGGAGAACATGGTGGTGGACTTGGATCCACTTTTTTTTTCCAAGGAAAAAAAACGGTAACTTTTTATTAAAAAATGAAAAGTTACACTAGCAGATGCATTGAAGCATTTCCATAAGCTGCCTGAAATGGCTCGAGTGCAAACGCACCCCACGCAACGTTAGAAGACTAACGTGCAAAAAGAAGAAAAGAATGTAGAAGAGAGGAGAGAGAAGAAGGAGTCAAAAGAACTGAAATCCAGCAGTGAGTAAAAACTCACATTTCAAGTTTTTCGCCCCTTTTTCTTTTCGACCTTGCGCCACTCTCCTGGTGTGGGCTCAGTCGAAACTATGACTAACTGTGTTTCTGCTTTCTGATTGGCTGTTTCCTTGTCTGAATCTGAAGTGTCTGAATGGTGATGCCGTTTGGGACTTGGATCCACTTACATGTGCACATGTACACATTTAATGATTACCTTCATATGCCATCATGACTACCTTAAGAAATAAAAGTAGTGCTCATGAACATTGAACCTTGGTTAGTGGTGAAAAGCTCCCTATTTCAAGGAATTCTTAGATAGTGCAAACACACCTTCCATGCTGTGAATTGAACTTGGGCTAGTGGAAGTAAAATCCTCCTTAAATCACCAACCTACCAACTTAAAACAATTTGTCTCAAGGATAACATAAGGGTGAGATTTCATGTACTTGTTTGTGTTGATTATGCAATGCAAGGCTCATATGTCCAACCTTAACTTGTGAATGCTTCCATGACTACTTGAAAGGGTTGCAACAATGTTAATAGGAATTGAACCTATATCAATAGCTGAAATATCCTAGTTCTTCGCCATAGAATCCAACCCCTTCGAGCTTTCAAATGGCTAACCACAAGGAGAACATAGAGGTGGACTTAGATCCACTTATGTGTGTACATGCACACGCTCAACCATTACATCCAATTGTCATCATGGCTACTTTAAGGGATAAAAGTAGTGCTCACAGATGCTAAACCTTGATTAGTGGTGAAAAACTCCATATTCCTCTTGATTGGATCCAACCCCTCTAAGCTTTCAAAATCATTGGCACCCAGGGTTACATAAGGAAGCGATTTCAAAGATGTTAACCCTAAGCAGAACATAAAGAAGGGTTTTCAATATGTATGACATAAGAAGTGTAATATAAACCTCACAACGACTACCTTAAGTCAAAACATCGCTCTTAGGAATTGAACCTTGTTCAATAATGAAAAACTTCCTAATCTCACCATTGGGTGTAGCCTCTTTAAACTTTCAAAGTTGTTGAGCTCAATGAACACATGGGATGGGCTTTGATCCACTTATGTGTGCATACGTAGTGCAATTCAAGCCCCATGTTCCGCTGTTACCTCCCACTCGAAACAATATTCATAGGAATAAACCATAGTCAATAGTGAAAACCCTTCATTCCTCGCTGATGGGTCCAACACTTTTGAATTGCTACCACATCTTCAGTGTGAAGTCACTTTCATTCACATGATTATTATTTACAATAATACACTATCCATTATTACCATTACATTGCTTCTAACTTTGTTACAACTCTTCAACATAACGATAACCACATTTTTAATGAACCTCTCAACCAATAAGCCAACTTGATACCAATCACATTCTTAACATTAACAAATCTTAGAAAACATGACACAATCATTTCTTTAACATTCTTTCAACAAGTTGAAGCCTTTAAACTAGAGTTGGCTAAAGCTAATTACAAGAGCTACCCCTCACATCCATTAAAATGGATGACAAACACAAAAAGAGAAAGGAAAGAAACAAAAAAAGGAAATAAAGAAATGCCCATATGATAGAAGATGGTAAGAAAGAAAGCAATAAATTTAATTTAACGTCCATGAGGCTAAAGATAGCGCATGAGACATTGCTTCTTCATCTGGTTGATGTATTCGACCCTTTTCCTGTGAAGCGTCACAATAAACGCTCCCAACTTCTCGACAAACCCCTCGCTAAATAGATTATCCCAAGAGCTAGCTGCCAAAGTATCTACATAACTTTCCCTTTGTCTTTAAAGGCCTCACATTCTAAAATGAAATGTTTTTATGTTTCCACCCTTCTAGAAGAAAAAAAAATACACACTCTTTCCTCCCACACTTTTTTTGGCCTTTTCCAATGCCTTGTTTTAGAACGGAGTTGATGAGAATTAGTCCTTAACCGAGCAATAAGAATTTTGGCTCTCCAAGAAATATTGGACTCTATTGACGCTTTTTGTTGATGATTATGAGTGGGATTAAACACTTCAATATATTATTTTTTCTTTCTCCATAGCTTCTTATCCCAAATACGCTTGTGAAACTTATCCATAAAAGCTTCTATCACTTTATTGTTTATGGGACACGTGTTCAAGCAAATGCTCCATTTACTAAACCATTTGTTATTTCGCTGCATCAAAGTCTTTTTTCTTTTACACAATATGTCATTAAAGACAACCTTAGACCATCTGCCCTTTTCCATTTACTCAATTTTTTTTTAAATATCTTATGATTCACATCATACATGGGTGAGGCTATTGCAAATCGATTCCGAACACCAAAATTCTAGAAGCCAAAATTGGTGATGAAACTTGCTTTCATATTGCTTGTATCCTCCTACACTAAGAAAGTATAAGTGAGCCTCTAGAGCTTTGAACACGAATAAAACCATTGCAATCAATAATAATAATAACAACCCCTCTTTCGCTCCAAAAAAATATAAATTAGAAACTATTAACAAGAATATATTTTAAAAACTCCACTAGGAGATAAACAAATCGGCAAGATCCGAGTAGACCTCGTTCCACCGCCCTGCCCGCTCCACCGCCCTGACTTTTGCGAGACGAGAGGGCAAACAAGGGTGCACTTTTTTGTCGGAAGGGCAATACTAAATTGCCTAAAAGCGAAAAGCGGCAAGATCCTCCCCGTTAAAAATATCTCCTGTTCCTCTTCTCGCCTGTTAAAAATATCTACTCTTCCTCTTCTCGCCCGTCCGATCTCCATCCGACGGCGTAGAACAACCGGATCTCAATGCGTATGTGATCCATCACTCGCGCTCGAAGCATCGACCAACGGGGAATCTAAAGGACACGCGTCACATTTAGATGTAAAGTTAGCGTCTCGGTGGGACACGTGGCACGAATCGGAATGAGGATGATGGTGCCATACGATCGAAAGAATGCCATGCTCTCATGATACCCATCTCGTAACAATTTTTGACAAAAATCTCACTGCAATAGGGGTTTCCAGTTTTTCGCTAGGGTTTGCGCGCCTGCTTCGTTCGATTTTGCCGCTGATTGCGCCGCCAGACCCCCCTCACTGCATCGGCTTTATGTTCTGCGTCTCTCTGTGATTCGATTGAGTCCCTTGTCGGCCTTTGCCGTCGAGATTTCTCCTTTCTTTGATACCTCACTGCCGTAGAGAAGCTGGATGTGAATTGCGTGTTCTGCGCTTCGTCGCAATTCGACCTAGCTCGGGTTCGGCCCTTGCCGTGGAAATTTGACCGTTCGTCCAGCAATACAGCTCATGGTCGCGAAATTTCGTGTGAGGAGTCTAGTTTTGGTTGCAGTGTGAAAGAAAACTGCTTTTTATTTACAGAAACAGCATTCGAAATTAAGCCGCTTTAACCGTGCGTTGGAATTTCCTCTAATTTTGTGCGCGTTGAAGGATTTCGATTTCAATGGGAAGAAATTCGTGTAGTTTTCATGGAATATCTGTGGAATTAAGTGAATTTTATCTTCTGAAGGATTTCATCGGTTGAGCTTGTCTAACTCCTCCGAATGCGTTGTTTTATTTTCAATTTTGGAGCGTTTTGCATCTTATTTGGTGGATTCTATCTGTCGACTTCGCATTAGTAGCGGGAAACGGAGGCCTTTGCCTTTTTACCAAGGTCGGGGTTAACTTTATCGGCAACGATGAAAGTTGCGAAGAATGTCAAGGGTGACGATGGCAAGAATGGAACGGACAAAACAGGTGCAGAAAACGGGGTTTTGTTCCCACGTCTGAACGTGAAGGAAACGAAAACGGCCGGGCCACGAGCTCCTCCCAGGAATAAAATGGCCTTGTATGAGCAGTTCACGATACCGTCTCACCGTTTTGTTCAGCCGTCCCACGGTGCTGCCCGGCAAGGCCCAAGCGCATTACTTAATCAACCGGTATGCTTATAGTCACCATCGGTTAAGAATTGTCTATTAAGCTTGCGTTCTAATTTTATTTATTTATTTATTTTTATTAAAATTAAATTCAGCACTTCTTGAATTACTTTTTGATAATTTTGGAAGAGTATATTGTAAGTTTTTCCTGCAAAAGACGACATATTATAATTCATCTCCTGTGACAGGCAGCATTTAGGGGGGTAAGTTTGGACTCATAATGTTGACCGTATTTGAATTTATTTGGTTTGTTTTGCTCCGAAGGGTTTTTTGTCTTAATTTTTGTTGCAGCTCCGGAAGCTGTTGTTGTTGTCAATGCTAAGGAAAATTCTCATTCTTATGGATACCACAGTCAAACAAGTAAGCAGTTGACACTGAACGAATGACAAAGGAGGCCATGAGAAGAGGAGGTCTCGACTGCGTGGTGGTGACGAGGCTTGATATCATCTCTACCACGTGTAAACGCTCATATAGTCTTGAGCATATGGATATTCCTTCTAATCAGTTATTTTCAACTGATTCCGAAGTAATATATAATTTTGCTACCTTAGTAGCTATAATCTGGTGTCCGCATTTAATTCAGACTGAACCAAACAATAGCTGTCAGAAACTACGCATTCACACAACCTCTGCAGTCGAGTAGTATGCATGTTGGTCACTACCTTCTCTTGCCTTCACATACAAAAATTTACAAAACAACCATCTGCCTTGGTCTCTCATAATTACAAAGAGCGCAATTTTTTTTTTTAAACCTATGAAATTTACTTCAAAATAGTACACGTGTCATCGAGAATTCATAGTGGACATAGGAATCATTAACTTTATCATCATTGTCTAGGTTGATTTTTGTCAACTTTATGTTCCAAGGACCTCTGGCCCAAGATGCCTTTCTATTTTGAGCATTTCATGCAGCTAAGGGATGGACTTTTTATTGCTGAAATTCTTCAGCCGATGGTATCAGTCCTAGTCTAATATAAACCTATCTACTTAGGAAAGCAGAAACTGAAATTTCTATCAAAACTGCAATCTGAAATCTACGATATACTGGAAGTTGGAACACATTCCACTTAAGAATGTAGCTGCAAGCAAAGATTTGAAACTCAAATCACATCACTGTTTATTACTCTCAATAACAGAAAACCCTGAAAGCGTCTAACTCTACCATTCACCTACAGCTTCTATGAAATAAACAGTTCCTGTTTATTATGAGATTGACAGAGTATTTCTACAAGTATGATTGATTTATATCAATTGATGTGGTTACAATGAGCCTTGTGATGGTGTATAAATATACATCAACTAGTTATGAGGTGAACGGGTGTGTAGCCTTTGATCTTTCATTAACCTTATTATCTTTATGATATTTGTTACATTACCACTGCCTTAAAGGATTCTTTGTCTTCAGAGCATAGCAAACAGGATTATCTGTAGTTGAGCATCTTTTCTTGGTTCATCATCTTTAGCTAGTTTTAGGGACTGGACTTGGTCCTCGGTTTGAGTGCTGGTGTGATTCTTTTATAGCATCTGTATTGCATTGTGAAGTCTTTTGACTTGGTGAATGTGAAACCTTGATGCTCCTTGGTAGCATGCTCTCCTTGCTTTTGTTGTTCTACGATCCTCTATTAGTATTTTTCTTACCCTTTTTCATTGGTTGAAGTTCACCTTTCTTGAGAGTGGAACTTTCAATGGCATATACTTAAGAATGTTGTCTTGGTTATTTAATTTCTATGTTATTAGGATACAGATTGATCAGGATATGGATTTACTAGTTTTTTAAAAGCCAAGATCCAGATACGGTCATGATACGTTGAGTATACAAATATGTAATAATATTTTTTTAAATTTTAAAAACATATTTGAAGTTTAGAATCAAAACCATTCATGAATCACAACATTAGAACTAAAACATTAGATAATTTATAAATTTGAACACTTAAATGATCCATCTTGCCTTGAATGAAAATGATAATATTTAACGCAATAATGAGATCATTCTACTAATATGACCTTCAAATGGGTCTACATTCTCATAATTTGCATATTGCAACTCTACATCACGAGTAGATTATGGAAGGTCATGGATATTGGAAGTTGCAACACAAGTAGGAATTGGTAGTATAACATTCTCAAGTACGTTGAGGTGAGTCATGGCATTCAATGTCATGTTTAAACTTTAAACTTTAAATGGGATATCTCAAGCTTCACATCCTACCTCTACCTCAGACCTTTCATATACTCTCTACTAGAATGTGATAGAAGGTAGAGGTTGGAATGAACAAACAAAAGATCCTTAGCCTTTACGGCTCGCATTATGTTTTGCTTCACTAAATGGATGAAGTCATATGTACTCCAATTCCTCTCAAGTGATGAGGAATTGGCACCTTGTGATAACAACCTCGTGGCTAGAGTTAAGAGATGAATGTTTTCCTCGCCATGGAAGCCCCACCAACTAATATAATCCATATGCCCCTGATCATCCATGGCTAGTGGATCTGAAAGGTTCTAGTGGACTGTACAAATACTCCAAATTCTTTGGATTCTTCAATTGCAGTTCCTACATCCCTATAAGTTTTCCTCAAAGTTGTCTTATATTCTTGTCCCACTTTAGAATCCTTTTAATAATTAGGGTTTGTGTACCTTATTGGTGCTTCTTTAATTGCCTTAATCATTTGTTGCCAATAAGGGGAGTGTACCAAATTGAATGCTAACCCATTTGTATAGATCATAGTTTTAAAACTCCGACTCCGACTCCGACTCCGACTCGGCCGACTCCGATTTCAATGACTCGGTCGTTGTAAAAATACATTAAATATTTTTTTTTTTTTTTATAAAAAAACATAATTTTAAAGATTTTCATTCATGTTTCCGAACGCACAGCATTATAATATAGATGGAAGACAACATATGATCAAAGTAGGCTCATGAACCAATCCATTATATCAAAATGGTACCCAATGGCAATACATAGTCAACTGTCATCCATGATCAAAGACTCAAAACAAAAAACACATAACCAAGGAGGCTAGAAATGGCCTCTACAACAAAAGTAAACTGTGACCAGACTCCAGTACTAGTACTACAGCTACTGGCTAGTAGCTACTGCTAGAGGAGCCAAGATCATGTCGATCAATCTTTGGATCATCATCAGAGTCAGACAGGGGGCCCCATGGCTCCTCATCATCATCATCATCTCCAACTGCAGCTGTAGAAGTGGTACCACTAACAGGCTGTGCAACTGCAGCAGATGCAAGCTGAGATAGAGTAGATATGTGGCTGCGCTTCTGTCATGGCTGAGCAGAGGAAGCACCTGCAACTGGAGTCCTTGCTCGCTGTGAGACTGAGGCTGGTGGATTGGGATCTGCATTCAACTTAACAACATGTTCAAGTTCAACTGATGTCTCGATATCTAAATCTAAATCAAGATCCTCATCAAGATCAAACTCTGCTGGACGACTCTCCACTACCCAATTTGATGTTGGATCAGTGTCTTCCAACACAATGGGATTTGAATTGGGTCTTTTGTTTAGCCTGAGTCGGAGGTTGTATTGGACATAAACTAGATCATTTAACCGTTTTTGTTCCAAACGGTTTCTCTTCTTTGTGTTACTTGGGAGCAGGAGCGAAAACGGGAGCGGGAGCGACATTTTTAGAAGCTCCTGGTTTGGGAGCGAATCTTAGAGGAGTTCGACAACCAATGTCACTAACATCAAGGTACATAGAGGGATTGGTGCTCTTGATTAAATACGAGTTCCATACCTTAATACATGACAAAATTCAATGGAAACATTGCAATCCTCCAATCTTGAAATCCTGAAAACTGATAAGTCTGCTGGATTTTGAATGAAATCTAAAATTTTACTTTCTCCATATGAAATCCAATGAGGCCAAAACCACTCTCAAACATCCTGAGTGATTTCATGGTAATGTTAAAAATTTAAGTAAAAGTGACCTTCATTTTCATCCTTTTACTTTAAGAATTTAACATTACCATGAAATTTGAATAGCATATCAATAGTAGAGAGCATTTGAGTGTGTTAAATAGGTTTGGGAGGGGGAAATGGACCCCAAATAACATTTAGCTAATTCATAAAACACCTTGAAGTCCAAAACAATCAGCAAACCCCTTAAAATTTCATTAAAATAAGTTAAATCGCTGTTTTAGTGGGTTACAGGCTGCTGTTTGTGACTCGGTCAAGTCAGTACGGGAAACGGCTGAGTTGGCCGAGTCAGCCATGACTCGGCCAACCGAGTGGCTGACTCGGCCAACCGAGCCGTTTTTTGTACCAAGTCACTCCGGAGGGCAATGGAACGGACCAACTCGGCCGTTTCCGTTTCGAAACAGCCGTTTTTTAAAACTATGGTATAGATGCATTGAGCTACATGCTCTTCAACTACTTCTCTACCCTAGTTATTGAACGTTGCTTGAAGAGTCATAAATTAGGCCTTTTATTAGTTGTGGCAAGTTGGTTAGATGGTAATGGAGGCTTAGTCGTGGAGCGTTGCATGAGGGGTTTTCCATTAGGGAATCTCCGATGAGCAATATCTTGCAAAGATGTATAGAGGTTAAGTTTCACACCAACACACCTGTGTTAATTTGCCCAATGATTTGGCCTTTCATCCTACTATATGAGGCATTTCAAATGTTTTTTTTTGTAAGTTAAAGTTACTATTAATAATAGGAAGTTACATAAGGCAAACACAATTGTATGTAAGTGGCTCGTCACTTGGGAAACCTGACCACTGACATAACAAAAACTTGATGAAATCTTTTGGTAAACTGTGTTGTGTTGGTTGATATGCCCGACGTTTCGGGTGAACACTTGACCCATCTTCAGTAAAGCAAACTGATGATGCGAAGAGTGCTAGACCAATGTAAATGGAAGATAGAGTTGGCATATAGCCTTTAGTGTAGGGGAATGATGGAATCGTTGATATTATTAAATAATTATTAAATAGTTAAGGAAATAGGGAAATAAAATATCAAATAAAAGAGTTAAAATTGAATTCAAATTAATTTAAATGGGTGAATTAATTAAATTAGTCAAAGTATGGAAAAAATAAAACTAGGTCAAATAATCAATTGATAATAGGTCAAATAATTAAATTATTATTAAGATCTGGAAATCACTTAAAAATAATTGGTCAAAATTTTGACTAAGAATTAATTTGATTGAATAAAAACTATTATTTTATTCAAAATTATTATTAATAATAAAATGTCAAATATTTGACTAAGAATAATTTGTTTGAATAAAAAATATTATTTTATTGGAATAAAAATTATGAAATAAGTTTAGGAGATAGGAAATTGAAAAATTAAAATTATTAGAAGTTTGAATAAAATGTTATAATTATATAGTTAGAATGAGATTGATATGGGTCAAATTAGAATTAATGTATAATAAAATTAATATGGTGGTTATGAATTAAATTCAATTGAGATTTAAAAGATATGATTTGGGGAATTAAATATTAAACACAACATCTCAAGAGATTTGATCCCTCTTGGTGCTTGGTAGACCCGGAGTTAAGATGAATCTAGGCTTGTTTAATTTCCCTATTTAAATATGTTATATGCCACATGAATATCATGGGTTATCTTTATTTTTTATTATTATTTTATATTTATAGGGTTATTTTTATTTTTATAGGGTTATTTTTATTTTATTATTTTATTTTGATCGAGTTAATGTTTACATTAATCTTTTAATTTATTTAATTAATTTATATTTATTTAATTTGATTTAGTCAAATTGTTAAACATTACATTACAACATCACAACCATACTGGGCTGGAGAGCGCCTCTTGGTGCAATGAAATTGGAATAAAATTAAAATATAGAAAACAAAATAAAATGAGATTGAATAAGAAATATAGAATGAATTAGATAGAATCTAAAGAAATTTGATTAAGTACATTAGAATTAATACAATAAGAAGGAAGTAAAGGGGGATTTGTAAAGTAAATTTATTGGACAACAAGGAACAAATAAATGAATAAGAGGGACAAGAAAGAAAGAAAGAAAGGAAGGGATATGGAAAAGAGTAGGAAAAAGGAGGAGAGAGGAAGAGGGGGGGGTGGCTGGTTTAAGAGGGGTTAGAACTGATATTAGAGTAAGGGGAACTGGGTTTAGAGGATAAGAAATGAATAATTGGCTTCCAGGAATGGCTTAACTAGTATCCATCTTCTCGATTAAAGTTGTTGGGGTGCTTTTCAATTTCTAAGGCTTCCCTAATGATACAGTTGGAGTGGAAGGGGGCAGAGGCTAGGATTTTGGTTTTATCAAAACAAATTAGATGCTTGGTATTGTGGGAGTGTTCAACGATGGCAGATTTAGCAATGTGGTTATGGTAGGTGTCAATCATATGTTCTTTGAGTCAGGCTTTGAAGGATCTACTAGTTTGCCCTATGTAAGACATTCCATAAGAGCAAGGGATTTCATAGACTCTGGGGCCTAGCATAGGGTCATTCTTGTCCTTGGCTGATCTGAAGAGTTGGTTGAGGGTTTTTTGGGGTTTGAAAAAGGTCTTGATGTTCTTTTTAGAAAGAATTTTGGATATATGATTGGTAACCCCTTGAATGTAGGGCAGGGTTACTTTGGCTAAGGGTGGGTTATTGGAATGGTTTTTAGGTTGGGGGTGGAGAATGGAATGAAAGGCCTTGTGGATCTGGGATGTGGAGTAACCATTGGCTTTGAGAGCTTTGGTAAGATGGGCTTTTTCATTGGGAAAGGATTGAGAAGAGGAGATCCAAATGGCTCAGGTAACAAGGGTTTTAAGCACGACATGTTTTTGAGCTGGATGATGGTGGGAGTTGGCATGAAGGTACCTATTGGTATGAGTCTTCTTTCGATAGACTTGGTGAGTAAGGGAGCCATTAGGGAGGTGAGAGACAAGGACATCAAGAAAGGGGAGGGAATGGTTATCTTTGAGTTCCATAGTGAATTGGATGTGAGGGGAAATGTGATTGAGATGGGAAAGGAAATCTTGAAGTTTAGGTAAACCATGGGACCAAATAGCAGAAGTGTCATCAAGAAACCACTTCCAAAATTTAGGCTTTAAGTGGAAGGTCTTAAGGGCTAAGGTTTCAAAGTGCTCCATAAAAATGTTAGCCACAACCATGCATCCCTTTCCCCTGTTGTTCCTAGCTTACTAGCTGGGGTATGTGCTGGGTGATCTTTCAGATAACTTCTTAACAATTCAGGTAGGTTTCAGTAAGAAGAGAGTAGTATTAGATCAACTTGGTTTCCATATCTTGGTGGTTTGTGAGTTTGTTACCATTTCCATCCTTGATAGAAGTCGTGGTTTTTATGCTTGTGTTGAATCGTAGATTTATGAAAGAATTTAGTGTTTTGTTCTCCCTCCCTAAGCCATTGAACTTTGGATTTTTACCTCCACAAAATTTCCTCCTGCTTTTTGCGATCTTATAACTTCATCAAAAGAGTGGCTGCTTCCAGTTTTAGATCTTCTTTTGAGTGACCCTCTATAATGATTCTTTGCTAGATGTTGGACATAGGCTCTTTTAGAGATCTTTTTTCTTTGAAAATGTTCCCAAATTGTTTAATGTTCCGTTGTGTTTATTAGCTTAGACATGTGCTTTTGCATAGGCTAGGTGTCAGACATGCAAAAGGTGTTAGGTTGCCTCTTTAGGTGCTTTTTCACGAGGAGTAAATGATTATCATGATTTCTTTCTTAAGTTTATCTTAGGAAAAGTACATTAATTAATTTATTAATTTCTAGAGATAAATCTTTTAATCATTTAAGTGACTTAGATCTAATCTCTACTTTTGATCTCAAGCGAGGCCTAGGATCTATTCCTAGCCATTAATAACTTAGGAGATTAGGGTTAGGGATTTGACTTAATGAAATTATAAAATAAGCTTAAGAAAGAGGTGAGAGACACATTGTGATCAAGAGAGCAATTTTCTAAAGAGAGTGCGACACTCAAGATTGAAGGAGGAGAGAAAGGTGTCCAGGTAGAGGCTTGGGTATGCAAGAGTTTTGCAAGTTGAGTGCATAGGTGAAGAGGATGAGTTTGCTTGGGGTTAAGGTCGAGAGTTTGTAGTGCACAAGAGGAGGTCGAGAGTGTTGAACCCGAATTTCGACAGATAGATAATGGATGCGGAGAGGCCAAGAAGATTGAGGTTGCATATGTGGAGGGGCCGAACAACTTCAGGGGTGCCAAACTTGTGGAGACAACAGACAAAATTGTAGATCGAAACTATGGGGGCTAAGTTGCCATGCTCCATTATTGTAATTTTTGTGTATTCTCTATGGGTCAAATTCCTTGTTAAAGGAGGCCCTAATTTTCTGGGGTAATAAAAAGTGAAGGAAAAATTGTTGGGCATTTTTTTTGTTGTGTTATGTAATTGGTTTTCCATTTATTTTTCTGTGGCAAGTTTATTTTAAAAGTTAAAATACTAGTGTATTTATTTTTAGCAATTTTGAGAAAAACATTTTACTAGGTGAAATATTTCCTGGGTGTAAAATAAACATCTAGGAAAATCAAATTAGTTATGGTATTAAAAGTTAACACATTGTCTGATTTTGGACTTGAGAAACCGAAGTTTTTGTTGGAATTTATGCGTTGTTGTTCCTTCAAAGATGGGGTGGCTTCTTGCCATCACTCCTGAGCTTTATTTGAGAAAGTTGGGTTTGAGAGGCAAAAGCTTTCAAATATGAATGGTCCTTTTTTGGACTTGGTTTGATATGCAAATCAAGGCATATTAACTAGTGATCTAATCCTCCACTGGGTAATATGAAGGCTTCAATGAAGATGTCTTTGGCCAGTAGATCCTCTGTGACCAAAAAGCAATCCAGTTGAAAGGCAATTTGGTGTGGCCCTCCTCGACGATTGTTCCAAGTGGTAGAACATAGAATCTTGTTTGTAGTTCCAATTCTTGTATTTGAATAGAGATTTCATGACACATCCTTACTCCCTTGATACTTCGCCCATCAATAGTTGTAACTGTGAGGTTTGTGGTGGGTAGACAGTTTTAGTTGCTTAGTGAAGTTGATGTCTACATAGTTATGAGTATTGTTATTTCTGCCTTTTTATGATCCTTTGAGCTTTAGGGTATTAGGTTGTGATTTCATCATCATGGTTGAATGTGGAACTGTAGGTTTCCTTTCTTTTCTTGGGTTTGGGGTCTTATCGACCTTCCTTAAATGAGGCAAAATATACTTTGTAGCTGGTTCTTGTGTTTGTTTGTGTTAGACACATTACTTCACCCATCAATAGTTGTAACTGTGAGGTTTGTGGTGGGTACACAGTTTTAGTTGCTTAGTGAAGTTGATGTCTACATAGTTATGAGTATTGTTATTTCTGCCTTTTTATGATCCTTTGAGCTTTAGGGTATTAGGTTGTGATTTCATCATCATGGTTGAATGTGGAACTGTAGGTTTCCTTTCTTTTCTTGGGTTTGGGGTCTTATCGACCTTCCTTAAATGAGGCAAAATATACTTTGTAGCTGGTTCTTGTGTTTGTTTGTGTTAGACACATGAGAATGAAAGAGAGTAAGATAAAAGACACATATAAATACAATAGTTTATGACCCTTGTTTTTATCTTCCAAGAGGTCTCTTGGACTCTTAATGACTGTTCACCTTCATCTGTGACTCTTCATATTCTTCCTTAAGAGAATACCATAATCCCCAAGGATTAGGTTTTCAACATTCCCCCTCTAATTCAAAGGGGTGTATGTGAGTCCAAGAAGGGAGTTGAAATTTGGAAGTGGATTGTAGCCAATGGCCGAGTGTGGTTTAAGGAAGACCACAATTTAAATGGGTAGCAAAAGATGAATCTTCTACTAAATGGTGTTTTAAGGCTAACCACCAACTCTAGAACTTGGATTGAAGCAATTCTCGAAACAATTGCTAATTTAGGTAGAATTTGATGTCCTTTGCAAAATGGAAGTGTTCCTAGATGGTGGTTTAAAATTGACCACAAACTGAAGAAACAACGGTTTAAAGATGACCATAAATTGTTGTCTAGTAGAAGTTTTAGTTTTCTACTAAATAGTGGTTTAAGGAAAACCACAAACCTAATGGGTAAATAGTGGTTTAAGGAAAACCACAAACCTAATGTGTAGCAGATACCAACCCAAATCTTTTACTAAATGGTGGTTTAAGGTTGACCACCATCTCTGGAATACTCGAAGCAGTGCTTAGAACAATTTCTAATTTAGCTAGAAGTTGATGTCTTCTGCAAACTAGAAGTGCTCTCAAATGGTGGTTTAAAGATGACCACAAATTGTTGTCTAGTAGAAGCTAAGTCTTCCACTAAATAGTGGTTTAAGGAAGACCACAAGCCAAATGGTGATTTTGAGATGACCACAAATCATGCTAATGGAACATGGCTCAGGCTACAACTCTGACTCTGGGTGATTTTGGCTATTGGTTTTGGTATTGGCTATGGCTCACACTTGCTTGTTTCTGTTTGATTGATAGGACTTTGAAACTTGAAGCTCGACTTTCAATCATTGATAGTTTATTTCAATAAATAGTTTATTTTTAGTACACTCTTTCCTTTTGTATTTGTTGGGTGTGTGAAATTGATGCTAGTGATACTTTTGGCTTTGGTTTATTGTGAACTATAGGTATTTCGATTTGAATGAGTTGTTCTACCTTGGTTTCTTTCATGATTTGTGGAAGATTGATTCAACCTTAATGGGGGATTTTCATTAGTTGAGGATTCAAACATTAAATCATCTTGTCTTTCAGTTAGTCAATCAATCCCTTCGCTACAATCATTAATTATCCTTAACACATGCTTGTCAGATTTCAAATTGTACCCAATAATGATTGTGTTCCTTGGGTTTGAGATTTTTATTTCCTTCATCTAGTATTTTCAAATAGTGTAGTGACATGTCTTCAATTCAATATCTCAAAATCCATCGCAACACATTTGTGGCAATTGTTTCCCTTCTTTATTAACTCTAGCCATCCTCTTTTAGAATCATTGATTTTTTTTTTAACATCATCGGTTGCTATATTATGTTTCGAAAAGAAAAAAGGAGGTGAAGACTGCTCCCCTGTAGTACATAATTATTCGCCGAGTGGTGCTAGGAGAGTAGGATTTACAACAACAGAATCCTCCATGTTCCCGCCACTTAGGCTTTGAGATAAAAGCTAAACTGAAATATATCCTGACAAATTGAAACACTAAAAGACAACATTTGCAGAACATTATCAATCAATATTGAGATGGTTGATATGCCTGACTATTATAGTTGAAGAGAAGCCTGATATGCCTGATTGAAGCGCCTGGCTGATCCGCGCCAAAATAGTAGATGAGGACAAGTCCTGAGAAAAGAGAGGCCCGAGGCTCGATCTTGGAACGCTGCTCTTGGAGACGCTGCTCTTTGAATGCTGCAAATGGATTATGCTTCCAGGAGGGAGGATCTCTGAGGGAGGGGTGCCCAAAGATTCCAGAGGAGGGGGGGGTTCTGAGACGAGAGACAAAGACAGGTCCGCAGATTCCGAGCAATCAAAGGAACAGAAAGGGAAAAAAGAAGGATTAAGGAAGAGAAGGGGCTCAGGATGGCGATCTCAGGGAATAAGGGAGAAATCGCGAGAGGGTAGGGGAGATCTTGAAGGTGAAACGGGGATGCAGGGGAGGGAAGGCCTGAGGGAAGAAGAAAGAACGATCGCTTGACTGATATCTCGTGCAAGTGGATTTTCTGAGTGCGCCTGTATATCTTAGTCACAATGAGAGTTTTATGATTCTTTAATCCTTCCATCATGTCAGGAATTACAGATTTATTGCAAAGCTGATTGAGAAAAAAGATGTTCACTATCATGGCAAATGATGATAAGTCTCCACGCCATTGCAAACTAGACAACCCAGAGGTCTGGCACATGCCTTGTTGGCCTGTATGTCAGCATTTTTGTTTAAACTACGCAGAATATGATGGAAGTGCAGATCTTTCATAAGATGAGCTAGAATGTGGCAGCGGCTTAAAATCTGCTGGAGGAAAACATTGAGGGGGTCTCTCTTCTGAGCCATTGAACTAATAACCACTGTCGAATCTCCAAAGATGAAGGCTGCATCTATACCAAGCTTTCCAAGCTGAATAAGTCCCTGGTAAAGGGCCAGGGCTTCTGCCCTGTTGTTGGAAATGTGGTCGAGACCCCATTCATATGATAAAACAATGTCCCCATTAGCATTAAAGATCACTCCTCCAGCTCCTGCAGCCCCAGGATTCGACTTTGAAGCCCCATCAAAAAAAAGACAGTACCTGTTGCAATTTTGGATCCAAGCTGCAAACTCATTTTCCTTAAGTCTAATTTTCCAATTATGAGGGACAGTGTTTTGTCTGTTACTAGCAATGTTGCCTATCTGCCTGTTGTTGTTTTTGTCCAACAAGTGTCCAATGAAGCTTCGTTCTTCCACACTGAGCTCGGTAATGTCTATATTCCTCTGATTCTTGGCTGATATGGTTTCAAGGGCGAGGCCCCTTGCTTTGCTGCAGAGACTTCTAATAGTCGAACCCTTGTCCTTAAAAACTTTTCGATTACGAGCCAACCAAATATTCCATAACATGGTGTAAGGGAGAATATCCCAGACCCTCTTCGCTATGCTATTCTTCCTTCGCTGCCAGGGATAATTCTTTTTCCACTTGTGCAGAATTTCTCCTATGGTATTTTGGTTGCTCCACGAAATTTGATTGTTCTGAGACAAGTTTTCCCAACATTCGATAGCAAAGGGGCAGTCAATAAAGAGGTGATGGATGGATTCCTCAGCAGCCAGGCAGTTAGGACAGCGACCACGCCTTTGCAAATTTTCGGCAGTAAGAGTTTTTCCTTTGAGAAGAGTCCATATAAAAATTTTGATTTTTGGAAGGGCCTCAGACTTCCAAACAACCTTCCAATGGTTCCAGATTGGCATGGGATAATTGTTGCTGCAGATGAATTGGTGGGCAGCCTGAATGGTATATAAAGATCCTGAAGGGTCCCATCTGAACCCATCTAAAGCATTCTTTTTGACAGGGGCTATACTATGCAGATGAGGTTGGAGGGCTGACAGACTAGCTTTGAGTTCATTGGGTATAACAGGGAAGGACCAATCAGACCATAGTAGGGATGAAGGATCCCACTGAGAGATCTGATCCAAATGATGGATACCAACTCTTTCAAAAAAGGAGAGGATAGGATTGACTCCTGCTTGCGTATTAATAGGTTGCTGTCCCATAATTTTGTCAGCTCCAATATTGATGCTTGCTCCTCCCTTGGGAATTTTGGAAGTATTTTGGGCAATTATAGGAATTGCTTTTTTGCATAAGCGCCAAATTTTGGTAGAGTCTCTATTGGGATGTCTTGATCAAGGAGCTGATGCCTTGGAAAATTTAAATATTTAATTTCCAAGACCCTTTTCCACCATGCAGGAAGGCCGGTTATGAGTCTCCAAACAATTTTTCCTCCGAAAGCTAAGTTAAGAAATTTGGGGGATCTGATGCCAAGACCACCTCGATCTTGGGGCTGTATTACTTGCTTCCAGCTGATCAAATTGAATTTCTTTTTGTCATGTTTCCCTCCTTGCCACAAGAATTGGCGAAGGATGCCTTCCATTTTGTGGTGAAAGGAGGCAGGGGCTTGAAGAAGAGTAAATTGGTATAAAGGCAAAGAGGATATACCGGATTTAAGAAGGGTGAGACGACCAGCTGGGTTAAGCCATATGGAGCCCCACTGCTGAACTTTCCTTTTCATCTTATCAATTATAGTGTCCCAGACTTTTGCCCTCAAGGGCCCTGCGCTTACAGGAATGCCCAAATATGAAAAATGAGTCCAGTCATAGTTGCATGAGACCCCAAATGTTGCAGCAATATTATGGAGGACCTGCGCTGTTGTATTCCAACCATAAATACAACTTTTTTGCTGATTAACCAGACCACCAGAATAATCCATGAATTTATCCAGAAGGACTTTGAAACGCCTGGCTATTGTGATAGAAGCCCCTCCAATTAGTAAGGTGTCATCTGCAAATTGCGAGTGATTTATATTCTTGACTCCATTCCCAAATTTTATTCCTGTTATGAGGCCAACCCTCCGATGGAAATCCAGCGCTTTGCTAAATGATTCAGCCATCAGAATAAAAAGATAAGGTGAGAGAGGGAAACCTTGTCTTAGACCACGGGAGGATTGGAAAGCATCACCTGGTCTGCCATTTATGAGAGGGGTGATCCATGGCCCGGTGATGCAGGCTTTGATGAGGTTAAGAAAGCTTGCATCAAATCCAATCTTCTTCAAGACGGCCAAAAGAAAAGAGTGTCTCACTCTATCAAAAGCGTTGGCCAAATCAAGTTTGAGGATAAAACCTTTCTCATTCCTGGACTGGCTCGAGTGGATGGCTTCTTGAACTAGGAGGATGGAGTCAACTATATGTCTATTGGCTAAGAACCCCCCTTGATTTTCAGAGATGAGGGATGGGAGAAAGGGTTTGAGGCGAGAGGCAATGACTTTGGACAGGATTTTGTAGGAAGAATTACAAAGGGATATAGGACGGAATCGGGCAAATGAAGAGGGCCGGTTTTCTTTGGGTATGAGGGCCAGATGAGTGGCGTTGGTGTACCCCTATTTTGCACTTTCGCTGGATCCATTTTAACATTTTTATCAGATCTTTTTTTATGATTCCCTAGAATGCTCGATAGAAACATATGGGAAAGCCATCAGGACCTGGGGCTTTGTCACGCTGAAGAGTCCATACCGATTTGCTGACTTTTTCCTCAGCGATCTCTTTAGTTAAACTGTCATTTATTTGCTTGCTTATCCCTGTAAGAAGATGTTATAATAGCTCAATATAGTCCTCCTATTCTTTAGTTTCTGTAAGGAGGTCTCGAAAATGTTTTGTTGCTGTCCTTCGGATGACGTCCTGATTTACTTGCCTGTTACCTTCAGCATCTATAATGGAGCTTACGCTGTTCCTTATCTTTCTGGCTGTTGTTTGCTTGTGAAAAAAGGTTGAGTTCCTGTCTCCCCCCTGCAGCCACAGTTGCCTCGATTTTAGCCTCCATTTTAATTCCTCTGCTCTTTTAACCCGACACAACTGTGAATAGAGGTCGCTTTCCTGTTGTTTGCTTTCTTGGGAGAGGCCATACTCCTCTATCGCTCTTTGAGTGCTGTTAAGATTGTTTTTAAGCTCCTTTTTTTCCTTTTCTGGTTCTTTATAGCTTGTTTTGGCCCATTCTTTAATTGCCTGTTTGGTTTTTTTTAATTTGGACTCCCAGATGAAGCCAGGGGACCCTTCAACGTGCTGACTCCAGGTACTGAGGACAATTTCTGCTACTGCTGGTATGTCGTTCCAAAGGGAGCTGTACCTGAAAGGGATGGGTCCAAGATTGCTATGATTTTCCAGTGTGAGCGTGATAGGGAAATGATCTGAAGCTGGGCATGTCAAAACGCTGGCGTATCCAACAGAAAACATGGAAAGCAGCGAAACATTGATTAGAATTCTATCTAATCTCTCCATAATGTTACCTGCGCCAATCCTGCGATTACTCCATGTGTATCGTCGATTTTTTGGTACAATGTCCATAAGTTCGTATTCTTGCATGATGTTTTCCAGATGCGTTCTGTAGGGATCAGAAGTGAAGCTACCGCCTCTCTTTTCATTGGCATGGAGGATAAGGTTGAAATCGCCTCCCAAAATAATGTTGGAGTTCCCTTCTTCATCAATGCTGGCTTTTAGATCACGCCAACAACAATCCTTGTCTCTGAAATGGTTGGGCACATAAATGTTGTAGATGATTATAGTTTGCCTATCTTCTTTGTTTTCCAAGACTGTTTTGATCCAGTGTTGATTGATGATTTCCGAATTGCAGTTCCATATGTTTTGATTCCAAATTGTGGCTATTCCTCCTGAAGCTCCTCTTGCTTCACTGATGCTTCCTTTAAACTGTCTCTGCTGTTCTATAATACCATTCATTTCCCGCTGACCTTGCTTTGTTTCTTATAGCAAAATAATTCCAGGTTTCTCATGATGTATAAGATCTCTAAGGGCTACTATCTTGGAGGGGTGCCCAAATCCCCTATTGTTCCAAGACAAGATTTTCATCATAGAAATTGTGGTATTTGGGGTGGTGCTCGCTCCCCTTGTTCCTTGTTATCTGTTTCTTTATCATGTTGACCCAGGATGTAAGATTCTATGGGTGTCTGAGTTCCCATAGCTATATCTTTCTGTGCATTCTCATCCCGATGCTGCTTGGCGGATTTCCTACTTGGACCAGGTTTCTTATAAGTATCACTAGATCCTCCATGGTCTTTGGAAGAACTCCTGGTGATTCTGTTTATGGGAGGATCCAGAGGGGGCTGAGAGGAGATGATCAGGGGCAAGGTGGATTTGGAAGAGCTTTGGGGGAGGCTTTCAAGGGAGGGAGGATCTTGGGGGTGGCTTTCAGGGAGAGAAAGAATAGAGAAGGGATTAGATGAAGAGGGCGGAGGAGGGGAACGGGGAGGAGATTTGGAGGGTGCAGGAGAAGAGGGGGAAGGATGACCTGCTGCAGAGGCCGAAGGGTCTGCTTCAGGGGGAGCTTTAACCAGGGAGGTCGATTTTTTTTTTTTAACCACTTCCCATTGTTCCTCTTGTGGATCATTCTCTACATTAATAAGCTTAGTACATCGGTTTGCGAAGTGGCCGTATTCGTGACATACCTTGCACTTGAACGGGATCTGCTCGTAATCCAGCTGCTGAATATGGCTCCAATCATCCACTTTGAGCTTGATGGCTTCAGGGAGGCCTTTGCCGAGGTCCACTTCAACACAAATCCGGGCACAGGCTTGCATGTTGTCTTTTGGCTCGCTTCGATCAACATATTTGCCAACTGCATTCCCAATGGCTTGAACCGATTCATCCCCCCAGCAGTGAAGGGGGAGATGAGGGAGCCGGACCCAAACTGGAACAGCACTGGGGACATCGAGCTTAGGATCGAAACCAGGGGTCCATTTGTTGAGATATAGGCCCCTGGAATCCATGAAATAGGGCTCGTTTCTGAAAATTAAATCCTTGTCTTCTTTGGATTCAAAGTGAAATGTGAAGTACCCTTTCCCGCAAAATCTGATGGATATTTTCCCTTGTATCTTATCAGACCAGTTCCTCTCAACCCATCTCTGGACGGTTTTTGGAGAGGGCCAGAGACCCGTGAATTGACCAATGAGTCCTTTTTCTGCCAGCTCTAGAGTAGCCATGCGAGGTAGGGCAGGAGGCAAGAGAACTTCTTGAAGGCCGTCTAGCTTTTTGACGAATTTTCTAGGTCTAGAGTATTTCTACAAGTATGTAATAAAGTATTGAAGAATGATTGATTGATATAAATTGATGTGGTTATGATGAGTTTCATGACAATGCATAAATACACATTGACTAGTCATAAGGTGAAGGGGTGTGTGGCCGTTGACCTTTCATTAACCTAATTATTATTAGTTTTATTATTATTATTATGATGTTTGTTACACCAAGGAGAGTATGTACAATGGAGCCGGACAAATGCACAATGATGCCTTCATTCAAGGTATTAACCCCTAACACTAATACAACTTCCATGCATGGATATATGAGCCAAGTAAAGTGCGCCATTGTTGGAGATGAATTGATGCATGCAAGCATTCATCCTCCTAGAGATTTGCACCTTTAATTGAGATTAGGGATCCATGTATGGGTATCCTACTTAATTAGGAAACTATGCCCTCTAATTAACTGTGCAAGCAACTGCTAAATATGATTAACGATAGACTGTATTGTGGTTGTTCTGATAACTATATATGACAAATTGACAATGTATGGAATTGTAGATTGCACTGACTAGTATGTGATATATATGAATTTGAATGACGATGTACATAATTATTTTGGAATTGCAGTTATATAGAATTAAGTGAGAACTTATAGAGTTGCAAGGGTGGTGGCTACTACAACATACTGTTGAATATTCTAAGTCTATCCGTTAGAAAATTAATTTGTATTCTATTGGTTTTTTTTCTTTCTCTTTATAGGTTGTGGTTCACGGACACTGTTGAATATTCTAAGTCTTTCTGTTAGAAAATTAATCTGTATTCTGCTGGTTTCTTTTTTTAGGCTGTGGTTCACTGACACTTTGGTCAACGGGTGGCGCTACGTCCACGGAAAAATTTGGGCTGATCGACCCCGAAGGGAATCTAGCCCTGCGACCCACTAGCAAGGCCTGACCCCAAGGGCTTTGGGGAGATTGGACCTTGTGACCTCTCGATGGCGAGGCACTGATTTTGACCAACTGAGCTATAACTGATGGGGCTCTGTATTCTGCTGGTTTATTTCTTCTACTTGTTTGAATTCGAACAAGTTATTTAAAACATAAAAATAACGAAATAAACACAATACAGTCTCAACATCTACAGATCATCAGCGGAAAGAAAACAAACACACAAGTGACACTGTTATTTTTGGACAAATGTCCCCGGAAAAACCCAATGCTGGAAAACCGGTGCAGCTATTCTGAGGGTTTATTATTATGTAGTATTTCCTTGAGTACAACTGTGTGCCTAATCGGCTCACCCGACAGAGAAAAAATACACGACAACAATACCTCTCTATTCGGAAACAGGTATTTAGAAAACTTGTCCCTCGAAACCCTCTCCAGCGACTCTGAAGCTCTGCGCTGGCCCTTTTAGCCTCTGTGTCAGCCACAAACCTCTCTGCGTCAGCCCTCCGAGGCACTGCGCAACCTCTGCGTTACTCCTCTGCGTTCTGCATGGATGACACAGTCCCTCTGGGCTCTGCGTTGTGTTTGCTGGGATTTGCATGGCTTGCTTTGGCTGCTACTCTCGCTCTCTGCCTCTGCGCTGGTCTCTTGGCATTGTCTCTGCGTCTCTGTCGAGTACTCACTACCCCTCGCTGCTGATCACTGATTCAACTTTGCTTAGCAACCCCGCTTTAACAAAATGAATGATTGATCACTTTGGTGTGTCTTCTAACTGATCCTCAAGCCTCCTCTTATACTTTTTTCGTTGGTCCTTCAACGACTGAGATTAAATCTCTAATCAACGACTAAGATTAGATTTGGCTTGATCCATGACTTTCGGAACCTTATAAACCAGTTTTATATTAATACCCATTAATATTTTATAGTTTCTAAGTTTAGACTTAGGAACTCCATTAAAAATATTAATTATTTTAATATCTCCCAAACTGAGTACAATCTGTCCAAACCATTTTTGGTCTTGGAGATCTCATGTGCTTTAGCCTCTCCACCAATTTTCATGGCTAGAGCACATCCGTTGCTACCCCAAATCAACACTCCCTCTTAGCAAAGGATTGTGCTCTAGTAATACTCCACATTGAGCATCACTTTGATTATACGACACCGGTACCTGTGCTGATGCTAAGCCTCCCCGCCCAACATCCTCTACACTGCTGCATCCTGTACTGCTGCCACTACCACTGCTGCATCCGTACGACAGCTCCCTTTGCATTCGTGTTGTTGCTGGTCCATCCTCCCAACACTGCATCCCCTCTCATAATGTTGCATCGTTCTACTGCTGATTGCTGTTGCTGGTCCATCCTCCCAACATTGCATCTGCACTGCATCCCCTATCATCATGTTGCATCGTGCTACTGCATTGTAACTAAGTTACTGAGAAGTAAGTAACTGATCCACTCAACTTCTGACATCCCTGTCAGGCTAGAGACACTCCCGATGCTGAAGCTCCCTCTGTTGCTAAGAAGTGCTCCCTCTATTGACCTCTACGTTGTTGTAACAACTCCTTGCATCTCGCATCGCTGCAAACCTCTTTGTGCCGTCCTGCTCTGTTGCAACACTCCTGTGCCTCTTGTACTATTGCAGCCTGCTAGCTTCGCACTGCTCGGGGACTCCTGCACTGTAGTACTCTCTGTTGTTTCATCCGCATCCGTCTCTACCTACATCTGCCAGTCCTGCTACTCCTCTTTGGGGCTCCCGTAGCAAGGTATAATCCAAGATGTTGGGTACCTCAAGGATCCTGCCCCTCATCGCCTGTAGTCTTCCTGGCTACAACTCGATGTCTCCCCACCTCTTCTTTAGAGGTACGTGAGCACTCATGGCACAATCGTCATTCTCCTCGACTTCTTTCTCCGCCTTCGCTGGCGCTGCCTTATAGTCAGAAGCCTCTCCCTTGTTCTTCTTCCTCGGACACGGGTTCACATAATGACCTAGTTCCACACAGTGGAAGCATTTGACCTTGGGGAGGTCCTTCTTCTTCCTCTTCTCCTGCTTTCCTGCAGATGCTAGAGCTGCATCCTCTTCCTCTTCCTTCTTGATCCTGACCCCTTTGCTGCTACTTCCCACCTTGCTCAATCACCTGATCTCCTCTTGACAAAGGGTCGCCCACAATTCTTCCCAATCTGGAAGATCTGCCCTGCCCAGTATCCCCTGAACAAATGTCTCCCACTGCTCGGAGACTGCGTTAAGTGCGGTCCTTACCATCAACTCTTCATTTGGCATGGCTCCTATGGAAGTCCGCTGGTCCCGAATCTCCTTCAATCGACTGAGGAAGTGATCTATTTGCTTCCCCTTCTTCATCTGGTATGACCTTAGCTGATTCTCAAGTAACATCTTCCTCTGCACGGAAGTATGCTGGTACAATGTCTTCAAGGTGTCCCACATCTCCTTTGCCGTCTCCTTCTCGGCAATATGTTGAACCACATGATCTTTGGCCTCGTCAAGGATGATGCATTTTGCCTTGGCCATTGCCTCCTCGTACTTCTCATTAGCTATCGGGTCAACCGGGATAACCATTATTCTCAAGGCGAAGCCCTTGATGCGATGTCTATCTAGAATGGACAAGATCATGGCCTTCCAAACCACAAATTTGGATGCCCCGTCCAACCTGTCTTGATCTCTCAGCCCATTCATGACCATCTCTCTGCTCTTCTGTCGACTCCTCCGAGTCTCTCTACTTCCCTCTGGAAGTTCTGCTTTCGACTCCTGCTGAGTCTCTCTACTTCCCGCCTGGAAGTTCTTTGCTGGACTCCCTCCAAGTCTCGATTTCCCTCCTGGAAATCCTTCTGCCAATCGTCAAGTTGCCCCTCTCCGATCGTCTGTGCACCCGCAACACTGATCCGGATTCCTTGGCTAGAAATCCGCCTCGACAACAACTCCCTCTACCTTGGTGTTGCCCTGTTAGGTACTGTTTTGACCATAATACCCCACCAGCTTTGCTCCCGCAAACTGCCCACAACTTCCTATGCCCCAACAACTGTAGGACTGAGCCTCTAGGCTCTGTGCAATCCCGACACTGGCAAAACAACTCCCTCAACCAACTGCATCAACCCTTCTGGTCTCTGCGTGGCTCTGCATTAGCTTGTTTCTGCCCTCCTTAGCCTCTGCGCTGGCTGATCTTTGGCTCGGACTGATGATGCAGTACCTCTGCGTCAACCCCTCCTCTGTCACTTATGCAAGGATCAACTTTTCGTCACTTGGGACAGCTGATTCAACTGCAAATGCTCTACGCAACTGATGCCTTCAGTGCTCCTGTGATTTGCAACCGCGCTCTGATACCATGTTGAATTTTCTAAGTATATCCATTAGAAAATTAATCTGTTTTCTGCTGGTTTATTTCTTCTACTTGTTTGAATTCAAACAAGTTATTTAAAACATATAAATAACGAAATAAACACAATACAGTCTCAACATCTACAGATCATCAGCTGAAAGAAAACAAACACACAAGTGACACCGTTATTTTTGGACAAATGTCCCCGGAAAAACCCAATGCGGGAAAACTGGTGCAACTATTCTGAGGGTTTATTATTATGCAGTGTTTCCTTGAGTATAATTGGGTGCCTAACTGGCTCACCCGACAGAGAAAAAATACATGGCAACAATACCTCTCTATTCAGAATCAGGTATTTAGAAAACCTGTCCCACGAAACCCTCTCCAGCGGCTCTGAAGCTCTGCGTTGGCCCTTCTGGCCTATGCGTTAGCCTCCTGCTGCTCTGCGTAAGCCACAAACCTCTCTGCGTTAGCCCTTTGAGGCACTGCGTAGCCTCTGGGACCCACTGCGTCACTCCCTCTGCCTTTTGCGTGGATGACGCTGTCTTTGCTGGGCTCCGCGTGGCTTGCTTTGGCTGTTGCTCTCGCTCTCTGCCTCTGCGCTTGTCTCTTGGCACTGTGTCTGCCTCTCTGTCCAGTACTCACTGCCCCTCGCTGCTGATCATTGATTCAACTTTGCTTAGCAACCCCGCTTTAGCAAAATGAATGACCGATCACTCTGGTGTGTCTTCTGACTGACCCTCAAGCCGCCTCCTTTTATACTTTTCTCGTTGGTCCTTCAACGACTGAGATTAAATATCTAATCAACGGCTAAGATTAGATTTGGCTTGATCCATGACTTTTGGAACCTTCTAACCCAGTTTTATATTAATATCCATTAATATTTTATTTTTCCTAAGTTTAGACTTAGGAACTCCATTAAAAATATTAATTATTTTAATATCTCCCAAACCAGGTATAATCTGTCCAAACCATTTCTGGGTCTTGGAGATCTCATGTGCTTTAGCCTCTCCACCAATTTTCATGGCTAGAGCACATCTGATGCTACTGCAAATCAACACATATGATTTAAGAGAACCGATATGTATATAATAGCAAGGATGATGGTAGCAATTTGAAATGATGGAATGGTATGATAATATAGGTTGTCGTACAAAAGAGTGCTAGTGTATGGAGTAGCGATTGAGCGAAGCTTAATGTTGGTATGACCTTGGGGATTAATCAACAACTTGGCTAAGGAAATTTCTATGGTACCAGATGGAATAAACAATTTTAGCTTATTATGAGATTGACAAATTATTTCTGCAAGTATGTAATAAAATATTGAATAATGATTGATTGATATGATTTGATGTGGTTACAATGAGCCCCATGATGGTGTATAAATATGCCTTTTCTAGTTACAAGGTGAATGGTTGTGTGGCCTTTGACCTTCCATGCACCTAATTATTAGTATCATTATGATGATGATGATGATGATAATGATGCTTATTACACTATGAAAAAGAATAGGTATGGTGATTGGACACGTGCACAACAATGCCTTAATTGAAGTGACGCACACAAATATTTACCCCCCTTAGAGATTTGTGCCCTTAATTGAGATTGTGAATCCATGTATGAATGGCTTGCTTAACTAGAAAACTATGCCCTCTAATTAGTTGTGCATGCAACTATTAATTTAAGCAAAACTCCCAATTAGCAGTAAATTGCTGAATAAGGGAAAGTATGTAAATTGTAATGGAATTGAGGATGGCACATTCTTGCTTTTGACATGCATGTCCACCTTATCTCTCTTGCACTCTCCTCCATAAATGCCCTTGTGTCGTTATTATTGATGTATGGAACTATTGAAGGAGGGCGTATTGGTGCTATTGTCATTAAGGCTCTTGTATAACAACTTTATTGGAGTACTTTCTATTTTATGTGCCTAGATCTTCTTTGCTTGTTGCTACCATTAGTGGCACTCCCTTGGACACTTTTTGAGGTACTAAAATCCAACAATTATTAGGCTTGAGTACACATGGAAGTACTCCATGCATAGTCTTAAGGTTCCTTTTGTTGGAAAATGTAACTAGTTTCGGTCTTCATAGTTGTCATTGCACTTATGTCGTTGTGTATATCTTATGTAACAAGCAAAAGAAAGAAAAATATTATTTTCAAGTATGGGCTTCATGCTCCATTTAAATGGTCAACTAGGTCCAGCATGCATTTCATGTTCCTAGGGTTTGTCAAGTGACAAGTCATAACAATATTTGTCATGAGTCAAAAGAGTCAATATTATTTGTATAAAGACCCATTTGGGCAAGTTGTAACATGTAAAAGAATTATTTTTGAGTCCAGAAAGTAAAATTGACCTCCAAGACCAAGTCGGCCTTGCCTTTGAAAAGTCGTCCTAGGAAAGGCCTATTCGACCTCATAAGAAGGCGCTATATAATGGAGATGAGTTTGATTCATTTGGACACACTTCTGTAGTTTGATCTCAAGCAAGAAGGAGGAGAAAAAAAGAGCGAAAGATAAGGAAGATATTCAAAATCAAGGAAGAAGCAAGAATTTAAGTTTTCGACCTATTTCCCTCTCACACGTGTGAAATTAGGGTTTTTGGGAATCTGCTGCAAGAGCTGAGATTTCTGAAATCACTATAGGTCCAACATTTTGTGTCTAGGGGTCAAAAATTTGAGTTTGAAGCAGATTTGAAGGGTTTGACTTAAGCTGACTTTGACTCATTAAAGGAGATCTTTTGGAGGGCTAACTTGGTGCTTGGAGGATTTCTTGGTCTAAAGGTTTTGTTCTTGGATTTCTCATTTGGATTGATTCTATAAGTAGAGAAGAGATTCTTTTTGGGTTTTACCCTAGCTTGGAGCCTACTTCTTGTGTCTATTGTCTCTATTATTTATGCTCTTAATAATTGTTTGATGAAATAATTTAATAAAGAACAATAAGAAGCTAACTAAAGTTCACAAGCAATTATTAAGGATAAGGAGAATTGTTTAATTAGCTGCCTTACTAGATTCTCCAACACCTTTAGGCCAGTTCAGACTCCAGAGTATGTTCAAGTTAGTTTTGGTTTAAGACAACTCATCACATTCCTAGATGATAAAGTCTATGTTAGGTTTGTGATTTGCAAAGCATCGAGTTAAAAGAGCACCTTAACTTCCATTGCTTGTATATTGTGAGATCAAGGGGAGGTTCCATTTAAAGAGTTAGAAGGATCCTTCACTAACATGGACTAGAAGTGTATAGCTGTTTCCTCAGGTTAGCATTGGGATTAAGAACAAAGATTTTCTAGGGTCCACCCAAGATAAACCTTTTGAGGATGTATGTTCTTTCCCTTGATCTTGATGATAGAAGATTGCAAGCAATGTGGAGAGTCCCATGTGACATAAACTTCGAAATTGTGAGACCTCACACTTCTTTTGGACCCACAATTAGTAGTAAGACTCGAACAAGGGTCTCAAGGAGGCAATGCTCATGGGACTTGAGTTTGGCTACTTGTCCCTTCCTCATCTTGAGTCACAAGGTGAAGGGGTGTGTGGCCTTTGACCTTCCATTCACCTATAAGGAAATAGTTAAGTATAACTTGGGCTAGTGTAGAGTTAGGTAAAGTGTGTTTTTTTACTATGTACTTTTGTAACTTACAATCCGACGATCACGATATGTAGTGATCTGACGGTTCATTCTCTCCTCGGTATTACCGACACTTGATTCGTGGCTTAACATCAGATTGGTCCATGATCTCTATTTAAAGAGCATGAAGGGTCATTTGTAGGGTAACTGTTCATGAGAGAAGCTTATGTAAATTTTCATTCTTTTATTAATAAATTGCCTGAAGTGGCCGCGTTGGCTCAGGCCGTGGACTGTTTCCCTCTTTGAAGGTTTTAACCACATCAAGAATACTGGTGTATTGATCTGTGATCTGTTTGAGCGGTGTCCTTTGGTGTTCTGTCTGAGGAACTTACCTTGTAAAGTCCTACATGGTATTAGAGCTATTTGAGGGCTACATCCGTTGGTGATCCAAATCTGAAGCTAGTAGAACTGCATCCGACTGTCATTTCCTAGATGGACTGCTCTATTGTGTTAGGAGCATCTGTTCTAGTGAGGAACCCCTTTCGTTTGACGCGGAAAGGTTTTTGGTAGCCCTAGCTATGTCATTTTTAAGATTTGGAGGTATACAATGTTTATTTGCAGTTTTTAGTTATTTTCTCTCTAATTATTTCGGTTTATTTAGCTTTTTGTTTTTTATTACCGGATCTATACCTTTCATTTCTGTGTATGCTCTTTTCACCGCGGCTCTGTGCGATCTGGGCAAATCAGAAACAAAAATGAAGGATTTTTCTCATGTGTATGCTCTTTTTCGCCGCGCCTTAGTGTGATCTCGGAAAATCAAAAACATTGAGGAAAATTGTTAGTTTCTGGGTAAAGCTAACTTCAAACCATAAGGTTTGTTTTTTTTTTTGTATGTCCATTTTGGGTTTTGTGGTTTTTGTTTTGTAGGCAAAAAAAGAGCTTTCTCAAGTAAGCACACACCCCAGAGCTTCGGTGACTAAAAAAAAACCCCTTCCTCTTTTCTAAAAATTACTAACCTTTTAAACTAGCTCACTTGATCCAAAGTTACTTTATGAGAATAGAGGTCTTGAGTTCAAGTCTTTCTTTTTGTTGAGCTAATTAGATGAAGTTTGGAAAGGGGGTGGATATTTTTTTTTTTTAAATATAACATTATCATTCATTTCCGCACATTCCCGCACTTTGTCAACATCCTCAACAACTTTTCTTCAAAAAGCCATAACTTCTTCATCCAGAAGTTGTTTTTACAGCTGTATTTTTGAATCAACCTAATTTTTCGAGATCTTTCCATTGGAACACTTAGTTTCAGCATCTATAGCTTCAATTTCTGTTAAAATGGAAAGTCCATGCCAAGTTATTCTTGACAACACCAACTACTTCCAATGGTGGTCCTACATTGTGGATTTACTTAGAAAAAAAGGTCTTTACATAATAGCCTCAGGCCAAGAAACCAAACCGAAAGATGAAGATAAGGCAGTCAAATGGGAAAATAGGCAAGATCAAGCATGTGGGTTGATAGGGATGTCTTTTTCTAGACCTTAGATTCCATATCGCAGAACTTGATACTCCTAATGAAGCAATGGAACAGATCACTAAAGTTTTTGGAATTGAAAATGAACTTAGAGCCCATCAACTCGAAAATGAGTTGCTTACATTGGACCCCAATAATTTTTCTTCCATTGAAGATTTTTTGTCCAATTTCAAGACCCTTAGACTTCTCTTGGAAGGTGTTAAGGTTAAGAAAGAAGATGATAACCTTATCTATTCCATTCTTACTAAGTTGGGACCAACCTACTCTGTGTTTGTTTCCACTTTCCATTCTACAAGAGAAGCCTTCATTTCTCAAGGACTAGACTACAAGTCCCCTTCCTTTGATGCCTTTTGTGATTCTTTAATAAGAGAACAAGAAAAACTCTTACACCTTGGTCATCTTAAACTTGGAAACTCTTTTAAGAAAGCCTTAGCCACCTCGCAGCAACCAAATTCAAAGAATCCTAAGAAGCCGTATCCTAAAAAGAATGGTCTTAAACCAAATAAGGGTCCTAAGCAATTTTAGTCTCAAAATGAAAAATCATTTCAACAAAATGATAAGGCAAATAAAAACAAAGGGAAGAAGACTGATAAACATTGCCACTTTTGTAATCGAGATGGCCACTTAGAATCCAAATGCTTTAAGAAGATGGAAGCCTTGGAAGCAACAATGAAGAAGCATAACATCCATTTGGAGCACTCTTCAACTTCATCTTCAGGAATAGCACTTTCTGCATGTGGTTGTCAAACATCTCGGTGTGGATATGCACTAAATGTATCTTCTTCTTCTAATTCTCATGAGTGGCTCATTGATTCTGGAGCTTCTTATCACATGGCCAAAAACAAAGCCATGTTTTCTTCTTTAAATGATTGTAACAACAAAAATATATATGTTGGTGATGATAGATCTCTTAGTGTTGTAGGGATTGGAACTGTTCATATAGACAATGGTCAATTTAATGATGTATTCTGTTCCAACCTCGTCTTGCAACCTTCTATCTTATATCAGATAACTCATTCAGGTGAAGGTAAAATTGTTGAATTTTCACCTCATGATGTTGTAATTAAGGACCTAAGAGATCTTAGACAAATTTTAGCTACTGGCATTGCTGATGATTCTACAAGGTTGTATAAGTTTAACAACTTTGGGTCATCAAATCTTCCCTCGATATTTGTTGCTCATAATGATGAAGTGAGCAAACTTTGGCATGAGCGATTTGGTCACTTAAACTATCGCTCCCTTCAGAATCTATGTAAAGAAAATATGGCGACAGGTCTTCCAATCGTATCTTGCAGAGATGGTGTTTGTTCCGGATGTGTACTCGAAAAACATCATCGAGATAGTTTTGAAAAACGTGCCTCTTGGCACGTCTCAACCCCTTTACAGCTTGTGCATAGTGATTTATGTGGTCCACTTCTAGTTGTTTCATTCTCTGGCTACAAGTATTTTTTAACTTTCATTGATGATTTCTCCTGACGCACTTGGGTATACTTCTTAAAACTCAAGAGTGAAGTATTTAACATGTTCTTGGCCTTTGTTGAAAAACAATTTGGACATCAAATTCTTAAGCTAAGATCTGATAATGGCAGAGAATATGTTAACAACAAATTCATCAACTTTTGCACTGAGAATGGAATACCAATGCAACATTCTGTTCCATATACTCCACAACAAAATGGTGTAGCTGAAAGGAAGAATCGCACCTTAAAGGAAATGGCTAATTGTATGCTTCAATCTAAAGGACTTAGTCTTAATTTTTGGGCAGAAGCAATTAACTGTGCAAATTACATAATAAATCACACTCCTACTAAGGTTTTAAAGAATATCACTCCAGAAGAAGCATGGAGCTCAATTAAACTAGATGTAAGTCACTTTTGTGTTTTTGGAAGTGAAGCATGGGCCCATATTCCAGATGAGAAACATAAAGCTTTAGAACCTAAGAGTGAAAAATGTATTTTTGTTGGATATTCAGAAGATGTCAAAGGATACAAACTTATTCCACTTAAGCCCAAAACTGTTATCATTAGAAGAGATGTAAAGTTTGCTGAAAATATATCGGCCTACGAGCCTAGTTCGATGGATGTGCCACCTCTCTCTATCCCTTCTACTTCTGAAAATATCTCTTCTTCAGATGATGACAATGAGGATGACAGTCCTCCCCCACCTTCTCAGGATCCTACTTCAACTCCTCAGCTTCCAAAATGGGTCCGTGCTACTCGGGATGCTGCAGGTGCTCTTGCCGGTGATCCTACAGATCAACGACGTACATGTTCTCAGTTTGATAGAGCCTCTTCTTTATTGGCTCAAGCTTCAGCTAATTATGATCCTGACACCTTTGCAGAAGCTTCAGGCCATCCAGATTGGGACGCAACTATGAATGAAGAATATCGTTCATTATTGGCAAATGATACATGGAATCTTGTTCCCCTTCCAAAGGGACGGAAACTTATTAGATGCAAATGGGTTTACAGAACCAAGTATGGACCAGATGGAAAAGTTGATAAACATAAAGCTCGTCTTGTTGCTAAGGGTTTTTCACAAGTTGAAGGCATTGACTATACTGAAACCTTCTCCCCTATTGCCAAAATGAACTCTATCTGCCTTGTTCTTTCCCTTGTTGCCTCTTTCAAATGGGAAGTCTATCAGATGGATGTTAAATTTACCTTCTTGCATGGGGACTTGCATGAAGAAATCTATATGGAACAACCTACTGGCTTTATACAAACAGACTCCAGGCTTGTATGTCGGCTTAAGAAATCCCTTTATGGTCTCAAGCAAGCCCCTCGGGCTTGGTATGCCAAAATGGATAGCTTTCTTTTAGAAACTGGATTTTCTAGGTGTCATTCTGACAATACAGTCTACACCAAGAAAGTGGGCAAGTCTCTTATCATTCTTGTTCTTTATGTTGATGATCTTATCCTTACTAGTAGTGATCCCAACCTTATAAACCATGTGAAGTCCAGCGTTAAAAAGAAGTTTGAAATGACAGACTTAGGACGCTTGCATTATTTTCTTGGTCTTCAAGTCTTGCAATCCAAGGAAGGTATTTCCCTTTCCCAGTCCAAGTATGCATGTGATCTTCTATGCCATTTTCACATAGAAGATTGTAAGCCAGCCCCTTCTCTCTTTCAGTTTGGAGCCAATTTCAGTTTGGAGCCAAACTTTCAGTCACTTGTACTTCCCCTGAAGTTGATGCTACCTTATACCGTCAACTTGTAGGAAAACTTTTGTATATGACCCATACTCGTCCTGACCTTTCTTTTGCTGTTGGACTTATTGCTCGATTTATGCAAAACCTACATGAAAGTCATTGGAAAGTAGCTAAAAGAATACTTCGTTATGTTCGAGGTACAGTTCAGTTTGGGATTCATTACAGTGCAGAAGCATCTCCTCTATTAGTTGGTTTCACTGATTCTGATTGGGCTGGTGACCCTGATGATCAGAAGTTTACTGCAGGTTATGTGTTCACTCTTGGTTCAGGACCTATGACATGGCATTGCAAAAAACAAAGTGCCATTTCTCTTTCTTCAGCAGAAGCAGAGTATTGTGGTGCCGTAGAAGCTAGTAAGGAAGCCTTGTGGCTTCGTCAGATCCTGTCAGAGTTTGGCTTTCAGCAGCAACATCCGACTACACTTTGGTGTGATAATCAAAGTGCCATTCAACTATGCAAAGATCCAGTGCAACATCAGCGCAACAAACACATTGCATTGCACATGCACTTCATCAGAAAGCTCATTCACGACCAGGTTCTTGAAGTGCAATATTGTTCAACAGATGATCAAGTTGCAGACATCTTTACAACGGTTCTCACATAGGTGAACTTTACTAAACTTCGATTTATGGTTGGAGTTCAGGAAGTTGTCACTAAGGGGGGAATAGGCTCTAATGCCTCCTTCCTTCTCCTATTGTGTCATATTTGTACATCCTTCAATCCTATCCCAAATTGTTCTTAAGGGGGGATGTTAGGATATTCTGACACATAGGAAATAGTTAAGTATAACTTGGTCTAGTGTAGAGTTAGGTAAAGTGTATTTCTTTACTATGTACTTTTGTAACTTACAATCCGACGGTCACGGTATGTAGTGATCTGACGGTTCATTCTCTCCTCGGTATTACCAACACTTGATCCGTGGATTAAAACCCGATTGGTCCATGATCTCTATTTAAAGAGCATGGAGGGTCATTTGTAGGGTAACCGTTTTTGAGAGAAGCTTATGTAAATTTTCATTCTTTTATCAATAAATTTCCTGAAGTGGCCGCGTTGGCTCAGGCCGTGGACTGTTTCCCTCTTTGAGGGTTTTAAGCACGTCAAGAATACTGGTGTATTGATCTGTGATCTGTTTGTGAGCGGTGTCCTTTGGTGTTCTGTCTGAGTAACTTACCCTGTAAATTCCTACAATGATGATGATGATGATGCTTATTACACTAGAAAGAAGAATAGGTACAATGATTGGACACGTGCACAACAATGCCTTAATTGAAGGTATTAAACCCTAACCCTAATATTCCTTCCTTGCATGGATACATGAGCCAAGTAAAGTGCACCTCTACTAGACATGAAGTGAGGCACACAAATATTCATCACCTTTTAGAGATTTGTGCCCTTAATTGAGATTGGAAATCCATGTATGAATGGCTTGCTTAACTAGAAAACTATGCCCTCTAATTAGTTGTGCATGCAATTATTAAATTAAGCAAAACTCAATATTAGCACTAAATTGGTAAATAAGGGAAAGTATGTAAACTGTAATTGAATTGAGGATGGCACATTCATGCTTTTGACATGCATTTTCACCTTATTTGTCTTTCGCTCTCCTCCATAAATGCCCTTGTGTTGTTATTACTGATGTATGGAACTATTGAAGGAGGGCATATTGGTGCTATTTTCATTAAGACTCTTGTATAGCAACTTTATTGGAGTACTATATATTTTATGTGCCTCAACCTTCTTTGCCTATTGCTACCATTAATGGCACTCTCTTGGACACTTTTTGAGGTACTAAATGTTGAAAATTGGCAGCTAAGGGATGAAATTCCTTGAATAAAATCTCATCTCTGACTATTCGAGAGTGACTTTCTAAAAATAGAAAGTCATGTCTATCATTTCAAGCATGACTTTCCAAAAATAGTAAATCACCTTACCTCAATTGGTAATCAAGTATAGATGATGGAACATCACTTAACTTATGCTTAATCAATCTTAATTGCTCAATTTCTATTTAATCATCAATATTATCATTAATATTATTATTATCGATATGATACTATAATTTTATTATCTAAATGGAAGTACATGTGACCTTTCCTACTTGGAACTCAATCATGCCACTTCTCACCTCTCTCTCTCCTTGATGGCACTTGTACTTCTCTCTCTCTCTCTCTTAATGGATTCATTGCACTCTTATACCCTCTTACGTGCATTAAAGTCTCGTCATAAAAGATTCCTCTTATGTACTCTTCAATGCATATGCTACTCTCTCTCCTTCAAGGCATGTGTACTCCTCTTTATGGCATCAGTTACAAGGCATGCATACCCCTCTTTATGGCATGAGTTACAAAGCATGCATACCCCTCCTTTATGGCATGGGTTACAAAGCATTTGTACCTCCTCTCCCTAAATTGACATATGTAACTCCCCCTCAAGGCATGTGAGTTACTCCTCCTTTATGACTCGAACTCCTTGCTCCTCCTATATATATGTGCCTCATATCCTCTCTACTTACTTGTGCATTGTGAAAGGAGAATTCGAACTTGTGGAAGAGGGAGAGAGGGAGAGAGAGAGAGCAGAACTTGGTGAGCCAAAGTGATTTAGTGTTTGCATCAACTGTTGCTACTGGAGATCTTCTTGCTACAACTATTTCAGATTTGGGTGAACTTACTCATTCTCTTATTATCTCATTGTATTTTATTTCTTTGCTAAACAATTGATTTCTAATATAAGAAGAATATGTTTGGGTTTTCCCCTTGTGGGTTTTGCCTTGGTCATTGTACCTAAATTCTCTGTGTCTCATTGTGTTTTTGGCTGTCTTCTTTTGATCTATATGGTTTATGTTCTATCTACAATTGCTTAACTGATATTGCAGTTGGAAGACGTTTCATTGTTTAAGTAATTTTTTCAGCATAGAACATCAAGTTTCAATACTAAAATCCAACAATTATTAGGCTTGAGTACACATGAAAGTACTCCATGCATAATCTCAAGGTTCCTTTAGGCCAGTTCAAACTCCATAGTATGTTCAAGTTAGTTTTACATTGAGACAACTCATCACATTCATAGATCATAAAGTCTATGCTAGGTTTGTGATTTGCAAAGCATTGAGTTAGAAGATCACCTTATCTTCTATTGCTTGTATATTGTGAGATCAAGGGGAGGTTCAATTTAGAGAGTCAGAAGAATCCTTCACTAACATGGACTAGAAGTGTTTAGCTGTTTCTTGAGGTTAGCATTGGGGATTAAGAAGAAAGATTTTCTAGAGGGCACCCAAGATAAACCTTTTGAGGACGTATGTTCTTTCCCTCGATCTCGATGACAAAAGATTGCAAGCGGCGTGGAGAATCCCATGTGACATCAACTTCCAAATTGTGAGACCTCACACTTCTTTTGGAACCACAACTAGTAGTAAGACTCGAACAAGGGTCTCAAGGAGTCAATGCTCATGGGACTTGATAGTTTGGCTACTTGTCCCTTCCTCATCTCGAGTACTTGGTGCTTTAATGCTAGATTCTTCTGACCACCTCGGGTTTTAGGAGAGTTGCAACATATGGTTGACTATCATATAGTATCACACATGCCTATCCCATTTGTTTGGTTTCTTTGTGGAAGAGATTATCAAACAATGTATCGAGCCCTTTTATGTGATGGATGACTATGTTGGAGAGTCGTCTTCTCCTTTCTCCCCTTATTTTGCTTCTATCTTTAATGTGCTTTGAGATGTTCCCATGTACTCTAGTCTCAACTAGAGATGAGTAGCCCATTTTGTTTTGTTTTGATGTCAACATATTATGTTTGACACAATTTTTCTATCTATATTAATTTTTATTACTATTGTATCGATATTTAGTTATTTTTCACTCTTGTAGATTAGTGATAGGACTAGTTTTTGCACTTACACTATGTACTTGCATGGGTTGTACTTTTGAGTTCCATTGACCTACTATTTTTTCCCATGGAAAATGTCATTGAAGAAAACCTCTAGGCACTTCATCACATTCTATGAATGGTGCTTAGGTGTAAATTTTGATGGAGTACAACATGAAGCCCTACCCAAAGGGATTATTAGATTTAAACCCATGACATCTCCATTATCTTGGCCTTGTATCTAGGTGGTTTAAAGTTTAAATTTATTGAGCTAACCTATTGGGCTCCCATTGCCCTACTATTGTGGTCATTTGATGGACGTTAATAAATTAGCTTATTTTATCGCATTGTTTACATATATTCAAGGCAAGCTTTGAAGTGATATTGATGACCATTAGCTCCGTAATTGCAAAAATCTCCCATAGAACTTTGGAATTTTCCTTGGAGATACTAAAGTTCTTATACATCACTTCTTTTACACTAGTTCAAAAATTGCAAAAATTTCCGTTGGAGCCTTTGAATTATTCCTTGCAGATCCTAAAGTTCTTATACATCACTTTCTTTTACACTATAGAGTCTCTTTGGCTGGAATAATAGATCTTCTTTCCACCCTTTTGGTGCAGCCTTCGACATTGGAAGCAACCTCTTTTTGATGTTAATCCCATCATCAAGTTAGCTTATGCATCTTCCGTTTATAGCATCCTTGGCTATCCTCCCACTATAGTCTCTTCTTTTCTCCTCCTTTCAATTTGGTCATCACTAGGGGCCATCCAGAATCTCTACACTAGCAAATCTACCAACTTAGAGGGACATTAATTTGATTTTCTTAAGTCTGGTGTGGAACCCTAGGTGCACCCCATTTCCGCTTCCTTTAATGAAGTTAGTTGGTTTACCTTTCAAATATCATGGTCCCATCATGTCATCCACTATTTCCATAAATTTGAGAATGTATCTGGCCCAAATAACTATAGGACTTGTTACCGACCAATTTAGTGCTCCCGTCAAGGCCTTCATGAAACGCTAAGGTGGAATCACACATGACAAGTGCCCATTGTCACATCGGCATGAGTTCACGCTCTTCAAGCCCAACTCCTATGAAAGGCTATGGGAGGGTTCCCTACATTCACAAGTATTTCCACCAACAATGATAAGACCAATGTCTAATGTTTGTATCATAAGGTGGAGGTAGGAATTAATTGTCTAACCTTACTGATCTATAAATAAAAGTTAGTGCTGAAACAATGTCGATCAACAAATAAAATCACTCAAACTAAATGTTTTTACCTCTAAATGAATAGAAAGAAAGAGTGATAAATCCCCATACCCCAAGTATATGATGTTTTCTTTCTTCTATGCTTGGATAAGTGGCTGTATTTTGTTAATTTCCTTGTCCTGTAGCTTCAAATCTGCAGAAAAAATGCAAAAAACAACAAGCTAATTGCCCTTTCGGGCCACCCTCAAAGGTAGAAGCACCTTACATTTGTGGATCTATGGGTGAATAGGTTTGGGCAACAAGTATTGGCAGCCCAAAACCTTAGATCTGCAAGTATGAACGGATTCCCAACAAGTTGGAAATCACTTGTAGTGATTTGGGGTTAAATTCTCCACTAAGTTAAAACCTAGAAAAATTTCCAGCAAGCCGAATAACCCTCTAATGGCTGGAAATCACTTGTTTTTATCCCAGAAATTCAAAGACGATGCAATAATATTGAATCTTAAATAACATAAAGGGTTTTAGGGATGATCACTTACTGGTTTATGCCCCCTTTGTATAGTAAATTGTCGGATCTGCTGGAGAAATTGCTGTAATAAATTGCAGATCTGCAAAAACTTCACATTGCATAATTACCCTTGTGAAATATAAAATATTAACACAGAAAATGAGTGGGTAAATTATCTTGAGGTATTGAATATATTTAATAGTTAAATTCTCAAGATCTACTAGTTATCAAGATCTAAATTTATGCACAAGCTAGGATTTTATTCTATTTTTGTATTTTCGATTTTTATATGATAGAGAAGTAAAGAGATTGATATTTTTAAATACATGTGGTTGCTATAGTGAGGCTTACCTTTACCTTGTTTATCTTCCACATGTCAGATTGCAATCACAACCCCCTCTAAAGGAACTTTCCTTTAGACTAGGAATTGAGGTGGGAGTTAAGAGACTATCTCACCCAATGTAGCCTAGAATGTCAACAGAAACTACCCAATTCCACTATGAAGCTTTACTCATTTGAGATTTTTCAAACCACTGAACTAATTGGATCTCACCCTTGCTGAAAATACCCTTGAAAAGGATTTGTCCAGCCACTGGGTTTGAAGACCTTTAGCACTAGCAAAGGGTGAGTTGAAGGCTTGGGCCTAGATCTCCCCTTCCACGTGACTTGTAGCCTCTCAATGGATTGGCCTAGTAGCCCTGTGGTAACCAGGAGCACCTGTGTCTATTCTATGAAAATAAATGTTATAGCACAAAATTGAGAAAATAGACGTGATTTTTTTTTATTATGGCATAAAATGATCTCACAGTTCAGCAACAACCAAATGGGAGGAGGATCTAGCCTTTATAATCTTCTTTGTAATGCCTAGATAACGATTAGTCCCCCCCTACCATAAAATAATAATTGTTGACTTGTCATCCACAAGCTGGAGACTAAGTCAATTAAAATATAATTCTCTGCATTAAAATATTACCAACAAGTTGGTTGACTTAGCTTGATTTGACCAATAATATCCAAAGATAACTCAATGACTTGCTTTGATGAAGATTTGGCCCAATAAAATGTGCTTTGACCACCCGTGTGGCACTGGAAGTACTCCCACCTGGGACCAATTAACCAACAACTGTTCTGAAAAGATTACAGCTTGTTGGAAATGCTATGACTCTTTATTTGTTCATAAAACATTATTTAATACTTAAGTATATCCATTGTCAACTGGGCCGACCCTCGTATACTTCTTATGACCCACATTCATCATGCTACGACTACCCTTTGGTTGCTACAACCATCGAATAAAATTCATGTGTGGTCTCGATCATTTTAATGCGTGCTACAATTGGCCGGACATGACGTGGATGACCCCACAGTCTATTTTTTTGACCCCCTCTACCCCACATGTGCCATATGGCTTTCTTGTAATGAGTTAAACTTGCCCCACAAGGTTATGATTTGCTTTGGATGTTCACGGCTTGATTAGAAAAATCAACGACTAGCACTTGAAAAGGCTCAATCCACTTACAAAGGTTATCCCTTCCTTACAGAGAGAAATTAAAATGGAAATACATATATATTGTAAGGAAATTGACATGAAATTCAATGAAATCAAATTACATAACTACACTAAGAAAGGAAATGCAATAAAATTTTAAAGCAACTAAAGTAATCTAATACTTATGGTTGAGAGCTTATTACATTCTATGCTAATCTAGGCAACATTTACTAAACTGAAATCATAAACCAAAATTTGTAAATAGAAACTACCAAGGTACAAGAATGCCCCTAGTAGCATCAAATATCACTTTGATAATATAGTTTGAGAATTTTCCCATTTATGGGCAAAGGCAGCCTTTCTCTGTTGAAGTGGCATAAATAGAAAGTATCGTTGCTTGCAGGTTCCTCAATTTGGTACTATCCCAGCCAAAAGCTTTCAAAATTGCTATGATTTCCTGGATTCTTGCCTGCCTTAATCCGTAGTAGCACCAAATCCCCCTTTTGGAATTCACGCTGACGAGTTCCCTTGTCAAACTTCCTCTTCGTCTTCACCTGGCTCTGAAAATGATGACCATATGCATGCCTACTTGTTTGATCTAGTTCAGCCAATTGGTTGATCCTATCCAGCATAGCCTTTGAATATGTGGAAAACTGCAGCAATATCTTGTATACTGCGAGTTTCAAATGGATAAGCAAGGTAACATTCATCCCATATACAAGTTAAAATGGGTCTTACTTGTGGAATCCTTCTTCGTCATCTGATCAGCCCTCAAAGCATGCTTCAATTTGCTATCCCAATTCTTTTTGTTGTTGCTGACCGTCTTCATAATGATGTTCATATGATTTTTGTTACTAGACTCGGCTAATCCATTTCCCTGGGCATAGTAATTAGAGTAATGTGATAAAACAATGAAATAGTTGAGCAAAAGGTTGATAAAGTTGTTGAACTAAATACTTTGGCATTGTCAGTTGTAATCTTCATAGGCACACTGAATGTTGTGATGATTTTATCCTCTAGGAAATCCATTACGACAATATCAATTGACTTATTGGCGGTTATGGCCTCCACCCATCTAGTAAAGTAATCTATAGCTGTGAGAATCCACTTATGGCCATATTTTAAGCTATCCTTAAGTTCTTCTATGAAGTCCAAGCCCCATTGCTGGAAAGGCACTTCTACTACCACTTGTTATAAAGGCAATGCTACTAGCTTCTACTTTCCTGTGAAGAATTGGCATAGTTGACATTCCCTGACAAATCTGTTGACAACTGTGTAAATTCGTGGCCAATAGTGGTAGTTGTAGAAATTTCCAAATCTTGTTTTGCCTCCTAGTTTCAGGGTTTTTGCATCCACTGCCCCACAAGTTAGCTGATATGTAACTTCAAATACAAATTATTTTGAAACATTCAGGACTACTCTACTTCTTTGCTTTTCCAGTTGACAAGAGAATGAAGACACAAGCATACACAGATTTTTGGTCTAACTTGACCCTGGAAAAATGCCACAATGGGGAAAACCAGTACTAAGGAGGATTTATTATTTGTTTCTCAAGAAAATCATAACAGAGATAATTATAACAAATTTTACTTATCTCTCCCTTGGAAAGAGTGCCACTGTCAGTCCTCCTTGATTTCTGGGTCACAGACGGTGCTTCTCTGTTAAAAAATCTCAGACCTCTGTTCAGCCTTTACTTCCTAGAAAATCAAGCCTCTGACTGACTGTCTTTCCTGGAATTTTGGGCTACAAATCTGACTTTGACTGCCTTGTAACTTGGGCCAGTCAAACCTCCAATTAATGCTCAGACCTCCTTGAAATCAGCATCAACAGGCCTGCATTTATCTCCTTGATTTCTGTGCTTCCTGTCAGTCAAGTACAGTCCCAAAATTTGTGCTGGCTGCTATAGGAACATGCCTTGAATTGTGTGCAGAGAGGAGACACGCTGCCTAGGAATGTGTGCATCCTGTTAGACACTTCTCTGCCACAAATTATCTTCACAAACAGTCCCTCCTTCAACCTTGAACTGTGTGCTGAAGTATACTGTTTATCTACTGGAGATTCGTGCTACTTCCTTTGGCTTGAACTCGGCCTCCTAGGAATTTGTGCCTTCTGTGGAAAACGATTTCTCTGCTGTAGAAACCCTTCTCCTTCAGATATTCTCCTCCTCTTCCTTTGCTCTCATTCTCCTCTCAAAATGCACATGAAGAATGAGAGAGTTTTCTCCCTTTTCTCCCATTTTAGCTCTCATTAGAGAGGAAACCATAACCCTTTTTGATCAAGGGCTGATATTAGATCTCAGCCCTCTAGATCAATGGCGGAGATCATTCTTTCACTTGACCCCCTTTTTATGTGGTTCCCCTCATTAATGACTCCTAGTCACTTTATAACTTTATATTTGTACCTTGTACTTTTTCTCCTCATAAAGTCAACTTTAAACATAAAGTGACTTTAATATTAGAAAGTACGTAGTACTTTATAAAGTGACTTTATCACATGCTAAAATGGTGTTTTAAAGTGTTTTCCTAGGCAAAAAGGCAAATGCGCTAGGAAACACCTCCTTGGTACCTTTTTCTTCAACAATAGTCCTTGTTGCATGGTGACCACCACATAATCCTTGATGAAATTTTGTTATCAATGTCTTTTCCTCCTTTGGACTAACATACTAACACAATTGAATACTAAGCCATCAAGATTCCTTCTTTTAAGACCATGATTATTAAGGCAATATTTTGAAGCCTTTAGCGTAAAATCTCTCCTTGTGATTAGGACTAGTCATATTCTTGCGATAGAAAATTACATCTGAATACTAATCTTGTTGTTCCAACTCATGTGTTACTTCATTAATCATGGGGCAAGGTTCTTCCTTAAGCCCCAAGGCTTCTTCATTTCTTTTTGCGTTTGAGTTTAGCTAATCCTTGTCCTTTGAATACCTTGGTTGGATTGATCTTAATATCATACTCCTAAATTTTGGAAACCCATTCGCCCCTTGTTCCAAGGAAATCTTGTTTTGATGATATATCTTTATATACCTTTGAGTATCCAACATAAATCCTAAGATGATTTCATGATTTCACTATAAAGTGTATGCCTATTTCTCTATGCTGGCATAGTTTAACACCGAGTCCCCTAACATTTTACTCATGAAGGCAATGGGTTGTTCTTGTCCCTGTTCATACTTTTGAAGCAACACACTTATAATAGTATCATTAGAAGCAAGTGAAAAAATAAAAAATTCCTTAAAAAACTTTGGGCTTACCAGTACCAAAGTATTTACAAAAGCTTCTTTGACATTGTGAAATGTTGTGCGACTTGCTGCATCCCATTTGAATACTTCAAGCTTCTTCAATAATTTGTTAAGGGGTTTAGTGACTTTTGCAACATTTAATATGAAGCTCCTTCTAAAATTTACTTTTCCAAAGAAGGATTGTAGCTCCTTTTTGTTTCATGGTAGCTCAATCTGTTGAATGGCCTTGATCCTTTCTTGGTCCACCTTTGTTGCTTTCTTTGATATAATGTGACCCAATAACGTACCTTCTATATTCTTAGGACCGTTTTCTTGGGATTAAGTGCTACCCCATATGTTCTACATCATTCAAAATCTTGCTTGAGATGACCAATATGATCCTTTCTGTCTTTTGAGAAAACAATAAGATCATTTTGGCCAATCTCTATTATCCTCCTAAGAATGTCTTTGAAGGCATAAGCCATTGCTCTCTATAAAGTAGCACCTACGTTGAGTAGCCCAAATGGCATCCTATTGTAAATGTGCCTTAATGCGTGGTGAAAGCCATATTTGATTTGTCTTCCTCACTCAAGAATACTTGGTTGTACCCTGAACTGCCATTCGAGAAAGACAACATCTTTGACCCTATAATCCTTTGTAACAACATTTTTATATTAGGCAGAGGACAATTGTCCTTTATAGATGTAATGTTTAAGTTTCTGAAATCCACACACAATCTAATTTACCTTGTTTTCTAACCACCACTAGGTTAGATAAACATGTTGTGTCTCGTTGGAGCTATAATACTTGCATTGAGTAGCTTATCCAATTCTTATTTACCAATGGTGCTAGCTTTGGGTCAATTTGTCTCAATTTATGTCATAAAGGTTTGGCATCCTTAATCAGAGGAACTATATGTTGGATGACATTCTCTTTATATGCTTTAAGGTCATCATATGACCACACAAACACATTTTTTCTATATGCTTTATGGTCATCATATGACCATGCAAACATATCTCTATTCAGTAACCAAGTCTTTAATTCTTTGTTTTTCTTTAGGTATGATCCCTGATCAAATCTTGATAGTCTTTGGGCCATCTATTTGTTGATTTGGGGTAGCATCAAATGTGCTCTAGCCATGAAAATTGGTGGAGAGGCTAAAGCACATGAGATCTCCAAGACCCAGAAATGGTTTGGGCAGATTCTAACTGGTTTGGGAGATATTAAAATAATTAATATTTTTAATGGAGTTCTTAAGTCTAAACTTAGGAAAAATAAAATATTAATGGGTATTAATATAAAACTGGGTTAGAAGGTTCCAAAAGTCATGGATCAAGCCAAATCTAATCTTAGCCGTTGATTAGAGATTTAATCTCGACCGTTGATGGACCAACGAGAAAAGTATAAGAGGAGGCTTGAGGGTCAGTTGGAGAATACACCAGAGTGATTAGTCATTCATTTTGCTAGAGCGGGGTTGCTAAGCAAAAGTGAATCAGTGATCAACAACGAGGGGCAGTGAGTACGACGCAGAGAGGCAAGGACAATACTGGGAGACCAGCACAGAAGTGCAGAGCCTAGAGAGACTGCGTCATCCACGTAGAGGGCAGAGGGAGTGATGCAGAGGCTTCCAGAGGCTGCACAGTGCCTTAGAGCGCTGACGCAGAGAGTCTTGGGGCTGACGCAGGTCAGCAGGACACTGACATAGAGGCCAGAAGAGCCAGCGCTGAGCTTCAGTTGTGCCGAAGAGGGTTTCGTGGGATAGGTTTTTTTGAATACCTGTTTCCGGATATAGAGGTATTGTTGCTGTATATTTTTCTGTCGGGTGAGCCGGTTTAGGCACCCAGTTGTATTCTGATAAATTGCATAATAATATAACCCTCTGAATAGCTGCACCGGTTTTCCCGCATTGGGTTTTCCCAGTGACATTGGTCTAAAAATAATGGCGTCACTTGTGTGCTTCTTTTCTTTTAGTTGATGATCTGTAGATGTTGATACCGTACTTGTGTTTATTTTTAGTATTTACATGGTAAATAACTTAACAAGTAGGAAGAAATAAACCAGATAGTACAGGGAGAATTTCTAACGGGTTAAACTTAGAAATTCCAACGCTATTGTCCCTACATTCATCTAGCTGAATAGTTTCTATTTTATCCTTAAATTCATCCTGTTAAAGGTTACTTCCAATATTATTGGTCTAGTACGCAATTGATGAATTGGATCCGTGTTCCTCCAATCAATTTCATTTTCCTTGAATTCTTGAGCATAGTTCATGAATCAAATTATTTGAGCATCATTGTCGAAAACTTGCCAATTTTCAACATGATCAAGCATGGGTGGTTTATATACTAGCTCTATTCTTCCACTTGTTGAGAAATCAATGTATGTAGATTAGGGTGATTTCTCTTAACTTGATAATTGCTTGTGAATTTTGTTGGCTTCTTATTTATTTTATTATGTTCTCTTCATCGAAAAATTACCAAAAATATAAAACATGAAGATCACAAAAGACAATGAACACAAAGATGTAGACTCCAAGCCAGGGCAAAACCCCACAAGGGGGAAAACCCAACCAGTTTCTCTTCTCATAGAATTAGATCAAAGTCAGAAATATAGGACCCAAAAACCATAGTTTTAAAACTCTATCTCCGAATAGGAACCAGTCGAGGGTCGACTCCGACTCTGTATTAACTCGACCTAGTTGATTTCAATGACTCGGTCTTTGTAAAGATTACATTAAATATTTTTTATTATTATAAAAAACACAATTTTTAAGATATTCATTCATGTTTACAAACACAAAGCATTATAATATAGAGAGAAGACAACATATGATCAAAGTAGGCTCATGATTATATCCCAGTGTTGCGGGGGAGCGCCCCCCCCCACCCGATCCCGCTCCCAATCTGCGCTTCGAGCGAGAGTGACTCGGGAGTGCACTGCAGTAAAAAAAATTGTGCTCCCTGCCTATTTTCGGAGCGAAGCAGGGAGCGTCGCTCTGGGAGCAATTTTTATAACCCGGGAGCAGTTAGGGAACGGGTTATAAAAATCGTTCCCAGAGCGACGAGAGTGACCGACGGGAGCGGAACGCGTGGAAAAAAATTTTCGGCGGGAAAAAAAAGTTTTTGTGGAAATAAAGTGAGGGAGGCAGGGTTAAATAGACCCTCCCTCATTTCATTTCATCATTGTGAGAGTGAGAGTGAGAGAGAGATTGAGATTGAGAGAGGGAGTGAAGAGCAAGGAGAGAGTGAGGAGCAAGGAGAGAGCAAGAGAGAGCAAGGAGCAAGAGAGTGAGAGAGTAAGAGAAAGCAAGGAGAAAGGCGAGATTGGACGCCAACGAGGTAGGCTCTACAATATTGAATAGAGTGTAGCAATTTTTTTAATGTTTATTCCTAAATCAATAAATAAATTTTTCTCTATTTCCCATTTCCATTCCCATTCCATTTTTTAAAATTTTATAGATTCAAAACTTCAAATTTCAAACATCATGGTTATATTTCTTGGCATTTTCTTCTTCTTGGTTCCTTTTTTGGTTATTATGGTGCTGGAGAGTAGAAAAAGGAGGGTTGAAATTGAAAATGAAGAAGGGGGACATAGTGGATTTGATGAAAATCCCGGTGAGGAGGCACTGGAGGAGAGTGAACATGAGTCAACCCAAAAAACTAAACAGGACCAAACCCCATTGTGGAAATATGTTAACAGGCTTGAAGCAGGGAAAGGGGGTGGAACCACTAAATTTCATTGCCCCCATTGCAACAATAATTACACAGGTTCATACACCCGTGCCCGAAAACACCTCTGCGGGAAAATGCCATGGGATGGAGATAAACAAATACGAATCAACACTTGTACAGGTGTGTCAGTAGCAGATAGAGCCAAATACATAAGGGAAGAGGAGGAAGCCCAATACAAATCTAAAAAACCAAAGGGTTTCTTTGAACCAAGCTCACAATCACATGCACAAAGAACTCCTTCAGCATCCCCCAAGGCAGTGGATATGGAGGCACAAGGTCACCAGGTTTAAGGCATAGAACCATATCTGATTTCCTTGATGAAGGGTGTAGGAATGATGTGGATTCAAAAGTTTACAGGTTTCTCTATGCGTGTGGGATACCATTAAATGTTCTTCACTCACCTTATAGGCACGAAATGGTTTCTTCCATAAATGATGCCCCTAAAGGATACAAGAGCCCTGGGTATGACAAGGCAAGAACCGTTGGACTTGATCATGAAAAAGCAAAAATATCACATTCTTTGAATAGAATGACAAGTTCTTGGACTGACCATGGGGTGTCCATTGTATCTGATGGATGGACAAATGTAGAAGGCAAGCCATTGATAAATGTTCTTGCTGTGCCTGTTAGTGGTGCCATCTTTCTTTCAACATATGATTACTCAGACAAGTTCAAGACCGCCATCAACATTGCAGAACCCAGTGTTACTTGGGAGCGGGAGCGACATTTTCAAAAGCTCCCGGTTTGGGAGAGAATCTTGGAGCGATTTTTATATAATATATATATTTTTATATTTTGAGACATATATGTCGACAAAAACATGTAGAATGATAAATTAGATATAAAAAACATAAAAAAAACATAGATTGATCATTGAACCATCAACCATATAACATCAATCATCTAGAAGTTATAATCTTCATCAACCACGTACACAAGTTAGTAACATACAACATCTTGAGTCTCGTGAATCATGATTCATCAATCTTAAAGTTTCAACTTCAAGCTTTCAAAATTGATCACCAAAGTTGTACTTGTAAGCTAAGTTTAAAGTTTAAAGTTTAACCATTACAAGAAATAATATCTAACATGAAATGAAATGTTATAAAATGAATTATGAAATGAAATGAAACAACTTTCACGAAGCATCATATTCATAATTCAGAATCATTACCAATGAGTTATAATTGCCAACTTCAAACTTCAAACTTAAATTGTCACAGTCATATATTGTTTACAAAAAATATCATTATGATATGAAAGAGTCAAGACTCAACAGTTATGAAAACTAATAGAAACTAGAAAAGACAAGTAAACTGTAAATCTATTATCTACTACTACATGTGGCCCTTGCCACGAGAAGTGTCTAATGTATGAGCAGGTCGTGGTGGTCTTCTAAGATTCTCGCGCACAGACTGACGACCAGAACCAAAAGGCACATGCCCTCCACGTGAGGGTGTAGATGGAGGCGGCGACAACAAAGAAACAAGACTCGGAACTCAAGCACTGCTACTGGATGGTGGTGGTGGCATGGTTGTTGCTTCATCTTCCTCTCTTATAAGTTCCGCTTCTAGTTCTTCAAGATGTATAGTGCCATCCTCCAAATTATCATCCTCTGGGTGGTTGTCCCAAATTTTATATGTTGGATCCTCATAAGCCCGATCACAGTAATGACTCAACAACCTCAAGTTGTAGTGCACATAAACCAAGCTTTCTGCCCGGTTTTCATTGAGTCTGTTTCTTTTCACATTATGTATGAAGCTGTAGGTGCTCCAACACCTCTCTGCAGAAGAAGTATTTACAACCTGTGAGAGAACTTTTTTTGCCAATTTTGGCAAAAGTCCATGACTGCCATATGATTCCCACCATGTGAGAGCATCAAATCAGTCTCTATCTTCCATTGCATGAAAGGTACCAAACAAACCAGTGCAACTGAAGTATCTGGCTATTTCAAGATGCACACACTAGCACATTCCTCCCTGTCAAGTATCAACTTTTCTAATGCTGGCAAATATCCTGTAGATACCTCTTCATCTATATGGGGTTTGGCCCTAACCCCACCCCTTGGTGCAAGTTGGCCTAACCAAGATGTAGAGTAGTATTTTGGCGTAAGGATATATGCCAAGCAATGTAGTGGAACATTAAGTTTATCCCACCGTAAAACACACACAATTGTGAATCAGTTTGTACAAGTTGGGATCATTGTTATGAACAATATCTTTTATTTGCCCCAACATGGTATCCATCTGCTCATACACCTCACCAATCACTGGTTTATCTGTATCCGCAAATCGATCATGTGATAAATGGGCTTGGTGAAATCCAATACTTGCCTCACACGTGCCTAAAACATACCATCAAGAGCGGCCTCCTCCACCTGTTCAAAACCATGTCTGTCAGCTGCATTTGTAGCCCTTTCCTTTAATACCTGCTAGTGTGAACTTGATACCATGCTAGCCAATGACTCTCTTACCTTCAAAAGGCCTAAAGGTGAGGTAATAGCTACCAAATCTAGTCCTCGCAATTTTCAACAACTCCATTCTTGAGTGATTGCAAAAAATGCCATGGGTATCCGTATTGCTATGATTTGTAATAAATTTTATCATTTGTTTGCCTTTCTTGTACAAATCACCAATCCATTTGTATTGTTTGTTTTTGTTCTTAACAATATCATGCATCAAAAGGTTCATTGTGTGAACCAAACACCCAGACCAAAATATGTTGGGGTATTTATCCTCAATAATTGCTCCCGCTGCCTTACAATTAGGAGAATTATCAGTGATGACTTGGATGACATTGTATGGCCCAATACGGTCAATTGTTTCAAGTAATGGTTCTACAATGTTGATGGTGGTCTTGAACTTGTCTGAGTAATCATATGCTGAAAGAAAGATGGCACCACTAACAGACACAGCAAGAACATTTATCAATGGCTTGCCTTTTACATTTGTCCATCCATCAGATACATTGGACACCCCATGGTCAGTCCAAGAACTTGTCATTCTATTCAATGAATGTGATATTTTTGCTTTTTCATGATCAAGTCCAACGGTTCTTGCCTTGTCATACCCAGGGCTCTTGTATCCTTTAGGGGCATCATTTATGGCAGAAACCATTTTGTACCAATAAGGTGAGCGAAGAACATTGAATGGTATCCCACATGCATAGAGAAACCTGTAAACTTTTGAATCCAGATCATTCCTACACCCTTCATCAAGGAATTCTGATATGGTTCTACGCCTTAAACCTGGTGACCCTGTGCCTCCATATCCACTGCCTTGGGAGGGTGCTGAAGGAGTTCTTTGTGCATGTGATTGTGAGCTTGGTTCAAAGAAACCCTTCGATTTTTTAGATTTGTATTGGGCTTCCTCCTCTCCCCTTATGTATTTGGCTCTATCTGCTGCTGACACACCTGTACAAGTTTTGATTTCTATTTGTTTATCTCCATCCCATGGCATTTTCCCGCAGATGTGTTTTCTGGCACGGGTGTATGAACCTGTGTAATTATTGTTGCAATGGGGGCAAAGAAATTTAGTGGTTCCACCCCCCTTTCCCTGCTTCAGGCTTGTTAACATGTTTCCACAATGGGGTTTGGTCTTGTTTAGTTTTTTGAGCTTACTCATGTTCACTCTCCTCCAGCTCCTCCTCACCGGGGTTTTCATCAAATCCACTATGTTCCCCTTCTTCATCCCCTTCTTCATTTTCAATTTGAACCCTCCTTTTTCTACTCTCCAGCACCATAATAACTGAAAAAGGAACCAAGAAGAAGAAAATGCCAAGAAATATAACCATGATGTTTGAAATTTGAAGTTTTGAATTTGCAAAATTTAAAAAAATGGAATGGGAATGGGAAATAGAGAAAAATTTATTTATTTATTTAGGAATAAACTTTAAAAAAAAATTGCTAGACACTGTATTCAATATCGTAGAGCCTACCTCTTTGGCGTCCAATCTGCCCTTGCAAGTTCTTCAATCTCCCCTTGCTCCTTGCACTCTCTTGCTCCTTGATCCTTGCTCTCTCCTTGCTCCTCACTCTCTCCTTGCTCCTCACTCTCACCCTCTCTTAATCTCCCTCTCTCAATCTCATGGCGGCTCTAGAACCTAACATGTAGTTGTGTAGAATCTAATACGTCAACACCGGTGATATGAAGAATGGCTCAAGCAAAGGGTTTGTATGTTGCCTTGCCAAAATTTGATGAGAGAATGATGGGTAGATCCTCTTCATGATTCAGGGCTTCACGATCCAGGTTGACCTTTGGTTACCTGGAGCCTTAAATTCCTATGCCTTTCCCATTTTCCTTTTGAATGATGGGAGCTTGGCTATCTCAACCAATGGCATTGACACTTTCACATTCTTAACCCATCTTGTGAGGTTGAGTTCTATTCTTCCTCGAGTTGACACCTCTAGAGTATTGTGAGCTTGTGGAGATTCAATTTGGTCATTTCTTGGAGGAGAAGATGGTTCTTTTTGGTTTGTATAAGGTGCCTTATTGTTCTTCCTGTTGTATGTCAAACCCTTGAATCTAGCCTCAAACATCCTTTTTATCTCTTTACGGGAGGGCATCTCTCCAAATATTTATGTTGCTTTGTCCACCTATGATGTATCCACCTGCACTCACATAACATTGATGCCACCTCCCAAAATCATATTACAAGTGTTTGTAAATTTAGTGCCTTTTGAACTCTCTGGCTTAACACTTATTGCAACTGCACAAGTCTCTTATGCATGAAAGGCCTGACATGGCATGCACCATGGATATGGTTCATCAACAACATTGTTTGTGTCAAGATTATTTGGGGGGTTTCTGATTTCGATTGAGCCTCTATACAAACCCTTCTGCTGAAATTTATTCTGCTATTGTTGTGGCTGGTGATTTCTTCCCAATCTAATAATTTTGTCTTACATCTGACTCTGAGTTATCGACATTTGTAATTTTTTCATTCATTGTGTTAGGAGAGTGATAGGATCTAGAGGATCTCACCCTTGCTAAAGGTGTGAAATTTTCTTAATTGCAGTAACTGAAAATTTAATCGTCTAACTTATGCAGTTTGTTTGTCTTTAGAAATTAATTTGGCAAATAACGATTAATTCACTACTTCAATCTTCACAAATAAATACAGGGACTGAGAAATAATGCATACACAAAATTATTGACACCAAGATTTTTGGACAAATGTCCCTGAAAAAACCCCAATGTGGTGAAAACCAGTTCTGCAGATGAGGGTTTTATTATTATTACTCTTCAGCAATTTGAGAAATACAACTGCTTGCATCTCACTGACAAAGCTCTGGCAAATAATATTCTATTCACCAATTCGATCTAGAGACACGAGTCTCCCTATGCAGATGAAATTGACCTCCCTTTGCAACTCAAACTTCTCCCTGCAACTCGCGCTAGCTGCTCCAGAAATTCGCACTTCCTCTGGGAAAATTAATCTGCTAGCAAATTGATCTCCAATGACTCGTCGGACTCACTCACTCACAAGCTCTTCTGCCACTTGCACTGGTAAATTGGCAATTCACACTTCTAATTTCAGCCTCCTTTTCTGCTAGTGAAATCAATCTCCTTCCTATTACTGGAAACTGGAAATCACTGAGAAAATCTTCTCCAGAAATCTTCTCCCAAACTCTCTGCCGAAACCTCGTTGCTGGTGTCTCCCTCTGCGCCCTTGCTATCACTGCAAATCACACTTCCTTAGTGATTTTTTGCATTCTCCAAAGCCCATCAATTTGCTCTTATAATCTCTAGTTGGGCAACCAAGGGCCACGATATAATCACAATCGATGGCTCAGATCTTCTCGACTAATTCAGGTGACTTTTCTAGAAGTCTCTAGAGCAATATCGATTTCCTTCAAGTAGTTTGATTTAATTAACCAATTTTCTCAAGTTAGGCTTCGGAAAATAATTAATTATTGGCTTATTAATCTAATTGAGGCATTTTCCATAGAAATAATTTCTGGGTCATGGAGATAATTATCCTCCCGTGTTCCTTAGCCTCTTAGACACCATAGAGACTAGAACACCTGTCCACTGCTACCAAAAATTAACAAAAGGTACCCCTAAGAGTGTTTTTCTAGCTATTGAGTTTGAATACCTGTAGCACTAACAAAGGGTGAGGAGAAGGCTTGGGCTTAGATCTCCCCTTCCATGTGACTTGTGGCCCCTCAATGAATTTTCCTAGTAGCTTTGTGGTAGCCAAGAGCACCTGTGTCTATTCTGTGAAAAATAAATGTTATAGCACAAATATGAGAAAAGAGAACAGCATAAAATGATCTAACAATTCAACAACAACCAAATGGGAGGAGGCTTTAGCCTTTATAATTTTCTTTGTAACAGCTAGATAATGGCTAGTTTCCTCTTTCCATAAAGTAATAGTTGTTAACCTTGTAAACCATAAGCTGGAGACTAAGTCAATTAAAATATACTTCTCTGCATTAAAATATTACCCACAAGTTGGTTAAATTAACTTGATTTGACCAATAGTATGTGGAGATAACCCAATGACTTGCTTCAACGAAGATTCAGCCCAATAAAAATGTGCTTTGGTCACCCATATGGCATTGAAGGTACCCCCGAGTCCCACCTGGGACCGATTAAGCTACAACTGTTAAAAAAAAATTATGGCTTGTTAGACGTGCTATGGCTAACTTTATTTGTGCATAAAACATTATTTAATACTAAAAGTATCCCCACTGTCAGCTTGGATGACCCTCATGCTTCTTACGGCCCACATTTATCATGCTACAAGCCTACAACTACCTTTTGGTTTCTACAACCATCACATAAATTTCACGTGTGGTTTGGATCCCTTTAATGTGTGCTACAACTAGTTGGTCATGACGTAGAATGGCCCCACGTTTCATTTGTTTGACCCCCTTTATCCCATGTGTGTGGTGCAACATTCCTGGAATGAGTGACGGCTGCCCCACAGGCTTACGGTTTGCTTTGGATTTTCATGGATTGACTAGAAAAGTCAATGGCCTAGCACTTGAAAAGTCTCGACCCACTTACAGAGGTCCAACATCCAGCTTGCACCCTGAACGATTGTCTTTGATGCTACGACCATCATAAAATTCCCACGCGTGGCTGGAAAATGTTTGAACAACCCATGCGTGGTTTAGATAAGGAAACATTCCTCTTATTTTGGCTAGCGATTGGCTAATCAAAACCAACACTCTTCCTTATCTAATCATTATTTCACTCTGAAACTTCCCTTCACATGTTGAATATTGACCATTACTCTTTACCATCTAAATCACCCGACATGATGACTTTGGGCACAGAGGACACATGACACAACCCCTGGAATAGGACATGAAGGACACGTTATATCTATATATATATATATTTACAATTTAAAATATAACAAATTAGTAAATTACACAAAAAGTGAAATAAAGACAAAGATTCAGTTTAGAAACTAAAACATTTACATGATGATGATACAAATTCAATCATATATACAACTAGTACTACATCAATGACAATAAATTGACAAATACACAAGAAATTAAAACCATAAACTGCAGTTTTCTCATTAAGTCATCAAAATCAAAATGTATTACATAGATACTGACTCATTGAGTCACTGCTACTATAGGTGGGAATGCCAATGGCAAATACAAAAGAGGCTAGATACTAGAACCGGATTCTAGCTGCCCTTGATTGAGCCATGATTGCTGTGCTATGAAAAACAAACTGACAGCTGTAAGAAAAACAAATTTCTGTAGGTAAAATGGATTGCTGTAGCAAAAAAGTAAAATAAAAAAATACAGAGGGTAATTCCACATACCAGCACTTCGAATCTCCGTTAACACTCATTACTCTCCCTTATTCACACTCCAAATCCTCCCACGGCTCCAAAGATTTGACCGAATGAGTGAAATACAATGGCAGAAACAGGTTTTATAATGCGCATGGGACACATTTTCATGGACACGTGTCCAAAAATCACTGACTGGTGTCTGACACGAGTTTGACTTGTGTCCTGTGCACAGGACATGAGTTAAACTCATGTTAGACACTTGTCACATTAGTGTCGTGTCCGACTCAAAGAATATGTGACATGAGGGGGTGGTAGGGATGTGTCAGGTAACTTAGTTTACCATGTTCTAGCTTGCATGAATAGATGTTGCTTGAATGGCCCTAGTGTTTTATGTGGAGAAGGAGAGATTACATTTGAACTCCATCTTGTCATGGGGTTCCATGTCCAATATGGTACATGCAACATAAAATGTATTTGCCACCTTTTAACTCGTCCACACCCTCTTTGCAGGCTGAACTATGCATGAAAAATCTATTTTTTGCTGAAATTTCAATGTGGCATGTCAAGTAAAGCCTCTTTATGATCATTTTGAGCCATTGTTGAATTTTGGTCTTGGGAAGCATTGGGATTATGTGCATTGCCCCACAAAATCAAGAAATGCCATTAATTGTGAGACTGCCATATTGAGAAACTAAAATATACTGTACCATGGCTGAAAAAATGTATATTCAAACTCTATGACACATGACACATGACCATGTGGAAAAGACATAGGTGTGCAAGACATAGGTTGACGTGAGACACATACTTTTGCAAGACCTTGGGTTAAAATATGGAACCTTAGCAATTAAATAACCAAGAAATGCATGTTGCCTTAAACTTTCACAGATATTGTCATATTTAGATGATTTGAAATTTGATTATGATGGGGTTTTCATCCCCAGTTTCAAAATTGCGACCTCATGGTAGATTTTGGGATAAACTCTGTCTCTTTTGCATCATTCTCTACAGAACCTTCAGCATTAATGGTGCTGCTGTTCTGGGTTTGAGCCATTATAGGCCTTTCCACTCAACGAGTGAGAGATTGATGGCTGGACATTACCAAAAAGGACAGTACACTAATTAATGATAATGACGAATGGCACATGCCCTTTCTCTTGATACTAGACAGTTAATGAAATTTTGAATGTAATTTAAAGGCTATCAAGCAAGATTTCAAGCTGGAAATGTTGGATATGTCTGTGTGTGTGTTGTGTGAAAAGAAAATCTGTAAAAATATAAAATATCACAAAAATAGATGGTGATTGCCAACTTGGGTTCTAGTTTACCCAGGCCAATATTCTCCTCTACAAAAACTAGAACTGTATACTTGAAACAAAGACAAAGGATGGATATCTCACGTTCCTGATCTCAAATCTTAGGGCCAAGTTAATTGATTTGTCTTCAAAGATGTCTTACATATTTTCACTTTGATTGAGGACGACTGATGTACATAATAATTCAGTAGAATATGGGCAGTAGTTGCTGTGGAATGCATGTATATCCTCTGGTGTTTGCAATTCTAATTTTTGCATAGCATAGGCCCTATTTTTATAAGAATTATATTATCACACAGTTACATTGTTAGTGTGCATTCATCAAAGTGGGAAAACTTTGGACTGATAAAAGAATTTGGCTTGCAGGCTTCGTGTGATGGGAGGTTTATGTATAGTCCATATTATGTTTCTCCAAATGCTTATGCCACTGTAAATTATCCAGGCCAGTTTTTGGGACAGAATTTGATATCTCGCACTAATATCACTGCAACAGAGTCTGACAAGTCAACAAAGTGTGCTCTAGCCAAAAGCAGAGAACATTTATCTGGAACAGCAAGTTACAGTAACCCAGGGGTTTCAAAATCTCAACCTAATCCAAACCCCCTCTCAACAGCTGGCATTGAAGTTGAAGATTCATCACCGCAATCATCTCATAGGTTGAGCAACAATAACTTAATGGGCAGAACTACAGTGGGAGGCTCGCATGTGCATAAAAGTGGGCAAAGAACTAGCAATCCTGTGATAGCCTGTGCTTCTGAGGGCTTGAGAACTGTTCCACTGCAGGTAGACAATGTGTTGAAATCTCCTGTTCAGCACAATCGAAGTGCTGTATTGCCAAGTGATAGGATAGGACATAGAGAGAGAGAATCTGGTTTATGTAAGGATGGAAGTCAGCCTATTCATGGTGATGCATATTTTGTTGAAGACAGATTGTGTTTACCAAGGTGTCAAAATGAAGGAGCTGAAGATGAGTCTAGAGTGGATGACGATGAAAATTATCAAAGTAAAAACAGCAGCTCATCAGACAATATTGCAGATTCAAAAGGTGTTGATCATTTCTCTTCTGGAGGAGAGTGCCAGGGTGTCGGGCAGAGCCACGGGATACATGAAGCCTTCAAATCTAGTTTGGCTTGTGTTGAATTGCAATATGCTGGGGAAAATACCTCTAGAGACCTACAAAATGCAATGGATGGTATTCAAAGGCATGATGAAAGTTTACGAGATCAGTGTAAATCTAAGCCATGCAATGACCATCAGAGTATGGTAGTTGATTCAGGACCTCATGATGTTGGAAAGGGTGATCCATCTGACCGTAACTCTGATTCATCAATGGTAGATTCAGTCCATATCTTTGATATCACTCCAAATAATGTTATAGCAGCAATTGGGCAGAAAGAGTTTTGGAGAGTCCGGAAAGCGATTCTAAGGTATTTCTCACAGCCGATATTGTAAATTACAATCTAAAGATGTGCATTTGCAGATTTAAAGTGGAGGGATTTCAATTAGGTTTGATAAGTGATGATAAAGTAGAGCTTTCAATTTATCAGAAGAGCTAATTTGCCATTCTAAAATTTGTTAATGTCTAAGATGCACTGAAATGGATATTGAGATGGGGGAACATGTATGGGATATTGTCATTACAATGTAAAGATGCGCATTTGCAGAGATAAAGTGGGGGGATTTAAATTAAGTTTCCTTAGTGATGATAAAGCAGAGCTGTCATTTTATCAAAATAGCTAATTTGGCATTCTAAAATCTATTAATGTCTAAGATACACTGGAATGGATATGGAGATGGGGGGATGGACATGGGAACATTCTAGTGAAGGCAGGATATGATATGGTAGGGAAATGGAAAATACATGTAAAGATAGGTACACACACAACAAAAACCATTAGACATAAAAGGTTCAGATTACAAGGAATTGCTTTTTTCTGATCATTTCTTGTTAATTAATGTTTTCTGACGATACTTATCTGGATTGTTCTCAAAGATCCAAAGGTAGCACATGGATTTGTATTTTAGGGAATGGAAAGGAACTAAAAGGAGGAGATCTACCTTTTTCTGTATGGATAGCATGCCCAATATTAGAAATTAGGATCAGCACAACTTGTATTAATGATCTCTGAAGGAAGATTAGGGTTATGTGACAACAAAAATGGCATTTGCCTCATCCACAGACAGGATAAAGTATGTTTTCTCAGAGGCATAAAGCAATCAGATAGTGAACAAATGATTTTTAAACTTTTAGGATCAGGAGACATACAATTTTCTCCAAACTTAAATTGACCACCTTTACAAATTTGTAAAAGAAAATTAAACAATCTAGACAGATGGCAAGAGGGTGTGTCATGATCATGATGTTGATATTAATAAGCATATCTTCTATGCCAACAGGCCAGGATGCTTTCTTCTAGTCTTCTAGGTGTTATTTTGGGTTTTCTAATGTTCTTTTATCATGATTGGGCCAAAATGCCAAGGTTTTGGCTGGATGCAGCCCTGTCATCCATCCAATGCTCAAGTCCTTCGGTCAATATTTCACCATCCCTTTTCTCTTTGCTTCCAGATAGAGGCAAAGCTTCCTTCCGCACTTCATTTGTGAGGGGACAATGTATCAAGATGTGTTGGACTGTTTGTTCATTACTTCTGCAAAGAGTACAAAAACTTGGCCCTTCATTTTGTCATGGATTATAGACTTTGATTATTCTCTCAGGTCATTGTTCATCTTTGGTTATGTTGTTGGTTGTGTGGTTAGTAGGAGGGTGTAGTAATAATTTAGTAATTGCCATCATAATGATATTTGCTTTTTTTTGGTACTTTTATATATATATATATATATATATATATATATATATATATAGTAAACTTAACATAAGATACCACATCATATCCCAACTTCACTGTGAGTGAGCCATCCATCTTTGTTCCAGGCTAAGTTACCAGGATTCACATCTAGATACGAATATGGATATACATACGGATCCACCGTTTTTTTGAAAAGCCAGGATCTGGATATGGCATGGCAAGGAAATGGCAAGTAAAAAGAAATATAAAATATTTCATAATTTTTAAAAATTAAATTTGTATAAAAATGAAAACATATACTAATTTTTAAATATATAATTTTAAATATAATACTTATAAAAATAATTATTAGATGACTAATATCACAATTAATGTATCATTATAAATATCAATTACATACAAATTAAACATTAATTAAATTTATATCAAAAAACATATGTAAATTTTTAAATATATAACTTCTGTTTAAAAATAATTATTAATTTAATAATATTAAAATTAATACATCATTTATAAATATTCAAATATTAATTATTAGTTACTATATTTATATTAAGTGGCTATAAAACTTACTTTTTTACACTTGAGAATAAACTTAAAAATTAATTAAAATTTCTAAACAATGTTGATTTTTGTGTAGAATCTCAAGGTATTCCCGCATGCGCCTCCTAAGTCAGCCTAGAAGATTTATGAAAATAAAAATAAAAATTGAATTTTTTAAATGGGCTTCATGTAGGCTCAAAGTGGACAAGTTGGCTCGGCTCATCCAGGGACGTGTCCCTTGTTGAGAAATCAAGGGCATAGCAATTATGAGATTTCTCTTCTAAATTCTAATGATAACTGCTTGTGAATGCTTTTTACTTCTTTAGATTAGGATCTTTTCTTTACTTAGATCATTATAGTCTTATTCTTCATCAAACAACTACCAATGCATAAACAATAAAGGGACAAGAGACACAGAACGCAGGCGATCAACGAGGGCCAAAACCTTTCCAACTTGAGAGGAAAACTCAAACGAATTCTTCTTCTTATAGAGACTTCTATTGACGAATACTAAGGCCAAGACTCCATTTATTATTAAGTTAGGGCAACTTCTTCCTAGACTTCAATTTGGACCTCAGCAACCCTCTTACAACAATTTCGTCCTTCCTTATTGCATTTCGACCTTCCCTTCAGAAACCCTAGGTCACATGAAAGGGGAGCTCATGGAGAGATTTATCCTTATATGCCTTCGCTATGCCTTCCTTGCTTTCTTAGTGAACTCAACCTTCAAAGTAGACCTTCTTGACACCAACCTTTGATACTTTTTTGTGACTGTAACTCGTCCTTTTTGCAGCAGATCAAAACCCTAACTCTCTTTGCACGTGTGGAGAGAAGTAACCCAAAGACTGATCCAAAAACTTCGATCTCTTTTTCTTCTTTCGTCCTTCTTTATCTTGCACCTTTTTCTTCTTCCTTGAGCTCAAATGATGAGTGTGAAGTGTGTCCATGAGAGAGGCCAAGTGCCTCTTTATATAGGCTTCTTGACCATGACTTGAGGCCGACTTGCAATTGCTTCTAGTCTGACTTAATGCTTTGATGAAGGCTGACTTGTTGCAGGTGCTTTGACTCGGTCTTGGAGGATCTTCTAGAATCAAATACATATGTAACATGCCCAAATGGGTCTTCAATCCTTGACATTGACTCACTAGACTTTATGACTTGATGACCAAACCTAATAGCTCACAATGGGAGCTTCAATCAAAATAAAATTCCTTGAGCATGAAACCCATGACTCAAGCATTACAAAATTAATGTTGTTTTCTTCTTTACATCAATTACATAAAATCATGGTTACACATGTCATTGTGAAGACCAAACCTAGTTACACTTTTTAACATCCCTTGGGGTAAATGCACCCATTCAACTTGTATATATAAATGCACCCATTCAACTTCATTTGATCAATCATCATCATCATCATCTCTCTTCTATAACAACGACACATGGCAACTGATGGAGGACGAATACACTGAAGTTTGGGCTTGGATTTTGGCACAGATTTCTAGAAAATTTAGAATTGTAAACCTTACTGAAGAACAATTTCTCCTAGAAGAAAAGTTGTTGGGTTTTCTCCCAAGTTTGGGTTAGGGAAAATTTGTTCTCTGTCGTGCATGACTGTCTCTTTATGATCTTACTATTTTAGCTACATTTACTGTTGAAATTTTCTATGTATAATCGCTCAGTGATATCAGTAAATTGTTAAATTAGGTAGTAGTTACTAATTATCAGATCAGAAAATTGGTTTCTATTGTGTATCTTTGTAGAAAATTCAACAAATAAATACTGGCGGCTTATAATACTTACCTCAATTTGTAGATCGAAACACTAGGGATGTGCATGAGTTCGCTTCCAACGACTCTTATCCTTCCTCCCCCTCATATGAATGATGCCAACACTGTTCATATTTACTACATTTGATCATTAGTGGGCGTTAAAGTTTATAATATGGTCTGTAGGTTTATAATAGGTCAACCAAGTAAAAAATAATTCGTCAGCCAACTCGCTAGTTTATTATTTGCTCCGTTGTTTTTTCCATTTTTGTTGATTAGAGTAGAGAAGAAGTGTTCTGCATGTCTAAGTGTGAAGACTAGTAGAAGAACACAAAAGATTGCCACTTTAGGAAAATATTAATTTATTTAACTATTTCCTAAAGTTAGATTTACGAAAAAGTAAAAGTTCATAAGTTAACTTATGATTTAATCTCAGTTGTTTAGAAGGAGATTAGGGTTGAGATCGAAATTACAAGAGGAGATAGAGCGAGTTAGTGGTAAGTCAGTAGAGAACAAGCAGGTGTGAGAGAGCAGCGGAGGAAGAGCGAGAGTTTCAATAGATCACAAAGCTCAGCATCTGAGTAGAAGAAATTGAGGGAGGACCGAGATCTTATAGTCCAACACAATATTTCATTCGCATGTGTGCGTAGGAGAGAGGAAGTGTGGTCTCATGTGTGATCCAAATCGCTGATCTGCGCTGTAGTTTTGCAGATCTAGTGCGTAGGAAGGGAGATCGATTTAGCTGCAGGGAGATCGAGTGTTTTATTTTGATAAACTGGGAAGTTTCTCCCTTGTAATTCTTAGAGGAAAATCTTTTACTACAGAAGAATAATAAGAACACACAATGTTGCAGGTTTTCCCTGGAGTTGGGGTTTCTTAGGTATATCTTTTGTTTTATGGTTTGATGTGTTTGCCTTCTGATTAATTTTTTGTTGTGCATATTAAGTTAGAAAATTTAGTGTGTTTGTGATTTAAGTTTCCATATTATCAATTGTTTATATTTATGGGTTTTTACACTTAGAAATTGCAAATCAGTTTGCGGGGTTTTATGAAAATCTAACAATTTTCGCTGATGTTGTTTGAGTAATCCATTTCTTATCTCACATTATCGTGTTATCCATTATTAGGTTACTTGTCCGCTGAGTTTTCCGTTCTAGAAGTTTGCGCTGGCTTCTGCTTTGAATTTCGCAATGTCACGGACGGATCTCTGCGGATGTGGATTTGAATCTGTCTCTGATTCAGGGATCCGTGGATCCAACCACTAGGACTGACAAATCCGGTAACACAGGTTCCAACACCATACTAATATATTCTTTCCATCCAACAAACACACCGCATTATGATCTAGCAAACAAGTGAAAATATTCCATTTTGTAGCCAAATCACCATGAATATCTAACTTAGTTGTGAGCCAAATTTGCCTACAACCTCCCATTGGATTCAAAATCCCAACATCAGCTAAACATGCAACCACGATCTTAGAGAGATAATAATCCTCACCAACTCCAATCCAAGGATCCTCACTGAGCCGAACCCAGTTGCCATAGGCCCACAACCTATTTTCCAAGCAACCACTGTCCAAGCAGAGGAAAGGTGTTCACCATCTGGAAACATTTAATGCTCATCGATTGTTGAAATTATATGACAAGTTTCGTAGAATACAGTTTTCTTCCAGGTAATTACTTCCTAATGATTTTTAATCAAGATTTTATGCCATTGTTGTCATTGAATAATTACACTTGAGAAAATCTCAATAGTAAAAGACAACCATGCACAAATGAGACTATTTCTACCCTGGGAACACAACTTTGGGGGAAAGCCCAACAAATTTTCTTAGGATAAATTATTCTTCAATAAGCTTTACAAATCAACAATTTGACTGGAAACTTGTGCCAATATCCAAGTTAAAATACTAGTCAAACCTAGTCAAAATAGCAACAAGTCAACGCTGGTAAAACCAACCAAAATTAATAGAAGTCAACGCTAGTCAAACAATTAGTTCTTGTGGTCAACTCTTCTTGGTCAAGTCAACACTAGTAAAATCAATCAAAATTACTAGAAGTCAACGCTAGTCAAATAGTTAGTTCTTGTGGTTAACTCTTCTTGGTCAACAACTTGTGGTCAACCCTGTGGTCTATAGTCTTGTGATCAGCCTTGCAGTCAACAACTCACATGTGCAGCTTGCGGTTGGTCAAACTGTAGTCAAATGTGTTCGTATGGCTTCCAAAATTAGTCAAACACTTGGTCAACTTGGTTTGCAACTTAGTCAACTTTAGTCAATGCAGCCTGCTCAAATTTGTCTTCCTTCTTCACACATGTGGTTGTCCAAGAGAGATAAAAATGATGAAGAAAAGAAGAATAAACTCCAAAATCAAACTTCTCCTTTTTGCTCAGACCTGCTCTTGCTTCGTGATGAAATGAGGCATGCCATCATCTATTTAGACTTGTCGAAGGGGTGTGACAACCCAACAGACACGTCCCTTCATTGGTTGGCCGACTTGTCTTCTTTCTGGGCCGACATGAATACCTCTCGCTGCTACAAAAAATCAACACTCCCTCTTAGCGAGGAAGGTATTCTCCTTTGCTGAAAAGTTAAAACATATTTCTCCTTAGCTGAAATTTCTTATCCACTAGAAAAATTTATGAGCTTGCTATGTTGATTTAGTGTCTCCTCACATGCACATTGATTTAGTGTCTCCTCATATTCATGTCTATACATATGGATCACTCCATCCCAGAGTAGGCAATGTGAGTATCCTAGGCCATTTACCCCTAGCCAAATCAACATGGCTCCATGGATAAATGTATTAATCTCCCCTGGTCAAATCAACATGACCCAGTGAAATCAGCATGGCTTCTTAGGAGAAGCTTTGCCCCTAGGCCATTCACCCTTGGCCAAATTAGTATGGCTTCTTAGGTGAATGTATCGTTCTTCCCTGGTCAAATCAACATGATGCTATGGATGCCAAATTAGAATGCCTCTAATGGAAAAATGTATGCCCTATGTTGTAGTTGCCCTAGGCCATTCACCCCTAGACAAATCAACATGGCCTCCATGGGTGAATGTATCATTCCCCCACTAGTCAAATCAGCATGACCCGGTGGGAGAATGCCTGCCCAATCCTGCAAAAACATCAACTCTCCGTCTCTGAGAGGGAGACATTTTGCGTCATGCCAAACATGTCTTTGAAGTATACAAACTTCACTCTAGACAAAGGCTTGGTGAGAATGTCCGCAATCTGCACATCTGCGGATATGTACTAAAGCGTCACTGCTCCCTTCTACACCATGTCTCGGAAAAAGTGATATTTGATCTCAATGTGCTTCGACTTGTCATGAAAATTTGGATTCTCTGAAAGCTTGCCACAACTTTGATTATCACAATATATCAAGTTTGTCTCTAGCCTTGCAAGTAGCTTCCAGAACCACATTGCTTCCTGACTTGCGACACTGGCTAGGATATTCTCTGCTTCTGCTGTATTGAGTGCAACAAAAGTCTACTTCCTTTTAAATCATGATATCATAGCTGATCCCAAGTTGAAGGAGCACCCCGAGGTGCTCTTTCTACTCTCTGCACTCCCGACCCAATCCGAATCAGTATATTTCTGTAGCCTCACTTCACCCCTAGCCAAATCAGCGTGGCTCCATGGGTGAATGTGTCATTCCCCCACTAGTCAAATCAGCATGACCCGGTGGGAGAATGGCTGCCAAATCCTGCAAAACATCAACTCTCCGTCTCTGAGAGGGAGACATTTTGCATTATGCCAAGATTGTCTCTGAAGTATACAAACTTCACTGTAGACAGAGGTTTAGTGAGAATGTCTGTAATCTGCTCATCTGTGGATATGTACTGAAGCTTCATTGCTCCCCTCTGCATTGTGTCTCGGAAGAAGTGATATTTGATCTCAATGTGCTTCGTCCTGTCATGAAAAATTGGATTCTCTGAAAGCTTGACACAACTTTGATTATCACAATATATCAAGTTTGTCTCTAGCACTTGATCAAATAGCCCTGCAAGTAGCTTCCTGAACCACACTGCTTCCTGACTTGCGACACTGGCTAGGATATTCTCTGCCTCTGCTGTATTGAGTGCAACAAAATTCTACTTCCTTTTAAATCATGATATCATAGCTAATCCCAAGCCGAAGGAGCACCCCGAGGTGCTCGTTCTATTCTCTGCACTCCCGACCCAGTACGAATTAGTATATCCCTATAGCCTCACTTCACCACCTGAGACATATCTCAAACCATATCCAACTGTACCACGTAGGTACCTCAACACATGTTTGTCGCATGCCTCGGCTCAACCTTACACTGGCCAACTTCCTTCACTGGATCCATCATCACAACTACTTTCAAGTCACCCTAATTGGGTGCCCCCTCTGAAACTGAAGCAAATCTTCATATGGCAATCCTGGTTGCTTACTTTGTCACGGAAACAAATCCTCATGCTGCTGCTGCTCCCTTTGTTACTGAAGCATATCCTGTTGTCGGGCATGGTCCCCTCATAGAAGGCATATTGCTCCTAGAGACCTCCCGTCTCTAAGCATCTAGTCTGACAATCTCAACCTATGACATCCTCTTTGAAGGTTGTTGCTTTCACTTTTCTTGACTGTTTGCTCCCTCTGAACTGAAAGCTCTTCTAGTCATCTAGCACGGTCTTGGACATCTTAACAATATGTACAATCCTTCCTGTCGAACACCAATCACTCATCCTGAGTCTATGCTCGAGCCCCTAGGCCATACAAGAACTTGATCATGTGGCAACTAGAGCAAAAGTCTCCTCGTAGTCTTCTCCCTCTTTCTAGACATCCTCTTTGAAGGTTGCTGCTTTCACTTTTCTTGACTGTTTTCTCCCTCTGAACTGAAAGCTCTTCTAGTCATCTAGCACGGTCTTGGACATCTTAACAATATGTACAATCCTTCCTGTCGAACAACAATCACTCCTGCTGAGTCTATGCTCGAGCCCCTAGGCCATACAAGAACTTGATCATGTGGTGACTAGAGCAAAAGTCTCCTCGTAGTCTTCTCCCTCTTTCTAGGAGAACTCTCTTGCCACAAACCTCGCTTTGTACTTCTCGATGTTGCCATTGCCTTGGCAACCCTCATAATGGACTTGTTCTTCCTTTCTGCAAAACCCCATTCGTGAGGCCATGGAAAATGAAAAATCATAATGAAACAATCATTTTCTGGTATTTAAACCATAAAAAATAAAAGGACAAGAGGCTGACCAAAAAATCAAAGCAAGAAAAATATGATTGGAAGTACTTATCTCTTGATCAAGGAAGAAATTGTTGAGGGTTGTATGGAACTATCAACTCCCTCTTGATCCTTGCCTCCTTGCAGAAAATCATTGAAGTTCTTGGAAGTATACTCTCCTCCATTATTTGACCTCAAAACCTTGATCTTCTTCTCTGTCAAGTTTTCTACTTGAGCCTTGAACTCCTGGATCTTGTTGAAAGCCTCATCCTTGGCCTTCATGAGAAAAGAATCATTAATGAATGTCAAAATAAGTATTCTTTCCGAAGTCCATCTGCAAGCTTATCAAGCTTAGATTCCTTTGTCTTCTTTTGAGGTTGATGTTGATCGTCATCATCAACATCAACTGTTGATGCATTCTGTTATTCCTTCCTTTTCTTCTGAGGACACTAAGAGGCATAATAGCCGAAGTCATGACAATTGGAGCACCTGATCTTTGACATATCCTTCTTCTTTTGATCTGGAACTGGAGTTGGTCTTCTACCTGTATTCTTCTTATCAAACTTTCCAAATTTTTTTCTCCCGTTTCCTTTGTATGAGCTGCAATGGCTTGAGTTTCATCATCCCGAGGTCGCTGCAACTTGTCCTTGGACAACAATCTGGCCTCTTCTTGGACATAATCAGTTCATAGCTTATCAATCTTGGGCAGATTTCTTGTTCACCATTTCCCTAAACAAATGGCTCACATAAGGAAGGAAATCCATTGAGAGCCACTCTAACAAGTTCTATATCATCAATATTATCTCCAATGGCTCTAAATTCATCTCTCAATCGGGAGACTCTCATAAGATAAGAGACAACATAATCTGATCTAAACATCATGACACTACGAAGTTGATTCCTCAAGGTTAGTTTCCTGCTTGTGTTGTCACTCTGGAACAATCCCACCAAAGCATCACACACTTCTTTGGCAGTCTTCAACTTAGCACCATGCGGAATCAAGTGGTCTTTTATGGTATCCTACAAGATTCTCTTTACTTTGGCTTCATTTTTCCTATACTTGGCTTTCCCCTCAACTCTCTCTAGCTCTGGAATGACTTCCTTCACATGAACCTGAAGGTCATTTTCTTCCAAGATAAGAAGTATCCTAGTCTTCCAAGATCTGAAATTAGTAGCACCATCCATCCTGTCTTCTACTTTGAGACTTGGCATCATTTTGACGAGAGATCTAAAATCCAATTAAGCTGCTGATTACTTTCTCTTAGGGTTACTTCAATGGTTGCTCTTTCAACAAAGCTTTGATACATGTTGAAATTCTATGACAAGTGCAGTATAATATAATTTTCTATTAGGTAATTACTTCCAAATGATTTTCTATCGGTGTTTTATGCGAGTGCTATCATTTAATAATTACACTTCAGAATATCTCAACAGTAAATGCAGCGAAAACAATAAAGATCACAGAAAGACAACCATGCACAAAAGAGACAATATTTTTACCCTAGGAAACCCAACCTTGGGAGAATACCCAACAACCTTTCTTAGGAGAAATTATTCTTCAACAAGGTTCACAAATCAACAATGTGGCTAGAAATTTGTGTCAATATCGAAGTCAAAATACCAATCAAACTTGGTCAAGATAGCAACAAGTCAATGTTGGTCAAACAATCAATTATTATGGTCCACTCGACTTGGTCAACTTTGGCCCTGCGGTCAATGACCTGTGGTCAACATTCCTGCGATCAAATGCCCTATGATCAACAGTGTTGTGGTCAACAATCTGCATGTGCGGCCTGCGAATGGTCAAACTACGGTCAAATCCACATGTTGCCTCCAAAATTAGCTCGGTCAACTTGGTTTGCAGCTAGGTCAACTTTAGTCAATGTGGCCTACTCAAATTTGTCTTCCTTCTTCACACGTGCAATTGTCCAAGAAAGAATAAACTCCAAATTCGAACTTCTCCTTTTTGCTTAGACTTGCTCTTGCTTTGTGATGAAATGAGTCGTCATGTCATCTATTTATACTTGTCAAAGGGGTTTGACAACCCAAGGGACACGTCCCTTTATTGGCTGGCCAACTTGTCTTTTTTTTGGGCCGACTTGAACACCTGTTGCTGCTACAAAAAGTCAACATTGATGGGACTTGTGCTCTGCCCTTATCAATTGCTTCACGTTAAAAATAAAACATTATTTGCATCTAATAATTCTGGCCCATAAACATTCAGTAAAGAGTAGCCTCCATAGACTCTTAACAGCCAGTGCTTGCCGGGATAGAAAAGCGTTTTTCACTCCCCACTAATATGAATAAATAAATAATAAAAAAATTTATCAAACAATAAATAAATTAATAATAGTTAATAAACATTAATGAAAAATTATTAGTTATGAAGGGATAAGTCATTAGACATGACCATTGAACCTTTGTGAGTTCGTGACTAGTCAATGCCTATTTAGGCACATTGTCATGAAGGCATGTAATAACCAATTCAATTCATCAATAATAAAAATAAAGATTTATTCTATAGTTGTGTGTTTTTCTGCTACACTGAAAGTCAAAGCTCAACAAAAGGGAAATCTTGAAGTCTACTTACCATAAAGAAATGCTCACTGTTGTACATGCATTGAATAAATGGCATGAGTACTTCTTGGGAAGCAAGTTCTTGATTCGTACAAATCACAATAGTCTTCAATTTTTGTCACAACAAAAGACATTATCTACAGAACAATAAAAACGAATGGAGAAACTCTCCACATTTGACATGGAAATATCGCATAAAAAAGGGAATGATAATGTAGTTGTTGACACACTTTCACGAAAAAATGTAGACATAACAACATGCAAAATATTGGTAGAGATTTGAACTGAATATGCCAAGGATCCAAACCCTTGTTCTATGATCGAAAATATCGATCAACATCCAAATTTTGAATGGAAAAAAAACATATTATGGTATAAGGTACAATTTGTCTAATTCCACCCTCCAAATTTAAAATGAAGGCTCTAAGGGAAACACATAGTTCCGCTGCAACAGGGCATGGTGGTTTCTTCAAAACATATTATAACACTTGTCAATCGTTCTATTGGAAGAGAATGAGTAAAGAAATCCAGAAATTCGTCGCTGAATGTAATGCTTATCAAAGGAATAAAAATGAGAGTGTCCTAACCCCAGGATTACTTCACCTCTTACATATCCCAAATAAGGAATGGGAGGAAATCTTGATGGGCTTCATCGAAGGGTTGTCTATGTTTGATAGAAAGTACGCAATATTTGTTGTGGTGGATAGACTAACCAAATACACACATTTCATGTTAGTTAAGAAGACAAATTCAACAAAACAAATTACAGAAGTCTTATGCGATAAATTACATGGTCTCTCGAAAGTCATTGTTAGCGATAGAGACGTAAAATTTAAAGGGAATTTCTAGGACTTTTGTAACTAGGTTGGAATATCCCTTAACTTGAGTTCAACTTATCATCCTCAAGCAGATGGAAAGAAAAAAATAGTGAATAAATGTTTGGAAACTGTTAAATTGGCAACTAGGGCCAAATTTCATGTGGGTCATCTTATTCATGGCCAACAATATTTTTATTAGATTACTCTCGTCGAGAGGTGTAGGATTGATCTAAAGATCATCTGATTCCGATAAGTATTTATGGAGATATGAATGTATTTTGATTATGGAATTATTATCAAGCCGACCTACAACTCATGTATTGTCAGAAGCCCATTGCACTCACTCATCTCATCACATCTCTCTCTCTCCCCTGTGCAGAAAAGAGAGTCTTCTCTACTGAGCAAAAAATATTCTCTCTCTCACACATGTGGAAGGAACCTACAGAGTTTGACCAGCGTGGAACATCAAACCTCCTCTTCTGAACTGCGCTATAGGTTCATCTGAACCTCCTCTGAAGGCTGCAACTTTTGGTGGTGGAATCAAGTTGATCCGACAGTCGGTTTGCGAGATATCGATTGCCCTAGTTTGAAGGAAGCTGCTGAAACTGACGCTGCAACTGCAGATCCAAAGTTTGACCAGCGTGGACCGTCAAACCTCCTCTTCTGAATTGCGCTGTAGGTTCATCTGAACCTCCTTTGAAGGTTGCAACTTTTGGTGGTGGAATCAAGTCGATCTGATGGTCGGTTTGCGAGATATCCACTGCCCTAGTTTGAAGGAAGCTGCTGAAATTGAAGCTGCAACTGCAGATCCAAAGTTTGACCAGCGTGGACCATCAAACCTCTTCTTCTGAACTACGCTATAGGTTCATCTAAACCTCCTCTGAAGGCTACAACTTTTGGTGGTGGAATCAAGCCGATCCGATGGTCGGTTTGTGAGATATTGATTGCTCTAGTTTTGATGATGAAGCTGCTAATGCTGATGATGCTGATCTAGGGTTTGCTACTGCTGATATAAATAAGATTTATTGTACTATTTCTCTCTGCTGAATTATTGAAGATAAAAGAAGATTTGATCAAAGGGTTTCCCCACACATTGTGGGGTTTGTCCCTGGCTAGCCGCCACATCTTGTCTCTTGTCTTGGCTTGTTTTCTGTCGATTGTTTAATGTTCTATCTGCACTTTACTTTATGTACATGTGATTGCTAATCTATGGAATATAATAAGAAAAAGAAGTAAACTGTTATAAGCATAGAACATATCATAACTTAACATGGTATCAAAGCTGAGGTGAAGACAAAGCCCGAGCAAGAGCAATCACCGAAGAGAAGATAGGCAAGGCTATCCTAGAAGAACAATTAGTGTTGGACCATGTGAGAGACAATATTGTCGAGCCTCCATCAAATGCATCCGCTGCTGCCAGGTACAAATGGAAAACTGGAGAAGTCAAAACAAAGAAGATCATCCGGGACTCTATCGACAAGCACTTGGTGGCCTACATCTCCGACCTGAACACCTCCAAGGAAATATACGATAGACTGGTGAGTTTATTTAAAGTTAATGATGCAAATCAAGTTTTGTTTCTTAGAAACAAGCTGAGGGAAATCAAGAAGGTTAAAGATGAGAGTATGCAAGCATACTTCTTAAGAATCACTGAGATCAAGAACGATCTCTTATTTATTGGGGAGACTATCACTGATAGGGAAATGGCACTCATGACTCTTGGAGGATTACCATCCGAATGGTACGTGTTTAGGACTACTCTTCTGAACAATCATCTAATACTTGGTTTCAAGGAATTAATGGGTAGATGCATTCTAGAAGAAACAAGGGTAGAAGAGCAAGAAATTCCATTGCCTAAAGGTCCTCCTGCTGCCTTTTCTTCTCATGCTAAGAAAAGAAATAATTCCGAGTCGAAATTGAAAAGAAAGGCTGGACCTAAGGGTGGAAGAAAAGGACAATGTTACATTTGCAATAAAGCAGGTCACTATGCAAGGGAATGCCCTGATAGAAAGGACTCTCACCGTGACGATGATCAAAATCCCTCTCATGGTAATCGAAGGGATGAAAAATTCAATAGCAAAGGTAAAAGGAACGCTGGAAATCAAGGAAGAGGACAACCATTCAAGAAGGCTAGAAATTCCGGGATGTATTAAATGCACTTGAGCTCCGAAAGAACATGGTGTCCATCTCGGAATGGAAGACAAAGGCTAGAAGGTAACCTTCAATGATGGCAAGGTACATGTATCGAAAAATAATGTTAAAGATGCCTTTACTCTTGGATTTCGTGTTGATTCATTATATCAGGTCGATGAAAGTCAGGTAGGTGTCATGTCTTATGACACATCTCTTTAGTCCGAACTTTGGCATTGGAGGTTTGCCCACCTTCATTACAAAGATCTACCCGATGTAAGACATATGGTAACAGGGATGCCCGAATCCCTAGTAGAAAAAGGTGGTGTATGTTCGGGATGTGCCAAAGGAAAGCTCAAAAGGGGACCATTCCCCTCAAGCCTAAGCAAGACCTCCGATATATTACAGTTGGTTCACTCAGGGATACCTGAGGTTGGCATTAAGAGGGAGACTACTACACCACATACTCCAGAGCAGAATGGTGTGGCACCGTACGATTGTGGAAGCTGTCTCTATGGGTAGATGATGTAACAATGCCTGATGTGGAAGAACCGATGGATCCTATTTATCCACCTGAGACTTCCTCTTCCAGGGAGAGGCCTTCATGGCTTAGGGGGATACTTGATGATGTTGAAAGACATGTTGCACCTTGAGGAACCTTCTGTGAAAGTAAGAAACCCAACAGGTATCAAGGATACCTAACCAGTATGAGCACAATCATACAAAATGAGACTTCATCATTCTTAGATGCCGTCAAGCATCAAGTATGGAAGGATGCTATGACCATTATGGAGAATGATGTCTGGGAAGTAGTTCCCAAACCCCAGGACAAGACAATTGTTACTTCAAATTGGTTTAAGATGAAGCTGCAGCAAATGGAACTACGAAATAGTATAAGGCTCGTTTTGTTGCTCGTGGTTTCTCCCAGAAGAAAGGTATAAACTATGATGTGATATTTGCACCTGTTGCTAGATATACGACCATCTACTTGATCATAGCCCTTGTGGCTTCACAAGGATGGAACCTACATCAGATGGATGTCAAGACTACGTTTTTGCATGGTTCGATCAAAGAAGAGGTCTATGTGGAGCAACCCGAAGGATTTGAGATTTATGATGGAAAATCTCATGTATGCAGGTTTAAGAAGGCTCTCTATGGGCTGAAGCAAGCAACTCGAGCATGGTATGAGAGGATCGATAGCTACTTGATGAAGTTGGGGTTCACTAGGAGTGAAGCCGATCCTAACCTTTACTTTAAGGTTGAAGATGACAAGCCTCTCATACTGGTGTTGTATGTGGATGACCTCTTTCTAACAGGTGCATACCCTCTCATTCACAAATGTAAGAGGGAGTTGGCTTCTGAATTTGAAATGAAGAACCAAGGACTTGGAGTGTGGCAGAAGCTACGGGAAATTTTCCTATCTCAAGGAAAATATGTGGTGAAGATTCTGAAAAGATTTGGTATGGTGGACTGCAAGCCTGTGACTACCTCGAGGATCTTAACTTTCAGAAGTTATATGGTAGTGATGTCGGACCAGATTTGGGAAATGCCTCTGAGTTTCAAAAACTCATTCGCGTTGATGTTCTTGGTGAACCTCCGTCCGAACATATGTTTTGCAGTTAGCATTGTGAGCTCATATTTGGTTGAGCCTCACTAGATTGGTGCCAAGAATCTTCTGAGATGTCTTCAGGACACAATCTCTCATGGATTGAGATACACTGCCAGAAATATGAAACTGCATGATTATTCGAATGCTGATTAGGCAGGTAGTGTGGAGGATCACTGGAGCACTTTTTAGTGCTGTTTCTCTTTGGATTCTGCTTCGATATAATGGATGAGCAAGAAGCAGAAGTCGGTTGCCATAAGCACCGTCGAGATCGGATACATATCTATGAGTATGATCTCGTATGAAGCTGCCTGGTTGGGGAAGCTCTTCAGTGAGCTGTTTGAACACATACCACTGTGATTCTCTGTAACAACTAGAGGTGGGATTTGATTATTGAGGAATCCCTTTTTCGTTGATTGCTCCAATAGATAGACATCATCTGAGATATGGTAAGTCGATGAGCAAGGAGGCTCCATCGCATTAAGATGATGTACAGGTCGATACACCTTGTCGAAGCCCCGATGAAAGATCTAATCTTTGATTTTCCCAAACGACTTGGAGTCGTCAAGATACCCTTGTACAAGGGTCCTGCATGTTGCATACATTGAGCTCTGGGAGCTCTGAGGGCTTGCGGTTCTTACTGGAGCAACATACGACCACAGGGTGACTCACCCTCCCCTGGTGGTGAGCACTGGAACAAGATGATTCGCTCTCTTGTGGGACAAGATGATTCGCTCTCCTGTGGAACAGGATGATTCGCTCTCCTGTGTAGCAGGATGATTAGTTCTCCTGTGAGGCTTGGATTGATGTGTTCTCCATGGCGATTGTAGCATGATTGATGTGTTCTCCTGTGAGGCCTGGATTGATGTGTTCTCCATGGCGATTGTAGCAGGATTGATGTGTTCTCCTGTGAGGCTTGGATTGATGTGTTCTCCATGGCGATTGTAGCAGGATTGATGTGTTCTCCTGTGAGGCATGGATTGATGTGTTCTCCATGGCGATTGTAGCAGGATTGATGTGTTCTCCTGTGAGGACGGGATTGATTAAGTTCTCCTGTCGAGTCATCTTAGCCATGCAGTCTGGAACTCATGGGAAGTACCTCTCATCTGATCAATGAGTAGGGAAATGAAGTTAGGGACCATAGTAGTACTGATGGACGCATCGCTGTATCTACCGTACTCCCTACTCTAGGTTGACCTCCATTGATCTGGGATCAATGATACTAGTCTGGGACCAGTGGTAGGAGTTGTACCATACTATGACGCTGACTTCGGGTCAGTTGAGACTGGTCTGGGACCAATGGTACATACTCTGAGACTGACTTCGTGTCAGTGCAGTACTGGTCTGGGACCAGTGAGAGTGGTACATACTATGACGCTGACTTCGGGTCTGTTGAGAATGGTCTGGGACCAATGGTACACTCTCTGAGACTGCGATACTGGTTTGGGACCAGTGGTAGGAGTGGTACTTACTATGAAGCTGATTTTGGGTTGGTTGAGACTGGTCTGGGACTAGTGGTACGCACTTTGAGACTGACTTTGAGTTAGTGGAGGATGATACTGGTCTAGGACCAGTGCAGTTGTACTCACTATGACGCTGACTTCGGGTTGGTTGAGACTGGTCTGGGACTAGTGGTACATACTCTGAGACTGACTTTGAATCAGTATGATACATCCTCAATCATTTCTTCTTCTTCATAATTCGGACGAAAGCAGAGCAGAACAGAACAATGCAAGAGCAGAGCAGAACAGAGCAGAACAATATAGATCAGTATAGGGCAGAACAAGACAAAGCAGAATAGAGCAGAGCAGGGCAAGGGTCAGGCTGTACAGGGCAGTGCATTTGATGGATGAATAGTAGTGACTGACAGACAGATTGCAGATGAAGTTCTCCCTAGTTGAGAGGGAGTGTGAAATTGGCAACTAGGGCCAAACTTCATGTGGGTCATCTTATTTATGGCTAATAATATTTTTATTAGATTCCTCTCGGCAAGAGGTGTAGGATTGATCTAAAGATCATCCGATTTCGATAAGTATTTATGGAGATATGAATTTATTTTGATTATGGAATTATTATCAAGTCGACCTACAACTCATGTAGGCTCAGAACCCCAACAGTCGCATCTATTCAAACATCATCAATTGTGTATAAATACAAGAGGACTTTTCCTCATTTGCACTCACTCATCTCATCACATCTCTCTCTCTCTCCTGCGCAGAAAAGAGGGTCTTCTCTACTGCGCAAAAAAGAGTCTCTCTCTCACACATGTGGAAGGAAGCTGCTGAAACTGAAGCTGCAACTGCAGATCCAAAGTTTGACCAGCGTGGACCATCAAACCTCCTCTTCTGAACTGCGCTATAGGTTCATCTGAACCTCCTCTGAAGGCTGCAACTTTTGGTGGTGGAATCAAATCGATCCGACAGTTGGTTTGCGAGATATCCACTGCCCTAGTTTGAAGGAAGCTGCTAAAATTGAAGCTGCAACTGCAGATCCAAAGTTTGACCAGCGTGGACCATCAAACCTCCTCTTCTGAACTGCACTGTAGGTTCATCTGAACCTCCTCTGAAGGTTGCAACTTTTGGTGGTGGAATCAAGTCGATCCGACGGTCGGTTTGCAAGATATCGACTGCCCTAGTTTGAAGGAAGTTGCTGAAACTGAAGTTGCAACTGCAGATCCAAAGTTTGACCAGTGTGGACCATCAAACCTCCTCTTCTGAACTGCGCTGTAGGTTCATCTGAACCTCCTCTGAAGGCTACAACTTTTGGTGGTGGAATCAAGCCGATCCGACGATTGGTTTGTGAGATATTGGCTGCCCTAGTTTTGATGATGAAGTCGCTAATGCTGATGCTGCTGATCTAGAGTTTGCTACTGCTGATATAAATCAGAATTATTGTACTATTTCTCTCTGCTGAATTCTTGAAGATAAAAGAAGATTTGATCATGGGGTTTGTCCCTGGCTAGCCGCCACATCTTGTGTTTCTTGTCTTGGCTTGTTTTCTGTCGATCGTTTAATGTTCTATCTGCACTTTACTTTATGTACATGTGATTGCTAATCTCTGGAATATAATAAGAAAAAGAAGTAAACTGTTATAAGCATAGAACATACCATAACTTAACAGAAACGTATTTTCGTTGTTTTCATAAGAGAGAAGAAAAATAAATGGTCTCAATGGCTACATCTAGCCGAATGGTGGTACAATTCCACCTACCATACATCAGCTAAAATGACCCCTTTTTAATCCTTATAAGGTTATGAACCTCCAAAATGGAGGGACTTCGCATTAAGTGACTCTAAGGTTCAAGCACTGAAGAATCAATTGGAAGAAAATCAACAAATCATTAAAATTTTAAAAGAAAATTTAACAATAGCTAGTGATCAGATGAAACAACAAGGAGATCAACATTGTTCAGAGAGAGAATTCAAAGAAGGCGATTGGGTCTTCGTAAGACTTCAACCCTAGAAGCAATTATCTTTGAAGCAACAAGGAAAGAACAAGTTGGCTCCAATATGAACCTTTCCACATAATAAAAAAGATCAGTGAAGTGGCTTATGGATTGAAATTACCAGATAAAATGTCGGATCCCAAATGTGTTTCTATTAATTTTAGGCATCAATGGTATGTTCTATGTTTTAGAGTAATTTTACTTAAATTTCTTTATTAGCCTAGTATCAGTATTCAGATTAGCAATCACATCAACATGATAGTAAAATGCAGATAGAACATAAACATAAAGAGTAGAAGACAAGCGAAGACAAGAGGACACAAGATGTGGCACCAGCCAGGGACAAACCCCAATGTGGGGAAACCTTTGATCAAATCTTCTTTTAGTCTTCAATAGTTCAGCAGAGATAGATAGTACAATTTACAAATCTGATAGTTTATAGCAGCACCAAAAGAGCCCTAACCAGAAAAGTCAACGCTGGTCAACAGGCCAGATTTGGCCCTTAGCAAATCGCTCAACTTAAATCAACTTCGGCCTCCAAACAGCAGGATAAAACAGCCCTCAAAACAGTCAAATTCATCCTAGTCAAAGTCTGGTCAAACAACCCACTTGCTGTTAGCACTAGCTGCAGTCAATGCTGGTCAGCAGTCAATGTTTAGCCTTGATTTCTGTGCCCAAAAATGTGGCCTGCCCAAACAGAGAGCCATCACAAGAACGCGGTGAAAGGAGGTCAACGCATTCTGGTCAACACTTGGTCAAACTGTCCAGAAATTCAGTCTCCTGAAATTTTGGACGTGTGCAGAGAGAGAGGCTCAGAAAGCCATACCCAATCAATGAGGAGAGAGAGAGAGAAGTGTGAAGATGAGTGTGTCCAAATGAGGCTAAGTCACCTTCTATTTATATGCAACGTTGAGGGTGAATAGACGTGACTGTTGGGCTTCTGAGCCTACATAAGTTTGCTGGCCGACTTTGACAATTTGACCATAATCAAAATAAATTCATAACTTCATTTGTACATGTCAAAACCGGATGATCTTTAGGTCAATCCTACACTTCTCAGAGAGAGGAATCCAAGAAAAATATCAGCTGTCATAAATAAGATGACCCATGTGGAGTTTGGCCCTAGTTGCCAATTTTGATTTCACGTATCGTGTCTTAAAGAAATGCTTGGATGAAATCAATCAGATCAAACAGAAATACCCCAAGTTGATGACAAACGAAGAATCGTTTTAGAACTAGAAGGCATTCTCGCTACTAGAGAAAAAGGTATTACTTTCTAAAACTATTAATGAATGCCTCATTAAATGGAAAAAGCTTCCGGAAGAAGATTTTTCATGGAAAACAGAGAAGTTTCGACAATACCCAACCTTACCCTTGCTTTGAGGACAAAGCATCTTAAGGGGGTGGCAATGTTCTGAATAAATAATTAATTAATAAAAATTATTGAACAATAAATAAAAAATATTAAAAAATAATTAATTAATAAACATTAATGAAAAAGTATTAGTTATGAAGGGATAAGTCATTAGACATGACCATTCAACCGTAGTGACGAGTGACTGCCTATTTAGTCACACCGTCTCGAAGGCATGTAATCACCACCAATTCAATTCATCAATAATAAAAATAAAAATTTATTCTACAGTTATATGTTTTTCTTCTACACCGATCCTCCTCATTTCTTTGGTTTAGCAAACATGTTCCATTCACGAGGAATGCTGCCATGTTTTGCTTTTTTCCAGAGAAAAGAAAGCTCAGGCACCTCCTAATAATCTTGTGCAAGATGCTTTTCAGAATGAGCCAAAGACAGCCAGTAAACTCGAATGCTTTCCAGAACAGATTTAACTAACACAAGATGACCTTCTATCACGAGCCTTTTATGACACCAAATTTTGATTCTTCCTTCCACCTTCCTAAGTAACCATAAAATGCCCATCACCCTCTGGTTGTTTGTTTTGAATAAATAGCTCAGATATTTAGACCATTCTTGATGGCCACAGTTTTACAAGGAAACATTCTAGACAGTTTAGGTTCAATCTCATTCGAAAGTTTGTTACATAACGATGGAGATTTCTCAGTATTGATAACCATACTTGTAGCCGAGCAAAACACTTTTAAGAATTTTCTTGAAAGTTCTCGATTCTTGTTTCAAACCTTTTCCAAACAACACATTGTCAATGTAAAGAAGATGCATTAAACTTGCATCATATGCCATTTTTATCCCGTTATTGGCTCGTTCAAGTTGCGCTGAGATGATCAGCCTGCTCAAAGCTTCTGCTACCAACAGGAACAAAAGGGAAGAAACTGGACACCCTTGATGCAGATCATGTGATGCCTTAAAGAATCTTATGGAGATCCATATACTAGAATCACATAATTTACTGAAGAAACCCAACTCATAATCCTGTTAACTAGATGTAGGTCAAGTCCAATCTGTAACAAAACCAAATGCACAAATGTATAATTTACTCTATCATACGGCTTTGCTAGATCAATCTTTATGATGACTGTGGGTGCTTTTTAAACTTTTATGGAGTGTAATCGCTCCTGAGTAGAGCCAATTGCATGCAAAATTTGTCTATTAAACAGGAAACCAAATTACTCCTCCAAAAGCATTCTGATAACATCGCCTTCAATCAACAAACAATGGTTTTGGCAATCAATTTATAGATCAAATTGCACAGGGATATATGTTGAATTTTGGTAGCTGTGGTCGGTATTTCTTACAATACAAGTCGACCCTAAAGAAAAATGAAAAAGAAGAAATTTTAAATTTAAATTTTGCCTCCCAAAGTAAGGTTGGCCCCAATTGTTTAAGTCGGCCCAGTATAAGGCCAGTTCGGACCAGCCATAAAAACACACCTATTCGGGCTCCCTAAACCACTATATATTGGCATTGGACCTCCTTCACTTCGAGCAATTCAGATCTCACCAAAATTCATTTGTTCTTTGTTCACACATGTGAAGGAGAGAGAGGGGAAGTCAGAAGTTTGATGTGTGTTGACCAAGACTACTGTCTTGTTTGATCAAGATTATGGGCAGTTGATCAAATTTATTTATGGGAAGTTTGATCGCACTTGACTACGGTTTTTGAGGCAGTTGCAAGAGCCCAAAATTTGACACCATTGACCAGAGTTGATTGAATTTCAGAGGAGTTACAGGAGGCTGAAAAAGCGATATGTTTTACTAGGTTTGCTCTGTTGAAGTTTGTGGTCGACATATTTTGACTAGGAAAAAATAGATTGTACTTTTGATGAATTGAGTAATTTCTCCTAAGAAAAGATTGTTGGGTTTTTACCTAGTTAGGATTTTCCCAGGGTAAAAGTTTGTGTCTCTTGTGCTTGGTTCTCTTCATGATTCTACTGTCATTATTATTTCACTGTTGAGATTTTCTATGTATAATTGCTTAATGATGAATGTGACACAAGAAGGATTAATTAAGAAATCATTGGAAAGAAATTATCAAACTAGAAGATCATGAAAATTCAACATGGTATCAGAGCAAGGTTGAGAGAAAAGGCAAGGGTTCTGGTTGAATCTGTTTAGGGCTGGTCTGTGCCCTAGTTTAAATTGCAGACCTTGTCTGTTGGAGCATGCCTTTCAGATCTGGAAATTCTCTCTAATCATTATCCTTGGACAGTTTTATGTTACCTCTCCAATCAAGTTGGAAGATGGGGCTGAATTCTGCTCTGTTTAAATGAAGGGAGGACTGAAGCCCTAGGAGGCAAGACGCCTCCAATCTGCCACAAAAAGAGACCAAGTTAGTACTATATGCTGACCAATTTCTGTTCATAAAGGCTGGTTAAGGCTTTCATGGAAGGTCTGTTCTGTACAGTAGAGAGGGCCGAAAGAGCATGTATAGGCTGGTTAGTAGAAGATTGAGCCCTAGAATAAGTGTGAACTGTGCCCTAGTCTGGACCACAACCAAGAAAATACCTAGTCCCAGGTTGAACAAACAAGCCCTAGTTGAAAGCACATTTAAGGCAAGATTGAAGGTTATATTTGCTAATTTTGAGAACTATTTTGGGTTGTTTGAGAAACAAACTTGAGGCATAATAAAGGCTGATGGATTATAATGAATTGTCTCTTCCAAGTAAAGTGTTAGTTTTGTAGCATCAGACATGTGTTCTAGTCTCTATTTGTGTCAGAGAGGCTAAGAACACGAGACCTTCAAAACTCAGAAAAGGTTTCGTGAGATAAGAGTGCGAAACACCTTAATTAAATTAATTAACCATCATTTAAATTTTTTCTAAGTTTAACTTAGGAAAACTAGTTAATGAATTAAGGAAAGGTGAGAAAGCTTTAGAAACTCACACAAATTGAGTTTGAGATGATCTTAGCCGTTGATGGAGATCTAATCATGGTCGTACGTTCACCAACGAGAGATTATAAGAGGAGGTCGATGGGGATGGAGATGGACACATCGAGTGAGAGGGAGCAGCGATAGAGTATTACAACAGAGATCCCCAACAACAGAGAAGTATAGCAGGTAGGCCGAAATATTTTGTAGGAAGGTTGAATAGCCAGTGCGAGTCGCCAAAAACCTAGTGCGAGTTGCCGGAAGAGGGTTTGCAGAGTTGTCGGAGGTCAGATCAAGCTCCAGAAGGCCAAGCAAATTTCTTCCAGTAGCTGAGGGAGGTAGAGTGTCTCATTTGGAGCCAAGTAGTAGGTCGGACGATTTTACCAGACCAGGGCGTATGGTTTTACTAGGCTAGGCCGTGCGAATTCCAGGACGCCGAGTTTCTCAGTCGGGTTCGAGCAGGTCAAAGGGAGGCTGAGATAATTTGGAAAAGGGAGGCCGAGATAATTTGCAAAAGGGAGAAATTTTCTCCAAATTATTTGGCCAGATTATTTGTTGGAGGATAACCAGATTGGCATTTAAATAGCGATAATAAGATAAATCCTCATCTACTGCACTGGTTTCCTCAGTTGGGTTTTCCCTGGGACTTTTGTTCGAAAATATTGGTGTCATTTTTATTGTGTGTGCATCTATTTTCTCAATTTCAGTTTATTTTCCGCAGTGTAATTTTATTGTGAAGAATTGCAGTGTGATTTATTCATTATTTGCGGTAACAAATAAACTGCATAATTAATCAGTTAGAAGAATACATTCTAGTTGTTGCATTTCAAGGAATTTTCACATGGTATTGGAGCAAGTTTGAAGATAGATCAGCAGCTCAGAAGCGAAGGAGAAATTTTGCAGCTTTTGAGGGAGTGTGAGCATAGTTTCTCTAATCTGCGCGGAGGCCAGCTAGTGGTGCGAATTACAGAGGCAGGGGTTCGATTTTTAGTTGCAACCAGCATAAAAGTTCGAATAGCCTCAAAAGTAGAGATTTGTAGGCAGTGGATTTTTGGGGAAGCAGTTTCAGTGAGCAGATTAGTAAGTTCGTTGAGCGGATCTAGGCGAGGTGATTTTGTGGCAGATTAGCGCTGGGTGGAAGAGAAAAGCACACCATAGAGGAATTTCCATAATTTATTAGAGGGTCTCTAGATCCAGTTTTAAGGAGGAGATCCATGATTTCCAGTTGCAATAGGTTGTAGTAGTTTTTCCAATCAACTAGTGGGAGCTTCAGTAGTAGCAGATCATGTGCCAGACTCTGCAGAAGGACTTTTGGAAGGTTTAGTGAGTTTCCCAGTTGAGGTAGCAGGCAGAGTGAATACCAGAGAAGGGACATCTGGAGGCAATCGGTAGCAGTCTGCATATTTCCAGAGGAAGTGCTAGTAGAGAGAGGCCAAGCACGAAAGGGAGGAGATTCCTTGTTTATTTTCCTAGTTTTGAGTTTTCTCAAAATGGATGCAGTAGATGTCAGAGATCAGGATAGGCTTGATAGAGCCTCTAACTATTGTATATGGAAAGCTAAAATGACTTTCCTTTCAGATGAGCATGGTCTGAAGATGTATGCAGAGAATATTAGAGCCGTACCTACATGTCAATAACAACTAGAGAACTACAATAAGGAGATGGCCAAGGGGAATAGGATGATCCTCGATGGAGTTTGAGATCATATAGTTCTGCATATATCTGGCAAGACTACTGCCAAAGAGATGTGGGATGTCGGTGCAAAGCTTTTCCAGGATCCTTCTGAGAAGCAGAAGATGTTTTTGAAGAAGCTGAGGACTACCAAGACGCAAAAGGGTGAGGTAGTGATTCCTTATCTCGCTAGAATTCAGTATGTCTCAGATGAGCTTGCAGCAGATTGAGAGACACCTCCCCACAGTGAACTAGTGCGTACAACTCTCAACGGTTTCACCAAGGAGTGGGCAACATTTGTTCAGGGTGTCACTGGACGAGATCAACTACTTGGATGGGATTGGTAATGGAGTGACTTCACTCAGGAAGAGATGAGGCCTGTTCTTGTTGAAGGTTATACCAGCAGCAACAGTATCAAAGGACTGAAGATTGTGAAAGATGAGGAGAATGTAGCCTTTGCATCTAAAGGGAAAGTGAAGAAAGGTCCCAGTTTGGGACAAGGCTCAAAAGGGAGGAAAGAGGGTTGAAAGAGTGCTCTTCAACAATAGTGGCATTCCTTGGTAACCAGATTCTTCATGCTGTAATACAAGGAAGGGCCTTATTATCTGCAGATGAAGTGTTTTACACCCTGAGTTTAAGCCCACTATTCAGGTATTCTCTTTCTCACTTTCCATTGTCTCCTGTTAGAGTTATATGCTCTTTCTGTACCTCTTTAGTAAATGGGTTGTTTGTACCAATATGCTGTGCATATTTTCCATTATTCCTACAAAGAATGCAGAAGCTGGGACCTTGCCATGATCTCCTCTGGTGAACATCCTTAAAGATAGTCTTATTTGCTAAAGCAAGCCAGAAGAAAACCCTAGATTTTGAAGCAGCTTTGAGCTTCCAAATAAGCTTCCACCGCCAGGTAGCCAATTGTCGATCAGCTTGTGAGCATCCAATTAGGCTTCCACCATCAGGTAGTCATTTGTGGATCATCCAAAAAACCAGTTGAGTATCCTGATTCCTAACTTGGTGGCTTATTATCCACCTACAGGATGTTTTGACTAAGAGTTTTCATACATGTTCAGTGTAATGAAGTTGCTTTGCAAGTTTTTGATGAAAAGGTACCACTCTTCTACCATTGGACCATCCAAACTGAGAAATCTCCCATCCTTCCAATCCTATTGCCACAAGAAAGTATGTCTAGGAGCTGCTACATCTTGCCAGGTTGAGGATGTCCTGCTGCCTTGGAGAAGTTGACAAATCTGCGGATAATCTGTGCTGACCCTCAGAAGTTACAACCTACCTATCGACCGAACCGTAATCTGATACTTCTTCCATTGCCAAATTTCTGGAAGGGCAATACGAGGACTTTCCAAGTAATAGATGCATTAGTGGCAGGTTTGATTGGCAGCCTCATACAATTTTCTATGAACAGGGGGGCAATATAGTTGGAGAGCATAACTTGTTGCCAGAGACCATCATTTTAATAATTCTACAATTTTTCTTTGTTGCGAGGGCCCTGCCAAATTGATGTATATTCTGCAGTCTCCATCCTCCAAACAGCTTTGGCTTAGTCAGTGTATCCCATTGTACTACAGGTGTTGAGTTCTTTCCCTTATTCCCTTTCCATAAAAAACTGAAATGTTTATCTCTGTTTTTTTTTTTTCCAAAATTCCTACAGGAACTTATGACAAAGAATACCAATATGCCAGGGTTGCCTCAAGTACAGATTTAATAAGGTTGATGAGCCAACTAAGGAAAGCCTCTGAGAACATCAGATTGAGATCTTTCAATTTTTTTATACAACGAAATCCAATATTGAAATCCATAAGCATTTGGTTTGAGAACAAAGCCAAGGTACTTAATACCTGAACTGCAGTTTATTACTTGAAATGGGAGGAGGTCCAATGATCCCTTTCTAAGTATGAAGGAAGATAGCTTGCGGAGAACAATAGAAGACTTAAGAAAATTGATTTCCATTACAGATGCAGCACCATTCAGGTCAAGGAATGCCTTAATATCCTCTGCTACCTTTGTTGTGCCATTCCTATAAAGGAAAACTTCATCAACAAATAATGGAATAAAATGTGAGACACTGTGGTCTCTCCTTGCCAATAGAAATTCCTTTAATCTTCTATGGATTAACTCATGTGTTTATAATGTAAGATATATAACTTTATATAATTAAAGATATAGTACTTGACATCGAATATTTTTTCATTGAATGAGAAATACTAAATTCTCTCTTTGTGACATTGTTTTGTCTTCTCATAGTTTTTCGATGCCATATTCAGCATAGATGCAGCGAGTTCTAGCTCGAATCTTCTTTGACCCTTTTAAAATGTCCCTCAAGTAATATAATGAGTAGGATGAGTTAGATTGATATTCGTGTTCATGTGATGGAGGATGTATCCCCAACCAAAAACTGACTCTCTTTTTCTGATATAATTTCCTGTTCTATCTCTACGGTCCTTGATATCCCTTTACAATCTGAGTTATCATATGATGGCAATGTCCAATCATTATTTTTACATAAACCAGGGTCATCAAGTTTAGGCTGCTTCATCAAATCTGGGCAGTAATTTTTAACGAGGACCATTTGCATGACAAAGATATTATTTTTTCTGTGATGGCCACTTGAGCAGCTAAATTCTTATTAGTGCAAGCTTCCATAGAAAAGATTATACCAACATGTGAACTTCCGTTGTTTTGTTCTACTTTAAATAAATGCAAATCCAGATTGAATTTGTTAGGATATCATGCATCTCAATATGCCACTCATATTAGAATTCTCCCATGTTATTTCTGAACGACTTGAAGAGATGGAATTATCTGATCTGACCTTTTGCTCCTCTGTCCCCTTATACTGGAAACTCAATGCAATATAGTTATTCAGTAGGATGTAACTGATGCGGTGGACCTTTGATTCCTGATCAATGAACAGCTGTGTATGTATTTTTAAGTTATGTTTTTGGTAATGTAATTTTAAAGATATGTATAATGTCAACTTCCAATATGCAAAATTTGGCCAAAGGGACAGTTCTGCAGTGCACCTGTTTCCAGAGTTGCATCCATGCTTGTGACTTTGAGTGATTGCATATTTTTGGTATATTCCGTAACTTTTACTTTTTATTCTTCAGTAACAAACTTTTCATTAGTTACTTTATGACAGAAACTAGAGGCCCCTTCTTTTCCCCAGGTTACATGCTCAGGGAAAATCACTGAGTACTTGCTGTCATTTTGGAGGATATTACCCATGGTAAATTCTAGATTCTTGATTCTTCAGGGCACAAGGCCAGTCAACAACAAGGCTCGAAGCCATTAAAATAATATACTCGTTATGAGCTCAACATGTCACTAGTGACTAGTGGGAACTGAATCTGGGTGGGGAGGATAACAACATTCCAGCCAGGCACCCCAGATAACCCAATTTATAAAACTAGAGGTCCCGTATGACATCTGTACTCAGCCCAAAGTTACTTGAATCACATGATTCACATGATTCACATGTCAAAGCTATTTATAAACTAGATCACTTATAGAGAAGTGAGTTTTGGCTATGCTTGGGTAAAACCCCCGAGTACTTCTGTCATTTTGAGGATAGTACCAGTGTTATCAGCACTGGACCGGAACCAGCCGGTCTGACCGATTTTGGCTGAACACCAGTCTGAACCGGAATAGGCCGGTTCGGTACCGAACCGGCCGGTTCAGGACCGGTTCCGTGCAATTTGTACCTATATGCAGGGCAGCGTAAAAAAATCGATTTTTATTTTTTATTTGGTTGGCCCACTTCTAATTCTCCCCTAACCTAGCCTAATATTCAAGCCTATGGCCTTCTACCTAATAATTAAGCCTATGGCCCTAGTATTGCTATGCAATTTATGGTAATGTTAACTTCTTAAGGTAAAAGTGATTTACTTAAATTTTTAACATTACCATGAAACGACTCAGGATGTTTGAGAGTGGTTCCAGCGTCATTGGATTTCATATGGAGAAAGTAGAATTTTAGGTTTCACTCAAAATCCAGCAGATTTAACAATTTTTCAGGATTTCAGGATTGGGATGATTGCAACGTTTCCATTGGATTTTCTCATGTAAGAGGGTATTGAACTAGTATTTAATAAATAGCACCAACCCCTCTATGTACTTTGATGTTAGTGGCATTGGTTGTCGAACTTCTCTATCATAACTCTACTAAAAATGTACCCATCACCCAAACATAATCTTGACATGACATGCTATGTTTTTTCTATCTTATTTGAATGCCTAAATGGTTATATTGTTGACGAAGACCCCAATATAGGCAATGATTTGGATGATATACAGGCATTTGTTGTAGCATGATTTTTTTTCAGGATTGGGGGGATTGCAACGTTTCCATTGGATTTTGTCATGTACGAGGGTATTGAACTAGTATTTAATAAAGAGCACCAACCCCTCTATGTACTTTGATGTTAGTGGCATTGGTTGTCGAACTTCTCTATCATGACTCTACTAAAAATGTACCCATCACTCGAACATAATCTTGACATGACATTCTATGTTTTTTCTATCTTATTTTAATGCCTAAATGGTTATATTGTTGACGAAGACCCCAATATAGCCAATGATTATGATGATATGTAGGCATTTGTTGTAGCATGATTTTTTTTGGATGCTAGAGTCCATCTAGAGCGTATTTGTTGATGTATTTTTGGTTCAGAGATGGATTGCACTCGATGCTATTTTGGTTATGTGCACCCTTACATGCTATTTAAATGAGAATTTTTACATATTTGTGTATAAATGGTTTGGATTCATATGGATGCACATGAATATATATGGTTTTCTTTAAAATATGAATATTTTGTGTTTTTGGTGAACTGTTTTTCTTTTCCGGTATTTTACCGGTTCTGACTGGTTCCCAGTCCACAAGACTTTTCAGTTTGATCACCGGTTCGGTTCTGATAACATTGGTTCTCAGTCCACAAGGTTTTTCGGTTCGATCACTGGTTCGGTTTTAATAACTTTGGATAGTACCTGGGGTAAACTCTAGATTATTGATTCCTCAGGGCACAAGGCCAGTCAACAAAAAGGATCAAAGCCATTACATCAATATACTCATTACAAGCTCAACATGTCACTAGTGGGAACTGAATCTGGGTGGGGAGGAGAACAATCATTTCTCCTAGGCACCCTAGATAAACCCAATTTATAGAAACTAGAGGTCCCTTATAACATCAGTACTCAAGACAAAGTTACTTGAGTCACATGAGTCAAATGTCATAGTTATTTTATAAACTAGATCACTTATGGAGAAATAAGTTTTGGTTATTTCTCTAAAAGGTTATATTTCCTCATTTTTGTAACTTGCTGCTTAATTTAACGCGCTTACTTTATATAAGAGCTTATCAAATCTTCTATTCCTCCTTGGTGTTACATCAATTTTTACCTTTTTTCAAGCATATATTTTTGCACCCTTGATCACGTGAGCCCACTGCCAAATGCCAAATTGAATTCTAGATGCAAACTGGCTTTTGCATCCACCAATTATAGCTTGCCTTGTTTGTCTTGCTGCTATCATTTTCACTTTTTGGCTGGATTTGTTTTCATCGTCTGGAGTCAGAGTACCAGGTCAAGGAAAACAGCATTTTTCTGCACCACTGCCCTTTGGAAATTCTTTCGCTCTTTCTTATACTTGGTAAGTCATTTATTGGGTTCGTTCTAAAATGAATTTCTTTTGATGTGCTGGACCCCTTTTATTAGGTGCTTCAGCTTTTTCCTCTTCATGGTGGTTGAGTTATAATGCACTCAGGTCATATCTTAATCTAAGCTTTGCTGGGCAGTATCCTTATATATGTGGAGGTCTTCTAATCTTCTTCCTTATGCCGTTATTATGATTTATGTCTTCCTACGGTCATTTTTAGGAACAGTTTATTCTTATGGTGCCACCTTTTTTTATACTTTCCTTCATATTCAAGATTTTTCTTGGCCTGTAACCACTCCTCTATTCTGCTTCATTTCTCAAGAGATAAAATAGTAATGGAGGTTTTAATATTCTTCTCTTTTGTGAGTTCGGTTGATACCTATTTAATGAAATTACTTAAAGAATTATGCATGCAGAGGGTATATCCTTGTAGGATTCCAATTGCTTGTATCGGTTCATAGATATGTGCTCTTAAAATTCTGCTGCATGAAGCTTCCCTATTTATCTGCTTGATGCAAATTATGAATCTTGTTCCCAGTTTTTTTTGTTATATTTACATTGATGGTAAGGTATATGCCAGGCTATTGGGGGCTGGGCAGTGGGATTAATCCTTTCTGACCTACCTGGGAATAATGGAGTGGCATGCTCACCACTGGGGCTGTTTCCTTCTTTGAGATGAAGAAAACTCCACATTGATGATATTTATATCTGGCTTGTTGCACTTTTGTCTTGAATTCGTGATCTGCTGGAGCCCAAGGGACCAGAGGAGGCTGGGAAATCCCTCTTGCTTATAGGACTCATTCTTATTGGTTTCTATAGACAATGCAGTATATTGTAGTTCTCTTTTGTGAACTTGATTGATACCTATTTAATCAAATTACTTGAAGCAATAATGCATACAAAACGTTTCTTCTTGTAGGATTCTGATGCCTTGTCTTGGTCCATAGTGAAGCTTCCCTGTATATCCACTTGTTGCAAATTATTAAAGCGTTGTTCACTTCTATTTTTCTTGCTTTTGCATTGACAGCGAGGTGTCTGTCAGGTCACTGGGGGCTGGGTAGTGGTATTTACTATTAATCCTTTCCAAACTACCTTGGAATAATGGAGTGGCACCTTCACTACCGGGCCTGTTCCCTTCTTTAAGACCAAGAAAATTTTACATTGCTGTTTATTAATAGCTGGCTTATTATGTTTTGGTCTTGAATTCGTGATCTTCTGAAGCCCCAAAGGACTGGAGGATGCTGGGCAAACTATCTTGCCTAAGGGCCTAAGGGTGATTGGCTTTTATGGATGTTACAGTACATATCATTCCTACTATAATCTTCAATGCCTATATTATTTTTCTGATCTTTTCATCTGAATCTGTAAGGAAGTCCCGGGGCTGTACCCTTCTTTGAGACCAAGAAACCTCAACACCACTGGACATCTACAAATGACCTACCATGCTTTGTTATTGAACTTGTGACCTCCCAGAGCCCCAGAAGACCAGAAGCGTCTGGGAGAACCATCCTGCCTACAGGCCCAAGTCTCGTTGGGTTTTATGGATATACTGTACATATTGCTCGTACTACAGACATCAGTTTCTATAATATCTTTCAGATCTTTTCATCTCAATATCTTTAAGGAAGTCTCAAAATTCTTCCCTGAATTTCGTTCCTTGGTTTAGCCCAATGAAATAAAGTGAGGAAACAATTTTGCTGCATTAGCCTTGGCTTCCTGTTAACCTTCTGTACTGTTGGTAGTCTTTCTTGCTCAGGAGTAATAGGAGACCCCATGCAAGTGAAGTTATTCAGTTCAACCTGTAATTTTTGTCTTTATGTTCCTTTTCTGTCATGCTTCAATGCCTCTGAAGCATCCCTACAAGCTAGCTGTTAAACTCTTGATGTTTGCATTTTCTGTCTATGTGACAGTTGACAATCTCAGGCTTACCTCGTCAAGATTATATGTCCAATGCTTGAAGTTTTGTGTAAAGGATGCCAGCCATTTTAATGTTAAGACTGTTCTTTTATTTTGTTAAACAAGAGGCTTAATATTACAGACAGGGTTATCCCTTGAGATAGTCTACAAGAAAGGGTAGCCCTTTCATCAGTAACTGCTATAACAGGAAGCCTAAGGCTCAAGACTATCCAAGATAATGGGGCCAATCCTTTATTAGATAAATTCATGTTATGACCATTGTTTTTGTTTTACTAAATAAGATCCTTGATAATACAGAGTCCAGACAGGGTTATCCCTGGAAATAGCTTACAAAAATTAGCGGCATATTCATCTGTAACTGCTATAACAGGAAGTCTGAGGCCTAATATTATACAAGATAACATAGTCAATCCTTTAATTAGCTATTATGCTATGGACTTGCTAATAGCTAACTGATCAAGACAAAAGACAAGAAGATAAGGATCAAAACAAACCCAACCTGGAATGCATGCCAAACATACAATTGATGTATTCAGCTCAGGGTCTGATATTTGACAATTGATCCCTAGGGCCTAGACAATGCTCTTCTGAACAAGGCTTTGATATGAACAATTGAACCCTAGACAAAGCTCTTGAGATTCAGGATCTGATATCCAAGGATTGGCCCCTAGATTATATTTACTGGATGATTGCTATCTATACTATAAAGCTGGCCAAAAGCCACAAAAGATATTATTTGTCTATTCAACAATTTATCCCTAGGCAAAGCTCTTCAGATTCAGGCTTTGATATCCAACAATTGTTCTGTAGTTTAGATTTACTGGATGATTGCTATCTATAACATAAAGCTGGCCAAAAGCCAGGAAAGATACGTTTGGGTTCTGGCTTGGTCAAATTAGAAGTCTCAACTCTCAAGGAGGGGCAGCTTTCTTTGGATTCCCTGATCAAAGGATCATATAGTCTGATGGACAACCCTTTTAAATTTTCTTTCTAATTTTGAATCTGCCATTCTCCACAGGATCCAAAGCAAGTTTTTTTAAAACTGTTGGAACCTTTGGCAACCCTGTTTGCATTTCCTCAATGGACTTGTCAGAAGGTACTCGTTCCCTTCATTTTCCAAAATTTCCACATTTGTTCTATTCCAGAAGGGCTGTGAAGCAAGGAGTTCAATGGCTGTAAATGGAACATCTTCATTACCACAACTGAGTCAGTGGCATCATGATCCCATTGGGGGGTGGAGCAGGGCAGTCTGCCGTGACAGCTGGCTCAGACTCATCTTGTTCCTTGATTGTTTACACACAATGATGACAGAGTCCTTTCACACTCTGCTTTATTCGGCTGAGAAGCATTTACCTTTGGACAAGATGCCAGGTGTCTGTGCTCAATAGAGATCTTTAAGCGGAAAACATTATTCTCACATTCTAACACTTGTGTCCATATACATTCCTTGTTCTTCAGCACAGGCTTTTCAGGAAGACCTTTGCACAGGTCAGTTGTAGAGGGTAGCAAAGCCCTGGTCTTTAGGCTCAGGGTAATAAACTTACAAAGACCATTACCAAAGGCCCTGAGAGGTTTTTTGTACTATTATTCAAGAGGGAGACTGGGCTTTCTTACCCAGTTTCGGACAAACTAATGCTTGCTTATGCATATTAAATCATGCTTCCACGGCTACATATAGAAATTATAATAATCACCACAGTAATTGATAACTGCAAAATTTTGTTTGTGAGGTAGAGAATCACATGTGGAACTGGAATTGGAGTATTTTGTATTCCAATGCATGTGCTTGGAGTTTTGAGAAAGGTTTCCAATACAATTTTCCAGTTCCTCTCTCTTTTCTGAAGTTTATGGGAAAGATGTATAATTGGTAGGCTCGCTGGTCCGCACTCTTTTCTCCCTGAACAGTTCTGTCAGTTACTCAGTGGTGGTCTTCAGTCTTAGTTCCATATACCACCAACAATTTTCAAATCGGTCCTCAATAATTTCTCCCCTTTAGCAATTGTGTGAACAAATGCCACCTACTGAGTATCAAGGAAAATCATTTCCAACTGTGAATAGCAAACAATTCTTGAAATTGCATATCGTTGACCTTTTCTAATTTTGAATATCTTTGCTTCCTTCAGGCAGCAGAAGATCTTTTCAACTCAAGTTTTTGAACTTCACCGACTGCTGAAGGTGTGGACATGTTTTGCGAGATTATTTGGTGTTGATGGATATTTTTTGTAGAAATGCATATGCTGTGCGGTCATTTTAAAGTATTGCTGGCAGGCTTCTAAAAGTAAAATATTTCTGGACAGGTTCAAAAACTGATAGCTATCTCATCGAACTTGCTGATTGAGGATAATGCATATGAGAACATACCTATTTGTACATCAGAGGAACAGTGTGTACCCGCTATTGATCCTGAAAAATTCCCTGAAAAATTCCCAGAGTCGTTGTCTATCTATGTCAATCACAATTCTGAAATTGCAGTAAATAAAGGTAAAACAAATGATAAAGAAGCATCACCACATTCTAGCATACCATCTCATCTATCAGCTAAGGAAATTGTTCAACCACTCAAAGATACAGAGGACCAATTGAATGCTGCTCCGTTCCCAGTTGCCTCCATTGTTCCTGGATCAGCTAGTGCATGGGGGTATCCTGCTTATTCACAAAATTCATTTGGAATGGCTTCCCATCCACGGGGCTATGTATGCTATCATCCATACCCATTCAACCATTTGGGATCTCCGGGTACAGTGATGGGCATACCTTTTTTGGAGGGAAATTCCATAAGTGCTCCAAATGTCCATGGATGTCAACATCAGTCTCATTGTACAGCTGAGTACCATGCAAATGTCCCAGGGCATTTCCCAAAATACCCATTCCCAGATGGGTTTTGCTACAATTCTACAGGACCTGTTGCATCCGAATTTTTCAAACAAACAAGTAGAGCATCCCATTCCTTTTCTGAAGGAGGACTTAGCGTAGGTAATGGGTCAAAGGAAGAAATGGCAGCAGGGTCCTTTGGATTTGAATCTGCCTTGAAGCAAAAAAAACAGGTGACACACCTTTCAGCTGACAGGTCGAGCAATATACACCATTCCCAAGGTTCTGTAACAAAATTCCCAGTTAGACAAGATAATGTACCTGTTGTCCAGTCACAGCACCATGGCCCATCATCAACTTACCGGAACTCTGTGCACCATTGCTCTGAGTCTTTATCTGAAAAAGAGTGGGATGACACTTCCAAACGGGATGAAAGATTTAATTCTATGGACAGGAGACATTTGCAGGATGGTCAAAATTATGAAGGTCACATGCGAAGGGAATCAGATAAAAATTGTGCAGATATACCGGCTGCAAGGGATCTTGAAAACCAGGCTTTATCTCTTTTTCCTATGTCATCATCTGTTTCATACTCGTCTGAAATGGTAAGAGATGAATCTCATTTTTCTTCAAATGAACAACGTGTGCGAGTGATTAAGTCTGTTCCCCGAGCAGCCATGGCAGCATCAGAATCAACAGCAGATATCCTTCTGTCCCTTCAGCGTGAGAGACAGCAATGAGATCACTTTTGTCTACAAGCAGCTCTGGGTTTGCTTTCAAAGCCTCCTTTGTTTTTTTGTTTTTTAATGCCACTCTGTGTCGTAGAGTCCTTTTATTGGACATTAATTATAGTGAGAGGTGCATTTTTGATGCTGCTTCTATTTTAAGGTTGGAAGCTGGTTCTGTCCCCTACTAACAATGTCACACCAATGTAAATTTTAATAGATTAGCTAGGTGTATAAGTAAAATGTTGTCTACACATTAATTTCCAATGCTTGTTACCGCAATCCCACTGAAGGGGACTGCAGCTACGTTGTGAAACCACGCGGTGGATCTAATTTAGTACCGAAGCATACTTTATTGATACAGAAAGTTTGCAGCCACTATACAATGTCTTCAAAATGTCTTTTGAAGACATTCAGTATGCAGTTCATGATGGACTATGCTTTTTCTGGCACGCTTGTTTTTTTGTTAATCAACAGGCCTCTTCATTAGGACGGCTGTGGAGGCCATGTTTTTATACTGTGTTTCCACAATTGACCCCTTTTCATGGATTTTTAGTAAGCGGCGTGTAAAGTTAGAATGACAACATTTGCTTAGCATATAAGAAAAAGCATGGATGTTTTGATATTGTTCTTGCCATTTTGTGAATGACAAAATCTGTTTCTTGTCTTTTTGGTGTCAATCATTATGGTTAGAGTCTATTTCCTACAAAATTGACTTCCTTCAGTATTTTACATTGTCTGTCCAATGTTGGACAGACAATAATGAGCCCATTCGTAGTCTTGGTGCAAGTTGATGGAATTCAATCTGTTGCATTTTTCCATTTGCTATCTGGTCATTGGAGGACTAAAGTTCTCTGTATGACCTTTGTAATACTAACTCATCTCAACAATGGTAGCCACGTAAGGTTGATTAGAATAATAACCTTTACAGTTTATTTAAAAGAAAAGGGGATGCTTTTGTTGTTTTCAAGGGAGTTCTAGCCAAATTCATATGAAATTCTTTCTCTCAGACAAATTAGAAAGGCCGCTTTTTGGTTATCATGTTTTTATTATGTATTAGCAATTATTGTTTTGGTCCTGGGAAAATGTATGATTTGTTTTTCTTTTCAAAGAGAATATTGATAGGAGAAGCTATCCTGCTTGTACTGATAATATTTGTTGCATGACCGAATTTACTGAAGGAATCTAAACTCTAAGTTAGACATACAAGGTTAATGTTTTTATGCTTTGAAATTAAAAATAATCAGTTTCCATTAGAAGGAAATAACAAGGTGAGAGTTAGAAGCTACCTGAAATCAATGGTTGTGAATAACGTCCTGAGTCAAATGGAGCTGTAGTTACCATTATGGGTTGGCAGATTCAATTGACCTGATAATGAAAGTAATTCAGTTGGCCTCTCCCTTTGCATATATGTGAAATGCACAATTATTTGCCCGGTTCTTAAAAACCGGCCACCAAATGGAAGGTTTAGAAGTAGTCAATTGGAGTTTTCCTATTGAAACCCATATGTGTATATTTCTTTGCTAGCCTCGACATTATCAATATAATTTCTTTTAATCTCTGCCATGGCTCAGAAGGTAACCTTTTTGACCACTTCTACAACGTGATCACTTCCAATCCCCTATCTTGTATTATCACTTTCATTGCTATTTTAACCTCTGCGATGGCTCACAAGGTAACTTTTTTGGCCACTTCTACATCGGCACTTCCGATCTCTTATCGTGTCATCACTTCCATTGCTCTCTTTGCATCTTTATTTGCAGGGTGTAAAATTTTTCCTGCCAAAGATTAAAAATCTCTCCTCATCTTTGGTGGCTTTGGTTACCTGCAGAAATTCGTTTGATTTCACTTAATGAGACGAACTAGGCCTCAACTACACCCATTAGGCCTTACTTTTGGTGGTTCCCTTTTGTTGCTTGGTCACCTCGTGTGATTTTTTATTTATTTATTTTTAACATGTAACTAAGCACGCAACCCCTCCACCCACCCACCTCATTTGAAATCTTTTTTTTTATTTTTTACATGTAACTAAGCAGCCTTCCATTCACCTCATCTGAAATATGTTTTCCTTACATGCAGCAGAAAACTCCTCCCTTCAACCCATAAGCAACGGTGAGATATTCCTCATAGCTCATGAAGAGCCTCCTAAACAATTACGTCATGAAGAGTGAACTTGTCACAAGTGAGATTTGAACCTGGGCAGAGAAAATAACTATTTTTCTATGAAACCACCCGAGCTAGACCCAATTGACACCTATCTGAAATCTGCCTCTGAAATTTGGTTATTTCATGCATGTCTCCTTTGTGTTTCGCTGAATGGTGTAAACCATAAAAATTGTGCTGTATATTTAGTGGCAGTCTATCTTAATACTAGAAACTGTATCTGTTGCTCATTTGTACAAGATGATCATGCTTTTATGTAATCTAGTACATCATCAAACCGTATCTTCTTTCTTTTTTGTTATATATATATGGAATCTATGCCATCATTATGCCTTCCCTTTTAAGACTGATGACATCTTAAAATAGGTACCGTCCAACTAACAGAGTCGGGTGGAATAATAATAGCAGGCTTATAGAGTTCATCTATGAGCAGCCACAGTTTGACATCCACTAAGATTGCCACATGACTTACCATTCGGGGGCTTTATAGAAGTTTGGGTCTACACTTGGAGACTTAATGGGTTCAAGTTTGATCATAAAGTTTGAGTCTCCCATTATCATCAACTTGTCAATTATATAGATAGATTGGTAGAAGTCGGTCCATCTAAGGTTCAGTTTCAATTTCATTGATGCACGTGTACACTCAAATAAGAGGGTTCATTAATTCATTTCGCTATAGGCTTTGATAAATGTGAGCATGCTACGAAATTAGTTGAAGAAAAAATAAGTGTATTTAGATTAAAGTGCCATTACACTTGGAGGACTTAATGGCTGTAACTATGATCGTAAATATTCAGTCTCCCAATTATATAGATAGGTTGGTAGAAGTTAGTCTAACCGAGGTTCAATTTCATTGATGCATGCGTTGGTGAGTCAAATCATCACACAAACTTATCTTTTAAATTTCTCTTTTTGGGTACGACTTGGGTCACCAACAAAGAGGGAGGTGATGCAGGTGTTCAAAGAATGTTTTCGTATCAGTTGCAATGGAGTCCTTGCACTCTTATAGGCCATTTTTATGCAGCATTGCGGGTTTGGGGAAACACCTTAGGAGTTGGTTGAGAGGTAAATCTGTGCTTTGTTTGAGCTTGGCAAGAGCAACTCAAAAGCTGATCAGGTCAGGAAACAACATCCATATACATCCTGGTGATCTTCTATGAACTCCCTATTTTGCTTATAGTTCTGTTTTTGAACAGATTAGGTTACAATCAAAGCAGAAGCAAAGTTTTTGTTTATGTAGTAATACAAATTATTAGCAAATCTTGCGTCCTTATTACAATTTTGTGTGCTTGAGATGGCAAGGTTGATATGAGTACGAGTGTATGGTTGGGTTACAATTGCAATGACGAATAAGACTTACATACAACATGTTTTTGAGCAATAACTATATATCTATATGTTGAGAGTGTCTAGATATATGAATGAATTATGTGTGTATATTTACAAAATTTTTTAACACTATTATGGAAAGTAGGTACTTCGAGTGGGAGAATGCATGTTGATAATATGCTTTGATGTTTACGTAGTTATGAGATATTGTAGTTATGATAAATTGATCCACTCAAAAGTGACGAGAAACTTATTTAGGAAAACCATAACACCCTTTTATATGCATATGATCTTTGTGGAAATCGATAAGATACTAGATTGTGAACTACATCTTAGGATAAACCTTGTATAATTAGTAAAAAATAGGTTGGTAGATAAAAGAAGCGAGTTGGGATATATCATTGTACGAACAATGACTAGGAATTAAGGGTTGGAAAAAGTCAACGCCAACATCCAATGCTCACATACGTGGATTTAGCAACGTATAAACTTTTAAGATTATTATTTTGTTGTTATGATGTATGTTTCACTCAAAATGGATGAACTTTTCTGAGAAAACAACAACACCATTTTATATGTATTATATCTTTGATAGGATACTAGATTGTAAATTACATCTTGGATAAACCTTAAAAGGGTTGTTAAAGAATAAGTTGCTAGATAAAAGAAGTGAGTTGGGATATATTGTCGTAGAAACGAGGTTAGCAAAAGTCAACATCAACACCCAATACTCACATATGTGGAGTTAGCAATGTACATACTTCCTAGAGGCTAGAATACTCTCTTAGTACATACTTCCTAGAAGACTCTCTTAGGTCCAAACCTTTAATTTTAATTGAAAGTTGAAGAATGCAAAAACCTAACCCTTACATTAAAAACCAGTAGGTGTTAAAAACTCAAAATCACCAATAGAATAAAGGTTTTGTTCTTGCTATAGAGCTTTTTAATTCCATATTATAGCAATGCAAAGGAGTGGATATCAGAGTAGAGAAGAGGAAGAAGGTGAACTTGGGATAGCATGTTTCAAGGCATAATGGCTATCTACTCGTTAATCAGTTATAAGTTCTCTTTATTTTGCATCACAATTTTGATAATGAAAGAGAAAGGCATAGAGCTTATTTTTTATTAATTTTTTCCCTGTACAAGTTTTCCCTAGGTGTATTTTATGCCCATGGTGTTGTATGGTGTGATTTTAATATTACTATTTTAGTGGTGTTCATATTTTCATACTATTGTGCCATACAAAAGCGATGTATTTCTAATGTTATTGCTTGGTTGTAAGTAATCATTGTAGAATAGAGTATTATGTTTGTAATAACATATTTAGTTTTGTTGTGAAATTTTTTCCATTAGAATTTCAAGCCAATTGACAAATTATATTGACATAGAAATGATTTTTGTGGACTTCCTTTGTGGAATAGTTGTACTGTATGCTCACTAGACTTGGGAGGTCTAAAGGCAATGAGAGAACTATTAACTTTTGGCTTCCTAGTCCATTGTTGATACTTGATAGACATATGGTGGCTTAGTTTAAGTCGACTCTTGACCTGGGATAGATTGTTAGCATATCACACGTGTTATCCTAATAGGTATGATGGCTAAACCATTGTGTGCCCATAATGGAGTAGGTGGTTGCTTGATTAGGAGAGGTGCTTATGTAAGAGGATGAGCTCTAGGTACTTAGGGGAGGTGCTTGGTAATACTTGATGACGACTTAGTTTAAGTGGATGTTTGACCTAGTTTATAGTGTTAGCATAGCACAATTTTTATCCTATAATAGACATGATGGCTAACCCATTGAATGTTCATAATGGAGTAGTTGGTTTCTTGATTAGGAGAGGTTGGATGCATGACTTGAGGTTGCTTAGGTTTAGAAGGATACTTATGGAGGTTGGTTGTGGAGATGAACACATGTTGAGGAAGGTATTGGAGTAAATAATTGGATCGACACACATGCTTAAGAGCATTGGTGTCACAAACCTATAGTTTGCTTGATTTTTCTTTGCAAACTGGAGTTCCTCCCAAAGTCTATTTTGGCACTCGAAGTTGTGTGGCATTGCCTTGCCTTGGCCACCGAGGTTTGGATAGCCTTCTACTGGAACTAGAATATGCCTCTTCACTCAAGATTTGCCCATAACTTTGCCTTAAGCTACAAACTATCAATGCAACCAAATCCTACTCAACCTAGTTCATTCAATAGTGGGCACACATCCAATTGTGTCCTTTAAAACATCCCAACAATACTTAAGACATAGCCAACACAAGCAAAGCGAGGAATAATAACATCCAACTAATATACAACAAACATGAATGGGCAATGATACCACACAAACCAACACCTTTAGATTAAAGTCTCAAAGAGGGTACAAGCCTCGTGGAACTTATTAGGTTGGCCATTGTCACCTCACTAATTCTCCTCTACAATTTAGATTAAGGAAAGGGTTCCTAGCCAAGGGGGGGTTTCCCTTTTGGTTACTAAGTTCCCTTGATGTAATAATGAGTGAGCGTAAAGAGAAATAGCAACAATGAAAAATAACAAAGTAAATGAAATGGGATTGGTGTGATGAATAAAATTTTGGCCAATGCCTTGTACTTGATTTGGTTTAACAAATGATTTAGAGGAAAGTAGACAATCAAGTGATGTGAACTACTTAACACTTAAGTTTGGTGGTTAAATCTTACAAATATGTGATGGACAGGGTCTATCTAGGTTCAAAACTTCGAACAATAATGAAGGTGACCCTTACCCAATGATAACCTACAAACACATAATTAAAAAATGTAGAGTGCATAATGTGTTTATTTTTAAAGGAAATGGCCCAAAAGGAAGATGGAGGAGAGGGAAGGAACCTAAACCTTAATCAAGGATGCATAATGTGTTTATTTACAAAGGAAATGGCTCAAAACAAAGATGAAGGAGAGGGAGGGAACCTAAACCTTAATCAATCCTTTCTAATGGGCAACACTACCTCTTTATAGTCTTACTATTGCCTTTGTCATTCATCCTGCCAAAAAATTTAGTCTCCAATGGCATGCCTTAGAAAAAACATTCACACATAAATAAATTGACAAACAAAATGAAAACTTACATAAATAAGATACTAGATCCTTTAAAGCTTTGAGCTAGCTTGTTCACAAGTTCTTCCATTAATCACCGAGTTCAAGTTAATGGAGAGAGTAAGCTTGTATAGGTTTAAGCACTACCTCCCTCATACAATAAAAAATAATTTCTTTTTCTAGATCCATTAGTTCTCAGAATAATCAATCAAACCTTTTCCTAAAAGTAGAAACAATTTGTCTATTGAGATCTACAACCTCCTCTCAGAGGTTACAATAAAATATCATAGGAAATCATTCGTAATGAAGCTAATATTTAACTAACCCTATGAGAAAAATTTAGCATAAAGTAGCTTTAGATCCATTTTCTTCTCCAAAGGGAAAAAATATCAATCTAATTGAATCTCATAACACATCAAACAATGGATATAAGCAAACATAAGTTGGTTCAATCCATGTGTGGTTGATAAGTATGTATGTTCCCTATGAGGTGTAGTTGTTTGGTTTGTGTGGGTTTTAGTCCTCCTTAGTTTTCAGGTTCAAATCTCATGGGAAGGGGTCTTCGCTGAATGTTTATGTTAAGATTCCAATTATGCTTTTATTTAATACATATGGAATTTGCGAGGAATTACATAGCTAGGTTGTTGTGTTGAAGGGAATTTAAGACGTTATTAGAGCTTAAACCCCAAGGAACCAATCTCAGAATCACCTGGTGCTAGGTTCGTACAAGCATTGTAGGAGCCATGTTCAATCAATGATTGTATGATGCACTGTTTTCTTTCATAGGGGCTAAAGAAATCAAGGTTGAGACATAAAAATTCTTTTGCGATGAAATTCGATCTTATGTGGTTGAGGTAGACAAAGTTTGACAAAAAAATTAAAAAGGGGCAACAAACAGGGCTAACAGGGTGTCAAGCCCTGTTGCTACCCATCTAGCCATCAACTGACAGTCTAATTGTCTCTTGCAAGTGCCTCATGTAGAGTAAGGTGTCATGGACTTGCATGACTGGAGAGAGCCAAGCTGCAAGATAGGGGTTAGTTGTGTGGATGTTGGGAGCACTATGAGAGCCAACTATTAGCCAAGTTAGGTTGACAAATGTTGTCACGTAGGTGATTGATGCATGTGGTTGCAAGGTAGAGGGACGTCATGGGGTGTGTGTGCTTGATGTGAAATCTACAAGTCGACAGGAGCATGGGCAAGGAAGAGGAAGGTAGCTGGCGGGAGTCGGGACACAATGGCCTGTGAAGGAGCCATTAGCTATTAGGATGGAACACTGTAAAGGAGCCATCATCTATAGGGACACAACATCGTAAAGGAGCCAGGGACAATACCATAAAGAGTCCTTGGAAAGAGCATGAGCTGTGTTGGTTGAGCAACAACAACCAATAGAAGATATTGCTTGCGGGAGACAGGGTTGGGGCCTGAGTTCAACTGTCACAACTGGTAGGCCCAACGTGCATGGACACAGTGTAGGGGCAATCATGGGGCAGAGGAGAATAACCCAACTAGTCACAGGCTGCATGTGGGGTAACTAGTAGGGTAGGAAACAATTGAGGTTGTGTGCAAGACACATAGTAGGCCGCAATAGCCAGACCGTGAAGGATAAAATCACGGGCAGAGAAAGCGACCAAAACCTTCAACAATTCTTAATGAACATCACAATTGACAAAGGAGACAATCACAACACGAAGGTATTAGTTGTTGAAGAAAAGGAAGAGGATGCGAGTGGAGCCGTAGGAGCTTGGTTTAGTTGCTAGCACAGTTACAACATATTTTAAATTTCTAGCAAGAGAGGTTGGAGGGCACATCTAACTTCATCCCTTGGAAGGCGAGGGTTACATTTGACCGTCTGGAGAATGGTTTAAGGGAGTTTGCTAGTAGCAAGCTCACCTTGCTTTCTAGTGTTGTAGAACTGGTTATCTACAATAAGGAGGACGTGAAAACCAGAATGATATCATCTACATATATAACCAGAAGGATGATATCATTACCAACCCTTTTGACATACATATTGCAATCTGAAGGACCCCACTGGAACCCCTGTTTATCCAAATATCTTTCAATCTTTATGTATGACGCTTGAGGTGCTTGCTTCAAGCCATATAGAGCCTTCTTCAGTCGACATACCAAATTCTCTTTTCCTGAAACCTGGAACCCCTGTGGTTGCTGCATGTAAACTTCCTCCCGCAAATCTCCATTGAGGAAGGCACTCTTTACGTCCATTTGATGGAGCTTCTAGCAAACTATGTTGCCATGGCTAGAACAAGATGAATGGTGCTCATCTATGCTGTAGGAGCAAAGATCTCTTCATAATCTAGGCCTTCTCGCTGAGAGAATCCTTTTGCAAGCATTCATGTTTTATGATTGTCAAGTGTACAATCTTCTTTATACTTGACCTTGTAGACCCATTTGCACCTAATGGGTTTCTTCCTTGGTGGAAGAGATATGAGATCCAAGTCTGATTTTTCATAAAACTTTCATGTTCGGATGCCATTGCTTTCTCCCATTCAGGGCTTCCTTTCGCCTCCTCGAAGTGATGTGGCTCATATATTTCCTGTAAGTTAGCCATAAGAGCAATGTTAATCATAGATGGTTTTTATATGCTCTTTCCTCTCGATGATTGCCCCTCGACCGTTTCTCCTATACAAACATCACCAATGGTGTTATGCCACCATTTGGGTCTTTTCATGGGATCCAGCCCACCCAAATGAATATTGCCACCATGACTTGGGCTAGTATGAATGTCATCTCACCGTCAAATTAGACTGTTAGAAGAAGAAATTACCAAACGATCGAGTCTCATGCTCATCTTCCCCCCATTCAGGTGGAGCTTCCTAAAGCCTATACTTGAATCCGTTGGTACCTCTGGGTGTTTGGTAGTTTTAGACTCATAAGAAGGTTGGAAGGGTCCAACATTCTTGCTAACATCATCTCTAGTAAAAATCACTTGATTAGTGGCTATATCAACCAACCTGTAAACCTTATGAGTGTTACTGTTGGGTAATTTAATTGATCTTAAATTACTTCATTGATTGTCAACCAAGTTTCGTGTACTTATAAAGTGCATGTGCACAAAATATGCTAGGGATTCTATTTTTGGATGAAACTTATCTAAATATGGATGAATGTTTAAATTTAATCAAAGTGTTATTACGCACATGTTCTTCTCATTAAAGCTACTTCAAAATGAATTGAAATCGAAATGTTGAATTGAATTGAAAATTAATCTATGAATTGAAATCAAAACTTATTCTAATTGCAGAATTGAAGGTCTATTTTGAAATTTCATAAAAGAAGTCCTAATGCTAATGGCAGAAAGGAAATAAATCAAATTAAATTTCTTCAATGAAATATTGCAGCTTCAAATGGTTACTAATGTGCGCAACTAATTTTCGAAAACCATCTATTCATTATCCACAAAATTTAACTGAGTTATGAAAATGAAATTTCCGAACGAAATGCATTGTGAAAAGTAAATATTTTTCGTGTTTTTATGAACGCTTCATTGATACAAACAACAATAAATTAGTCTGGTAAACAAACAAATGTACTAACAGAAAGAAAACTATAATGAATTGCAGTAGCAATCAAACTAATCTACTCTTACAACTCTTCGGGGAGCCCTCCTTTTAAGCATAAGTTCGTCACCAATTCAATTAACTTTCTTAACAACACATTGATTTAAAACAAAGTATTATATTAATCGCAAGAGTCTTCAACAAAGATTGCAAATAATTCACAATAACAACTATTGTCTTTTGGTCTCGCCTCAAGGATTTTTATATACTTCTTATCAAAACTAATCTAAGAGTCCTATGCCAAGAGGCAATTTAACTAATCTGACAACTAAGAGGTAAAATTAAATTGAAAGTCTATCTCCTCATGATATACTACTGAAAGAGCAAATCATGAGGGATTTTTATCGAACACATCAACCCCTGAATCATTTCCATGCTCGCTTGATCTCACCATGATCTTCTGCCAAAATCTACCTGATCGTTGGAATATCATAGCCATAGTTGACTTTTGGTTTGACTTCTAGATCTTTCGATCTTTGTGTTTTGTCAGATCATGAGAGTAGGTGGACATTCATGTGTGGAACAATTGTCATCTGTTGGTACCTTTTCATTTGTCCTTTGGTGCATTGAAACCTATCTAACTATGGAGATAACTGCAAAATTCTTCATTAGTTGCGGAATGAGCAAGATTCTACAGTTGTAGAAATGTTTTAGTTATATTTCACAAAGAAACAATAGATTCTAAAACATGGATGATTAATACCTTTTGGATGCTTGAGTATGTCTATGATGACCTTGTTTAGACTGAAACTGTGGCAAAATGGTCATAGAAAAGGTAAAGGAAAGGGAAAAGGATTGTAAAAAAGAGAACAATTTCAAACTTCAACAGTCATTGTACCTTGTAAGCATCAATTTCTTAGTCTTTGGATCTAACTTGGTTCTTTTCTGAATTGGAATCCAAGTGTAGGCAATAGATCTGAAGACTTTAAGGTGACTTACTTTGGGCTTTCTACCATGCCATGTTTCCTTTGGTGTCTTTTGTTGTATTGCCATTGTTGGAGATTTGTTCAACAGATAAACTGTTGTGAATATTGCTTCAACCCAAAACTTGTGTGGAATACACCTGTTCTGCAATATACATTTGGCCATCTGTGATGGCGCAGTTTCTTCTTTCAAGCACTGCTTTCTGCTGTGGAGTGTAAGGCGTAGTGTATTGTCTCTTGATGCCATGTTTAGAACAAAAGTTATTGAATTCTTTGGAACAAAATTTACCAACATTATCAGACCTAAGAGTAGTTATGTGACAACCTGACTCTTCTTCTACTAATGGTTTGAACTTTTCAAATTCATTAAACACTTCTGATTTTAATTTCAGAAAACACACCCACATCTTCCTACTGAAATCATTAACACACATAAGAAAATACCTAGCACCAGTGACTGATGCTGTGTTCATTGGTCCATAAACGTCCACATGAACGAGTTGAAGGACTCTTTGTGCTCCCGAAGCCTTTGCTTCATCAAAAGGTGATTGACGCTGCTTCCCAAGTTGGCAAGCTTCACAAACTGCCTGGATCTTCAGTGGTATGTCTAGAAGTCCATCAACCAATTTCTCTTGAGCCAACTGAGAGAGAGAAAAGTTGTATTGAGGCGACCATACCTCAGATGCCATAATGTACTGATATATGATGCAGATTTGGCTTCCAATGCATGTTCTTTGGCTTTGCCAATGTACACTAACCTGAAAAAACCATGATCCTCCACACCAAGAGCAACAGTGTTCTTGTTGTCCCTGTCAACTATATAGCATCCACGATTGATAAAGTTGATATCTAGACGGGGGAAGTGCCTCATAATCTGACTAACTGGTAGCAGATGAAGTTCCATACCTGGCACATAATAGGCATTGAGAAATAGTAAAATATTCTCTCCAAAGGAAATCTGAACATTTCCTTTACCAACAACTTTATATTTCGCCCAACCACCAAAGGTTACAAAATCTTTAGACGAATACGACTCAAACTCTTTGTACGAATCTCTCTTGTTGGTAAAATGTTGTGAAGCTTTTGAATCAATATACCAAGAAAATGTTGGACTGATCTGGTTGTGTTATGGCTCTGAAGGCAAAGAAGGTTGATTCCTTCTCCTCTATGTGTTTTGCGACATGATCTTTTTGTTGAGGCCCTCCCTGGTTGGATTTCTGGTTAGCCAACTGTTTTCCGCGTTACTTCTTCATATGGCTAGTGTTTCCACGTTAATGGAAAGTGATGGTCTTTTGTCCTTGGGAACCATCCTCCCCACTATGCCGGCCTTTCTTCTTAGCCCATTTGCCTTTGCCTATGAAATTTGCTACAACGCTTGCTCGAGAACCCTCTATCTAAGTGTTGCTGCCAAATTGTTTCTTCCATCTATCCTGCTGTAAGAGCTTGTAGCAAAGTTCTTCGAACTTCAAGTCAAAATTCGTAGTAGTGATATTGAGGGTTTCTATGAAGTGCTCGTATGGTCGTGGTAAGCTTTTTAGTGTAACAATCACCATGTCATCTTCTTCCATATTCCAACTAATGGCCTCCAACTGATCTCGATTGTCCTTGATCTTGAGAAAGTGCTCTTGCAACAAGGCACCCTCACTCATCGTGATCGAGAACAACATGTTCTTTAGAAAGAAAGCCTGCCTTGTGTCAGAGGTTTCATGAATATGTTTTAAATGCTTCCAAAATTTTGTTGAAGTTTTTCCCACATGTACTTCAAGAAGCATTTCATCAATAACGAACAATTTGATGAGCATCATGGCCTCTCCGTCTTGGTCATCAAACTTGTCTTAATCTTTACCCACAAATATCGTTCAAGTAGTGTAGGGGGCGACAAGTGTAGGTGATTTCTCTTACTTTGATAACTGCTTGTGATGAATTATTACTTTACTTGATTAACTTCTTCTTTCCTTTATTATTATTAGTGTTCTCTATTATCAAACTACTACCAAATCATAAAGGACAATGAGACAATAAGACACAAGATATAGGTGATCAACCAGGGCCAAAACGTCTCCAACTGAGAGGAAAACCCACCATAATCCTTCTCTTCTTATAGAACTTCAATTGACGAATTCCAAGACCTATGACCCTTGAACAAAACCCTCGAAGACCAATTCATTCTTCCTTCTTGATGGGCTTTCCTTACACAACTTCCAGCGACAAACTTTGACCTAGCAGCTTCACAACTTCGATCCAGAGGCAACTTCACAGCTTCGACCTTTCAGAGTCACAACTTCGACCTTGCAGCTTCACAACTTTGACCTTGTAGCTTCACAACTTCAGAATTTCGCCTAGCCCAAAAACTGTAGAAGCCTTATTGAAAGAGAGAGAGAGAGGCGCCCAAAAACTTCGATCTTGATCTTCTTCTTCTTGTTCGTCCTTTTCCGACTTCTATCTTGAAGAGATCGAACTTGCTTGAGTGAGTGTGCAAATGAGGTCGAATTCCTTCTTATTTATAGGCTTGTGAGGGGTACAAATCGCTATTTTGAGGCCGAGTTGTCCATTCATGTAGATCACCTTGATCTTTGTGCCATGACAAGGTCTTGGAGGGTCTTTTGACTCTATTTAGACTCGATAATTTTTTCTTTACAATATGTAGCATGCCCAAATGGGTCTTCAATACATGAAGATGACTCAATTCGTTTTATGACGAACCTAGAAGCACCCAATGGATACTTGACCTAATGATAAATTTCCCTTGAGCATGAAACTCATGCCTCAATAACACATAATAAATTTATTTTTCTCTTTTCATTAATTACATAAAATCATGATTACGTATGTCATTATGAAGACCGAACCTAGTTACATATTTCAACACTCCCTCTTAACTAGGTAGGTATTCATAATCCATACAAGGTACTTGGACATTCTCAATCTGAAGAGTTCTCATAAGAAGAGTCAAATTGGTAACCCATCTGTATAGCATCATATCATCCAACATTTTCACATGGCAAGGCCTTGACTAACAATGCTATCTCTCCATAAGATTAGAGTACAATTTTGGCGAGACCAATGATTTATAGACACCCTCATCTTTTTCTCTCTCAGAACATACTCCACCTGGGTTCTCTCAGAGTATGTTCCACCAGGACTATTCTCATCTTGGATTCCCAGTTTTCAAAGAATATCGGTCCTCTACGACTACTCTTATCTTGGATGCCCTACCAAATCCTCAAAGAGTATCAGATGCCAAATGCTTAACCAATCCTCCATTCTTTCTTCACAAGTGAAGACAAGAGTGTTGTGTCTACCTCTCCCTCTCAACTAGGGAGGATATACCCATTGCAATGAAGGAATGCACCGATACTTATAAAAGGAAGGTACCCAAGCTCCCTCTTAACGAGCGACTTGACCAAGCCTCCTGTTAACCAGGGACTTGCTTCTAGCAGCTCTCTAGGTTGAGATCATGGGACAACCAACTGCTTGTAGGACTCCCTCTTTCGATGTCATGAATTTCTTCTTTTTTATGGAGCCTACATCTTTTGGGACTTCTTTGTAGGGCATCGACCATCCATCACTTTCATTCATGAATCATGTCAATCATGTCATCCTTTCTTTCATCGGAAGGTGATTCACTAATCATGTTTTCTCCACATCATGTTTTCTTCAGGATCTTATCATACCACCACATGAGTATCAATTGTAGATGACACCTACAACTCTTCCTTTGGTAGCCCTGCATTAGCCCATTCAAATATTGTTAAAAAATAAAAAATGAACATCAAATTACCTTTGTGATGGTCTTACATCATGACATATGCTTGTTGTATCAACATCTGCATTCATATTGACACATCTCCAAAAATATATTGAATGTCAAGAGTCATTTTCCTTCCCAAACTTCTTCAGAGTCTTCATACCTTTTCCATGGAGATGTTACAGTCAATTCTTCTAGTTATCGGATGTTGATTTCCTTTTCTATGTGACAGTGGTTGCATCTTTTACGATCTCTCCTTACTTTCTTCACATATTGCTTCTCAGGAACTTCCATTCATAGTTCCTTCACTCATATTCTATATGAGGACTTATTATGTTGATTTCATCTAGTGAATATGTGAACCATGCCTTTATGCATCCTTCCAAAGGAGGAAATCGCTTTCTCTTGATCATGCTCATGAGGTAGAGCATTTATCCATGCTATCTGCAACTATATGACATGACTTAATTTTATCAAATACAAGCATACATACCTCATCTCTTCCTTTTGGTCATCTAGACTTCCTTCAACAACTTCCTTGATTGAAAGAATTTCAATCACCTTGACTTGCTTCACTTCTTTTGACATCATACCATCATTTCGTGAATCCCATATAAGGTGGAATTCTCGGCGAGATGCTTCTTCCAGTAGGTGAACCTTTCGATTAAAACTCCAACAAAGGATCTTGATCATCCTCATCCTGCAAATGTTCCTTTTTGAATGATGTATGATGAGCTCTATACTAGGTTGATTTCTTTTTCCCATAAGTACTACTTATGCTTCTAATGAGGCTACCCAGAGCTACATCCTTATATAGGTGGCATCCATAGACTTCTATTTCAGCGATCTTTCATGCTTCTCTATGATGATGTCACGATCTCTTGCTCCCAATTGTATGCGTCTATGATGCCATCTCTTAACATGATTCATCTTATCATGCTTCTAATGATTCCTACCATGATAGTTATACTTTACAACAAAAAATTTGAAATAGAAACTTGAAAAGAACTAGGTGAGGAAGACTATCTCAATCATAGTAGAGATCTTTTACTTCCTCGTTCTTGGATTTCTTCTTTTCAGCTTCTTCCACTTCTTCAGTGATATGGGCTTCTTCCCTTCCTGTTTTGTTGTTGTCCTTCTTGAGCTTTGGACAATCTCTCTTGTAGTGTCCATATTTAGCATTGAACCTTCGACATGATCTTCTTTTTTGAGGACCAAGCTTCCCAAACTACCCTTTTCTTCTAGCCATGGAAGCAAATGCTAGAGCTTGCTCACTTGATTCTACATCGATTTTTGCCTTCAACCTTGTTTCTTCGATTTTGCACAATGATCATAGTTCATTGAATGGAGTAGCTTTCTTCTTCCCATAGATGCTTGATGTGAAGTTTCCCAATTCCTCTTGTAGTGCATTGAGCACTATGGTAGTCCTTGTCAGACATTATTTCTCCAAATTCTGGGAGTTGGTCTCTTATTTCTGACACCCTCATAAAGTATGAGGCTATTCCTTCTTCTTTTGATATCTTCATCTTGTAGAGCTTGAGCTTCTTCTTTTGGCGGTTTGACAATTAAACCTTTAACATGACCAATGACTTCATTTTCTATGAGGATCAAATCTATCCTCTTCTTCCATGCAAGAAAGTTTGACAACCCAACCAATTTGTTACTCTCCTTGCAATATGAAGTCATTTTGACATATTCAAATATAGATATAAAAATACTTGTCAAGTGAAGATACTCCTAGATGATGAAATCTTCAACTTTATGCGTTCTTGATTTTGATGATGATGTAGATAATAGAAGATGTCTTCTCGGTGAACATGTCTTTCTTCAAAAGTGATCCTTGGCTCAAAGGGAGATGACATTGATTCCTTGATGATGATGACAATGCTTTTTCCTTCTTTTCTTCCTTCAAGACAACGCTAGTTAAAATTGTTTCACAACCCCAAATTTCGGCTCTTCTTCAGAATTTTGGGTTTTATTTTTACTACATTTGTTATGTGAAAGAAAATTTTGATTTAGAACCATTCAGTTTTTTTTTTGCCTTCCTTTACGAAAGTATTAAATAATTTTAATTAATAGATTATATATATATATATATATAAATTTAATCCATGTATTTTTCATGGATATTCTTTATTGAATTATTTTTTATCATTTGATTTTTTAATGAATAAGTGTCTTTTAAATAAAAGCGGGGAAAACGTTAATTTAATGTTAACATAAAAGGGGGTGGCAGTAGCGGGGGATCATTCAACCCGAGAATAATCAGGAATAGAAATTTGCCTGGGCATTGGGAGAGGCGACCAACAACATAACAAAGACCTATGCTCTATATTAGGGCATAAAACAAGTTATACTTAAGAAAATTCAATATGTTATTGTGATCAAAGATTCTCTCTTCCTTATATCCAAAATTGTTATACAATCTCTCCCCAATGACCTTAAGCTATCACAGATTTTCAAAAGAATTTTGAACCTCCATCTCATCCCTTATTCTCAATGCTATCTTGTTCTGAGGGGGAACAACATGCAAGTAGATGAAATGGGAAATCTTGGCACTACTCTCCCTAAAGGAGAGCTAGCATGCCAAGTTCTGATTCAAAGAACCCCACTCGTTTAAAAGATTTACTATGATAAGAAATACCTCTCTATTATAAAAAATTAATAATCATTGTGTGGGAGGGCTATGCCCTTTGCCTAACTAGCTCATGGCAAGTAATGCACACACGCCTTCCTTTTTCCAGAAGTTTAAATGCTCTACTTGCTCTTCAAAAGGGCCCAAACAAAGACAAAGGTCCATGTTTGGTCAATCATCCTGCTATCACGACAGTCTCCAGTTATTATGGAAATTCTCACTTCTCAAGACAGACAACATCAAGGGGGAATCATTGTTAAACTTAGGCCAATTGGGATGATAATGTTGGAAGGGACATTGATCCTCTCATGATTTTGGGTGAAGGCCATGTCACTCCTTGTCATGATGTCGGTGAGTGGTGGAACTGTAGCATTAGATACGAATGGCGATGTTTGGTCTTTAAATTCTCCATTAGAGATGGGCCTCCCTCACACCCTGCTATTGCGATTTCTCCCATTGTTGGTATGAATCATCTGTTCCAGCTCGTCGGTCAAAAAGTTATTGCTTCTTTCCATTACCTTATGTGTTTTCCTCTCTTAGCCTTCAGGGCTTTATGTTTTCTTTATGCTTCTAGTGATGTGTGGTCTCTCCACGTTGCTCCTATTTATTCTTGGCTCGATTTTGCTCATGGCGTTTTGCTTAGAGCAACTTCGGGTTCTTGACTCCTCTGGTTGACCCCCCTTACATCTCTCACTATAGTCTTCCCCTCCCTCCTTCCTTGTTTGTCTTCTTGGCCGTAGTGCTAGTATGGCCTTCATACTGCTTGTGTCCCTTGCTTCTGTGTTTCCTCTTTGATGGAGAGAGGTGTGCCTTGCCTTATATGCTCAATGGAAACAACAATAATCATTCGTTGGAGATAAAATGGAAAACAAGCCTTTGCCTACTCTTAATTTATTGCTTGCATATGACATCTATTTGTAAGCATACTCTAGACTCAAATGACGCCATCAAAGATAGCATTATCAATTGTGCTCAGCAGAAAATGTTTTTAAGCTTGGATGGAATGCACACTTACATTATCAATTTGAAGCATTAAGTGAAGGTTTGAGACCCCCAACCAGATGATTTAGAAACTAGTTGTAAAGCCTTAAATTTAATTTTTTTAACTTGGTATAACCATTTAGAATATTAAAATTTATCAATTTGATGTTGAGTACCTACCCGGAGTTTCTGTGGTTGAAGATGCTTCTGATTTGCTCTCGCTCCCGCTATCAAAAGACCAAACCTCCTTGCCAAACTAGGAACAACCTCGGTACCCAGCTTCGGAATACTTCAGAATTTCAACACTCTGACCCCCGTGCCCAAAAACATCTAGGACAATCAAGTCTGAATGATCTTCGGTCAGTGTGGCTCTCTGTTGTAAAATCCTTCTCTGTTTTCTCCATTCTCCAAAAGAGAAATTCCAACCTCAAAACCCCCTTTCGAGTCCCTTATAAGCTCCCTTCCACTGCCTCCAACTCTCCATCGCCGTACTTGTCATCTCCTCGACTCTTCTTCATTACATGCCACCTACAATGTCTATCCATCTCCCTTATGTTAAATGAGTGTATACCTGTCATCTCCTCGACTCTTCTTCATTACATGCCCCCTGCAATGTCTCTCCATCTCCCTTATGTTAAATGAGTGTATATATATTACGTGACTCATTGAGGTTGCCGACTTTGCTACCTCTCTTTTAAGTGAATTGATTTTATTTTATAGTTTTCTTTTATCTAGTTTAATATAATGTTTAATGGAATATGTTACTTATATTAGTTATAATTTTTAATAATTCACTTAATTCTTAACATGTAATTAAATTAAATTATACATCAATTAAATTAATGTTTTATGGAATATGTTACTTATATTAGTTATAATTTTTAATAATTCACTTTATTCTTAACATGTAATTAAATTAAACTATACATCAATTAAATTTAATTGATAATTGATCATTTTTGTTTATATATATATATATATATATATCTTTGACTAAAGACTTAATTATATATATATACACACATGGGTGGTATATATATATCAAAAGGCCCCATTCACTATATATATAAATATACAGGTGGTGTATATATATCAGAAGGCCCCATTCGCTATATATATATATATATATATATATATATATTATTCGCTATATATATATATATATATATATATATATTGGTGAGTAGAAATTTACTTCGATATCGATTTATTAACTTAAGCATAGATAGAGTCCAACATTAGCCGGTATGCATACTATTGCACTACATGCAGGTCATGCATATGTAGCTATCATATGGGTGGCATGTTTGCTAATATTCACATTCAATTTGTAATTGTAAGTGGGTCATTACACCATCAGAAAGAGACCTCTCAGGAAAGTTCCGAAGACAATTGGTCCTAGTTCCATATCTAACCGCCCCTGTTTTTAATGAAAAGCAAATTTTGTTTTCTAATAGACTGCTTTTGGCGCCTTTATAAAAGATGTAAAGAGATAAAGTGATGTAAGTCTACAATTGATGTACCTGGAATATAGCTACTTGAAAAGGCTAGAAATAAATAACTGGAGATCTATATCTGCAAACAATGATGCCATGTAACATTACTGAGTCTTATACTTAGATTGCTTTAATACAATCTGTTACTAGTTCTTGTTAATAAAGAAAATGTTAACACAATTTTTAATTTTAAGAGTACTTTCTATGTTTTAATTTTTTAAGGAGTGATTTTTAAATAAAAGTGGGGAAAAAATAATATAATTTTAACACAAAAGACAAATTAAAAACAATATCGAAATTAATGTTATAAGATATTTTTGATATAAATGAGTAATTTTAAAATAAAAGGGGGGAAATTACAAATTAAAAACAATATGGAAATAAATGGTATAATATATTTTTGATATGCATTTGTGTGTATATATTTTTTTATTTTTTATATACACACATAAATTGTATTTTTAATTTAATATGAATGAATGAAATTTTTTAACATCCATGAGATTAAAAATACCGTCAGCCTCCTTGCTTTTCTCCTTTTGCAATTCAATCTTTTTATTACTCAAATTGATGATGATTTGACCCAACCTTCTAACAATCCTCTCACTGAAAAGATAATGCCAAGGAACCGATGTTAACATACTATTGTAACTATCTTTGATGTTTATGAAAGCATCACATTCCAAGATGAAATGTTTTTCCGATTCAACTGCCCCATAAGTGCAAAAAGTACACAACCGTTCTTCCCAAGCTTCTTTAGGTTTCTTGCACCGACCCGTTTGCACTGAAGTTGATGCGAGTTAGTTCTTAATTGAGCAATAAGAATCTTTGTTCTCCATGGAAGGCTAGCACCAATGCGAATTTCTGAACATAGTACTTCTTCTTTCTACCCAACTATTTTCCCCATATAAGCTTATGGAACTTCTCCATAACAAAATTCTTTAACTCGTTGCTATTTGTGGGATAGGCATTGAGGTAAATATTCCATTTTTGTATCTGTTTGTTGTTTTATCTCATCCATGATTTCCTTCTTTCACTCATGGCTTCATTGAAGATAAATTTTTGGGCCATCTACCTTTTCCCATTTGCTCAATTCTTTTTAGGTACCTTATGAGACGCAATAATAAGACGTAGTAATGAGACGAGATGCAAATACATGATCATAATACCCATAATTCAATAATAAAATCGTTGATCAGGGTGATATCCATGTCAAACGTGCAAGGGGCGCAGTCCATCCACCATTGTCGTTACACAATGAGAATAGGATTGCATGATGGGCCATATAGCGCGGGAGCCAGACCTCATTCATGGCGTCCGCTTCTCGATGGAGTAGGTTTTAATCACTCAGAAATTTGGTATAGTGTTTCACTCTCTCGTCGATTTGCTTGTCAGGTTAATGTGGTTGCTGGTTTAGTCTTTTTTAAGAGCCCAGGTGTTGGTGTTGGCCAAGTTTTTCTCTATGTTTGTTATATTTTTGCTATTTCCTTGCCTCTTTGGTAGGTTTAATTATGGTTAGCTTTATTAGTTTTTAGCTCTCATAGCTACGGAACACCCAAAGACAATATTTGAAAACCTTGTATTTCTTGGACAAGAATTCTCTGGCACTATCGTTGGTCTGGCTTCCCGTCAGACAGACCATGACGAAACTAGCTCAATTGTATGTTTTCTTTGACAAAGCAATATAAACTTAAATTACAAAAAAAATAAAAAATTTAGTAACAAACAAATATTTTACATAGGGATCATAATAAATTATTTAATTGTTAAAAGTGTTTTGGAAATAAGAGTGGATAGTCTATCCATCATCAAATACAAATAATAATGTTTGAACTTTTAACTTTTAAAATATAATTTGATTTAAAATCGATAAATTTAAATTTTGTTTTATTTTTTAGATTATTATTATTATTATTATTGAGATGTAATTATATAGTTAATGGTCAAATTGTAATTTTATATGGTTTAAATTGTACTTTTTCAATATATAAATGGATTCAACCTACTAAATTCTTATTATATTTATATTATGCAAATCAAATAACTATTTACAATTTCAATATTTTTTTTTCATTCAAATTAAACTCATTAAAATATAAAAAAATGATAAAATATTTAAATACTATTCAAAATACTTAAATTGTATCAAGTTACAACGCAAAAATGACTATGTGATTATAAATTTTCAATTACAAGTATAAAAATGACGTGGCTATGTTATTAAGAATTTTCATTTACAAGTTTATTGGAAAAATGAGCCATTAATACACATTTTGGAAATGTTTAAAACATTCATTAATAACAAAGGTCAACTACACTCTGCATACTTTCGTTTTTTTATTGATTTATATATGTAGTGTCTTAATGGGTTGATGGTTTACCCAATATGGAAAAAATATATATGTATGTATGATTTTTGTATTTAAGCTTCTGTGATTCATAATGAATTAAGTAAAGTCTTTCGGTAGAAATCACATAAGAGAAATTTTTGGTTAACGTGTTTCAAACCAACAAATGTATGTATGATATAAGAAAATCACATCATAACCCCAAAAATTAGTTGTCATTCATTACAATATACATATAAAATTGTGGCATCTATATACAAAGGAGATGTTTGAAAGAGATACCTATATCACATATAATTGATATATGTTATCAGGCAAAATAATAATGGAGATGTTTGAAAATATAGTGATTAACAAGGATATGTCCTCATTTATAAGATACAACATTTTTTGGGATGTAAGGGATGCTTTTACATTGTATTTAGAATAGTATAATAATGTTTGGTGGTAAGAGTTTGTTAGGGTTATGGGTTTTGAAAATTCCCATATAAATATATTTAATAATTACTAATAAATATAAATTAATTTTTTTAACACAAATTTTTAATATAGAGGTTAACTATAATAATTACTAATAAATATAATTTAATTTTTTTTTAACACAAATATAATAATTATTAACTGTTGGAAATAATACTGAGAGGGGGGTGAATCAGTTTTATCAAATCAATAAAACTTTTTCATTTCCATACTTAGATACATATACACTATTTCAATTAAGGGAACCTGCGTGTATATGCAACTATGTCTAATGCAACTAGCATATATCCAGAATACTTATGATTCAGTTAATCCATTAAATGTTGATCTTTAGTTAGTGCATCAGAACTTTATTAACCATATGTATAGTAAGCAGGTGCAGTAAAATAGAACATGTCATCACACACAAGAAGCACACATGAACACCATGATATAAGGTGGAAACCTAATGTGGGTGAAAACCACCTGCTGCAAGTCGTCTCTGTCTTCTTTTAATAAGAAACTTCATTTTACAATAGTTTTGTACTGGTGCAGTCTTATATCAGTACGCAGGCTTCTACCTGCAGAAGGCTACAACCCTCTCTCGTTTTCCAGACTCTCTTGGATGGGAGCTACAACCCCCTTAGCTCTTGTACTAGCTGATCCATTTATTAGTACGTAGGTGCCTGCCTACTAAATGCTCCCATCTTCACTCGTTCTCTAGCTGCTACTGAAAGGGAGCTGCCACCCCCTTTGCTCTTGTACTAGCTGATGTACTACTACGTAGGCGCCGACCTACAATCTCCTTTCATCCTCCAGGGACCACATTTCATACATTTTCAGACTGGATACTCCTGAAGCACAACACTATAATCTGAAGGCCATGTTTCATCCAATTTTCATACTGGACCCATCAATATCATTGAAGCACAAAACAATCAATACTAGCATCATCAATTTCTGAAACACTGAAACCCTATCAACAACACAGTTACCAGAACACAGAGCAGACAATAAAACTCTGCAATAACAATCAAACCCAACTGCAACTTCAAACATCCTACCTCATAATGTATACGCTACTATGATGAATCAAACCCGCGTACATACGCGCTTTCACCAAAGCCAACCCGCATACAGATCTATAAATATTCAATCATGACTTGCAGCTATTTCAAACTTAAATTATACTCAGTACAGAACATTACATGCGTCAGTATGCAGATTTAGAATAACATAATCAACCATATAGAGATAGTTCATTTCAAACCATTTGATCCTGATCTATCCTTAGATCTTGTTCTCCATCAACCGATGAGATTCCTCCTTAGCTCAGATCAAGCAATGCATCATCAACCCATAACCTGCATATTGGATCTCATGTTTCATCAGATATTCAAGACTCTCGGAATGCCTTTGCCTAATGATCTTCCTCTCCTTTTATAGTCTTAGGCCTTACTCAATACCATGGACCAAAACCATTGAGAACCAATACTAGAGACCCAATACCTGGGTTCAACACTTCGAGCTCAATACCAAGGACCAAAACCATAGGTCTAAATACCACGACCCAAAAATAAGCTTTCCCACATGTACACGCTTTTCCGTGCAGGACAGTGCGTGCATAGGCATACGCGACTTTTGATCAGAAATCCCGCGTGTATACGCCCTTTTGTATATGTGAACCTGCGTGTATACCCTACTTGGTATATAGTGAACCTGCGTAGACACGCGACTTGGTACATAGTGAACCTGCGTATATACGCGACTTGGTACATAGGTATAACTAGTGTGTATACCCTACTTGGTATATAGTGAACTTGCGTATCTACTCTGAGCCTGCATATATACTCTTCTTCTTCATTCTTTGTAGTCTGATCATCAATTCTTTGCTACTGACCTGCTGCACTATGATCTGTCATCTGTGTGATTAACCAGTGTGTATACCCTACTTGGTATATAGTGAACTTGCGTATATACTCTGAGCCTGCATATATACTCTTCTTCTTCATTCTTTGTAATCTGATCATCAATTCTTTGCTACTGACCTGCTGCACTATGATCTGTCATCTGTGTGATTTGCCATCAAGGACAACACTTGTCTCATAATGCCAACAACCTCCCCCTTTGGACTTGATGGCAAAGCTAACTTGTCACACTTAGAACTATCACCTGATTCCTTTGAGCTGTCCTGCATCCCATGCATTCAGTCACATCTGATATCTCTTCTGAAGATTCATCTAGTTATAAATAAGTGAGATGTTCTTCTATGAGTGGGTTGCCATCAAGTACAACACATGCATCATAATGCCAACACTAACAAATATAAATATAATTTTTTTGACCTAATGATCCTAGCTAAGCCGAATTGATTCTTCAACTTGTCCTGACGATGAACCACACTGGTTGGTTCGAAACGCGTCGACAAAAGATTGGTTATGTGATTTTGCCGAAGATTATCTAAACAATGTTATGGATCACAGAAGTCTAAATTCCTTAATAATTTTTTTAACACAAATTTTTAATATAGAGGTCATTTATAAACTTTTTGAAATTTATTAAATGAAATTATGTGAAATAGTATTTTAGTGTTGAAGTTTATCTATTAAAGATATTTTAGAGGTTATTATTTATTGGTGCGGATCATTTATTTAAGGTGGTTTAATATAAAGAATTTTTTTTGAAGCCTTTGGAGATGAAGATGTAATTAAGTCAACTTATACAACCTATTTTATCTAAAGGTATTACTTTCCTTTACTCTCTTGTTATATTATTCGTCTTATCGATGTTTTCTTCCTCCCCATATAAGAAGATATAAGAAGATAATGAATAAGTTGATCAAATTTCAAAAAAAACTTTTTAAAGTGCCTCGTAATGAGTTAACACCTATTTGTCTATATTTTGAAGAAAAGGACTTCTCATACCCAAGTGCTCAATATAACATTGGCAATGATAAGGTATGTTAAGGTTATGATATTTGACCCCAATGGGGTGTTTTGAGGTGCCTTCAATAGGTTCGGGATGTAACACGCCCTCACACTACCATCCCCTGCATATGCCATTCATTGGAGGCGCATTTATGGGATCTTGCCTCCCAAGGAGGGAGGTCGAGGCCGCTTTGCAAGCTTGTTGTATACGTGTCCATTGAAACAATTTGCGCTCCAATATGTTCCTTGTCCTTGGTTGTTGGCTTGAGCTTTGCTTCCTCCTTCGTCACCCCCTCATGCTCTTGTACTCGCCAACCATGTGTTGGACTATCTCCTGGTAACTGAGGTAGGTTGCCTCTCGTCCACATCACTGAGTTTCCCCCCCTCTGATATTAACTTTTTCCAATGGAGAAGGTCTCGTCCCAAGTATGGTCGACTCATGCAACTCCCCTCCCATCTTAGTCCTGCTCCATGTGATGTCTTGCTTCCTTCGGTAGTTATGATGTGTCAGAGAGCTCATTGTCGGTCTGACAATAATATTCATGCACTTCTGGGGGATCCCAGGCATGCTTACGAGCAAAGTCTTCAGCTCGAAGCTTCCATGTCAGCATGGCCTCAGGCATCCAAGAGGAAGTCCATCTCGTGGAGGAAGACATTCTTCATGAAAGGTAGGTCACTCTTGATTGAGACATCATGGCTTCCATTGCATCTTGGGTAAAATATTAATGCATTTTTTATTATTTAACATAGAGTTTAGATAGCTTGATGAGTGATAGGTGAATTTATTATTATTTTACATTCATTATGAAAGATCATTTGAAATCATCTTTTTCATTATTAAGACATATTTTAGAGGACATTATCATCCAATATGGTAAATTTACTATAAATTTTAATATAAGATTGCTTCATAAATAATTAGAGTCGTCTACAAAGAGGCTTAGGCTAGATGCTTTATTGTAGAGCTTGTGGATCAATGTGATCTTCTATGCTGGAAGGGTCAAGGGATAATCGAGAATTATGACAACTATTATTTATGCAACATGTTAAGGACTTCTATGTTGTTTTTGTAACATGGATTTTTTTCTTTTCTTTGCGAAGTATAAATTTTAATATGTAAATGTCCTTTAAATGTATTATTTAAAAATCACTATTTTTATTGTGTTATTATAATCTTTAGGTTTATAGATTTCTATTTTTTTTATATTAATTTGTTGGGGGATTCGATAACTAGCTAGAGATAGAGGGTTGAAGCTACTAAGCTACCGTTATAATCTTCAATTTTTTTATTCGAAGCTTGTGATCATGTTTTAGGGCCTATCTAAGGATTCAAACAAAAGTGGGAGGCATTGACACTACGAGTCCGAACTATTCAATCTCACTTAGACCAACCAAAAATCTCTATTTTTAAATATTTAATTTTTTTACATTCTTAGTGAGTGGTGACAATTAGGAAGTTATCTTTGACCTCAAAGAAAAAAAAAACTTTTGTCTAGGGAATAGGTGTATCATGCAATAACAAGGTTGAAGCACTATCTTTAAGTTTAGTCTAACTCTTTGATGTTTTGGGGTTTCATGTATGTTTTCTTGTCGATTTTGCCCAAAATCCAGTAGGGATTTGTTGGAATCTTAAGTTTGAGTTCTATAATCTACACAATCCATGTGCCCTAGTTGTTTTTCAGGTCACTAAATCTAATTATACATTCAAAAACATATTTTACTCAACAAAACATCATTCAAAAACATATTTTACTCAACAAAACATCAGTGTCACCCAAAATTGATTTCCGAATTTTTAATAAAACAACCAAAATATCAATTAATTAGATTGTACCTTAACTTTATATCAAATCCTTTCCATCCTATTTGCTAAAAAAATTCACAAATTTTTATAATGAAAAAATAAATCTGATCATATCCATCCATCTCACTTTGTATAAAAGAATGTCAAACTCTTATGGATGGTTAATCCTTCAAAATGCTTAAGCATTCTCCGTGGTTAAGGAAATTAATAATTTTTATCTCAATTTCTATGCATGTTTTATGTTATAATATTTTTTCTTCCACCTTTTATCTTATAATATTTTTTTTTTTTTTTTAATTCATCTGTAAAACAATGTATTGAAAAAAGGCATATTTCATAATTTAAAAAATTCATATTTAAATTTGCTCATTATATTTTCTAATATAAAAAATATCTCCTCTTAAAAAATATAAATATTTTATTTATTTATATATCTCCTAGGAATTTTTTATCTACTTCACTCTCGTCCATATCTCCCTCAACCGGTCCCAAAAACTTGATGCACATAGTTATTTGGAATTTCCAAAGTGATGTCTGGTCTGACAACGTTGCATATATTTCAATTAATAGATTTCTTAATTTTAAAAGAATATTAATGTCGGTTTTTTATTCCAAAGCGTCAAGATTTTCACATGAATTTGGTTTCTGTTTGGTTGAGCTCATTGAATTGAAGTGAGGGAACTATCCTTCCGCTATCTTTCCTGCACTAGCCTTACTTTCTAGCAGAATCACTTTCAAGTGACGCAGGCAGTCTTTCTTGCGAAGGAGTAAGAGCCCTAAGGCAAGTGAGGGTAATCGATTTGCCCTGTTAATTGTTGGCTTCATGTTCTTTTCTACAAGGCCCAATGTCTTAAGCTACTTGTTTTTCTCTTGATATCTGCATTTTCCTTATATTTGATAGACAGCGATGTGATGGTTACTTGGTCCACATTATATGGCCAGTCCTCGATGTTGTCGAACGGACGCTGGTCCTTTTTCATGTTATGACCATTAGTTTTGTTTTGTTAAATAAACCCTAGGTATTACATACGGTTCCCTTGGAAATAGATTACAAAAAGGAGTGGCCTCTTCAAGAGTAATTTCCATAAGGAAGCCCGAGGGCTCACATTATGCGAGAAAGCAGAACCAATCGTTTATTAGGCTACCAAAGTTTAAACTATAGATTGGGTTAAAATTAGCCAAGCTAGATGATCAGGACTGCAAAATATGCCCCACATACAAGGCATTCAGAAATAGGGTTTGATATCTGGCAATTGGCCCTTAGACAAAGCAATTGAGATACAGGATCTAGTATTCAGTAATGACCTTTATATTAGATTATGCTGGATGGTTGCTATCCATATTAAGTCTGGCCATAAGCCACAAAATTTACAACATTTGGGCTCCAACTTGGTGACTCGCTGTATGTCATGGCACCTGATCCATGAATAATCACCTTCCAAGCTACAATCTCAACAAGAAGAAGGATGTTCCAGCCAACAATATGCTCCCCGTGGTACCAGTTCTATTTGGAACAAAGGCCACCCCTTGGGCCTTGAGCTAAGGATATGAATTCACGAGACCTAATTTACGTATGGATGACTTTAACTCTCTTCACACAGTGCAATTCCCATATTCATAGTCAATTTTCCATTTATAAGAATCCTAATCCATAGCTTTCTTTCCCTATTAACCTTCACAACCTAAGGAATGAGATCTCCTTCTCTGTTATATAGTCCCTTAGGCTACGCCACTTTCCTTCATGGCTCCAAGACAGGTTGGCTAGGAAATCTCATTGTCAAGATTCCTGGGATTCTCAGATGTAGTTTAATTCTTTAGTGACAACAATTGCCATTACGCATAGTGTTCAGTTCTTTCATATTTCTCATCTATAACTCGACATAATTTTTATAGCGACTCTATGGCTGCTTATGCTATAAGAGATAACTCGCCTAACATTCACCAATCGTTTGGTAATTTGAGCGCTCCCAAATTTCCCAACTGAAAGGCAATTCAAACTTTCCCCACGAAATGGTAATTCGAACAAACCGGTGATTTGAGTCAGAATGTTCGTTTGAATAGAATAGTCACTCAACCCGCCTGTTAATTTGAACTCCCTGATAATTCCGGCTCTCTAGTAGTTTGAACTCCCTCATAATTTGAACTCTCTTCCTTCATATCCAAAAAGGGCACAGGGTAGAATCGCATGGCATGAAGGGGCTATGTATCTCTATGGAGAGGACATGTACCTCCATGCAATTAATACATCGATCACAAAGCAATACATGGATTAAAGAGCACTAGTTAAACAAGCTTAAGGATTTATGATAATATTGAAATAATATTATTTTCTTTTAGCCCTCTTGAGCCCCTACTCCCCCCGTGATTTTCCCTGCTTGTGGAGTCATAGCCCCTAATACTTCGTTCTTCCTCTTCTGCAGCCTGTGATTTATTTTATTAAAATTTGATGTTTGGTTACAAATTACATTTGTACGACTTATAGCCATTCAATGTGTACACATTTACATTAATGGTCTAGGAATAAAAACTGGGGTGTTACATTTCTCATAAGTACACATTTACATTAATGGTCTAGGAATAAAAACAGGGGTATTAAATTTTAATAGAGAACAATTCTTCCAATTGTATATCTCTGACTTTTATTATTTCTATATCTTTCTGCTTTCTTCAGGCAGCAGATCTTTTCAGCTCAAGTTTTTGAACTTCACCGATTTCTGAAGGTGTGGACATGATTTTCAAGCTTATTTTGTGTTGACAGATATGTTATATAGAAATGCATATCCTGTGTTGCTGGCAGGCTTCTAACGTTAAAAATCACTGGACAGGTCCAGAAACTGATAACTATGTCATTGAACTTGCTGATTGAGGATAATTGCATATCAGAGTATGCCTGTTTGCACATCAGAGGAACGTTGTGTGAACAGTATCAGGGAATAATTGAAGTGCATTTCTCAAAATAATAACATCCTTTCCCAGATGGATTTTATTACAATTCTACCACAAGAGCCATTCCATCTGAATCTTTCAGACAAACAATAGAGAATCCTGTTCTTCTGTCGAAGGAGGACTAAGCGTGGGAATGCATCGAGGTAAACAATATGTGGAGGGTCCTTTGGATTTGAATTTGAAGCAAACGAAATAGGTCACACAACTTTTGGTTGACACGTCTATCCAAATACACCATGCCCAAGGTTTTCAATGTAAGATTTCAGTTTGACAAGATAATGCACCTGTTGTCCAGTCAAAGCACCATCGCCTGCCTTCAAATTATAGAAACACTGTCCACCATCTGTCTGATATTTTATCCGAAGGAGAGCAGGATGACACTGTCAAAATGGGATGAAAGATTTAATTTTATGAGCTGGACACTTTCAGCTGATGCTCATAATTATGAAGGTCGGAATTGGTGCAGCTCTATGAACTTGTGCAGATATAACGTGTCATAAACCAATATGACAAAAGGTTATCGCCTTAACACGAGGAGGCAAAATTCAACTCAGAAAAAGTCAGAATTAAAAGTTGGATTCAACTTACGAAAACACTTCGATTAATTCAATTATTCTTCGATTAATTCAATTAATCTTTAATATAATCTCCTTTTCCCTGCCTTCAAAAGATCAAGACATAAATAGAGTTCCTACTCATTATTATCCACTAATTCGAGATCCTTAACTTTTCATTAACTACGAGATTATCCAAAATTATCTTCTTGCAGCTCTTATTAATCTTTTCTACTTCATTATTCTCTTCACGCATAACTTGTCTTGGCATGCACGAGTAGATCTTTCAAAGAGATTTTCCTTAACTTCATTCGGAGTTATCTGCCTGTGTCTGCATTTTATACGTTCATTGAGGCCTCTCTTGTCGCTCACATATCTCTGCATTATACCAATGCATGCATGCGCATGCATCAACTTCTCGCCCAAAAAATTATGAACCTCCTAGTTCAGACTCTTAATGTCAATCACGTGACTGCCACTATATTTCATGAGTTCTCATTTATTCAAGTATTGATTAGGTTTGGTGAGTTCTTGCACTTGACTAAGAATTTGTCATTTCTTGCTTGTATAGTTGTCAATTTAGTGTCCACAACTTCTTTAATTTCTTCTGTTTTCTTCTTTTGCTAATTGCTGCTTCCAAGTCACCTCCTTCCCATAATTAAGTTCACCATACCTTGCATGATACACATAAATATCTAAAACATTGAAAAGTGGACTGATGTAATGTTTTTAGGAAGTTAATGGCATATTCGTTGTCATTATCCTCTTCAAAATTTTACAAGATCAACTTTTTAATTTTAATTGTTGTCGTCACCTTTCGGAAATCGATCCTATCTTCAGTATACCATCACTTGCTCTCCAACTTGAGAAACTCAATTCCTTCTCTTGTATGGAAGTTTGCTTGTGCCATGTACCTTTTTGTAACTGTGCCTAAACATTTTGTTTAGGTAATGGTTTTGTATCAGTAACTACATTCATATAATGTTGAAAATCATTGTTACGACTCAACCCATTCAGTGCCCCAGTTTGTAGAAGTGTGCTGTCCCATTCTACAAGGTTCAATTTTCTTATGTTTAATTGTTAAAACTTATCGAGGGGAATTAACTAAGAATGATAAATTTACTAGCAACAAGAAAACACACATAAACACAACATTTATCTTGGATAAACTTCTAGACTTGGTGTTTTATGGCTTCTTCGAACGTACATGGCTCAGATTGAACAATAGTGCTCATAGCAAGTACCCTTGATACTTGTTCGGCTTCTTGATTTCACGGAATGTCCCTCTTGGAGCAATATGTCTCTTAGCATCTTCGAGAGTATCTTTTAGCCACAAAGTTCTTTTCCTTGAGGTAGAGGCATCACTAGGTGGTGGATCAATGGGATCCATCAAGCCTTCAAAATTAAGCATAGGTTCATCTGTAGGAGGTTCATCCTGTTTTTCTGTAGCATCATCATTATTATCCTTTGTTGGAATGGGGAGATCTCAGGCTTTCCTAAGGGAAGTATCTTCATCAAAGGTCAGGCTTTCCTAATTTCTAGATCTCTTTGTCCAGAGACATAGATTCTATATGCCTTTGAACTTTCACTGTATCCCACAAATATATCTTTCTTCCTAGATGCTTCTAACTTGTTTCTTTTCTCTTTAGGCACATGAAAATATAGAGGACAACCAAATATTCTAAAACGAGAAATATCAGGTTTCTTACCAGTGAAAACTTCTTTGGGTGTGTTGAAATCCAATGCTTGATGCGGGCTCCTATTATCAACATACACGACAATATTGGCAGCTTCTCCCCATAAGAAGTTCGATAAACCTTGATCACGAAGCATAGCACGGGTGGCTTTCATGATTGTTTGATTCTTCCTTTCAACAACAACATTTTGCTTAGGAGTGTATGGAATGGTTGTCTCTCTCTTAAGTCTAGCCTCTATGCAAAAGTCATTGAATTCATTTGATTCATATTTGGTTCCATTATCAGTGCTCAATATCTTGATCTTCTTCCCTTTTTGATTTTCCACCCAGGCTTTGAAAGAACATAACTGTTTGAACACTTCGTCCTTCTTCAAGAAGTAGATCTATGTTTTACGAGAGAAGTCATCTACAAAAATTGCATAGTATAAGTATGCTCCCAATGATGTTACAGACAACATACCAAATAGGTTAGAATGGACCAATTGAAGAATATCAGAAGTTTGACTTTCACTTGAAGGGAGTGGTCCCCTTGTAAGTTTACTAGTTGCACAACCCTGAAAAACTCCTTCAGGGTTCATGTTGAACTAAGACATACCTGTGACCATATTCCTTACCCCAAGTAAGGATTTGTAATGAAGGTGAACAAATCGTTGGTGCCATAATTCAGATTGAGGAGAGGTATCGCAAGTAAAGGCTCCCAAAGGACTTCCTCCAACTGGATAGAGACCTTCAACCCTAAATCCAAGTGTAAAAACGTCTTTAGGGTTTCTTTGCCAAATATGTAGCTTTCCATCAATGAATGCTACCTTGAAGCCCTTATCTTCCATCACAGAAATAGACACTGGGTTCTTCTTAAAATCGGGCACATACAACACTTCTTGTAGATGAAAGGTTTGACCTTGATTTAAGTGAAGAGTATCTATTCCTTTTGCGAGATAGGTGGTATTATCTCCAAGTATGATTTCCAAATTAGTCTTCTTTTCAACCAAATTTGAGAGGGCCTCCTTGTACCCAGTGAAGTGCCTTGAGGCTCCACTATCAATCAACCAAGGATCCAAAGTATCTTGTGGAGAGGGAGTGGATAAAGCGGAAATAAGATAAATTTCTTTTTGGTTTCCTACGGCATTACTTTCTTGATACTTGGAATTTCACGTCCTTTTGGGAGGTCAACCATTTACATCTCGAGCAGCGGGAGCATTCCTCTTTCCTTTATTGTTGAACTTGTTGTTCCTTTGATTGCCATTGCCTTTGTAGTTGTTGTGGTTGTTGTTGTCATCATCCCTTGGAGTATCCTTCTTGTGAGGACACTCTCTAGCATAGTGGCCAAACCTGTTGCAATTGTAGCACCTTCCTTTTCTTCATTCTTTGAATCCTTGCTTGAATCATTGACCCTATTTTCTTGGATGAACATTATTCTTCCTCTGAGCATGAGCGAAGAAGGCAGTGGGATTATTTCCATTTGAAGTCTTGTCTCTCTCTATCATCCTCGTGTCTTCTTGAGTGCATCTAACCAATAATTCATCGAAACTAGGAATCTTGTCATTGTTGAAAATGGTGGTGTTAAACACATCCCATGCTCTTGTAAGACCTCCAAGAGCGATGAGAGTGAGCTCCCTGTCAGGAGCAACTTCTCCAATATACAAGGTCATTCTTGATTTCTGTAATCCTCATGAGGTAGGATTGGAAAGATTCCCCTTTATTTATCTTGATGGCCTTCAACTTGTTCTTGAGGAAGAGGATTTGATTTGCATTGTTCACTTTGAGCATCCCAGTCAGCTTATCATACATCTCCTTAGATGTTCCTAAATTAGAAATATAAGCAACTAAATGCTTTTGAATAAAGTCTATAATAATTATTTTAGCTTTGACCTCACCTTTCTTGTATTTTGTCTTTGCAACAACAGGTGCATTTGAGGCTCCAACACTCTTCCCTTCACATAGTCCATGTCATCACGCTTCCAAAGTCCAGTCCAAAGTCATATTCCATGCATGGTTGTCAAATTTGTCCTTAAACTTAACCTCGGATTCGAAGTAAGATGTAGAAGCCATTGAAATTAGATCAATAGTCTTGACCAACAAATCTCTCTTAGTGATTGCTTTTCTCTCTCTTGCTTGGGCTTTGTCTTCACCTGTGCTTTGATACCATGTTAAATTTAGATAACAATGGTATGTTCTATGCTTAGCACAATTACTTAAATGTTCTTTTAGCAGCCCAATGACAATTTCCAATTCAGATTTCCAATAGCAATCACATTAACCATTAATCACATTGACAATAAAAGTAGATAGAACATGAAATAAAATGCAGAAGACAAGCTAAGACGATGACACCAGATTTGGTGGATGCCAAAGAAAAACCCCAATGTGGGGAAAACCCTTTGATCAATTCTTCTTATTATTATATCAAAATGTTCAGCAAAGAGAGAGAGTACAAAAGTCAAATTGACTTGCCAAATTCAAAGTCAAAACAACCTTGTCAAAATCTGCAGTCAACTGTAGTCAAATCAACCCTAACCAGAAAGTCAAAGATGGTCAACACAACTGTCAAACTTGCCTCCTTGAGCTTGGTCAACCAAATTCAAACTTGGTTGGCCTTGTTGGTCAAAATTAACCCAATATAGTCTAGACAAAGGAGAGAGAAAAACTGTTGTAATTTTCTGCGGTCAAAATTGCAGTCAACCCTGAAGACAATGTTGGTCAAACTGCTCAGAACTTCTTGATTTATGCGCCCAGAAATGCGGCCTAAAGGGATAGAAACAATCCTCCAAAAATCGCAGTCAAAGCTGGTCAAAGAACCCCTGGTCAACACTGGTCAAACTTGGTCTGCTTCTTGAAATTTTCGGCCCTGCAACTCAGCCCAAAAATTCGTCCTTCTTGTGCCACACGTGTGAGAGAGAATGCCCAATGTTGTACGAACCAATGAGAGAAGGAGAGAGAATGTGTGAGTGATGATGATGCCAAATGAGGTGAGAGGTCACTTGTATTTATACAAGTCGTTGTGGGTGAAGAGTCATGTCCATTGGGCTTCATGAGCCTACATGATGATGTGGCCGACCTGAACAATTTGCACATGTGTGGGCATAAATTCAAAATCACACTTCCGCTTATCCAAATGAGATGACTTTATATCAATTTTGGTCCTCTCAAAAAGAGGAATTTAATGCAATCATCATCTTTGTCAATTGAGTTGGCCCAAGGTCAAATTTGGCCCTAGTTGCCAATTTTAACATTCTCACACCGGGTGATTAAAACCCATCAAACTTCTCTCTTAGCTTTTACCTTACCCGATGGCTTTGATACCATGTTAAAAATTATCGGAGAAATTAAATGAGAAAGATAAATTTACCATCAACAAAAAAAACATGCACATAAACACAATGTTTATCCTAGAAAAACACCAATTCTGGGAGAAAAGCTAGCTAACATAATATTCTATTAGTCCCTTGGCCAAAACTTGGCCAAGTGGGTCAAGTGATCTTTCATCGCTCACATCCCTGGCACATAACAATAAAGACTGCCCAAGTCTTATAAGCGCTGCATTACATGCAATCCTTAGGCACAAAATTGTGGGCAACCAAAACCATATTCCCGAAACCACCATTGTTGATAAAGTGACTTTAACTCTTTCACAGATTCAAGTCTACCTAACATTAATTTGTTGTTGTCAACTTTTGAAAATTGATCCTTTTTTAAGTACATTGTTACTTTCTCTTCAACTTGAAAAACTCTTTTAGATTTGAGACTTTGTTAGAATTATTATTGAGATAAAGAGATTTGCAAAGATGTTGCATCGATTTTAATTATTTCGATGTTTCTCCTCTATAGGGGTTGGTTTGTGCCCTTTACTTTTTTGAAATCATTATCGAATGAATTACAATGGAGACCAAAGGCTCTATAAATAGAGATTTTAAGCTGATGTTTCTAAAAAGAAACAATTTTTAATTGAAAGTAGAAAAGGAAATAGAGATTACGAGACGATGTTTCTAAAGAAACAATTGTTAACTGAAAGTAAAAAAGGAAACTATCTAAACTAACCAAAGGTTCCTAAATGACCATTAAATAATAAATATGACAATATTAATTTAGTGCCCTCCCTTACTGGTTAATTTACTAACAACACCAAGTTGCCCCATAAATTTTACAAATTTGTCTGGGCTCAACGACGGTTATGTTATCCGCAGTTAAGTCCTCAATTGGAACATATTGCAAAGTTACAGTTCCATCTTCAACAAGTTGTCTAAAGAAATGACAATGAAGCTCAATATATTTTGTTTGCTTGTGGAAGACTGGATTCCTGGCAAGTTTCAACACCCCTTGATTGTCACAGAACAAGGGCGAAGACCTTGCTTGAGACATTTTCATGTCAAAAAATATCTTTGAAAGCCATACTGCCTCACATGTTGCTTTGACATTTCTTTGATACTGAACTTTTGTCAAGGAAATATTTACGACCCTCTACTTCTTACTGGTCCATGTGACTGCACCCATGTCAAGACTAAAGACACACCCAGAAGTAGACTTTCTGTCACCAACAAAACATGCCGAATTAGAGTCTGTAAAACCAATCAATCGTGGATCTTTGCTTATGTTGTATAGAATGGCAAAGTCAGGTGACCCTTTCACATATATCAGTATACGCTTCACTACAACCCAATGTTCTCCCTCAGGGGTAGTCATGAAGCAAGAAATGTAGGTCATGACATAACTTAGATAAGATCCAGCGGCTGTGAGTAAGATATATGAGGCTGCCACCTAATTGCTTGAAAATTGACTCGTTGCACATTGATGCGTATGATTTGGTTGATAGTTTCAACCCTTTTTCGATAGGTGTAGATGAAGGTTTGTAATCTTACATCCTTAATGTAAACATCAAACTCTTGGCATAGTTAAATTGAGAGATGAAAATGCTACCACTGGTTTTCCAAACCTCTACACCGAGACAATAATGTAGAAGTCCCAAATCTGTCATATCAAATGCCTGACACATTTTGTTTGACTTACTCAAGCAATTGTGATCCACTACGAGTAATGATGATATCATCCACATAGATGACAAGAAAAATGATATCATTACCAACATTCTTGACATGCAAGTTGGGATTCAAAGGACTTCTTTGAAAGCCACGTGCAACCAATATTTATCTATCTTGATGTACCAGGCCCAAGGGGCTTGTTTTAGGCCACAAAGATTGTTCACCAGTCTGCAAATCTGGTGTTCTTATTCTGCAACCTTGAAACCTTGAGGTCGTTTCATGTAGACCTCTTCTTCCAAATCACCATTGACAAAGGCAATTTTGACGTCCATTTGATGTACCTTCCATCCAATTGTGCTGCAATGGCTAGGACAAGCCGGATGGTGCTCATATTTATTGTAGGAGTAAAGATTTCCTCATAGTCGATGCCCTCTCTCTACGAGAACTCTTTAGCCACCAACCGAGATTTGTATTTATCTAGGGTATCATCAGCGTTGCACTTCACTTTATAGACCCATTAGCAACCAATGGGTTTCTTCCTCAGTGGAAGATTTGACAGGACCCATGTGTTATTCTTAAGAATACTATGATGTTAAGATTCCATAACCTTCTTCGATTCAGGTTTTCCTGTTGCGTCTGAGTAAGTTTGGGGCTCATAAACACTCTGAATGTTTATGAAAGAAAAAATGAATTTGTTCTTCGTTTTGCTCTTTCCTTTGGAAGATGTACCCTTGACCAACTCATCATCTCGAACATCACCAATAAGCTTTTCCCACCACTTATGACGAAGAGTAGAACCATCTACTTCCAAATTAGGTGTAGCAACATGACTTGGATTACTAGGGCTAAAATCATCTGGACGCTGATCCATATTCTCTTGAGGAAATTCTGGTGGTACAAGGACGTGCCAAGGAGATTCAATAACTTCAATTTTAGAACCAACAGAATCCCTCCCTTGGATTCTCCCTTTAGGTGGAGCTAAAAGAAGTCTAACACCCAAATATGTAGCTTTTAAAGGGTGATCTTTAAGACTCAAAACAAGAGATAAGAGCTGAAGGGGTCCTCCATCAAACACACCATCTTGAATGAATGTGAGATGACCAATGTCCCCCATAATCAGTCGATAGGCCTTATGCTTGTCATTGTATCTTGTGAACATTAAATTCTAGCTCTTGGAATCTTGTTTGGTCCATTTGGTAGCTGAAATTGAAACATATGTTGTAGAACCAAAAAACCTCAAATTGCTGATTTTTTGTTTGCTCCCAGACCAATCTTCCTCAGGGGTCATCTTAACGACCTCTGTGGGAGATCGATTCAGAAGGTAAACTGCATTATAGATTGCTTCAACCCAAAATTTCTTAGAAACATTTTTATGCTCTAGCATAGACTGGGCCATCTCTGTGATTCTTTGGTTTGTTCACTCAACAACATTTTTTTGTTGAGGGGTGTAGGGTGTGGTAAGATGACGCTTAATATCGTGTTTAACACATATTCACCCACCCTCCCCCCCAATTATCTTATCTAAGAGTTATGGTTTGACATCTTGACTCTTTTTCAACTAATGTTTTAAACTTTTGAAATTCATTAAACACTTCTAACGATTTTAGGAAAACCACCCACATTTTCCTATTGAAATCATCAACAAACAAAATAAAATACCTGGCACCAGTGACTGATGTCGTATTGATTGGTCCACAAACATTTGCATGAACTAGCTGCAAGACCTTGGATACTCTCCAAGTGTCTTTGTCTGAGAAAGGAGTCTGGTGTTGCTTCCCTGCCTCATAAGCTCCACATACACCATGATTTTGTCACTAAATCTCATGCAAACTAACTACCAGACTCTCCCAAGGCAATTGAGAGAGGTAGTGTAGATTGATATACTGATACCGTTGATGCTAACGAGCGTTGATGGAAGAACCCTTTGCAGACATAACATGCCCTGAGAATCTCTAGTTTCAACAAGTCAATATAAACCATGATGTTCGAGGCCAACAACAACTGTTGTTTGAGTCTCCTTTTCAACAATGTTGCACTTAAGTGCACTGAAGATGACGTCCAACTTTGGACAATGTCGCATAATCTGATTAACATAGAACAAATTAAGATCCATGCCTGGAACATAGTATATGTTGAGAAATATGAGATTTCTCCCACCAGATGTAATTTGAATGTTGCCCTTGGCGACAATGGCATACTCTTCTCCACCGGAGGTCACTAAATCAGACAAGTTTGATACTCTGTGAACCAATTTGTCTTGTGGGTAAAATGCTGAGAGGCTCAAAACTCAACGTATTACGTAGATGGTTTGACATGGTCTGCTAGTCATTTGGCCATAAACGCCTAAAAGGAAGGCTCCTTCTACTTAACATGCTTTGCAACATGGGCATTCAATCGAGGCCCTCTGGGGTTGGACTTCTCATCAACCAACCGCTTCCTGCAGTATTTTTCATGTGGCCAAGCTTACCACAATAATGACATGTGATAGCCTTATTGGAACCCTCTACTGGTTTGCTTTGCCCTTTTTGTTGAGAGGACTTTCCATTGCCTTTGCCTTTCCTTTTATCCATGTCTTTGGTAGTAAATTATTCTCTGTAGTGGATGTGTCACTGTTGCTCCCAAACTATTGTTTCCATTTGTCCTGTTGTAGAAGCTTGTTGCATATGTAAGGAAACTTGAGATTAGCATTTGTAGACGTAATGTTAAGCATCTCAATAAGTGTTCGCAGGATCGTGGTAAACTTTTCAATGTGATGACCACCATAGCTTCTTCTTTCATCTTACAACCAATGGCCTCCACTTGATTGTGAATATCCTTTATCTTCAAAGGTGGTCCCGTAGAGACATCTTTTCGTCCATCATAATGGAAAAGAACATGTTCTTTAGAAAGAATGCTTTGCCCTTGTGAAAGAATGCTCTGCCCTTGTGTGACGTTTCATGGAGTTCTTTTAGATGTTTCTAGATCTTCGCAGATGGCTTGCCATATGGCACTTGTGGAAGCATGTCAGCGATGACTAATAACTTAATGAGCATCACCACTTCTTGATTGTGTTCATCGTGCTTGTCTTGATCTTTTCTCGCCACTATGTGTCGAGAAGTAGTACCCAAAACAACATGGTTCGGACATCAGTATTCAAAGATTGTGAGTATACACTGTTTACACGTGTTGTAATTTTTTACATTGAACTTTTGACTATTTTCCAACATCTTGTTTGTCAATGACACCATCATGGAAAATGAGATCAACAAATTGCTGGCACAAATATCAAAAATCAAGAAAAAAGAAAGACCTTTGATTTTTTAGCCAAAAAAAAAAGATTTTTGTGTTTAAAAGAATCAGTAAAAACCAAGCCCACATTAAAAGATAGAAACCAATTTTTTGTTAAGGAAATAAATTCTTAAAAAAGAACTTATGCCCTAATACCATGAAATTATAATTGAATGAATTACAAAGGAGAGAAAAGGCTCCATAAATAGAGATTACAAAACGATGTTTCTAAAAGAAACAATCATCAATTGAAAGCAGAGAAGGAAATAGAGATTACGAGATGATGTTTCTAAAAAGAAACAATCGTTAACTGAAAGCAGAAAAGGAAACTATCTAAACTAACTAAAGATTCCTAAATGATCATTAAATAATAAATATGACAATATTATTTTAATGTTTTTTTCATCTCGTGTTGCGTTTGTTTTATTGACACTTGAACTATTGTTTTGGATAATGCATCCTTTTTAGTTATTACATTCTTATTATGTTTAAAATCATTGTTAAAACTCGCCCCATTCAATGGCCCCTTGCAGAAGTGTGTTGACCACTTTATTAAGGATTTCTTTCCTTGTTCTCAAATGGACTAAACGTGTATGTTGCTTGATTAGAGTCATCAATCCTTTTTTATTAAAAGATGCACTATTGATGAGGTAAATGCACATGGTTAATTATCTTCCCTTACATGCTTCAAAAGATACCTTTTACCATGGAGTCATAATTCATGTGTTGGCTTCTTTGCCATGTATTGCTTTCTATTATAGTATCATTATTTGGCAAGCAACTGCATCAGACAAAATTGTGTCTACTTAAAATCAAAGTATTAGAAGATATATGACTCGATTTATCCATGAACAAGTTATGACCCATTTGTTGCAAGAAATTGTGTATGCTGATGGACTAGGAAAATGAGCCAAGATCAACTTTTGGGCCATCTCCATGGTCACCAAGTTGTTTGAAGATCCATTAATGATACTATCCTCACATACTTTACCTAGATATTTACATTAATGTTTAAATACATTCTCCCTTCTCTAATATATTTCTAGAATGTTGTTGTTCACAACTATCAATGTCTTCTTCAAAATCAAATTTGTTCCCATTTAATCGTTGATTCTAGTACCTTTAAATTCTTCATGTGCACTCAAGTTCTGGGCAACATTTTTTGAGTATTGTAAGCATTCATATGCTTTGTCTTTAAGTGTTTCAATTATAACAACTAATAGACCTTCAAAAGTTTCTTGGCCTTCTTCCACACCGACGAAACTCATCATGTCAATCCTATCTTTGAGCATGTTCTCTTCTCATCTCTCATCTCCTTTTGATATTCAACAAATCTAGATGTATTTCCTCTAGATTTGACTTGCACCTTTGACCCCCTTTGAGTTGATGCTTCACATCTACTTTTATTACACTTCTCTTTTGCTTCAACACAGACATTGGAATGCTTCATCCACTAAACACGATTTCACCTTCTAGGTGAAAACATAGTCCATTAAGGTATTTACCTTGTGAATTTTCCATCATTTTTCTATAGATTTGTTCCAATATGCAACCTTGTATATTGTTCAATATACTCTATAAACAAATCATTTTGTCTTAAATTTTGAACTTGCTTAGTTAATGTTTGACAATTCTTTACAGGTAAATTCTTTTCTTGTAAATGCTTTAACATTTTTGCCCACGATGTAATTTTCCTCTTACCTTGGATAAATGGCAAGAGCATCTCAGGCGTGGATCATCAAAGGAAACAACATATGCAAAAAATTGGTGATTTTCTATGACCTTTCTATTTTTCTTAGAACATATACTTTTATTTGTAGTTGCAAGTCTTTAAAGTAATTGTTGAAGCAAAATTCATGGATTTGTTGGCAGACAAAATGCAATACCAAGTCTTAGATCCTCATTGTAATTAAAGATTGTTTGTGTGCCTAAGATGGCAATGCTGATGTATGTATGACCAGTGTATTGTTGGGTTATAATTATATTGATGAATAGATGTGACATGCATTAAGGCTTTGTCTAGTTACCTTTATATTGATATGTTAAGTCATAGATACATCAATGAAGTTTTTGAGAACTGTCAAGTAGGTGTTTAAACAAGGGAATGCATGTAATGATATGCTTCAACTTTTATGTAGTTCATGAACATTTATATTGTCAATGTTGATTTATTCTTTCACCTTAAAGGGACAAAACTCATATTCAATTGTCAAATTTGGTAGAAACATAAATTAGTTCTATATGCATTAGAGTTTTGCCAAAATCAAATCAATGCCATACCATGGACTATGATGACAACTAACATTAAAGACTGGATAAAGAATAGATGGGCAAACAAAAGAATCAAGTTGGGAACATATTGCATGTTTGAATAGAGAACCACACTTAAATGGGAATTATGCAATGGTAGTTGTAAGAAGCCTCAAAGAACTATAACACAAAGGTGATATTAGCTAAATCTTTCCATGAACAAATCCTTGTGGCATTTACTCTTGAAGAGAACAAGTAAACTATAGAATTTTGGATTAATGTGCCCTTAGTCATTATGAGAATTTAAGTAATGGAACAAAATACATTTGGATATTTGGGTGAACATGAAAAATAGAGACCAATTGATATGCATTAAAAATAGACTTGATGAGTAATCAAATGTTAAAGTTGTTTAAGTCATGTCTTTTAGCTTGGAAAGTGATGTATGGGGACCTAAATAGCTTACTATAACCCAGGGAATTCCTAATCAAACCTTCACCTTAATTATGATCTGAAAAATAAAGTAAATTAAACCCCATATATAAACAACAGTCAAAACATTCCATGGAAATTGACTTGGGAAAATAGGTCTTGGAAAATCTATTGAAAATTGTGTAGCTTGGGAGGTACTACTACAAGTCTTGGATGCTCGACTTGTTAGGAGAAAACCCACTTTGTGGGTAAAGTACCGAGGCTAGTGGGTTTTCGAACCTAAAGTAGTGGGCTTAGAACCCAAGTTTATTATTTGTATATTCTATTTGTTGTGGAGGACACATTTGATGAAAAAAAGGGGCTCCTAATGTTGCATTAGAGAGCCTATATATTTGAGAGACCTTGGAGGTCATTTTATCATAGCAATCCATCCTTGAGAGAACAAGATGTCATAAAGTTAGCCAAAAAACTCCAAGAATAAGCTGAGGTTGAGAGGACATGTTTGTTTTAAAGCCGAGTCATCAAGGAAGCGGTGTGTATGATTATCTGTTGAGTAGAAAGGTTTCTGTCTGCTGGTCGAAAGTCTGTTTGGTACCTTGAAGGAGGGAAAAAGCCCTAAGTCTGTAACAGGAGGTCTGAAAGGGCCTCAGGTTTTCTACAACAAGGCCAAAGTGCCTCAGGTAGTGCAAAGAGAGGTCCGAAAGTGGCTCAGCCCTGCGCTGCAGTAGGGCCAAGATGCCTATTGTAAGAGATAAAGAGGCCGAAAGGCCAATGTGAATCAGGCTAGGAAAGAGGCTAGCTAGTGTGGATAGGAGGCTATTGTTTTGTAATAAAGAGGTTTGTTGAGCTATTAATGAAGTATGTTCATTAAAGGAGGCTCGAACAACAAGGTTAAAGGTTGATGTGTGCAGTGAATTGAAGGACTAAATTGACTTTGAGTAGTTGGGAGTGCAAAGCACTGAAAGGAGCCATCCCTGTGAGATTTTTGAAGGCCATGGCCTGCTAGGAAAAAGCTCAAATGGAACTTACTCTCTGTGGAGAACAAAATTGAAAGCGCTCGAAGAAAAGGACTTCAACCAACAAGTAAGTTGATTGATTTCTCTTTCATTTGTTGGGCAGATTGAAGGTCAAAAGGAGCTGACTTCAAGCCCTAGTTGTATATAGTTATATATTAGTCTTGTACTAGGTTTCATAAAGGGCCATGATCTCTCGTGCAAGAACCCTATGATTAATTATTGAAGAACTAATCAAATATGTTTTGGGTCATCTATATCTTTTGTATTTTATTGATTCACTGTTGTTATATTTTCATTGTGCAAAGTTGTTTTGGTTGAGCACTACTAGTGTGTTTGTGTGCTAAGTTGTATGGGCTATCCAACTATAGTCATTGGAAAGAAAAGACTAGGATTGTCTTGTTGGTGAACAAGATATGGGAGTTTGTTGGCAAGGAGATTGCTAGCTAACAACTCCTAAAGAGTTGGTTGAGTTTGAAGAATTGGATGTGAAGGTCAAGCTGATCGTCCTAGATGGAGTAAAAGATCACTTGATACCTCATCTTACTGAGAAGAACATTGCACATGATACCTCATCTTACTGAGAAGAACATCGCACATGATACGTGGAAGGATTTTTAGGATTTGTTCCAGAATAAGAACGAGAACTGGTTGATGGTATTAAGAGAGAAGCTCAAGAACACCAAGATGATGGATGGTGAGAATGTGGCTTCATATCTCACGAGGGTTTCTCAAGTTTGTGATGAGCTTGTTGCCATTGGTGATAACCTTCCAGAATCTGAATTAGTGAGGATTGCCTTGAAGGGCTTCACCGAGGAATGGAAGCCATTTATCAAAGGAATAATTGCTCGAGACAAGTTGCCAGATTAGAACAGGTTATGGGATGACTTCATCCAAGAGGAACTGTGGGACGAGCATCTTCATAAGAAGAATTCTGATGGAGAGAACGTGGCTCTCACTAGTAAGATGAAGGGAAAAGCAAAGAAGGACTTGAGCAAGGTGAAGTGTTTCACATGTGGCGAGCATGGTCATTATGCGAGTAAGTGTCCGCGTTAAAAGAAGGGAGATAATGAGAAGAAGAAAGAGATAGCAATGACTGCTACATCTACTGTTGAGCAAGATGAATTCTCAAGAAGGTTCGTAGAGGATTTTGCTCTAGTCTCTCTTTTCTCAAACGGCACCAGTGATGAGGGGGTGCATGGTTCATTGATAGTGGAGTGTCAAAGCATATGATAAGATTGTGGGAAGTATTTGAGACTCTAACCAAATGGGACTGTAAATTGCACGTGGAAATTGGTTATAAGAGTCAAAAGACTTTTAGAGGGTCAATTATGGAGCCATTCAGGATTAGAGTCAGGAGGGCTGTTATGAGGCTAGGATGTACGGTGGGTACTAGAGCTCAAGTGAAACATGTTGTCTATCTCAATGATTGAGGCTAAGGGGTTTGAAGTATTGTTCCTGGATAGAAAGGTGATGCTCAAGACTAAAGGATCTGACTCCATCGGAGCAATTATTTGAGTTAGGGAGCGTGGTCTATACAAGCTGAAGGGAAAGGTTATAGACCAAGGGAAGAATCAGGTTCCTAAGTCTGTGAAGGAGTCGGGTTCGAGTGAGAGTTTGTAGAGTCATAGGGAGATTCCAAAACCCAAGAAGTGCGTATGGTTAGTGTGAGGTAAGGAGACTTCTACAACTGACAAGAAGGAACCTTGTAATGATATGAAGACCTATCGAGAGAAGAAGAAGCGAGAGGCTTAGGGTGGGAAGGACACTTCCAAGGAAAGTGTTGTTCATTCTACAAGGTAAGATGGATGCCAGAGATTGGGATTATGTTCCTGACAAGTTATTTCCAAGGAATGTAAGTACCTCCCTCTCTAAGAGGAAGTGTTGAAAATTGTGTAGGTTGGGGGGTACACCCACATGTCCTAGGTGGTTGACTTGTAAGGAGAAAACCCATTTTATGGGAAAAGTACCCAATCCAGTGGATTTTGAACCTAAAGGCATGGGCTTAGAACCCAAGTTTAATATTTGTTTATTCTATTTGTTGTGGAGGACATCTTTGATGGACAAAAGGAGCTTCTAAGACAATGTTAGAGAGCCCATATATTTGAGAGACCTTCGAGATCATTTTATTGTAGCAATCCATCCTTGATAGAACAAGATCTCATAAAGTGAGCCACATAACTTCAAGGAGAAATTGAGCTTGAGAGGATATGTCTGTTTGAAGAGCAAATAATTGTCCAAGGAAAGCCGAGTCATTAAGGGAGAAATTTGTGTGGTTCTACATTGAGTAGAAAGGTTTTTGTTTGGTGGCTGAAAGAATGTTTGGTACCCTGAAGGAGGGCCAAAGCCACAAGTCTGCAACAAGAGGTCCGAAAGGGCCTCAGGTTCACTACAACATGGCCAACAGGCCTCAGAGAGTGGATAGAGAGGTTCGAAAGGGCCTCAACCTTGTCCTGCAATAAGGTCGAGAGGCCTTAGGTAGGAGATAAAGAGGTCAAAAGCCTCAGACTAAAGACAGAAGGAAGGTCAAAGTGAATTAGGCTAGGAAGGAGGCCGTTGTTATGCAATAAGGATGTTTTCTGAGCTATTAATGAAGTATGTTCATGTAAGTAGGTTGTTATGTATGTAGTGAATTGAAGGACTAAATTGATTGTGAGCAGCTACAAGTGCAGGGCATTGAAAGGAGTCATCCCTATGAGATTTTTGGAGGCAATGGACTGTTAGGACAAAGGTCAAATAGAGCTGACTCTTTTTGAAAAGGACTTCAACCAACAAGTAAGTTGATTGATTTGTCTTAGATTTTTTGGGCATATTGAAGGTCAAAAGGAGTTGACTTCAAGGCCTAGTTGTATACTCTTGTATACAACTCTTGTATCAAGTTTCATAAAGGGCCATGATCCCTAGTACGAGAGCCCTATGATTGTCTATTGAAGGACTATTAAAACAAATTTTGGGTCATCTATATGTTGTGTATTTTATTGATTCACTGATGTTATTATTTCTGCCGTGTAAATTTGTTTTGGTCAAGCACTACTAATGTGTTTATGTGCTAAGTCTAGTCATATACCAGACTTACGGTGTAAGGAAAATACAACAAAATCAACCTAGGAAAATCCAAAGATTAGACAACTTGGGAAAATCGACAAAAGTGATAAGGAATTAGACTTGAACAAATTCTTGTGGAGAGACTCAGAGTCAATTATGAAAATCAACAAACAAGTCAACTATTGAAAATTAACGGTAGCAAATTGAATATTCGGAAAATTGATGGTAGGAAAATAACATGCAAGTCCACTAGTATGAAGTCAAATAAGCTTTTCTTTTGGACTGAACTTTTGATAGTTATTTTAACTTACTTTTTATTTTCATTAACTGAAATTTAAGGTCAAAAGTTGAAGTGGCACTACCATTATATGATGTTTGGTAATGGATTTAGAGCAAAAGATAGAGAAAGTGGAATCTGGGGTGTAACATATTTTTATCATTTCAACAATTTCAACATTGAGTAAACGAACCCTTGGAAATCTTTCCGTCTTACATCCCTCAAATTGGTATAAAGGATTGTGGGATTGATATGCAAAAGGTGAATTCTAGTAAAGGAAGAATTAGGAAATGCCTAGGGAAGCATTTGTTGGTAATGAGCTTCACCACCTTGTTACTATATAGGTTTGACTCCGTCATGCACATTGTTTGGGTTAGCTGCTCAACATTTTAAGATAGATAGCTTAACATAAAAAAATATGCGATGTAAACAAGTTAAACTAAGGAAGGGACTTTGCGAGTAAGAGGAAAAATTATTTTGATATTTTTGCATATAAGCGGGGCACACCTTGTTTACATAGTTTTATTTTATGTAAGTTAAGAGCTTTATTAGAAGTTGTTTACTTTGTTACTTTTTTTGTATGTAGAATAAATCCTTGATTTAAAGCTTGTTTATGTAATTTTTTTTTTAATTTTTCTTTTCTCGCATTGAAATTTGATTTGACCATTTAAATACACAAAAATACAATACATAACCTTTTAACCCATTCATACCCCACCCGGGTCATCTCGACCATCCTCGAACCCCTCTCAAGTTGTCTTGCACCCCTCGGACCTGCTCAAGTCTTTTTGCACCCTACTCGGGTCAATTGACCACCCAACCCGGCTGGACTTCAGTTTAGTCCCAAAATTTGCTTAGGTTTGCATGACAATAGACTCTCGAGCTCCTCCCTTGTCTCGACTCTCTTGTACTTCGTTGTTGCTCCTTTGCACCTCATCTGAACTCTCGATTGTGTGAGTTCAGTTCATTTGTTGTGTTGTTCCGTTGGGTGTTCATATATATATAAGGGATGATCCTCCCTTCGTGCGGCAACACCTCACTCACACTTGGGTTAGTTCGTCTCATCGGTTGTGCGCCTTGGGTTTGGTTGATCCCCGTCATTCCACCCAATGCTCACACGCCACACTCGTATCACTTGTTCCTCCCAGTCGTTCCACCCATTGGTCGCCCATGTCACCTCGTCTCTTCTCGACTGATGCCAGCTTTGGTTAAATGCACTTGTTCGACTGGCCATCTTGGTTTGCCACTTTGCACACTTTTCCCATTTCTCAACCCATTATACCTGAAGCTGACATACTACTCTCCACTTGACTACTCCTCTCGGGGGTGTTTTGTGCCGCGGGTTGTGGTGCCAGTGGCACCCTCTCATGGTCTAGCTCTCCATCGTTTGGGTAAGTTGGGCGTTCGATTGTCCACATCCACTATGCCACCAAGTCGTCCACATGTGCCCACTGGAAACCCCAAGTGTCATTTTTTCAACACCTCGTGTTGGCGCACCCTCACCCAACATCCCTTTCGTCATTTCCTGCAATATCTTTGTCGCAAATTGTGTGATGGGGATGTCGCTTAAGGTGTGCACCTTGGTTTCTAGGCGCGCCCAATTCTAGGGCCTAACAGCTAGATAACAATTATTGCAAATTCCACAGTGAAGGTACCCTAGAGTATACAAGAAACTCTTCTTAAATCTAACATAATTGTGCAATAATTTTATATTACACACGTACAAACTAAATTGTTTTTTGTGTAGCTAGGGCTTCTTGGAGAACTTGTACACTAGAGAAAGTCTATGTCCACTAACAACGTTGTCTCTTCAAAGAATGTAAAATAAATCGTTTGAGTGGCCTTTAAGTCCATGCAAAACTTTATTGAACCAATGACACTAATCCAATACCGCTTCTCAAAGGAAATGAAAACCTCTTTCTGTAATGCTTTCCAAAGCTACCATTTCCCCTTGGTATCATTATATCATTTACATTATTCATCTAAAATTTTGCTTTGAAGTTGCGAACTTCAGTTGGAGCATTTATGAAGTGATGGATTTTGGAACATCATTCGGTAGAAGCTCAAGGGCTCACTCTCCTCACAGCGAGACTTGGCTCTCCTCATGTTCAATTCTCGTCGTGTGACCCTTCTACATATGTATTCCCATTTCTTGTGGCTGCAACCCAAAAGAGCAAAAGTACCATGCTGGGATTTGATTTGTGGATGTAATATTGATAACATATCGATGCATTTTTCTGAGCGAACCTCCACCACAGAAGTATATTTTTACTTGCATTGGAGTTTTGTGGTATACGAAGCAAAATTGCAAGTGTGCTTGGAACTAGTGCTTTGTCAGCAATAGGAAATAAGGAGGTTCATCAAGATTATTATTTGGTTCAAGAAGTAATGACTATTTTGATGTTGATCCACATTGTCATGACTAATGCTTAGATCATAGTCCCACCTCTTTATATTTATAATTTCTTTGGATTGTTATGAGGAAATTTAGCATTGTCAGAATGGTCTTTATAATGAGCTCGTGGCAACAATGATAACAAGAGTGCCAAAACACAATGCTTATTTATGTGGATGAATCAGACCTTAACCTCTGCTAAACTTAAAGGTGGTGTTGGATATGATTCCTTTATAGTCATAGAGCTTTCTATAATGTAGGTAATAACGCCTATGATTGGGTGGCTATCACATAGTGCATTGTCATGAGAAATCATATCATATCTTCAATGGCACCCCAATAGCAATACATCAATATAGATGACCTCCAAGGATGCCTAGAAATAAAGATTTTCATGAATAGTAGAATTGACACTTTCTCAAAAGAAAGAGACGTGAGAATGGCATAGTAGGGGAGGCACAAATTCAGGCACTAGGGGAGTAACAGATTTGACAAGATGCAAACTTGTGTTAATAGACAGAGGGAGTAAATAGGGAAAAATTTGAGATTCCTAGATGTAGATGGTAGAAACAAAAGTTGAAAATGCATTTAATCTTCATTGCCATTATTAGACTCAAGAGAATAGAAGAGAGATTTTTAGATAATCATGACATACACTATCCATTCATATGATACACAAAAACAATATTTAATGACAGTTGGTTTCATCTTCCAAGTGGTCTTTTGGAATCCTCATGATGCTTCACGTTCACTTGTGTCTTTTCACCTTCTTCTCAAGTGAATAATACAATTTTACATGACACATAAGGGTTATGTTTCCAACACTGAAAGTGTCCTTTGTCGTATACAAAATTCTATAGTATTATAAAATTAAATATGGAGTTCATGAGTATATTCACTTGTGTGCCTATCTTGGTGTATTGATATAATCCATGTTCCACGAAGTCCTAATCCATCTTTTGATAATCGTTTTGCTATAATGTTCTTATCCTTGTATATATGAGACAAGTATATTTGAGAACACTGTAAATAGAGGATTAACATCATCATACAATGGCTGCATGTGAAATTCCTCAATGTTATTTCCTTGTACACCCGTTGAATAACCAAGAGTGAATCACTGAATATAATCACCAAACATCTGCATTTTTGATACGCCAAACGCATGGGCTAGCCTTATTACTAATTAGAGATCTACTGATTCATAGTAATTATTAGCTTTCTATCTTGCCCTAGGTTTGAAAGAAATGCTATGATTTGAAGATCCCACCTCATCCTTCGTTAGGAGCAATCCCCTATGAGGCATCATCAAAGTATGCTAATTGGATGTCCCTGTTGATTACTTCTTCTTTCATCTTATGAAAGATTTGTTTATCTTGAATACGCGAGTAAGCATTCAATACGTTTAGAGAGTGGAAAGCACATTTAAGAGGGAATGTCTCTTTTCGCCCAAATGACTTCAAGTTGTTGACTAACCAAACATCCAAAGCTATGTTAAGAGGAAGGGTTATAATCATCTTTGTATTCATTTTTTCATATTGAGGTCTAAATTCTTCTTCTATGTCGTCACCTTTCTAGGCATCTCTTAATCCAATCATTCTTTTCACCACTTTCCATACCTCTCTTGTATGAAGATAGGCCAAATTAAATGTACAATAGTTTAATTTGGTTGTTGACACAAGTTACACCAACTAGGTCAAATGAAAAATTTCTTTTATAACACTTGTTAGGTGGGAACCCTATTGTTCTAGATGGTTCACCATACTTGTTGCCCCTCCCTCCCTCACTAAGAGTGTTATAAACTAGTTTGGGTACATAGGTTCCAATTGGATTAAGTGACCATACTGACAGATCATCATGTTTTCTTATTTTAACATTACTATATTTTAATCTATGTATGTATCTTAGTCATGCCTCAACATATTCTTTCCCTAGCTAGATCTCCTCTCAAGTTGGCCAATGTTGTTGCCATTTTGTTCATCTCACGTAGTACACAATTGTATAATAGCCTTTACTACCCATCTATTGAATAATGCGAGGTAAACCATGTATTCCTTTTCTTTCTACCTATGAACCAAGGACAATTTGTACTTTATCTCCTTAACAAACTTGCCAAATCAATTGGTTGCCAACCAAATAGAATGTTGAGTTGATGACTTTCTAGATTAATAAGGCATTATGAACTTGTTTTATAGGATTCCTTACCCAATCCTCTATAGAAGCATGAGTAATATACTTGGCTCTTATTACCATTATCCACAACCATTGTCCTTGAATTAATCTCTAGACATTTTTTATTGCAAGTCCCTTGGAGAAGAGAAAGGGGATTTTCGAACCCAAAACTCCATTTGTTTTTGGTAAAGTAGCTTTTTCCATGAAGCTAGAATTTCCTGATTAGATAAAATTGTAGCATAATCTTCTGACGACTTCCAATTCACCTTTCTGAACCTAAGCAAGTGATCTCTAGTATATTGGGATTGCTTCCATTACTATTTATACTAGTACCAGATGACTGCTTATGGAGAGGCATCAATTACACTTTGTATTTGATTTTTTTCCTAGTTTGGCAATCAAACATTACTAATGACATTTTTTTGTATAGGTTTGGCTTCTAATAGAAACCCGGGTACTTCAATTGGTGATCTAGATTTGTCATCTAGTAGGGAAATAATTGAGTTAGATAATTGTTTTTCCTGTTCAGTTATATCCCATAAGGATATTGTATATTTTTCAAAGTTTATAAGCATACTTGTATCTTTATAGAATAACTCCATATAACTTAGATTTCTCAATTACTCATCTTATACACTCACAAAAAAGAAAAATATCATCTGCAAATAATAGATGTGTGATAGTAGAGGTTGTTCCAATGTTCACCCCTTTGAAACTACCAATTTCTAATGCCTCTTTTATTAACCTACTCGACCCCTTAGTGATTAAAAGGAAAAGGAGAGGGGATAAGGGACACCGTTGTCTATGACTTCTTCCTAACTTGAATAAGTGGGGTGCTGCCCCATATATTAAGATAACAAAAGTCTTAATTAATAAGAATATTGATGATAGAGAACCAAGTGTATAAGAATAAGTCTTAAGGTAAATCTAATGTAACCTGCCCTATACTTTGGATAGGCTCATTTTAATCACCATCAATCCTTTGTTCTTGACTTTGATTGAATGAAGGCTCTCTTGAGCTATACCTAGTGCCTCATCACATCTATAGAAATGTATTTTATATAGAAATTTAAAAATATAAAAAATTCTAAGAATTTTTCTGATCAATGGTTAACGATTATTAATAAATAAATAATCATAGAATAAGTTAAACTTAAAACAATGCAATTTCCCCTTCAATATTTTGGTGGGAAATTTTAATGTGAAATCGATCACTCAACAAGTTTCAAAGCTAAGACAAATGTTTGAGAGATGGCCCTTACAATGATTTGTGGGTAAATTCTAATGGGGAATCAATAAGCTAAGACGAATGGTTGAGAGATGGTCCTTACAATGATTTGTGGGTAAACTATAATGGGAAATCAATAAGCTAAGACGAATGTCTAAGAGATGGACCTTACAATGATTTGTGGGTAAATTATAATGGGAAATCAATAAGACCCATTGTTTTTTTTTTCTTTGGGTATTCGAAGGGGTGGGATAAATAACTAGAACACAAAATCATCGTTACCATCAAGGATTATATAACATTGTCGTTGAGAAAACCCCCCATGCCCCAATATGACCCCACAAACCATGCTAGCCAAGATTTGAACTAAGGTGAGTGACATTATCACCATAAGTCCCCATGACTCAGACTACCCTTGACAGGGTAATAAATACTCATTGTTATTGTAGGGTTGAAGGCACTATTCTATTAATAGGTGAGTGAAAATTTGTTGTTGTCTCATTTTTTTTGCCATTGAGAAAATTAAAAGGACAATTTGGTGCAATCAAAGTTATATATGGTAAAAAGACAACCAAATCTTATATTGTTAGGCATTTTTAGCCCCAAGTGATTGATGTTCAAAATGATCCTCTTTATTGATTTGTGGTTTTTAGGTTTGTATTGTCTTAAGAGGTTGATGGGACCCCAAGGACCCACTAGAGTGGAATACTCACACAAAAGAAATAATGCATGTCCCTAGGCCCTATTACCACAAAGTCTTGCAGACTTAGTGCAAAGCCTCACCAGGTGATCCAAACCTCAGGGCAACAAGAGTTTGGCTACCATTGTCACCTCACCAACCTTTCTCCAATTATTTAATGGTGTTTATACCTCAAGGGGGGCTTCCCTATAAGGATCACGTAAAGGATATTGAATATGGATAGCTCAAGGTGGTGAATGAGATCTAATAATGGGGATAGGGTACTGACAAGGCTTGTATGTCTTGGATAATTTTCACTAAAGTTCAAGCACTCTATCCTTAGACCACCAAAGTAAATTAATGGACTATTATAAGTTAGAGTTTTGTAGATTTGAAACGATGGGCTATGCAATGTCATATAACAGGCAAAAGAAAAAACCTTATAGTGAGAAATCAACAAAGGGTCAAGGCTTTCAATTAGATATGAAGGATCTAGGGTTTACAATGGAGTTTTGATGGTTGAAACATGCATAAAACAATAATAGAATGATGGCATCGACCCTAGAAATAGGGTTTAACATGAAACACAATGCTAGATTTTGCCTTAGATAATTATTTGGTGCAATTGCTATTTAAAGAACAATGACACATCAAAGAAAATTACCTTTTTAGCGGTATTTCATATAAATCCTAACCCTAACCCCAAATTTCTAGAATTAAACAAAGAAGAGAGACAATTTATTAAAGTAGAGGGTTTGATAAACACCACCTAGACTAGTGCCTTGTTCGAAATGGTAAAATGGAGTCTTCTAGGGCAAGTTCAATGAGGATGGCCTTGTTGAAGAGGGCGAGATGATTAGGGCATCTACTCATAAACCCTAATGGATTCCTTTTAATGGGAGGTTTTAAATTTAAGATACGCACACTTTGAGTTCTCTTAAAGAATTCAAGGAGAACAATTTTACATATCATAAAGGAGTAGGATTTCTAGATAATTTTAGCAATTTTAACCATGACACCTGTAGAAACCTTACTTCACAAATGTGACATGCAAAATATAGAAAATATATAACAAACTTACAAAATTCTCACAAAAATCGCTTCAATCAATCCCAAGAAACCATTTTCAAGGAAAAATCCACCTCAAAGACCAGTTCGCACAATTAAGATCACATATTGACCAAGTAGAAGAGACAAGGACTAATGCACACTCCTAAAGAGAGGAGAGTGTGATTAGTGAATGATGATCAAAATGAAATGAGACCTCCCTCTATTGATATGATGACAAATAAGTCTCATTTTCATAATTTTACAATCTAAACCCTTAAACAGTTCACTCGAGTGTGCAACAAGCTCAAAAGGTCACAAGCTTATCTTAAAATAGCTAAAAAACATAACAAAATTCCTAAAAATAGGCCCCACATGTGGGAAATAAATGTCTCCAGCATGTTGTCATCCTAGAAATGATTAAGATCCATTATGCAAGTGATGAATAGCTCCATGAGTGCTCCTCATTCCAAGAAATCTCAAAAGGCATGGGTACATCTCCCAAAAGTGCCTCCTCAACCATGACATCATCGATAGAGAGGCCTACATCACCCTACTGTTTGATAGTGGTGTGTATATAGTTCAACTTTTGTGTTATTTACAAGACGTGGGATGAGGGGTTGAAGGGATAGACAAATATGTGAGATGCATTTCTTAATTATATTGGCTTGGACAATAGCCTTGAGTTGGCATTGACCAAGTTGGGTCTTAATCAGTGCTAGCATTGACCACTTTTGATGGTGGTGATCCTCTTGAGGGGTCATCCCCCATTCCAACATATGTAGATCTTGGATTGGGTATAGAGGAGGAGGAGGAGGAGAGTGCAGTGTTAGTGGTGGGGATTTTGATGATTTGAAGAAGGAGAATAATCGATAAGCTATGAGATTCTTCATTTACATTTCTGGTATCTACACTATTCTCATTTTTCCATTGGCATTCCCAACTAGAGTACAATATCTAAAAATGGGCAATATCATCATCTTCCTTGATTCACTTTCAAATATGTGAATCACCATGGTAATTCTCATTTGAAGGAGGTGATTATTGTTGTTTTGATATACACTTTGTTATTAGTGTTTTGGCCAATGCCTCCCTTATGCCTTTCTTCTTCATGTATCTCAAACCTTGACCTTGACATTGTTATGGGCATACAAGAAAGTCTTTTCCACACTTTAACATTCACACATCTTACTTTTCTTATCAAAATGGTGAAGGTTTTCCTTGTATTCATATTCCTTCTTTTAACTAATTCATCATGAATGCTGTTCTTTCTCTCTTAGCATCCACCATGAGCATTCTTGTGAAATCAAGGCTCTCAGGATAATTTCATGATGTTGTTGTTGGGACAATAGTATTTTGATTTTGATTTATAGTTTGGTTATTTTTAACGACATGGTTGTGTTGTTCTTATGCATAAATTTTTGATATTATGGCTCACTTATAAGCATGAATAAGGTGATGAGTGTGTTGTTTTAGTCATGGAATATATATAATAACACTCATTTTGATTTGTATGCAATCACATTTTTTCATGTATTTCAAATTTTTCGTGTAGTGGGGTCTATCGAAAGTATGAAACATGGGTACTCTTTGGATGCAAAATTAAATTCCGCATCCAATGAGTGATGCTGCTCGAAATTTGAGTAAATTCATAGGGAGAGGTCGTTTTGTTTTGAATTTTGACAATAAATCCATCTCAATTCAACAATCCCAACATTCTTTTTTATATTTTAGTTAAGACTAACCTAAGTACCCACAGGGATTTGAACCGGTGACCTATCACAAGGAGTGCCTTAACAGCACACCCATTCACCGTCAATCCAAAGCCCTGTGGGCAACAATCCCAACATTCTTTTATGCAAATAAAGAAAGACTTTTGGGGGTTCAATGTGGTTGGTGCCCTCCTTCCATGGTTGAGGTAACATTGTTTTGAATATTGGTACTTAATGTTTTTATATTTGTTTTAAATCTTAATTAACTTCACTTGTCTTCTATTTGGTTTACTCAAATTTCAAGTGTAGATACTCTTTGGATGCAAAACTAAATTCCACATCCAACGAGTACTCATTATACATACTTTTGAGAAGACCCATATTAATAAAAATTGAAGATATATTAAAAATACATTTATTAAATATAATATAATAATTATATTGTTTTTTAATCAATTCTTTGATGTTAATACTATATATAAAATAATTTTAAAATTATATATAATATTTCAATCTTAAAAATGATAAAAAGTAATAAAAATTTTACACTATAGTTAATTAATGTAGATTAACATAGGTAAGGCAATGGATCGATTGTTTTAGTTTTTATTTATTTATTTATTTATTTTTTTTTTTCTGGATAAAGACTATTCTATTAAAAAGATAAAAAATATTTACAGAGAGGATTAAACCTCTGAGGGGGCCGTAGCCTGCCCATCACCAAAGAAACTTATGCAGATAGCAAACTTCATTCCTTTTACATAATTGAGAGTTTTAGAAGCGAGAATTGAAGTGAGCTTGAGAGACAAAAAACTAGACTGTCCTATAGTTGATCTATGCTTCAAAGGTAGCTGATCACTTACAAAAATACTATCCTTTAAAGCTGCTATTACAAAAAGATCCAAAACCAGACTTTTGACCTGAAGACTGTAACATTTCATGCTGATATCAAAATAAGCCGGAGACATGCACAGAAGGGACCATGGAAACATAACTTGAGTACCAAAAATCAGAAGAGGGACTGCTGTCATGGCATTTGAGCCAGAAGTCTTTAATCCTGCGGAGGAGAGCCTGTCGCGTCCACGTTTCCCTGGTTGGGGAAGCCAATCCAGGTCACCATTTCATTGGCTTCAGCTCCCATCATACTGCCTTCTGGGGGAATAACAAGATTCAGAACGCTTCCAGAAAAGCGCGCTGGTTCACAAGCAAGAATTTGCTCTTGTGGTGAAGCTGGCTGGGGTTGAGGGTCTTCCTGAAGGCCATCCTCGTGCTGCTTGGAACTGTCATTGAGGACTACTCTAGCCATGTCACCCTGAAAGTCGCTCGTATCCTGAGACTGAGACTGAGCCCTGGAGGTGTCATCCGAGCTCATAAGCTCATCTTCCTCCTCCGAGAAGATAACAGTGATAGTGGCTGAGATTAAAGGCTTATTGAGCCTACTTCTGAACATGAACCGGGTAGTTTGAAAGGAACTATTCATAGAGGGCCGAGAATGATCAGAGGGCGGAGAGGATGGAGAGGCAGAGGCTAAAGGAGTGATGCTTTGAGGGGCAGAGCCACAACGACGCCGAGAAACTCCACGAGTACCAGAATTGCTTCCACGCCGGGGGACGCCGCGTCGACGAGCCACTGCAGGGTGCGCAGGCAGCTTGGGTAAATAGGATGACCGAAACTGGGGGAAAGGCGACCAGACACAGGTGGAATAAACCCAGTTAATAGACCAGACACATGCGTAATAAACCAAGTTACTAGACCAGACACAGGTGGAATAAACCAGGTTAAGAAACCAGACACAGGCAGAATAAACCCAGTTAATAGACCAGACACAGGCGGAATAAACCAAATCAATAGACCAGACACAGGCAGAATAAACCAGGTTAAGAAACCAGAGGGGCTTCCATACCCCCTGAGCAGCGCAGAGGTGCGGAAAGCATAACGAGCAGAGGAAAATCGGATTGCAAATGTCAGCTGCAAACACCAGAGAGCACGCCATGTTTAAATCACTTGTCTGAAGATCTCGAACCGAATGAACAATAAATGCTGTGACCAGAGCCTTAATTCCACAATTTGCTCCTTTCATATCAGCTGATAACGAATTGTGTAAACTGCCGGATCCGTCCAAGTGTGTGGACAGTTGTCGGGTTTGCATGCATTGTATTTAACATGCAGTAATTGCACCCGCATCCGGGGGATCGATTGTTTTAGTTATGGAACAGGTATAATAATAATAAATTTTCATTTATGCTAATTATCTATAATATAACACCTATACAATTTTGGGGGTAGTTTTAAGATTTTAATATTATTGAGAATACAAAGTAATAATTAACTTAGAATACTTTTGGTTTGGACTATGGAGGTATCAAAAGGTCATTGTCATTATTGATTCTTTCTATAGTATTGGAGCTTTGCATTTTCATATTTACATTTTGAGTGATGGCAAAATGTGTTCATGGAAAATTTGCTTTTTTCTTAGTGGTTTAAACATTTCATGGTTATTATTTTAAGTAATCGTCTTTTCTAATGTGGTTTAGTAATCGTCTTTTCTAATGTGGTTTTTGAGATATGTACGTGTTGTATTTGGTTGATTGTTAAGGTTTAGTAATTTTTTAATATGTTTTAATTAAATTTTGAAAGTATTTTAGTCATTTTATTATACCAGGTTATATGGTAATTAGTCCAATCTTAATATTCGCACAATAACTCTCACACACCCTTCACACCACACCAAATCTAGTAAGTAAAAGGAAAGTGTACCTCTACTACGGTAGACATGGTTACCTTATTATTATTAAAAAACTATTAAAATATTACTCACCTTGCTTTATGTGTACGTGTACATGTAATTTAAAAGTATTTGGTTCTCATATCAGTAGCCAATTATTTCATGGCCCTCTTCGTCTGGACATATCTCTATTGGATTCCGGTCATTACAAAAGTCAAGCTTGATTATTTCATGGCCCTCTTCGTCTAGACATATCTCTATTGGATTCTGGTTCTTTCAAAAGTCAAGCTTTATTAATGGTGCGTGTGATACGTTTAATAGTTAGTTGATTTGTATTATTACGAATTACGTCTTTTTAGCCCAAATATTTTATGTGACGGTTAATATTTATACTTAGTTTTTAATAATTGAAAAGATATATTAATGTTTTTTTAATTTACATATTGATTTGTAATGACTTAATTAATTTTTTTAAAGGTATAGTTTAATTATTTTGTTTGGTTTTAAAATACATTTTTAAAAAATTAAAATTTATATTCAATGATTTATATTTAAGAAAAATATTAATATTATTTTTAAGGCTCACGAGACACTTAAAACAATTTTTCCAAACTCTCAAAGATCAACAAAACCCGTTGCATTAAGGCATTTCTCTACTCTTATGGCAAATCTTACATTGGCCAAAACAATCATTCTGTCGAAACCCTTCTTAAAGAACACATTATTTACAGCTCGCCATTATTTGACCTATATTGTTAGAAAAACCTTATAAAAAGAAAGACATCCCAAAAACTTTAATCATGAATATATAAATTTAGTCAATTTTGACAATATATTATTAAATGTCTCTACCTTTAAATTAATAATTGATGAATTTATTATATCTTTTTATTTCATGTTTAGATTTTTCTAGCTCCATTGATTTCTATGGTATTCCTATGTCATTACCTTCACATTTAATTGTGTCTCTTTACTTTTCTTATATATCATTAATCATTAGTAAATATCATTAATCATGCTTAATTTTATATATATATTTTTTTCGTATTGCTTTTTACATAAAAAAAATAGATAAAAGATAGATACTCAGCACAAACGTTTTTAAATTTAAAAGTTGTATTATAACCTTTTTAAAATTTAAAGGTGGTATAATAAAACCAATTATTGGAGAAAATAGTTGAAATTTTAATTTAGTTCCTGGTTAGTTTATGTAGCTCATGTTAACCTGGTTAATTTTTAAAATAATTTTTTGCGTTTACTTTGTTTCCCTTTATACACTACAAAATATTATGAAAATATTATGGTGTTCACCTTTTAGACATCTTACAACTTTGCCCTATAACCTTTATAACCTTTATCTACACAATTATTCTCGTATCTCTTTTAATGTAATTATTTGGTAGTTATGTTGATAATTTGATAGGTTTTATTTAATACAAATGTAACTTTGCCATATAACCTTTCTTTACACAATTGTTATCGCATCTCTTTTTTTTGTTATTATTGGGTAGTTAGGTTGATAATTTGATAGGTTTTATTTAATAAAAATGCGAGTGCTGTTATTATTTTGTAGTTATGTTGATAATTGGATAGGCTTTATTTAACAAAAATGGGTTTAAAATAATTGATAATTTTAACATGTTTTTAAGTTTAAATGTTAAAAAAATATTTAATTTTTAATGGTATTTTAAAATTTGATTATTGATATTGTCTCTTGGGTTTATAGATAATCTATTGATTATTTTAATATGTGAAAATAGATGTAAACAAGTTATTTATTTCTTACTTATATTTTTTTTTTCAAAGTTTTATATTTGTTTTGTCTATGTTATGTTATTTTGTTATTTTTCATTTTTGTTTATAATAGATTTTAATATATATGGGTGTTTTTGTTAAATTTTTTGTTTGTTAAAGTTGTTATCTATAAGTGAAATTCATTAGAGTTATTATTTAGTTTTAGTTTTGAAGATGTGTTTTTGTAATTTTTTTTGAATTATGGTAAATTGGTAATTTGTTATGTTAATTTGGGCAGGTCCATAATCACATCTTTTGGTTGTAACTATAACACTATGAGTATATCCAACAACCACACACTAGATATACCAATAACTTATAATTTAAGATGAGCCAAGACACCTTCGTTTCACCAGAGTGGGCTCTATCCCAAGGAGTGGGCTCTATCCCAAGGAGTTCCTACTCTTTCAGCCTCGTCACAATAGGTAAACATATCACTTGGAATTGAACTTGGGTGGATGAGAAAACAAACCATACTCTCAATCACTCAAACTCCTAATCCAAAACACCAAACATTTACATATTATTAATTAGACCTTCCATTTAATTTAACATTTTTGACGAAATAAAAATATTTAAGAACTAATTTTTATATCACACCCCTATTTCAACCCATAATTGGGAGCATGACAAATATTATATATTCCATAAAATTATATAATATGTAACCTCTTATGATTCAAAACGTTATATATATATATATATATATATATATAGTTTTACTATATAATTATTTCTACATATTTTTTATTTTTGTTATTATTATTAGATTTTTTGTTGTTATTATTATTATTTTCTTGGTTCGTTGGTGAAACATATATGGGGATTGAATATCTGATCACTTGGATACAAAGGGTTTGCCAATGTTTTTTTGCTAATTGTGTTACCATCCACAAATTTTTTTCTAATTATTAGTAGATTTTTTTTCAATGGTAACATGTGAATCGTTAACTTCGAAGGATTGTTTTTGGCAAGGCCCAAGATCGAATCACAAAAATTTCCCCTATTCACCGCAATATCAAGATATTCAAAATTTCCTACTCTTTCGGGCTTAGAATAATTACTTGTCAAGATTTTCAACATGCTAAGATGTGTACGAAGAATAAAACCCAGGTGGAGGGGGAATTAAAACCACTAGCTACCATTGATACTATTGTCTTGTAACTATTATTAGAGGTTTTTCATATATATATATATATATAAGTGAGAAGTAATTTATTTTAAAAAATATAATGGGCATAATTTTTTTTTGGTTGCTAGTTAATGTGAGTCTTGAGATGATTGCACGATTAACCTGTGGCTTGAGTAGTCCCATCCTAGGGGCATCTAAGTTACCCAATCACTCGAGATCGCACTTGACCTAAGCCACACCAACGCTTAACATAGATGGATTTTTTCCCACAGACTTTTGAACCAATGACCTTTAGACTACAAAGTGCCTTAATAAAATAGTCTATCACCCCTGTGGCTTGAGTAGTCCCGACCTAGGGGCATCTAAGCTACCAAACCACTCGAGATCGCACTTGACCTAAGCCACACCAACCCTTAACATAGATGGATTTTTTCCCACAGACTTTTGAACCAATGACCTTTAGACTACAAAGTGCCTTAATAAAATAGTCTATCACCGTTTGCTCTATACCTCGTGAGCATCGTAAACATAAACTTTTGATCCAAATTATAGAATTCATTTTTTATTACTTAAAAAAACTACAAATAAAAATATCTATTCCGTGACTCTTAAAAAAATTCAATTAACCTGGCATATATTTCACAAACACAAGTGTAAAAAACACGTCTTTGGAAAACATTTAAAAATAAGATGAACAACGCTCCACTTTCACTCTACCATTAACCACTTTTAATTTATTTATTTTAATTAAAAATACGATTCATAATTAATAATTATTTATTTTAATTAAAAATGCGATTCATAATTAATAAAGTGTTTTTTGGAAAAATATTAATAAACATACTTTACATAATGATTACACAATACGAAGTATTTCTATATAGTCGAAATCTATCAAAACTTGCTTCTTTTCTCATCCACACCCTCTTATGGATTTTGAACCACCATGTGATATTTAATATAAATCGAATCACATTGCAACAACTTGAATCTACAACAAACACCCATGAATGACTTTCATTAAGTTTTCTTTTACGGCAAACACCCATGAACGAATTTCATTAAGTTTTCCTTTACCGCGAGGTGCCCCTCATTATGTTTCTAGCCAAAGACTTTCTTAGTAAGAAAGAAAGAAAAAAAGAAATTATTTTAATGTTTATGAGGTTAAAGATGGCTTATGAGACAAATTGCTTTTCTATTTGGCTCTTGTATTCGGTCTTTTTCCTGTGAAGTCTCACAATAAATGCTCTCATCTTTTCGACAAACCCCTTTTTGAATAGATTATCTCAAGAGCTAGTTGCCAGAGTATCTGCATAACTTTCCCTACTATTTTTGAAGGCCTCACATTCTAAAATGAAATGTTTTTTTGTTTCCAGTTTTCCAGAAGAGCAAAAAATACATACTCTTTCCTCCCACACTTATTTTGGCCTTTTCCTGCACCCTGTTTCACAACGGAGTTGATGAGAATTAGTCCTTAGTTGAGCAATAAGAATTTTGGCTCTCCAAGAAATATTGACCCCTATGTACGCTTTTCGTTGATGATTATGAGTGGGATTAAACTCTTCAATATAGTACTTTTTCTTTCTCCCTAGCGCCTTCTTCCAAGTACGTTTTTGGAACTTATCCATAACAAAATCTTTTTTCTCTTTACTATTTATGGGACACATGTTCAAACAAATACGCCATTTACTAAACCATTTGTTATTTTGCCGCATCCAAGTCTTTTTTCTTTTACACAATATGTCATTAAACACAACCTTAGTCCATCTTCCCTCTTCCATTTGCTCAATTTTGTTAAAATACCTTATGACTCGCACCATAGTAATTGCTTCAATAGGAGAAGCCCTTTCTTCCCCACATGAATCCAACCCTTGTTTTCTGCTACATTTGATGGGTCATCCTTTGGTGAGTGAGCGTTGTTATCTTTAGGTTCTTCCTCATCTGCGTGATCTACCCAAGAAATTGCTTTTCCATCTTTGTTCCTTGAGGATTCGAAAGAGGATCTGACATTCACCAGACTTCTTGTGTTTCCACTGACACTTAATCTGGAGAATCCTCATTGACATGCACTTCTTTGTGACTAATTTTTGTTTTCTTTGGTGGTTTTTCTTTGACAAGAACTTCCTATTTGTCATTTGCTTCTTTCTTTCACTGAGTCTGTTCTTCTTTGTACATCCTTTCCACCATTTGGGCCTCCGGTTATTTTTCCAGACTTTGTGATTCCGCAAACGCTTGGGGCAATTTTTGATTACATGACTTGTTTCATAACAAGCTCTACCTCAAAATGAAACTTTTTCATAATCAAGCTTCTGAACCCATACATAGCCTAGAACCATCATATTTACCTCGACAGAGAACCCTTATTGAAATCCATCTCCACACATACTAGAGCATAAGTGGTCTTATAAAATTTTTTAGTTTCTTGGTTGCGGCAATAAATTTTCGCTAATACATTTCCAATGGAAGATAACGATGGGAGATTCCAAAAATGCAGGGGAAGGTTCAAAAGCCTTACCCATACTGGAGCGGTGGAGATTGGTACCGTAACTGGATCAAAGGTGGGAGACCACAGTTGCATGAAGAGACCAACACTACCCCAAAATTCAGGGTTTGAATTCACAAATAGTCTTCTTATCCTCGATACGAGAAAAAACAACAAAAGAACCCCGACCTAGAGGTTAAATATTCAGTTCATCAATGAGGAGGTTTCCACGAATTAGAAATCCACTTGTGGAAATCTGTTAACAGTGGCCAGAATCCATTAAATCTGCAGACCAAACCTTGATTTGAAAAAATATTTTCATCCCTTAAGGCTTCCTCATTCAAAAGATCATTAAAGGAAGAGGCTTCTTGAACTACCAAAAAAGAAATCTGAATTTCAGCATGGCACGGTACGAAACCGTGGCTTGCACTCCTTGAAAAGAACTTGCCAAACCAGGTGCAATTCCTGCCAAAATATTGTCTTCTTTGCTGAATCACAAAAAAATTATCATTGTACAAAATTCAAGAACCACTCTATAGAAATCTATGGAGAGATGCACACAATCTGAAGAGGGATTGCCCGACTAGAGAGCCCTGGCCGCCCCAAGGGCCTTTAGAGCTCAATCCATTCTTTCTTTTTAATATGTATTTATTATTGTCTTTTTTATAAAGTATAATACATGCTAATTTCAACCTGCAAATTTATAAATTATTTAATAATTTTAATTAAATGTGATGGATCCTAGATCCTATCCTTTCATTTCCATTTCCTGGTAACTTAAGATGTAATTTATTGTCATGCCATAAGAAATGTCTTTCGGGGTTTAAATAAATGCCTTAACAATGACCAAGATATGATAGCTAATCCTTTAATTAGTTACTAAACTATATACTGGCTTAAAGCTAGCTGATCAATACAATAAAACAAAGCATAATGATTAAAACAAATTAAACTCTGAAAATATGCACACACAACTGAGGTATTCAGTCGGGTATACGGCATACCCGTATATCATCTATACGGCATGATTACTCTCCATTCTATAAAACCTGGCCAACAGCCCAAAAGATGCAACTGTTGGTTCTCACTTGGTCGAATTACAAGTCTCAAGGAGCGGCAACCTTCTGTGGATTCCCGGTTTGAAGCGTCATACCGTCAGACTTACTACCCCACTTTTCCTATTCATTTTTTCCTGGTTTAACTTTTCTCCGCAAGTCACCAAGCAAGCTGCTTTGAAACTAGTGGAATCTCTGGCAACCTTGTTCGCCTTTCCTCAATAGGTTTGTTCAAAGGGATTGGTTTCCTTCACTTTTTTGAATGATCCATCTGCTTTCTTACCCTGTCCACCACAGAGGGGTTACCAGCTGAGGAGACTGATGGCTGTGAAGGGCATGTATCCATTAAAACAGCTGGGTCAGTCGCATCATCAATCTCATCCAGGCATGAAGCGGGGTCATTTCCCGTGACAACTCGTTCAGAGTCATCTTGCTCCTTGATTGGTTCCAACCATAGTAGCAAGATTTGGTCTTTTGCCGAACAAAAATTCTGCGTTAATGCAAAATTCAGCGAATATTCAGTATAGTAAGTACTACGAATACATTATGGTCATTTTACATTTGATTGCATTTGATACTAAGCATTTGATCCCTGTTGACAAATGAACTAGAAAACTAACAAACCAAAACCCTGAAAAATATTAAAAAAGAATATTTGAATAGATCTATAAATATAATTAATCCCAAGATTTTCAGAAAATGGATTATTTTTTGCTTTATTGGAAGTTCTAGACGCTGATACTCTTCCAAAATTTGGAACAAAATGCATATTTTTGTATCGATGAGATTTGTACTTACATATTAGAGCTGTACTGGATTTTTTCATTAATATTTGAATTTGAATTCATATGCGGATATCGCTACTGTTGTTCCACCCAATGAGGCTTAGTTACGGAACCTTTGCACCCCTCCCAATGATGATCAGTCACAAAGCCCATGCACCCCTCCCAATTATGATCGGTAACAAAATCCTTTCACCTATGATTCCATCGCCTTTTTGGCCGATAGGCGTTTGCATATGGACAAAAGTGACCAAGTGTCTCTGCTCAAAACAGGACCTGCAATGGACAGCTATATTCTTTTAGTCCAACACTCGTGCCCAGCTGTGGTTCTCACAGTCCAGCACAAGTTTATCGGGAAGAACTTCATGCAAATCAGTACTATTGCGGATTCAGGCAACGGTAGCGGTTGGCAATTTTCTGGTCTCTGTGGCTAGGGTAATGAACTGTCAGAGACTGTTGCCAGTAGCCATGAGAAATATTTTTTTCCAATATTGAAGAGAAAAACTAGGATTTTTATCCATACCGGGACCAACAATGACAATTCTGTATTGTGTGTTGAAGCCACGCTCCCTTGACCTTATAAAGATGGTATAACCATTGTCACAGTAACTGAAAACTGCAAACACTAGACAAGTAAGGGTGGAAGTGGAAAAGGAGTATATTTTATTTCCAATTGCCGTGCCTAGAATTGAGTAAGGTTGCTCCTATAATTAGTCCGTTCTTCTCTCATGCCAGAAAATTTATGGGATAGAGATTTATAATTGGTTGGCCATCTTGACCACAGCTTTTTACTCGCCAAATGATTTTGTTACTAGTGGTCTTCACTCTTAGTGGACATACCTAATGTTAGGGGCACAAGAATACTTCATAGAAAGTTCACCTTCAAATGTCTAACTAGATCAGGACATGTAAAGAAGTTACCTCACTTATTTTTGGGATAGTTAGGTCATCAACTCTATTAGGTGTTTCTCGCCCCCGAGGTAAGTGCCATGTCCCAAGTTATCCCATCAATCCATATGTGTGTGATAGCCCATCAATCCATATGTATGTGATAATGATGGTTGCGGAGTGGGAAGGAATTTAGGGCAAGTGCCACAACCATGTATGGTTCCTTAGTGTATAGATGTAAGGAGGGAGCAATAATGGTGGCATGAGTTACCCCTTTCATCAACGTGCTTTTTCTGCTCCTCTTGTGCACCTTTTGCTTCTTTATGATTTATCTTTCATTGGGTGCATAGCTTAGGAGCCCAAGCTTTCTTTTTGAGATTTTTACATTACCCCTTTAAGACGAAGCAATTTAGCGCTCATCAAGGTTGGGTCATTCAAGAGTTCCTCTCTTTAGATGAAACATTAAATGCTCGAGGAACTGGGTGATGGCTAATGAGGGGGGTAGAGCTCATGCTAGGGTTTTGGTCACACGTTAAATAAATGTCCCATCCATCTTTTGCATTTTACATATTTCTTTCATTGTGGATTTCTTATGCTTTTACCTTTCTTTTCGCTGCATCAACCTACAAGGCTAAGTTTTTGAGCACAAACTCAAGGACGAGGATGAAGGGTGCCAATCCCAATGATCAGTCATCACTGGCCCAAAGAATGGAGATGAATAAGAAGGAAAGATGGAAAGTGGTAAGTATGGATTACCTTGGACACACTACTTTTATTAGCGCTTCCCTAGAAGTGCTCTTCCCAATATCCTTAGGCCTTAGAGGAGGTCCCATTGGACTAGTGTGAATGACGAACCTGCCAGGTTAAGTAAGGGAATAAGAATACAGTTGGAATTGATCAATTATCCAGTTTGCCCCTTGATCCATATTAGTATGCCCATAACATTAAATGAAAGCACACAATTGCAAAAGTTGTTAATTTACTTGTTGATGGATGACCTACCTTCCTTCAAGAAAGGTATGTTGGATGGGAGAGAAATTTGACTGGAGCAAGAAGTTGAGGATCTCGACATCATGTTATGTGTTGATCATATAGGGCTACTAGCTGGCTGGCTATCCAAAGAGCAGAAAACATTTCTGCTATTGGTTACCCACTCTTTGCTAGTCTACTAATTTTTGGGTGAAGCATCTTATATAGGGAATTCTCTCGTAGCCATTCAAGTAGGAGTTGGACTTAAATATTGTGGACTTATGTCGAGGTGATAGTGGGATTTTGTCCCATGTGTGCCATTTTAGTACGTTGCCAAGATCTTGTCAACGCTGCTAGTTTGGGTAGTAACAAGTCCCTTTGGTCTAGTGCTATGAACTTGCACACATATAAACCACTATGAGAAAAAACTATAAGAGGGAAATTTCAAGTCATAAGACAAAGTTAGGACAGAGAGTTCAACAGGGATTGAGCATTTGAAAACACTTCAATTAAGTCGATACTTCTTTACAACCATTTCATGTTCGTTCCCTTCAAAAGTTCAAGACATTTGCTTTAAATAGAGTCGACTAATTCGAGATATCTAACTCGAGTAGATATTTGTTTATCTAAAATATTGTCATGCAAATCTAGTATTATAATACTTGAGGAGGTTTAGCATTAACACTAGTTATTGTACTTAGATAAAAAGTTGGATTAGATAACTTATCCACACCCCCCATTTTGTGAAACTACAAAAAGCATGACGGAATGTTTCATTAATGTGGGGGGCATGTCTTGCAAAAGATTGGGCTTGTGGGTGGCCCCAATGTAGGATCTTTGGATGGCCTCAAGCCAATGTTTTTATGAAAAACCATAAAAGCAACAAAAGCTGCATCCAATTAGGAGAGATTTCTTCTACCTACATTGTGGAGGTAGGGTCAAATCGCTAGTAGATTTCCAGCCTTTAAATTGATAGATTGGCCGCCCATGCTAGGGACCCTACATCCCCCTAGTTTGGGTAGTAACAAGCCCCATTGGTATAGTGCTATGAACTTGCACACATATAAACCACTATGAGAAAAAACTATAAGAGGGAAATTCCAAATCATAAGACAAAGTTAGGACAGAGAGTTCAATAGGGATTGAGCATTTGAAAACACTTCAATTAAGTCGATACTTATTTACAGCCATTTCATGTTCCTTCCCTTCAAAAGTTCAAGGCATTTGCTTTAAATAGAGTCGACTAATTCGAGATATCTAACTCAAGTAGATAATTGATTATCCAAAATATTGTCATGCAAATCTAGTATTATAATACTTGAGGAGGTTTAGCATTAACACTAGTTATTGGTACTTAGATAAAAAATTGGATTAGCTAACTTATCCACACCCCCCATTTTGTGAAACTACAAAAAGCATGACGAAATATTTCATTAATGTGGGGGGCATGTCTTGCAAAATATTGGGCTTGTGGGTGGCCCCAATGTAGGATCTTTGGATGGCCTCAAGCCAATGTTTTTATGAAAAAACATAAAAGCAACAAAAGCTGCATCCAATTAGGAGTGATTTTTTCTACCTACATTGTGGAGGTAGGGTCAAATCGCTAGTAGATTTCCAGCCTTTAAACTGATAGATTGGCTGCCCATGCTAGGGACCCTACATCCCCCTATACCCCATCACATTCCCTAAAATTTGGTGAGTGTCTCCACAAGTCCCCAAAGTGTATTTTCTTGCTATCACGTTCCTACATCCTAAAAACTTGGTGGAACACACACACATATGACATGTCCCGCATACACGAGTATTTGCATGTCTGGTATGCCTTGTGTCATGGTGTCATAAGACTTAGTATATAACGATGTATTTATAGTGGAAAAACACTTTGGGGTAGAAAACACCATTATAAAGAATATTTCTCTAATTACAAGATTGCAGTGTACATGTCGAGGCATAAGATCTGATATATAGTGATTAGCTTTAAGATTTCTCTTGTATTAATTATGGGCCATTAGCCTACCTTCTAAACATCGTATTGAAGTGACTCCTAAGGCCACACTAATAACAAAGGATTAAGACAATTAATGTTCACTAAATTAATATTAACCAACATATTTGCAAAATCCCTTGTCAAGATGAACATGGAGAAACAAATAAGAAAAGGTGGCAGAAAGGAAATTTAATTGGAAAAATTACATCCCAACAGCCCCCCTTAATTTTCACTTGGGAAATACATACAAAGAATTTGGCCAAATAAACATTATATAAACGTCCTCGTTAATGTTCAATAGGGTAGGGATATAAAATTGACAAATGACGACAACAATAACTTGACCATGCTAATGTGCAAACAAGCTTGTTGTGGAGGGGCCTTTTTCAGAATTTGTCGCCATCAATAAACCAAAAACTTCTTCTGATGAACTTTTTCAATACTATAGAAGTAAACAAGGGTTTTTATAAATGGGCTTATGCACTAGTCATCAAGCACAATGAATCAGTCCCTTGGGGGTTTTAAAGAACAATCTCTAAGATTGATATAGAATATGACAAAGTGCATGCAAAAATAGGAAGGGGATCAAATGAAGTTGTAGGGAAGTAGTGGACACCAATAAGAGTGCTCCAATTAAGCTACACTGAGGAAATGATCTCTGATGACACCCTTCCTTAGCAAGAGGATAAAAATGAAGCTGAATACTTGTGCGAATATGGTTGTTCTACTTGAAAAAGTGTCTTTTGTGTTTTCATATGCAAAACAAGAACAACAAGGAATCACTAGCATCATGAACATTGTGCAACAAATACTGCCTCTATGGTCGACTAATCAATGAGAGTAACAAGGATTGAATAGTGGATGACACTAGTTGTGATTTGTAAAGTACCATGGGCATCACAATAGAGCTTATGTGCTACTACAAATATAGTGAAGTTATACTCTATTGCGGAGTGATTACTAATTGTTACCTCCAAGATCTGCACAAATGATAAGTTCAATTGTCAAAGTCGAAACCCTAGAATAACTCAAGGACACCACCCACTGTCACCTCAATGGTCATCCTCTGCACTTTAGGCCAGATCTCCTCTGGCACAAGGGGGAATTTCCTAGATCAAATCAGTAATCTGTCCTATTAACACAGATATGAAAATCAGATTAGTGATTTGGTGTGTTTTAGGTAAAAAGGATGAGAAGACCAGCAAGACCAAGTGCCTTGCCCTTTAGGCTGATGGAGTCAAAACCTAACTTGATGAAGAAACTCAGAATGGAAGGGAAAAAATCAGCAAATTATGTGATACATGAAAATTACCATTCAATCAGCCATATTGATGCATAGAACTACTGAAAAGCTTTTAATGATGATACCATTTCATCTCCAACTAAAAAATTTCAGTATTTCATTGAAAAGCACTGCAATTTCTTGCTTGCGGCTGCCATCAACCAGCATATGATATAACCATCAAATTAAAGAGAGCAGCAAACAGTTATAAACAAAAATGAGTGAATATCAGCATTTATCTTCATTAACAATTATGGTTACATCAAGGGTTTAGAGGGCTGGACCCCTGTCATAAAACCCTTCTCTAATACTCCAAAACATCACTCATAAAAAGTGCAAGAGTGCTGAAATAACAGAAATATATCAGCAGAAAATGATATGGTGGCCCTAGCATAAATGTGATCAACAACCCAGAAAAATGAACATTCCTTCACCAACGGCTCTTCCTTCTTTCTTCCTGAAAATAACAATGCCTTTGGCCTTCTGGGATTATCTCTGTCCACTTGTTCTATTTGTAAATGAGATGAAGACTCTTTCGATAGAGATCTCTACTTCAAAATCCTTTCAATAGAATATAATATAGAAGGATCAAGATCCATTTATTCGTCAATAAATAATAATAGTAAAATACATTAGGAGGTTTAGAACAGTCTTTGAAGGTGCATTGAATTGTCTACCTCCAATATTATGAAGCTTCCTTCGTATATGTGCAAAAGGTGAGCAATGGTGGCTACAACCAAACTTATATCTAGCACACCCCTTGATATATGTGCCAAGAAGCCAACTTATCCAATTTACATGGAGTACTTCTTCAAACTATGCTTTGACTTGTTGGTAAATATGCAAGATGGGCTCAAAACGACCTTGAATAAAGGGATCTCTTTCTAGGAATGTGTGCATTCACTTGGAGATAGTCTATATGCCACGTGTCATCACTTTGTGAAGGGATTTCCACATTATTCTTGAGTTCTTGTTACTTGAGTGTGCCAATGGTCCAAAAATGCCTCCAAATATGAAAATGGGGCCTTGGGCAGTGTGGAAATGCCTCAGAAGTACTCTCAATTATGCATCAAAATATCTAGCCAAACTCCCCAAATGTGAGATGCAGCCTTACGTGGAATTGTGCCTCCAAATAATTTAAGTTAACAACAAAACATGCCTCAAATACATGAATATGCAACATGTGAGCGAAAAGAAAAATATATTGTTCTCCATCTATCGCATGCAAAATGAACAAGATAATGTTGGCGGCCATGGTTTGTACCCAGTTCCCAAAGTTCACATCCTCATCATAATATGGCTAAGAAAAATGCCCAGAAAATGCTAAAATAAACCTTGCATTATTAGGTGTTAACATTGATGCTCAATTCATCTTATTAAAAGGATAATGTTTTTTTTATGAAAAATATTTGAGAATATAAGAACAAAACTATAGTAGTGAAAGAGCACACTACTAACATAATATATACCTGGGGGAAAGCCATGAGGAAGAAACTTGAGTGAGAAATAAGAATTATACTTTGCTATTATTATTCTCAAGTCGATAATACAAGATACAAAGAAAGATTGACTAACTATGGAGTAAATAAACATTGTGGCGTGTGAGACATTTCTATAAGGTTGCATACTTTCAATGTCATGCGTTGATATTCCATTCCTTGGCATTGCTCAACAATGGAGCAACAATGTATTATAGTAGGAATGAAACCCCTCTCTCTTCTACGAACTCAGGTTTTAAGTTTTAACGTATCCTAATGGTAGTTAGGGCTAGGGTTACGAATTCTCTAGAATTTTCTTGAAAGTCCATATGTGGCTAGCTCCATATTTGTGAGTAATAGTTGTTGACGTGGCTTCTAGTTGATATTGTTGTTGTCAAAGCATAAGGCAACTTACTAGAGACATAACTCCATATGAACTTTTGCAAAGCTTCATTTGTGAGTAGTAGTAGCTTTCACTGCTTCTCTACTTGGTACTGTTGTGATCAAAGCATAGGTAATTTACGATAGGTGTATCTTCTCCATGCAAACTTAGATTGGGGTGCTCTTTGGATGCTTAGCAAGCTCTAAACAAGCTGAAAAAGTGGCTAGGAACTTTATTTGCTAGGTTTTGGACGAAAAATGTCAATTTAATGCATGAATTAACCTCCCATAGTGTCAGAGCCCAAATCACAAAATCGGGATCAACTCCTAAAATGAGCTCAATAAGGCCATGTTATCCACCAAAAAGTGGGTAACACATATGAGAAATTTTTGTCCTCCTTGGACATCCAACAAACCAACAACCTTATTAATTAGCACATGACACGATGCCATAGACCCTCCAAATATTGCTCTGGTCATATCTGTTGAAAATATGTCGCTGTGGTCGGTGTTCAAGTCAACGAAGTAAAATTTTATTATTATTTTATTGCTATTCAAGTTGGTCTTAAGATGATAGGTTGGCCCCACCTCATGAAGGGGTTTGACCCTTGGTCAAAAACCCATTTGATTGGACATGTATATATTGGCAACTCGACCTCCTCATTTGGCATCATCATCACAACCAATTCGGATATGTTCTAAGGAGTCTCTGTTCTCACATGTGAAGGAAGAAGAAGACAAGTTTAACCAATGAAGTTTTGATCTCTTTATTCTTTGTTTTGAATATCGTTGACCAGGACTTTTGAGTTGCTGCTTGACTGAATCTTTGATTGATTTTGGAGGTCAAATGTTCTAGGAATGTTTGAATAATAGTTGACTTGATTTTTTGGAGCAGAAGTTGAACCATTGGCCGAACTTTGATCGCAGGTCAAAATCAATAGGTTGACCGAATTTCGGCCACTTTGACCTTAGTTGACTAGCAGCAACAGGGCTGAAATTCGACCCCTTTGACCAACATTTGTCTTCTGAGCAACACTTTGACTTGGTTTGACTTGGAATTTGTTATGGTCAATGGGATGATGAATTGATCTCAAATGTACAAATTAATTTGAATTGGACAATTTCTCATAAGAAAAGGTTGTTGGGTTTTTCCCTTGGTTTGGGGTTTTCCCAGGGTAAATTTTGTGTCTTTTGTACATTTTATTTTTATTGTGATCTCTTCTACCCTACTGCATTTATGGTTGAAATTTTTAGAAGTGTAATTGCTTAATTATCTGAATGTGTTAAAGAAGTAATAATATCATTGGAAGTAATTATCTGGCAAAAAATCTGAGCTTGCCTTAATTGCAATATAAAAATCAACAAGATCTCTTTCTCCTAGCCAACATTCCTTCTTGAAGGAAGGTGAGTCATCCATTGGCAGGTACTTTAACCATTTTGTAATCGTGTGCTTTTACTTAATGTTTTGGGGCATGCTAATTTGAATCAAGGAGTGATCTTGATGATTGACCAATCTTGACTGTATTCTTGTTCACTCACTTCACCTGGGAGGTTTGTCTTTGGCCCTAGTCTAGTGGGACCTCCTCTGAGGCCCTAGAGTTACAGGAAGGCCACTATTGGAGAGGCTTTGATTGAAGAAGCATGCCTATGATATTCCATACTTACTTTCCATCATTCCCCCTGTTCCATATCCATTCTTCGGCTTTGTGGTCATTGGTCATGGGGATTGGCACCTTCTCATCCTCATCCTTGAGTTTGGACTGGAAAACTTGTCCCTGGAGGTTGATGTAGCTAAAAGAAAGGTAAAGGCAAAAGAAACCGATAATGATGTTAATTTTTCTTTAGGTCTATATTGTTCTTTGCTTTGATAATTGCATTTTAACATTTCCATATTAAATTCACCCCACAACATCATAACATTATTTAGATTCACATCATTATTCACCAACATATGCAACTATATAGAAAGAACAATATCATCGTCAATGCTGTAGAACATAAAGGAACAATAGAAGAAAAACATTCACACATAGAGACACCAGGATTGGTCAGAGACTAGGGAATAACCCACTATGGGGAAAACCCTTTCAAATTCTTCTTATTAGATTGTCATCGAATGATTGAACAAAAGAGAGTACAATGATCCATTTAAGCAACAATAAATCTATCCAAGAAAATCGACTGAACAATATCCATGAGATTTACCCAACAATGCTAATATTCAAAACCCTGCTTCAGAAGCCTATAATCAATTGTCACTATCTGCGGTCAACTACTGAATCTTGTGGTCAATGAGCTAAAACTTCGGGCTACTCAAAAACTAAACCCTATGTCCCAACCACACGGATGATGTGATGTGCGTGCGACAAAGAGGCTTCAACTGCACGGATGAAACGACCTGCGTGTGGTTGAAGCGAAGATTTCCCTGTGGCATGCCTGCAGTTGAGAACCAAAACCCTAGAGTGCACGTGTGAGCTTCGGACCCTACAATTTCAAACCTGTGTGAGACAATCTACGCGAACATGGCTCAGACCTTTGCGAGCCAAAACCAAGAAGGAGAATCAAAGAATGATCCATGTCCTAATGAGGTTGAGGTCACCTGTATTTATAGCCCTTCAAGGGTGTCCATTTTGTTTTAGGGCCAACCTGATCAAATATGCACATGTGGGATTTAATTCAAAAATACAATTTCTCTTGTCCAACTTGAGCGCTTCAATAGTCAAAATTGGTCCGCTTGAAAAGAGGAATCTCGTCCCATGGTTGGAATTTGTGACTGAGCTACCAAATTAACACTCCCTCTCAGCTAGGGTAAAATTCCAACTGCATCATATAATCATTGTAAGTATCCTATCATCAAATCATATCCAATCTCAATAATCTTGCCATCAAATGTCATCACTGCTTATCTCTGCTTATTCCTGCGTATCTCTTGATTGTCCCTGCTCATATGCTGAACATTCTCGAATCCAAAAGAAGAAGAATTTGACATCGGAGGGCAGCCTAAGCTACCACCCTTTATCCATTATGGAGCCACTACTACCACTCCGAATCGTTGCCAGTGGGGAGCCTAATGCTACCACCCAGGAAACATCAGTGGGGAGCTAGATCTATGACCCACATCAACATCAGAGAACCTAACTCAATCTAGAACAACATTAGGGAGCACATCTCAACCTGAAACCACATCGGGGAGCTTAGTCTCAACCGAGAATCTCATGGGGGAGCTAAACATCTCCAACCCCATATCGAGCAATAGGTGATATAGGGGAGCACATCTCAACCCATCTTATTGCCCACTGATCTTCCCAACAATGACCCTCAAGAGTCATGTGGTAGAACACCTGCATCATAATTTGAGCTTGGGTGAGATACCCGACTTACCAAAGGTAAGGATCACACACCCCCAAGCCTCCTCAACCTGTTGGCCAGACAGGGAGGGACAATCCCAACAAGCCCAACTTGTGGGTATGATGCCAACTGGGGTATACTTTGCATAGACCAAGATGGGGGGAGATACCTGACTTGTCATAATGGACAAGGATCATGCACACCCTATGGGTGACAATAGGGGAGATACCCGAGCTACTGCAAGAGTAGGGAGCACACACACCTATTGTCCAGAGATCCCTCAGCCCCAGGAGCCCTCCATCTCAATTCCTCACCCTGGGAGCTTAGACAGGGGGGAAGCGCTGGCTCAGTATTCTTGATTAGTCGTGCTCTTTGTAGATCAGAAACTTTATCATCGTGCTTATATCTGTGATCGGCTTAGTCATCATGTTGCAATAGCAGTAGTCTCCTGTTCATGCAGGACATTAAATCAAATATTATATTAGAGAAAAATATATCTATCATAAAAAGGATACCTTATTCATCCTCCTTATGGATGCGACAACCACAAGCCTAATCTTGTCTCATACGACAACATTATCTCAATGTATGAACATTGAAGAGATCTCAGTCCTAGTTATATATGTGATTCTCTGCTAATCGGATCCCATTCAATATTATCGCAATGTATCCCTGTCATATCCAAAAGCTGCTCAAAACAACTCTTCAAAGAGCTCTTTAACCTGCCTCACAGCTAGTCATGCTAGCAACATCGTAGTCAACCTCCACTGTGCTTCAAGCTACGAAGTTCTCATCAAAATTATCATGGCATATCTTATACTAAGGCAACACCCAGATGTGCTCATCAATAACAAACAACATTAGTACATCCATGCAGTCATATATCATAGGAAGAATATCTTAGACCAAAAATTGATCGTCCCATGCAAATATCTTGAAGGGTGCTCGACGTGTATTAAGAGGCTCAATCATGAATTCACTCAGGTTGTTATATGCAACATATATATATATGGATGGGTGTTCACACGGAACTACAATGCTTCAATTGACTGTCGATTGCCAAGGTAGGTCCAACGATATCTGTGCATAATTCTATTGGAGTGTCCAAGGATTTGCATTTCCAATTTCCAACAAGTCTTCAGTAGCTTCATGATATAGATTTTCTTTCTCAAACTTCAGAAAGTAATGCATCATGCCATGACTAGTCATTTCAAACTTTAGAGGTAAACTCCCTCCTACTTTGATCACCAAAGGCTCATTACCTATCATGAATAGGCCATCAGTATATAAAACCAAAATAAAAGTCATATCTTGGACCTTTTTTGAAGTAGAGGTTTGGATTTGCACATCGTCTTGTCTTCACAAGGTAACTGTCAATGCAGACACACTAGGCTCGGGGAGCTTGCTTTATACAATGCTTTCTGTAAACATAACACTATATCAAACCAATGTGCCCAACCTTACACGAATGAATACTAAGCAATCAAATCAACCAAGTCAGCTTATAGATGGCAAATCAAAGCTAATAGTCATAAAAGTTCCAGCCAATATCACTGTCACACACTCTTTGGGCTAGGGGTCAGGTAGAGCTCACATCCAAATACTATTATTATGTCAACAACAGTTATTTACCAAACTTTATCAAGCCATCCTCATGATCCTAATATAAATAATTTCTGTCCCTAGATGCAATGCATATACCAATGATAAATATAAGTTCGTCCATTCATTGTCAGAGCACTGGATATTGAATCACAACCTTTATTACTACAACTAATTTGCCTAATCCAATGAAGTCAATACAGAATCAATGCCAACATTAATTATTGAAAGTCATTATGCCCACATAGCACTGTCATCAAGTCAGTGATCAAGTATTAAATCGGGTCAAAAACTCAAACTTGTTATCATTTTGAATTCAAACAATCCATGAGCCAAAACATATCTATGAACCATCAAGCATAATGCCAAAGTTCTAAAGCATCATGAATCATGAATCATCAATCACTAAGTCAAGCCAACAAGCCAAATCTTGTCAAAGCCTTGCAATTATTATCAAACACTGTCATATACTAACTTCAATGATCAAATCAAAATAACATGCTGATACGTATATTCTGGTCCCCTGCAAACATAAGTTTATCCAACACATTCACATTCTCTATGGTAAGTCAAACATTCAAACTTCCATGCTCATAGGACATTTTGATGTTTGCTCCTTATCTGTAGGACTATCATACTCCTGGTGCATTCCTAATTTTATGCATAAAGTTTCAGTTTTGTGACCTACAGGCATAACCACACCCATAAGCCTTCTTCTGTGTGGGTGAGAGGTTACAACTGCACCCTTAAGCTTGCTTTCATGCGGTTGGGGATTAGACTCAAGGAAACCCTCTCTTCTCAAACCAGAACTTGCCGTAGACCAACAATATTAGATGTTTGTCTATTTATGTCATAAAACTTCAACAATAAGGATATTCTATACATTTAATGCACATGATAGCAGATGTAGGGATCTTATCAAGAGTTTCTCCCTCTTAATGAGCAGCCACTTTAGTCATCATCATTCAAGTCATCAACCTGTCTATCATAATACTGTCATGCATCAACAAAATTGTTAGATCATCAAGCTATATCAGATCCTTAGACATATATATACATCATTATCATCAACTACTTTATCATAACATATGAACATGGTATCAAACTTTCATCAAGGGTTAGAGTCATATGAATAGGGCAACTGACAGGTGCATCGTCATACTTCAGAGATTATAATCACTAAATCACTTCCAATTCTATCATATTTCATAATTTATAAGCTAAACAAGGTCAACAAGAAGATCCTAAATATCAATCTAATTTCTATCATCATGGTTACCATGCTTGTTACAAACATTATCAACGGTATCAAGTCACCATATCAAAAGCAATGTATCTAGCTTGCTTCATAAAATCTAGAAATCCATCAGGTTTAAAATGTAAGATGCTTTGCCAAATATCAAGTATACCAATATATCAAAAATCATTTTTTCTATGTAGCTTTACCATGACTTAATAGAATGTAAGATACTTGTCCAATACTAAGTGCACCATCTCATCATAAGTACCATGAATCAAACTTTCATATGCATGAGCCATTTGTGAAGGTGACATTCCCATCATACCTTAGGGCTTACCTTGCCATCCAATATTGCAGCTGAAACATAACATTGAAATGAAGCATCATACATACCTTGTTGTAGTATTTAAATACTTGTGCACCTTCTTATTTGACATAGGTAGATGTAGCATTTTGTCAATGCCTCCTTTTCCTTTTCCAGCGTTGGTTCTTCTCTTCCTGCACTAGCGATGATCCTCAAGAAGGATCCACTTATCACAACTCATTAGGAGGTTAGACGTATCCAAATATTCAAATATACATGCAGGAAGTATAAGTAATAATCAAAACAATAAAACCTAAATAGGAATAGAATCATAAGGAGGTAACATAAATCTAAAAGGTACTTATCTTTTAACGAGAGGAGATCAACTCCCACTTGAACCAACCTTCAAGTGTCATGGTTGCCCATTGACCATAAAACATTGTTGCCTTCAATATATTCACCAACTTCATCAGCAACTAGGCCTATTAGAGACTATCCCATCTAGGGCTTCATCAAATATGTTACAAGTGCTTGAACATTTTCAGATTGATCATGCTAGGGTTTCTAGATTGCGTATCTCAAATCTTTGCCATAAACCAGGGTTTCTTCGAAATCCTAACCTCATAATATCCAACAAACCCAAATAACCAAATTGCCTAGAGTTTCCTTTAAACCCTAGAATTCTCTTAGGTCTCCTCCATCTTCTCATACATCCATCAAAGGTGTCTTTATAAGGATGATCTTCAATGACTTTTATGTAGCCCAACTCTGATAGCATGTTAATTTTTCTTTAGGGCTATATTGTTCTTTTCTTTGATAATTGCATTTTAATATTTCCATATTAAATTCACCCCACAACATCATAACATTAGTCAGATTCACATCATTATTCAACAACATATGCAACTATATAGAAAGAAGAATATCATCATCAATGAGACGGAACATTAATGAACAATACAAGAAAAACATTCACACATAGAGACACTAGGATTGGTCGGAGAACAGGGCAAAGCTCACTACTATGGGGAAAACCCTTTCAAATTCTTCTTCTTATTAGATTGTCATCGAATGATTCAGCAAAAGAGAGTACAATGATCCATATCAACAACCATAAACCTATCCACCAAAATCAACTGATCAATATCGATGAGATGAACCCAATAAAGCTAATACTCAAAACCCTGCTTCAGAAGCCTACAGTTAACAAGTGAAAACTTTGGGCAACTGAAAAACTAAACTCTAGGTCCCAACCGCATGGATGATGTGATGTGCATGCGACTGAGAGGCTTCAATCACACGGATGAGCCGACCTGCATGCGGTTGCAGCCGAGATTTCCTTGTTGCATGCTTGCGGCTGAGAATCAAAACCTTGGTACGCACATGTGAGCTTCAGACCCTACAATTTTAGACCTGTACGAACCAATCTCCGTGAACATGCCTTAGATCTTTGCGAGCCAAAACCAAGAAGGAGAATTGAATAAAGATCCAAGATGATGTCCAAATGAGGTTGAGGTCACTTGTATTTATAGCCCTCCAAGGGTGTTCAATTTGCTTTAGGGCCGACTTGATCAAATATGTACATGTGGGCTTTAATTAAAAAATACACTTTCCCTTGTCCAAGTTGAGTGCTTTAATAATCAAAATTGGTCCTCTCGAAAAGAAGAATCTCTTCCCATGGTTGGAATTTGTCAATGAGCTGCGAAATTAACAATTGAAAGGAAAAGTTAAAATGCAAAAGATTTTTGGGACAAAAATTAGGATATGTGGGAAAAAGCCTAGCATGAACTCTACCCCCTCCATTAGCCATCACTCTATTCCTAGAGCAGTCGATTCTCCATCCATAAAAAGGAACCCTTGTATTGTCCCAACCCTAATGAGCGACAAAGTAGCTCATAATTAAGGGTAATAAATGCTAAATTTCAATTTCTGAAATGCAAACTTAGGTTCGTGAGCTATGTACCCATGTCAAAGCATTATGAGTAAGAAGTAAAAGCCAGACTAGAGGGGTGGAAAATGCAAGCCGAGGAAAGGGGTAACTCATGCCTCCATGATTTCTCCCTCCTTACATCTATACACTTAGGATGATGGAACACCATTAGCTGGTCACTTGGTTATGGCACCTTGCTCTGAAGTCATGCCAACTCCATTACCACCATCTTCATTTACACTTGTGGATTGAAGGGTTAACTTGAGACCCATCACTTCCCCTTTGGGGTTGAAAATACCTAATAGGATTATCCATCCATCCATCCCTAACATAAGAGAAGGAACACCGATACAAGACTTAGTCTTCTTGGATATTTGAAGGTGATCTTTGTGTGAAGTATTTGTTGTGCCCCTAACATTAAGTATTGTCCACTATGATGCATCTATAATTTTTGTTACCTAATGATTGCTGATTTACACTTGATCCTAAGGAGGTTTTTCTAGGTGGTTCTCATCACAAAAGTAGAGGCTTCTTGAGTTGATTGCCCCACCTCAACAAAGTAGTAGAGGTTGTACTATCCAGTGCACAAAGAGATATTGACTTGGATTATGCAACATTTCGTATCTAGAGCAGAGCGTTGGGCTATATGATGAATTTGCGTGATGCTTAACACCCCGAGGGACCCCCAGTTGCTAAAATGTTGAGCCCATGAAGCTTGGTGTTGGACATATTGATGATGTGGTCAATGGACCTAGGATGCCCCTAGGCTGGCCTTGACATTGTATGATGGGCATCACTTGTTCCAGAGTCTAGATGACCATGATGATCCTTGAGATGACAAGAGAGGACTTGTACATTACTTTGGAGCCCCAATGTTTGAGTTATTTAGTGCCACGTCACCCCTTCTCCTCCTTTGAGGTTGAGTAGGGCACCATGGACATGATGTGTTGTCATGGAGTGACTTTGATAGCTTTCACATGATCCTTGAGACACATCTTGGAGTCTGGAGCATACATTATCCCTTAGCCCTTATCTCCCCTTTTGGTGGCTTATTGTGCTCATTTGGAGGGTTATGTCATGCTTTTGGAGCATTTACTCCAACACGTGTTGGCTTTTATGGCATTTTTGTATGATTTTTTATTTGTGAGGTTAGCTTGTAACCTCTTTCTTGTAAAACACTTAAATTAAACCTTTCAATAGGTTTTTTTCTAGTTATTTTATTGTAAGAATGAGTGATAGAAGGATCATATAAATAGAGCCTCCCCTCATTCTGAAAACCAGTGTTGAAAACATTGATATTGGCAAAATATCAGCGAGGGTTCTGAAAACATCTTTTAGTGATATTGGCGAAAAAATCAGCAAACATCGGCAACATAAAAAAATGCAAAATATATGCATTTTTTTTTCTAGATCTCTAAAAATATAAAGCAACAACAACATGAAATAAACACATTAGCACCTAAATATGAAGAAAGCATTGATATATATGTTATAGTGGATGATAAATAAAATGATACATCAAAGGCGATACCAAATCCTTTTGATCCTTGATAATTGTTCAATCAAGGACTCAAATGTAGAGAGCTAATACAAAATAACATCACATATATAAATGTATCTCTTAATGATGAGTTATATGTAGCAAAACAAACAAAACTACCAGCTAGCTATCTGAAATCAATGCTCGATCCCCTTTTTACGGGAAAAGATGATGATTGTTTGCAAGACTTGCTCTTAGTAGTAGAAAGCCTTGGCCCTGCACCTATTGTCAAACGATCACTGCTGGGTATGGAACTGTGCTCTCCTATATATGTAGCAGATGGTGTTGATGCTCCCATATTCTCTTGCTCCTCCTCCTCCTCCTCCCCCAAATCCTCCTCCTCTTGCTATCCTTTTACTAATGGTTCCTCCTCCATCATGGGAACCTCAAACTCCACGCTCCACTTAGACAATATATCTATGTTGCACGAAACTTCTAGGAACCTGACGTTTCGAGACGTACCCATACCTGAAAGTTGGCCGAAATTCAATTGAAAATCGACCATCATGTAATCATCTATGAGAGTTAATATAGACTTGGTTTTCCTTCTAAATTGTCATCTAAGGGTCTTATTCCCTTTTTTATTGCAAGGTAATGTGTTATTGACTTATTTAAAAATTTCTTTTTATATATGTAAACATATATGACATTTTGACAGAAGTTTCGACTGACGTTTCCATTTTTTTGGAGGTGATGTTTCTAACCGTACTCGTTTCGGAAACTCCAAAACGTTTCAGCCTTTCGTGCAACATAGCAATACATCAATATTGTCTAAGGAAATGACATCCACATCCAGTGGTTTCTCTATTTGCTTCACCCATAGTCGGAGATTGTAATGGACATACACCAAGTCATTAAGGCGTGAGAACTCCAACCTGTAAGAGTGTCATAAAAAAAATTAATGAGTCTTGACACTTGAGGGTCATAAATTACAATAAATGTAATTGCTCAGTTGAAGGCTGAAGCTCAAAGTTATAACCTATTGTGCTTCTTTGAGTGTATTTTCTCAAATACACTCCAATTGCTCTTACACCTTGAAGCGCTACGGGTCTGGCTGAGGATTCTGATGGCCAATTTCTGCAAATGTGGTGCCCTTGCACCATAGCTTCGCCACCAGAGATCAACAAAATAAAAAAAAAGTTAAAAACTTAAAACATAATTAAACTTTCAAATTAAACATAATTGAATTTAAAAAATTTAGAATTCTAAGTTATTAAATTCTAATGAGTCATGATTTGTCACTTATGGGTCATGAAGAATGGTCCTTTCATGAATAACATCATCAAAGCCAAACAGTCCAACATCATACCGATACATTTTTATTTTGCGATTGATTTTGTTGTGAAGCTTGGGATCAGGTACCATCCTATGTATACAGGTAACTAGCCCTTCCATCGCCTCGCAATCAGAATCAAAGTTGCATTTGTAGGAAATTGCGGGGTTGAGGAAAAGTATTGTTGCATGAATTGGTCAATGGAGCATCCCTATCGACTGAGTATCAATCACATCCCATAAGGATATAGGCCTAAACTCCTCAAAAGGTGTAGGGTTGTCAATCTTAGGGATTAGGGCTATTAAAGTAGAATTGAAGGTTGGCAAAACCCTACATTTTCGCTTGGATTCGTTTACAACCAGTAGAAAGTGTGATCCCATAGTGCCATAGAAAGCTGTAAAAAATTCAACATCCCAACCATCTGGACTAGGGCTCTAATAATTTTGAAAGCTAGAAAGCACATCGTTAAGTTAATCTTCCGACACTTCCTCCATTCAGATCCCTATTATCATTAACCTCCACAAAACTTGGAAAAAACTGAGCCACGTGAATTGCTTTAGCCATGGTAGTCCCATTTGGTTCCTTAATGGTAGATTTAAAATGAACCATGCCCAGAGAAGTGAGGCCCTCAAAAAATGAGACCTCTCGGCCATCAAGTCCCTGCATATGCTACAGAGTATTTGATAATATCCAGCCCTTGCATAGGCTGGTATTTTCATCACCACAATCTGTTGGTAGATGTAGCTCGAACACGTGTTCTAGCCTCAGGTGGTGTCAGTGCAGTTAGGATCACGAGCGGAAAATATCTCCAAGCCCATGTTATTCTTTTGAATGTAAATGTCTTAATTAAATTAATAAGGCAGTTTTAATTATGTTCCTAAGTTTTAACTTAGGGAAATAGATGAATTAATTAGTAATAATTGAGACATGGTAGATTTTCCTCTAACGGCTTCTAGTAAAGTTTCTAAATGATCTTACGTATTGATTACATCAATTTAGATCTAGATCTTAGCCATTGATTTTTCAACGAGAGATTATTAAGGAAATCGATGGGCAGCCTTGGAAATCATTCATTGCAATGAAGATGGTGCAGTGATAACTTGGGTTTGACACCAGCGAGGGTTTTGAAAGTAGTTGAAGCAATAAATATTTCTGGTGTTTTTCCTTCATCAGTGTTCTTCCAGTTTCTGAGATCTAGTGGAGGAATTCTCCTAGAGTTATTATGTAGACAGAGAGGCTATATGAGTTGCTAGTTTAGCATATCGAGAATCCTAGTTGCAGAGTGAATTGTAGGAAATCAATGTGATTGCAAGAAAGGCAGATCGCAAAAACTCGCAGTGCAAATTGCAGGAAAGGCCGTGTTAGGTTGCAAAGGGAGGTCGTAGGCCTTCCAGTGGTTATGTCGACTTGTGGAGGTGTAGAAATATTTTTTCAGGGCTTTGCCAGGGGTTGGCAAGCAGTGTTGTGATATTTATCAATTACGGAAATTGTCGAATAATAATAATACCCTCAGATATTAAGAATTGTTTTTCCCTTCGAGGTTTTTCCTGCAACGTTTTGTTTGAAAATATTGTGTTCGTTTTGTAATTGGTTTTCTCTTAGAGTTTCTGTAGTTTATTTTTGTGTATATTGCAATTGTGTTTTTATTTAGTATTTCCAATAAAATAATTTTGCTCATAATTAAATACATTGGATAATTACCGGTTGATTGCAATAATTGATATTTTTATTGATTTTTCAGACAATTCAACGAGAGAGGCCTACTTTTAAGGTGCCATACATTCCTTATTGGCTAAAATCTCTTTCCTTCTAGATTCCTGTGTACAAAAGCCAACAATACCAAAATATGAGAAAGCCTCAATTTGTTGTTCGATTGTCACCAGGTATTCCTCCTCCTTGTGAATAGTTGCAACCCATTCCTTCGACAAAAGTTTAGTTTGTTTTAAATTATACTCAAATTGTGAAGTTGCAGACAATCCTGCACCCACCTCAAATTGACTCTAATTGTTCCGAATTAGCTCAGAAAAAACTATCCTCTTTAATCCATTTTGAGTTCATTTAAAATGGGCTAGCTAGATTGTGGGAATTACCCTTGATTTCTAACATAATAGGGGCATGATCAGAGTCACCTCTAGAATCCACCCATTGATAGAGAAGAGGGAAGATGAGTACCATGAGCTCAACCACAAGAAACTGGTCCAACCTTTTTGCAATATGATCTTCCCCCACACGCAGATTCTTCCATGTGGGCTTGATGCTCCCATAAAGAAGTTTAGATCACCACCAATAATCAAGTTTTCCACATCGAGTACAAATTTGCTAAAAAACCCATTTCAGAAAGAAACTTGATCCCATTTGGACCATAAAGATTAATGAAAGTGAAGATGCTATCCAACTCCACAGAGAAGCCAATCATACAAAGTCCAGAGGAGATACTTCATGAGTTTTTTACTTTGATTTTTCGCGAATCCCTCCCCAAGGCCAGTTACCTTGACTTACCTCGAACATCCATGCGGAAATTTTCTAAGCAAGGAGGATGGATTCTAAGTAATTTGGAATGGTCTCCCTAGCCTCAAGAGTTTCTTGTAGAAAAATTACATTAGGATGTTCCACTTGAAACAACCTCCGTATGGCAAGTTTTTGGGATTACTTGCCAAACCTCTGCAATTAAAAGAGAGAACTTTCATTTCGTCACCCCATGAAGGGCTATCAATGCTTTAAGAGCCCTGTCAATAGAAGCTTGTCTACCTGCAACCATTTCCTCATGAGTCATTTCTTTAGCCTTAAGAGATATGGGACCTCCTCCCCCGACCCTTCAGAGTGAGCTCAAAGCCAGGGACTTGTCCCAGCCCACCCTAAAAACCTTCAGAGGCAGAGAGTACAAACCTCGATCGAGGATTATGTAAAATGTCACTCCCATCCAAAAAACTCGGAAACCTCGGGGAAACCGACGCCCTTAGAGATAAGTAAGCCAAACACCCAGGGGGAATGGAACAAGAGGCTTTTACGAACAATAAAGGAGTGAACAACTTTTGAGAGACCACAAAATCCATACTCACCTAGGAAAAATCCCAATCTTTCCCAAGTTTGGAAAAATAACTAACAAGCATAGAGATAGGAGGAAAGGGGACAAAAGTCCCAGGAATCGAGTTGTGAGCCACTGACTGAAAGTTGTTGTCATTAGAATCGAGCCTGAGTCCATTGGCGGGGAGACCACAAAAGTTGTTAGCATAGTGCTAGGCACTGTAGAGCCCAACGATGCTTGAAAATTGGATGTTGTACCCTCTTCTGAGAGAAAAATCCCTTCTTCTCCCAGGCCCACACCATCAATCTTTTGTTTTTTTTATGTGTTGTTCCAAACATGATGGAATTTTGAAAGGAAGTTTGCAATTTTGTACAAGGTGACCATACTTATGGCACCTTCGGCATCGAAATGGTAGCCCTTCATAATCTAGAACTTGAAGTCTGATGCATCCCTTTCTTATGTTCATAGTTTCATGGAGTTTCTTTCGAAGGTCCAAACTAACTAAAGTCTTAGCAACTGATAAGTCCTTCGTCTCTTCCAATGAGTAGTTCACCTCCAGGAAGCACATTAGAGTCTAGGCTATTCCCCAAGTTAGCGAAATTTGAAGGTTCCACATGTGGGTCGGCAGACCTGGGAAATGAACCCACATGAGAACCACATCGAGCCCCTCCTTGCTAGCATCAAACACAGGGGACCAAAACTTAAAAATAATTGGAGTAGAGTGAATGGACCAAACTTCTTTCACCACCAATTCCACTACTTTGTGCGATTTGAAGATTAATTGGAACCAGTCCTTTGCTAATAGAAGGATATCAAGTGCCTCTGAAACCCTTGTACTTAACTTTTGGTCCTGTGATTCATCGATAGTCTCCCAACAAAATTTATGACCCCTAGCATGACCTACCAACAATTTCTCTGCTAAGTCCACAACCTGAGACATCTACACATCATCCCCCAAGCATATATTACTAGATCAGTGAATGAACCAAAACTTTGTTTGATGCTTTTTCAACTATAATTTCTCCCTTGAGAGTAATTGATTGCTAAGCATGGCCATTTCAAGTTGGAGTTTCCTCACTAGGAAAACCTCATTGTGTTTATGATCGTTATATTTCTTGGATTGAATAATTGAATGAAACACACAATCATGGATATCCACATAGTAGATAATTACCGAAAAGAATGAATAGTCCAAGCAAAGAATCCATAGTTAAGAATTGAACTGATGTAATGCTAATTGATTATGGATCACATAAACACCTTATCAATGCATATTTTCATGTTTGCTTGTACCTTAGTACACAAAATTGTTAGAACTGGAACTAAACTACAACTAGAAAAACCAATATTGTGAAAGAAAATCCATGGAGTATAAATAGCTTCAAATATTCTAAGTTCAATAAAAAAATTATTTTCATGTACATCCATGTAAATCCAATCATTTTAATAACCAAATATGCAAAGGTTTTCTCATGTCTGTACCATGTAAGGGTGAATATAGTGAAATGGCACCAAGTGTGATACATATTTGTACCAAAATATATAAACATTAAAACTCGAAATGGCTTTTAAAGTTCAAAAGATCTCATAATACAAAAAATCACCACAACATTCATCCGAAGGCTGCCCTAGATTGGGATCTTCATCGCCCATATCTCATCCATTCACCAAGATCCTCCACATGTATCAGTAGTGCTTGGAACCTTTTATGTTGCAAGGTGCTCCAAGTCTATCTTGTCTTCGTGTCATTAATTGAAGATGTTATCAATTGAGTCTCTATGATTCATTTCAAGGAGAGACCATTATCCTCCAAAACAATGGAATCTGTATCATGGGTTTAACAATTGGTTGCTTAATAAAAGTTTATACTACATGAAGATTGAATCATCCAAGGGTTGTTTTTCTAAATGACTTCTCTTCTTCATATGCATGCACTCACACTAGGAAGTGTTACAAATTTGATTGAAGATCTAGATTATACATTCTTTTAATTAAGGTTATAGGTTTCCAAATGCCTTCCACCAATTAACTATGATAAGAGTTAAGGACGAATTAGAAAATTCAAGGATGGAGTTTGAAAAATTAACTATAATTTTTCAATGTTTAGAACAATAATTTAGAGAACTTATTTACTGAAATTCTTTCACTGAAATTCTTGAGTTACATGTGTATAACTTCCTAGTCACTTGTATTATGCATGTGTACAATCCATTTTTGACCTCTCCAGCTGTTAGTGCATTCAAAATTTTCTATGGAATGGTACCTTTGGCTAGGTCAATAACTCAAATATTTAAAAGGAAGGCTAGGCTAAGGGAGAAGACACATCATGAGCTCAAGACACAATGAGAGTGAGATCTTAGTGATTGGGTGAATGACTTTAATTCAAGTGTGCAGGGTTTGAGGAATAGTGCAAGGTAAGGATCCAAATCAACTAGCAGATCGAAGGAGATATTAGGGGTTTGACCAATTGGATCTATTGCAAGTTCTTGTTGTGTTGATATTTTTCCTCAGAGGGCCATTATCCCATAAAGGGAGCCCTTGTATGATGTAGACTTTAAGTAAGGAAACAATAAATTTTGAAGGGTATAAATCTTATGTGCATGTGTATGAGATTGATGTTTTAATTTGCTTCCCTTGTTATATTTTATTTAAGTGTTAAAATCTCAACCATGTTTTTTATTTAGTAGATTTCATCTGCTAGGAAGCAATTAACGAGGTTGTTGGGGTTAAGGAAATTCAACATGGTATCAAAGCTTTTTCTCTGAAGACCAATCTCTAAAAATTGTACACAACTAGAATCCATCTAGGTTTAAAGTTAGATCAAATGAAAGGAGCGGAAGATTGGCCAAGGAAATAAGTTTAATTATCTAGCAAAGCCCATCATGATAACAACAAAACATAAATCCCAACCTAAGGCGCACAACCACCAAGGTATTATATGTGAAAAATCATCATCGAAACTTAGGAAAAAGTTAGATCACCATCAAACAATATTTGGTATCCCCCTTTCTAACTCGGGGAATAACACATCAATGAAGGTACTAACATCACCAAACACATTGCCTCCTAGTAGATGTCTGGCAAATGCTATATTATTAAGTTATATTAGCTAGAGAAATCCTACAATGACAACATGCGTCATATCACCATAGCAACATCATATATGATAAGGGGCATAGCAAAATGCTAACCCCCAATCATCGGGTATGCCCCCCATCACACATTTAATACATGAGGTCCATGTAGAACACCCCGTCCTAGTGACAACAACGTTGTACATCAATACACCAAGTTACTAGGAAACATCATGAAACTTCTAGTCACTAACACCATCATCATCTAACCCTCAAGATTTAACCCCTTTTGGGGGGGAGATAGATCCATCATCCATGAACAAGATGTACTACCTTCAAGATAAATAAGTACACGGAAACTACATCAAAATAAGATTTATGCTTCAAGATACCATCAAATATGCAACCAAGGGATGATCAACAAGGAAAACAATCATGAGGAGCCCATCAAACCAATGAGCACAATCATCCAACGAAGGAAAAGTGAGACTCCCTTAGCCAAAGATTGCCATCAAATGATTTGATGCCTCTTAAAGATACCATGAAATATGCAGCCAATGGGTGGTCAACAAGACAAGCAATTATGCAAAGACCACCAAACCAACAAGCAAAATCATCCAACCAATGAAGTTTGATGCCATGAAGAGAAATGGTTTCACGAAGATGAATCCCCTAGAGTTGGTAAAAAAGCTCAGGAACCAACAACAAATCTCCATCATTGTGATGAAAATCACAACGCAGAACTTCATGCAATATAAGGTGTAACACGCTTAAAGCTAAGCCCCTTTCAATAATGTTTGCCACCTACACTTCTAAAGTGTGAAATCGAAAGCTCTTTCCATGTTGTGACACTTTTTAAGATCAATTGTAGTTATTCCTACAAATCTTTATCAACCTCAAAGAAAAATCAGAAACAAATAAAGTAGAATATGCCTTTCACTATTATCCCTCATATCATTCAATCACTTCCTCCAAAGCACATCAGGTTTTCACATCCAACAACATATAATAGGTCAAGCACCTATCCTAGTTATGAAACAGTTGAAATACCCAACTCCACCTTCACCAAGAGAGTGATGTCAGTCAAATTAGCTCAGATACCATGTTGAAATTGTACAAAAATGGATTTTAATACAAATTCAAAATTTTCACCTCAATCATGATGTTCCCCGGATCTACTTCTATGAACTTTCAGACTTAGGAATGAGTCTGAACTATAAATTACAACAATATATATTTGACCTTTTTCTAACCAAGTACACAAGGAAGTGCAAGCAAATAAATCTTAAACAAATGCACTTCAAGGGAAGCATTATAGCAAATCTGAAAATTATTATGGCCATTTATATGCCCGTGTAGCTTTTATATGTTTGTCAAAGCACTGAACAAAATCTACTCACTGTTGTGTAAAATTTGCATGCATGATGAACTCTAGAAACTACTTAATTATCATGATAACTTAAGCTGAAAATCAGATCTGCAAGCACACAATTTGGACAGAAAAGACCCCTTCATATCTAATACATATGAAGTAACAAGTACATCCCAACAACTTTGCCAAAGCTAGTGCAAGATAGTTCTGCAAGCTTCTCACAAGCTAGGACTCTTTGATGCTTGACAAATTCTTTCTAGGACAACCTCAACAAGCTAGTATGACATCAATTGTCAAACCCCAACCCTCAATTCTCCCTAGCTAGGAATCAGTCCCTACCAAAGCTGGTCACTCCATCAAAGATCCCCAACTAGCCAACATCCACATCAGCAAGGCCTCTTTGGCACCTACACTTGCCTCACATAAATGTACAAGAGAAGACGAGATAGTATTTTCCACTATCTTTTCCACATCAAGCTCCAAGTAGTGCCAGGGTTTCAATGCCAGGAAACTCTAGTCTTCTTCATGAATAAGTGTTCCCTTTGGTAGGGTAGGTCTTGTCCCAAACTCGAACTTCCCATGTCTTCTTAGGAAAAGTTCTAATCCTAACAACTTGCATTAACACAAGAACCCTAGTGCACTAGATAAGAGTGCAAAGTACAATGAAAGAAGTACAAATGAAGAGACAAGTTAACTCTAGCTCTCACATGTCTAAGACAAGTATGTGATCGATAAGATGAATAAAAGTCTCTCTCTCCATTTAAATATATGAAAGGTAAGGGAGGACCACAAGAATAAAGTGAAAAAGGTCTGCAAGCACGCAACCTAGCTATAATCACTAGCTAGGTCGATATGTGAAGCACTCCAACACTATGTGACTTGTGTCAATCTTGAAGGTAAACACACCAATCAAGAGGTGGTCTTGAGGTGAGTGCTCCACAAAAAATGCCCCTCCTAAGCCATGCATACCTTTGCGGCCACCACACCTCCATGAACATTCCTGAATGCAAGTGTCCTTAAGTGAAGCCATAGTTTTAAATATCGGAACTAGGTTTTGAACTGACCAACTTGTTGAAACGTGTAATTAGGTTCGGCCTTCATAATGACATGTAAATATGATTTTATGTAATGAGATGTAAATAAGAAAAATAAAATTATTATATTGACTTGCTTCATGGGTTTCACGAGCAAAGGATTTTTGTTTTGAGTCAAGACTCCCATTGAGAGTCTTTAGGATTTATTTGTCATATAGTCATTGTTATGTAATGAAGTCATGTTACACTTTCTAAAAGGTCAATCTTGTCTATGTAAAGTATCCTCCAAGAACTTGTCATCTATCCTCTTCAAGTCGGCCTACAAAGATGGAAGAACTCTCTAGATGAAGTCGGCCTAACTCCAGCTATCATGTCAGCCTAAATGTCATATGAAGAAGTGTATATATAGCCTACTCGGCCTCACTTAAAGGAACATAATTCGATCAAGCAACTCGACAAGCCTTCGGTCAAAGAGAAGTGCGAAGAAAAGGGTGAAGAAGAAGTGTGACGAAGGAGCTGCAAAGAGAAGTGCGAAGGAAGGATAAGAAAGGAGTTTCTTCTGGGTATGCGAAAAAGATTCTTCTGGGCAAGCAAAGGAAGGTTTCTTATGGGGCAACGAAGAAGGGTTTTCTTTTGGGCAAGCGAAGGAGAGGTTTCTTCTGGGGAAGCAAGGAGGGATTCTTCTAGAAAGGTCGAAGTAGAGATCTAGAGACCGAGTTTCTCTAGAGGAAACCAGTAAAGACCTAAAGACTGAGATTCTCTAAGGGAAGTCGAGAAGGAGAAGTGAAAAGATAGAGACTGAGGTTCTCTAGAAGGAGTCGAGGAGAGTAGTTCAAGATCAAGAAGAAAGGCGAAGAAAGGAAGAGGCAGAGCATCATGGTTAGTGACAAGGCTCTTGGGAGTATACTAGAGTCAAGAGTCTGTGTCATGGTCGTGGTACTTATCAATTGAAGATCTAGAAGAAGAATTTTGATCGGGTTTTCCTCTCAAGAGGTGAGAGGTTTTGGCCCTGGCTGAGAAGCCTACATACTGTGTCACTTGTCTTTTATTGTGCATATTCGTAATTGCCTTAATGAGAAGAACACATTAATAAGCTAACAAAGAGAAGACTATAAGTTAAGAAGTAAAAGTATATCACAAGAAATTTACAAGCAAAGAAATATTGTAACTTTGAATGCCCTAGATTTCTCAACACACCTATCTAATCGGGAGTTGAACTGGAACCCGATGCTATGAACCAGATTTGAAAAAAATAATTATAATAATTAATTTTTAATGAAAAAAATATTTTTAAGATTTCAAACCATAGTTCCAAACCATTAGAGACAAAATATGAAAAGTTTGCTAATCTATATACTTTGTAAGGGTGAATATATCAAAATGACATAGAGTGCAATACATATCAATGGCAAAATACATAATCAGTGAGGCTCTAAGTGCCCTCTTCTTTTGCAGGCAATTGCCTTGGTAATGGCTGTTGCTTTTTCTAGTAGAAACAAACTAGAACAATTTTCTTTCATGATAACTACATCTAGTGATTCATTAGCATCAATTTCATATTATCAGTCAATATCTTCAAAGCAGTTATACCTAAGAAAATTTCAACCATTAATCACAATAGAGCAGTAGAAATAACAATGAGACAATGAGACAAGAGACGCAGAAAATTAGGCCTGTGGCCAGGGCAAAACCCACAAGGGGAAAACCCATAAATCTTTCCTTATGAGAGAGAGAGATTTAATGCTCACCAATTCATGTAGAAACAAAACATCAAAATAACATATAATCAGAAATAAATGCTTCCCATAAGTGCCAAGCCTCTCCTCTTTGTTCCTTCTGAAATTCGACCTCATCCTTCTTCTTCACTAGCAAAGAGATAAACAACAGATCGATAGAGATGCCAAAGTGAGGAGGAGAGGTCTCTTATTAATAGTCTCCAAAGGGGGTCGAAAAGATGCCTAAAAGGGGCCTAGCCGAGTTGGGGCCGACTTGCATTTGTTGAGTCATTAAATTCATTTTTTCTTTTCTTGATGAAAATAGTGACCATGGCTATTAATAATCGAACACTTCCTCTTATCCAGGGAAGTACTTTTCATTCTTTTTCAAGATTAATCTCCCTGACCAATCCATAGGTCTCTCAACAACAACCCAAGGAGAGATTAAATGTATAAATCTCTCTCTCTTTCAAGATCAATCTCCTCGACCAATCTATAGGTCTCTCAACAACTGCCCAAGGGGGAGATCATATGTACAAGTCTCATCATAAGGAAAGATACATAACTTCAAATACATCCCATATTTCAATAGCGTTCATGAGGCCACACTCTCCAACCATATGCAATGGTTACATAGGGTCCATCTCCCTGACCATAAAAAAGGTCTCTCGATCCACGACCCAAGGGATGAATCCCTATCTCAATACTAGTCTCCCCGACTCTATAGTCTCTTGGTCCACGATCCAAGGGAGAGAACTCATCTTTCTTGACTAAACTCATTGGCCTCTCTGTCAACGACCCAAGGAAGGGAACTCAAGATCAATCTCCTCCACCAATCCATAAGTCTCCCAGTAACTGTCTAAGGGAGAGATGACAAAATCAGTGTCCTCGACCAAACTGATTGGTCTCTTAGTGAATTTTGCTAAGGGATCACTTCATGCCTCAGAACCAACCTTCTCAACCACATTCACTGGCCTCTCGGTCAACAAAACTAAGGGAGTTGCAATCTTCCTGACCATAATCTCTATGAAAAACAACATATTTTGCCAAAGAATTCTTGTGTAATGATACGAGTCCTAGGGCACTTATTCTCTATGAAACCCATGCTTTTACAAATGAAAATTTCTTTTTCCTTTCGATATAAAAAATATACAATGTCATGTTTACAAGGTCATTATGAAGACCGACACTATTTACATTCTTCAACACTACTGACTTATAGAAATGCTATTTGAATTAGGTCATTTATGAACATAGATTTCATTTGAGGAGGTAACTTTTGGATTTTAAATTGATATATAGAAATGTTGTTCTAATCAAGATATTTTGGACTTTAGAAGCCATTTAGAGGCTCAACGTTTATGTGTTTTCTCTCAAACATTAATAATATGAAGCTCAAAGCTTTTTTGTTTACCTATTTTTCTATTTCATTCTTAAAAGTTTGCATATTTGATATATAATGGCTTGGACTTGCATTAATGTACATGAATATATGCATTATTTTGGGTCGAACTTCGAATTTGTTATATATTTTTTGGTCGATATTCTATGGTCTAGTCCATGATTTTTGGGTCCACTGGTTCCGGTATGGTCCTAGTTCTGACAGCTATGGTTTATAATAATTTCTTCCTCGCAAGATTAGATTTTGATGCCAGCCTGTGAAAAATAATTGGCAGTGTAATCCGATGTTTTAGCATATTCAAAAATTAACCACAAGCTGTCTTATGCATGTTGTGGTGTTTTCATCTCGGTGTTGTGTTCCTCTTTGCTGTTGTACATTGCCAACGAGTCTCTTCATCACACAACCTTGTTGATAAGTTGATATTTCTTGTTGAGTAAAAATAGCTTGAGCTAATGATAACATTTTGCAAATGCATGTAACAATAGCGGAAAATAATGTATGTCAGCAATAGAAGAGAGAGCATTGGAATAAATTTGCATTACCTCTTTGAAAACAACACATGAATGTTAGTACAAGCAAAAGCGACTCTTCATCTCACAATGTGACTCTTAACATTCCACTTAATTAGAACTTCATCAAAAGTGATTTAAGATAATTCTAAGTTATGACTAAAATACTTCCTATTGGTTATGAACATTGTACATACTTTCTCAGTACCTCCTATTTTTTTCATGCACATCCATCAACAGGTCAAAGGAATCAAATAAAAATTGTGGAGATATGTCGGATGCAGTAGATCTTGGAAAACAGGCTCTCCTTTTCCTATGTCATCATCTATTTCATGTTCTTCTCAAATGGTAAAATAAAAATCTCTTTGTTCCTTGAACGAGCAACAATTTTGAGTGATTAAAGCTTTTCCATGGATGTCTATAGTAGCATTAGAATCAATTGCGATATCCTTCTGCCCCTTCAGAGGGAGACAGAAATGAGACAAAAGCACTTTGTCCTAAAGCAGCACTGGGTTCTGTCTTCAAAGCCTTCGTCACAATTTATCAAGTCATGTATGTACAGCAGCCCTTTAAGGTGCATTTTCAATGCTGCTTCTAGTTAAAGGTTGGAAGCTGCTTCTGCACCTACTAGCAATGTCACACCAATTTAAGTTGGATTAGATCCATTAGTTGCATATTTAAATGTTGTCTACACATTGATTTCCAATGTTTGTTACGATAACCCCACTTAAGAGAAGTTAGAACTGCAGAAATGTTGTGAAACTAGGTGGGAGATCTAACTTAGTATTGAATTGTACATAATTATTAAGAATGTTTAGTGACGCTACTGTTTGTCTTCAAAATGCTTTTGCAGCCCTTGATAATGCTGTTCACGATGGGCCTCTGCACGAGGATGGCAGCGAGGGACATGCTTTTATACAACATTTGAACAGTTGATCCATTTTTATTTTGTTTTGGTAAACAGCACATAAAATTAGAAAAATGTTATTTATTTTGCATATAAGAAAAGCACAGATGTTTTGATATTGTTTTTTTCATTTTTTGTGTTACACAATACAAGAGGGTAGGGGATATATCATGTACCATTAAATGTGTTTGTTGCCTTCTTATCGCCAATCATTTTGGTCACAATCTATTTTCTACAAAATTCAATGCATCCAGTATTTACATCGTCAGACAATGTTGGACAAACGTTGATGTTTGCTGGTTGGTAGTCTCAGTGCAAGATGATGTAATTCAACCTCTGGGATTTTTCAATTTGCAATCTGGTCAGTGCAGGAATAAACTTTTCTGTGATGCCTTTGTAATAGTAATTTCAACAATGGCGACAAAGTAAAATTGATTAAAATAATATCCTTGAAAATTCATCTTTTGACAAACAAATAAGAGGGTGTGTGTTTGTTGTTTCCAAGTCCTAGCCAAATTCATATGAACTCCTTTCCCTGACACATACATTCATCTTTTGACAAACAAATAAGAGGGTATGTGTTTGTTGTTTCCAAGTCCTAGCCAAATTCATATGAACTCCTTTCCCTCACACATACATAGAAAGGTGGCAGTGTATATTCATGCTTTCTTATGTATAAACAAATAATGTTGTAGTCAAGTGAAAAACATATGAATTTTTTCTATTTGCACAGAGAACATTGATAGGAGGAGCCAAGTTGTTCGTACTCCTATTTTTTTTATCACATAACTTCTTTGGGAGAATCTAAACTCAAGACATACCGAGTTGAAATTTCTATGTTTTAAATTTAAAAAGAAGCATTTATCCACCAGGAGAGAACAAGGTCAGAGTTAGAAGCTGCTCATCATAAATGGTGCTGAATAATATCCCATGTTAAAGAGAATTGCAGTTACAGTTACAGCATAATAATTTTGGCTGTTGTAAATATGAAAGTGGTTGGATACACAAATTTTCTTTGTTTCTCATTAGCCCATTGTAAAACTTTTAATAACTGCCCCATCATTAGCCTCCCGGCTTCAATATATATGGAATGCAAATATATTTGGACTGAAGCCTTTGAAAAATCACCTGTCAAACGGGAGGTTTCAAACTCGCAGATTTGAATTCCTCTATTGAAACTGCACCCATATGTTTCTTCACCGGCCTCCTCGACCTTATTAATAAAAGAAGTTATGACATGTGCCTTGGTTAAGGCAACATTTTTGGCCACTTACACAACAACATCAATAATCCCTTATTTTCTGCCATTATCTAGAGGGTAAGAGGTCCTTTCTGCCAATGACATAAAATCTTTCCTCATCCATGGTGGATATGGTTTGCATAAGGTCTTTTGATTTCACTTTAGTAGCCTTTTTATCTTTCCTTGTCTCATTTTTGTTGCTTGGTCACTGAGTCTCTAATACACCTCTGCAATTTGGCTATGTCATGCATGTCCTTTACTAGTCAAACGTGGCCCTTAGCTTTTTATCTTTCCTTGCCCACTTTTTGTTGCTTGGTCACTGAGTCTGTAATTGACCCATTCAATTTGGATATATAATTCACGGTCTTTACTTGTCAAACTTGGTCCTTTATTTGTCTTCCGTTTTCTATCTCATTCATGTTTTCTTTTGAGTTGACTTAATAGTGTAAACTGTGAAGAGTTGTGCTGTGTATTTGGTGGAATTCTATCGTAATTTCCCAAATGATATCCTTGTCCAAGATGAACATGTTCTTTATGTAATCTAGTACATTATCAAACATGTTCATCTTTGTGATATTTGAAGGGTCTTTGCCAAGCAGTTTATTAAAAGAACAAGACTTCATCCAAATCCTTACTGCAGGTTTCGCCTGATATTTCCTACTTCACAATATATGAGAGAAATTAGAACATAGATGCCATCCGACCACGGGACTGTTGGGGATTTTTATTGTAATAATTCCCCAAGCACGTAGATTTGATTGGTACACAATCGCACTTTGACATCCATTAAGATTGTCACATGATTAACCATCCAGGGCTTTAAAGAAGTTTGAAATGTGAATGTATACTCAAATAAGAAGTGGCATGAATTCATTCCTTGAAAGGATCGATTAATGTGTGAACGCTATAAAATTGATTTCATATTTTTTTTGTTTATATTCTGCTAGTTCCTTCAAGTCTCTCCACATTAGGGTCTAATTTTGATTATGAAAATTGAGCCTTCCATTACCATCAACCTATCAATTCATATATATATATACACACACACACACACACAGTAGAATTACGTTAATCCGAGGTCAATTCATTAGTGAAAGTGACCATTATTCTTTCTGGATTATCATACAAACTTGTCCTTTAAATTTAACATCTTATTGGGTACGATTGGGCCATCAACAGTAAAAGAGGCAGTGCAGTTGGGCAAGGTGTGTGTTTGGATCATTTTGTAATGAAGCTCCTCAAACCCTTATAGCCATCTTTACACAGCGTGGTGGGTCTTGGGTCTTGGGGGGAGGAGAGTACCTAAGGGTTGCCTAGGAGGCAAATCAGTGCTTTATCTGAGCTTGGCAGGAGCATCTCAAGAGCAGAATTGCGTGGGATACAACATGCACACACATTTGGTGATCTTCTAAGAACTGCCTATTTTGCTCATAGCGTTTACATTGAACATATAATATTACAACCATTAAAGTAGTTGTTGAAGCAAGTTTTTTGGTTATGGTGGCAGGCAGATGTATTAGTAAGCCCTGGATTCCCAGTATTATTTAGAAAACTGTTTTTCGCCCTGAGATGGCATGATTATGTATATACAATTACTGTATGGCTGGGTGATAATGATGATTAGAACTTATATACAATAATTATTCGGCCAATCACTCGTAAATATGTATGTTAACGGTACATAGGTATATGAATTAAGTTTGAGTGTCTGTTATAGAAAGTAACACGTTCAAGTGGGAGAATGCATGTGATAGTATGCTTTAATTTTTATGTAGTTTATGAGATGTTCGTCTTGTTTATATGATGTATTGTTTCACCCTAAGGGATAAAGCTTATATTCCGCAGTCCACTGCGGTCAAACCATGAAACTGTTTTAGTCGAGCTCTATCAAAATTCATAAGATGTCATATCATGACCTAAGTCCACATTTGATAAGCTATGGACTGATTGTGTTCAAGAGAAGCCCAAATTGTTCTCTAGGAATAGCTTGAAGAAGTCGTAGGATGAAGAAACCCAAGCCCTTGCAGCTCATAATAGGAAAGGAAATGGAAGAAGGAACTTTGGAAAGTTTGATAAGAAGAATACAATTAGAAGACCCAATCCTAATCATGATCAAAAGTAGAAGGATATGCTAATGATCAAGCGTTTCATTTGTCATTATTTTGGACACTATGCCTCCCAATGTCCTCAGAAGAAAAGGAATGGAAAAACAAACAACCAATGTTAATGATGATGAACATCAACCACTAAAGAAGACAAAAGAATACTTCCTTTGACAATCATTGATAATTCTCTACAACCATCAACATTTTCTTTCTTAATCAAGAGATAAGTACGTCATATTTTTTCTTCCTTCATTATTATTATTATTTTTTGGTCAGCCTCTTGTCCTTGTATTTTGCTTGGTTATGATTTTTCTTCCATGACCCCCTGAATGAGGTTTGCGGAAAGGAAGCATAGGTACATGGTGGAGGCTTCCATGGTAATGATTCATTCAGCAGATGGTAGCATCAAGAAGTACAAAGTAAGCTTTTTGGCAAGAGGGTTCTCCTAGAAAGAGGGAGAGGGAGTGGAGTACAAGGAGACTTTTGCTTCGGTCATCAGATGGGCAAGTTCTTGTATGGCCTAAGGGCTCGAGCATAGACTCAACATCATGATTGGTGTTCGAGAGGGATAATTGTATAGATTGTTAGGATGTATTGATGTTGGAAGAGGTTCCAGTTCTAAGGGAGTAGATAGTCTGGCAGAGTGGAAGGAGCAACCTTCCAAGAGGATGTCATGGGTTGAGATTGTCAAACAAGATGCTTAGAGACAAGAGGTCTCTAGGAGCTGTATGCCTTCTATGAGGGGACCATGTCAGGCATCAAAGTATGCTTTAGTGAGGGAGCAACAATGGCAAAAGGATTTTCTTCTGTGACAAAGTTAGCGACCAAGATTACCACAGGAGGATCTGCTTCAGTGTCAGGGAATTGGCCTTAGAGTCTGAGATGAAGGATCTTTTCATGATGCACTATTTCTTAGGATTGGAGGTATGGTAGAGACTAGATGAGATCTTCCTCGGACACGATAAGAACATAGTCCAAATTTTGAGGAGATTCGGTATGATGAATTCTAGGTGCATGGCTACACCTATGGTAACAAATTTGAAAAAGCTGAGTGATTCTATTTCAAATCCAAATTTGGTGGATCCCACGATGTACATGCAGGTTATTGGATCCTTGATGTGCCTGGTTAACACCAGGCCAAATATTTGCTTTGTAGTGAGCACCTTGAGCCAAGTTTATGGCTATAAGCCGAGGCATGTACATTGAGATATGTCTTAGGTGGTGAAGTGAGGTTGTAGGGATACACTCATTTAGATTGGGTCAAGAATGCAGTGGATAGAAAGAGCACCTCAGGGTGCTGCTTCAACTTGGGATTGACTATGACATCCTAGTTTCGCAGAAAGCGGGCTTATGTTGCACTCAATACAATAGAGGCAAACTATATCATAGATAGTGCAACAAGTCAAGAGGCAATGTTGCTTTAGAAACTACTTGCAGGGCTGTTTGATCAGGAGCTAGAGACGACCTTGATCTATAGTGATAATCAAAGCTATGTTAAGCTTTCGAAGAATCTAGTTTTTCATGACAAGTTGAATCATATTGAGATCAAATATCACTTCATCTGAGACATGGTGTAGAGAGGAGCAGTGAAGCTGCGACACATTGACATACAGGCATATTGCAGACATTCTCACCAAGCCTATGTCTAGAGCGAAGTTTGTATACTTCAAAGACAAACTTGGTGTGATGCAAAATGTTTCCCTCATTGAGAGGAAGTTTTGATGTCTTTGCAAGATTGGACAGATCTTCTCCTGAGAGGTTGAGAAGCCATGAAGGACTTTCGCTGGGCCATGCTGATTTGGCCAGGGGTGAATGGTCCAGGGCAAGATCATCTCCTGAGAAGCCATGAAGGACTTTGGTTGGGTCATGCTGATTTGACTAGAGGAAATTGATATATTTACCCATGGTGATCAAAACCGAAACCAGTGAATCGACTGGTCTACCTATCAAACCGATTTTTGAAGTGGAACTAGAAAAACCGCACTTGTCAGTTCTAAATGAACCAATATTTGAAAAAATACATGAAATAATTATTTTTTTAATGAAAAAACTATTTTTAAGATTTAAAACCACAATTCCAAACCAATAGAGATAAAATATGCAAAGTTTGCTCATCTATATACCATATAAATGTGAATATATCAAAACAACACCAAGTGCAATACATATTAGCAACAAAATACATACTCAATGAGACTCCAAATGGCCTCTAGAGTCCAAAAACAATGCTGCAAGCTATGGGGCCACTGGTCTACAATCCTATTACAATTTTGCATAACCATGATCAAGATGATCACTCCTCATCATGATCAAACTCATCACCACTACTAGACATGGGATCATCAACATGAGCTACATAAACATCATCTGGCTAAAAGTTTGAGGACTCTTCAAACTCCTCTTCAACCTCAGTAGTAGTAGTAGTAGTAGTAGCAACAAAACTAGACATCAAAACTACAAATCATTGATCAACATGATCACTCATGAAACTCGTCATTGATTTAGCACTACTAGAAATGGGATTATCAATAAGAGCTACATAAACATCATCTAGCTCAAGGTCTTCAGACTTGGATTGCTTAACCTTATAATATGGTAGAAATTGAAAAAAATTAACATGCCTAACCAATGATTTTGGTTTGAGTGAAGGGTTCATATCCTCAACCCTATAATATGTTAGAAAATTCTTAGCATGCCTAACCAATTATTTTCCTTTAAGTGAAGAGTACATTTTTGTTAAGGGCATGGTAGAGGAGTTCAACAATCAATACCACCAATTTCAACGAAGTTGAACAATCAATGGCACAAACATCAAGGTACTTAAAGGGCTTCATGATCTTGATCAAATGGCAATCTCATACCCTCACACATGACATAATCAAATGGGAACATTGTAATCCCCCAAATCTTGAAATTTTGAAAACCATTAAGTCTATTGGATTTTGAGTGAGATCTAAAAGTCTAGTTTGTGCATATGAAATTTAATGAGGTCGAAACCACTCTCAAACATCCTGAGTCATTTCATGGTAATGTTAACAATGTAAGTTTAAAAAGGATGAAAATTAAAAATAAAGGAAATATCACTTTTGCTTTAAGAAATTTAACAATACCATTAATTGCTACGATTGCTAGGGTTGAAATGTGTGAGGCAAATGAGAGGGGAGGCATCCTTTTAAATGCTCGGAGTGGTTGTTTTTAGAGGGAAACAACCCCAAGTTTCCATCAAAACCACTCATGTATGCCAAAAACGATGTCTCGTGGGGTTTGTGGCCAAGGTGGTAATGAGTCGACCTATTTGTGACATAACTAGTTGGTTTATGGAAAATTGGCCTGTTTCGTCATAAACCAGTCGGTTTATAGTTTGAAGGAAATTGTAGCCCTCCAAGATATCTAACCAGGTTTAATGATTAGTTTTACCATTCCAGAAAATGAATCGGTCGGTTTGACCAGTGATCGGTTCAACCCGACTGTTTTTAAATATATGCATTTAGCAGAGGAGCCATGCCGATTTGGCCAAGTCATGTTGATTTGGCTAGGGGTAAATGACATAGGATACACACATTGCCTACTCCAGGATGGAGTGATCTATAGATGTGCACGTGAGGAGTCATATTACCTACTCTAGGATCGATTGATTTGTAGATGTGCATGTGAAAAGACACTACTTGAACATAGCTAAGCTCATGAACTTTTCTTGTGGAGGAGAAATTTTATCTAATGTGAAATCTATTTGCAGCCAAGGAGAATACCTCCCTCGCTAAGAGGGAATGTTGATTTTTTGTGTAGCATCAAGAGGTATTCCTGCATGCCTAAGTCAACCTAGAAGAAATATGAAGATTTAAACAAAAAAATTGATTTGTGAATGATAAGTTGGCCCAGGAGGGTGAAGGGACGTGTCCCTTGGGTTATCACACCGATTCGACTAGTATAAATATATGTTGTGACATCTCTTTTTTCTTCCACCAAGCAAGAACGAGTTTTTTTGCTTTTCATCTTTTCTTTCTATCTCTCTTGGAGGCCACACATGTGAGAAGAGGAGTTTGACCAAATTTTGTAGGGCGCATGTGTGAGGCGTTGATTGAATTTAACCATAAGTTGACCGAGTTTCTCTGTTGTTTGATCGAGTTGTTTGGTCGAGCATTCACCGATATGTTTGTTTGATTTTTGAACGCTGCATGTGGCGATTTGACCACAGGGTCGAATTTGATCACAGATAACAGTTACATTGCTCTTGGTCAATACCCTTGACATAGGGAGAATATCTTCCCTTTGATGCTATAACATTAACACTCCCTCTAACCGAGGGAAGCATTCTCAACCACTCCAAGCTTGTCCCTAAAGTAATCAAACTTCATCCTGGGATAGAGGCTTTGTGAGAATGTCAACAACCTTCCGATTTGTAGAAATGTATTAGAGACTCAATGCTCCCTTTTGTACTATGTAGTGGTACTTGATCTCAATGTGCTTCGACTTGTCATTACTGTCATCTTCGACACATGATCAAAGAATCCTGTGAGTAGCTTCCGAAGCCACACTGCTTTACAACTTGCTAAATTAGTTGCAATATACTCAGCCTCTACAATTCTCAATGCGACATATATCTGCTCCCTACTCAATCCAGGATATCATAGCAGAACCCAAACTAAAGAAACATCCTAATGTGTTCTTCATGTCTTCTCCATTCTGCTCATTCTGAATTTGTATAACCTGCCATTGTACTTCATCATTTGAGTCATATCTCAATCCATATCCAACTGCACCATGCCGATCAACACATGTTGTGTCGCATGTCTCGGCTCAACCATAAACTCACCGACTTCCATCACTAGATCCATCACCACAACTGCTTTTTCGTCACTCTGATTGGGTGCTCCCTCTGACATTGAAATAGATCCTGCTGTGGCAGTCATGGTTGCTCCCTCTACCACTGTTGCTTCCTAGTCATGGAAGCATATCTGTTGTTTGGTATGGTCCACTCATAGAAAGCGTATAGCTGTTACAGACCTCCCGTCTCTGAGCATCTAGTCTGAAAATCTCAATCTCATGGCATCCACTTGGACGGATGGTCCTTCCACTTTGCCTGATTGTCTGTACATTGTGGGATTCACCAAATCTAAATTAGAGCCTCTCAACTTCTTCAGATTGGTCACCATGGGAGTGTTCATGGACTTGCAGTCCATCATCCCAAACCTCTAAAGGATCTTAATTGTATACTTCCCTTGACCAAGGAAACAATGCATCAAACCTAGATTATTCATTTCGAACACAAAGGTCAACTCCCTCTGAAGCAGGTCTTCCTGAGGTAATCTTGACTGCTTCCTTTATCACGAAGGAAAATCCTCCTGCCACGACTGTTCCCTCTATTATGTGAGTCCTTCTGCTCCCGTTAGAAACAAGTCATATAATAACGAGATCAACCAAGACTTATCATATATCCATCAATCCAAGAATATCATGCCTGATGTCTGTACAAAGATTTCTTTAGTCTGCAAACATGAGACTCCTCATGTACATCAAGACTCTGAGGTGGTGTTATGCACACTTCTTTCTCAATTGCTCCATTGAGAAAAGCGACCTTTACATCCATCTAATGTAACATCCCATAACAAGATCAATGGGAATAATAATTCTAACAGAAGGTTACCTGGCGACTAAAGAAAAAGTCTCTTCATAGTTCTCTCTCTCTCTTTGGGAGAACCTTCTTGGCACGAATATTGCTTTGTACTTTTCTATGCTGCAATCTACCATATGTTTGATCTTGTAGATCCACTTAGAAGTCACCACTAACTTTGCCTCAAGTATTGGTGCGATTTCTTCTATCATGGAATCCTTCAAACTTGCTAGCCTGCTACTTCTTGACTAGAGGCTCTTTTGGTCATCTGGCACGGTTCTAGATTTTAGTGCAATTTCTCCCTCTTGAACACAAATTACTCTAGCTGAGTTTCTACTTGATGCTGCGAAGACCCTCTTGTCACAAACTTTGCTTTGTTCTTCCCAATGCTTCCATCCACTGCGAGAGCCTTTGCAACCTTCTTGGTGTCCCTGCAAACCTCATTAGGAGGCTATGGAAGAAACAATTATAACCAAGCAAAGGATACAAAGATGAGAGGTTGACCAGAAATAAAAAATAATAATCAAGGAAGAAAGGTATGAAATACTTATCTTGTGATCTAAGGTTTGTAGGGAATTCTCAACTCCTCCTTGATTCTTTCCTTCTTGCAGAAATCATTGAAATCCATTTACAATCTCATCAAGCTAGAAACGTTCATCATCATTCTCGTCATCAACTACTAATGCATGTAGCTTTCTTTTTCTTCCTTGCAAGAATCATATGAACTAGTGTTTCTTCATTCAACAGATTCATCGGTTTTGGGTCTAGCTCTAGGGTTTTGCCCACAAATCCTAGGGCTTTCTAAATTACAACTTTCAAGTCTTTTCTATGGTTTACAAACCCTAGGTTTACCAACTCTTCTAAGAAGGGTTCATACTTTAGCACAAGTCTTATGAATTCTCTTGCTTTACATGAGAGAGCCTTTCTCTTCAGCGCCCTCTCGCTTTGGAGTAACTTTCTTGAATCAAATCAAATTAATCATATCTCAAATGTTTGAAAGAAAAACACTTTGACATATACCAATCTGTTTTGGCAAGACCCTAGCAACATATTTCAGCCAATACCATTATAATTTCAACAACATATACAAGGCATCAGTCAAATGCCTCCTTAGCTGCTTACAAACTTCACAATATATGTTCAACAATCATCTTACAATGAACAAGAGTCTCCAAACTTTAGCTAGCTAGCCTCTCCACTGTCTAAGGCATCTCAAACACATTGTTTAAGCCTTTGAGGCCTTTTAGCCACCCCTTCTCTACCTACGGGTTACCTCAGACAGGCTAGAGCCTAGTCCTAAGGCCTTTTTCACCCTTTGCAACTCAGACTGAGCCTTTTTCGGCCCTTTGCAACTCAGACTGAGCCTTTTTCGGCCCTTTGCAACTCAGACTGAGGTCTTTTCGAACCTCTTCCTCTGTATACTAATTTCACATGCAACTTAAGAAGGAGATCATCTCATCAAATTCATTCATGTCTTCAATTCCATTGAACAAATTTTACAACATGTCACTTAAATGCTAGATCACTTCTTCCTTCAAGATGTCAATGTGTTGTGCCATGAACATAATTTTATTGGGACAAATGAATGCACTTGTCATAAAGGGTAGTCTCCAGATTTTGCTTCATTCAACTCATTCTTCATGTAATCAACATTAAGGTTGTCTCAGGTTAGTTAGTTAGACTTTTGTTCCTTCAAATTGAAGCCATGGCATTTACTGTTCCACAGTCCAAACTTGGTTCTCCTTCTAGGGCATTCCAATGGCTGCTCTTTAACGTTGCTCATCTCTTGTCTTAGGGCCACTCTTTAACAACTTGGCTTCTTCAAGTCTCTTTAATGGCTGCTCATTCATCTATGCTTTGATACCATGTTGATTTTGTTAGAGAATTATGATCTTTTAAACTGATAATTACATTGCAATGATTTCTTTAACCAAGTTCACTTATGTCACATACATCATTAAACAATTACACATAGAAAATCTTAATAGTAATACGATATGACAATATGATCATAAAGAGACAACCAAGCACAAAAACGAGACAAATTTACCCTAGGAAAACCTTAACTCAGGGAAAACCCAACAATCTTTCCTTAGGAGAAATTATTCAATTCAACAAAAGTACAATATGATTTTCTAGTCAAACTTGGTCAAATTGGTCAGCTGCCCAGAAATTCGGTCAACTCTGCCCTAGAAAAGTCTCGATCTACTCCTCTTTTCTACAGTTAAACTACCTCAAAAAATCTTCGTCAACGTAGGTCAAATAGACCTCAGACAAAGTTAGTCAATGTTGGGCAAGACTTCGATCCTCTTCTCCCTCTCCTTCGTATGTGTGAACAAAAGAACAAATTACTTGTGTGTGATCCGAATTGTCCAAATAAGGGAGGCCGAATTGGTATATATAGTGGTCAAAAGAGGTGGGTTAGACAAAGGGTCACACCCACTGAGATGGCGGGGTGAACCTGACTTTCTAGAGTCTACATGAGCTCATAAATAATAATTTTCTTTCTTTTTAATTTATCTTTTAGATTTGAATTTTGTAGCTAGGGAACACTGATTGTAGCTACCCAAAAATAACACAACCTAGCCCACTATCACTCTTGTTGTAGCAGCTCTTTACCTTGCTGCCGCTAACCTGGGTACCCTAACAATCCTTCATACCAGTTGCCACAAACTCGGCCTGGTTCAGTCAACCTATTACAGGCTTTGGCCTATTCCTTCAGGCTAGTAACTTTTGCCACAACTGTCACAAAACCATCCTGCGACCCTCAACCGTTGGCCATGCAGCTGTGACCGTCCTGCAGTACTCTTATGTAGACTTAAAATAGACCTCCGACCTACTCCTCAGAGTTTCAGATGACCTCCTTTGTGTTGCGATTCCTTGACTTTCGCAATTTGCTAGCTACTACAATTCTCTACAACCAAACTACAACAAACCTGGCCCTAGCGACTGTTGGAAAGAGTAACTATGTTTGGTCTTCAATAATGTACTTGATTCATTATGTAACGTACTTGTTAAAAAAATAAAGGAAATTATTATTATTATTATTATTATTGTGACTTATTAAAGCATGGGTTTCATGCTTGGGTCACCATGGTTTAGGTCAAAGTCCCCATTGAGGACTTTTAGGATTTATTCTGGGTCTATAGAATTATTGTACATTTAAAGAGACCCTTCTTGGGCTTTTGAATCATGTAAATCAGTTAAGTATTGAGTCAAATATGAATTATGTAACCTCCACACCATGTTGGCCTAAGAGAAGATCAAGTCGGCCTAAGGACCCATTCGACCCCACAAGAAGCCTATAAAAGGAAGGACTACAAATTCATTTGGAGCATCACTTCTCATTCTCTCTCTACTGGGTAGAAGTGCGAAAATCTGTTTGCTGGGCAGAAGTGTGAAGTAGGAAGCTGGGAAAGTCTGTTGTCGGGAAGCCGAAGTGAATGCGAGTTTGGGGGAGTCTAAGGAGTCAAGGAAAATCAAAATTTTGGTGGTGGTCTCTCTGTTTTGTGCTTTGGATTGGGAGAATGAAGTCTCCCAAGTTGGATTGTTGTCGGACGCTATTAGCTTTTGCAAGTTGCTGCATAGTCGAAGTTGTTGGGAAGAGATCAATCTTCTGGAGGTTGACTTGGTGTGGAGGGAAGGTCTGGTCAAGGTCTAGGGTGAAGAGTCTCAAAAAATACTATTGAAAGGAAGAATTATTTTGATTGGGTTTTCCCCTGGAGGGGGGTTTTGCCCTGACATGTGCATGCATCTTGTGTTCATTATTTTATGTGTTGCTTCTTTTGGTAATTGCTTGAACTAAAGAAAGAAGATATAAAGAATTATAATAATAAGAAACATCACAAGTAATTATCAAGATCGAGAAAATCTTTACTGCGTTTCTGATTTTCCAACATGGTATCAGAACTTTGGTAAAGAAAGAAGAAAAAGGCAATTCCATTCATAGGTACTATCTCAGGGAAGGAATCTATCATATTCAAGGAAGATGTCTAACTCTATTAAGGGTGAGAACAAGCTTGAAGGAGCATCTAACTTTAGATCCTGGAAGAAGAGGATTGACCTAATCCTTGAGAAGAGCAAGGTGCTAGATTTGGTAAAAGGAAATTTAAAGAAGCCTATTGAAGAAGCCATTGATGTCGACAAAGCGAAATTCAGGGCTACTAAATTGATTTCACTGCTGAAGATGTTTGATCTGCAAAGTGCTAGTAGGTTGAGGGTTCCTAGCGTGTTTGTGTGCATGATTAGCTCAGACGAGATCTAGTGCCTAAGGAAAAATCAACATGGTATCATATATACTCTGAAGAGCACGTGGATAAGAGTGTGCGCAGAAAGCAGGTGCAGGTACTGGTACAATTGCAGGTATAGGTACAGAGTGTTCTAGTGAAGGTTGTGTAGACTCAGAGGGAGTCTAGCTTCAGAGGGAGACAACAAAGGAACGTCAACCCCCTTATAGAAGTGTGAATCTTCAGGTTCTAACAAGATCCTGAAGATTTTAGCGCATGCAAGGACAATCACAGACCATGAGAGATCATTCATGGTTGTGCAAGAAAAGTCCTGCGAGGACATGCATGGATCATGCTGGAAAAGTCATGTTGCATGCAAGAATATCCATGCATCATGCAAGACAAACCCAGGCCTAGTACAAAGAAGTTGTTGCACATACGAGGACGTATATGGCTATGTAAGTAAAGTCATGACTCATGCGAGGATGGTCATGAGTGTGCAAGTAAAGTTATGGAGTTGGAATCGTGAAGGAAATACCTTCCTCATTAAGAGAAAGTGTTAGAATTTGGGTAGCTTGGAAGGTATTTCCGAGAGAGGACAATTGACCAAAAAGGAGTTTGTTGGGCGATTTACCCAAAAGTGGTGTTTAGCCACCACATTATCTATGTAGGCTTTCAGGCCATATTCATCTAGAAGGAAGGACATACTAGCCTTCCAGATGACGCAGTTGGAAGCTCCATCCAACCTATCCCAATCTCTAAGCCCTACTTTGGCCATCTCTGATCAAGTCGAAAACTCCCTCTTTCCCTTTGCTTGGCTGCTGCTCTGCTACTCGCACTCCCTTCTGGAGTGAGGAAATATGCAAGTTGCTACTACCAATTTGCGTTGAAAAATCGAACTTTTGAGACTCGAAGTTCCTTGAGAAAAATTTTCCATTTGTTATGTGTGCTTTTCTCTTCCACTCTACGCTGGTTTTGTTGCTACAAAAACCTTTTCTTCCAACCAAGGAATATGCTCAACGAAAAACTAAGCTGCTGCTACAGTTGCTCCCTCTGACTGCTGGAATCACATTCCCGGGCAATTCGACTTTTCTGCAACCTTGCAATTGAAAATCGAATTTTCTGCTCCAGCAATCAACCTGCCTCTCAATGAACTACGCAACCTCTAGGAATTTCGCCCTGTTGCTCCTACTGAACAACGAAATTCCTTCATTCACTTTTGAGCTTCTTCACTGATCACTCACACTTTGATACCATGTGAGAATTTCATCTATCACAACAACTAGAAATTACTTTCCTAATTGTTAATTTATTTACAGTTTGCTATGGAAAATACCAAATAATTCACCCTGCGATTTTCACAAATAAAATAATGCGAAAATAATAGCGGTGGAAACTGAAAAAATCTAGAACACACACACATAAAAATGACACCGTTATTTTGGACAAAAGTCACTAGAAAAACCCAACTTGGGAAAATTGATGCAACAACTGAGGGTTTTATATTAATAAGCAGTGGTGAAATTCCGAGTACAATCTATGGATGCCCAACTGGCAATCCAAACAACAAGAAAATCTGGCCAAAATTATTTAAGGGAATTTCCCTTCTTCCACAAGCAACCCCGACACAACTTCCCTTCAGAAAATTCATCCTCCTGGACCCTCTGCTTTAGCCTCTGCGTATTCCTTCCCAGACCCTTGGACGTCTAAGCCCAAAACTGCCTTTGATGAAGTCGTTTTACCTGTCTTTGCTAAGGACACTGATTCTTCGGCCCTTTGGAAGACTTTCCTGGCTTCTGGAAGCCGAATCGATTTTTCCTCCAGCCAAATCAAATTGCTTTTCTGAAGCAACTGCATAGTCCTCTACGTTGCCTCATTAGGAATAACTCGACGTCCTTGCTGCTGCCTCTTCGGATCTAGAAAACCTCCCTCGAATCACAGTGTCTGCGCCTCACGGTCTTTGCTTCCTCACTAAAGCTCGAACTCTCCGGAAACTGTCTGCTACTACTCTGGAAAAGCGAATTCTCCAAGTGACTAATGTATTCTCCATCACCAGATCAATCCCTTCTTATATCTTCCTTTTGGGACTCCAACGAACAGGATTAAATCTTAATCGATGGCTCAAATAAGGATCAATCTGTGTGAGTTTATAGATAATTCTCACCTTGACTTAATTAATTAAAAATAGGTTAATAATCTAATTAAGTCATCTCTAGGTTGAATTACTAGAAATGATTTCTGGGTTTTGGAGATGTCATGTATTCTAGCCTCTCCACCAATTTTCGTGTCTAGAACACATCTGATGCTACAAAAACTAACAAGTATTGTTGATGTTAGATGGTATGTGAAGTCTAACAAATGGAACAAAATTTCTTATCTCATGTATTTAGACAAGCTTAGTAGAGAGTTGAGTCCTACTCATGTTAAGTCCTTTTAAACAAGTTGTGGTCCTTTCGTTTGAATGGGGAACTCTTCTTTGGTGAATATTGTGATGAGGAACCGTTGATTAGCCTTGGAAACCCTCTCTTCCTTTAATGAAGATGTATCTTATATCATGGAACATAAGACATATTGTTATTTCAAGTTGTATGCAATTTGTTAATGGAGTGTTTCAAAGGACTAGATTGAACTTGGTTCTTTTCCAAAAAGTCAAATTCGCAGTACTTGAGCTTTGTAATCGAATGAGTTTTTGTTAGAATGGCCATTTTTTAGCCACAATTCATGCATAGGGTAGTTGGGGAGGGAGGAGGGTGGTTCTTGCTCTCCCCCCCCTTGTAGAATTTTGTTATTGATCATGGGTGTGACATAAATAATCATTGTGGCTACATTGCCCTTTTGGATTAGTACTGGTAATTGGGTTCTATTCAACGTATCCATTGAATCTTAGTGTGGAGAGTTGTCTTTGGAATTAGATGTCGTCTTCATTGCTAGATGCAATTTTTTTTGGTGGTGACTTTAACATGGTTGAGTGAGAAGGTGATCAAGGTGGTGGTGTTGGTATTGTGGTTAGTGGTGTAGAATAATAGGTTTGGGTGTAGTGCAAGGCTATGCTTCAATTATACAACTCCAATTAGTAGACAAAATGATTGGATTAGGAGGGTTGCGTCACTTTGTCCAATTTTAGTAGGGGAAGGACAAAGATCAGGATATGTTGAATTTTTTTTAATGGGATTGTGATTTAGGCTTTAAGTAGTTGTACCTTTGGGTTAGGTTTTTGAGATATGGAAATTCTAGGTGGTGGTGTTGGCATGGTGGTTAGTGATGCGAAGAAGCAGGTTGGGGTGTGGTGTAAGTCAATGCTTCAGTTGTATTTGTCTAATAGGAGGATTCAAAGGTTGGATTATGAGGGTTGGTTCATTTGGTCCAATTTTAGACAAGGATAAAGTTTGAGCTCAATTGGGTGTTTTTTAATGGGACCATGGTTCACATTTAGGTAGTTGCACCTTTGGATGGGGTTGCTAAGATTTGTAAATTTTAATGTTTTAAAATTCAATTTGTTCTAAATGTGCATTATTATGCTCAAATCTTTGAAGACTATGTGCCTCTTTTAACTACTTTGCATCTACTTTTTATTTACTTCTTTGTTACTTGCTTCATTGTTAATATGGTAATGGGAAAACAATCCTATGGCCTTCTTTTGCTTAAATTCTTATCCCTTATTATGTAACATTTTTACATCTACTTTTTATCTAAGTGACATGACACAACACACACATATATGAGTATCCAACAAGGAACATGTTGAATCTTGAAACAAAACAAGGGTGACACATTTTACACACAGACACTTGAAATATGGACAAATATCCAATCTTAAGAAATTAGAAAATTTACAAAATATCGATACAACTAGTTAGTATATCAAAGTTAATGTCAAATAATGATCAAACACAAGAAATGAAAATATTCAATACACATAATATAGAAGCTTAGAAGTTAGAGCCCCATATATTGCAATTTTCTTATTAAGTGAATTGATGTCATCAAAATCAAAATATATAATAGAGATATTGAATAATTGACACCATAAGTGGGAAAGCCAATGAAAAGTACAAAATAGGGTAGTCATTGGAACAATAGATAGAATAATCTCACAAATCATCAATGGTCCTCCATGTTAGAATCATCAAGATCTAAGACACTGCCACTATGCTCTCCTCCATCCTTCTCTTTCATATCCAATCCAAGATCTGCATCTTTTGGTGTGAAGAATGTCCCCCTCAAGAGGATCACCATCAATGAATGTAATTGGCTCTAACATTGGTTAATTAAGGTTTGAGTTGGCCACTCAACATTGTTATTCAAACCCATATCATCATGGAGTACATTGCATGTCTTTGTCTTTCCCATCAACCAATTGTCAAATAAGACGGAGGTTGTAGTGCACATACACCATTCTCTTTGAGACCACTCAAGCCTTCTCTTCTTCAAAATGTACGAATGCCCAAGCATTGGTTTTTGACATGTTAGGACATTGCTAAGGCATATGTCAAGTATGTGTCCAATTTTACGACACATGTCAAATGTGCGTATGATAGATGAGTTAAAACATGCATGCCCTGTGGCGTGTCTCATTTCCTATCTTTTTATTTACTTTCTTCTTCATTTCATTGCTTTTTGTTTCACAAATACAGTTCTATATATTCCATATGAGGAATATCCATATTCCATCTATTACATCAAAGTTCATCATGTCACTTGTAGGGAGGATTCCATTCATACCTCCCAACCACCCATGATAACCCCAATTGACTTCTCTATGCCATTATTATTACCATAGTTACAAATAGTGGACCTTTTTACCTAAGAGTGTTTGCTTTTGTCAATGTTTATACTAATTCCCACTTTTGTTCCCCATGGACAGGGGCAGCTTATCAAATTCAATTATTTCATAACTTAAAGTGCATTCCTTTGTTTTGCTTTGAATAATGACCAACATTCCATATAGTAGATAGTTATAACCTCTACTTGCCATGTCCTTTAAATAAATTTTAAAATGATGGCCAAAATAAAGACCATTCATACATGATTTGAAGTCATAATTTTTTCCCCTATGACTGACATAGCAGGTGGTAGCCTTGTTAATTTTCGTGATGAGGTTGAAGTCTTTTTGATCCATTTTATTTGATGTTTTGAGCGATTTTTTTTAATTAGTTTCTTATATAAATATATAATCACAAAAAACTATTATAAATAAATTCTCTAAGACAGACTTTTCGAATCTGTTATTTAAAATTTGTTATTTTCACAGACAAATCTTTCTGATCACCATCTAAAATTTGTATTTTTATTAAAATATTTTAGCATGCGAGGGCTCTCACCAAATCCATCTCAATAAAATCGCTGATCATATTTGATGCTTTTGAGCACTTTATAGCCCATTTCATAGTTTTAACGAAAAATGTCGACAGTCACCAGGAATTTTTAACCATATTTGATGGGCACATCACCCATAACAAGCAATTTGAGTGGATCCCTTCCGGCCCCACGCTTCGTACTTCGTATTAGAAACCTACTTTGTGTTCTTTCTTTTCATAATATCAAACCTTTAATGGATTATTTTTATAGTAGAACTGGAGGTCAATTTATGAAATAAGTACCCAGCCAAAATCACATAAGACTCAAATTATAACATATACCAGAGTTATTTTATAAACTACCTCTCTTATGGCCGTTATTTTTTATTTTTTTGCGATATTTGTAACTTTCTCCATATTCAAAATTTGTCGGTTTTCAGAATCTCAAATGGTACGAAGGTTTTAATGCTAATCTGTATTCTACGCTTGGTTGATACCTGTTTTTGCCAACGTACTTCAAACAATATCCTTAATACGATTTCTTGTCTGTTTTCTCATTACTTTGCAGCAATAGAATTATCTGCTGCATGAAGTTTGGTTGTATATTTCCCGCTTCTTACCTGAATTTGTGTTATAGGTCCAGCCCATTGAATTAAAGTGAGGGACACATCTTTGCTGCATTAACCTTACCTTCCTGCAAAATCAGCTTCTGTACTGTTGTTCGATTCGCCCTGTAATTGTTTTCTTTATGTACTTTTATCTGATGCTTTAGCGTCTCTGAAGCCACGATTATAAGTTCGCCATTTTCCTCTTGATGTTTGCCTTTTAAATTTTTATGAGAGTCGGCAATACTTGATCCACATTATATAGTTGTTTCAAGTTTGTAAATATAGCCTAACAGGCTATATATAGCCTTTATAGTATTATACACAATCTTTATACTCATTAATTAAAATCTCAAACAATTTAAAAAAAGTTGAATATTATTATTGGCGACTAAGACATGAGATTAAGATTAAGTTTTACGAAACTTAAGTGTAACTACGAAAAATTTCATATAAGGTTCATGAACAATCTATCACATAGAACTGTCTTTATAGCAGTTTTTTTCCTCATATTTCTTGTTAATGATGACTATGTTAAACATAAAAGGCATTCCCTTCTCAATAGGTTTTGCAAACTTTTACAACTGTGTTGAAAACCACTATAAAATACTTTGGCTTTTTAAAGATATTAAATTCATATTTCAGATTAAGGGATTGAATAGGAATTTATTTAAACATTTAGTATCCAATCCAATTCACTACTATCTGATTGTTTTCACAATGCTTGGGGTTGGGATGATGGAAGCACTGAACTTGAATGAGTCCTCAAAACCCACATACAATATATATAAAAGCTGAGATGATCCAAAAAGTGAAAAAACAAAAAAATAACCACAAGGATCAACCTTTTAAAACATTGTATTTTCCGTTTTCTTGACATGGAAGTTGCTTTTTGTAATTTTACCATTGAAAATACAATATCTAAATCACTAAAAATCCAAAATAAAACTCATCATACAAAACCCATGTTTTAAGCTACAACTTGTAAAAAAAATTTAAATTCAATGCATGTCCAAAAAATGAATAGGAAAATCATCATATTGTTCAATGATCAATGATCAATCCATGATTGTCAAAGCAAAAACTATATGCTTGGATTATCTCTAAAACCTTCCCAAAACATCTCTGAAATCTTTCCAAAAAAACCCTTGAAATCTGTCAAAGACATCCCTGAAATCTGTCCGGAACATTCCTGAAATTTGTTAAGAACGTCTTGAGGACGGCCAATAAGTCCCCAATAAGTCCCCCAACAGTTTTGGGGATTCCTAGGGATTGAAAAGTCCCCAAAAAGTGGGGACGCAGGGTATCTGAGTATTTGTGGGAAAGACGGGTGGAGTAAAAGGCTTTATATTACAAAATTGTTTGTCCTTAGTCAAATAAAAACTTTCTTATTACAAGGAGCAGTGTCTTCATCAGTAACTCCTATATCAGGAAGCCTTAGGCTTAACACTAAATTGTAGACTAACTTAAAGTTAGCTGATCAAGACAAAAGACCAAAACACAATATTCGAAACAAAACCCGTAAAATATGCCACACCTATAACTGAGATTTTCAGATCGAGGGTCTGATATTTGAAAATTGGCAAAATATGCCACACCTATAACTGAGATTTTCAGATCGAGGGTCTGATACTTGAAAATTGGCTCCTAGATAAAGCTCTTCAAAATTCAAGTTCTGGTATTCAAAATTGACCCCTAGATTAGATATACTGGACGATTGCTATCCAATGTATCCATACTATAAAGTTGGCAAAACCGACAAAAAATGCAACATTTGGGTCTGACTTTTGCCGAATTACAAGTCTCAAGGAGAGGCAACCTTCTTCGGATTTTGCTGATCGAAGGGATCTCACAGTCAGCTGTCCACCCTTATTTTGCTTTTTCTTTTTAATTTCAATCCTACCTTTCTCAGCAGGGTTGCAGTTTCCAAAAAAAGCTGCTTTGAAAGTGTTATAATCTCTGGTAACCCTGTTTGCATTTCCTCCACATGCTTTTCCATAGGGACTGATTCCGTTTATTTTTCTGAGTGATCCATCTTCTTCCCTGTGATCCACTGCAGAATGGTTGCCAGGTGAGAAAACTAATGGCTGTAAAGAGGGTGTATCCATTACCAGAGCTGGTTAGTAGCAGCACCAACCGCATCCGGGGATGGAGAGGGGTCCAGCAGTCTATCAAGAATCCTCCAGAGGTAGACCAGATCGGTAGTACTACTGCTCCTTCTCTTCAACCTTCCAATATGAGAAGCCATTAGGGAGGGTGAGAACTGGCTAAGGACCATCTTCATACTTGACCGGTTTCACCCAATGCTGATCAGTCACAGAGTCGTTTGATTGATGACTGACAAAATTATTTCCCATTTTAATTGTTTATCATAAATTATTAGAGAACAATTTAATCGGTTGCAATCTCTGACATCTCTGGACATTAATAAAATTATCTTATCTGACATGTTTTAATTCTGAATCTATCTCCTCTCTTCAGGCAGCAGAAGGTATTTGCAACTCACATTTTTGAACTTCACCAACTCCGAAGGTGTGGACATGTTCTTCAAAGCTTATTTTGTGTTTCCAGATCCTTTATGTAGAAACGCATATCCTTTTTGGCCTTTTCTAATTTTGATGTCAGGCTTCTAACTTTAAATATACTGGACAGGTTCAGAATCTGATAGCTATGTCGTTGAACTTGCTGCTTGAGGATAATGCATATAACAGTATGCCTATTGGCACATCAGAGGAGCACTGTTACCCACCATTGATCCTGAAAAGTTCCCAAAGTCATCAGTGGCCCCTATCAATTACAATTTTGAAATCACAATAAATAAAATGGAAATGGATAATAAAGCATCAAGACATTCTAGCATACCGTATCATAAAAGACAGCTTCAAACACTGATGGCTGTGTTGTCGAACTTTCCAATTGAGGATAATGCATATGAGAGTATGCTTGCTTGTACATCAAAGAAACAGTGTGTACCCATTATTGATCCTGAAAATTTCCCAAAATCATTTGTGGTCCATGTCAATCACAGTTCTGAAATCACAATTAATAAATGTAAACCAGACAATAAAGAAGCATCAAGACATTCTAGCTCGGCTAGGGAAAGTATGCAACCAATAGCCCATGCTATAAGGAATCACATGATTTCTGCTTCATTTACACTTGCGACTTTTGTTCCAGGATCAGCTAGTGATGGAGTTAGTGTGCTTATTGTACAAAATCCATTTGGAGGGGCTTCCCATTCAGGGGGTTATGTCTGCTATCATCTATACCCATTTAACCAAATAGGAGCTCCATAACTTGTTGTTTGGAAGGAAATTTCATGAGTGCCCCATATGTCCATTGATGTCAACGTCAGTCTCAGTGCTCAGCTGAGTATGAACGAGATAACATACTGGTTCTCCAGCCAGAGCATCATGGCCTGTTTTCAAGTAAGCGAAATTCCAGTCTTTATCAGAACAAAAGCAGGATAACACTTCCAAATGGGTTGAAATATTCTATTTTATGAACTAGAGACTGTCAGCTGATTCCCATACTAAACTTCTAAAATATTGTAAACCAATATGAAAAAGAAACTATCACCTTAACACAAGGGAAAATTCAACTCATAAGACAGAACTCGAAGGAGATTGAACATTCGAAAACACTTTGATTAATCTAATTCGTCTTTACAACCATCTCTATTTCCCTGCTTTAGCACAAGAGATCCTCTTTAAATCGAGTTCATACTTATTATTCAGTAATTTGAGATAACTTGTCATTAGCTACAAACTTATTCAAAATTATCTTCATCAGTGTTATAAGGACTGAAATGGACTGGCCGGTTCAGACTTGTCCGACCATTTTGAGGCAAAACCCGGTTTGCACTGGTGACTTGAACTGTTCTTGTCCAGTTCGGTACAGTAAATCCACATAGAATGCAGCAAAAGGGGCCTGTTTTGCTTTTTTTTTTTTCTTTTAATATTGGTCTTAGCTGAGCACTGGGCCAGAATAGGTGTCTAATATTCAAGCATATGGCCCCAACTATTGCTATGCATTTCATGGTAATGTTAAGAATTTCATTTTCATCCTTTTACTTAAACTTTTAACATTATCATGACATGACTCAGGATGTTTGAGAGTGATTTTGACGTCATTGTATTTCATATGGAGAAAGTAGAATTTTAGATCTCACTCAAAATCCAACAGACTTGACAATTTTCCGGGATTTCAGGATTGGGGGGATTGCAACGCTACATTGGATTTTCTCATGTACGAGGGTATGGAATGATTATTTAATCAAGAACAAGCAGCCCTCTATGTACTTAGTGGCATTGGTTGTTGAACTCCTCTATCATGATCCTACTACAAAAAATACCCATCACTCAAACAAAATCTTGACTTGACATGCTATGATTTTTCTATCTTATTTTAATGCTTAGATCCCAATATAGGAAATGATTTTGATGATGTGTAGGTATTTGTTGTAGCATAATTGTTTTCGAATGCTAGAGGCCATGTGGAGCATTTTTGCTGATGTTCGGTTTAGATATGGACTGCACTCGGTGCTATTTTTGTTATGTGCACCCTCACATTTTATATCAATGAAAACTTTTGCTTATTTGTGTATAGATGGTTTGGATTCATATGGATGCACATGAATATATATGTTTTTCTTTAAAACTTGAATATTTTATGTGTTTTTGGTTGACCGTTTTTTTTACCGGTGTCCGTACAGTTCTAGTTGGTTCCCGGTCCGAGCGGTCTATCGATTCAATGATCGGTCTAGTTCTGATAACTATGATCTTCATACAACTCTAATATTATATTTTCTATTTTAACTGGATAATTTTGTCATTAACTACAACATTATCCTAAAGTATCTTCATGCAACTTTGATGTTATCTTTTCTACTTCACAATTATCTTCATGCATGACTTCTCTCTTCGTGCACCAACAGATGTTCCATATTTATTGTTTTTCTTTAGCTTAATGCAAACTGATTCTCCTGTGCGTTTGCACCTTATCCATCCATTGAGTCTTCTTTACTTGTTCACATGCACCTGCATTATCTTTTTGTGTGGATGCACATTTGTCACCCTTTGCTTGCTAAAATAAGCATCTCAATGTAGTATTCCAAATGGAAAAATAGCTTAGATAATAGAAGCAATGAACTAGCTACAACTACTAAATTCAAAAATGCACAACCATACACATTTGAACACAAAAATATGGGCAAAAACTCTGAATCATTGTATTAATTATGGTAAATATGAGTACAATAAATGATATCGGAGGAACTTGGGCTTGCTATTGCAAGTTATGGCAAGAACCTAGGTTGGAATTGTGATGCCCAAGTGTTGGAATGACTCCACCAAAAAAAAATCCCCCGCACTAACCTAGGAAAAAACTGCCACTGCTACTATAGGTGCACTAAGATTTCAGCCCTCAAATCTACTTCAAAATTTTTTCAAATTAAATTTAGGCTCTCCACACTAGCTCCAACCAAACCCAGAAATACCTCACACACCCAAGTGGTGGAAATTGTCCTAGGGTAAACTGCGCCCTCCTCCAACAATTTCTACTGTTGGCTGCTGAAGGGAACTAGGAATTCTTCCCTAAGAAGTGCACAAATAATTCTGTAAAATTCATCCTAGCCTCCTCTCACCAAACCCACAAAAACCCAAAGAGTTTGGGTTGAGAACATGCCCCGATGACCCCCAAGAAGTGTGTGTGGCTCCAACTAGCTGGAAAAACTCCTTGTAGAAAGAATCTTACTGTAGGAAGCCAAATCAATTTCCGGAAAATCTCCTCGAACCCTTGCAACCATTCCTCCAAATCTCTTTATCTCTCCTGGCCCAACTCCCATGAAATTTCCCTGCTCTCTATGGCTGTGTAGTAGAGGTTCAATGATCTCTGTGCAAGACCAGATTTTAGACAATTCGACCCTCCAAAATACAACACTCTCAACCCTACAAAACACCAAGAGGAAACTTGCCATTCCAATGGATAAATTCCTGCAAAATATTTGGCCCAACTCCACTTCCTACTAGCGCCCTAAGAAAAACATGCCCAAGGTGATGAATGATCTGCAAATTAGCTCCTCAAACACCGGAACCAACTCCCCCTTACTCTCCTAGGGTGACACTAGAAGTTGACTGAAGGTAGAGGTGGAATTCTCTCTTGGGAATCCCTTGTGCTAAATAACGCTGGTTGTCTTGGCTAAGCAGCTCAAGGGAACTTGTGTTTAGAAGTAAAGTTGACAAAAGATACAAATGAAGGTCTCTTCTCCTTATTTATAATTGTTGGCCTCCTTTTCTCCCTTGGTGGCCCCCACTCTTTCTCTTTCCTAATTCACACCCCCTTCTCTCGCTCTCCCCTCCAAGCATGTGAGTTCCCTTCTTGGGCCAAATTTCTCTCTTGTGGGCCCACATTCTACTAGCGCTGCAATTTCCATTTTTCCTCCTAAGTCCCATAAAAATTGGAGACATCACAGTTCTCCCTGCCAAAATTTGCTTGTCCTTCAACAATGTCTGAACAAGTGCCCCCTTTGACTTCTCGTCACCACTATCACCGCCAGTAATACCGAGGTCCCAAATGTGCCATTGAGTCATCCCCGATTTCTGCACTATCTAGGCATGAAGGAATCCCTCAATACCCGGGTCCCACGCCATCCTGATCACTATGAAGCACCCTTTGCTCCGGTATTGTCCAGCTAGGTATAAGTACTAGAAGCCCTCTGCATACTATCAATAAGTAGAGCATCATGATATTGTAGGACTCTGTCCAACTCCCCATGAAGCTGCCCTATTGAGTAGTCCACCTCTTGCACTCTAAGAGTAAACTCCTGAAGATACAACCCAATCCCCGTGGGGATGAAGTCTCTCCCGCATGGGCTTCCCCTGATATCCTCTTGCTGACCAACCTGCCATGCTGATGAAGTCCCCCATGCCATCAACGAGTCACAAAATCCCAATGGAAGATTTGAATGATCTTCCCCTGTAGAAATCAACTCATCCCCAAGGGTAGCTATACTGCCAAGTCCTGTGATGCCCGGATCCCATGCTAGTCTAAAAAGGGTGCCACCATGCTGTCGTTGCGCAACTCTGAGCATGACGGTCTGTGCATCATGCGCAAGCTGTATCCTCCTCTTTTGGGCTCTGATGGCAAAATATCTATAGAGTCCCAACGCATTTGGCCCAGGCATCTCCACGAGGTCACGACCTACCCATCCAACACTCACCCTCATTTGTAGCAACAACAAAGAAACCCAGCCTTGCCATGCGACAAAGGCCTCAACGCTTCCCCGCATGTCAAACCAAGTGGGAGTTGGGCCATCCTTTGTCTTGATCCCACTCATCACGAAACAAGGTGTCCAACCAACCAAATCCCTAGATCCCACAAGCAGAACGACTATGATTTACTAAAATTAATACAATGGTTCATATTTTTTTCCCACATTTTCGTGTTCAAATGTTATGGTTATGCATTTCCATGAGGGTCCACTGTTGTAACTAGAGTTCCATGAGGGTGTTTTGACTGCTACAAAAGACAAAGTGGTTCATCTAGACATAGAGAATCAAATGAACACCTTCTTTGACTCAAAACCTGTAGCATGATGCCCCAGGAGATGCAAAATGCATTGGACACTGTGAGACTATCGGGATGCAAAGCCAAGGCCAAAGGGGAGAGGAAAATACATAAGACGCATGGCACATGTGGGGTAGTGAGGGGCATCGAAATAAAAAAGGGATAATTTTAGGGAATAGTACATATGGCGATCACCCTTACAAGGCTTTATTGACACAAATGCTCCCTTAAACCATGATTCCTAGCAATGCTTATTCTAGGATACCCGCATACCGTCCCAGGGTATAAAAGTACCCATCAAAGCAGGGAGTTATCGCCCTCCAGGGGGAAGTCAACAATGCCACAAAGTCAAGTATATCATGAAACAAATAATACTAGGAATAGCCATGGCCGCCCACACCAATAAGGATTTAAGAGTCACTTTCGCAAATAACACACACCCGCATGGCTTTATAGGGCTATAAGGTACATCCTTTGGGTTTATATGGTGTGGCCAAAATGTTCTGGAGTACACCTGCTGAAATAAGGGTAACACATCCCATATCTAAGCATGTTAACTTATTTACTGACCCTAAGCTAGGAAGACATTTGAAGATGATACTTGTGTGAAGTACTTCAGTGCCTTTTGCATTAGATATGGCCCATTCAAATACTCTTATGGTTATACTACTTGTGATGGTGATCTCACTTGATTTTGAGGGTATGTTTCAGATGCTTTCTCCTTGGTACAACTCCCATTCCTTGGGGGATTGATTGAGACTTCTCTAGTAGTTTAGAGAGGACATCCAAGCCTACTTGATGACCTTCAAGGCACCATATCTAGGATGTTGACAACTTTATGAGGAGCGTTGACCTTGGGATGTGTCCAACACTGATCAAGACCCTCTCCTCTCCCTCTATATACTAGAATGCTGCACATTCAAGCTAGAATGTTACCTAGAAAGAAGATGTACCCTAGAGACCACTTGATGCCCCAGGATGACATTGTACCTTCTTGATGGACACTGCCTTGTTTATGGAGCAATTTGATGAGGATGATGACTTGAGATCCATCTAGAAGGTCTGGCACACATTTTTGGATGATGATGTCATGCCCTAGCCTTGTGACATAACTCTCATAAGGCTTGGAGTGATGACATGGGTTTGGTCGATGATGACATGTTTATGAGGAGTGTGTTACTTAATGATTACACATTTGTTGATGAGGAGATGACATTTGAATGTGGAGTATTCTTGTGATGCATCCATAACACATTTTGATAGAGATATTCACCTTTGGAGGATGACATCATCCTTGGAAGACCTTTTCTCACACATATGGGCTAAAATGAGGCTTTTTGTTATGTTTTATCATTGAGATAACTATCTTTTAGGTTGGCTTGTGACCTATTTAACTTGTAATAACAAAATTTATTATATTTAGAGCTTTTATTCTAAATTTGCCCTAAATTGACTTGATTTCCTTGATATAAGTAGAGGGAAGTCGATTTAGGAGAATCATTGTCACACACACTCATTTTACTCATCAAGGGAGTGTACACTAGGGATTTGCTATTGTTTTCATAATTTTGCATGTTGTAAATTGTTCTTATGACAAATTCTAACTCATAACAACAATCATTGAATTAAAGTTAGTATATGTTTGGGATCTATTTGGTCATCTTGGGCACTATCTTACCTCTCTAGACTTAGCCATAAGTACTTTGAACTCATTATCTCATCTCACTCGGATTCCTACCTTATTGAATATTATCCTTGGGTGATTATTTAGCAAAATCTTTAAAGGGTATTTAGCTTGAGAATTCTTGGGTTACTTAATCTTTGAGATATGCTGGAGAAGCCTCCCTTATGGGACAAAATTCTTCCATAGAACAATATGGAAATAATTAATAAGGTGACAGTGGTGGTGTTGAATTTTTGTAGCTATGGTCGATCTTCATGATTCATATATAACCCTCCAAATATATGAGAAATAATGATGATGAATAAGAACTCCAAGTCATCTTCAAATGAGGGAATCCAAAATTTGAAATTTTATGGCCCCAAAAGATCAAGTCGGCCCTCCTAATGATTAAGTTATCCTGGTCCTTGTCTCCCTCTGCAATCAACTCGGCCTCGTCCTAGCCACTCACAACTCCTAGAATTCACAGTTCCTACTGGAATACACAAATCTGGCTGAGGAAAAATTGCACAGCCCTGGATGCTTTGGCCTCCTCTTCCCGTCTCTCGAACACTGGAAAATATTGAGGAATATTGCTAAATACCTGCAACTAGGTAGTCGAACTGCTGAAATGATACTTTGATCTGATGACTTTCTCCAAGCCCTTCGACCCGCTCTTATAATCTCTCGTTGGAGTCTTTATGGCCACGATTACATCTCAACTGATGGCTAAGATCAATTTGACTTCATCAATAGAAGCCTCTACAGCAAAATCAAACTTCCTTAATTAATTCCCTTTAATTAACCAATTTTGCTAAGTTAGACTTGGGAACTTTTTAATTATTGGCTAATTAATTTACTTAAGGTGTTTCCAAGTCTAATCTCGTGAAACCTTCTCTGGGGTTTGAAGATCTCATGTTCCTTAGCCTATTAGACATCATAGAGGCTAAAACACCTATCTGCTGCTACCAAAAACCAACACTCCCTCTTAGTGAGAAAGGTGTTTTCCACTATACCCATCTATTCTCTAAAGTATATGATCTTTGCCCTCCCAAGGGCCTTCATGAGCATATTAGCCGAATTGATCCACATTGATGGTGTCTCACATCTGTGATACCTCCTCTCTTCACATCTCGTAGTTGATCTGACTCCCTGTCACTGGAAATCATTGTGAAGAAAATACTCTAGCCATCACTGTCCACCATGCTACAACGCATACTTCGATCTCACGATGTTGATGCCTCTATGCTGGAGTCTTTTTGGCTGGAACTGTATCTCGTTCTCTGCAATTGGGAAATTCACATTACCTTCCTCCTAGCTCTGCGATGTTGCCATCATTGCACCTATGTGTACTGATCTATGAGTCACTGCAATTGGTTCCGCACCTGTCTCCCTAGCACCTGTCTGCGGTTAACTAGCTCTGCACTCTCTCGAGAATTTGACTGCACCTTGCTGGCACTTTGATCCTCCTACTACCTTAATTGTTGGGCACCCGTAGCAAAGGTAGTGATCCAAATGGGAACTCACAACAACTGGATTTGATCTACAGATCAAGCCCTCCGTGGCTAGATCTAGACCTCCTTATTTCTCCTCCCTTGGATCCTGCCCAATCTGGCATACTAGAGTGTCATACTCCTCCATATCAGGATAACGCTGCAAACATAGAAAGCTCATCCTCCATTTGAGGATAATGCTGCAAACATAACAAACTCATCCTCCATCCTAGTGGACAAGTGATCAATCTCGATCGAAGTTGTTGTTTTCTTCCCCTTCTTGTCCCTTTTCCTCTTCAGACACTAGCTGACGTAGTGACCAAGCTCACCACATTCGAAGCACTTGACCTTCGACAGGTCCTTTTTCTTCTTATCTCCTTTAGAGTCCTGTCCTTGGCTAGGATGCTTCTTCGCTTTTCCCTTCCTTTGCAAGAGTGATGTTCTCCTCCTTCTCTAGCTTCGGTCCCTTGCCACTGCTGTTGGTAGTACCATCGACGAGATAGAGCCTCAACTCCTCCTAAGTGAAGTGTCACTCCACAGGTGTTCCCAATCTGGTAGCTTATCCCATCCAGTAATCACCTAAACGATGTCCGCCATTCCTTGGTAAACTCGTTTAGAGTTTTATGCACCAATTCATCTAATGCTGGCTTCTCTCCAACTGCGGCAAGTTCATCTCTAACACCCTGAACCCTGGTGAGATAGGATTTTACATTGTTTCCCTTCTACATTTTGACCGTCCTCAACTTCTCCTTAAATATCATGTTCTGACTCTCGGAAGGACGCTAGTACAACTCGCTGATTGCATCCGACATCTCCTTTGCAGTTCCCTTCTTTGCAATATGTGGGACAATATGATCGTGAACTCCGTCTAGGACCATCCTCTTGGCCATGTCCTTCTTGTAATCATGTTACAAGATAGGATTTGCTGGTACAACTACAACTGCTATCACAAACTCCTTCAGACCATGCTAATCCAAAAGGAATAGCATCCCGACCTTCCAGATGCCAAAGTTGGAGGCTCCATCCAACCTGTCCTGATCTTTGAGTCTTGTTGCGACCATCCTTTCTTAAAACTGTGAAACTCAATAAAATAGAGATCAAATAAACTGGGAAATCGCCTTCTCATTCCGACAAATTAATTCGGCTTTCTCCTCTACAGTTCGCACTGGAAAACCGCTACTTGGAAATTCGCACTAGCCTCTAGAACCCTTTTCGGAAATTCACACTGCCTGATGCTTCACTCTTGGGCAACTCACTCTACTTTTGGATCTCCTTTTGGTACTGGCACATGCATTGCTGACACTAAAACACGCATTGGCTCGACTTGCAAGCTCGCACTGGCAGTTCTCACTGCCTTAACTCGGCCTCTATTTTTGGAAATTTCAACCTCCTATCCTATTACTAGAAACCTAGGAACCCTCTTAGAATTTCTCGAAATTCCCTTTGTGTGCTTTTCTCTTTCTTGCATTGCGTAGATCTGTTTATGCAAAACCCTTATGCTGCAAATTTCTGCGCTAGATCTTCTCTGTGAATATCTGATATGCTCACCGAAAAATAGATTTGACAATCCTCACTGCCTGTTGATGTTGCTCTCAGACAAATCAAACTTTTCCTCTCAACTGGACTAGAAATCAAACTACCGCCTCTCTGTAATTCACACTGCCTGGCTAGGATTGCACAAATCTGGTTCTGTGCTTCAGATGTCCCTCTGAACTGCACAACCCTCCCTTCCTCCGCTCTAATGTCTTTGATCTGATCTTTATTGCTCTGATACCATATGAAATTTCCATGAATGCAACCAACATGATATTTATCCTCTAAGTATTATAGTTTATTTCTCTTTTGAATTATTATTCGACAAATAACGATAAATTCACTATTGCATTTTTCACAATGAAAACACTGCAGAATATAAAAACTGGAGCTAAGAAATAGATGCACACACATAAAATAATTGACACAGTTATTTTTGGACAATTGTCCCTAGAAAAACTCCAAAGGGAAAACCAGTGTAACAAATGAGCGTTTTATTATTATGTTCAACAATTCACGAGTACAATGATCTACTTTTCTTTCTGGCAAAGCTCTGACAATCTCTACTCGCAAAATATACTAGAGACACCCAGTTTCCCTCTGCAATCAACTTGGCCTCCTCCTAGCCACTCGCACCTCCTCCTAGAATTCACACTTCTTGTTGGAATGCGCAGATCTGGCTGAGGAAAAATCGTACACCCTTGGAATGACCTCCAGGTAAGTGGTCCTACCTCCCTCTGCCTCTGAAACCCACTCGCTCTCCCTCCTGGAAACTGATCCAAAAAATGGCTACTAAAACGTGGATTCTCTAACAACTCGCACTAGGAATTTTTGGCTATTTGCCCTAGTTGTAGCGACCCTCTCTACAGATGAATTTGGCCTCCTCTTCCTGTCTCATGGACATTGGAAAATATTGAGGAAAATTCCTCCTGACTCCTATTCTCAAATCTTTGATGAAACCCTTGCTTTGATGCTTTCCCGAGCTTCAACTATGCCCTTGTTGAATATCTGCAACTAGGTATTTGAACTACGGAAATGATACTTTGATCTGATGCCTCTCTCCAAGCCCTTCAACCTGCTCGTATAATCTCTTGTTGGAGTCTCAACAACCATGATTATATCTCGATTCTCAACCGATCGCTAAGATCAATTTGACTTCATCATTAGAAGTTTGTTACCCACCATTTTGTGGGTAATATCCCTAGTATAAATTTTTTCTCCAAGATGGTCCTCAGCTGGCAGCCAGTAGCCCCTTGCAACCACCAACTAGCTCGTTGTGCCATTTCTCCGCCACCTGAGCCAGCCATGTGGTCCCTCACCCATCTGTTATGATCGTATGTTTGAAGGTGGGCCTTGCCAACCTAAAGGTATGCCTTATCATGTGGTAATTGTGTATTGTAGTTTACTTATCATGGATACTTCTAGGCACAGATTAATGGGGGGATTCGGTAGAAAGAGTGGGCTAGGTCTGTGCTCTTGTCCCCTAGACCTCTTTTGGATGTCAACCTTGGACCCTAGTCCCGTGGGGTCTCTTTTACTGACCTTTGGGCTTTAGGGATGGTACTACATGGGAAAACTTGATTTTGGTTGCGTGGTCCCACTCCCTCATCCATATATATTACTCCCCTTCCACTCATTATAACCCCATTCATCATTTCTCCCACCTAGGTCCACATTCCTCCACTAGGTCCACATAGGTTCAACCTTTCCCTTCTCCTTGCCCACACCTTGGGTCGCGCCTGGAATGATACTCCGTAGGTTGATGCCGCTGAAAAGAAAAGTAAAAGCATAATTGGCCACATTCAATAGGAAAATGTACCACAAAATGAAAAAGTTGGCCCAGGCAAACACATTTAGCTCGTGGGCAAGGGCTAATACATGAGCTCTACCTGATCATCATGGCCATCACCCTGGTTCCTCCAGGCCCTAGATGAGCCTCCTTTATCACTCAAGAACCCATGATTATCCCAACCCCTTATGGGCATTGAACTGCCCTACCTTAAGGTGTGTATCCATTGCTATATCTCACACATCATGTTCTTATCCCTTGAGTCTCAAGCAGTGAATTAAAGAAAAACCATAAAAGGTAAGAGGCATATAAAGAAAGGGGGAAAAATCAAGGTTGGGGTACCTCATGTACCACGATTGCTCCCTCCTATACATTATATACCCAAGAGAGGGCTTCCCTTTTATTAGCTACCCTTGTACCCCAGTATGTGGCCCAAGGCTGCCCCTTTCCATCCCCTACTCCATTCATCTCTTTATCACATGCCACTACCCTTTAAAGGATTTACCTTGGACATGTTATCCCCTTTAGAAGTAGAAACGACATAATAGGATACTTGGTTAACCCCATTTGGAGCTTGGAAACATTAGCACATGCCAAAGCCCATTATGGAAGGGCATGCCATTATGAAGTCCCCACTTGTTGTCCATGGATTGTAAGCTCTATTACTCTATTTCCTTGATGACTTGTTGTACTGGAAGGCTAGGGGACGCATTGGATCTTATGCAAGATTGCAGGTCGTCTTCCATCTTGGGTTTGGTCTCCCTATACGGGGTCCTAACCCTCTAGAGGGTTACATTGGCACATGTCGGGTGTGTGTTGAGAGCCATGGGTCTCCATAGCAATAGACATCACTCCATGGATCCCCAAAGATGCTCAGAGATTTCTCGAGATTCACCTATTGGACGAGGAAGATGCACTTGATTCACCTTTGCCTAGTCGGCCCCACAGTTGTACCATGCACTTGGCAGATAACCTAGGACTTGTATGCTGATGTGGCATCACCTACACCATCATCTGAGCTTACAGATGGTCTACATGCATCTTCGACTTACTTGGAGACCCATGAGGTTACCTTTGTGCCCTCACACCCATTGGGAGCATCACAGGTTTATTATGTGGAGAACAAGGGTCCAACCCCTCGTCCATCATTTTTGGAAGTCCTATTCATCATTATGGCACTTATCGACTTCATTAGGCTTCTTAGAGAGCCCAACGACATGTATTATTGATCATTCGACCTCTTGAGAGGCTTGTTATTTTGTTTATGAGCTAGTTTGGTGGGTTTGTCACCAAAAGTTAGTTATGTGCACATTATTTTTATTTTAGGGGCAAATGTAGGCTCAAATAGGTAAATCAAACTCATTAGGATAGTATAAATACAAATGATGAGAGTTCATTTCTCATCATCACTTGGTTTGGACTTGTATCTCTCTTGAGAGTTTCACTATTACTTTTTGGTGGACGAAATTTTGGAGCATGGATGAATTTTGATGTATGGATTGTCTTTTCTTATCTTGGAGCTTCATGATTGGCAAGTCTATTGGTGGTTGGATATATTCTCTTACATGTAAGTGCAAATTTAATGCTATTATTCTTTTACTTTGTCACATGCATTGATAATGAGATTTTCGCAATACTAGGGCTAGTTGCTGCATGCATTTACTGCGAAATTGTGGAATTATTTTTCTATATAGCATATCTATATGTATGGGCCATGTATGTTGAACGAATTCTCCTAGGGATAATTCAATAGTTGAATTTATTTGATAAGCCACTTCACCTTGCAAAACGAAGTATAAAAGCTTTTAAGGTCACTCTCCTTTGTCCTAGTGACAAGCGAAGTTGACCTTAAGGCCTCCTTGACCTAGAAACAAAGTCTATCTTCATATTCTTTTTGACTCCAATCTCCCCAAAGGATTAGGCTCCTAGGCATCATTTTCTCGACAAACCACCCATAGAAAAACTTCGATATCTTGGCCTCAATTGCGCTTGTGTCTCTCCTAGGTCTCCTCCAAATTTGAGGAAATTTTGACAGTGGTGTTGTCAGATACCCTAAGCCTTAGCCTCGAGATTGATTTTTGCCCTAAATTTCCCTAGACTATCCTCATAAGGATCATGTTGCACCTTCAACTGAAAATCAATTCTTTGGTCCCTTTCTCCTCCTTGTTTATGTCAAGTTTATCATTGGTTGCTAAAATCCTTCCTCTTGACCTAACCTAGGTCCACTTGGTCCCATACCTTTGAAAAGTCAACTCCTTAAAAACCATTTGGGAAACCAAGTTGAACAAGGATTTTAGGGTTTTTGAAGCTCCTTTACAATTTACACTCCTTAAACATATCCCTTAAATCTTCATCCCCTTCTCCTAGAAAGCTTTGTACCTTGCTTAAGAAGCAAGCAAGTCCCATTCTTGAGCCTCCCCTAGGAAAGGGTCCCCGAGATCACTTCATACCGATCTTAGTCGATCCTTTATAAGTGATTCTCTATATATTGAGTCTCCTCCCATCGGTGAAAGTCCGTAAAGAGTAGGAAGCTTTAGCTGTGGGGACAGTGGGCTTTAGCTTCATTGTTGCTCTTGACCTAGCAAGTGCCCCTCTAGGACCCCCTACTAGTTTGAGCAGTAACAAAGCCTTTAGAGAAAAATCAAGTTTCCTTAATTAATTCCCTTTAGTTAACCAATTTCCTAAGTTAGACTTAATTTTTTTTTAATTGTTGGCTAATTAATTTAATTAAGTCATTTCCAAGTATTATCTTGCGAAACCTTTTCTGGGTTTTGAAAATCTCTTGTTCGTTAGCCTCTTAGACGTCATAGAGACTAGAACACATGTCCACTGCTACCAAAAACAAACAATCATGGCCGTTGAGAGTCTAACAAAAGACTTCAAAGAATACATTCAAGCAGTTCAACTTAACTAGTTGCAGTGATTCAACAAGGGCACAGTTGAAGCAGAGGAAGACACCGACAACGATGTTTCAACAGAGATTTGGGAGGAGGGTTCCGATGAGGATTTCCATAGATTTTCTAGTGTCTCAATGACATGAAAAGAGGCCAATTTATCTGCAATGAGAGAGGTCGATTCAGTGAGTGCGAGTAGTCGGTTAGATAGTGCGAGCGGCAAAGGAGCTCGTTTCAGTGAGCCAGAGTCGGATCTATCACCAAGAGGTAGAGCGAGTGAGCCAAGAGCAATGTTGGAGGCAGTGCGACTTGCAGGAAAGTGATTTCAGAGGCTGTGCGAATTATCCCGGAGCAGTAGTGCACATTTCTGGTGGCTAGTGCGAATAGCTAGGAGAAGTGCGAGTTGGCTGGGAGAGGCCAGATCGAGTTGCAGATGATACTTTTGCATCTCTAGGTTATTTTGCCATTGGAGATAATTTTTCTGGAGTTTTACCATCATTAGGAAAGCAGATCATTGTACTCCTAAATTGCTAAGATTAATAATAATAAAACTTTGATTTGTTACACTGGTTTTCCCCACATTGGGGTTTTTCCAGGGACGATTGTCCAAAAATATTGGTGACCAATTTTATGTGTGTGCATTATTTCTCAATTCCAATATTTATTTTTTGTGAAGATTTGCAATAGTGAGTTATTCGTTATTCGTCATAAGTTAATTTGTTGTAGACAAACTGCATAAGTTAGGAGAATAATATCCAGTTACTGTATTCGTGGAAATTTCACATGGTATCGGAGTGAGGTTGGTGCAGATCATATAGATCAGTGTACTAAAGAGCAGATCTAGTGCACAAGGGATTGCCGCAAAAGGGTTTTGCAGGAGTGAATCAGCATAGGGCAAAGGAGGAGAAAGCACACGAGGTTTTATAACCCAGTTTATTAATTTCTCCAGTGTATTTGAGTTCACAAATTTTCCAGAGATGGCTGCAACAAGATTGGTAGATCATCCAGGTTGGATGGAGCCTCCAATTTTGGAATCTGGAAGGCTAGGATGTTGTTTCTATTGGACGAGCATGGTCTAAAGGAGTTTGCTATAGTAGTTATTGTTGTGCTAACAAATCCCATCCAGTTTCATGAATATAGGAGGGACAACACCAAAGCTAAGAGGATGATTCTTGATGGAGTGAGGGATCATATCATTCCACACATCGTAGAGAAGGGAACAACAAAAGAGATGTGGGATGCCATCGTCAAACTGTACCAAAATCCTTTTGAGAACAAAAAAATGATCCTCAAGGAAAGGATGAGAACCATCAAGATGAATAAGGACGAGGATGCAACTTCATATCTCAATAGGATTTTGTCTGTCAGAGATGAACTCCTTGCAGTATTAGAAAGGTTGGTCGATGACAAGCTAGCATGTATAACGCTCAATGGGTTTACTGAGGAATGGCGTACTTTTGTCTTGGTGGTTTCTAGGCGTGACAAGATTCCAAATTGGGATCACCTATGGTTCGGCTATAGCATGTTCTCATAGATCAGCAGGTTGTAGATATACTCACGCTCACAAAAAGATAGAAAAGATAGATCAATGCCTTAGAAATAAGCCTCTTCGAGGGGGCAACCTCCTTTACACAAATGAACAATTCTTGGATGATACAAAAGACAAGACCTCCTTTCGATATATAGGAGTCTAAGGGGTCATAATATAATCAGAGCCGACATAACAATAATAATGTAAGGGCACAATAATAACAATAGTGGGTTTCTATGGGGCACAATGATAACAATATGGGGACTACATGGGCACAACAATAATAAGGGGGTTGTACTAATAACAATAAGGGGTTACACTAGTAGTATAGGGACCTAATAGAGGGCTTGATCAGTAGATCAGATCTAGTTGCTGAGTATGCGATTCCTTAGTTGGACCATTACCTTTGGTACAGGATCCCAAGTATTAAAGTAGCAATGAGATTGAGACTCACTATTGTAGTGATAGCAACAACGTAGAGGAAACACAGGGGTATCAACAATGTGGAATCAAAGTCTTGTAGTGATAGCATGATGGACAATGATTGCTGGAGGATTTTCTTCATAGAGATTTCCAGGGAAATTAGGAGATCGATTTTTTTGCAGTGTGAGGCCGATTTTCTAGCGGTGTGAGTTGCATCCAGGGAGGATGTAGTCTCTCTAGTAGTGCGAGTTGACTGAGGTAGAGGGAGCTGCCGGGGCAATGAGGTACTTTGCTAACCATATCGATTTACAAAGGAGAAGCAGTTCCCAGTTTGATAGTTTGATTTTCCAGTGGAGGTCGCGTTTATTTCTAGCAACGCGAGTTTGCTGGAGAGGACGCACTAACCTGCTGGTACACAACTGCAAAGGTTGATTCAGGGTCTTAGAGGTTGGTCGAATTGATTTGGAGGGGCCGAGTAGCTTCTAGGAGGTCAGATCGACTATTAGAAGTGAATGAATATATTTACCTGAGGTTTGCTAATTTATGGCAACCGGTTGTATCACAAGGGCAAGTCAGTTCGGCTATAGCATGTTCTCATAGATCAGTTGGTTGTAGATATACTCACGCAGGCCTTCGGTAAGGCAAAGTTTGTCTTCTTTAGGGACAAGTTGGGAGCCTCGCTAAGAGGGAGTGTTAGTTTTTGGTAGCAATGAATGCGTGTTCTAGTCTCTATGGTGTCTAAGATGCTAATGAACACAAGATATCTAGAACCTAGAAAAGGTTTCGCAAGAAACGCCTTAGAAAAACCTCAATTAGATTAATTGACCAATAATTAAATATTTCCTAAGTCTAACCTATGAAAACTCGTTAATTAAATCAGATTAATTGAGGAAGATCAATTTTTCTCCAGAGACTTCTAGAAAAGTGATTTGATGGAGTCAAGATGATCTTAGCCATTGATTGAGATGTGATCATGGTCGTTGATAGTCCAAAAAAAGATTATGAAGAGCAAGTCGATCGGGTTTGGAGAAGAAAAGAGAATACATTCAAGCAATTCAACTTACCTAGTTGTAGTGAATAAAATAGGGCACAATTGAAGCAGAGGGAGACACCGGTAGCGGACTTTCAATAGAGATTTGGGAGGAGCATCCCAGAGAGAATTTCCACATATTTTCCAGTGTCTCAGTAACAAGAAATGAGGCCAGTTTATCTGCAGAGGGAGAGGTCGATTCAACTAGGGCAAGTAGTCAGTTAGACAGTGCGAGTGGCAGAGGAGCTTGTTTTAGTGAGCCAAAGCTGGATCTATCACTCGAAGGCAGAGTGAGTTAGCCAAGAGCAGTGTTGGAGGCAGTAAGACTTGTAGGAAAGTGATTCCAGAGGCCGTGCAAATTATCCAGGAGCAGTAGTGCGACATTTCTGGTAGCTAGTGCGAGTAGCCAGGAGAATTGTGAGTTAGTTGGGAGAGGCCAGATCGAGTTGCAAAGGAGACTTTTGCATCTCCAAATTATTTTTCCAGTGGAGATAAATTTGCCGGAGCTTTACCATCATCAGGCAAGTAGATCGTTGTACTCCTAAATTGTTGAAGATTAATAATAATAAAACCCTCATCAGCTGCATTGGTTTTCCCCACATTGGGGTTTTTCCAAGGACGATTGTCCAAAAATATTGGTGTCCAGTGTTATGTGTGTGTACATAATGTATCAGTTTCCTTTTCAAATACAGTATCTATGCTTGCATCACTCATCTTACTTACAAATATTAAGTTTCTAGCTAGATCTAGAATGTGTAGAACCACACGAAGAGTTCTTAATTTCTAATACAACCATCTTTGAATAATAGATTGACCCTTCCATGGCCATTGATTTTAGCTGACAAGTTGTCTCATAGGAAAACACTAGCTCCATTATATCTTTAATGAAGAGTCTTATGAAATGAAGCACCCATGTCAATCAAGCATACATCATGATTTGAATGTGTACTTGTAGGTGCCAAGTAAACATCACTTCCTTCCTCCATGGAGGTTGTTGTTTTGTGGACGGGGCATCATCAGATCCCTTACTTTTATCAACATTCTTTGATCTACATCTTGCTTATAATGCTTAGCTTTATCTCATTTCCTCCATATCCTTATAAATTGTCTTGGAGATTTAGATTTATCCCTCAAAGACTTACATTTTTTTTATGTTAGTGATGGTGTCTTATAAATAAGACATCCTTAGCCACACCCTCCATGGAGTTTCTCTTCATTTACTCTAATAACAAGGATGCAACCATATTCATAAACTTCAATATCGAATGTGTAGTAGTACAAATTGCTACAACTAGATTATCCTAAGAGTTTGGCAAAGAACAGAAGAAGGTAAGATATTGATCTTCTTCATCCATCTTAATATCAACAAGGACAAGTTGACTTTCCTTATTATTAAAGGAATTCAAATACACTATCGAGGAATTTCCATCATCCATCCTAAAATGATACAACTTTCTAAGAAACAACTTGTTTACTAGGAGCAACTAGAAGGCAAGTCACCCACTATCACCTCGGTGGCCTTGCCTCTCCCTTTAAGGGTAAGGAAAGGGCTTCCTATCCTAAAGAATGTTTTCCTATAAGCCAAATTAGCTAGATCGAGTTGTAGGAAGGATGAGTTTGTCTAGCTGAGCTTGACCAAGGCAAATTGGTACTTGAAGTTAAAGGGAAGATTGTCAATATAAATATAAAATTACAAATGTGATTCAAATTGTTCAGACAATTAATTTATGGTAATGACAATCTGTCCAATGAGATTATCCTTGCACCAAAAAAGTATTACAAATATTCAATTATGTTCTGAAAGAACGAGGCATGTATATCAAAGCCAATGAGTCTTTGGGAATAGATCAAGGATAAAAAATGAACATTCAAGAGATGTCTTACTCACAAGCATTCAAGCACATATTGTAAGAAGAGAGATTGTCACAACAATTCAATAAGTACTTCTCATTCAATGATATATAAATCAATTACAATGCTTAGAACTCAATTAATGTACTAGTAATGAATAGATCAAATTATGCCATAGTTTAGTCCCATTAAATAACTTTCAAATGATTGATTAAATATGCCAAATTTTCATCAACATAAAACACTATTAGTTGTACGGTAAGAGAGCATATTTTAACCATTACTCAACAATGATGCCTTAAATAAAACTTTAGAGTGTCATCGTGGTGAAAGTTTGAGTCGCAACATTACCCAAACCTGTTCGTTGTTGTGTGAAGTCTATAACAAGTTTCCCATGCTTATTGATTGCTACATGATGTCTATTACAAGTTGCTCAACACTTTTCTCGCTACTCAAAGTCCATTGTAGGTTAACATATTCTACCTCTTAGTTTCCTGAACTTTCATTTCCACCTAGAAGTACTATCAATAGGTTGTATTATCTCACTCAAAAACTTATACTTCCCCTAGTGGCTTGCCATGCTAAATTCACCCTTGCCTCAAGTTTCATGTTTTGGTGCCTTGTGATGCATGAGATGTGTGCAACTTTCTCTAGCATCATACATGATCCTTGGGAAATTGCACAAAGACGTTGCTACAATTTCCTTAGGAAGCATGCTGCCATTGTTTCCCTATTACAAGCACCTTGGGAATCATGGTGCTATTGTATTTAGAGTAATATATTTCTTTAAAAAAATGTAGTGAAAAAAACCAATATCAAATTCAAAAATTAGCTACAAGTCAACTTATGTTATCAAAAATGCTTGGAGGGGATACTCTCAAAATGTGAAAGTTTCTTTGCCATAGATTTTGTCTAGAAACATTGTGTCAACAAACATAAATGGGAAACCCATGTTTCAAAATACTCAAACACACAAGTACTCAATACATACCTTAAACACACAAATACTCCGTACATTCTAGGTGTTATTTGTGTTGTGGAGAGAAGTTGGTGTTGATTGATTCTTTGCTTTAGGGTTTTGAATTTTGATCCTTTCTTTTCGGGGGTTTGTGGCTAATGGGGCACGATTGGAGAAGTTGGCATTTGTTGGGCATTGCCAAGCCTGGAATCTTCGTTCTTGCATCTTAGAAATTTTTAATGATATGTAATTGTAATTTGTAATGCAATTATGAGCATTGAATATAATAGTACAACACTTGTTCTGAAATTTTCATGTACTCATTAATGTATGTTTATATTGTACAATTTGCATAGCAAGATAGTAGTAATGATGACCTACTCTGATAACTGTCTTTTAGGCTTCGAATTGATGAATGGTAATAATATAATATGAATATCTTATGTCTCATGGCTCTTTTTTTTTTTTGCACACGCCTATTTTGTTTGCCCATTGTATTGACCGGTTTGGAAAATTTGGCATATCCATTTCCTCCAATATGGGTATCTGTTTCTGTATCCATTTGAGTGCAACTTAGAAGTCAACTTATTTATGTTAAGATGTCTTGATATTAGTGTTGCTTGTCCCTTGTTGTATGTGTGCCAACCGATTGCGTCATCGCACTACCTTGTCGATATGCTCTCACTGTGTTTGTTCCTCATGCATTCCAAACTTCAATGTCTAATACCATCTTGTAAATGCATATAACAATAGCAAAAAATAAAGTGCACTAGCAGTGAAAGAGAGAAAGCATTCAAATAACTTGCATTATTTTTTTGAAAATAAGACATAAATGAGAATGTTATCTCCCCAATTTGGCTTTAATGATAAAATCCCTAATCCAAAATGTGTAACTTGAGAGGGAACTACTAGGATGGTTACTACTGTCACTTAGGAAACTTATTGTCTAACTTTCTGTTGCTTCTCCTCTAGCTCAAGGGGGATTTGCCTCAAAAATAGGATTGCAAAGCTAAACAATGAGGAACAAAGTGATATATGGAATAGCTTTAGCAAAATGTTGGGAGTCAAGAGGATGATCCAAGAGGGAAATTCATGAATGTTTAAGGGCTACACACACATGCCACAATAAGCCTTTAGAGGATGAAAATGAATGTAGAAAAATGTACTAGGAGAGCCCCTATAATGCCACAACAAAACTAGGCCATTAGAGTATGCCCTACACAATGAAGTATTAGTCTAGCACCCACTTGAAAAAATGTGAGAGAATACCATCATGAATAAGACAACAAAGGTTCCGAAAGGGAATAACCCCTCACATAAAACCTTTGCAATGGGGTAGATATACCCCTCTCTTGGCCCTGCAAAGCAAGTTCTAGGAATCTCTACCGCAATTCATCAACAATAATAAGAAAGGGAAACAATAAGCCACACATTGATGGGAGAAAACCATTACACTTACATATGCTGCAAGAATGATATATCCATTAAGCTCCAAGCAGTGGAACTCCTCCAAAATCCAACCATGAGAAATGATGAAGAGAGAAAAACCTTATATAGATATGAGCTTCATCTTCATGTACAATACACGTCTCTCAATATAATTGAGGTCTGATTAAAGGACTCTACTCTACAGATATGACTTTAAAATTGTGAAGAAGGCTTCATAGGCAAATGACGCTACAGATGTGGCCTAAAAATTGTGAAAAAGGCTTCGTAGGCAAACCCAGTGCTGTTTGTAGGGCAAAGTACCTTTGTCTCATAACTGTTTCTCACGCTGAAGGAACAGGAGGATATCTGCTGTTTAATATGATGCTTCCATAGCTATCTGTGGAATAGCTTTAATCACTGGCTCTTATTGTTCATTCGATAAAAAAGGAGATTCATATTTTACCATGTCAGAAGAGTACGCAACAGACGACTTTCGAGATCTACTGCACCTGGCATATCTGCACAATTTTATCCAACTCCTTTTGCTTGTTGATACATGTGCACACAAAGAACGAGGTGAAAATTAAAAGCTGCCAGAAGTTAATGGCGGTGAATAATGTGCCAAGTGAAATGGAGCAGCAGTTACAATCACAGGATGGCAAATTAGTCTGTTGTGAATATGAAATAATGAAAGTAATTGGACACAAATTTTCTTTCTTTCTTTTCGGCCCATTGTAAACTTGTAAAGCCTGGCCCGTCATGCACATTGTAAATGTGGGCTGAGGCCCCTAAAAGCCAACTCATCCACTGGAAGGTTTCAAATTGTCGAATTAGAGCGCCTCTATTGGAACCACAGCCACACATTTCTTCACGAGCCTCGTTGATCTTATTTATTTATTAACATCTGCCATGCCTTCGAAGTAAATATTCTGGCCACTTCTACAACATTATCCCCTCCAATCCCCTCTCTTGCACCATTATCTGGAAGGTATAAAATCCTTTCTACAAAGAGTGTAAATCTTTCCTCTCTTGTGGCTATGGTTACCTGCAGGAGGTCTTTTGACTTCACTTTACTAGTCAAACTTGGTATTACTATTAGCATTTTATCATTCCTGGTCCCCTTTTTGTTGCTTAGTCACCAAATCTGTAATTTACCTCTGCAATTTGGGTATCTCATCCATGTCTACTTTTGTGCACTGTTTACTTAATGGTGTAAACTATGAAGAATTGTGCTGGATATCTGGTGGAAGTCTATCTTAATTTTGCAAATGATATATTTTGCTCTCTCGAGATCCTTGTCCAAGTTGAACATGTTCTTAGGTAATCTAGTATGTCATCACCCACATTATTTTCATCTTTATGATATTTGCAGGGCAGTTGCCAAACCACTTATTAGGTGAACAAGACCTCAACCAAGTCCTTATAGCAGCTTTCACCTGATATTTCCTACTTCACAAAATTAGAATCACATCTTTATACATTCCTGTGTTAATAGTAGTGACTAGTGACACCTTTAAATAGACTACAGGTGGAATATTTCTTCTAATAATTCCACATCCATGATGCTTTGATATGTAGGGGCACACACTTCGACATCCATTAAGATTGTCACATGATTTACCATTTGATGGATTTGAAAAAGTTCGGGTCTATATTCAAATAAGAAGGGTCCCAAATTCATTCCCTGATAGCTTGGTTAATGTGGGCAAGCTATTAAATTTGTTTAATAAATTATATATACTATTAGTTCCATTCAGTGTTGCAAAAGCTCGTGGCTTCAATTTTCATTGTGAACATCGATTTTTCCAATTTCATCAATGCTTCAACTTTTATCTATGTATAAAGGTTCATTTTCATTGGTGAAAGTGACTATTATTCTCTTTGTATGAGCCTTTAAATTTATCTTCCTATTGGGTAAGTTTGGGTCACCATCAGTAAGGGAGGCAGAGTAGTTGGACAAAGTGTGTGCCCAAAATTATTTAGTAACAGAGTTCTCATCACCCTTAGAGGCCACTTTATGCAGTGCAGTGTATTTCAAGGGAAGGAGAGTATGGGAGTCAGCTGAGAGGCAAATCAAATGTGCCTTATCTGAGCTTGGCAAGAGCATCTCAAAAGCATATCAGATCAGGAAACGACACATACATCTAGTGATTTTCTATGAACTCCCTGTTTATCTTATTCCATTTCTTTCTGTTTGTACAGATTATGTTGCAATCATTATGTAGTTATTGAAACAAAACTTTTGGTAATGTTTGCAGGGAGATGTATTTCTAATTGCTGGATCCTCATTGTAACTTAGAATACTGTTTTTGTGCCTGAGATGGTAATGTTGACGTATATACAAGGAAGAGAATGGATCTGCAATATGCCTTTGGGCAGTGACTTGTAACTATGTATTTTTAAGATGCCTAGATATATGAATGAGCTCTGAGAAATGTTATGGAAAATAGCCACTTCCAAGTGGGAGAATGCATGTGATAATATGCTTCAGCTTTTATGTAGTTCTTGAGATGTTTGTGTTGTTGATAAGATGTATTGTTTCACCCCAAAGGGAGAGAATTTATATTCAGCTACCAAATGTGGTAAAACCATAAAATTGTTTTTATATGCATTCAAGGTTTGTCAAAATCAACAAGATACCATACTGTTAACTAGAATCCTTAGAAACATGAGTGAGTTAGGAATTCTGAGTAGATGCTTTGAACAAACCATCACCCTTGAAAGGGAATTAAGAACCAATGGGAGGGAGAGCTACATGAAATTACAATAAAAATTGACATTGTCTAAATCCTTTCATGAACAATCCATACCAAATCTACACTTGAAGAGAATGGTTACACTATATAGTTTTGGATTATTAAGCCTTTAGTCGTGTTATTGCTCAAATTGTACATTAGAATGGTGAAAGCTCCAATCCACAATGTACAATCCAAGTGGAACCTTTATAGGTTACCCACTATTATCCCAACGACCTACCTTTGCCTCTTTAAGATGCTCTCCTCCGGCTTTGAGGGGGGATTCCCTATAAATCGCTAGGGCATAAGCAATAAGCAGCAGGGTGATATCACGAATAACCTTGGTGATCAAGTTGGGTTTAATAGAAAAAATAAAATATTGGTGATGAAGGGATGGGAAGATCAATGCCAATATTCAAGGGTGTTGGAGTCAAGGGAATATAATGACGAGAGGATATCAAAAGAATTGACCCTAAAGTCTGCTACCCAGAATAATGGATTGTGGGGGGTGTTACTGCTCAAACTAGCAGGGTTCCTAGGAGGGGATCCTATAGAGAAACTACTTGGTCAATGGGCAAAAATGGAGTGATAGCCCATTGTCACCTCAACTAAGGCTCCCTGCTCTTTACAGACTTTCACCGATGGGAGGAGACCTAGAATAATAAGGATCACTATAATGAATATATCAATGATAGGATGAAAGGTGATCCCAAAAGCCTATTGACAAGAGAGGCTAAAATATGTGTCTTGATTGCTTGGGAAGGAAGGTGAAAGGCTCTCTAGGAAGGTCTAGGAGGATTTTAGGGGGCTAGGGTTTGAAGGTATGACTTGCAAAGTAGATTTCTAGACCTCAAAATCCTTGTGGAAACTTGGTTTCTAAATAGTCTTTGAAGGATTAGCTTTGATAAGAAGTGGGACTACACGGGACCAAGCAAACCCAAAATTAGGTCAAGGGTATGGAGTTGATCACCCAATGAGGGAGGAGAAGAGGATCAAAGGACACATTTTCTTTGAGGTTTTCTTTCAATGATTCTAATGAGGACACTAGCTAAGGGAAAACTAGGGCAAGAAAATGGTCCTTGAGTTAGAGCTTGCTATATCTCAAGATCCCACTGTTGGATTTGCTTCAAATTTGGAGGGCCTCTAGAGCAAACCTCAGCGCAATTGTGGACCAAAAATCGAAGTGTTTGGAAGGCTAGATTGTGATATAATTGATGCCCTAGGGGACCTAGAAAAAGAGGGAGGTGAAAAGAGTTCACCCAATTAAGGAGGCCTTAAAACAACTTCGCATGGCATTAGGCATCAGAGTACCTGCTTCAAGGACTTTATACTTCGATTTGCAAGAATTGATAACTAATCGAGATGTATTTATCAAAAATTATCTCTAGGTGCATTCACCCATTCATACATGGCCCATGATGCAACGCTATAAAATATCACAATTTCCACTAATTCACATAGAAAAACAGTAAATTTTAGACTTGTATAGCGAAAATCCAACAACATTCATGTGACAAAGTAAATAACAAGAATAAGCATGAAAAGAGCACTTACATGTACAAAAGAGTATATCCAATCATCAATTTATGCCAATAATGAAGCTCCAAGACGAGAGAGATATCCAAACATCAAAATTCATCCATAACATCCAAACTTGTCCTCCAAAAGGTATAGTGAAAATCTCACAAGAGATAATAACCCAATCCAAGTGATGATGATTGAGAGAGAATGCCTCTCTTCTATTTATACAATCCTCTAAGGGATTCGAATAACCTAATTTGGACTAATAATGCCCCTAGAATAAAATAATGTGCATGATAACAATACTTTTGGGGACAAGCCCTAGCTCAACAACACAAGAATAACTTTCTCAAGAGGGTTGAATGATCAACAAAGTGAGTCGTTGGGCCTTTGAGGAGGCCTACTGAAGTCCAAGAGGTGCCATGATGTAGAAATGGACTCCAAACATAATGGACAAGGGGTTGGCCCCCGGCTTTCCAAGTAAGAACCTGTGGTGCTCCCATGTGGGTGTGGAGGCACAAGGGCATCCTCATGGGTCTCCAAATGGATCAAAAATGCCTGTAAACCATCTGCATGGGCTATAATGATGGCATACAGCCTCCCTCTACAACGGGAGAGATCTTATGGACCCTGGAACATCTGCAAAGTGTTTTGTGCAAGTGTGGAGTTCGCTGGGCATGGTGAACTAAGTGCATCATCCTCATCCAGAAGGTGGAACACGAGCAATCAATGAATGTTGTTGGGGATCCATGAAGTAATATTTGCTATGATGGAGGCTTATGGCTCTCAACGCTCACCCTACAATTGCCAATGTGGCCCTCTGGAGGGTTAGGACCCCATATAGGGAGACCAAGTCCCAAATGGAGACCCACCTGCAATCCTGCATAAGATCCAATGCGTCCCCTTTGCCCTCCAAGACAACAAATCATTAGAATAATCAAGTAAAAGAGATTACAAGTCATGGAATCAATGGGGCACTTCATGGTGGTATGCCCTTCTATAATGGTCTTTGGCATATACTAGTGTCTCCAAGCTCAATAAGGGGGTTACTCAAGGACCCTATTAGGTGGTTTCAACCTTTAAAGTGGTGTGACATGTCCATGGTACATCCCTCAAATGGTAGGTGGTAAATGATATAGTAATGGAGTAGAATGGGGATTAGGGGAATCATCCAGACCACATGTCATGGTACAAGGGTAGCTACAATAAGGGAAGCCCACACTTGGGTATATGAGTGTAGGAAGGAGCAAATCGTGGTACATGAGTTACCTCGACCTTTGTTTTTTCACCCTTCTTCATATGCCTTTTGCCTTTGATTGATTTTTCTTCATAACTGCGTGAGGCTCTAGGGGATGAGAGCATGATGTGTGATATGTAGCAGTGGATACCCCTGTAAGGTGGGGTAGTTCATCGCCCACCAGGGATTGGGAAAATCATGGGTTCCTTATTAATGGAGGCGACTCATCTAGGGCCCATAGGAACCAAGGTGATGGCCATGGATAAGGGTTAGAGCTCATGTTTGGCTTTTGCCCACGTGCTAAATTTGTATGTCTCGACCATCTTTTGCATCTTGTGGTACATTTCTTGTTGAGACTGGCCAAATTATGCTTTGTCTTTTCTTTTTAGTTGCATCAACCTCCAGGGCATCGTTCCAGGGCCGACCCAAGGTGTCGACAAGGAGGGGGAGGTTAAACCTATGTGGACCCAGTGGACACGTGGACAGGGATGGGAAAGAGATGAATGGGGCCTAAATGAGTGGAAGGGGAGGTTGTTAGGTGGTAGCAGGAAGCGGGACCATGCAACCAAAATCATGATTTCCCATGTAGTTCCAACCCTAAAGGTAATGGCCAATAAAGGAGGTCCCATGGGACTAGGATACAAGCGTAACCACGAAATCATGCAGAGGAGAAGAATATAGACCTAACCCCCTCTTTCCGCCAAATCACCCCACCAATCCATGCCCAAAAGTGCCCATGACAAGTAAGGAAAATTACTCAACTATACCAATGAAAAGCCATACCTTTAGGGTCAGGGGGCCCACCTTCAAACATATAATCATGACAAGTGGTCAAGAGACGACATGGCTGGCTCAGGGGGCGGAGACAATGGAACATTGAGCTATCCAGTGGCTCCAAGGGGTTGTTAGCTGGTAGTTGAGGATCATCGAGGAGAATTTTTTTCTCGTATATATACTACCCATAGGTGGTGGGTAACAAGGGGGAGGGGAGACTAGTATCTAAGGGTGGGTGGTCTCTTGATCAATCAACGTAAACTGCAAAGTGAAAAACCCACTAGAGAGGATTTCTCAATAGGATTGCCCTTAGCTCAAGGATGGACTATGACATAAAACAAACCAAGAGTTCACTAAGGGAAACAATGGGTGGAAATATTAGCGGCGGGATTGGTGGCAGTCGTACTTGACCTAACCTGTAAGGAGCAACATGGCTCTGATACCACTGTTATAGAAAAACACTTGCAGATAATAATAATAATTATTGAATATGATAAGAATTAATGATTATAATATCACTCGGACAGTGTGCTATATAGTATTGGACAGTGCACTGGGTGCCATTTTGATATAATGGATATATTCATGAGCCTACTTTGATCATATGTTGTCTTCTCTCTATATTCAAAAGCTTTGTGTTTGGAAACATGAATGAAAATCTTTAAAATTATGTTTTTTTAGAATAAAAAAAAATTAATGTATTTTTTACAACAACCGAGTCATTGAAATCAAACCGGCTGAGTATATACCGAGTCAGAGTCGGAGCTGACCCTCCGTTGCTTTTGAACCGGAGTCCGAGTTTTAAAACATTGGTTAGTAAAACTGTCTGAACTGGTATGCACCCTTTACTAACCAATGTTTTAAAACTCCGACTCCGGTTCGGAAACGACCGAGGGTCAGCTCTGACTCCTACTCCGACTCAGTGTCGACTCAGCCGGTATGATTTCAATGACTCGGTCGTTGTAAAAAATACATTAATTTTTTTTTTTTTTTAAACATAATTTTAAAGATTTTCATTCATGTTTCCAAGCACAAAGCTTTTGAATATAGAGAGAAGACAACATATGATCAAAGTGGGCTCATGAATATATCCATTATATCAAAATGGCAACCAGTGCACTGTCCAATACATACATGAATGATGGTATAGAGATCAAAACAAAAACACATAACCAAGGAGGCTAGAAATGAAGTAAACTGTGAAACATCACTAGTCACCACTGACTAGTACTACTGGCTACTACTAGAGGAGCCAACATCATCTGGCTCAACCTCTAAATCAGAGTCAGACAGGGAAACCCATGGCTCCTCATCATCATCTCCAGTTGCAACTGTAGAAGTGGTAGTACTAGCAGGCTATGCAATAGCTGCACGTTGAGATAGACGAGATATGCGCTTCCGTCGTGGCTGAGCAGAGGAAACACCTACAACTGGAGGACTTGGGGCTGGGCCTGAGGCTGGTACAAGTGGATCTGCATTCAACGAAACATTTTGTTCAAGTGATGCCTCCGCCTGTAAATCCAAATCAAGATCCTCATCAGAATCAAACTCTGTTGGATGACTCTCCGCTACCCAATTTGATGTTGGATCAATATCTTCCAACACAATGGGATCTGAATCAGGTCTTTCATTCAGCAATTGGTTGCGTCTGAGCCGGAGGTTGTATTGGTCATAGACTAGAACATTTAACCATTTTTGGTTCAAACGGTTTCTCTTCTTCGTGTGAATCCTCTCAAAGACAAACCAATTGCACTCACACCCAGTAGCACTGCAAGTTTGACTCAAAATAATAATTGCAAACTTCTGCAATTGAGGACAATGACTACCAAAAGCCTCCCACCATTGTGCTGCAAAAAACATAGTAGTGTAATGAGTTATCTCAACAAATTATATCCAACTTTCAAATTATAAATAATTTAAAAAAATAAGTATTAAGAATTTGAAAAATTGAAATTTTTGTTTACCTGGCTCATCTGCTTCCCTTGCAATCTTTGCTAGGTTCTTGCCAAAGCTCCTTGTGGCTTCGCTGAAAGTTGTGACCTATCGGTGTATCTCCAGCTGATCACACTCCAATGGGATCACGCGATCAATGCGTTCAATCAATCCATCTCTAACCTCTCCACCCAAAGCTCTGCCTCCAGAGCTTTATAATGATACAGTGGGTTCAAAAAATACCCAGCTGCATGTATAGGGCAATGGAGTTGATTGTTCCATCTTTCATCAATGATTGCCCAAATGGGCCCATACTTAGCCACTCTATCTTTGTATGCCCTCTTTATTTGCTCCTTTGCTTGATCCATAGCCTCATAAATGAAGCCCATAGCCAATCTTTCCCCATCCACCAACCGCAACACCTTAACCAGTGGCTCAGCAACCTTCACAATCTCTGTTGTTTTTTTCCAAAATATTTCTTCATTCACTTTCTTTTACAAAATACAACATTTTTCCTTTCCATTTTGTTTACATGTTTGTGCATTTTTTCTTTATTTTTTTACAGCATTCATGGCTCAATCAAGGGCAGTACGACAGGGGGAAAGGAAGGGTAAGAATGGCCCCATTGGTGATGCCCCTCCTGTTCCAATTTCATCAGGGTCTGCAAGTGTTCCTTTTGTTGGAAGTGGGGCTACAACAACAACTTCAAATGTTGAGGGAAAAATAAATTTAGAAAGACAGCAGGCTCAAGAAAGTAAATATCCCTTGTGGAAGTATGTCACAAGAGATCAAGGGCTAGACAACAAGTTGAAGGGAGGAGGCAATGTTTCTTGGACATGCAACTATTGCAACAATCATTTCAAGAGCACTTATTTCTGTGTGAAAGTTCATTTGTTGGGCTTACTAGGTTTTGGAATTGGAGCATGTGCAAATGTGTCTGTAGCTAATAAGAGGAAGGACATGGAATAAGAGGCCAATGCTGGTGTGGCAAGGGTGGTTGCATCATCTAAAAAAACAAGAATGAGGATCCCCTTCCATTCTTGAGGAAAAGCAAAGACAAATTTCCATTTGAGAGTTTTGGTGGGGATGTAGGTCAAACATAAAAAAGAAAGGCAGTGGCACTTGGTCCAATGGAAAAGATTTTTCAGAAAGAGAGATGGGAAGAGCTTGATATCACCATTGCCTTATTTTTCTATCTAAACTTGATATCCTTTAATGTTGCATGCTTACCTTTATTTCTTGAAATGTGCTGAGCTATAACATAAGGGGCTCCATCAGGGTATGTGCCTCCTAGGTCAAAGAGGCATAGAACGACATTGTTGACTAAGGCAAAGAAAGAGGTGGACAAAATGTTTGAGCCTATTAAATCAACATGGCCAACATTTGGGGTTAGTATTGTTTTTGATGGATGGACAAATCCAACAGGCCACCCACTCATCAACTTCATGGTGTCTTCCTTGAATGGACCCATTTTCTTGAAATCAACGGATGCACTTGGACAATACAAGGATGTACAATATATGGGTGAGTTGTTCATTGAAGTTATTGAAGATGTAGGTGTTGATTCTTGTGTGCAAATCGTTACAGAGTCCAGACAATGCACCTGTTTGCAAGGCTGCTGGCATGATTGTGGAAGTTAAATATCCACGAGTATTTTAGACACCTTGCATTGTCCATTGCTTGAATTTAGCACATAAAAGTATTGCTTCTGATGTGCCTTGGATTGGAAGTGTTATTGAGGATGCATGACATATCTGCAACTTTGTATAAAATCATAAAAATGCCCTTGCAATCTACAAGGAGTACATCCATCTATCATTGTTGAAGGTTGTAGATACACGGTTTGCCTCTTGATTCATCATGTTGAAAAGGTTGTGAGAGGTCAAGACTGCTCTCGGGGCCATGATTATTTCATAGTTTTTGTCTTTTTGGACAAAGACAAATCATGTAGCCTCAAAAAGAGTCAAGGACACAGTGTTAGATGATGCTTGGTGGGAGAGGGTAGATCTTACTAGTAAGATCATGGGCTCTATCATTGCTTTGCTACTATTTGCAAATATAGGCCAACCCATCGTAGGAAAGGTTTATGACGGATGGGATTCCATGATTGAGTTCGTATCGACCATTATTTTACAGAGTGAGTGCCCTGAGTATGAGACATCATCATAAGCCTTCTTCACCACCATTCAGGATATTCTTGTCAGCAGATGGGACAAAAATTACACACCTTTGCATTGTTTGGCTCACTCATTGAACCCAAAATACTACAACCATGAGTGGCTGAATGGTGGACCTTCTCGTAGATTCCCTCCTCACATGGATGGTGAAATTTCACAAGGAAGGATGGATGGATTGAGGCAGATATTTCAGGATAGAGCATCCCTTGATGAGATGGAAGATGCTTTTGTAGAGTTTTCCACTAGCACTGGGCGATTTGCAGGTTATGATGTGATTAGAGACAAGGGGGCTAAGAAGCCTTATTCTTGGTGGGCAACTAATGGGGCAACAAGCCCTCCTTTACAGCAGTTAGCCATGAGGCTCCTCTGTTTGGTTACTCCATCCTCTTGTTGTGAGAGGAATTGGAGCACATATGGGAATTTGTATAGTGTGAAGAAGAGCAGACTTGAGTAGTCTTGGGTAGAGATAATGGTGTATGTGCACAAAAACTTTCGTCTTATTTACAGGCAGAGGGATGAGTGGTTGAAGGGAAAGACAAAGATGTGGTATGTCTTTCCTGATGATATGGGTTTGGAATTCAGTGTTGAGTTGGCATTAGCCAACTTGGATCTTAACGAGCCAGTGCTAGAGCCTCTCACTTTTGATGATGGTGATACTCTTGATGGGTTATCCAACACACCAGCAGATGCAGAGATTACATTGGATACAGAGGAGGAGGATGCAATAGAGGAGAGCAGCGGTGACAATGACAATGATGCTAATTTTGATGATGATGACTGAATGAGCTACCTGTTGATTTCTGGTAGCATCGGATGTGCTCTAAGTCTCAAATTTTGCAGGGAGGCTTGGGCACATGTATTTCAAAGAACCCGAAAAGCGTTTTGGGAAATTCCACCCGGATACAGTTTTATTAAAATAATTAATTATTTTTAATGGGTCACTAAGTATAACTTAGGAAATTAAAATAATTAATGGGTATTAATCTAATTGTGGGTGTAACTTCTAAAAGAAGACGAAGATCAAGCACAAATGATCTTAGCCATTGACTAACTTGTAATCTGGGCCGTTAAATGTCAACGAGAAGATTATTTAAAGAGGCTTGATGGTCATTTGGAAGACACACAAAGAGTTGATCAGTCAGATCGAATTGCTGAAGCTAGAGGCAGTGTAGTCATCATGCAGAGAGGGGCAGTGGAGTTTTGGCTGGAGGATCTTCTCCAAAGCCAAGAATACTCAGCAGAGAGGCACAGAGACACACAAAGGAGGCAACGCAGTGCCTAGATAGGGTGACGCAGAGCCAAGAAGGCTCACGCAGGGCCCATGCAGAGCAGTGCAGAAGCCTTCCACGCAGAGGTCCGAAATTTGCTGAGGTGGTTGACGTTCTGAGCCAGGAGGGATGGATTCAACTCCTGAGAGCAAACTGATCCAACAAAGAGATGATGAATTGCCTTAGAGGCTGATGCAGGCCCACACAGTGACTGCGTAGGGGTAGCGCAAAAGTAGCCAAGGACTCGTTGGTTCAGCTGCCGGATCAGCCGAGACTTGTAGTGTAGAGTGAGGTAATCTCACTAATTTCTTCTGCCAAGTGATATTCTCTATACTGGATTACCAACAAGGCATCCAGAGATTGTATTCAGAAATAACTTCTGCATAATAATAAAAACTCTCAGATTTGCTCCACCGATTTTCCTGCATTTGGTTTTTCCAGGGACATTTGTCCAAAAATAACTGTGTCATTTGTGTTGTATCTTTCTCTTGTTCAGTTTCTTGTTTCGGCATATTATTTTAAAATGGTGTAGGCTACAGTGTATGTATTTCAATGTTTGTCATAGGAAGCTGCATATAATTTGTTCATGTAAATCTAAGAAGTAGGAGAAATATCATTATTTGCTGCAGTAGGGATTCCGGTTTAGGATTTTGCACACTACCTACTACCTTGTAGTTTTTTTGTATTTGCTATTTCTATTTGTCATTGGCATTGCTAGTCAGGAGTCCTTAGGACTCAATACCTACTACCTGTTGCATTGAGGCTTCTGTGATCCATATTAAGTTTATGAGAAAAAAATTTTGGCGTAAATCACATGATAATACATTTGTCGACGCGTCAGGACAAGTTGAAGAATCAGATCATGGCTGCACGTTAAATAGGAAGAGCAGATCATCCAACGGCTAGGTTTAACTGGAAAACGGCTATATCGGACTAGACTAGACCAACGGCTATAATTGACCATGAAACGGCTAGATTTGACTAGTCAATTGGACTCGTCCAAAGGATGGGGACCAGGACTAATATTATATTTAATCAAATTATTTAATTATAATAATATTATTAGATAAATAGTTATTCAATGTATTAGTGTTTAATATCAATATATTTTTTAATGTTCTGAATGTCATTAAAGTCTAGAATGATAAATTTATGAAATGCTACATACGAATATTATTTTAATACTTTTTGGTTGGTATTGTTTGTTATTTAAGTAAAATGTTAACCATATTTGAGTTAAAAATAATAAATCTAGGGAATATTAATAATAATAATGACTAAAATGTTAACATATTTATGTTTAGTATATTAATAGATCTAGGGATTATAAATATTAGTAATAGTATGGATTTAATATTATCCTTAATACAACTAAAATAATAATATTATAAAATTAATTATTACTTCATAAATTATATTATTATTATTATTATCATTATTAATGGTTTGGGTAACTTATTAATATAAATTTATTAGTTAAGCTATCTAATGTAAACTTGAACTTTATACTTAAATCTAAATTTTAGAACAATAGTTATCTTATAATAGATAATTTTAACCCATTAAGTTAGTCATGAAAAGGAAACAAGGGTCTCCAAGCATTATGGTCATCCTCAATTTGAGAGAAGGTTTTCAAATCAAGCCTCAAAGCACCTCCATGTGTCCAATAGCTAGTTGTGGGTGCCATGTGTCATCTCTATGGATGCGATGCAAATAATGTAGTGCTCTCTCTCCCTAGTGTTGGGGCTCCATTAGGTGCAACAAGTACTCCTCAATCATCCTGGTGAATAAACATCGTCATCTGGGCTTTGGATCAATGCATGCCCATCAAGTAGTGTCAAGGCCAACCTTGGGGCATGCCAAGTGTTCTCGCTCAAATTGTACATGCTAAACGCGACAACAATCAGGGCAGGGGCTGTCACTCTAATCCCCGTACTCTCCGTTCTAGTTGTCTCCCTACAACAGGCTATTGGGGGTAGTCCCTATGAAATATGAAGATGGAAAGAACCGTCGGAAACCGACAAGTCCGGGAGACACAACTGAATGGCCTAGCAACTTGGTCAATTTAGCAAGTTTAATGATTAGATTAGATTATCTTGAAAGACCAGTGCCTTAATGGAGTCAAATACTTGCTTTACGTTAATTAAATACACAACCACCATATGAACAATTGCTGCCTTAGGATGCTTCGCTATCCTATATGAAATGCAATACCTAAAAACTAAGTGAAATGCAAGATCTTGGTTTATTTTAGAATAGATGTTTAACTAGGTGAATCCTTTCCCTTAGTTGTTTTGAAACTAGTCTCTAGGGTAGGTTGTGGAGAGAAGCCCAGGCAAAAATAGAAATGGCTATATTAATGATACCTCCCCTGGAAATTTAACTACCTGATGCCTCCAACACTGCAAATACTGTGGCTTTGGCGACTACAACGACACCATATTAACCACCAAAACATGTTTAGACTCTGCAAGTTTGATGAGAGAGGTGGTCCTAGAATCTTTCAACCAAGCTTATGTTTGGAGGTAAATTAATTAAATGCAAGGCTAATCCTAGAATGAAAATGCAAGATGAGAGATTTACTTTTAGTGAGATTTGTTAAATGACTTGAGCACTTAGAGACAAATCACAATGATATTCAACTTAGAACAATGAAGTACTAAAGTCAATGTGTATTGACAATCTTCACTAAAAGGGGAAATGCTTAATGAAACAAGATAAAAGGCACCAAAATGTTGTCAAGGCCAAGATAGACAATTGCTCAAGAAATAACCATAAATACAATGCTTCACTCAACAATGCTAGAATACCAATTAGATAACGACGATTAGCAAGAGTGGCGATGTGTATATTAGATACACGAGAGAGAGAGAGCTTAAACACAATTTTAGGAATTCCTTTAGATTACCACAAGAATACTCTTATTACAATTATGATCATCAATTAAGTGCTTTAAAATGTGACTTGATTAGCAAGAATGCAAACTTAGATATGAAGCTCACTTGCAATACACAATATTAGTTGCAGTTGTCACAAAGGAAATCTCCACAAGAAATGCTTATTCCATATGACCATAAGAAACAATGTAACCAATTACTCATTTGACCAATCCTTTAGCAATGAGATAATAATGACAAGCAAAGATATTCCTTAGAACCAATGTCACAATGATGCTAGCTATCAATGAGAGAAATAGAGCATTAATCCACAATGTTATTTCTTAGAGTGGTTTGGCCAAGAATCAACAACACATATGCCAATTATATTAATGCAAAATGGTATTGCAAAAAATGATAAAACTCTAATGAACTTTTGACCAAATTCTAAGCCCAAATCACTTCAATAATGAATGCTCATGAATTAGATTTGTTCCTTAGTTACTTTTAGAGCCTTTGATGCAATTTATCACTGCTACAATCTTATGTTCAGAGGTCTGCAAATTTATATCAGACTTTGAAATTATGATATCAGCCCTTGGAAAATGATGCAATATGTCAAAAATGATCTAGAGAATGAAAACAAGAGACCTTCCAATGACTGCCAATTAGTTTTGTGACCACTTATAAGCTATAGATCAAACTTTTAACATTCAGATCAGACCTTAAAAGAGTCTATATCAGACCTATATTAACTCAGAAAATCAATGATTCAGTTCTCCAAAAGGTCAACAAGGTGCCAAACAATTAATGTCAAATGAGCTCCAATGATTAGTTAATGAAATTAAGTTTTTGCTTAAAGATTTTTTGGTCACTTTTAATGCTTTTATATAGTGTTATGGGACTGAATAGATGGTTGTAGAAAAACAGAGAGGAAATTCAGGGATAGAGAAGCAAACCAAGAGGCCTAAGGGCCTAGTTGAGAGCTAGAAGGCTTGGAGATGACTTCCACTTCCTGCAACCATAACATTAGCAATAAAATCTCTGCAACACAAGATGTTAGTCCACTAAAACAATGCAAAAATCAGAGATGACTAAATATAGGGCTAGGCGAAGGGTACAAGGCTAGGAAACCCCAACACTAGGGCTAGAAGAGGCAAAATATGAGGCTAAAGGCTAAAAAAGGGCAACAATGGAGGGAGAAAGGGCTAGAAGGCCTGAAGTGAGGGAAACAAGTGCCACAAAGGCCTACGCTAAGGAGAAGGAGCCCTTTAGGGCTGATGTCAAGCCCTAGATGGCTGACACAAGGTAAGGGAAAGCCCCTAGAGGGGTAGCGGCTAAGGGAATGTCCATTTAGGACCCGCGACAAGGGCCAAAGGGAAGGCTGAGGGCTTGGAGAGGCAGCCCAAGTCTGCGACCAAGGAAAGAGAGAGGGCCAAGGGCCCTTGGAGGGTGCCTAAGACTTGCGGCTAGGCCAAAAGAGGGGGCAAGGGCCTAGGAAGTGGCTGTGACACCCCTGGAGGAGAGAGAAGGGCAGCCACAGGGAATAAAAAGGAGGGGGCTGAGGATGGAAAAGCTCTCTAGGGTTGACAGCTAGGTCTAGAAAGCCTAAAAAATATTTTCGGACCCCTGCAATTGCAAAATTTCACCACAAAAATGCCCAAAAATCACTTCCTTGGGGTCTCAAAACGCTAGACGACTTGTCCCTTCAGCTGGACGTTGAGTTGTTGGAAGCTGGGGAGGCTAGATCTTACCCTCAAGGGCCTACATCAACCTTCCTTGCTTGGATGAATGGCCCAAAAATAATTTGTTGCTTCAAACCCTTGAGCTATCATCTGCACAAATGAATACAAGAATTCCAAACCCCAAATATATATACAAAATTTGAAATACATTGTTGGGTATAGAGGCGAAGACATCTATCAATATTATATGTATTTGGAAAGTTCATCTTGGTGACTCCACACTTTGATATTGGTGTAAGGCATAATCATTATTCACTATCGATTTTTATTTTCAACCTTATATTGAAGAGTTAGAAGTGCGCAAAAATGGAATGGCCTCCATTGTTGACTAATTTGTATGCTCCAATTGATTTCTCAAATATCTCAAGGTCTAATGTGCTACCAAATATGGAATGGAATTATACTCCGATGCTTTATAGGCATGATGATATGGCCAAACTACACATCTTATCTTTCACAGGATTCATTTCAGATATGGGCAATGTTCATGAAGATGTTATGATGAGATTGCTCTCAAATATCATAAAACAGAATGTAATGAATTAGTTTAAAGGGCTTGGTACAAATCAGATATGGGCAATGTTCATGAAGATGTTATGATGAGATTGCTCTCAAATATCATAAAACAGAATGTAATGAATTAGTTTAAAGGGCTTGGTACAAATCGAATATCATATTTTGCAGGTTTGATTGAGGCATTTTGAAAAAATGTAATCTAGATATGAAAAGATTGAAAAGCTAATTTAAACATGCAAGCACAAAAAGTCCATGATCTAACAACTGATGATTTGGTATGAAAGAAGCTTGTTGGATGTTCTCTAAACCAAGATTACGCAAAGGTATGAGAGGTTGGTATCCTCAAGCAATGTATTAGAGGGAAGTATTGTTGAAGTGTCCTGAAGAAGAACCCCATTCTCCTATTGAAGAAGATGATGATGCCATTGAAGATCTAGTTGCACCTCCATTTGAAGAACACAATGATGAAGACTCTTTTCATATTTCCATTAAAAATAATGAATAGGACTTTGTTGATGAATTTGATGGTGAGAGCGCATTTCTCCCCTCCTCATGAAGTTGAGGGTTTGGTAAGCTTTGGACCTTCTCAACTTTCTGAATTTGAAGATTTTTCTTGTGATGATTTTGAGAGAGATAATTTAGAATAAAAACCTTTTGGGTGTGAAGAATTGGTAGATACATTTACCTCTCCATTTATTGAAGAAAAATGCATCCTAGGACATGAAATTATGGACATCACCTTTCAAATTTGTGGTCGTAATAGGAATTAGAATTATTGGAAACATTATCTAAATTTTGTCTATGATGCATATAGTGACATGTCCATGGAGAAAATTGTTGCCTTTGTGTTCTACGGGAAGCTGATCATAGTAGAGGTAAATTTAAATTATTTTCATGATATTTTCTAGCCATATGTCCGTATTAATGATGCAGATTTTTTGCAGGCTTGTGAAGATATTTGTGCAGATTTGTTTCAGCCATGTAGTCTCATTCCCAGGGAGGATTTTTTGCAGCATTTTCAGTCATGTCGTATGAGTTTTTGTGCAATTTTTTCTGGCATTAGTAGCAAATTTGTGATGCAAATTTAAAAAAAAAAAAAAAAAAATACAATTTCCAGCCATCTTCTTGTTTGTGTGTTGGTGAAATCATGCGTGAATTTGAAGCTGAAAAATGTGGTTGCATGGCTAAAAATTGTATGGTACAACCAGGTTTTAATTGCAGAATTTCCAACCACCTATTTCTTTATGTTCTTTATCTTTTCGCATGCATTTTCAGCTGGAAATTGTACTTTTATTGCAAACTCATGTATGAGGTAGTATACCTTTCACGGTGAGTTGTTTTGCAGAAAATTCTAGCCATCAAAAAGAGAATTTCAAGCCCTACATCTCAGCCCACTTTTTTTTATTTTTATTCTTTCAAAAGTTGGAATATTGTCTCAGATATCACATACATCTTAATTGTAGGATAGTCATGATGATTTGAGTAATTTTGTAGAGTCCCAGATATCACATACATCTTAAGCCTTTGTTGCTTGAGGGAGGTGATGATGACATTGTATAGGTTGTTGATATGGGATTGTCTCATGAAGTTTATTGTAGCAATGAAGTGTATATCAACCCCATACAAGTTTCAATAGAGGAGGCTTGTAATAGTGCTTGCCATTTTTGGCATGAATTTGATCAAGCACATGGTTCTATGTTTTACTCCAACCAAAAGCTTATGGAGATTCCAACTTGTATGCATTTGACATTTGATCTATCTTTGTTTTGGTTAAATACCAAACACAAGGGAAGAGTCGATGACATTGATGAGATGCTAATGTTGTTGCGTTGGATTTATTATTTCACGTGCTCATTTTGCCATGTTGGAATATAATATTAGAAAGAATAAGATCCCTTGAGCATTAGAGTAGAATGAATAAGCTCAACATTTCGACATTAGATTTTCATTTCATGTAGTTATTAGCATTATTGTCTTATGCTTTGTTTTGTAAAGCCAATTTTGAGCTATATTTGATGTAATGGACTATGCATACTTGTGATGGGATATTTAGGGATGTTAATGTGGATCCATTCCACCACATATTTTTGCTTGATAATAGTGGTCATTACTAGCAAGAACATACCGAGATTTTTAGGTTCACATTCTCTCCCAAGTTGAAGTCTAAATGCTAGATTAGGGTTTCCTAGAGTATAATTTCAGCTAATCAATTGGGCCACACTACTCTATCTAATCAAGGAAACATATGAAACCAAGCCCTACAAATAAGGATCCCTCTAAAGGGGAATGCCTTAAACCATAAGATCAACTATGGAATGAAATAAAATCAAGCCCTTGTTCAAGAACCTTAGCTATGGCCCAACATGGAGTTTTAACCCTTACCTCACAACAACAAAGGAGAAGTGAGAGATAAACCCTATACGTTTCCCTCCAAGTCACAAAGTCACCCTGCAAATGGATCAATCTAGATAGTCTTGTAGTAATGTTGAATTAATCACAAATTTTCCTTAGAAAAATATTGTAGAATAGCCAATAAAGAAAAACTTCAAAGTCAACGCCAAAGCTTCATTAAATAATTACATTATGGCAAGAATGGTCTCAATAATTCACAACAATTTGCAAGGAGGATAAAATCTCTATTTATGGATAAGGCTCTCCACATTTCTCCTCCTTTCGCCCCTTAGAAAATGCCTAAGAAATCTCAAAGAAATGTTGAAGTAAGACCCTAAGGGTTCGTGTCCAACGTGTGCCACGAAACCCATGACATTGCATGACATTCACTAACCGACCTGAGCACATGGGGTGACCAGTCCACACAGTAGTTGGGTTTTGTCACCATGCCAACTTGCAATGTGATGACACACAATCGCATGAGTTGGCCCATCACAATGCAAGATGGAGTGTAATTTAGGGTTTCCCATTATTCGAGCGCAGGTGAGTTATGTTTATGAATTTCAAGTGAGGCCACGAGATTGTAACGCTGACTTGAGCCATATTTTATAAAATGACTATTGCTGCAGATTTTTGTAAAGATATTTGTGTGTTAGATTGTTGGACCACCCACATTAAATCCGTGTCTCTTTCATTTTGTATGGGATTTGCAATTGAATTAAGCAATTGGTTAAATATTAAAAAAATTCTAATTACTTAACATAAAAAGAGTTGAGAGGCATAGTCCAAGTTTAGTACAACCAAGTTGGGAAAACCATCAAGAGGAAAAACATTGGTGCGGCAAGACTAGAGGATATCTAAATGCCTAGGCCGAGATGAGTTCTCTAGAGTCGTGACAAGTTTTATTAGAGCAGAATAATAGCATGTCAGAGACGAATTGCAGATATCACCCAACTATAGTTCAATATAGAGAATAGTGCCACATGTAGCGAAATTGAAGAAAAGCTCACAAGTTCCAACAAAAGGTGCGATGATAAAGGTATGTTGGGTTGTGTTTTTTGTAGTCATTCATTTGATCCACCGCGTATGAGGATTGGTGTATTGGGTGGAAAATAAGAGGGGCATATGCACAAGTTTTGTTTTGTGGATGTGAATATCAACGAAAGTACAGTCCAAGCACTTGTGGACACAGGCACATCACATAACTTCATGAGGATAGGTGTGGCGAGATAATTGGGGTTGAAAGTCATCGCAAGTAAGGCTCCAGTGAGGGAAGTCAACTCCAAGATGAAGGAAGCAAATGGGGTTTCCTCATTGGTTTAGATAGTGGTGGGTGAGTGTCTTGGATGTGCATAGTTCACTATGTTGTCCATGGATAAGTCAGAGGTTATATTGAGGAAACAATTTCTCAAGGGGAAGAAGGTTGTTCCAATACCCTGGTTGGATCAGTTGATTATCTTTGGTGGGTAGACGTGGGTTGTGTGCATGACCACACAAAATCTTGGAGGAAAGATGCATCTTATGTCTACATTGAGCATGAATAGGGCAACGTGATGATTAGGATTGCAACTATATGCTGAAGTGATTGGAGAGGTTGAAGAGGATGGAGTGGGGATCTCTATTCAATTGGGGCCTTTTGACCTATTGAATGAGTATGCAAAATGGACGTTGGATGAGTTGCCAAAAGTGCTCCTACCTAGGCAAACTATTAATGATCGTATAAAGTTAGATTCAGGGTTGCATCCACTAGCAAAATCTCCCTATCGACTGCCAAGGCCAGAGCTGGAGGAGTTGAGACGTTAGTTGACAAAGTTGATTGATGTAGGTTTCATGCATCCTTCACAATCATGAGGTGTTGTGGTTCAATTTCACAGAAGCAACACAATGGGGTTGAGGATGTGCCTTAATTACGAAGCCTCGAACAAGTAGGCAATGGAGAATAAATATCCATTATCGCATGCAACATATTTTTTGACAAATTTGCTAAATCCAAGGTGTTTACAAAGTTGGACCTGAAACAGGTATTATCAAGTGTATATTGCAAAGGGAGACGAGGCAAAGACGACCATTGTGACGAGGTATGGGAGTATTGAGTTCTTAGTTATTCCTTTTGGCCTATGTAATGCTCTAGCCACCTTTTGCTCTTTGATGAATGATATTCTTTGTCCCTTCATGGAAAAGTTTGTTTTGGTATACTCTGAAGAGATTGTGGTGTATAAAGAGTGTGCTTGAGGAAGCATCAGTTTGTAAGCATAGTTTTAAAAGATGGCCTAGTTTGAACCATAATTGGTCAAACCAATTGGCTGGATAGATCCTTAAGCCTTGAATTCAACAAAGCATTGAAGCCTAATAAAAAGCCTAATAAAAAACTATGTTAAACTATCTATCTAATTTTACCATGGAAATCAATTGTTGTCATAAGTTGTCTATTTGAATTATTTAGTTAATTTCTATTTCTACTGTTTGTAATCAATAATTAGAATTTCTCGTTGAATATTGGCTATTCCTCCTTAACCCTTGAATTCAACAAAGCATTGAAGCCCAACCAAATACTATGTTAGACTATCCATCTAATTTTACCATGGAGATCAATTTTTTCCATAAGTTGTCTATTTGAATTATTTAGCTAATTTCTAATTTCTACTCTTTGTAATAAACAATTACGATTTCTTTTTCTCTGTTTAGATCATTGGACAACCAATTGGGTGTTATTCTACTTCCATAGGGTCATACACCTTTCTCACATGGTCAATTCTTTCTTACCCAGGAATATTTGTCTTCCCTAGTTTATTTGATTCCTCCCTGGGTTGATTTCATACCTCCATGGGCATTTGCTCACAGCTACAATCATGTGGCATCTGTATGTTGTTTTTGTTTACCCTAAAGGCCATGCAATGTCTTGTTGAGGAGAAACGACTTGGGATTAAGTGTCTGATGCAAATATGTTGAGCAAGAGGTGTGGAAATGTTATTGGATGGTTATCTTTTTTTTTACATGCAGAAACTATGAATCAATCCACTTGAGTTATTGGGAAGGAGTCACATATACAACTTTGCATGGGGATTAGAATGTTCTTGCATTTAATTGTGTTAGGTTGTCTATTCATAGCATTAAGAGTTACATTAGTGCACTACGACATTGATGAAACCATTGAAGTTGTGATCTGCTGCCCTAACACCTTCTTGAGGCACGACACATGGAATACATCGTGAACACAATCTAGGTGCCAAAAACAACTCACCCAACAGAGAATAATCTTAGCAGTAGTACCTCTCTACTTGGAACCAGATATTCCGACTGAAACGCCGGATAAACACTCTGACAGCTCCCAACTCCAATATGCCCCACGAAAACCCCAACGTCTTCCTCTAGGGGCTGCGTCAGCCTTTGGAGGCACTACGTCAGCCTCTAGAGCTTCTGCGTCACCCAAGCTGGCTCTCTGGGGCATTGTGCAGCTCCTGGTTGCCTCTGTGTGGGCCCTAGCTAACTCTGCGTGGCCTCTAGCTGGCTCTGCGTCCCTCTCTCCTGGCTTCTACGTTGATTCTCCCAGTACCCTCTCTGCTTCTCTGCTTCTGTATTCACTGCCCCTCGTTGCTGATCACCGATTCTCTCTCTCTTAGCAAACCCCGCTCTAGAGAATAGAATGATTGATCACTTTGGTGTGTTCTCCAAGTGACCCTCAAGCCTCCTTATATACTTTTCTTGTTGAAAAATCAATGGCCGAGATTAAGTCCCTAATCAACGACTAAGATTAACTCTGGCTTGATCCATGACTTTTGGACCCTTCAAACAGAATTTTATATTAATACACATTAATATTTTATTTTCCCTAAGTTTAGACTTAGGGACTCCATTAAAAATATTAATTATTTTAATATCTCCCAAATTGTTTAGAATCTGCCCAAACCATTTCTGAGTATTGGAGATCTTATGTGCTTTAGCCTCTCCACCAATTTTCGTGGCTAGAGCACATCCGATGCTACCCCAAACCAACAGTCCCTCTTAGCGAGGATTGTCCTCTAGTAATACTCCTCACTGAGCATCACCCTGATCATTCGGCATCGGTCCCTATGCTGATGCTAGGCCTGCTGCCCAACATCCTCTGCACTGCTGCATCATGTACCCATGGCCCTGGCACTGCCACTGTTGCATCTGTACAACAACTCCCTCTACATTTGCTGCCCATGGCCATGCCACTGCCATTGCTGCATCTGAACTGCAACCCCTCTCATCATGCTGCCCATAGCACTGCCACTGCTAAATGCTGCACTGCAACTCAGTTACTGATAAGTAACTGATCTCCCAACTCTGACATCTCCGTCAGGCTAGAAACACTCCCGATGCTGAAGCTCCCTCTGTTACTGACAAGTGCTCCGTCTCTAACCTCTGTGCTATTGCAACAACTTTGTGCATCTCGCATCGTTGCACATCTTTCTGTGCCTCTCGCACTATTGCAGCCTACTAGCCTCGCACTGTCCTAGGAATCCTACACTGTAGCTCCCTCTGTCACTCCATCCACATCTGTCTCTACTGGTATCAGCCAGTCCTGCTACTCCTCTTTGGGGCTCCCGTAGCAAGGTATAATCCAAGAGGTTGGGTACCTTGAGGATCTTGCCCCTCATCGCCTGTAGTCCGTTTGACTACAGCTCGATGTCTCCCCACTTCCGCTCAAAGTGGCATGTGAGCACTCATGGCATAATCATCATCTGTCTCCACTTCCTTCTCCGCCCTTGCTGGCGGAACCTTGGTCTCGGAAGCCTCTCCTTTGCTCTTCTTCCTCGGACACTGGCTCGCATAGTGATCTAGTTCCCTACAGTTGAAGCAATTGACCTTAGAGAGGTCCTTCTTCTTCCGATTCTCCTGCTTTCCCTCAGATGCTAGGGCAGCATCCTCCTCTTCCTCCTCCTTGATTCTAATCCCCTTGCCGCTGCTTCCTGCCTTGCTTAGCCTTCTGATCTCTTCTTGGCGAAAAACCACCCACATTTCCTCCCAATCTGGAAGGGCCGCCCTGCCCAATATGCTCTGGACAAACACCTCCCAATCTTCTGAGACTACATTCAGGTTTGTTCTCACCATCAATTCTTGATCCGGCGTGGCTCCTATGTAAGTCAGTTGATCCTGGATCTCCTTCAATCGACCGAGGAAGGGGTCGATCTGTTCTCCCTTCTACATCTGGTATGACCACAGTTGATTTTCTAGTAGCATCCTTCTCTGCATAGAAGTATGTTGGTACAATTTCTTTAGGGCCTCCCACATCTCATTTGTCGTGTCCTTTTCAGCAATATGTGGTACTACATGGTCCTTGACCCCGTCAAGGGTGATGCTCTTAGCCCTCGCCATTGCCTCCTCGTACTTGTCGTTCTCAGCTGGGTCAACTGGGATTGCTATTGTCCTCAAGGCAAAGTGCTTGACACGATTCCTGTCTAGAACGGACAAGATTTTGGCCTTCCAGACTATGAAGTTTGAGGCTTCGTCCAGTCTGTCCTGGTCTCTTACCCCGTTCATTGCCATCTCGCTGCTCCTCTACTTCCCTTTTGGAAGTTCTCGGTGTGATTCCCTCTGAGCCTCAATTTCCCTCTTGGAAACCCCTCTGCTAATTTCGAGATGCCCCCACTCCGATCCTTGTTAGTGCAGCTGCACCACTGATCCGTATTTCTTGGCTAAAAATCCTCGGTAGCAACTCCCTCCTCCTTGGTCTTGCCCTGTTAGGTACTATTCTGACGACAGTACCCCACCAGCTTCACTCTACAACTTACCCATAGCCTCCTAAGCCCCAACGAACTGATCTGTATTCCCCTAACTTATTGAGTTATCCTTTTAGGAATTTTTCTTATTATAATTTATTAATATATTTAGATAAGGCTTAAGTTTATATTTATTTTAATAGCTTTATTAATAAGATCCATTAATAGATTTAACAACATTCAGTATGGTAATAACGTTGATAATATTGACTTACAATTAGTTTTGTAATTATATGGATGTAATATTAACCCCTTTGATTAAATATGAATGAAGACTATCTTACAATTAATTAACTAAATGTTTAATTATATGATTTTAATATAATACTATTTTTTTTAATTATATAACCCTTATATAAATTTAATATCAACCCTTTTATTTTTAAGTAATTCATTACCTCATTTATATAGATATTAATCTAACTTTATATTTTAAGTAATTCGTTATCTGGGCTTTGGATCAATGCATGCCCAAGTAGTGTCAAGGCCAACCTTGGGGCATGCCAAGTGTTCTTGCTCAAATTGTACATGCTAAACGCGACAACAATCAGGGCAGGGGCTGTCACTCTAATCCCCGTCCTCTCCATTCTAGTTGTCTCCCTACAACAGGCTATTGGGGGTAGTCCCTATGAAATATGAAGATGGAAAGACCCGTCAGAAACCGACAAGTCCAAGAGACACAACTGAATGGCCTAGCAACTTGGTCAATTTAGCAAGTTTAATGATTAGATTAGATTATCTTGAAAGACCAGTGCCTTAATGGAGTCAAATACTTGCTTTACGTTAATTAAATACACAACCACCATATGAACAATTGCTACGTTGGGATGCTTCGCTATCCTATATGAAATGCAACACCTAAAGACTAAGTGAAATGCAAGATCTTGGTTTATTTTAGAATAGATGCTTAACTAGGTGAATCCTTTCCCTTAGTTGTTTTGAAACTAGTCTCTAGAGTAGGTTGTGGAGAGAAGCCCATGCAAAGATAGAAAGGGCTATATTAATGATACCTCCCTTGGAAATTTAACTCCCTGATGCCTCCGACACTGCAAACACTGTGGCTTTGGCGACTGCAACGACACCATGTTAACCACTAAAACATGTCCAGACTTGTGCAAGTTTGATGAGAGAGGTGGTCCTAGAATCTTTCAACCAAGCTTATGTTTGGAGGTAAATTAATTAAATGCAAGGTTAATCCTAGAATGGAAATGCAAGATGAGAGATTTACTTTTAGTGAGATTTGTTAAATGACTTGAGAACTTAGAGACAAATCACAATGATATTCAACTTAGAACAATGAAGTACTAAAGTCGATGTGTACTGACAATCTTCACTAAAAGAGGAAATGCTTAATGAAACAAGATAAAAGGCACCAAAATTTTGTCAAGGCCAAGATAGACAATTGCTCAAGAAATATCCATAAATACAATGCTTCTCTCAACAACGCTAGAATACCAATTAGATAATGACGATTAGCAAGAGTGGCGATGTGTATATTAGATACACGAGAGAGAGGGAGAGCTTAAACACAATTTTAGGAATTCCTTTAGATTACCACAAGAATACTCTTATTATGATTATGATCATCAATTAAGTGCTTTAAAATGTGACTTGATTAGCAAGAATGCAAACTTAGATATGAAGCTCACTTGCAATACACAATATTAGTTGCAGTTGTCACAAAGGAAATCTCCACAAGAAATGCTTATTCCATATGACCATAAGAAACAATGTAACCAATTACTCATTTGACCCTATTCCATATGACCATAAGAAACAATGTAACCAATTACTCATTTGACCAATCCTTTAGCAATGAGATAATAATGACGAGCAAAGATATTCCTTAGAACCAATGTCACAATGATGCTAGCTATCAATGAGAGAAATAGAGCATTAATCCACAATGTTATTTCTTAGAGTGGTTTGGCCAAGAATTAACAACACATATGCCAATTATATTAATGCAAAAAATGATAAAGCTCTCATGAACTTTTGACCAAATTCTAAGCCCAAATCACTTCAATAATGAATGCTCATGAATTAGATTTGTTCCTTAGTTACTTTTAGAGCCTTTGATGCAATTTATCACTGCTACAATCTTATGTTCAGAGGTCTGCAAATTTATATCAGACTTTGAAATTATGATATCAGCCCTTGGAAAATGATGCAATATGTCAAAAATGATCTAGAGAATGAAAACAAGAGACCTTCCAATGACTGCCAATTAGTTTTGTGACCACTTATAAGCTATAGATCAAACTTTTAACATTCAGATCAGACCTTAAAGGAGTCTATATCAGACCTATATTAACTCAGAAAATCAGTGATTCAGTTCTCCAAAAAGTCAACAAGGTGCCAAACAATTAATGCCAAATGAGCTCCAATGATTAGTTAATGAAATTAAGTGTTTGCTTAATGATTTTTTGGTCACTTTTAATGCTTTTATATAGTGTTATGGGACTATAGATGGTCGTAGAAAAACAGAGAGGAAATTGAGGGATAAAGAAGCAAACGAAGAGGCCTAAGGGCCTAGTTGAGAGCTAGAAGGCTTGGAGATGACTTCCACTTCCTGCAACCATAACATTAGCAATAAAATCTCTGCAAAACAAGATGTTAGTCCACTAAAACGATGCAAAAATCAGAGATGACTAAATATAGGGCTAGGGGTAGGGTACAAGGCTAGGAAAACCCCAACACTAGGGCTAGAAGAGGCAAAAGATGAGGCTAGAGGCTAAAAAAGGGCAACAATGGAGGGAGAAAGGGCTAGAAGGCCTGAAATGAGGGAAACAAATCCCACAAAGGCCTACGCTAAGGAGAATGAGCCCTTTAGGGCTGATGTCAAGCCCTAGAAGGCTGACACAAGGTAAAGGAAAGCCCCTAGAGGGGTAGCGGCTAAGGGAATGTCCCTTTAGGACCCGCGACAACGGCCAAAGGGAAGGCTGAGGGCTTGGAGAGGCAGCCCAAGTCTGCGACCAAGGAAAGAGAGAGGGCCAAGCGCCCTTGGAGGGTGCTTAAGACTTGCAGCTAGGCCAAAAGAGGGGGCAAGGGCCTAGGAAGTGGCTGTGACACCCCTGGAGGAGAGAGAAGGGCAGACGCAGGCAATAAAAAGGAGGGGGTCGAGTGATGGAAAAGCTCTCTAGGGTTGACAGCTAGGTCTAGAAGGCCTAAAAAATATTTTCGAACCCCTGCAATTGCAAAATTTCACCACAAAAATGCCCAAAAATAGGGTCTCAAAACGCTGGATGACTTGACTCTTCAGCTGGACGTTGAGTTGTTGGAAGCTAGGGAGGCTAGATCTTACCCTCAAGGGCCTACATCAACCTTCCTTGCTTGGATGAATGGCCCAAAAATAATTTGTTGCTTCAAACCCTTGAGCTATCATCTGCACAAATGAATACAAGAATTCCAAACCCCAAATATATATACAAAATTTGAAATACATTGTTGGGTATAGAGGCGAAGACATCTATCAATATTATATGTATTTGGAAAGTTCATCTTGGTGACTCCACACTTTGATATTGGTGTAAGGCATAATCATTATTCGCTGTCGATTTTTATTTTCAACCTTATATTGAAGAGTTAGAAGTGCGCAAAAATGGAATGGCCTCCATTGTTGACTAATTTGTATGCTCCAATTGATTTCTCAAATATCTCAAGGTCTAATGTGCTACCAAATATGGAATGGAATTATACTCCGATGCTTTATAGGCATGATGATATGGCCAAACTACACATCTTATCTTTCACAGGATTCATTTCAGATATGGGCAATGTTCATGAAGATGTTATGATGAGATTGCTCTCAAATATCATAAAACAGAATGTAATGAATTAGTTTAAAGGGCTTGGTACAAATCGAATATCATATTTTGCAGGTTTGATTGAGGCATTTTGAAAAAAATGGTAATCTAGATATGAAAAGATTGAAAAGCTAATTTAAACATGCAAGCACAAAAAGTCCATGATCTAACAACTGATGATTTGGTATGAAAGAAGCTCGTTAGATGTTCTCTTAAGCAAGATTACACAAAGGTATGAGAGGTTGGTATCGTTAAGCAATGTATTAGAGGGAAGTATATTGTAACAAATGAAGACCTTGTTAAAGAAAAACCTTGTTTTCCTTTTGAATTTTTTTAAGAAAGCATTGTTGAAGTGTCCTGAAGAAGAACCCCATTCTCCTATTGAAGAAGATGATGATGCCATTGAAGATCTAGTTGCACCTCCATTTGAAGAACACAATGATGAAGACTCTTCTCATATTTCCATTAAAGATAATGAATAGGACTTTGTTGATGAATTTGATGGTGAGAGCACATTTCTCCCCTTCTCATGAAGTTGAGGGTTTGGTAAGCTTTGGACCTTCTCAACTTTCTAAATTTGAAAATTTTTCTTGTGATGATTTTGAGAGAGATGATTTAGAATAAAAACCTTTTGGGTGTGAAGAATTGGTAGATACATTTACCTCTCCATTTATTGAAGAAAAATGCATCCTAGGACATGAAATTATGGACATCACCTTTCAAATTTGTGGTCGTAATAGGAATTAGAATTATTGGAAACATTATCTAAATTTTGTCTATGATGCATATAGTGACATGTCCATGGAGGAAATTGTTGCCTTTGAGTTCTACGGGAAGCTGATCATAGTAGAGGTAAATTTAAATTATTTTCATGATATTTTCTAGCCATATGTCCGTATTAATGATGGAGATTTTTTGCAGGCTTGTGAAGATATTTGTGCAGATTTGTTTCAGCCATGCAGTCTCATTCCCAGGGAGGATTTTTTGCAGCATTTTCAGCCATGTCGTATGAGTTTTTGTGCAATTTTTTCTGGCAATAGTAGCAAATTTGTGATGCAAATTAAAAAAAAAATACAAAAGTTCCAGCCATCTTCTTGTTTCTGTGTTGGTGAAATCGTGCGTGAATTTGAAGCTGAGAAATGTGATTGTGTGGCTAAAAATTGTATGGTACAACCAGGTTTTAATTGCAGAATTTCCAACCACCTATTTCTTTATGTTCTTTATCTTTTTGCATGCATTTTCAGCTGGAAATTGTACTTTTATTGCAAAATCATGTATGAGGTAGTATACCTTTCACAGTGAGTTGTTTTCCAGAAAATTCTAGCCATCAAAAAGAGAATTTCAAGCCCTACATCTCAGCCCACTTTTTTATTTTTATTCTTTCAAAAGTTGGAATATTTTCTCATATATCACATGCATCTTAATCGTAGGATAGTCATGATGATTTGAGTAATTTTGTAGAGTCCCCTAAGCCTTTGTTGCTTGAGGGAGGTGATGATGACATTGTATAGGTTGTTGATATGGGATTGTCTCATGAAGTTTATTGTAGCAATGAAGTGTATATCAACCCCATACAAGTTTCGATAGAGGAGGCTTGTAGTAGTGCTTGCCATTTTTGGCATGAATTTGATCAAGCACATGGTTCTATGTTTTACTCCAACCAAAAGCTTATGGAGATTCCAACTTGTATGCATTTGACATTTGATCTATCTTTGTTTTGGTTAAATACCAAACACAAGGGAAGAGTCGATGACATTGATGAGATGCTAATGTTGTTGCGTTGGATTAATTATTTCACCTATCGTGCTCATTTTGCCATGTTGGAATATAATAGTAGAAAGAATAAGATCCCTTGAGCATTAGAGTAGAATGAATAAGCTCAACATTTCGACATTAGATTTTCATTTCATGTAGTTATTAGCATTATTGTCTTATGCTTTGTTTTGTAAAGCCAATTTTGAGCTATATTTGATGTAATGGACTATGCATACTTGTGATGGGATATTTAGGGATGTTAATGTGGATCCATTCCACCACATATTTTTGCTTGATAATAGTGGTCATTACTAGCAAGAACATACCGAGATTTTTAGGTTCACATTCTCTCCCAAGTTGAAGTCTATTTGCTAGATTAGGGTTTCCTAGAGTATAATTTCAGCTAATCAATTGGGCCACACCACTCTGTCTAATCAAGGAAACATATGAAACCAAGCCCTACAAATAAGGATCCCTCTAAAGGGGAATGCCTTAAACCATAAGATCAACTATGGAATGAAATAAAATCAAGCCCTTGTTCAAGAACCTTAGCTATGGCCCAACATGGAGTTTTAACCCTTACCTCACAACAACAAAGGAGAAGTGAGAGATAAACCCTATACGTTTCCCTCCAAGTCACAAAGTCACCCTGCAAATGGATCAATCTAGATAGTCTTGTAGTAATGTTGAATTAATCACAAATTTTCCTTAGAAAAATATTGTAGAATAGCCAATAAAGAAAAACTTCAAAGTCAACGCCAAAGCTTCATTAAATAATTACAATATGGCAAGAATGGTCTCAATAATTCACAACAATTTGCAAGGAGGATAAAATCTCTATTTATGGATAAGGCTCTCCACATTTCTCCTCCTTTCGCCCCTTAGAAAATGCCTAAGAAATCTCAAAGAAATGTTGAAGTAAGACCCTAAGGGTTCGTGTCCAACGTGTGCCACGAAACCCATGACATTGCACGACATTCACTAACCGACCTGAGCACATGGGGTGACCAGTCCACACAGTAGTTGGGTTTTGTCACCATGCCAACTTGCAATGTGATGACATGCAATCGCATGAGTTGGCCCATCACAATGCAAGATGGAGTGTAATTTAGGGTTTCCCATTATTCGAGCACAGGTGAGTTATGTTTATGAATTTCAAGTGAGGCCACGAGATTGTAACGTTGACTTGAGCCATATTTTATAAAATGATTATTGCTGCAGATTTTTGTAAAGATATTTGGGTGTTAGATCCTTGGACCACCCACATTAAATCCGTGTCTTTCATTTTGTATGGGATTTGCAATTGAATTAAGAAATTGTTTAAATATTAAAAAAATTCTAATTACTTAACATAAAAAGAATTGAGAGGCATAGTCCAAGTTTAGTACAACCGAGTTCGGAAAACCATCAAGAGGAAAAACACTGGAGTGGCAAGACTAGAGGATATCTAAATGCCTAAGCTAAGATGAGTTCTCTAGAGTCGTGACAAGTTTTATTAGAGCAGAATAATAGCATGTCAGAGACGAATTGCAGATATCACCCAACTATAGTTCAATATAGAGAATAGTGCCACATGTAGCGAAATTGAAGAAAAGCTCACAAGTTCCAATAGAAGGTGCGATGATAAAGGTATGTTGGGTTGTGTTTTTTGTAGTCATTCATTTGATCCACCGCGTATGAGGATTGGTGTATTGGGTGGAAAATAAGAGGGGCATATGCACAAGTTTTGTTTTGTGGATGTGAATATCAACGGAAGGACAGTCCAAGCACTTGTGGACACAGGCACATCACATAACTTCATGAGGATAGGTGTGGCGAGATAATTGGGGTTGAAAGTCATCGCAAGTAAGGCTCCAATGAGGGAAGTCAACTCCAAGATGAAGGAAGCAAATGGGGTTCCTCATTGGTTTAGATAGTGGTGGGTGAGTGTTTTGGATGTGCATAGTTTACTATGTTGTCAATGGATAAGTCAGAGGTTATATTGAGGAAACAATTTCTCAAGGGAAGAAGGTTGTTCCAATACCATGGTTGGATTAGTTGATTATCTTTGGTGGGTAGATGTGGGGTGTGTGCATGACCACACAAAATCTTGGAGGAAAGATGCATCTTATGTCTACATTGAGCATGAATAGGGCAGCGTGATGATTAGGATTGCAACTATGCTGAAGTGATTGGAGAGGTTGAAGAGGATGGAGTGGGGATCTATATTCAATTGGGGCTTTTCTACCTATTGAATGAGTATGCAAAATGGACGTTGGATGAGTTGACAAAAGTGCTCCTACCTAGGCAAACTATTAATGATCGTATAAAGTTAGATTCAGGGTTGCATCCACTAGCAAAAGCTCCCTATCAACTGCCAAGGCCAGAGCTGGAGGAGTTGAGACATTAGTTGACAAAGTTGATTGATGTAGGTTTCATACATCCTTCACAATCCCCATATGGTGTTGTGGTTCTATTTCACAGAAACGACACAATGGGGTTGAGGATGTGCCTTAGTTACCATGGAGATCAATTGTTGTCATAAGTTGTCTATTTGAATTATTTAGCTAATTTCTATTTCTACTCTTTGTAATCAATAATTAGAATTTCTCGTTGAGTATTGGTTATTCCTCCTTAAGCCTTGAATTCAACAAAGAATTGAAGCCCAACCAAATACTATGTTAGACTATCCATCTAATTTTACCATGGAGATCAATTTTTTCCATAAGTTGTCTATTTGAATTATTTAGCTAATTTCTAATTTCTACTCTTTGTAATCAACAATTAGGATTTCTTTTTCTCTGTTTAGATCATTGGACAACCAATTGGGTGTTATTCTACTTCCATAGGGTCATACACCTTTCTCACATGGTCAATTCCTTCTTACCCAGGAATATTTTTCTTCCCTAGTTTATTTGATTCATCCCTGGGTTGATTTCATACCTCCATGGGCATTTTCTCACAACGACAATCATGTGGCATCTGTATGTTATTTTTGTTTACCCTAAAGGCCATGCAATGTCTTGTTGAGGAGAAACGACTTGGGATTAAGTGTCTGATGCAAATATGTTGAGCAAGAGGTGTGGAAATGTTTTTGGATGGTAATATTTTTTTTTACATGCAGAAACTATGAATCAATCCACTTAAGTTATTGGGAAGGAGTCAAATATACAACTTTGCATGGGGATTAGAATGTTCTTGCATTTAATTGTGTTAGGTTGTCTATTCATAGCATTAAGAGTTACATTAGTGCACTACAACATTGATGAAACCATTGAAGTTGTGATCTGTTGCCCTAGCACCTTCTTGAGGCACGACACATGGAATACATCGTGAATACAATCTAGGTGCCAAAACCGACTCACCCAACGGAGAATAATCATAGCAGTAGTACCTCTCTACTTGGAACCAGATATTCCGATTGAAACCCCGGATAAACACTCCCACAACTCCCAGCTCTAATCTGCCCCACGAAAACCCCAGCATCTGCCTCTAGGGGCTGCATCAGCCTCTGGAGGCACTGCGTCAGCCTCTAAAGCTTCTGCGTCACCCAAGCTAGCTCTCTGAGGCACTACACAGCTCCTGGCTGCCTCTGTGTGGGCCCTAGCTGGCTCTCTGAGGCACTGTGCAGCTCCTGGTTGCCTCTGTGTGGGCCCTATCTAGCTTTGCGTGGTCTCTAGCTGGCTCTGCGTCCCTCTCTCTCGACTTCTGCGCTGATTCTCCCAGTACCCCCTCTGCCTCTTTGCTTTTGTATTCACTGCCCCTCGCTGCTGATCACCGATTCTATCTCTCTTAGCAAACCCCGCTCTAGAGAATAGAATGATTGATCACTCTGGTGTGTTCTCCAAGTGACCCTCAAGCCTCCTTATATACTTTTCTTGTTGAAAAATCAACGGCCTAGATTAAGTCCCTAATCAACGACTAAGATTAACTCTGGCTTGATCCATGACTTTTGGACCCTTCTAACATAATTTTATATTAATACACATTAATATTTTATTTTCCTAAGTTTAGACTTAAGGACTCCATTAAAAATAATAGTTATTTTAATATCTCCCAAATTGTTTAAAATCTGCCTAAACCATTTCTGGGTATTGGAGATCTCATTTGCTTTAGCCTCTCCACCAATTTTCGTGGTTAGAGCACATCCGATGCTACCCCAAACTAACACTCCCTCTTAGCGAGGACTATGCTCTAGTAATACTCCTCACTGAGCATCACCCTGATCATCCGGCATCGATCCCTATGTTGATGCTAGGCCTGCTGCCCAACATCCTCTGCATTGCTGCATCATGTACTGCTACCCATGGCCCTGCCACTGCCACTGCTGCATCTGTACGATAACTCCCTCTGCATCCGTGCTACTGCCCATGGCCGTGCCACTGCCATTGCTGCATTTGCACTGCAACCCCTCTCATCATGCTGCATCGTGCTGCCCATAGCACTGCCACTGCTAACTACTGCACTGCAACTCAGTTACTGAGAAGTAACTGATCTCCCAACTCTGACATCTCCGTCAGGCTAGAAACACTCCCGATGCTGAAGCTCCCTCTGTTACTGACAAGTACTCCCTCTTTGACCTCTGCGCTATTGCAACAACTCTGTGCATCTCGCATTGTTGCACACCTTTCTGTGCCATCTTGCACTGGTGCAACACTCTCGTGCCTCTCGCACTACTGCAACCTACTAGCCTCACACTGTCCTGGGAATCCTGCACTATAGCTCCCTCTGTCGCTCCATCTGCATCCGTCTCTACTGGTATCGGCCAGTCCTGCTACTCCTCTTTGGGGCTCCCGTAGAAAGGTATAATCCAAGACGTTGGGTACCTCGAGGATCTTGCCCTTCATCGCCTGTAGTTCGTTTGACTACAGCTCGATGTCTCCCCACTTCCGCTCAAGTGGCATGTGAGCACTCATGGCACAATCATCATCTGTCTCCACTTCCTTCTCTGCCCTTGCTAGCGCAACCTTGGTCTCGGAAGCCTCTCCTTTGCTCTTCTTCCTCGGACACTGGCTCGCATAGTGACCCAGTTCCCTACATTTGAAGCATTTGACCTTAGAGAGGTCCTTCTTCTTCCATTTCTCCCGCTTTCCCTCAGATGCTAGGGCAACATCCTCCTCTTCCTCCTCCTTGATTCTGATCCCCTTGCCGCTGCTTCCCGCCTTGCTTAGCCTTCTAATCTCTTCTTGGTGAAGAACCACCCACATTTCATCCCAATCTAGAACGGCCGCCCTGCCCAGTATGCTCTGGACAAACACCTCCCAGTCTTTTGGGACTGCGTTCAGGTCTGGTCTCACCATCAATTCTTGATCCGGCGTGGCTCCTATGTAAGTCAATTGATCTCGGATCTCCTTCAATCGACCGAGGAAGGGGTCGATCTGTTCTCCCTTCTACATCTGGTATGACCGCAGCTGATTTTCTAGTAGCATCCTTCTCTGCATAGAAGTATGTTGGTACAATTTCTTTAGGGCCTCCCACATCTCATTTGTCGTGTCCTTTTCGGCAATATGTGGTACTACATGGTCCTTGACCCCGTCAAGGATGATGCTCTTGGCCCTCACCATTGCCTCCTCGTACTTGTCGTTCTCAGCTGGGTCAACTGGGATCGCTATCGTCCTCAAGGCGAAGTGCTTGACACGATTCCTGTCTAGAACGGACAAGATTCTGGCCTTCCAGACTACGAAGTTTGAGGCTCCGTCCAGTCTGTCCTGGTCTCTTACCCCGTTCATTGCCATCTCGCTGCTCCTCTACTTCCCTTTTGGAAGTTCTCGGTGTGACTCCCTCTGAGCCTCGATTTCCCTCTTGGAAACCCCTCTGCCAATGTCGAGATGCCCCCACTCCGATCTTTATTAGTGCAGCTGCACCACTAATCTGGATTTCTTGGCTAAAAATCCTCGGTAGCAACTCCCTCCTCCTTGGTCTTGCCCTGTTAGGTATTGTTCTGACTACAGTACCCCACCAGCTTCACTCTACAACTTACCCACAGCCTCCTAAGCCCCAGCGAATTGATCTGTGATTCCACTAACCTATTGAGTTACCCTTTTAGGAATTTTTCTTATTATAATTTATTAATATATTTAGATAAGGCTTAAGTTTATATTTATTTTAATAGCTTTATTAATAAGATCCATTAATAGATTTAACAACACTCATTATGGTAATAACGTTGATAATATTGACTTACAATTAATTTTTTAATTATATGGATGTAATATTAACCCCTTTGATTAAATATGAATAAAGACTATCTTACAATTAATTAACTAAATGTTTAATTATATGATTTTAATATAATACTATTTTTTTTTTATTATATAACCCTTATATAAATTTAATGTCAACCCTTTTAATTTTAAGTAATTCGTTACCTCATTTATATAGATATTAAACTAACTTTATATTAACTATTTAAGTATATGTAAATATAATATTGCCCCCTTTTAATTTAATATAATTAAAACTAACTTACAGTAAATTTACTAATTAGTTAATTATGTAATATTTATTATATATTTATTTAATTTTTATATGAATAAATACCTTACCTAATTAATATTTGATTTTAAACTAACGAACTAAAGATTTATTTATTTTACTTAGATATAGGTCATTTCAATAAATAATTATTTCCCATTAATTAATTTAGATTTAAAATTGATAATAGGAATTATTAACTTTTTAACCATTATATTCTCCAGTCCATGTCCGATTAGCCATTTCCCAGTCAAATATGGCCGTTAGCCATTCTAGCTGACCAAATCAATATAGTCGTTGCCTTGTCATATAGTCGTTGGATGTTCTGCTCTACCTATTTAACATGCAGCCTGGATCTGAATTTTCAACTTGTCCTGATGATGAACCAGACTCGTTGGTTCGAAACGCGTCGACAAATGCATTCGAATGTGATTTACGCTGAAAAATCTTCTCATAAAACTTGATATGGATCACAAAATCTTAAATTCAATAATTAAATTGTTAATCTAAAGTTCCTTGGTGTCCTTTCGTGGTAGTAATTTCTCTATTGCCAAGTGCGATAATGTTCTAAAATCATTGACTAATGGAGAAAGATAAATTGTTCTAAGATCTGGGATTTAATTGCTAGAAACTCTTGCATGATAAGGTTTTGGGCGTTGACATCTAATTATTCATGATCATCACTATTTGTCACATTTATAAGTTGCTCTGGCTAACTTGTTTTCATTTAGTCTATGGTTAATTAAATATAAAGGCACTGGTCTATAATCATTTCTATCTTGTGGTTGTGTCTTATTTTATTAAGATTTATCCATTTCGGTTAACTAGGACTTGTTTACATTCATCAAGTTGTTCATCTTTAAGTCTCATAGAGTCTGTGTTTCACAGGCCATTCTCATTCATTCACCTCAGGGACTAACCCCCTTGACTTGTCTAGGAGAGAGTCTAAACGGAGTGAGTAAGGATTAGAGTGACAACCCTTACTCTGAGCATTGTTGCAGTGCTTAGACACTTTGTGCGACAACATTTTTTGGCGTCGTTGCCGGGGATAGAGTTTTATGTCCTTTGTCCTCACGACATTTTTCTAATCATCTAATCTTTCCCGCCATTCATTAGCCTGTCAAGCGGCACAACATTTTTTGGCGTTGTTGCCAAGGATATTTTATTCTCGACGTTTCAACGACATTTCCTCATCATTCTTTTCATTTCTCATTTCTCATTCGAGCCGACAAAGCCAACACCTCTTGGCATTGCCACCAAGGACCAATTTATTGGACCTTGGCTTTACGACATTTCATCTCATTTTATGGCGTCATTTCGTCTCTTCATTTCTCACCATCCTAACTCTCGTCATCTCTCTCATGTAATCCTTTCATCTTCACTTTTTGCACCTGGACATTTCGGTTGGTTTCCTGTTTGGGTGGCGACTCCATTGATTCATTCATTTAATCCCAGACAAGGAGCCCTCCCTAAATATCTGCCTCCATCCACTAACTTTTTGGTATCGCCTTTGGAAGCTTTGTGAGAGATTCATGCTCAAGTGGTGACTCCACTTCTTCCATTTCTTACATGAATTTCTGCTAGAAGCTCGTTTCTTGTAGAAGTTCTGATTTTCTTGAGCAAAGATCTCTCTCTCTGGTATCCATTTAGCCCATCTTTTTCCCATTAAGCAGATCATGGATTTTGACTTGTTTTCTCCTTGTGATTTTACTAACATGCAGGGAGCTTTGCATGGTTATCCTTGTTTTTTTGGTGAAGCCATCGATGAATTTCCTCATTTTCAAGGTAACAATGCTTTTACTGCCGATACTCATCTTTGGAATGTCAGCCAATGTATAAGCAAGTGTCGCCCATATTCTAGCTATGAAGATGTGAAGATGAAGATTTTCGTTCTCACCTTATCTGGAGATGCTTTAGATTGGTTTACTAAGTCAAAGAAAAGGTCAAAGCGAAAGATGAAGTAAAGGAAACGATAGAAGTTGAAAATAATTTCAAGGAATTAATTCAAATGGTTAAAGACATACAATTAAATCAGGCTCAAGTAATCAAGAATGCATAAGTTAATCAGACCCAACTTATTAAAGATATGGAACTTAATCAAGCAAGATTAACAGCGGATCATGCCAGGGAAATTAATACTATGCAAAGCAAGTTATTAGCCCTAGAGGAAAAGATGTGATCATGGAATTCAATCATTCAAATCAAGTGACTGCCATGGAAGCAAGTTATCAAGAAGGAATAAGTTCGATTCGGAACAGATTGTCGCATAGTTCCAGGAATCGCCCCCCCCCCGGATCCTAAGCCGGAATCGCGTCCCGTACGGAAGCGTTCCGGAACCTCCAGGCGAAGCGCGATTTCGGTTTTTTAAAACGATTCCTGGAAATTGGGTTGCGTTGCCCCGGATCCGCGCTTCGGAGGGCGCTTCGGGCATCTGGAAGCGCCATGCTTCGGGCCCGGAAGCGCACGCTTCCCGAGCGCTTCAGAGCGCTTCCGGAAATTTCCGCGCGGGCAGCCAATGAAACTTAATTTTTTTTTAATTTCTTTTAAAAGTTAACTTAACTTAGCATGAGGGGGTGGGTTAGGGTGAGTTTAGGGTGAGTTTAGGTGAGGAATGAAAAGCATAAAGCTCCCATTCATTCCTCATTTTCTCACTTTGAGTTTATGAGAGTTGGAGAAGAGAAGAGAGGAGAGGAGAAGAGAAGAGAGGAAAGGAGAGGAGAAGAGAGGAGAGCTTGGAGGAGTGAAGAAGGAGGAGCTAGGAGAAGGAGGAGGAGCTTGGAGCAAGAGCTTGGAGGACTTCATCTACAAGAGCTAAAGAGGTAAGTTCAAACCCCAAACTCCCTTGTTTTTTTGAAAAAAAAATTGTATTTTTCTCCTCCCTCTCCTACTCTTTCCCATTGTTTCTACTTGCTCCTTTATTTACAGGTTGTCCACCACCTATATCCATATTCCAAGATGGTGTTCTTTTGGCTTCTATGTATCATTCCACTCTTGGTTTTAATGATGGCAAGGGTGAGGAATAGAGGGGAAGAGGAAGGGGATGAACTTGGTCCTAATAGTAGTGACCCAATGTATGATAAGGAGGAAGGGTTTGAAGAGGAAGGGGATGAACTTGAAGGGGACACTGAAGCACAAGATGGGAAAGGTACATCAACACCCTTGTGGAACTATGTGACCAAACTTGATGGGGGAAAGGGTGGTGGATCTTACAAATTTGTGTGCCCTCATGGTTGTCATGGAGGAAAACCATATATGGGTTCATATACCCGTCTGAGGAGGCATCTTTGTGGGGTGCTGGATAGTGATGAAAAAAAGGGTTCTGTGGGGGTACAAATTTGCCCAAACATTTCAACTGAAGAAAGAAGAAAATCTAAGTAGCAGGAAACGCTGGGCAGGGGTCCGTTTCCGTACGGAAACGAAACGGAAACGGGTTTCCCCGTACCGTACGGCGTGGAAACGAGTTTCCGTCCGTACGGGCGCGTTTCCCGAGATGGAAACGCACCCGTACGGACGGAAACTCGTTTCCACGCCGTACGGGCCCCGTTTCCTGTAAAAAAGCACTTGTTTTTAAAAAAAAAAAATTCCTAATTAGTTTAGGGTTTAGCTTAGGGTTTCTAATCACTTCTAGAAAGCGTTTCTAAAGTTATAAAAGAGCTGTGCCTCTCATTCTCTCATCACACTATTCAGCAAGGAGTTTCTCTTGGAGATTGACAGTTGTTTCAGTAGCTGGTGTTTTGAGCATTGAGCAAAGTAGATTTCAGCAGCGGGAGAAAGAGATTTCAGCAGCAAGAGAAGGAGATTTCAGCAAGAGATTTCTGTAGCAGCAGATTTGGCTCAGCTACAGCCATATTTATCTTCTCTTTTCTGGCATTTCCGGGTAGTTTCAACCACAGAAAATTAATTTGGGTAAGCCACATTCATTTTGTTAGTTTTTTCTTACTATTTCTTCAAATTTTCTAGGGTTTATGCAGCTAAATTGCTGAAAAACGTTTTTTATTTATAGATTTGTTTTTTAAATTTATTTTTGCAGCAGATTTGGCTCAGCTACAGCCATATTTCTCCTCTTTTCTGGCATTTTAGGGTAGATTCAGCCACAGATAATTCATTTGGGTAAGCCACATTTATTTCTTAGTTTTTTCCTTACTATTTCTTTAATTTTTCTAGGGTTTATACAGCCAAAAATATGAAAAACGTTTTTATAAATTTATTATTTACAGATTTGTTTTTTTAATTTATTTTTGCAGCAATGGCTTCCAGCCAAAGTGCAGCTGCAACTTCAAACCCTAGGGCCAACCCAAGGGCTGAGTATTATCCTCTTTGGAGGCATGTGGTGAAGCTTCAAAAATGTGGAGGTGGTGGCTCATGGGAATGGCGATGCACTCTTTGCAATATTACGTACAAGGGCTCCTACCCAAGAGTGAAGGCGCATCTGTTGCATGGAGGAGGACAGGGGATTGTGGGTTGCACAAAAACAGCAGATCCGTTGGTAAGGAGGGCATATCAAAGAGAGCAAGATGAGGCGGATGGTACTAAGAGGAGGCATGATGAGCATACTCAGGCTACATCTAACGTTGAGCCAAGGATTGTAGTTGAAGCAAGAAAGAGGAGAGGTGGTCTGGGTCACAGTCAAGAACATGAACAAGCAGCACCCAAACATACCAGAGGCTCAGGGGCATCCCAATCAGTTCAGGATAGCAGAATTGCTAGATTGGTGAATGTGCAAGCAAGAGAAGAAGCTGATTCCAGAGTTGCCAGGTGCATTTATGCATGTGGTATCCCATTCAATGTTGTTCGCTCTCCTTACTGGCAAGATATGTTGAGGGCAGTTAACAAAGCTCCTCAAGGGTACAAGGGGCCCAACTATGAGAAAGTCAGAACCCAGCTTCTCAAAAATGAGAAGGAACTTGTGGAGGACGTTTTAGCTCCAATTCGTTCTTCCTGGAGTAGCTCTGGGGTTACCATAGTCTCAGATGGTTGGACAGATATGAGGCGCAGACCATTGATAAATATCATTGCCACTTCCCCCAAAGGAGCAATGTTTATCAAGGCAGAAGACTGCTCAGGAGAGGTGAAAGATGCACAGTTCATTGCTGATATTATTATAAAAGCTATTGAACAAATAGGGGCTAACAGGGTGGTGCAAGTTATCACGGATAATGCACCAGTTTGCAAAGCTGCAGGTTTGATTATTGAGGGGAGGTATGACAACATATTTTGGACACCATGCATTGTCCATAATCTGAATCTGATCTTAGAGGAGATCGACAACAAAGTTTCCTGGATAAAGGAAGTCACAGGGGATGCAAGGGAGATTATCAAATTCATCACCAACCACCACCAGTCTCAGGCCATATTTCGAGAGTACTCCAAATTGGAGTTGTTAAAAGTTGCTGAGACAAGATATGCCTCAAACTTCGTGATGTTGCGCCGCCTTGTTGAGGTTAAGCATGCATTAGTTTCTATGGTGGTGAGTCAACTGTGGATTGAGTGGAGACAAGCAGATTCAGAGCGGGGATCTATGGTGCGTAGATTGTGCCTTGATGAGGATTGGTGGAGCAAGGTAGATTTCTTGCTAAAGTTCACAACCCCTGCATTTGAGCTTCTCCGGAGTGCTGACACTGACCAACCTTTCTTGGGAGAGGTATATGATGGCATGGATTCCATGGTTGAGAAAACTATGGAAATCATTTCGCAGGAGTCTCCACAACTTCTGTTTGTTGATGATCATTTTGCTGGTTTGATCAAGAAAATCATTGTTGACCGGTGGAACAATTTCAATACACCATTGCACACTTTAGCACATGCTTTGAACCCCAATTTTTATGATGAGGAGCTTATTGCTAAAAGCAATGGGAAGAGGAAGGCACCCCATAAGGATAGAGAGGTGGCTACTGGGGTGAAAAAAGCACTAATGAGAATGTTTCCTTCTCACCTACATAGGGAGGTAAAGGAGGAATTTGCCAGTTTTGCTGCAGGAATAGATGATTATGCAGATATATCAGCTTTGGAGGAGAGAAGCACCATGAATCCAGTTAGGTGGTGGATTTGTCATGGAGCAAATGGTGTACATTTGCAAAGCCTTGCCATTCGTATTCTTTCACAAGTGGCAAGCTCTTCATCAGCAGAAAGGAATTGGAGCACTTATGGTTTTATTCATTCTGTGAAGCGCAATAGGTTGGGCTCACAGAAAGCAGAGGATCTTGTTTATGTGCACTCCAACCTTCGCCTTGCATCTCGTAGGGGTCCAGAATACAACAGTGGTCCTTCTAAAGAATGGGATGTGGATGCAGAAAATCCTGATTTGGATCTCTCTCTTGCTGCCCTGAATATTGAGGAGGATTCTGGAAGTGGAATTGGTGCATCATCTTCTTCAGCACCACCATCCACTGTTGAGCATTCTGTTGCTTCTATTTTTGATGAGGATTGTTATGATGAGGATTAGTCTTTTGTGACTTGTCTCTATAGTTCTTGCAGCCTTATAGTCTTTATTGTACTTGCAGCCTCATATACTAATATAAATAAAGGCTGATTTTGGATTTTCCAGTTCCTATATTTTTATTTTCATTATGTGATGACTCATGAGTAAATGTGATCATTGTGATGTAAATTTAATCTTAATGTTAAAATGTTTAAGTAAATGTATCATTAATGCTTTATGATTGCAGTCTTGCACATATATATATTAATAATTTTTAAATGTTTTTAATATATATATATATATATATATATATATTATATATATTCGCGTTTCCCCGTTTCCAAAATTCGGGGAGGTCGCGTTTCGTTTCGCTTCCGCGTTTCGTGTCGCTTCCCCGTTTCCCCGTTTCGTGCAACTTAGAAGAAAATACATCCAAATAGAGATGGCTGCACAACAAAAAAACAAGAAACAAAAAACTCATTCTGAATCAAGTGCAACCTCTAAATTTGGTAGTTGCCCATCTCCTCATGGTACTTCTGCAACCTCTGGAGGTAGAAGAACAATAGGGGATTTCCTTAATGTTGCTGGGAGGGATGATGTGGATGGAAAGATAGTTCGTTTTCTTTGTGCTTGCGGTGTACCATTCAATGTGCTTCGCTCTCCCTATTGGCATGACATGGTAAAGGCCATCAATGAAGCCCCAAAAGGATACAAGGCCCCCAACTATGAGAAAGCTAGAACAGTGTTATTAGAAAGAGAAAAAGCTAAGGTTCAAAGAGCTTTGACATGTTTTACACATGAGTGGGTGGATTCTGGGGTATCCATTGTATCAGATGGGTGGACAAATATTAGAAACCAACATTTGATAAATGTTCTTGGTGTTTCTTCTAGTGGTGCAGTATTTATTGCATGTCATGACTCCTCCTCCATCAGTGCAACTGCACAAAACATTGCAGATCTCCTATTGAAATCAATCAAAGATGTTGGTCCGAATAATGTGGTTCAAGTGATCACAGATAATGCAGCAAATTGTAAGGCAGCAGGAAAAATTATTGAGCGTACTCATCCACACATCTTTTGGTCTGGGTGCCTGGTTCACACATTGAACCTTTTGATGCATGATATTGTGAAACACAAAGATTGTGGGTGGATTGCTGAGGTTTACAGGAAAGGGAAGCAGCTCATTAAATTCATCACAGGGCATACAAGGGTAAACTACTTCTATGGCACTTACTCCAAGTTGCAATTGCTTAAAATTGCAAAGACAAGATTTGCTAGTTATTACCTCACCTTTAGGCGGCTAGTGAGGGTGAGACAAGCTTTAACTAATCTGGTGTGTGCTGATTCATGGGATGAAATTAACACTGACTCAGATGGTGCTAATGCAGTCAAGGACACTGTTCTTGACAGTTACTTTTGGTCACAGGTTAAATATGTTTTGCAATTCACCAAACCAATTTATTACATGATCAAGTTTGCAGATTCAGATCGACCAGTAATTGGGGAGGTGTATGAGCAAATGGATAGCATGTTGGGGCAGATTAAAGACATTGTTGAGCCTAGAGATACCACCTTGTACAATTATATTTGTGTAGAGGTGCAAAACCGATGGGAAATGCTAAATATTCCATTGCATGCATTAGCATATGTTTTGACACCTAAATACTATCATCCATCATGGCTTTCAACACCAGCACCTGGGGGGGGAAGCAGGAAAAAACCACACCAAGATAGAGAGGTTCACGAAAAATATATGGCTGCATTGAGTAAATTAATCCCTGATGAGGAGGAGGCTGCATTGGTACGGAGACAAGTGAGCAACTATACGCTCAACACTGGTCCATTTGGGAGCATGCATGCAATTCAAGATCAAGAGACTTTTTCTGCTCTTGAGTGGTGGAACATGCATGGAGGGGGTACTCCACTTCTACAGAGTTTGGCATTGCGGGTGCTATCATAGGTGGTAAACACTTCTTCTGCAGAGAGGTGTTGGAGCTCTTATTCTTTCATCCACAGTGTTAAAAGGAACAGGTTGAATTTAGACCGGGCAGAGAGCTTGGTTTATGTTCATTACAACTTGCGATTGTTGTCCCATTACTGTGAAGATGCAAAGTCTAATAAAGACTTGTTGATTTGGGACAAGAATCCAGAGGAGCCCAATTTGGAGGATGGAGTGTTGCGACTAGAGCAATTAGAGGATGCTCTTATCCAGGTATGTCCATTGTTGTATGAATTTTCCAATTTTCCCTTATAAAGCATTTCTCTAATTCATGTTTTTAATTTTTTTGTTAACTAGTGTTTTTTTTTTTTGCATGAATTTTTTGAACGATTCTAGGATGATGATGACCGTGTTGATATGCCACCACCCCCACCCCCATCTGGTCCCTTGGTTCCTAGGTTCCATGGTTCAACACCAACAGCAGGGGGTTCTTCTTCATCAATTTCAGTGCCACGACTTACACAGGGACCATCTTCTTCATTGCCACCACGTGGAGGCCCGCCATCACGTTCTATTCGTGGTGGAAGGAGGAGAGATTAGTAGATATATTCACAATCTACTACTTTTTGTCATAGATTACTCATTAGACTTGTAGACTTGTGAATTTGAATTTTGAACCTTTTTGGCTTGGCGGTGACCAAGTGACATATTTTGTAAACATTATTATTTGAATTTTGGACATGACAAATGTTGACAGTTGCTCACTTGCTAGATAAATCATAATATGCTCTATGTTTTATGTTTTATAATATGCTTAAATGTTTTATGTTTTATAATATGCTTAAAAATTTGATGTATGTTTGTAATAGCTAGAATATAGATGATTGTTGTACATACTAGTAACTACAATGGAATCATGGATGCCATATCTATCTTGATTTATGCAAAAATATGCATGTTTTCATGTCTTCTACAATTAATTTGGTATTTGGGATGTTTGTTTTGAGTATAAATGCAAAAAAATATAAAAATATATATATATATATAGCAGACGCTTCCGCGCTCCCGCTTCCGCTTCCGCTTCGCTCCCGCTTCGTGCAACATTGGATTGTCGACTATGTATGAAGAAATGACCATCATGAGATTCGATTATAATAATCAGTTAGCTACCATGCAAGCAAATCATAAGAAAGAGATAAACTATATGCAAAATTGCTTCATGGGCATGAAAGCAAAGAATGATAAAAGTATAAAGGACATGGAAGCTGGTCAGATATGTCTTCAAAATAGGTTATTGACCATAGAGAAAAACCATGCCCAGAAAGTCAGTGTTATGAAGGTTGAACACTCTAACCAGATGAATGCCATAACAATGGAAAAGATACACGTACAGAAATTTTAGCATCGGTCAGAGGAAGAAATAAACAAGGAAACGTCAACAAATCACAAGCCTCCCTGTCTGTTGCAACAAACTCCATCTTATTATGAGGAGGTCATTTGTTCCATTGAAAAGTGGTTAATTGAAGGTGACCTGGATAAAATAGAAATTGATAAGAATCAGGTTGATGCTTACATGGTTGATCCACCAGTCATAACAGATCAGGTTCATAAAGAAGCGCATGTCACAGAAGTCTTGAACATTCCAAATTTTCCATGAGTTTTTTTTCGACCAAGAAGGAAGTGTGCATTGACCACATCATCGTAAACATCACAGCCTGCCACAACGAAAAAGCACAAGAGAAAGAGAATGAAAAAGCGGTTTGATCAATCTGATGGCCACGAGCAGCTTGATTTTCGGACAGGAAAAAGTCCTACTATGTGCAGGATTGGACATGTTACATCTGAGAAACAACCAACAGATTTTCCTGAAAGAAGGCAAATGCTCAGTATGCACTATATTGAACGCATCTGATGCCATGGGGCATCTTTGTATTGTATTTCTAACCTTATACCCTGTTATTTCAATATTTCATATTGTAGTTAGATTTGTGTTTTTCATGTTATTAGGATAGTTAATAAATGAAGAGCTTATATCTTTTATATGCGTAATGTTATAGGATGATTTTTGGATGGACGTTACTTATGTTATATTGTGTGTTGCGTGGATGCAGATTCTGGATTCTCACACTCCTCCGGTGCAACAACATGTCCCCAAGTAGAGCCAGATGTTGACCACTATGTGTCAACGACCCATAACAGTACACCCCCTTTTTTTTTCGCAAAAGGGAATAGCGCCTGATCGATGTGTTTGGCCGTCCAGCTGTCATCATCAACTTGATTTTTAAGATGTTATGTAAACCCTTTCTGCATTTGTATAATGTAAATGATCTCAGCAGATCTGTGTCATGTATGTAACGACCTAGGTAAACCTACTTTTCTAATGACGATCTCCATTCTGGGAGGTTTTTTGTCTCACCGATCCATTCTCGAATGGTCAGGAGAGTTTTCCTCCAGTTTTACCCCAAATTGGAATGGATTTTGACGCTAGGATCTTAGGCGAATCCTAGTGTTCTAGATCGAGTCTATGTAAAAGTAATTTGGGAATAATCCTAACTATTTGGTTAGATTATTTTATTACAAATTACTTGGTTTGCTGGATTATATTTGTGTCACAGAAATGGGTAGTCTGTGAGGGTCTATTTCAAATGGATTTTTCCCCTTGTGATTTAAAAAATATGAAAATCATGATGTAAAGTGTTTTGAGGGTTGGAAAAATAATTTATCCTCTCATAGGTTAATTAATTAAATTTTCTGGCCAAAAAATGAATTAAAATCCTAAGCCAGAAATTTAATTAATTCTAGGTCCTAGGTAAATTTAAATTCTCCAAAGGCAAAATTTGTCGGTCCTTAAAAAATACATTTTAAAAGGTCCAGACTAAGGTAAATTAATTATTTTGTTAAATTTTAAACTTTTGATCCCTGAGGGTTAAGTCAAAATCAAATTTTTTGGGAAATTAACTCAAAAAAATTATTTTTGAGTTAATTAAAATGCATTTAATGAAAATTTTCAAATTTCCCCAAATATTTAAATATTTCGATGGATGAAATTAAAAGAAATTTTAATTTTCATCAACGATCGAGATTGCTTTGACGGGCATCACTTGAACTAACCGTTGGAGGATTTATTTTTAAATAGGAAGTCATTTGTCAGTCGAAAGATCCGTCCTTTGAGTCGTGTGCTTAGCAAGAAGCTCTTGTATAATGTTTTCTGGATAATAAAGAAAGACCTTGGGTTTAAGTTCTGTTGGTGTTATTTTTCATGGAAATGTTGTAAGATGTCTTGTTTTCATACATAATTTTTCTAAAGCCATTGATGATAACTTCTAAATAGTGATTTGAGTACAGCTATCTTGCTCAGTCGCTAGGGTTTGAATAATAATCTAAATTTTGAACAGAATAGCAAGTATCTCTATTTGTCTGAGTTTTATTATTATTTTCTTGCTCTATTTTTAATGGCTAGATCGAGTTTTGCAGGGAAATTTTGATTTTAGATCCTTGGGCGTTAGGGGAAGTTTTCAATTGGACTAGCCAACTCCCGATCTGTGTTTCCTGAAGAGCCCAGCTAAATTAGCTCCAGGGTTATCATAAGATTTTTGTTGGTGATGCATGAAGAGTTTCAAGTTAGCACCTCCTTTAAAATTTAAAAAATCCTTTAATTTCTGTGTGGCATAATGGTAGATCTAGCTGATTAGAGCCTGCAGTTTGTAAATTTTGTATTTATTTTTTGTAACGTAGGTTTTTCTGGGTTTTAGGTTTTATCGCTATATATATTGTTTGGTGTTTTCTTGTTGTCGTGCAACTACAGATATGAGGAAGTAATTTGTGTACGAGTCCAGATCTAGGCCCTGGAGGGTAAGATCTGGATCTCTGGGATTTATCAACATAATTTTACATGGATATTATTCAATTTTTTTGCAGTCCAAGGGTTTGAAAATTTTAAATCAAGAAATTTTTATAAGGGTTTCAAGGAAATCTGAAGCAAAAGGTTTCAACATTTTAATAAAAAAAAAATGAAATTTTTAAGTTTTTGCGCTACCATTTCTTTGTTGATTGGTTTTTTCAATTTGCTCCCTGGGTTTTTGGGTTCACTGTAAAATTCGAAATTTTTTAAGAAAACCCTTTTGCAGCTCCATTGTTGCCAGCCCTTTGCCTGTTGCATTTTTTCCCTCTTCCTCCGCGTTCCATCCTCTCCTTCATCCCATGCATCCTCGTTGCCCAAGCTCTATCGCAGCGCCATATTTCTCTACATCTCTCTTTACTCGCAACCCTAATCTTCTTAGCCTGCACACAGATCTCCCTTTCCTCTCTTCTCTTTGAATCTGCATCCCATTTTCCATATGTTGCTCGAGCTATAACCATTGCTCTTTCCCGCGGCCCTCGTTTCCCTTGTCATTGCTCAGCCTGCAACTCTTACCCTCACTGCTCCCTTGTCGTGGCTGTCCATAGCTTGATGCCCGTTGCACCCTCTTCTTCCTTGTCGTTAAAACCTTCAACAATCGCCTTTGCTTGACCTGCGTTTTTGCGCTCCCTATCCCCGCACACAGTCACCTCTCCATTCTCCTGCAAGCCCTCACTGCCATATCCGCATCCCTTTCTTCTCCCTTTGTTGCTTGACCTGCAACGCTTTCCGTTCTCCTCTGCGTGCTGCTATCATCATTCTCTTGTCGAACCTCCTTGCCGCCATCAAGCTCTCGACCTGCAAACAACAAACAATACACTTTCTCTTTTCCCTTTTTTTGTTTTGTTTCATTTGCATGCGTTAGGGTTAGACATAATTCGATTTCATTTTCTCTCTGTTTTTTTCTTATTTCCCTTTTTTTTGGTTATGAATTAGGTTTTGATCTCAATTTTTTTTTTTTAGATTTGGGCTTCAATTGAATTCATTTTTTTTATTTTTTACTGTTAGTTTCTTTTCGATTTTGTTTTTTTTTATTATTATGACTTTGGTTTTTTTTTTCCATTATTTTGATTTTGTTAAAAAAAAAAAAGTTTAAAAATTAAAATTTGGTGATTTTGAAATTGCGAATGAATTATATCAAAAGAATTTGAGCTTTTACATTTAAGAAATTTTTATCTTTTATGTGGCCTACGACCCATAATTTTTTTTAAATTTGATTAACGTTTTCGGATTTGATTATTTAGTCACATTAAAAAATTCATTTACCACATTAAATTAATTGCCTAAGGAATAATTAAATTGTTAAACTAAAGTTCCTTGGTGTCCTTTCGTGGTAGTAATTTCTCTATTGTCAGGTGCGACTAATGTTTTAAAATCGTTGACTATTGGAAAAAGATAAATTCTTCTAAGATCTGGGATTTTATTGCTAGAAACTTTGCATGATAAGGTTTTGGGTGTTGACATCTAATTATTCATGATCGTCACTATTTGCCACATTTATAAGTTGATCTGGATAACTTGTTTTTATTTAGTCTATGGTTAACTGAATATAAAGGCACTGGTCTATAATCATTTCTCTCTTGTGGTTGTCTTATTTTATTAAGATTTATCCATTTCGGTTAACCAAGACTTGTTTACATTCATCAAGTTGTTCATCTTTAAGTCTCCAAGAGTCTGTGTTTCACAAGCCCTTCTGTGTTTCACAAGCCCTTCTCATTCATTCACCTCAGGGACTACCCCCCTTGACTTGTCTAGGAGAGAGTCTAAATGGAGTGAGTAAGGATTAGAGTGACATCCGTTACTTTGAGCGTTGGTGCGGTGCCTAGACACTTTGTGCAACAACAGGACACCGTTACTCTGAGCGTTGGTGCGGTGCCTGGACACTTTGTGCAACAACAGGACAAAAAAATAGCTTGTTGGTAAAAAAAAAGACAGACATATAAATAGTTCTATGAACCATCGAAAATGACAATAAGAGGAGAGCAACATGCACTTTGAAAACCTTGCATAAATATAGAAAAAAAACTAGTAAGTTGGAATCTGAAGAATTAGACAAATAGGAAGTGATCCATGCTCCAATAAAATAAACTTTGATGGAAATGAGAACAATGGTTTGGCCTTCATAAGATTGGTTGTTGATGATGTTAAAAACCTTCCCTCTCATTACCCCAACAGTTGTAAAGACACATGAGTTTTAAGAAAAAAAAATGACGCTTTAAGATGGTGAAAATAGGCCTAATGATTTTTTCCATTGTGACATAATTTTTTCCCAGTTTTTCAAAAAATCATAACGTGCTGATCTTTTTGGGCTAATTTTTATTTGACATTTGACATCATGAAAAAATGCAATGTTAACAATTTTTTGGTGATTTTTTCATTTATGTCTGTCACCCTTGTAAGGTAGAGATGGTAAGCACGTTTTGTTGCTGCAGGTAGCCATAATGTTGGAAGATCAAAGGACAAGAATGATGGAAGAAAAAGCTGCCAAGATAGCAACAATGCTGATTATTGCACACCAAAAGATGCGGCAGGAAAATGAAGAGGTAAGTGATTGTTTGGGATTTAGATACGGAAAGCCTGCAAAAACCCAAGTCTCAGAAGTGTCAGCAATGAAAATTCATAGTTGCTTTTGAGCACAAGGGCATAAGGTTTCTTGACATGGGAATCTAACAGCATATGGCAGATATGAGGGACTTGTAAGTTTCCTTTTTGGAAGCTAAGTCCACCACAAAAGCATTCACATTGGGCGAAAAGAAAGGCCCATAAGGTCATAGGCCATGGGGATGTACAACTACAACTATCAAGTACTAAAATCTTCTTGTTCAAAAGTGTTCTTTATATCTGTGGTCTACCTTTGCAAAGGCACGGTGAAATACAAAAAGAACAGAAAGCTTATATTTTTAGAGGTGGAAAATAATGGTAGTACATATTTGAAGATGTGGCAATGAAGAAAGTAGATGATGTGGCAAATTCACAAGAAATGGTAAATAGTGAAGATACCACTTCTAGTTCACTTTATCATCAACTGTGTGGGTATCTATAATTTTTGCATCCTTCTCTTCTGAATATGTTAGAGATGCTTGTTGGGCTTCCGAGTAATCAAGGGAAGGGATGGAAATGTGCAACATGTTTGGTACTGGAGCAGTACAAGGAGATTGATGCCGCAGGTAGATCTTGGAGAGCAAGTGGTGTAGAAGCTTATGCATACAAAAATTTGTGGTTTGTTGGTGACACCAACATTTTTAGACACTGCTGATTTTTTTTTAGTTTCTTCTTTCTTTTCTACTTTTGGAGGAATTTTCATTAAAAATCTGGGTCTTTATTCTTAAATAAAAATCATATACGTTGCGTGATTTGAAGAAGGTTTAGGAAACAATTGAAGAATAACATGTAGAATGATATGCTCTCTTAGAGTAAACATTGGGGAGGTGCTTGCTATGTTTGCATATTTTTGTAAGTGTGAGGGGATTCAAAGGTAAAAATCTGATGGGCATGAAAACAAAGATGTTTCATGGAAAAACAGTACCAAGTATATAATGGGCAGAAACGATACATACATCAATTTATTTGCTGAATAGAAGTCGTCTGACCAGAGTGATAGAAGTCACACCTACAGAGGTTCAAGGATTGGTCTAGGAATAAACCAAAGGTAAGATATTTAAAAATAATTGGTTTGATTGCTTATAATGATGTGAAGGTAGAAAGCTTCTTTTTGTTGGTCATCTTGATAAAAAGAAAGTGCATAAACTCTTGGATCCTTGTACAAATCATATTGTTGTGAACAGAGATGTACGAATTGTTCAAAATACATATCTGAAACTGATTAATGGTGGCTAGTTTGAAGCTGAGAAATCAGCGGATTTGTGTGGGAAACAAGTGCAGAATGGTGGATAATGATTATGTGACGATGTGTTAGTACCATAGGACGTAGGAGATGCTAAGAATGCTTACAAAGGAAGTAAACTTCTTGATTTAGATGGTAAGACAGAGAATGATGGGCCTGGAGATGGAAGGGAAGAGGCAAATCCACAATCTAGTGATGGGGAAACAAGTGGATGACAAGAATATGAAGTAAGCAATGCATTCAGCAAGGTATTGTTAACATGGTCTTGTTCAATTTTCATGTCTCTAATCAACTGAGTTAACTCCTTGATGGGATCATGGTCTACTTCTTTGACTTCTTTCCCTTTAGCTTTAGTTGGGCCTCTTTCAAAACCAGGAATTTCAGACTTCCCAGATGCTTTCTTATCTTTTTCCAATTCTTCAGCTAAATTTTGAGCAGCTTTCAAATCATTCGTCTTGGCACGCCTTAATTCATAGAAGTATCAACCCTAAATGCATCCAGATAATACTCTAACAAAGATTTATCAGTTGGTTTATAATCTTGATGCATTTCCTTGACAATACCATTAAATTTCTTATTGAACTCATCAACGGTCTCATTTTCATTTTTCTTTATATTGTTGATGGTTCTAAGCAAATATCTTCCTTCCCTTTTATCCCCATATTTGTCTTTGGAAGCATTAATAATGGCTTGTAGAGAATCAAAGGAGTTATAAGGCTTATCCAAGAGCCAATCCATTTCATCTTCTTCTAGAGAAAGAAAAAAAAGCTTCATTTTGATATCTACATGATTATATACACCTCGGCTAGCATGCTTGATCAAGAAGATTGTGAATGCTCCAAGATGGGCTTCAACATTGATTGCATTATTCCCCTGGAAAGTAGGCATCTTATCTAAATCAGACTTTGGGAGATCATGAGGCTAACTTTGGATGTTACCAAAGTTGCAAGGAGCGAACAAGTCCATGATGTATTGCCTGACAGGGTCAGAAAAAAGCAAATGGATATCAGGTAGGGCTTCCTATCCAAGAAAAAATAAGTGCTTACTAGAATGTAATTTGTTTAACCGAGCTCTAAGAGCCTTTTCCGAATCAGGAGCAGGGTTAACCAAGCTACCAAGATTTCTTCTAGTATATGCTCTTGTGAATGGATGAATAAGTGGAGTCGTCGTCACCCAAACAGGGAACCGACACAAATGTCCAGGTGCTAGAAAGTGTTGTGATAGTGAGAATGAAAAGATGTGAAACCAAGGATGAAAAGACTACTCCCTGACAACAGCACCAAAAAATGTTGTCACCCAAATGGTACACCTAAAGCGATGACACTCAAGACAGGGGTTGTCACTCTGATCCCTGTCCACTCTGTTCTAGCTGCCTCTTAATTGCAGACTAAGAGGGGTAGTCCCTATGGATAAGATGATGAACAACTTGTTGGGAACCAACAAGTTAAGGAGACACAATTGAATGACCTAGCAACTTGGTTGAAATTAAGAGGCAAGTATAGTTATTTAACACGATTATATTAGATTTCTTAAGAACACAAATTAGAGACCATTGCCTAAGGAGATTAATTACTTGCACAATATGAATTAGAATTCCAAGTTATTGGATTAATAGTTGCTGCAATATGCAAGCTCTATCCTATATGAAGTTTAGGACTTAGGGCTATGGGAGATGCAAACTCTTGGTTATTTTTAATTATATGCCTAATCTAAGAGATTCATTCTCCTCAATTCTTTTGGAAATAGTCTTGAATGCAAGTTGTAGAGAGAAGCCCAAAGGAAGGAGGCTATGGCTTCATTAATGATACCTACCGTGGGGTTCGAACCACCTAAGTGCCTCTGTTCCTACAAGGGACTGCTCACAAGAGAACTACAAGGTCACCTATGTTAACTGCGAATGAGGGTCTAGAGTCCTCAAATTGTTTGAAGAAGGTGGTCCTATCTTCTTACAACCAAGCTTATGCTTGGAGGTATGTTTTAGAAATGCACTTCTAACTTAGAATGAAAATGCAAGATGTGAGTGGTTACTTTAATGAGATTATTAAGAGAATTAACTACTTCAATAAGACAAGTTACTTGAGGTCCAAATGCTTATAAATGATACTCAATATAAGAGCAATTAGATGAAGCACTTAGAGAGCAACTGAAAGGACTATCTCAAATGAAGCAAGATGAACAATTCCAATGAAACATAATTAGCAATTTTAATCACTTCAAGAGCTTATTAGATTCTTCTTGAGAGATAAACTTGGATCACAACAACGAGAGCAATATATTCCAATTAGAGACAATATTTTCTCATTTACCTGTGCTATGAGACAATTAAATTTAAGATGCAATTTCTCTTAAGCACAATTCATAACAAGCATAAAGAAATATAGAGATTGCTAACAATGATTTTAAGATGACAAAGCCCAAGAATGCAAGGATGCAAAATGCAAATGAGAGAGATACTTCAATGACAATGCAATGCTTTCAAATGATGCAATAAGAATGCAATGGATGCAACAATACACCAATACAACTTAAGATATTAGAGATCTCCTTGACAATAAATTACGGCTATAGATCAGTCCCAAAACTCTTTTTGTAGATCAAACAAATCAATGTTTATTCAGCCCTTTAATCAAGATGATGATTCTTTAGTATATTAGGCTTACTTAGATGAGTGTTTTTGAGCAAGACATCAACAATTATCTGTTGTAGCAATTATTTCAGACCTCAGAAATGCATAGGACAGTCATCACAAATAAATTACATTGATGAATTAAGCCCTTACAATCAATGTATGATGTCTTATATGAGTTATTAGTTTATTATGGAGTTGTTTAGGCCTATATTTTGATTTATATGCCACTGAAAAGTTAATGTTCAGATCTGATTACTAATGGCAGTCATCAAAAAGGGAGAGAGGGAGAGAAATCAAACCCTCTAGGCCTAGCGGCCTAGCTTCAATGGCAAATTTGAGTTGTTGGAGCACCAAAGAAGTGACCTTTAGGCCTTCCAACACCTGCAACACAAATAATTAGCCCTCAAATCCAATCAAAATGATAGATCAGACCTTGAAAAGCTTGCATCTACGGCGTTTTAGCCCTCTAATGCTAGCGGCCAGCCTAGAAGGTGGCCCTAGCCCTAGCGACTAGGCCTCAAAGGTCTTGGATGATAAAAAAAATGAATATTGAACCCTTGAAACCTTTCTTAAATGGACAATGACCCTACAAAACCAAGATTAGTCCACAAATTGATGGAAATATAATGAGAAACCCTACAAACCCTTGCCTAAAAATTTCTCTAGACCTGCAAGCCAAAGTATTAGCCCTTGAAATCACTTGCAAAAAAGGAATTTAGGCCCTTCTAGGGCTGCTACTTAGTCTTCAAGGCCTAATTAGGTCTGCGACCCACTTGTGGAGGCTGAAAAGGGGCTACAGCTAGGGATTTTAGTCGTTAAACCCCTGTTGCTAGGTTAAGAATGGCCTTTGACCCTTGCGACTAGGCCAAACTAGCCTTAAAACATTAAGAAAATGCTCAAAATGAATTTGACCTCGAAGATCCACCTACAAAACCACTTTAGAAGAAAAATGCTCAAGGAAAACCCTAGATGCAATAGCAGAAAATCCCTCTAGCGCTACCGAATTCCTCAAGGAGGTTGTACTTTGCAACATTATCGCTTGGGTTTTGTAGTTTGAGGTGTCTAGACCCCAAATCAAGCCTTATAGGCTAAGCAACTTCCTTTCTCAAGCTGGATCGCTCCTTCTAAGGCTGAAAATCACTGTTGATAATATTGGCGATATTTGAAAATATCGCGATATTTTTGGCAAAACGATATATCGCCGAGAAAATATCGCGATATTTTCTGTTTTGAAAATAATTTTCAAAATATCGGCAAATATTGGCAAAATATCGCGATATTTTGAAACTATCGACTATGTTTAAAAATTTGAAAAAATTATTTTTTATGCTTGCTGATATTTTGCCAATATTTTCGCCGATATTGTTGATAAGATATTTTATGGACCCTCGCCGATATTTTGCCGATACCGATATTTTCAACACTGCTGAAAACCCATCCAACCCCTAGTCATCTAGGCTAGGTGAGGGCTAGGACCTTCACACTTGAATTTCTCTTTGAAATTTTAGTCCTTTGGCACTTGCAAGATGAATAAATAGAGGCCAAGACACAAGATCTAGAAATTTCTCAAATAAAACCCCAAAATTATTATTTACAAATGAGAAAATTAATTTACAAGAGTTAGAAATTATTTACAATAATCTACAAGGAAACATGAGCTCTAATTAGTAAATAATTCATTAATAGCTCAAATAGATTTTTGTAAGATAATTTGATGGAAATAATTTTAATTTTAATGCACAAACCCAAACTCTGCAAAATAAATTTGTTACGTAAGCTCAGGGTCCAAACAAAATGCGATCACCTCAAAGGCCATGAACTTGGGCTTTCCCCAAGCGTTGAATCACCTGAAAGATCTCTATACACTTAAAAAAACATATCATTGGTTTCACAGGGATTCGATTCATATAGATAGGTTAGAGATCTAGAGATACTTCCTAGATCTATCGGCTTGTAAGTGTTTACTCTAGCCCAAAACCTAAAGAAAGATACCTGTGCTAATAGATAGTCCAACCACTGCCTATGAAACAATAATCATTAGAGCACAAAATTAGAGAATTAAGCACATTCAACACAAACCATGAATCATTCAGCAAGAGACACTTTGAATTGAAACCCCAAAGTCTTTTTCTTAATGCAGAAATTCCAGCAGAGCTTAGCCCAATACAAAACAAATTTCGATCTAGTGAGTTCAAGATACCATGAGGAGCTTGAGAGCTTCCTTATATAGAAAAATGAGAGTGAATGACCCCTCAAAGTGGAAATAACAGCTAGTTGCATCGACCCATGGCTTGATCTTGGAGGAAAAAAATTGATTCCTTGATTAGTTGGCACAAATATAATAATAATAATAATAAAACAATTAAAAAAAAATCGACCTTGTTTACTGTGTTGGAGGGGTCAAACTTTGACTTCTAAACCACGAAGGACCACCAAAAAATAGAATACTAGTCACTTGTGCAAAATAATTATCTGCTTGGCCCAAAAAATTCAATTTGCTAGGAAAATAAATTTTCTGCCACAATGAATTTCTGGATTGCGTCCTTCTGCCTTGGAAATGAGGCATTTTATATTTGACTTGAATTTTTCGTTTGAAAACAGCCTCAAATAATTTTTTGATGAATTTTCCACTTGGAGGGTGTGAATTCCCTCGAAATGCAGCAACTGGAATTAATTCTCGTAACTGATTAACAATTAGTTAACTTTCTGATTAATACTAAATTAATCACATTGCAATTGCTTCACCAACCAAATGTTGCGGAAGCCAAAATAGGAACTCAGCAATACTAACACACGTTCAAAAATAACACAATTGTTTTTTGACAAAAGTCCTCGGAAAAACCCAATGTGGGAAAACTGTTGCAACAAATGAGGGATTTATTATTAAGCAACAGTGAATTTCTTAGTACAATCTTTACAAGCCTAGCTGGGTATCCAATCAGCAAGAATCTAACAAATGTATTTGAAGAGAAAATTCTCTCCCTCCACAAGCAAACCCCGACCTCTGTCTCCTTCTGAAAATTGGCCGCCCATACCCTGCGCAGGTCGTTTCTACTTCTGACGATCCATGTGGCTATGTTGCGAAAACACGTGTGATACTTGTGATTTACTGGAAAAACTTGTGTGACCCGTTAGACGATTCCGTGCAACCCTTGAGGTTGATCTAGGCTAGTTGCGTTGTGGAATACTTCAGTCACTCACTTTTGCCTCTTATGGAAATGGAAATCTTCCTCCGGATCATTGTCTCTGCCCCTTCGACATTTTGCTACTCGATCTTTAAATTGATCACTCTTGCTATATCACCTGCATTGGAGAATCAATGCGTCTAGATCACTGAGTATCTACAACTGGTCACACTCTCAAGTGCTTCTCACCTTCAAGTGTTCTCCAAAGTGTATTCTCCATCTACCCATAAACTTCTTCTTGTAATCTTCAGTTGAGACTTCAATGTCCATAATTAAAACTTAATCAATGGTTGAAATTATTTCCTAGTCAATCCGTGTGAGTTTCTAGAGAAATCTCACTTCTAAACCACGAAGGACCACCAAAAAATAGAATACTAGTCACTTGTGCAAAATAATTATCTGCTTGGCCCAAAAAATTCAATTTGCTAGGAAAATAAATTTTCTGCCACAATGAATTTCTGGATTGCGTCCTTCTGCCTTGGAAATGAGGCATTTTATATTTGACTTGAATTTTTCGTTTGAAAACAGCCTCAAATAATTTTTTGATGAATTTTCCACTTGGAGGGTGTGAATTCCCTCGAAATGCAGCAACTGGAATTAATTCTCGTAACTGATTAACAATTAGTTAACTTTCTGATTAATACTAAATTAATCACATTGCAATTGCTTCACCAACCAAATGTTGCGGAAGCCAAAATAGGAACTCAGCAATACTAACACACGTTCAAAAATAACACAATTGTTTTTTGACAAAAGTCCTCGGAAAAACCCAATGTGGGAAAACTGTTGCAACAAATGAGGGATTTATTATTAAGCAACAGTGAATTTCTTAGTACAATCTTTACAAGCCTAGCTGGGTATCCAATCAGCAAGAATCTAACAAATGTATTTGAAGAGAAAATTCTCTCCCTCCACAAGCAAACCCCGACCTCTGTCTCCTTCTGAAAATTGGCCGCCCATACCCTGCGCAGGTCGTTTCTACTTCTGACGATCCATGTGGCTATGTTGCGAAAACACGTGTGATACTTGTGATTTACTGGAAAAACTTGTGTGACCCGTTAGACGATTCCGTGCAACCCTTGAGGTTGATCTAGGCTAGTTGCGTTGTGGAATACTTCAGTAACTCACTTTTGCCTCTTATGGAAATGGAAATCTTCCTCCGGATCATTGTCTCTGCCCCTTCGACATTTTGCTACTCGATCTTTAAATTGATCACTCTTGCTATATCACCTGCATTGGAGAATCAATGCGTCTAGATCACTGAGTATCTACAACTGGTCACACTCTCAAGTGCTTCTCACCTTCAAGTGTTCTCCAAAGTGTATTCTCCATCTACCCATAAACTTCTTCTTGTAATCTTCAGTTGAGACTTCAATGTCCATAATTAAAACTTAATCAATGGTTGAAATTATTTCCTAGTCAATCCGTGTGAGTTTCTAGAGAAATCTCACCTTCCTCAATTAATTACTGTTAATTAATCATTTTCCGTAAGTTAGACTTGGGAAAAAATTAATTACTGATTAATTAACTTAATTAAGGCATTTCTAGGTGGATTTTCCTGAAACTATCGAGACTAGAACACCATCCAATGCTACAAAAGCTAACACTCCCATTTTGCGAAGAAGGTGTTCTATTGTTGAACTGCTCCAACAACCTGTCTCTGCTTCATCCTCCATACGTTGTTGATGTTTGGCCACTGTGACTGCCTTCCATTGCCCACCAACCACTGCGCAACTTTGATGCTATATACATACTATATTGCTGCAAACTCTGCATCTACATTGCAACTCCCTCGCATCTGTTGTTACTGCTATTGAAACGATTGCAACTAAGAAGCATCTGAAATACTTAATCAACTGTGTGTTTGTTCTGCATTTGTCTCTTGAACATCTGACTACTACTAGCCTCTGCACTGTCCACTGGAAATCTGCGTTGTTGCTGACTTTGCTACTGAGCCTCTTGCTCTGCTGTCAACACTCCTCTGTGCTCCTCAACACCTGACTACAACTAGTCTACAATTGTCACTCTACAATCTGACTGCATCACCTGACACTGATTCATCCTGCTACTGAATACTATGGGCCCTTATAGCAAGGTTATGATCCATGAGGAAGACACCTCAATGGACCCCGCCCATCTAGCACACTGGAGTCTCATACTCCTCCACCTCGTGGATCTGGTGCCCAACTATCTCCTTTCAAGCATAGTTCTTGGTTGGGACCCTTTGATCTGTAACTCGCACTGGATAACTCATACTCCCTCTGACACTTATCCCCAACAACTGTAAGTCGATCTATTGCCTAGATCTGCATTGTGGTGGCCTCTTCTGCAACGCTGCAAAATTTGCGAAACTCAAAAACTGGAAAAATAAACTGGAATCTCCTCCCTCTCCTACTTGGCTGCCTTCTCTACTACTCGCACTCCCTCCTAGAGTGAGAAATCTGCTTGCTGCAACTGCCAACTACAACTGGAAATTTTGGATTTTTGAAATGAAACCCTTGTAGAGAAACTCTGTTTGTGTGTGCACTTTCTATTCCACCCGACACTAAATCTTCTCTTACGAACTGCTTCAAACCCTCTGTGCCCAGACAAAAATCTACTCTGCGAAAGTCTAAGCCGTTGTTTTTCCTCATTGTGTTGGAACCACAGTGTTTTCGTACTAACGTGAATGTTCAGTATAAACTCATGAGATCCTCGAGGTTGTACATAAATTATCTCGCGCGACTGTTTTGAGCTAACTCGTGTGGTCGTCTGAAAAAAAATAAATTTACAACTCCCTCTAAGCTGCGATTTTTTCTTTTCCACTTCCGAGCCTCCGATTTATCAAATACGCTCCGATACCGTGTGAAAATTCCCCCTGAATGCAGCAACTCAAATTAATTCTCCTAACTCATTAACAATTTATTAATTTTCTGACTAATACCAAAATAATGACGCTATAATATCTTCACCAAAAAAAATACTGCGAAAGCAAATATAGGAACTAAGGTACTAATACACGGTTGTTTTTGGGCATAAGTCCCCGGAAAAACCCAAGGTAGAAAAACTGGTGCAATGTGAAAAATCCTAGATCTAACAATCTCATAAATCCTACTACAACCAGCGGAATCTACTTCACCTAGATCGTAAATTACATTACAAACTTATTTCATATTTCTTCTTGAAATATTGAAGTAAATTACTGAAGCGACCTACACCAAATTAAATATGATTCTAAAACATAGAAACTAAGCAACGAAATACAAACACATAGGACACCATTATTTTTGGACAAATGTCCCCGGAAAAACCCAATTCGGGAAAACCAGTGCAACAGCTTTGAGGGTTTATTATTATTAAGCAGTAGCAAATTCTGAATACATCTTTGAATACCTCACAGGGTTATTCAATTACAGAGAGAAACATCGACAGAAAGAATTGTGAGGTTACCTCACACTATCACTGGAAATCCTGGCTGATCCAGCCTCAGATGGATTACCCTCAGCTTTTTTGGCTGCCTTTGTGCAGTGTCCACGTTAGCCCAGCGTCAAGCTCTCTGGGGACTGCATCACTCTTCTGGCTGGTCGATTTGCTGCCCAGGAGATTTGACTTCTGCCTCCCGGTCTCACACCCCGACTCCTGGCTTCTGAAACTCAAATTCCTCTGCAAATTTCGCACTCCTCACTGGCTTCTGTGTTGCCTTTGCATGGCTCTGCGTCAGCCCGTTTGGCTCAGCACTACCATTGCTGGATTTCTCTTTGCCTCACTCTGTTGATGATTCTCCAGCTGAAAAAAATAAAATAAAAAATAAAAAATAAAAAAATCACTCTCTCTCTGAAAGCTATCCCTGCCCCTCTGTTGCAAGAAATCTCCTCAATCGAATTTTCCTCCTGAGAACTTCTCACTTCAGAAAATTGATTTCTTGATCTCTCTTAGTATGTTTTTCAAATGACCCTCAAGCCCCTTCTTATATCTTCCTGTTGGACAACCACCGATCTAGATTAACTCCTAACCAAAAGCTCAAATCATTTTGACTTGATCTTCATCTTTATCTAGAAGATTCACCCACAATTAGATTAATACCCACTAATATTTTAATTTTCCTAAGTTTAGACTTAGGAACCCCATTAGAAATATTAATTATTTTAATGAAATCGTCTCTGGGTGGAATTTCCCAAAACGATTTATGGGTTCTTTGGAATGCATGTGCCCAAGCCTCCCTGCAAAATTTGAGGCCTAGAGCACATCCGATGCTACCCCAAATCAACACTCCCTCTTCTCGAGGAATGTGCTCTAGCAATATATTGTTGCTACATACTACTCTGATTCTGAAGCATCGTCCTCTGCGTTGTTGATGTCTGACATGTTGTCCACCAACAGTTGCGTTGCTGCTACAACTGTATTGTAGGTTAGAAGGTTCTAAACTGGGTTAGAAGGTTCTAAATGACATGGATCAAGCCAAATCTAGGGTCCCTTGGCATCCACCAATAAGGGCTTTAGGAAGAGTTTTCCATCGTCGATCAAAAACACAGGAGAAAAAGGCAACATCCTGGCCTTTCCAGTGTAGAGGCTGGATACCTATTTGGACATGGCCAAAATGGGCAAAATTATAGCCTGCTTTTCTGGCAGCATCAAACTCGCACTGATTTATGATATTCAAAGAATGGAGGATATTGTTATTTGAGGTTGTTTGCAAAACTTCTTCTTTGACCTTATATCTCCAGAACTGGATGGAGTCCAGTAATCCTAAGTTTTTGTAAACATTTTTCGGGTCTACTTTTGGAAGAGTCCAAGAATCAGATGCAACAGGTTCTGAAAATAGATTAACAGACTTATCAAGAACTATAGACTCTGTAACAGATGAGTTTCTTTTCTCTATATTTGCTTCTTCTTGTTCTTTTAGAATTTCTTCAAAGGATCTATCCCCAAATTCATGACGAGAACTAGATGCAGATAAAGAGTCCATGACAGCGTGAAGAAATAAGTATAGTGGAAGACAATTAACTTATGCAACTTCAGAGTAATAGATATAAATCTTCAGAATGTTGTGTACCAGATTTATCAGTATTGTGATCGTAAGTAGAGCAGGTTTTGCGGCTCCTCCTGGAAAGAAGTTCTAATCTCCTAGTCTTCAAACGCCATAGACGCCATCTTCGGCTTTAACAGGCAACAAACATTATCGAGACTCAAGCAAACTCAGATGTTCCCAACAGTATGCTCAAACGAAATGCAACTTGGCTTTGATACCATTTTATTACTGATAGAAACTGGTAATTACAAGAACACTCAAAGAGTCATATCTCTCCCGAGAAATTACAAGATTTAGAATGACAACATGATCCTTCCTGAGATTCACTGCAATGGCATTCAACAGATAAATATCCTTGCATAGCAAGAGAAATCTGTAGGCTCCCTGGCACACAAAGCAGACTTAGTCTAAAGATCGACACAAACACAAACACTCATCCTAGAAGATCCGGCCACTTTAGATTCTTCCCTATGCTCACACATAGAGACCCAGGCTTCTCAGATCCTTACTCTAGACTTGACCCGAATGCCTTCAACTGGGCATTCCTCCTCATTATATAGCCCAGTGTAGTGATTAGCCTTTGCGAAAAGGTTATTGCTAAACTGGTGTAATAATGAGTGATCAATGAACATTCATTGTAATATTCGTGTTAAGCAAGGGTGCCCCTTTTCTCTCACTTTTTTTTGCATCTATCAGTGGTTAAAAATTGAGCAATGCTTAGAAGAGAAGGGATGAATCAGTACTAACATTGTCAGACTCGTTGCCATATTTATATTATATATTGATGATATTGTTCTCCTTGCTAAAATTATTAATATTTTCACAAACAACTCAAAGTTGTACAACAATTCTGCAAAAAATATGAGAGTATGATTAATATCGATAAATCCAAAATTATGATAATAAAATCTAAGAAAATATCCACTTTGGGAGGCGGCTTCATTTTTAAGCTATTTTGGGAAGGGTCATTGAAAGGATTGTTATCTCATTGGTTATTTTAGGAAAATTGTGGAAACTAATTCATTATTTTTTTCATCAATGTTATTTCATTAATTTAGTTACGATCATATTATATTGTTTTTCTAAAAAAAAAAAATTGAGAAATTATAGATCTCAACAAATTCTTTCATTTTTTTGGTAAAATATTTTTTTGAGATTATTATTTTATCATTATTTATAAGAAGACTAATGAATATAGAAAAGCAATTCATTGCTTATTATATAAGGGAGATGAAAATTAAACCTATATAAATGTTTGATCTCTCTTTTTGCAACTTGGATTGAAATTGAGTGATATGGAAGAATTTGTGAGCAAACTAGCTCCAAGAATTTAGAGGGTGATTGGTAGTAAGTTGGTTGCTTCACATTAGTACAATCTTTATTGTGTGGCTTGTATATTCTAATACATATATTGGTAAACTTATGATTATAGGATAGATTGTCCAAGCTATGCTTGGGTGCACATTGTCTCAAAGTGGAGGAATGAGAACCCTAGACCTCTATTTGACAGGGAATATTTTCACCTTATCCTAGAGAAAAGGGGTTTAAAACCCTAACATCCTAGCTAATAAAGCTTAACATCTAATATTGAGTTAGTTTGTTTTTGGAGCTCCTATTTTGGGTCCCTTCCCATCTACCTTTTGATCTCTTCTCTACCCGGTTAGGAGGTTCTATAAACAATGTCATATTGTTTATTTATGGCCCCTAACCAAATAGTGAATAACCTTCTAGATTGCATTTATAACCTCCACAACCCAAGTAACAAGGCATTAAAATTTTCCCCTCCATTCATCATGTCCAATTGCCCCTGTTAATATTGTCATTCCTCATTTGTTGCTAATGTTCTCTTTATCTTTATTTCATTCCACAAGAAGTAAGCCTAGAGCCACTCCCACCTAGCCTTTGTTTAAAGTGCGGAGGGGTGACGATGAGGTGATAGTGGCCATCCTCTTAGTTTCACATTTCCTCATCTAGGTGATAGTAGGTTGCGACTTACCCCTCATATGTAAGGGAGATAGAGCTGCGAGCGAAAGTGGCCAAGGAATGAAGCCCAAAACGAGTGACAATCAAGGCAGACGAATCACCCAAGGTAGGACAATAAGTAAGTTATTTGTCCCACTTGCCAAATAGTCAGAGCCAAGGTACATGTCCCACCCACGAGGTGGTTCATCTTTTCTTGTTGTTGATGGATGGGGTTTTATTAGTTGATTTTGCAAGGCCCTGTGGGTCATAGTTCTTGGATTGTCCGATAACTATGCCATACTTGTTGCAGAGTTCCAGCATTCCGATAGAAATATAGTCCCATTGTCAATAGTAAGCTCCCGAATCTAGACAATATGTGGATGAAAGGAAGGAATGGATGGGTAGAAGATGGAGCATAGCATTATGAAAATGAAGGTAAGACAACATCATCATAGAAAGACATGCAAGGAGGAACGAAATTAACACAAGGCAAAGGATGAACAATAAGAGTCATGAAAACTCTAGTCCACATATTATCATATGATTGAGGGGAAGGATATGGACATGAATAAGGCTTTGTGTATCAAGGGTATTGAGGAGGCACATAAGATGAAGGACTAAGAGACAAGTTTTGAAAATAAACTAAGGCATTGACTATATCATCCTTCGAATATAAAGAACTAGTGTGTTTGCAAAATTTAGTAAATAATGAGACACATGAGACACACTAACAACACACAATAATGACATGAGAGTTTAAGTGCTCTGAGAACATTTTATAACTTATTTGTTTGGATTGATAAATAAACCATAAAAAGGAGATTTTTCAAATGCACATATTGGTGTGTGGGATTGTATCCACTCAACCTCCTTGGATAGGGCACACCCACTTTGTAAAAAATATCCTCTAGAACCAATTTACAATTCATCTACCTAAACCTATCAACAACTCATATACCAAATGTGTAAGAAAATCTAGATGCTTGATTAATGAAAATAGATACCATGTGTCAAATTACATACATTTCTATTTAATCTCATTGTAATTAAAAACAACCATAGAAACACTAATATCCATACATGTAACCACTAAAACACAAATTAGAAAACAACTTGTAATTCTAACTTAACAAACAAAAGGGATTTCCACCATATACACACATCATTCATAATAGTATATATTTAATAACATAACATAAAATTAAGGAAAAATATGTGTCCCTCGATAAAGCTTATGCATGCTAAAATAGTTATGTATGAGCAAGTTTTTTCCTAGTGGTAGGTATGCACTATAGCAACCACCTCAGAGACGGGCTACGGGGCAGTGAGTGAGCATCTATTCTTATAGGTAATGCACTCAAACAATATGACCCCAAATATTGTGCCACGTGATAAGTTCAACAATAGACACTTCTCAACAAGAATTTCAACATACAATTATTCTTATAGGTGACTTAGTTAAACAATATAACCCATAATATTGTTCCAGATGGTCTAAGTTGTAAGAATTTCCACACTAGATTTAATATTGGGTGTATTCCAATGTTATATCAACTCAAGATAACCAAGAACTCAACAAAGGTTAATATCAATAATAGTCACCCTCTAAGGGTCATGTGCTAACTACAACCATCTTCTCTCTACTCAATGATGTTCCCAAGCTCTCAAACAACTTGTGCAACCTAACCTTCTAACCTAGCAAGCCAATAATGTAGCATAACATGAAAGATCCATGGAAATGCATGATAAGAGGATATAAAAAAGAACGAATAAAAGATTGCATCAAAAGTGAAGGTTAAGCTTTTATATGAAGGCATGCATGGCGAAATTGAGGTGTGTGAAAATTCGAAAACCCGAATCCTATTGCAGCAACTGGAAATAATTCTCCTAATTGTTAAATTAATTGTTAACAATTTATTGATTGTTTGCTACATTGAATACTGAATCAATCACACTGCAACCTACACAAATAAATTGCGGAAGAAATAAACGCTAGAAGATATACTAGCACACACACATAAAATGACAGTTATTTTTGGACCAATGTCCCCGGAAAAAACCCAACTTGGGAAAACCGGTGCAGCAGTTGAGGGTTTTATTATTATGCAACAATGAAATAATCTAGGTACAACTGGATGCCAAAACTGGCAATCCTACAGAGAAAACTGGCAAGAAAAATCTAGTGAGGAATTTCCTCACTCCACAGACAAATCTAGGTTCTGACCTCGGCTCAAATTGAGTCGTCCAAACTGCCTTTGTGTAGTCACTGCGTCACCATAGCGCAGTCACTTCTGCACTCAGCTCAGAACAACTTCTCCTCAAGCTATCTGGTCTGTTGTTGTCTGGGAAAATGTCTCCCCTGGCCTTTGGAACCTCTGCCCATTTTCTGACACTGAAACTCTGCTTCTCCCCAGCAATTTTGAAATTGCCTCTAGAGGCTACTGCACTGCTCTGCGTCAGCCTCATCGTGGCTCCTCTACCTCTTTACAAATGCACTCACCAAAACTGGAATCCTTCCTTCGTCTTCATTGTCCCTGCCCCTCTCTCATTGCTTTGATTTCTTTGGCTCTCTCTCCGGCAACCAACTATTGCTACTCTGGAAATCGATCTGCTTAGAAATCGAACCTCTCAAGTGATTTCTACAAGCCCCATTGACTTTTTCTTATAATCCTTTGTTGAGACTTCAACAACCAAGATTAGATCTTAATTAATGGCTAGGATTAACTTAAAGTTGATCTGTATGAGTTTCTAGAACATTCACACCATAACTTAATTAATTTTGATTAATTAGTCATATTCCCTAAGTTTAGACTTAGGAAATATTTAAAAATAGACTAGTAATCTAATTAAGTCATTTCTAGGCGAAATTTCCAGAAACAATTTTTGGGTTTTGGAGATCTCGTGCATTCTAGCCCTCCACAAAATTTCAAGGCTAGAACACTTCTGATGCTACAAAAACTAACACTCCCTCTGAGCGAGGAATGTGTTCTAGGCTTCTAGCGTTGTTTCTCCCTATAGCAACACTTTGTCTTTGCATCATCTCTCGTTACGTTGCTAATGTCTGGCTGTTGCTACCCACCAACTACTGCACAACTCTGATATATGTTGCATCTGTGTTGCCGTTGACCCTGCTGAACTACTACCGACACTGTATCTGCATTATAACTCCCTCTCCATCTGTTGTCGCTTAAACTGGAACATCTACAACTGAAAAACATCCTAAACATTGAATCAATTGTGATCATTATGAGGCATCTATCTCCCGAGACTCTGACTGTTGCTAGTATCTGTGTTATCATTGAGGAATCTGTGTTGTTCCTGACTTTGCATTGTGCCACTTGCACTATTGCCAACTCTGCACTGCGCTCCCCAACATCTGACCGCAACTAGATTCTACATCTGTCACTCTGGCATCTGACCGCATCTACTTCCACTGATCCATCTTGCTACAAAATATTGTGAGCCCCTGTAGCAAGGTATTGATTCAAGAGGTGCACCTCTTCAAGTATCCTGCCCATCTGTAACACTCTAGGGTTACAGCACCAAGTCACCCCACTTTACTCCTAGGGGTATGTCAGCAAACATGGTGAAGTCTTCCTCCAGCCTGGAGGACAGCCTATCGATCTCTGTTGATGCTGCATGTTGGTCCTGCTTCTCCTCTTTTTCCTTCTTCCTGAGAAGACACTAGGTTTGTAGTGACCAAGCTCACCACATCTGAAGCACTTGACCTTTGATAGGTCCTTCGCCTTCTTTTGTTGCTCCCCATGTCCCTGACTGGGACCCTTCGCTGTGAGGGCCACATTATCCTCCTCCTTCACCTGCTTCGATATGTTGTTGCTGCTACTGACGGAGTGTTGGCATTTTGGCTCAGGTATGGCGCTATGATACAGGTGTTGTCCTTGATGGCAACTCTCTTTGATGACAGACCTCCGTTCAGTCTACAGAATGAAGAGAAATCTCATATACGCAGGTTAATTAAGTCCAAGTTGCGTATACACGCTGGTGATATGCATACTAAGTCGCGTATACGCAGGAGAGCTATATAATAAGGCGCGTATACACGCAGATGCATGAACAGAAAAGTGCGTATATGTCGGGAAGTTTCCTTTTGGTCCATGGTAGTTAGTCCTCGGTACTTGTGCCCATGTCTTTGGACCAAAGTACCTCGACAGTCGTGTAGATCTCTAGTTTTGAAGTTGATGGTTTTGGATTTCTATGGTTTTGGCTCTTGGTATTGAGCAAGGCCTAAGGCTATATAAGGAGAAGAATATCATTAGGCAATATCATCTTTCGAAAAGGCTTGAATATCTGAAAAAGAAAGAGATCTGATATGCAGGTTCTGGGTTGCTTGATCTAAGCCAAGGAGAGATCACATCGGTTGATGGAAGACTAGATCTAAGGATAGATCGGGATCTAATGGTTTGAAATGCACTATCATGATATGGTTGATTATGCGTATTTCTAGATCTGCATACTGTCGCAATGTTATGTTCTGAGTCTAACTGATGTCTGGTACAGCTGCAAATTGAGAGAGTTTATTTTTAGATCTGTACGCAGGTTGGCTTCGGTAAAAGCGCGTGTATACGCGGGTTTTGCTCATTGAAGTAGCGTATATCTTTTGAAGCTTGATTTTGGGTTTACAGTTGGGTCTGACTGTTATTGCAGAGCTCTGTAGTCTGCTCTATGTTCTGGTAACTGGTGATTGACAGGGTTCAGTGGTTCAGTGATTCCAAGTTTGGTTGTTTTATGCTTCAATGATCTATTATGAAAGGTGAATGAATTGTGGTCTTCAGATTGTACTATTGTGCTTCAGGAATATCCAGTCTGAAAATGTATGAAAAGTGGTACCTGAAAGAAAGAAGATTGTAGGTCAGCACCTACGTACTAGTATCTTGGCTAGTACAAGAGCAAAGGGGATTGGAGCTCCCTTCCAAGGAAGTTTGGAGAACGAGAGAAGGTTGTAGCCTTCTGCAGGTTGTAGCCTGCGTACTGGTATAAGGCTGCACCAGTACAAAAAGATTGTAAACTGAAGTTTCATATTAAAGAAAGATAGAGACAACTTGCAGCAGGTGGTTTTCACCCACATTGGGTTTCCACCTTATATCTTGGTGTTCATGTGTGTGGCTTTTGATCTGTTCTGTTATACTGCACCTGTTTACTGTTAATGTGGTGAATAATGTCCTGATGCACTTAACTGAAGAATAAGCTAACTAAATTATGAGTTTTTCTCTTATACGCTGTTTTATTTAGTCTCAGTAGCGTGTACACGCTGGTTCACTTAACTGAAGTAGCGTATATGTTTCTGAGCATTGAAAAAGTTTGATTGATCTGATAATACTGATTCACCCCCCCCTCTCAGTATTATTTCCAACAATTGGTATCAGAGCAGGTCCTTCAGAGAAGCTTGATCGCTTGAAGGTAGATCATTCACCATGAGCAACTACGAGAAAGAAGCATCAATCAGGCCACCGATTTTTGATGGGACAAATTTCAATTATTGGAAGGTAAGAGTTACTGCATATCTTCAATCTCTTGGTACAGAAGTTTGGAACATTGTAGAAACAGGCTATGCTTTTCCTTCAGCTACTCCTACAGATCCAGCTGAGAAAAAGCAGTATGAAACAAATGCAAAAGCAGTCAGTACTCTATTAGGAAGTATATCCCAAACAGAATTCATGAAGGTCATGCACTTCAAATCAGCAAAAGAGATATGGGACAAAATGATCACTAGCTATGAAGGAGATGAACAGGTAAAACAAGCTAAACTTCAAACTCTCAGGATTCAATATGAGACTCTCAAGATGTATAATGATGAAAGTGTGGCTAATTATTTTCTTCGGGTAGATGAGATTGTTAATTGTATGAAAAATTTGGGTGAAGAAATAAAAGAGACTATAGTAGTTCAAAAGATTCTAAGATCATTATCCCCCAAGTTTGAATCTAAAGTATCTGCAATAGAAGAAAAGGAAAATCTCTGTGTTCTCACTATGTCTCAGCTACATGGAATTCTAACTGCTTATGAAATGAGAAAGGGAGGTCCATCAGACAGAAGGGAAGCTGCTTTTAAGGCATCAGGAAAAGAAGATTACTATGAAGCAAGCCATGTTCCAGAAGAAGAGGAAGAAGAATCAAATTTTGTCAGAAATCTTCAAAGGGGTTCTGGAAGGTTCAGAGGTAAGCTACCTTTCAAATGCTTTGCTTGTGGAAGAGTAGGTCATTATGCTGCAAAATGTCCTTATAAGGATAAAGGAAAAGAACCTGCTAGATGGAACAAGAAACAAAGTGCAAATAAGAAAAGCTACTACACCCATGAAGATAGTGATGGCTTATCAAACAGTGATGAAGATGAACAAGGTAATAAATATAAGCTGTTAATGGCATTTGAAGATGATGATTATGAGGATGCTGTAGATGTGGATAATCTCTATAATGAAATTACTAGACTCAAGAGATGCATAGAAGAAAAGAATGTGATCATTGATACTTTGCAATTTCAAATTGATGAAAAGGAAAAACATCTTGAAAAACTAGAGGGTGAAATTGTTGGTCTCAGAAAAGAAATTGAGAAAACAAAAGCTATTAATCTTAAGTTTGTCAAAGGATCTGAAACTTTGGATGAGATTATCAATGTGCAGCGGTCTCCTCTAAACAAGACAGGTTTGGGCTATAATGGAGAAACCTCTCAAGCATCCACCTCAAAAAGTTATCTTGATGCAGCAAGAAGAAATGAGCAGAAGAACAATGAAGATAATCAGGTAAAGCAGGGACGAATTACAAACAGAAACTATCAGGGACAATCCATCTTAAGGGTGAACAAAAGCTACAACCAGCCACAGGTAAAATCTTCTCAGTTTGGTTCAAGAATAAATGAAAATAGAAATTACAATCAGTTGGCTGGTAGATTCAATAACCGCAGAAGCTTCTTCAATGGACAATGCTTTTCTTGCCATAACTTTGGTCACAAAGCAGCTCAATGTGTTGCATATAAAACAATCATGACTAGGGAAGCTCAAAAACAAAGAAGTATGACAGGGATTACAAAAAGGACCTATAACAACTTTTCGGTTCTTGAAAATGAAATTGAATGTTCTATTTGCAATAATTTTGGTCATGAAGACTCTGAATGCAGGAGCAGGTTTCAGGAGAAAAAGGAACAAGCCACAAGCACCAAAACATGGAGAATAAAGGAACCTCAAACAGAAAGATGTGGGATAGCTTTTTATGCAGAAGGACAGGAAAATCTATGGTACATTGACAGTGGATGTTCGAAACATATGACAGGTGATAAAGAAAAACTTGAATCTTATTCTACCTTAGAAAAGGGAAAGAAAGTTTCTTTTGGAAATGATACTCCTGCAACTATAAAAGGAAAAGGTATTGCTCCCTTGAAAGAAAAGGTCAAGGCTGGAAATGTTTTGTATGTTGATGGATTGAAGCATAATCTACTAAGTGTCAGCCAGATGTGTGATCAAAAAACCGAGGTTATTTTCAGATCGAATGGATGTCTTGTTCGTGATCTTGATACAGGTAAAACAGTTCTCAAAGGCAAAAGAACTCCAAATAATCTGTACATATTTGAAGAAGGACAACAACAATGCTATCTTAGCAAGGATGAAGAGCACTGGTTATGGCATCGAAGGTTGGGACATCTAAGCTTCTCACAAATAAGGAAAGCATGCAAATATCAGGCAGTTCGCGATCTTCCAGATATCAAAATTCCAGACAACACCATATGCAAATCTTGTCAGTTTGGAAAGCAAACCAGAACTAACTTTCCAGAGAAGGAAGGATCAGCTAGCTTGCCTCTTGAGCTAGTCCATACAGATGTATGTGGTCCATTTAGGAAAAGGACACCTCGAGGAGAAGAATATCTGATATTATTCATTGATGATTTCTCAAGGTTTGTTTGGTTAGGGCTTATGAAGCACAAAGATGAAGCATTCGAAAAATTCAAATCCTTCAAAGCATTGGTTGAAAATGAATCAGGACACAAAATTAAGTGCCTCAGATCTGACAGAGGTGGGGAGTTCACCTCAAATGAATTTTTCGATTTCTGCGATGAACATGGGATAAGAAGAGAATTCTCTACAGCTAGAACTCCTCAGCAAAATGGGGTTGTGGAAAGAATGAACAGAACTATCCAACAAATGGCTCGTGCTATGCTCGATGAATCAGGTACTCCTGCAACCTTCTGGGGTGAAGCTGCACATGCTGCTGTTATTATTCTTAACAAAACAAATGTCCGAGTAAACAGCACTCAAACACCTCATGAGCTTTGGAGTGGTAAAACTCCTTCCGTGAAGCACTTCAAAATCTTTGGGAGCAAATGTTATATTAAGAATACTGATGAGCAACTTGGCAAACTTGAACCAAGAGCAGATGAGGGCATTCTTCTTGGTTATTCTCCACATAGCAAAGCATACAAGTGCTACAATAAAAGACTTGGCAGAATTGTTGACAGTATTGATGTAGTGGTTGATGAGAAGGGATATATTCCTAGGCAAGTTCATCATGAAGACATTGAAGAAGATGAAGGCTACTCTCAAAGGCGGAATGATGAAGAAGAAGAACCTCAAGAAGAAGAAGAATCTCAAGAAGAACCAGAGGAGCAGACAAGAATAGAAGAGAAGACTCCATCCAGATATGTTCAAAAGAATCATCCAGAAACTCAGATTGTGGGGCAGAAAGAAGCAGGAGTACAAACAAGAAGGACACTTGCAGAAGCTTCAAGCTACTTGGCATTACTCTCCTCCACTGAACCACAAAATGTGAAAGAAGCATGCAAAGATGAATGTTGGGTCAAAGCAATGGATGAAGAACTTGAGCAAATCGAAAAGAACAACACTTGGGAATTAGTTCCTAGACCAAAAGATAAGAATGTGATAGGAACAAAATGGGTCTTCAAGAATAAATTAAATGAAAATGGAGAAGTAATTAGAAACAAGGCCAGACTTGTTTGTAAAGGGTATGCACAGCAAGAAGGAATAGATTTTGAAGAGACCTTTGCTCCTGTGGCAAGACTTGAAGCCATCCGAATGTTCCTTGCTCTCTCAAGCTTTCAAAACTTCAAGGTTTTTCAAATGGACGTGAAATCAGCCTTTCTGAATGGAGACTTAGAAGAAGAAGTATATATTGAGCAGCCAGATGGTTTCATTCTTGGGAATGATCCAAACCTTGTATGCAGATTGAAAAAGGCTCTCTATGGACTCAAACAAGCTCCAAGGGCTTGGTACTATCGGTTGGACAAATATTTTCACCAACAAGGCTTTTCAAAAGGATCAGCAGATAGCAATCTCTATATAAAAGTTGAAAATAACAAATTGCTAATTCTTGTTGTTTATGTAGATGATATTATCTTTGGCAGCAATGAAGAGACTATGAGTCAAAACTTTGCCTTGGTTATGCAGAAAGAATTCGAAATGTCACTACTTGGAGAATTGACATATTTTCTTGGATTGCAAATCCAACAAAATGAAGGAGGTATCTTCTTATCTCAAACCAAATACCTCAAGCAGATCTTGAAGAAGTATGGCATGGAAGAGTCAAAACCAGTATGTACACCCATGGTTACAGGATGTAGCCTCAGTGCAAATGATGAATCAGCAGCAGTTCACCAACCCACTTATAGATCCATGGTTGGGAGTTTGCTTTATTTGACAGGTACTCGACCAGATATTACACATGCAGTAGGAATGGTTGGAAGATTTCAAGCCAACCCAAAGGAAACTCATCTTCAGGCAGTCAAAAGAATCTTCAAATATCTTCAAGGGACCCAAAACTATGGCTTATGGTATCCTAGAAATACAGATCTCACTCTTCATGCTTACACAGATGCAGATTGGGCTGGAAGTGTGGATGATAGGAAAAGCACAAGTGGTGGTGCTTTCTTCATGGGTTCCAGATTAGTATCTTGGTTCAGCAAGAAACAGAGTTCGATTGCCTTATCTACAGCTGAAGCAGAATATGTGGCTGCAGCATCTTGTTGCACACAACTTCTTTGGATGATGCAGACCTTGCAGGACTTTCAAATCACTTGCACTCCACCCGTCTCTATCTTATGTGATAATACAAGTGCAATCAGCATTTCAAAGAATCCAGTCATGCACTCAAAGACCAAGCACATACCAATCAAGTACCATTTTCTTCGGGAACAAGTGCTTGAGCAGAAGGTCAAGTTGGAGTATGTTCCTTCTAAGGAACAAGTTGCTGATATTCTCACAAAACCACTGCCCAGGGAAACTTTTGAATATCTCAGACAAAAGCTGGGAGTAGTTGATGCTTCATCCTGCTGTTGAAGTTTGTTTATTCTACAGAAAAGTTGGTATACGCAGGTTACGGAAGGGATATCCGCGTATATACGCAGGTTACGGAAAAGGAAGTCGCGTGTATATTGGACGCTTGTTGCAGAAAGTATATCCGCGTACATACGCAGTTTCATGCAGGAGAAAACGCGTATATGAAGTTCTGAACAGCAAGGGCAATCTCTGGAGTTCTGAACAGCAATGGGTAAGTCAGAATTCTTCAGGCACAGTTTCAGGGGGTGCAGCAGGCACAGGTTCAGGGGGAGCAGCTTAAAAGTCTCATAAAGCATTGTTGGCATTCAGATGTTTTGGTTGTTGGGTTCAGGAGAAGGAGCTCAGAAAGAAATCCTGGTTGCTGATCTAAAAAGATGTTTCTCAGATGCTGCTGGTGACTTTCATAAGTCTTGGTCTAGATCTGTTGTCTCTATGTCATATCTCTTTTATGATGTCAAGGTCATGTAACGGCCTATGTTGGTTTCCCCACTATGCCTGGGATGAATGATGTAATATAATTGATTGTTTCTGATGTGTTCCCTCTTGGTAGGGAGTATGGATGTATGTATTGAGTCTTTTTGTGATAGAAAGGTCCCTTATGGTGTATAAGTCTTGGTTCTTGTTGAAGAACATCTTTTGCAGATCTTGCCTACAGTCAGGGGGAGCATGTTTCAGCACAGCCAAGCAGAGGTATCAGCATGTTCTCAGGGGGAGCACAGCCCTTTGCCCTTGATGACAAAGGGGGAGAATGATTCTAAGGATCTGAAGGTTGCCATCAAGTCCAAAGGGGGAGATTGTTGGCATTTTGGCTCAGGTATGGCGCTATGATACAGGTGTTGTCCTTGATGGCAACTCTCTTTGATGACAGACCTCCGTTCAGTCTACAGAATGAAGAGAAATCTCATATACGCAGGTTAATTAAGTCCAAGTTGCGTATACACGCTGGTGATATGCATACTAAGTCGCGTATACGCAGGAGAGCTATATAATAAGGCGCGTATACACGCAGATGCATGAACAGAAAAGTGCGTATATGTCGGGAAGTTTCCTTTTGGTCCATGGTAGTTAGTCCTCGGTACTTGTGCCCATGTCTTTGGACCAAAGTACCTCGACAGTCGTGTAGATCTCTAGTTTTGAAGTTGATGGTTTTGGATTTCTATGGTTTTGGCTCTTGGTATTGAGCAAGGCCTAAGGCTATATAAGGAGAAGAATATCATTAGGCAATATCATCTTTCGAAAAGGCTTGAATATCTGAAAAAGAAAGAGATCTGATATGCAGGTTCTGGGTTGCTTGATCTAAGCCAAGGAGAGATCACATCGGTTGATGGAAGACTAGATCTAAGGATAGATCGGGATCTAATGGTTTGAAATGCACTATCATGATATGGTTGATTATGCGTATTTCTAGATCTGCATACTGTCGCAATGTTATGTTCTGAGTCTAACTGATGTCTGGTACAGCTGCAAATTGAGAGAGTTTATTTTTAGATCTGTACGCAGGTTGGCTTCGGTAAAAGCGCGTGTATACGCGGGTTTTGCTCATTGAAGTAGCGTATATCTTTTGAAGCTTGATTTTGGGTTTACAGTTGGGTCTGACTGTTATTGCAGAGCTCTGTAGTCTGCTCTATGTTCTGGTAACTGGTGATTGACAGGGTTCAGTGGTTCAGTGATTCCAAGTTTGGTTGTTTTATGCTTCAATGATCTATTATGAAAGGTGAATGAATTGTGGTCTTCAGATTGTACTATTGTGCTTCAGGAATATCCAGTCTGAAAATGTATGAAAAGTGGTACCTGAAAGAAAGAAGATTGTAGGTCAGCACCTACGTACTAGTATCTTGGCTAGTACAAGAGCAAAGGGGGTTGGAGCTCCCTTCCAAGGAAGTTTGGAGAACGAGAGAAGGTTGTAGCCTTCTGCAGGTTGTAGCCTGCGTACTGGTATAAGGCTGCACCAGTACAAAAAGATTGTAAACTGAAGTTTCATATTAAAGAAAGATAGAGACAACTTGCAGCAGGTGGTTTTCACCCACATTGGGTTTCCACCTTATATCTTGGTGTTCATGTGTGTGGCTTTTGATCTGTTCTGTTATACTGCACCTGTTTACTGTTAATGTGGTGAATAATGTCCTGATGCACTTAACTGAAGAATAAGCTAACTAAATTATGAGTTTTTCTCTTATACGCTGTTTTATTTAGTCTCAGTAGCGTGTACACGCTGGTTCACTTAACTGAAGTAGCGTATATGTTTCTGAGCATTGAAAAAGTTTGATTGATCTGATAATACTGATTCACCCCCCCCTCTCAGTATTATTTCCAACACGGAGCTCTTCACTAAGTCTCGTCTCAACTCCTCATGTTGCAAATCGACCAACATCTTGTCCCACATTGGCAAGGTGGCTTTGTCCAAGATACTTTGGACAAATATGTGCCTCTCCTCGGAGACACTGTTGAGTGCCAATCACACTAGCTCTATGGGTTGAGGCGCTGCCCCAACAGCTGACAATTGGTCCCAGATCTCCTGGATCCTGGTGAGGAAGGGGTCTATGTGCTCCCCTTTCTGCATCCTAGGGCATCTCAACTTCTCCTATAAGTACATCTTTTGCTGCTCGGAATTGCCTTGGTACAACGTTGTGAGAGTCTCCCACATCTCTCTGGCAGTTCCTTTGCCAGCTATGTGTGATACAATGTGATCCTGAACACCATCAAGGATCAACCTCTTTGCCCGCGCCATTTCCTTTCTGTACTCCTTCAGCTGATTTGCATCTGTGGGGATAGCTATCACTACATCTATGAATGGTTTCAAGCCATATTCATCCAGAAGGAAGGACATCCATGCCTTCTAGATGACATAGTTGGAAGCACCATCCAACATGTCCTGATCTCGTAGTATGGCAGTGGCCATCTCAGATAATGTCGAAAATATCCTCTTCCCTTCTGCTCAGTGGTTGCTAGGCTATTCACACTCCCTTCTGGAGTGAGAAAATCTACTCACAACAACTGTTGATCTGCAAGGGAAATCGAACTTCTTGAGACTAGAAGTTCCCTAAGGAAAATTTTCCCTATGTGTGTGCTCTTCTTCCACTCGACGTTAGTTTTGTTATAGAAAACTACTGCAAAAACTACTGTGTCCAGCTAGAAATCTGTTCTATGAAAAATATTGGTTGCTCCCTCTGCCTCTAGAATTCCTCAATCTAGAGAGATCGAATTTTTCTGTCTCTCTCTTTGAAAAATCGATTCTCCTCAAGATATTCAACCTCTTGGCCAAGGTAATTGCGTTGCCTCTGGCGTTTTGACATGTTAACCACACTGAACATCAAAACTCCTCCTTTCTTCATTACTGAGCTCTCTAATTGATCATCTGCGCTCTAATACCATGTGAAAATTCGAAAACCCGAATCCTATTGCAACAACTTGAAATAATTCTCCTAATTGTTAAATTAATTCTTAAAAATTTATTTATTGTTTGCTACAACAAATACTGAATCAATCACATTGCAACCAACACAAATAAATTGCGAAAGAAATAAACGCTGGAAGAAATATTAGCACACACACATAAAATGATAGTTATTTTTGGACCAATGTCCCTAGAAAACCCCAACTTGGGAAAACTGATGTAGCCGCTGATGGTTTTATTATTATGCAACAGTGAAATAATCTAAGTACAACTGGATGCCAAAATTGGCAATCCTACAGAGAAAACTGGCAAGAAAAATCTAGTGAGGAATTTCCTCACTCCACAGGCAAATCCAAGCTCTGACCTCGGCTCCAATTGAGTCGTTTGGCTCTACGCAATAATTGCGTCGCCCTGACGCAGTCACTTCTGCACTCCACTCGTAATAGCTTCTCCTCAAGCCGTATGGTCTGTTGTTGCCTAGGAAAATGTCTCTCTTGGCCTCTGGAACTTCTGTCCAACTTCTGGCACTGAAACTTTGCTTCTCTCCAGCAATTTCGAAATTGCCTCTAGAGGCTACTGCACTACTCTGCGTCAGCCTCACTGTGGCTCCTTTTCCTTTGTTGGGAGCGGGATCCCCCAAGGGTAGTTTTGGGGCTAAAAGCCCATGTTTGAGTTAAATTTTGTAATAAAATGATAAAGTCTCTGCATTTTGTGGTCACGGAGCGCGAAGGTGTTATGTGTCATAAAGGGTAGTCCGCCCTTAGTTTTGTAAAGTAAAGTCGGCTGTGAGAGTTCTACCCATGGTCCGCGGACCATGGGATTGTATAAAAAGAGCTAAGCTCTAAGTAGTTTTAGGGATATACAATGACAGACAATGTAAGAGAGTCGTAGCTCTGAAGTAAGAAGTCTAAGTCTTGGGTCGCAGTGTAGGTAGAGGCTCTGCAGCGGAGTGCGCAAAGGCTTGGAGTAGAAGTCCACAACTAAGTGCACGGACCCCTGCAGCTGTGTGCGCAAGGCGGACAGAGTTTGTAAATACTTGGAAGATATCAATAAAGAGAAATATTCGGCAATTCCTGTGTCTTTGTTCTGTTAATGCATCTGGATATGTTATGTATGAATTTCCTTTATTATGCTTATATGATGCGCGAATGAATACAAATACATTGGATAACTGAACACAATCGAGGATATCTTTTTACGCGGTGTTAACTTTAATTATTTGATAACATAAGCAAATCACTTAGACTAATTCGGGAATCTGCACGGCACGTTGCCATAGCAATAGGGCTGCGCGAAGGTCCATCATACCCTTTCGCGAAGGTATTGAAGGATGGAATAAAGGGCTCGTCTTGCAGGCCCTAGAGCGAAGTGACATGCACGAAGGCAGGGATAGAGGGAATCAAACGACATCGCAACCATCTCAAGGTGCGGAAACTTGGTTCCAACATCCCCCCATACTGCTTCGGGTGAGATTTCGGTCCGCGCTTCACGCACTGATGCCGAAAGGGCCAATGTTGTAGGGATTTGTTTGGCTAATTAACGCTGAACCTGGGTCAAGCCCCCTCAAGCCAACAAATGGTTCCATTATCGGAACCAGAATTTGCATAAGAGATGTGTGATGCTGTATCGTTGGAATCTGACTAAGAAAGAGATTGGAGACTGGTTGGATAGGAAAATCCACGAATTCGCGGTGTAGGAGAACAGAAACCCGCGACTGACAAAAGAATTGTGGCTGGACAGGTACCTATATACAGAGATCCACGAGATCTTTTTCTGCTCCTTTCCGATTGAGCTATACAAATGGATCACGAAGCTAGCAGATAGCCAAGGAAGGTGGAAACTTGACGGTCCTATCGTTTAGACCCCGGAGCTAGTGCGAAGGTTGGAAGCATCGGAGGATAAGATCACCCGCGCTGTCGTCCATTGGCTCGATCACATCATAGGAGGATTTGTAACTGAATTCGCGGTCGACACTTCAGTCAGCTACAGCGAGGCAGAACGACGCTTTTTCAAAGGACTGCGAGGTAAGTACATAAAATCTTTGAATATCTGGATTAAAATGCTATTGTGCGAAAAGCGGGGTATGCAGCTACCTTGATGTTTGGGGCTACGCGAATCGGAAAAACTTACAAAAACGAAGGAAAAAAGGGTCCTAAGTATAGTCTGTTGATTTCACCTCTGCGTGACGAATAGGGACTAGCGAAGGTTTCTCCGCGAAGTGTTATTCAGTTAATAAGACAAGGATTCCTGCGAATACCACCTCCAACTTTTCACCACCATCATCAGCGACTTCACCAATACCACCTCCGCCGCCACTGCATTTCAGTATGGCGAACTCGGTGAAGCTGCCTTTGTTCAAAGGCTTAGGAAATGAGGACGCAGACCAATTCTGGTTCGTTGTGAGGGCTGTATGGGAAGCCCAAGGGGTTACAGATGATCATATAAAGAAGGAAACACTGGTTAGTGCTCTGCAAGATCGCTCGCTAACCTGGTATATTAAGTACTCTAATGATAACCCGAATGCTGGAGTGGCAGACATCCAGACAAAACTGAATAGAGAATTCAGTAGGCCTAAGTCTGAAGCACAGTCTATTGTGGGGTTCAATGAAATCGCGATGCAACTAGGTGAGACGCCTTGGGAACTCGATCAGAGGTTGAAGTGTACAATCTACGAAGCTAACATGAACCTAACGGACGGACAACATCGCGAGTGGTTTGTTGCTTCACTCCCGCCACACTTAAGGGCTGCATTGTCGCAACAGAAAATAACAACTCAGGCAGAGGCCTTGGAGATCGCAATGAGGCTGCATGAAACACTGATGCAAGATCCAAATCTAGGGGTTCAGCAGATCCATGCACAGTTGAAAAATCTTTTCCTTGAGATGCAAAGCTTGAAGCAGGACAGAATGGTTCGACCCGAGGTGCGCAAAGAGTTATGGTGTCTGAAATGCAAGAGTCAGGGGCATGACAAAGACCATTGTCCGGTCTTTGCGAACTACCTTACAGGATGAGGACTGATGCCTTTGAGGCCGGAAGCCCAAGCAGGACCGAGCGCGGGGTCTGCATTATGGTGCGCTATATGTCAGGTAGCAGGAAAACATGCCACGGATAACTGTCACTTGTTACAGAAGTTTGTACAGGCACCGCAACAACTATTCTACAACTTCTGTAGGTCAGTAGGGCATAATGAGCGTAATTGCAGAAGCTATGAGTTGATGATGGATAGAACTCCCGCCTATAGGGTTCACGCTGAAACGTGGCCCCCTAACTAGAGCGCAGGGATGACGTGGACAGGATTTTAGGGGCGCGGACGAGGCCGAGGCGAAGGAGGACTTGGCAGAGGTCGAGGACAGTTGATTTGCTACAATTGCGGAGGACCAGGACACTATGCCCCGCGATTGCACTAACCCAACACGTCCGTCGTGCAAATACTGCACGTTGTTCGGTCATGAAACGGAGGATTGTCCTACGCTGATAGCGAGGATACGTGACAAAGGGACGCTACCACCTCCGCCGACTCAGACCCTGCAGATGATGAGGTTTGAGCCACGCGAAGAGGATCCAAACGTAAATATAGTGCTCATAAGTGGAATTGCGACAGGAGATGACAAGGGGAAACAACCAGAAGACAGTACATGGGTTCGCAAAGCTCTGGCGAAGGAGGCTGAGTTCGATTTGGAGCGCGCACGTGAAACCTTCATGGAAGCTAAGAAGAGCTTTGTTGAGGCCTCCACCTCAGGAAGCAAGGATAAGCCTGAGCAGGAGATGGACCCCTCTATGCTCACAACTTTCTTAGAGACCTGTATGAAGTTACTGTGCGATAGTAAGGTTGTGAAAGGGTTACAAGAGCTCATCAATAGATGTGTTGGAACCGCGTCGGGTGAGCTGCGCGTAGTACGAAATATTGGCAAGCATAAAACAAGAACGGGATGGGAGATGAGACTGATTGCACAAATAGGAGAGTATGAAATGGATCAGGTTATTTTGGACCTGGGGTCAGACGCGAACGTCCTACTGAAGCAGACTTGGAAACGGATGGGGAGACCCGCGCTGCAATGGTCTCCGATTCAACTAAGGATGGCCAATTAGGAGAAGATCATCCCCATGGGGCAGCTACAGGGGTGACTGTGGATATTGAGGGAGCGAGTGCGTTCACTGATTTTGAATTAATAGAGATAGTGGATGACAGTTATCCCTATCCTGTGCTCCTAGGAACAATTGGGCCACTAATATGAACGGGGTAATCAACCTAAAGAAGCGAAAGATGATATTTGAGAAGAAATCGCTACGCGTAATAGTACCTCTCGATCCTACTGAAGGATTTTGATATACGGAACCAGTCCGCGATTATGAGAGTGATGACGATCTGGACTGTATCTATAAGATAACAGCGCGAGATCAAGACTGGGTGAATCTCACCGCGGATGGCCAAATTACCTGGGATCGTGAGAGTTCCTACACTTCGAATTCTAATGAAGAGTTAGAACGCTGGCAAAATTGGTTACATGAAGTGACTACACTGAACTGCAACATGATGACCCGACCCTTGCGTTGTGTGTCCTTGGAGGTAAGAAATCTACCTACTTATGATGGCCTGAATTAGGTAGATATCTTTTTGGATGCATTTGAAAGGGAGGTACTAGAAAAGCAGCGCTTCCAGGCGTTGGACTGGGCACTACGCGCTATGCCCGCAAGATGGTGGGGTACGCATAAGGGAAGCTTTGATGATTGGCGCGAATGTAGAAGGATGATGAGAACACGATTTGGGAAGCCTAATATGCGAATGACAGACAAGTATGATGGGCAGGATGATCTGCGCACGCATTTGGCCAAATGGGCCCAGGCTTATGGAGAAAAGCCCCAACCTGAATGGGTGCACTTGTTCTGTCATACCCTGGATGTTGTCCTGATGAACTGGTATGTAGAAACAGAACTCCTCCACGGGACAGGTGAGTGGGATGTCCTGCGCGAAGGATTCATGATGACATTCAGTTTTGAAGACAGGTTTGACAGTATTGATGAAGCGCTACAAGAGGTGAAAGCAACAATCTTTAGGATACTGCAGGATCCTTTAGACCTGATTCAGCCTGAATGGGCTACTCAGCTGAGTCATGCGCTAGAATGTTATAATGTAACTACTGAAGAAGAGGACAAGGATCCGCGAAAGATTAACATTCCAGAAATAGAAGGTCACCGTGAGGTTCAAGGACCGCAGATTGAGAACCCTGATATAATCGCGTCGTTGAAAACGAAACAAGTAAACATTGGTACGGAGGCAGAACCCAAATTCACAAAGATTGGAGACTACTAGGACGACGTGACGGTGGATAAGGTCGTTGAATTGCTCCGCGAATACCAGGATTTATTCCCTACCAAGTTTACGGATCTAAAGGGGATAATCGGGGACCTAGGTATGATGAAGATTACATTAAAGCCCGACACGAAGCCGGTTAAGCAAAGGCCTTACCATCTCAATCTAAAATATAAGGAGAAGGTCCGCTTAGAGCTAGACAAGATGCTCGCAGCAGGCATCATTGAGCCTGTGGAAGAATCTGACTGGGTAAGTCCAATGGTGGTACAGGAAAAGAAGCAAAAGGATGAAATAAGGATATGTGTGGATCTCAGAAAGCTGAATGACGCTTGTGTACATGATCCTTTCCCGACTCCGTTCACTGATGAAGTGTTGGATAATGTAGGTGGCCAGGAAGCATATTCCTTCACTGATGGGTTCTTTGGGTACCATCAGATCAAAATCGCGCCGGAGTATAGGAGCAAGACAACCTTCGCGACTAAGTGGGGCTGTTTTCAGTACATTGTAATGCCGTTTGGATTGAAGAATGCGCCTGCGATCTTCTCGCACGTAGTCGTTGCTGCGTTCAAGGAGTTTATTCATAAGTTCCTGTAGGTATATTTTGATGACTGGATTGTGTTTGGGCTGGTTAAACGCCATGTAGCAAGCTTGCACCTAATGTTGGATACCAGATCGCGCTCAATCTAAAGAAGTGTTTGTTTTGTGTTCCTTTTGGGAACCTGTTGGGGCATGTAGTTTTCAGACAAGGACTGATGGCAGACTCCGCGAAGATCGCAGTGATACTGAACTTGGAAGTGCTGAAGAGTGTGAAACAGCTGCGCGCTACCCTGGGACATACGAGATATTACAGAAAGTTTATCAAAGGCTATGCCCAGATCATCGTGCCTATGGAGAAATTGTTGAAGAAGGATGTCACATTTTGTTGGAATGATGGCTGTAAGAAGAGCTTGGATATATTGAAAGAAAAGATGGTCACCGCGCTGATTCTAGTCTTCCCGGATTGGAAGAAAGAGTTTCATGTACATGTCGACGCGTCATGTGTAGCGCTGGGAGCAATACTGACACAGGCTGGCAGAGAAGGCTTGGACCATCCTATCGCGTTCGCAAGCTGAAGATTATCCAAAGCGGAGAAGAACTATTCCACCACCGAACGCGAAGGGTTAGCTATGGTGTATGCGCTCCAGAAGTATAGGCACTACTTGTTGGGAGGCCATTTTAAGATGTATACAGATAAGTACCTGGTCAATAAGCCTATGTTGGGGGGGAGAATCTGCAGGTGGCTCTTATTGTTCCAGGAATATGATTTTGAAGTTATTGTGAAGCCTGGACGACTGAATGCGGGACCAGACCATCTGTCGCGCATCGAAACAGGGGAAGAGCCCACTAATTTGGAGGAGGGATTGCCTGACGCGCAACTATTTGCAGTGCGCATCGCGGATGGTCATTTTGAGGATATAATACATTTCCTAACGACAGGGACTGCACCGGACGGATACACTGTCCAACAGAAGAAGGAATTAGTGGTGCATGCGGCAGATTTCTCTGTCATTGCGGGCATTTGTACAAGATGGGGACTGATGAGATATTGCGACGATATGTACCTAAATTCGAAAGAAGCAACATCCTCGCGGACGCTCATGGGAGCGTCGCGGGAGGACATTATGCAGGAAGAGCAACCGCGCAGCAGATTCTACGTGCAGGGTTGTGGTGGCCAACCCTCCATCAAGACTCAAAAGCATATCGCAAGGCCTGTGATGTGTGTCAAAGGACTGACAAGCCATCGCAGAGGGATGAGATGCCTTTGAATCCTCAGATGACGTTACAACCCTTTGAGAAATGGGCGATAGACTTTGTGGGCCCCATTCAGCCCCAAGGAAAGACGGGAGCAAGGTACATCATCACCGCGACGGAGTATTTGACTTGTTGGGCGAAGGCACAACGTGTGAAGGATTGCACAAGCGTGACCACTGCAAAATTCCTCTTTGAGCATGTATTGACGCGATTTGGATGTCCGAGGATCTTGATGAGTGATCGCGGTACGCACTTCCTGAATGAGACGATCAGCACGCTGACGGAGGAATTTCAGGGATACCACCAAAAGAGCACACCTTATCACCCGCAGGCTGACGGGACGGTGAAAGCATTCAACAAGGTGCTCGAAAACGTGATGACCAAGGTTTGCAATGCTCAGCGAAGTGATTGGACCTACGCATACCTGCAGTACCGTGGGCTTATCGAACGACATGCAAGAAGTTGACTAGACAAACCCCTTTTATGCTTGTCTATGGTGTTCAAGAGGTAATGCCTATGGAATATATTGTGCCTAGTCTACGCATAGCAGCGCTCATAGATATGATGGATCGCGGAGCCCTGGAGGAGAGGCTCGCACAGCTCGAGGAAGAGAGATTTTTGGCTGGATTTCACCAGCAGGTCCAAATGCAGCGCGAAAAAGCATGGCATGATTGACACATCAAACTGCGCACATTTAAGGTAAATGACCTGGTTTTGTTATATGATAGTAAGTTTGATAAATTTCCAGGGAAATTTAGAATGCACTGGTTAGGGCCCTATGTCATTAAGGAAATTACCGATGGAGGAGCGGTACAGCTGGTCAAATTAAATGGAGAACCCTTCCCGGGAAAGGTGAATGGCAGTCGCTTGAAGCCATACACCGGCAGTCCGACCATGTGACTAAATGAAGGTAGCACAGTCTTAGCGCTCCACCTAGGTTGGGGAGCTGCGCGATTGGAGGATGGTGCGAAGCAAGGAAGTGACACTAGGTCTGCGGCAGCGCGGAGGGAGCTGCGCTACCTAGGGAGAAATCGCTCAGGTCAGCTGGAAAGTGACCGTTACAGTCACTATTCATGAAAAGACGGCAAAAGTAAGGCCAAATGGAGCGGGTGGCTGGCATTTAAGACGAAATTTATGGCTTAGATCCTTGAAAATCTGCCGCCAATCCGGCATTAATGAACCGATTTTGGGGGGAACGATTGGATTTGAATTCAAAATGCCCTATAAATTACAAGTGGTTGTCCAGCAAGAAACACTTAGCATTTTGAGAATTGAGTTGTTGAGCTCTCAGGCACATATGAATTGCGAGCAATACGAGCTTCTGATAACTACTAAGGTATTTGAGACTTTGCCGATGGAAACACAAGAATTCTTGCATAAAATCATGTCAGCACCCCCAGAAGTTATAAATATTGAACAAGTAGTAGAGGAGCCGGCATAGGAAATGGAAATAGAGGCAGAAGTAGCTGCTTCGAAGTGGCCGAAGTATTGGTGGAGGTCCCTAAATCGCCGAGGACACCAAGACCAAAGCCGACCCCAACCAAGGAAACTGTGAAGGACAAGAAGGGCAAGCATCCTACCATACCGGTGCGCGCACCACCAAGAAGAAACCCACCAAAGCCCACTGCATAAGAGAAAGGCAAGGCTATAAACCTAGAACCAGAGGAGGAAGATATTGAAGACATCCCGATGGATGATGAGGACGGGGGAGCTCAAGTAGAGGAGGTTGAAACCCAAGGTGCGGACCCTATTACGCGGTTGTCGGAGTATGTGCCTTCACGCAAGCCTAAATTCAAGGTCCCAAAGGACATTGATGAGAGTAAGACTCCCCTGCAAACCCCTCTACTACCGGATGAAATTGCTTTTGACGGTCCGCGTTTGGCATGGGTGTCGATACTGAAGCTTGAAGACTAGGACTTGGCAGACCACGAGAAGTTCCCACACCTGGCAATTGAGCAGCTGATGCGCCGCATCATAGATACAAATACAGGAATGACAACATTGGAGCCGCGGAGGTGGCTCAAGGGGGTAGAGAAGGCAGGATTGCTTAACCTACTCTAGGTGCCGCACTATAACCGCACCTCGGTGACAGTTTTGGTCATCAAGCAGTTGTTGTGCTTAGTGCATGATGGGTGTCTGTGGCTGGAGGAGCCGATACCCATCAAAGATAGGTTGATTCACCGAATAACGCGCCTGTCGTATATAGGTGAGAATTCGGTGATGATCTTTGGCGGCAAGGGTGGTGAGCAGGCTCTCGCAGAGTCAATGAAGGAGAAATTTAAGCTGGTGAAGAAGTCGCGTGGGTATGCTATCTCCAACATCTGTGACCTCGCTATGAAGGTAGCCACGCAAATCCTAGCAGGGAAGGTGATGCGGAAGTGTCGCGTCGATGACATGTCAGCGCCTGTCGTCGCGCTTGCACAGTAGTGCGCGGAAGGAGTCCAGTTTAACTAGTCAGACTACCTTTGCAGAGAGTTCTTGGCGAACTACCGCGAAGCACAAGAGCTCAACAAGATATTCCACTACGCGTGGCTCTTACTGTCGATTGTGCTGGTAGCGTGGGAGCTACCAAAGGACAGCCAGTTCCCTTCAGTCGCGCTAGACCTCCTTGAAGCAGCGAAGTACGCTTCGTTGTGGGCGACCAAGGATGCGCAGCGAGTTCGGGACAACAAGATCTTCTGGATCTTGATGGAGATGAATATCAGGATGGCCATCAATCGCAAGCCGCGATTGTCGCCCACGGTGTACGCTAACCTGCAGAGCTATGCCGAGTTCAAAGCCGATTTCCATCGAGTCTCCATCAGGGCGCGGAAGGACCCTACGCAGAAGTGGTACGACTTACCGTATCTGGCCACGGATGACGCCATTGATGCGATGCTTGATCAATGGCCGGCGGAGTGGCGCACTACCACGGACTTGGCGGTGGGTGGAAGCAAGTTCGTCGTGCAGAAGGAGAAGGAGGAGGCCAAGCTAAAAATGGCACAGCAGGTCGAGAAGAGGAAAAAGGAGGCCACTGATAAGGCTCAGGCAGGTGGAATAGAACGTGGCTCTGACAAAGGCGCGAGGTCGCGTTCGCCAGAGACAGAAGAGGAATAAACAGAACAGCACGGCACGGACCCTCAAGAGACATCCGCCTGCATTAAGCGCCCAAGAGAGCTGGAGAAGGGAGGGTCTAAGAAGAAGTCAAAGGCGACCAAGACCTCGCTGGACCCTATCACATTGACAGAGGGCGACTTACATGATATCGATGACACAGTCAGGGATGTCACCGCGGAGGCCTTGCAGCAATTTGAACAACAACAGCAAATCATCTTAGGGGCTATCCAGACCGAGTTACAGGAATTGCAGATCCGCGCGTCGCAAGCTGGCACGCTGTCTACCGGCTTGGCTATTGGCACTTCAGAGGCTGCCAATATGCTGCGCACGACGGCTTCTAGTGCGATAGTGTTGCCGGATGGAGCACTAACCACCGAAACTGAAGCTAACAGGCCCACTGTCAGCGGCCTGAAGGGATTTGGGTTGAACCTGGCAGCGATTCCGCGCGAAGCACTCCACCTCTTGCAGGATGGAGTAATTGCAGAGCTGAGGGCCCGTGAGCACCCCGCCCTCCAAATAATCAGCGAACAGCAGATCAACAATGAGCAGATGGCCCTATAGAAAAATGTTGCCATCGCCATTGAGACCGAGGTGACCACTCATAGTAAGAAGATTATGCAGGTCATTGATGAGGCCTGCCGAATGGTCCCAGAGTTGGCCATTCCGGGGAGGAGCCAGTTGAGGTACGCATCCGCAAGTTGGCCACAAGGGTGCGCAACACTCGGACTGAGATGGCGCGGGTTCAGTTGGAGTTGAACTTGCAAATTACTGAGCTACAGTTGAGGGCCCAGCCTTCAACAACGACATAAGTAAAGGAACAATGGGCGACCGCTGTCGCAGAAGCAGGCGCGACGGTGGAAAGTGCAGTAGCAGACTGTATGTAGTTGTTCGAGCAATCATTTGAGGTCCTGACAAGCTTGCAGGAGGACCCAAATATACAGAGGCTGGAGACGGAAACGCGCGAGCTACAACAACGCTACGATGAAGTTAAGGGCACAACGCGAACTGTCGCACTAACACAGAGGCTAGCCAAGTTGCAGGAGGCCAAGCAGTTGAAGGAACAGGTGGACGCAACACTGCACAAGGAAGCAGTGTTGAAGGCGAGACTAAAGCCCTAGCTGGAGGAAGCTTACGCAGTCACAGGAAATATTGAAGGCGAGACTAAAGCCCTGGCTGGAGGAAGCTTACGCAGTCATAGGAAATATTGAAGGCAAGCTTGCGACTCTACAAGTGACGCAACAAAAGCTTCAGGCTGACAACGCAGGAGCAGTGACCGAGAAGACAGTGGAAGATGCGAAGCAGGCAACAGCTCAGTGCACGGCTGAGGTAGCAGTCATACAGGTTGAGCTGGATGGGCTTCGCGCAAAGATCTTTGCGCCTACCGAGTGACTCGAGGGCGAGTCGCGATGTTTGTGTTGGGGGCCTGTTGGGAGTGGGATCCCCCAAGGGCAGTTTTGGGGCTAAAAGCCCATGTTTGAGTTAAATTTTGTAATAAAATGGTAAAGACTCCGCATTTTGTGGACGCGGAGCGCGAAGGTTTTATGTGTCATAAAGGGTAGTCCACCCTTAGTTTTGTAAAGTAAGGTTGGCTGTAAGAGTTCTACCCATGGTCCGCGGACCATGAGATTGTATAAAAAGAGCTAAGCTCTAAGTAGTTTTAGGGATATACAATGACAGACAATGTAAGAGAGTCATAGCTCTGAAGTAAGAAGTCTAAGTCTTGGGTCGTAGTGTAGGTAGAGGCTCTGCAACTGAGTGCGCAGAGGCCTAGGGTAGAAGTCCGCAACTGAGTGCGCGGACCCTTGCAGCTGTGTGCGCAGGGCGGACAGAGTTAGTAAATACTTGGAAGATATCAATAAAGAGAAATATTTGACAATTCCTGTGTCTTTGTTCTGTTAATGCATCTGGATATGCTATGTATGAATTTCCTTTATTATGCTTATATGATGTGCGAATGAATACAAATACATTGGATAACTGAACGCGATTGAGGATATATGTTTATGCGGTGTTAAGTTTAATTATTTGATAAGAAAAGAAAATCACTTAGACTAACTAGGGAATCTGCACGGCACTGCCATAGCAACGTGAAAGTACCTGAGCAGCAGGATAGGGCTGCGCGAAGGTCGATCATACCCTTTCGCGAAGGTATTGAAGGATGGAATAAAGGGCTCGTCTAGTAGGCCCTAGAGTGAAGTGCCTGCGTGAAGGCAGAGATAGAGGGAATCAAACGACATTGCAACCATCTCAGGGTGCGGAAATTTGGTTCCAACATCCCCCCATACTGCTTTGGGTGAGACTTCGGTCCGCTCTTCGCGGGCTGATGCCGAAAGGGCCAATAGTGTAGGGATTTGTTTGGCTATTTAACGCTAAACCTGGGTCAGGCCCCCTTAAGCCAACAGACTCTTTGCAAATGCACTCACCAAAAGTGGAATCCTTCCTTCGACTTCACTGTCCCTGCCCCTCTCTCACTGCTTTGATTTCTTTAGCTCTCTCTTCGACAACTGACTGTTACTGCTCTGGAAATCGATCTACTTAGAAATCGAACCTCTCAAGTGATTTCTCTAAGCCCCATCGACTTCTTCTTATAATCCTCTATTGAGACTTCAACGACCAAGATTAGATCTTTATCGATGGCGAGGATTAACTCGAAGTCAATTTGTGTGGGTTTCTAGAACATTCACACCATAACTTAATTAATTCTGATTAATTGGTCATATTCCCTAAGTATAGACTTAGGAAATATTTTAAAACTGACTAATAAACTAATTAAGTGAGAAGCAATATTTTTAAATGTAGCTCCACCTTTTGAATTTCCAAAGTGGGAGTTCTCAACTTGAGAAGTGAGAAGGCCAAATTGCCATTTTTTTCTCCAATCGCTCCTTTCCTTTCTCATTGTCAAATTGCTATATTTTCTCCAATTACCTTTTCCCCTCTTGTTTCTTTATATCCCTCTTCTGTCTCCTTAGAATTAAATTACCCATGCACTTTTATTTATATTTTAAGTTTTACATCATAATCATTTTAATATTTAAACTTAGGAAAATGCTTAATTATATATATCATCCTTTAGTGGGGTGTTCATCTTAGGCTCCCAAGAAGACATTTACAAACTTATTTACACATCTTACAATGGTCTTTCTCCATGCAGCCCACATGGCTTCACATCTAAGAAAAAATTCTTATGTGGCACATTTTTCCATATTTGGGTATGTATAATACATGGTTAAAATGTGGTATTGCATTCCTCTCCCCTTAAAATAACAATGACTTGGGTGTGGTATGCTTATTTGATTGATGTAAAAATATATAACATAGTTCTCTTAGATATTTCAAGTATATAATGGGCAATATACATATTGATTTTGGCGTTGTTTCACCTTGTGCACTTCAACTATCAAAATGATTTTGCAACTTCTATGATTATGGTCTACCTTATTAGTCCCAACCATTGACAAGGTCACCACTACATTGACAAAACCTCTTTCTTGTTAGTGCCCACTAATTTAAGAATGGATACATCTCACCTTTTCCATGCAACAAAATTATAGTATTATTCTCATCCCATCTTGCCACTTTTCAATCATAAAGAACAATTTGAGTATCACCATAATCAGGGCTAATGTTCATTCCCACCGTAATGAAATTGGTCACTAGACTAACCCAAAAACGCCTTAGGATGAGAAAATTTGCAAAGTTTGTGATAAAGGGGGTTAGGATGAATATCTTTCCTCAAAAATATAACTATACCTATTTTTATAACTTAATTATTGTTTAAGACGTCCTCATTTATGAAAACCATAATGGTTTTGGTATTTTTAATTGTGTCATGTTGAAATAGAAATAGCAATCTAAAGAATATTTACTTTAATTGATTTGTCTAATAAACCTTTGTGAACTTAAAAGGATGGTAAACATCATCATCAATTAAAATTTCTTTTTTCAAAATTAACTTTAGCAATTTAAGTAAAAAATAATATAATAAAAATATACAATACAACCAAAATTTCAACCATACTTGTAGTCCACAAATACACATGCTGGAAAGACATTACAAATTTTCTTTTTCCAAAATTAACTTTAGCAATTTAAGTAAAAAATAATATAATAAAAATATACATTACAACCCAATTTCAACCATGCTTGTATTCCACAAATACACATACCTAAAAGGCCTTCCAAATTTCAGAGCACGAGAAGTTATGTTGAGTATAACCTAGCACACAAAACCCCATCTATATATAAAACGTACTTTATATAGAAATTTCAAAATGTAGAAAACATCAAAAAAATTCTTTATCAATTTGTTAATGATTAATAAAAAATTGAATCTAAATAAATTCATACGCACACACAATTATATCTCAAAAGCTTTAGTGGGCAATTCTGCTCTTAAATCAATCACTCCCTAATCGTCCAATCAAAAGATCGAGAAACACCTGCTTCAATGATTAATATTAGTGGATTCTAATTTGAAATGAGCAAAAAAATTATTATCACTATTGGTTTCTAGCCACTAATCTAGTGAGAGAAATGTATAGAAATCCATAGTTGTCCCAAGTTTTTTTTGGCTACCAAGAAAGCAAAAATTCTAAGTTCGAAAGCTTCTCCAATGCATTTTAAGTCAAAGATAATTAAAAAAAAAAAAAAAACAAAATTACAAACTTCTTTGTGGGGATGTTTTCAATGACCAAGCATACTTACTACACACCACCAAGCAATCAATCTTCAAAATGAAGTTTCCTATTGATTTATGTTTTTTATATGGAACTAATACATAGGTGGAATCATTAAGCTTGTCTCTATTTATATAAAAAGAAAGGGCTTTAATGTCTTCAAAATGAAGTTTCCTATTGATTTATGTTTTTTATATGGACCTAACACATAGGTGGAATCATTAAGCTTGTCTCTATTTATATAAAAAGAAAGGGCTTTAATGCATATATATATAAAATTGAGACATCATTTAAAAGTGACGTCCTTAACAAAGTATACATATGGATAGAGGAATATACAAGAACCACAAGATATTGATTAGTTGATAGAAAGAAAAGAGGGGAAGGGAAAAAGATAATAGATATTTTTGAGGGTAAGTTTATTATGTGATGTCAATTTATATAAAAGATGATATGTGATAAAATTGTAAAGAAAGAAGTGGTTATAAGTGTATGTACTTTCTTTTTTATATTACATAAAGAAGAACCGTTTTTTTCCCTTAAAAAAGAAAAATAAAACAAAAGAGACATCTAAAAGTACTAAAATACTTATAGAAGTCTTTCCTTATAAATTTAGGAGGTAGATGTATCCAAAAACATCTTTGGACATGATTTAGGTATTAGGTACTTATAAGGCATGTTTATGTCATATCTTGTATTATAAGTATAATATATTTTTTTTGATAGGGAACGAGCAACTTTCTCAGATATATGCAACGGTCTTCAAGCCACATATATAAAAAATTTATAGTTTAGTCTAGGACCGAGATGCCCAGAGACTGCCAGAAACTAGAGCCGGATCTCAAACTCCAACAGGACACCTATCCTTTCAGCGTTACTATTATCTTGTATTATAAATATAATATTTTTGAAGTAAAGTGTCTTTATATAGTAAGGATAATAATAATAATCACAATAATTTAATTTTAAGGCCATGGCCTAGTCAACCACCAAACTTGATGTTTATGAAACAAAGAACCCCTCAATGTAATAATTTGACTACTTAATGTCTGAAGGTTTGTATACCCTAACCCCGCCTAGATTCAAATTTGTTACCTCCAAGGAGGAAACATGTCTTCCTAATCATTAGGTCCACTAAAGTTATCAAAAATACTAAGTCAAAAATTGTTGGTATATATATATAATGAATTTTCAACAGAAAAATGGCATTGAGATATGAAAAAGAAAAGTCTAAATTGTTTAAAAATAATAAAATGGTGAAGTCTAATTGTTCTATGTGTTTGCCTTTTTTTACCGAAATTCAATATTACAATTCCTGGTGAGATTTTGTTTTTCATTGTTTGAAATGCATTGTTAAATGCATAAACAGATTTAGAGCTCTGAAAATCCCTCGAGACATTCAATCTATACAGATTTATCAACTCAAATTTACTATTCCAACAATTTTTAAGTTAAATTTTAGACCATTCATAGGAAAATATAAGAAATAAATAACACAACATTGAAACTATGCTTAATTAAAATTAATTAAGCAAAACTAAACCACATAAAAAGTAAAATTTAAAAAAAAACACACAAGAACAATTAACGCAAAAATTAAAGAAAAGAGGGAGGAAAGACTAAAATACAAAACATTTTATACTTCTTTTTCTGCTAAACTTGTAGCATATGTAAGTGTCATTTTGCTTTTGGATTTAAGTATCATCAAAAATTTTGCGTCTTATACATAATTTCGACTATGTAGGTCTTTCCATGACTTTTAATTTGTTGAATAATTACATTAAATGCTTATTATTTAATATTTTGATTACAAATTCATTATTAATTAAAATAATGAATATAAAATCTTAGAATCATTGTGTGGCTTCTTTTATGCTTATTTAGTATGATATTTGATAATGTTGTCTAGTATTATATGGAATAATTACATTTTATGTTTATGTTTATGATTAACCAAAATACTAGATATAAAATCTTAGAATCATTGTGTTTAGTACATTTTATGTTTATGTTTACGATTAATATTTTGATTATAAATTTATTAGTAATTAAAACACTAAACATAAAATCTTAGAATCATTGTGTTAATTTTTGTCTAAGAGCAAATAATATAAGGTTATGGTAGACAACTCTACATAATGTTCTTTTATTTAATTAAGATTGCTATTTTAAGTGAATTTTAATGTGTGTCTTCGCATAATTCATTTGTTTAATTATAGAACTTTTCAAACCCAAAAAGTAGAACGCGAATATTTATTTTTACTTAAATCTGATTTTTCATCATGAAACAAACTATCTTTCTTTCGAAACAACCAAACTTGTGTAAATGGTTTGTAACCCTTCTATTTCCCTCAGAAGAGGCTCGTAGGACTTATTATCATTTACCTTTTTTCTCTTTACTTCAATCCACTCATTATCTCTTATCTTTTAATATAGATGGATCAACAAGTTGAGTTAATTCTAAAAATATATTTTTTTGAAAAAGGGTTGAATCCCTTAATCTTTTACGCCTTGATATAATGATTATCCTCACATATCCCCATTTGAAGGAGGCAAGGAGTCTAGCTTTAAGGGCCTACTTTCGTTTCATCTTCACCTAAGTTATTGTTACATGCCATTTCTTTTCCTTATTTATCATTGGTATCTTTGGTTGGGTTTTCCATGTTGAAATAAGTAACTAGGTTCGGTCTTCATAATATCTCGTGTACTGTAGATTTTTATATATTTTATGTAAAGAAAAAGAAAATTATTATTGTCATAAAGCATGGGGTTTCATGCTCAAGGTTAAATTGTTCTAGGTCAAAGCAACCATTGTGTTCTTCTAGGTTTTGTCATAGAGTCAAGAAGTCAAAAGAGTCATTGTCACATGTATTAGACTCAGTTGGGCATTTTTCAACAAGTCAAAATAATTTATTTTGAGACAAAATGTGTCAAATATATCTCCAATACCAAGTCAGCCTGCAAAGAAGAAATCAGCCTCATTAAGGGCTATTTGCACTCCTTGAACAACTATCTATAAGAGCAAACTAGTCCTCATTTGTATCATCGATAAAACAAACTCATTGAAGCACAAGAAGAAAAAAAAAAAAAAAAATCCAAGAAGTAGGAAGAAAGTCTACAAACCTAATTTGTCTCTAGTCTCTCACACATGTGAAGAAGAAGCTAGGATTTCTGCAGCAAGAAGGACGAAATTTCAGATCCACAAAGAAGGCCGAAATTTCCGATCCACAAAGAAGGCCGAAATTTTGATTAAAGAAAGCAAGACATATCATCCATTTGTCTAAGGAAGAAGAAGCAAGCTTAGTGAAGCAAGGAAGAAGAAGCACGCTAAGTGAAGCAAGGAAGAAGCTTAAAATAGCCTCCTTATCCCACATGTGTGAAGTTGCAGTGGTTACTGGAGGGTTGAAATTGCAACAATTACTAGAGGGTCGAAGTTGCAATAGTTACTAGAGGGTTGAAATTTGTTGTTGGAAGTTGTTGAAGAAGGTTTGAATTGGTTTGACTTTAAGAAGGAAAGTTCATCAAAGGTTGACTTGGTCTTGGAGGGGTCTCTGTCTTGAGTCTAAAGGTCTTGGAATTCGTCATTTGAAGTTTCTATAAGAAGAGAAGAATTCTTGTGGGTTTTTTTCTCTAGGAGAGGTTTTGGCCCTAGCTAGCAGCCTACATCTTGTGTCCATTTGTTCTATTGATCTTCATGTTTTCGTAGTTGTTTGATGATAAGAACACCATAATAATCAAGATAAGAATAAGCAAATTATAAGTACATCAAGTTAAAGTAAAAGAACATCACAAACAGTGCTCCAAGAAAAGAGAAATCACATCTATTCTAGCTACCCTAGATTTCTCAGCATTCTACTTCCAAGAAATGGTGGCATCCTTTGTACCATTAAGTGAGTTTACTATGAGTCTAGCTGCAAGGAACCAAATATCGTTTCATCTTTACCTAAGTTATTGTTGCATGCAATTTATTTTCCTTCTTTATGGTTAACATCTTTGGTGGGGTCTTTTACAACCATGGAATGGTTATATTCCTCGGTACTCTACCACTAAGCGGGTTTATTATGCACCTACTCCTTCCCCTAAAAGGTGTTAATGATTTCTTAATAACCTTCACATAATGATTTTGACAAGAGATTGCCAAGCATACATAAGAAAAACATGACTTGCATCTAAATACTACTTGTTCATAGTCTCACATTTTGATTTGTGTCTTATCAACCACCTTTCATAGGAGGAGATTTTTGAAGTCCACTTCAATGCATAATCTATCGGATATCATGTTCATAATATAAATATATAAATGAAGCATGTAACACTATTTCCAATGGATGTTAGGTAATTTGGTCCCAAGAATTCCAGGTGTAGGTTGGGAAGTCTATCTCACAGTGGCATTGAGTATAAAGTGTTCTATAGGGATCGAAGGTAAGGTACAAAGTTTCATGCATAAGCTAACACATCCCTAAAAGTAAAATCCAAAATGAAATTTGTGCTCCTTGTCTTTATCAAAATCAAATTCCATAGAGAAAAATCCCCATTGAGGATAAAGTGTTTCTAGGATTGGAGGGAGGGTACAAAGTTTCATGCATAAGCTAACACATCCCTAAAAGTAAGGTCCAAAATGAAGGATGTGCTCCTCAACAAAATCAAACTCCATAAAAATATATGAGCACATCGATAAATGTAAGTTTTTTCCTTAACAAGAGTTTTCAAAACTATGAAACCCATTAATGTAAGTCTATGAACTGATGTTGAAGCAATATATCAAATCACGAATTAATAAAATTATGCTTGCTATAGAGCCTCATGACCAAGTGAAATCATAAGGATTGTTGCTACTTTTCAAATAAGAAAGTAACCAACATGGTTAGAACGTGAAGTTCAAGTAGAACCCATTGAGACGTCAACCAAATGTAATGAAATGAAAAGGAAAAAAAAAAATAATTTAAACTAACATCTCATAGCAACTAACTACATTTATTATGAAAACAACAAAGTTACATCCAAATCAAGATCATGTTTATTTATTAAGAAACAAAAAAGGGGAGTAGATGCATCTATTTATGGGCAGCAAACCTTCAACCATTGATTTAGCATAATCGAAGGAGTCGGTAACATAATTTACACGGGCACCAACCAATTAAAGGAGCTATGATGAAAATGATTTGGATGTAGGAAAGTACTTTAATGTGAACTCTTTGCAATATATAACCCATAAAAAATGTATGTTCAAGCAAGGGTAGCCTTCAAACAATCTGTACTTAGGTCATATGTACAACTATAGAGTCGTACATTTTGAAATACCAGTAAGCTTCCTTGCTTGACCAAATCCTATTAATGCATATATCACAATTTTTTATCTTAAATGTTAGGATATTCCGACACATAGGAAATAGTTAAGTATAACTTGGTCTAGTATAGAGTTAGGTAAAGTGTGTTTCTTTACTATGTACATTTTGTAACTTACAATCTGACGGTCACGATATGTAGTGATCCGACGGTTCATTCTCTCCTCGGTATTACCGACACTTCATCCGTGGCTTAACACCCGATTGGTCCATGATCTCTATTTAAAGAGCATGGAGGGTCATTTGTAGGTTAACTGTCCATGAGAGAAGCTTATGTAAATTTTCATTCTTTTATTAATAAATTGCCTGAAGTGGCCGCGTTGGCGCAGGCCGTGGACTGTTTCCCTCTTTGAGGGTTTTAACCACGTCAAAAATACTGGTGTATTGATCTGTGATTTGTGTGTGAGCGGTGTCCTTTGGTGCTCTGTCTGAGGAACTTACCCTGTAAATTCCTACATGGTATCAGAGCTATTTGAGGGCCGCGTCCGTTGGTGATCCAAATCTGAAGCCGGTAGAACTGCATCCGACTGTCGTTTCCTAGATCTACTGTTTCTAACTACTTTCGGGCCGAGAGGACTGCTCTATTGTGTTGGGAGCATCTGTTTCAGTGAGGAACCCCTTTCGTTTCACGCGAAAAGGTTTCCAGTAGCCCTAGCTACATCATTTTTAAAATCTGGAGGTATATAGTGTTTATTTGCAGTTTACAGTTATTTTCTCTCTGTTTATTTCGGTTTCGGTTTATTTAGCTTTTTTTATTACCGGATCTATACCTTTCATTTCTGTGTATGCTCTTTGCCCCGCAACTCTGTGCGATCTAGGCAAATCAGAAACAAAAAGGAAGGATTTTTCTCATGCGTATGCTCTTTTCCGCTGCGCCTTAATGTGATCTCGGAAAATCAGAAACATTGAGGAAAATATTTAGTTTTCGGCTAAAGCTAACTTCGAGCCGTGAGGTTCGTTTTTTTTTGTATGTCCGTGTTGGGTTTTGTGTTTTTTGTTTTGTAGGGAAAAAGAGCTTTCTCAAAGTAAGCACGCAACCCAAAGCTTCAGTGATTAAAAAGAACCCCCCCCCCGCTCTCTCTCTCTCTCTCTCTCTCAAACTTTTAGTTTAGCTCACTTGGTCCAAAGCTAATTTATGAGAGTAGAGGTCTTGAGTTCAAGTCTCCTTTTTGTGGGGGCGGATTTTTCATTTCCGCACATTCCCGCACTTCGTCGGCATCTTCATCAAATTTTCTTCAAAAAGCCATAACTTTATCATCCGGAAACTGTTTTCAAAGTAGTTTTTTTGGAACCAGCCTAATTTTTCGAGATCTTTCCATTGGAACACTTAGTTTCAGCATCTATAGCTTCAGTTTCTGTTAAAATGGAAATTCCATGCCAAGTTATTCTTGACAACACCAACTACTTCCAATGGTGGTCCTACATTGTGGATTTACTTAGAAGTAAAGATCTCTACAGAATAGCCTCAGGCCAAGAAACCAAACCAAAAGATGAAGGTAAGGCAGCTAAACGGGAAAATAGGCAAGATCAAGCACGTGGGTTGATAGGGATGTCTATTTCTCCAGATCTTAGATTCCATATTGCAGAACTTGATACTCCTGAAGAAGTAATGAAACAGATCACTAAAGTTTTTGGAATTAAAAATGAACTTAAAGCCCATCAACTTGAAAATGAGTTGCTTACATTGGACCCCAATAATTTTTCTTGCATTGAAGATTTTTTGTCCAAGTTCAAGACCCTTAGACTTCTCTTGGAAGGTGTTAAGGTTAAGAAAGAAGATAGTAGCCTTATCTACTCCATTCTTACTAAGTTGGGACCAGCCTATTCTGTGTTTGTTTCCACCTTCCAAGCCTATGGAATGAAACAACATGGGCGTTAATAATGCAACGGGTGACAAAGCCAAGCCCATAGGCTTGGAATGCTACAGTTTCTCAACCACATGGACTAAAGTGAGAGCAACCTTCTCATTTTGATTATAATTGAGAGGATTGTTTGACAAAAAAAATCTCGCATAGCAAATGATGTGCTCTTGATTGTGGTTCCATGTTGGACGAACACCCCCACCATAAACACATGTGAGACAAAAAGGTAAATTATGTAATCCTTATTAAAGTGAGGGGGAATGATTAATGGGGCCTTGGAAAGAACAATTTTCAAAGCATCAATACCTTGTTGAGCCTGGTCACTCCATCAAGGTGGAATATATTGATGTAATAGATGCAATAATCTATGTGTGCAAGTGGCATAGTCAAGAATGGGGTGTCACAGGAAGTTGGTTTCACCCTGTAGACTTTGAAGATAGAGCAAGTTCTTTAGAAGGGGGGTCTCGCAAATGGCCTACACTTTCAAAGGGTTGATTGTGATTACCTACTAGGAGATGATGAAACCCAATAATCATCTAGTCGTGATGCAAAAAACATAGTTGAGTGGGTTCAATCAAATATTGTACTTGCAACACCTCAAAAAGATAGTGTGAAGGTCTTCCGAATGTTGGGACCATTTCTTGGATTGGACCATGAGTTCATCCAAATAACACAATATGAGATGCATGAGATTGTGAAAGAGATATGCCATGGCACAATGGAAAGTAGCTCCTACATTTTTTGAGGCTGAAAGGCATTATGTGTTATGCAAAAGTTCTTTTAGGGCTAGTGAAAACTATTTTGTACTAATTTGTATGAAGAACCTAGATTTGGTTATACCTAGAGAACCAATCTATTAAGGAAAGGACCTCATGCCTAGCACGTGCATCAATCACTTGGTTGGACACCCATGAGGTGTACGTAATGGGGTAGATAAAACTAGCTCTATGAAACTTGTTAATCTTAGCCTTGATGGCCATAGGTATGTAAGGATGGAGGAGGGGTTGTTTTTTCCCAGCAAGGGATGCATCTAGCCATCTATTGATGCAATGCTTGGAAATGGCGAGATCTTAGCCTGGTATTTCCACATAAGACCAAGTAAAGATGTCATAAAACTCATAGAAGAGAGATTTGTAAGTGAAAATTTCCTTCAGAGAGGGTGTTTCTCTGGGGAGAATATCTTTAGTGACACCTAGCTTGAAAGAAATGTCCACAATGATAGTGGGGGAAATATTAGCCATCTTTCCCTCTTCAAAATCATTAAGCATTGGGAAAGGATTTTTTAACCAATCAATATTTCCACAAGGTATGAAATATTTGGTTTTGATCACACAAATGTTTGTGGACATGGTGGGTTGAAATTCCACCTATGGGAGGAAGAAGGAATGATGGTGCATCACATCTCAAGGGTAGTTTGACACCATCATCACCTCTAGAATGTCTTTGTCTAAGTGAAAGACATAAGCAGTGAAAGTGAGAGATTTATGAACTAGTTGAAATGGCACTTTGGTGCCATACAGGTCACATGTGCATCACACAAGGCTAGGTGTTCAAGATCCTACAAGTATTGATACTACATAGATAGAGTAAGAGTTTGGCTATGAGGGATTTGCAAACCTCCTCGAAGGTGGACCGTAGGAGTCAATACCAACAGGTAAAGAATGGTTGACCTAATGCGTAGGACCAACCATTGTGGAAATATACAAAATGTGCACACAATCATGTGTGTGGTTCCCTAGAGGAGGAAGAATCTATTGTGGTGGATTTGTCGAGGAGTTGGATAGGGCAAGATTTGGGATCACCTGCAATTGTGGTACCGGAGGGTTCACTCCAAGAGAAAGGGGTGTGCTCTCTTGCTAAGCAATGGGATATGAGGTTGTGAATTGGGTTGCAACACTGGGGATTTTTGTTTAAGGGATTGCCTCACGACGCTGTTGTGACTTGGCTATGTCACGAATCCTAAACTCAATGATAATAAGGCATTGGTATGTAAAGTGATCATCCTTTCCACAAAGGTTGCATGGGAGATTATTTCTTAAGTTCATGGATGTAGACATGTGGTAAATAGTGGAGGACCCATTTTCATTCACTGGGGGTGGTAGCGATACTACGTGTGTAAAGGAGTTGGATGATGCAAGAAGCAATGTTTGACACACTTCAAAGAATGTATCCCATAAACATGCAAGATATGGGCAATGGTGGGTGTAATGCCCATATGCTAAGCATATAACACATAGGTGGTTTGTGCATAGGTTTTGTTGCAGGTTGGAGAAGCATCCTTTTGGAAAGCTATGGACGTACCTACAATGAGATGGGTGGGAAAAAATCATGTTGCTCGAGGTGTTTGGAGACGATTCCTTAACTTTACTGTAGGGCACAAGCTCACATGGTGACATGAAACATCATATATAACACAAGGAGAAGGCACCCAAGGAGGGTGTTACACAGTAATTTGTCACTGTCTCCCTGTCAGTCACCCTACTGTGTCAGGAATTCACAATAATCAAGTTCATGCCTTCTGAACTGGCCAAAAACCCATTTTTCCAAAGTTTTCTTCATCAGCGCGTCTGTTTCTAAAATATCCGCGATGACTGGCGCTTTATAACAGACTGCTAGCGCTGCCAGCGCGGAAGCACAAGCCTTTCCCGCGCTGATCGGAATTTCATGACCAGCGCAGCCCTTCTGTGTACCTACCCGCGCTGACATGGCCTTTTACATTATGTCATTGCGATGTCAGCGCGCCAGACCAGTTATCCACCCGCGCTGATCCAGTTTTGGCGAATTTGTTCCAACAGCCAGCCTTCCAGATAACTCTAGGCTTGGTTGTTGGCCTTGTGAGTATCGACTCCCTTCTATGGCATGTCTGTTCGACCCTTTGCAACCACTTCCCTTAAGGATAAGCTCATCCTTCCACCCTTTTAGGAGGCTCCTTCTCCTATATAAACTTCCACCATTACCATGAGCAGCTAGTTTGGAATAGCTTGGATTGCTGCTACTATAGGTATTTGGTGTGCTAGGTGTGGAAGTGATTGATTGCTTAGGGAAGGTTGTTTTGTGTTGCTTGTGTGAGAGAGAGAGTTGCTTGTCTTGGGAGAATCATTTCCAAAGGTGAATGCTTGAGACACTTGCTGACTGGCCCCTCCTGAGAAGGTTACCGACGTCAGAACATTTGGTTGTACTCTTCTCTGCTTGATTAATAATAGATGACTGCTATTATTGTTCCATTCTCATTTGTCTATGCAATGGTTAAATGTGAATTACATCTTTTCTGACTGATGTATGGTTGCTTTTATTAGATTTCACGCTTGTGTTTGTTTCCTCTTCGTGTGTGCAGGTATCTATTCGCGGAGATCGCGGAGGATCGTGACCAGCCAAAGCGAAGGAGCGAAGGCGGCATCTCTTCGTCAAACAACAGCGCTGGAATCCAAGTAGGTGCTCTTTACCTCTTGTTTAATTGCAATTAGGAACATGCATAGTAGCATTGACTGATTGTTGCTAGACCCTTGCTGGGCTAGTAGGGATCGCCTCTATCCGTAGAGGGGATTTACCTCTCCAACAATTTGGCGACTCCACTGGGGATCAGCCTTTTGTCTCTTGTGTCCACTCTTTGTGCTTGAATTTGATTTTTCTCTCTTTTCGAGTTTTGGGGATTGTTTCTTTGCTTGTAGCCTTCCTGGGTCCATCTGGGAAGTGTCTTGATTGTTAAAAGACTTTCTACCTTTGGTTTGGGAGTTTTCTGCCTTGATTCTACTCGTTTTTACCTTCGTCGCGGTTTAATTCAGAACAGACGCGCTGACGTCGCACCCCTGTTTCTTTGTTATCCTTGTCATCGCGCCTGTACGATTAATAGTCGCGCTGACCTCGTTTTTGAGACAGCGCGCTTTATCCGTGTGCTTCCGCGCTGACGTCGCACACCTGCTTCTTTGTTCTCCCTGTCATCGCGCCTGTGTGATTAACAGTCGCGCTGACCTCGTTTTTTTTGAGACAGCGCCCTTTATCCGTGTACTTCCGCGCTGACGTCGCAAAGTTGCTACGGGCCTCCTCTTTTCAGCGCCGAGTTGCTGAAGGCTACCCGCGCTGATCCTGTAGAATTCATTTTTGTCCAGATTAGCCTCCTGAACTTGTTGCTTTAGCTTTCCCCTCTTCTCTCCACTTGGTTTGTGACTTGTTTTTCATTACCTGAATTCTGAGCTGCTTGTTTGCGAAGTCTTGTTCCACGGGGTTTCGTTTTTGCTCATTTTTCGGTTTTGCAAATACCTTCCTCTTTGCTTTCGCTGCTTGGTTTGTATTTCCGCCATCACTCTTACAGTTGCTGGATTGTGTTGAGTCTCTAATTGACTGGTTGTAACTCTCATCCTTCGGGTGTTTGCCTTTTTCCTTTGATTTCGCATTCTAGCCCTAGGGCATCTAGTGGCCGTGTGTGTGTCAAGCCTTCCGTAAGGATCTTGTTCTCTTGTTTGACCAGCCAACTTCAGATTTGTTTTTGCACTCGTTCAGTGATTGTTGAAGTGTTTTTGGTCGTGTTTCCGAGTGGTTTTCGCTTCCTCCTTGTTTGAATCCTTGCTTGTCTTGCCGAGCTTAGATCACATAGCTCGTGCGGAACTTAGTTCTTCCTTTTGATTTGGAAGCCTTTGTTGGATGTTTTGGGAGCTTTGTGTGCTTTCATTGAGTGATTTGCTTGGTGTTCCGGTTCCTCCAAATTCATTTAGATGCTTTGTGCCATTGAAAGAAAATCAAACTATAAAAGGAGCTTTCGTTGATTTGCATTTTCAAAAGAAAAAGTTTCATTTCCTTGCCTTTAGCTGCATTAGGATTGTTTGATTGCTCGTGTTCGTTTTGTTTGAAAATCTCTTTCCTTTCATAGCTAGAATTCATCGCATTAGGATTGTTTGATTGCTCGTGTTCGTTTTGTTTGATCGAAATCTCTTTACCCTTTCATAGCTAGAATTCATCGAACAAAATGGTTTTCTTTGGCATGTAGTTTGCATCTAGGTAATTGTGAGAGAACATACGATAGGACCTGAAATCGAAACTTAATCTCAAGATCAACTATAAAATGAACTGAATTAACCTAAAAACGCATTGGAACTAAACGCAAACATCTAGAGGTCTAGGTTAGAGACGTGTTCCGGCGTCTTTAAACATAGTCACTGTTGTTTCACATTATGGTTGGGTGATTCCTCCTTCTGTGACTCGATAGTGGTCTAACACGGACTGCGCTCCCACGTACCGTCGCGTATATAGGGAGACCCCACTAGGCTTTTATCCTTTATCCATAGGAAGCCGAGTCTGCCGCCTTGTGAACCGTAACGCACCGAACACAGCATTCGGGAAGATTGACTGCAGTACGGAAAGTCCTTGGTTCTCATACGAGTGCTAAGGTGTATAAGCAGTTTTACGGGTCGCCTGGTAAACCCTATACCTAGAGTCTCCAGAGCAGTCACTTTTGATCCTTTTCGGACTCCCTAAATGAAAAGGTGCCTGTGAGCGTCTTGTCACTTCGTGCTCATTAAACATTCGAAGGAGACTGGAGTCATCTTTTCGTCCTTTTCTCGACTCTTGAAACATGAAAAGGTCAAGTTTGGTTCTTGTGTCTTAAAATTAATTCGGCCACGATAACATCACCTGATTAGATCTTGTGTGCGTTAGTTTTGAGTAGGGTCTTTATCGTTAGTTTGCTTTAGGTTTTCTAAGGGGTCTTGTCATCCTGGCTGACCCGTCAACTCCCGGTCCAAGTGAGCAAGGTTCTCCATCTTCTGTTGCTCCAAAGGTACCAGTTGTAAGCGGTACTCTTCCCATTGTTCCGAGTATCCAGCCTATCAACGTACGTGCCCCAGGCGACGAAGATTACATAGAAGATTGGAATCCTATCTGGGAGCCTAACAGCGATTATACCCCTCGTACTCCTCTCGGTATGTCGTCTCCAATGTCTACTTCCCCCATGGATGAGACAGCTTCCAGCACAGGTGAGACACCCGTGGTGACGGACATTGAGACTCCGATCCCGGCTTCCTCTCCACTCCCTCCACGATATCAGTCAATGAGGGATAGGATAGCCGCTAGAACTACTTCTACGACTATATGGGATCCTAGTCTTATTGCCACCACAGGGCCTTTTATTTCGCAACCTCTTAATACACCTCTTACGTCGGGTCTCAATACGCCCGTTACCTCAGTTCCTACCAATCCAACCGTTTGTGTAGCGCACTCGACTCCGGTCGTTAGTGCTGTCACTGCATCCTCGTCTTCAAACCCTGAAGCTGGGCCCTTTCCTGGTGGTGTTCCAGGAGCAGGGCCGTATGATGCCCATGGGCAGCCCATTGTGGACCCAGATTACCAAGGTCCACTCTTTTATTATGACGCTAACGGCGAGTACCTCGAGAACGTTTCGTCCCTGCCTCGTCGTCCTTTCGAGGAGAACCAGGAACCGTTGGACGTTACATATGATCCCGCTACTCATGTCTTTCATGGGCGCCGGAATCCACCCGAACAGCCCCAAGGACCTCCCAATCAAGGCCAGCCGCCTTATGTGCAAACCCCTCAGGGGCAACAACTTTATGGCCCGCCTTACCCAGGACAATCTGGGGGCCCACAGGGACAACCCTACCCGGGACAACCCTCGGCCATTGGAGGTCCGTCGTATTCATACCAAGGTCAACCTACTGGATATCCAGGGCAACCTGGTACCCAGCAAGGTTACCCAACTGGACAACCCGGGCAGCCTTACATTCAACAAGGCCAACCCGGTTTCCAGCAAGGGTACCCATCTGGACAAACTGGGCAAGTTTATACTCCTCAAAATCAACCAGCAGTCCAGCAGGGATATCCTCTTGGGCAAGGGGGGCAACCCTACGTTCAGCAGGGTCAACCCACTGCTCAACCCATCCATCCTTCTGGGCAAGGGGGGCAGCCTGCTATACAGCAAGGCCAACCCACTGCTCAGCCTATGCACCAAGGGGGGCAGCCCGCTACACAGCAAGCCCAGCCCTCTGTTCAGTCTGTGCATCCGGGGGGGCAGACGGGCCAACCTTCTATGCAGCGAGGTCAACCCGCTGTCCGCCCTAATCATCCATCTGGACAAGCCGGCCAACCTCAGGGTCAGCCAGCTGTTCAGCCGGCTCAGTCATCCGTCCCGCAAGGACAACCCTTGGTGGTCCACAGACAACCTGGCACCCAGCAAGTTCGTCCTGCTGGCCAGCCAGGTCCATCTCAAATCCAACCAAGTCAACCTTCGGGCCAGATGATGCAAGCCCCGCCAGTTCAAGGACATTACTCTGGGCCTCAAACTCAATCCGGTTATCAAATGCAAGGTGGGCCACAGCCTCAACCTTCTTACCAGACGCAGCCTCCCTATCAGGCTCAGTATGGGGCCCAGCAACCATATGGCTACCAGCAACCCCAGGGGCAAACTCAGTTTGCTCCTTATCAAAATTATCAACAGCCACAGGTCACTCCTTACCAAAATTATCAGTATGGTGCACCTACGGGCCAAGTTGCTAATACATGGGGAGCTGGGGGGCAGACACAGGGACAGCCGTCCGCATATGGCCAGAATCCGTATGGACAAAACCCTTACGGGCCAGGTCCATCGGGACAAAGTTCTTACGCGCCAGGCCCTTTTGGGCCAGGTCCGTCCGGACAGAGTTCGTGGGGGCAACCACCATCTGGTTGGAACCCTAATGTCGCCTCGAATCCGCAGCCACAAATGTCCTTTAACCCGCAGTTACCATTCTTAGCAACGTTGGAACTGCCTGATGTGTCCAAGTTAACAAATGATCCTATTTTGCATAATCCGTATTGGCCACCGGTTCCGACCAAAATACCAGGTGACTGTCCAAAGTTTGATGGCAAAGCTGGTGAAGACCCTCAGGCCCATGTAATGACTTATCACCTTTGGTGTTCATCCAACTCATGGCTTGATGATTCTATCCGGCTTCGCCTCTTTCAGAGGACTCTCACTGGTTCAGCTGCTAAGTGGTACATCGAACTCAATCGCGGCATGTTTCAAGATTTCAACTCGTTGGCTATGGCCTTTCTGACTCATTTTCAGTTACCCATTCGGTACGAGACTGGGACACATCTCCTCACGTCTCTCAAACAGGATACGGCTACGCACATCTCTGATCATATACATGAATGGAGAAGGCGTCGTCGCTTGATTAAATTTTGGATTCCTGATCAACTCCTGACCGACTGGTTCACGACTTCCTTTGTCCCTAAGATTGCAAAAGACATTGCAATGGGAGCGTGTGTAACTGAAGAGCAAGCAATCGCGCGAGCTCAGTACCTCGACTTAGTGTACTCTCAGTCCGGTACTTTGTATGAGTATTTGCCAGATGCCCCGAGGCATGGACAGCCCAAGGCTCCACCAAAGCCTTCTGTTGATGGAGTCATTGGTTCTGTGAATTCGTCATCAAAGAAATCAGCCGCGAACCCTGGGAAGCAGAAACAGAACGCCTCTAACGAAAATGCTCCTCAGGGCCAATCTATTTCTGGGAATACCTCCGAGGTAAACGTCGTGCAGTCCACCGCGGCGGATAAATCCTCGAAAGGGAAAAAGAAAGGGAAGGCTAAAGATAAATCTGGACAGCCCAAGCAGAACCCTCCTAAACCTCCCTCCGAGGAAGGAGCTAAACGAAAGCCTAAGTATCCTTGTCTCATCTGCGAGGAGGATCACTACACCAAGGATTGCCCTAGGCGGTCCGAGGTTAGTCGACTTTTGAAAGGTGCTCCGGGGCCTCCTGCTGTGCTAAAAGAGCCTTTCCCTTCCCAGCAGACGCATCAGGTGGCAGATCCCTCTCAATCCTCTTCCTCGTTCGGTTCTCAAGTGTTCATGGCTGGAACGATCCCCATCCATGTTTCGACTCGAGCGAAAGATTATCCATCTCAAGCCGGGAAAGAGCCGGAGGTTCCCTCCAGCGCTCCTCCGTCCAGTTCTGGTCCCCTTCACATCGAACGGCCCAGCACTGAGACGATCCCCCGACCCCCTCCTAAAGGTGTACTCAGGAAGTCATCTTATAACCCCAATGCTCGTGCTGCCCAGCACTATAGCATTGTCGAGGACTTAGCTCAGGCTCCGTCTGCTATGTCCGCGTTAGAAGTCCTCCAGAGCTGCCCCTCCCAGAGGAAGTCCTTGCTATCAGCGATTGGTGGCATAGACCCGGCAGATTCGGATTTAATTTCTTTTGATCTCGAGGGTTTCACACAGAGATTGCCTCATCAGGTGGCTTTCCTTATACAGGTCCTCATCAACGGCAAAACGATCCATCGTACAGTCATTGATGAGGGTGCCTCAACCTGCATCATGTCAGTTGCTTGCTGGAAGGCTATTGGTTCCCCTGCTCTGAGCCAGTCTCCTACGACCCTGGAAGCTTTCGATGGAAGAGAATCTCGTCCATATGGTATCCTCCCACGATTGCCTATCTCTTTAGAAGGGAAAACCGTAGAGGTAGAGGTTGAAGTCGTTGACGCTAATCTCACTTACAACCTCCTCCTTGGACGAAGTTGGACATATGCCATGCAAGCCGTGGCTTCCTCCTTGTTCCGTGTCGTTCGCTTCCCCCATCAAGGAAGGATCGTCACGGTGGACCAGCTGTCCTTTTTTGCTTCCTCTTCTGAAGGAAATGTGCCATTCGTGGAGCATACCTCCAAGTCATTAGTGAGTGTGGGTGCTGGACTGTTCAAAGATCCCTCATTGATGGGAGTCTTTCCCCTCCCACCTCCAAATCTCGCCCCTGTCAACATGATTTCAGTACGTTCTGATCCATGGGTTCTTCCTCCCTTGAATCAGGAAGACTCTTGGGGTGATATGATGCCGTTGAGTCCTGCCGAGCTCAACTACATCGAGATCGTCGCTGCATCGGCTCCCCCTCCGGAACCTGCTTTTCTAAGCAGCGTTCCCGATTCATATGATCATTTCCCTTGGCTGGGAGATGAGGCCACTTCGGATCCCTTGAAGGAATCATTTCCCTCCGATGAGGCCATCATAGAGACTATGTCTCTCGAGGAGCTCCCTTGGTTAGATCACCACCATCGCTCTTCGTTTCTCCCTCCACATTCGGAAATGGTCGCATGTCTCGAGCGGTTTGCTTCATGTGTCCCATCTCCGCCTCTCCAAACACCTGTTCAGCTATATCAAGTGTCTTCGGAAGGCAATATGGGTAACATCACGCAGACCCAGCCTATCGACATCTCTGTCAAACCAGGGATTGTCGAGAATATTTTCATTGGAGTCACATGCACTCCCGAGGAGGTTCAACTTTATATCGCTTTATTTCGTGAATTTCGTGATGTCTTCGCATGGTCTTACGGGGAAATGCCCGGCATCGACCCTAGTATTGTGGTGCACGAAATACCTACCTATCCAGGCGCTAAACCTGTTCGTCAGCGCTTACGTCCAGTGCACCCTCGAAAGGCTGCAGCCATCAAGGCCGAAGTTGAAAAGCTTCTTCGAGCTGGTTTCATCTATGCCATCCCCCTTACAGAGTGGGTGTCCAATATAGTCCCTGTGAATAAAAAGCAGGGCACTATTCGGGTCTGTGTTGATTACCGCGATATTAATCGTGCCTGCCCAAAAGATAACTTTCCTACGCCTTTTATTGATCAGCTCATCGATGACTGCGCAGGAAGTGAGATTTATTCGTTTATGGACGGCTTCTCTGGTTACAACCAGATCAACATAGCCCCCGCAGACCAGCATAAGACAGCTTTCATTTGTCCTTGGGGCACCTTTGCTTATAAGAAGCTTCCTTTCGGTCTCAAAAATGCCGGTGCCACTTTCCAGCGTGCGATGTCGTATGCTTTTCATGATATTCGACACATCGTACAGCCTTACCTGGATGACCTCCCAGCTCATTCAGCTAAACGTCAAGACCATCCATCTCATCTACGCGAAATCTTTCTCCGCTGTCGACACTACCGTATTCGACTCAATCCGCATAAGTGTGTCTTCTGCGTAGAATCTGGCCGACTACTCGGGTTCATCGTCTCCCGGGAAGGCATCCGTCTGGATCCCCTCAAAGTCGAGGCCATTTTGAATCTTCCTCCCCCTGCCTCTTTGCAGCAATTGCAGAGCTTGCAGGGTAAAGCTAATTTTCTCAGACGATTCATTCCGAATTATGCCGAGGTGGCTAAGGGTTTCACACGGTTGTTAAAGCGAGACACACCCTTTCGTTGGGATGCTATCGCCCAGGAATCTTTCGAGCGCCTTAAAGACCTTCTTGTCTCAGCTCCGCTCTTAAGACCTCCGAATTACCACCGTGACTACACTCTCTATCTTGCTGCCGCTGACACCACCATCGGCATGGTTCTAGTGCAGGATGATGATGCCGGCACCGAGCACGTTGTCTATTATCTTAGTCGCAACCTTCTGGATACGGAAACTCGCTATGCATATGTCGAGAAGTTGGCATTGGCAGCTGTCTGCGCCGTCCAACGATTCCGCCATTATATCCTGTTGCGCACAACGACCGTGATCTCTGATTGCAACCCCATGACCTACATTTTGTCGCGTCAACTGCTGGGGGGCAAATACTCGAAGTGGATTGTGATCCTCCAAGAGTTCGACTTGGAATTCACTGCAGCCAAGTCTAAGAAATCTCTGGTCTTTGCTGAACTGCTCTGTTCCTTACCATCTCACTCTGCACCATCTCGTTCAGAGGAGCATATCCCGGATGAAACATTGTTTCTCATCAGCACCCTCGACCCGTGGTACGGGGACATTATCGTGTATTTGCAGACGTCTTCCTTCCGTCCAAGTGTATCGAAAGATGCTCGACGGCGAATTCGTCACCAAGCTCAACCCTATCGCATCTTGGGCGATACCCTGTACCGCCTCGGCGTTGATTCTGTTCTCCGCCGATGCTTGACCCTCGAGGAGGCTGAACGGGTGTTGAATGACTGCCACTCTGGTGCTTGTGGCGGTCACATGTCCGGATATGCTACCGCCCAGAAGATCCTCCGTGCTGGTTATTTCTGGCCTTCCATCTTCAAGGATTGCATCCTCGCTGTACGTGCATGTCATGAATGCCAGGTTTACCACCGGAAGATGCGTGCTCCTGCTGCACCACTGCACCCTGTTGTCACCGTAGGTCCATTTGCCAAATGGGGCATCGATTATACGTCCTGTAACCCTCGTTCGGCCGGGGGGCATGGGTACATCATCGTTGCCGTGGATTATTTCACCAAGTGGGCCGAAGCGATGCCTACATTGAACGAAGACGGTTACACAGCGGCGCAGTTTTTATTCAATCATGTCATTACTCGTTTCGGAGTCCCTCAGGCTATTGTCACAGATCACGGAAAGCATTTCCGTAATCACATGATGACGGAACTAACGACCCAACTAGGCTTGCGTCAAGATAGTTCGACACCGTACTATCCACAATCTAACGGTCAAGTCGAGGCCGTGAACAAAGTTTTGATCACTATGCTTCAACGCACCGTCAATACGCACAAGTCTAATTGGCATCTGATGCTGTTCCCAGCCTTGTGGGCCTACCGGACTTCTGTGAAGGACGCCACCGGTTTTACTCCGTTTCAGTTGGTTTACGGACTGGAGGCTACCCTTCCCGTCGAATGTGAGATTCCTTCGTTGAAATTAGCTGTCGAGTTGCTTCCCAACACCACTCCGGTGGAGGAACGGCTTCTGTACCTAGAACGGTTAGACGAGACTCGTCGTTTAGCTTCTCTGGCTATCGAAGCACAAAAGAAGAGAGTCAAGGCTCACTTTGACCAGAACATTCATCCTCGTTCCTTTGTTGAGGGAGATCTAGTACTGCTCTACGATCAAGCTAAAGATAAGCTGGGGGCAGGAAAACTCGAATCCATGTGGCTAGGTCCCTACATCGTGAAAAGAGTTTTACAAAAGGGCGCATATGAGTTGATTGATTACGAAGGAAATCCTCTTGACAAGCCCCGCAACGGGCTGTATCTGAAGAAATATTATGCATGACTTCGTGCACTCAGTGTGTACATACGCGTGTTTGGTGTGTTTTGTGTGCATGATTTCATGTTTTGCTTTGGTGTGAAGACGTGTTTGCCTCTTATTGTGTTTTCTTCTTCTTGTGCAGATGTCTAGTGCACCTTATGTTGGTTTCGCTGATGGCGCCTGCCGTAGTACCTGCAATTTGTCCTCTGCGGCGTGGGCGATCTATGATCCTCACGGAGAGTTGCTAGATCTGCAAGGAGTCTGCCTCGGTCATACCACTAATAATGTTGCCGAATACAGTGCCGTAATTGAGCTACTAGCCGAAGCAGTTGATCTCGGCATTCGTGCAATGATGGTAAACCTGGACTCCCAACTTGTCGTTCATCAACTCAACGGGCGATATTCCGTCAGAGACCAACGTATCCTAAGGTTGTATCTACGTGTCAGATTGTTAGAAAGGAATTTTGACTATATCACATATCAACATATTCCGAGACGATTAAACACGTTAACTGATGCATTGGTAAATCATGTGTTAGACAGACATTTGCGAAATAGATAACATCATACAAGAAGACATAGAAAGCATAGTAGAGCAAAGCATATGTAAATAAGATATTTTCTCAAGCATAGTTTGCATGCGTGCGTGTGTGCTTTTAAGCTTGCATTAAAAACATTAAAATATATGGGTCATGTGTTGTGCAATTCATACATAAGATCACATTTGTACTGAACATTTGCATAACATAAACAAAACATCATCACATGTAACAAGATCCATCCAAAAATCGGTATGTATATATATATATATATCGTGTGGCGCACTGAGGCGCTCAAAAATAAGTGTATGTGTCAAAAATAAGAGTCACTGTTCTCCATACATTCGAGACATATGTCTCTCAAAACATCAAAAGGAAACCTAGGCGACTACTGTGCTGGGTTGTGCTCTCTGTAGCACACAGCTGCTCGTGCCACCCGCCTCAACAAGCGGTGCACCCTGGGTGCCACCCCCACTGTGTGGATCTGGTGCTCTATGGGAACCTCCTCGACTCCCTGGTAGTCCGGCACACCCTCCAGCAAACCCTCAAGGTTGCGAGCTATCGTCTCTGAAGTATCAACTCCTGGAGGGACTAGGGCCAGGGCTCCAGCTCCTTGCCCCTCTCTCCGTGCCTCTGGGGCTAGGCCGATGGGTCTAACAGGTCCCACATCTGCGCACCGTGACATTTATCAAGACATGTACATAAAAAATCAAAAACATTAAAAAACTCAAAAATCAAGTGTCATACCTCCATCATCCCAACGATCTCCCGCGGGCAGTACCATATCAGGATCGTTGCGGAAGTCCATACCAGCGTATGGCCAGTCCTCCACGAAAATGATCTGCTGGTCCAACCACTCTCGAAAGAACACTCCCCAAGCAGCTGGACGGCCACCACCTCCGCGCGGCATGATGCGAGCCCATCGAGTGGCCCTCGTCTCCCGCGGACCTCTAGGTGGATCTACGGCCATAGTCTGCAGCCGCATGGCTGGCACCCGCTCCAGAATGAGTGGGAGTAAGAGCGACCCGTAGCCAAACTGTTTCGTCTCTCCGCGACGGCAGTTGCTGAGTTGCCTCTTCATGTTGTTGGTCACCGCTGTGGCCCAGTCAAACACAGTAGGCTGTAAGCACTCGAGAGCTAGCAATAGGTGGGTCTTCGAGGCCTCATGGTTGGCCAAGCTTCCCGCTGCCCGGGTTACCATAAAAAGGATGGTGCGAAGGACTATATCCGTCACTGTGGGAATCGATACCTTCCCACTTCGCGATTTTACAGCCTCTGGACATACTCGAGCCATGAGCTGGTCAAGGGTCTCGCCGCTGGGCCGTTGCCCTTCTATGATAGGCCTCTCGCCCCGACGTGACAATCCAGTCAAAAAATAAATGTCCATATGATCGAACTCAATATCTTTGCCTCGGATGGTAAACTTGCCATCTATCGGGTTCCATGCCCTGATCAGGAACTCAAGTAGGTCATGCTGAGCTCTCAGACGTGGAGTAAGGAAGAATTTCATGAATCCGCACGCCCGCATGGCATTTCGGCAATCCGCACTTGCAAAAGCGGCTATATCCTCAACATCATGGGCCCTCTCTTGCCACTGAAAGGCCATTGCGTCCTGCATGAGCATTAAAAATAATTAGAGTGCTGGCTAATAAGATTTTTACGTTCAAAACTTAAAAAACGAAATTTGACAGCGCCAGCGCGGCTGTTTTTAAAACAGTCGCGCTGACCATGGCAGCGCTTTGTATTTTCTTCAGGTCAGCGCGGAAGAACACGGGTTTTCCGCGCTGACCGCAAAGCTGGTACGTGTAATGTTAAATCGGTCAGCGCGGTCCCGAGCGGGAAACCCGCGCTGACCGAGAGCGCACCCATGACTCAAAAAATTGCCCAATTGGGCCAATCCCACCGTTAAAATGCTCAAAAAAGGACTCAAAAGAGAGCGCATGGCAAGGGGAACCTACCTGGAGCAAGCCGTTCGACGAATGGTGTCCGCACGAGGGAGAATTCGCTCCGTCAACTTCACAGCTTCACAACGTTCTCAAAGGCTCAATATGGTAACAATGGTAAAAATGACTACTTACCCTTCTATTTATAGTAAAAATGGCTTAATTAGCTATAGATTTTACAAATGTGGGTTTTGTCATGCCTTTACCATGGATTTGGCACTTCTGTCAATGTCTTATACATGTTTCAATATGTTTTTTAACATGTCGAACGGATTTATGCGGGTATTTTTATTGTGCAGGCCCTCAGAGTCGGTGAAGTCATAATGATCCTAAAATCACTTGGTCCCAAAAAATGTCGTCTTTGAGCTCTTTTCCGACATGAAACAAGAAAAGATGGCCGAGCTTCCTTTCAGCTCGTTAAAGGGAACGAGAGGCGGTCATTTTAAGCTCTTTTTCCGACCGTGTAACTTAAAAAGATTGCCGGGTGTTTGTCGTTTCGCACTCGTTATCGGCTCTAAAACGACGTGTTTCCGACCGCTTTTTTACTTTTTCGGGTCGAAGGCACTATTTACGAAAAGTACTCCTCGATCGTAATGGTCGGGCGGTTCTTTCGAGCATTGTTTTATACTTTTTCGGGCTCGAGAGACACAACTGTACGAAAAAGGACCCCCCTGGAGTCTCCTTTTCCGCTGTCTTTTCAGACTCTCTAAACAAGAAAAGACGCCGAGTTTTTCCTTTGTCAGGCTCGTTAAACACTTGATGACATCGGACATTGTCGAAATGACACTCTTCAAGCATATGCTATCCCCGTCAAGCTTGTCGTCCAAAAATAACCGGGGTACCTGCCAGAAATGGTGGGGAAAATGGAACTGCAATTGTTACGTCGGCAGTATGTCGCTCTTGAACATGGCACTGGTCTGCATTCGTGTCAGGTGGGAATTCCTCATTTTGTTTCACAACTGACCTCCGTGGGTACGGGTTATCCTATTTGACCTCTCATCTGTTCATTGCCATCATCATCACACCCTCTGCTCATTTGATGTCAAATACTGCCAAATCCACTGTCGTGCCGCCGATATGTTCAAGAGAAGTTGACCTCTGCAATAATACAACCTCATCTGCTATCTCACACAAATCATTTTACCTCTGTCTCGTGTCGATGATGTGGGAAACATTATGGCCCACCTTCGATCAAGGTCACTTCCTGTCGACTTCAGCTCATTATCCGGGAAGGTGACTTAGAGACTCCCTTCAGGTGCCTTAGGGCCTGCATGCCTCAATGGCAGGTTCTTCGTGTTCGACGCGAGGTCTTCATCATTGGCCTCCGATCGAATGATTCTGCGGGTGTTCGACACCAGCTCATTGATTCACACGCCGCGGATTGTACCTATAGTACCTTGAGGGCCATTGTCATTATTGGTGGTTCCTCTCGCGTCTGTTAACGGTTTTCATCATTGACCGGTAATCAGACGATGTTCATGCATGTTCGACTTCAGCTCATGTATTCACATGCTTGGACTTGTACTTTGTTCGGGTCGGGACGGAGCGCAAGACCCTGGATCCCTGTCTGTTATGGTCCAGGTTGCGATTTTGTGGATGATCATTACATGACTCATTGATGGATGGCTGCGTCCGTACCTGAGTCTTCATGGATGGCTGCGACCATACCTTATCATTATTCTGGTCTCTTTAGCTGGGTGGCTGCGTCCATTCCACAGACCTTTTCGCATGTCTTTCGGATGGCTGCGCCCATGCCTAGACTGCATGTACTTGATTATCAGAGATATTCGGTCCTTCCTGGTGGTGTTCCAGTTCGGCGAGTGTTGTAAAGCATTTCACCCCTCCCACTCTCTCGGTCTTCATGCTTTAGGGGGCATCTGTTACACAGTAATTTGTCACTGTCTCCCTGTCAGTCACCCTACTGTGTCAGGAATTCACAATAATCAAGTTCATGCCTTCTGAACTGGCCAAAAACCCATTTTTCCAAAGTTTTCTTCATCAGCGCGTCTGTTTCTAAAATATCCGCGATGACTGGCGCTTTATAACAGACTGCTAGCGCTGCCAGCGCGGAAGCACACGCCTTTCCCGCGCTGATCGAAATTTCATGACCAGCGCAGCCCTTCTGTGTACCTACCCGCGCTGACATGGCCTTTTACATTATGTCATTGCGACGTCAGCGCGCCAGACCAGTTATCCACCCGCGCTGATCCAGTTTTGGCGAATTTGTTCCAACAGCCAGCCTTCCAGATAACTCTAGGCTTGGTTGTTGGCCTTGTGAGTATCGACTCCCTTCTATGGCATGTCTGTTCGACCCTTTGCAACCACTTCCCTTAAGGATAAGCTCATCCTTCCACCCTTTTAGGAGGCTCCTTCTCCTATATAAACTTCCACCATTACCATGAGCAGCTAGTTTGGAATAGCTTGGATTGTATAGAGCTTATAGTGCTCAGATTGCTGCTACTATAGGTATTTGGTGTGCTAGGTGTGGAAGTGATTGATTGCTTAGGGAAGGTTGTTTTGTGTTGCTTGTGTGAGAGAGAGAGTTGCTTGTCTTGGGAGAATCATTTCCAAAGGTGAATGCTTGAGACACTTGCTGACTGGCCCCTCCTGAGAAGGTTACCGACGTCAGAACATTTGGTTGTACTCTTCTCTGCTTGATTAATAATAGATGACTGCTATTATTGTTCCATTCTCATTTGTCTATGCAATGGTTAAATGTGAATTACATCTTTTCTGACTGATGTATGGTTGCTTTTATTAGATTTCACGCTTGTGTTTGTTTTCTCTTCGTGTGTGCAGGTATCTATTCGCGGAGATCGCGGAGGATCGTGACCAGCCAAAGCGAAGGAGCGAAGGCGGCATCTCTTCGTCAAACAACAGCGCTGGAATCCAAGTAGGTGCTCTTTACCTCTTGTTTAATTGCAATTAGGAACATGCATAGTAGCATTGACTGATTGTTGCTAGACCCTTGCTGGGCTAGTAGGGATCGCCTCTATCCGTAGAGGGGATTTACCTCTCCAACAGAGGGCTTAGAGCATTGCTCCCTATTTTCTTTTTCTTACCCACATCGACCTTCTTCATGCCCCCTTCTAGCTTACCCATTTCTATGAATACTTGGTTGATAAGGGGTTGTACTATTTGGACAACAATGTGGGGTGATGATGTAGGCACGGGAACCATGGATGGAGATTCGAGATACCACAAGTATTCCAAAAATGAGATTTGGGAGGATTAGTGTGGCAATTACTTGATATGTCATAACTCCCTGTGGTGGGTAAAATATGAGTGAGTGGGTGGGGTGTTGTCTGGACCAAGTTTTTTTGGCCAGGTGTGGCTGACATTTCTAGGAGAGATGAAGAGGAAGGTGGTTCTTTTGTAATAGATGTCATGGTACACACATAAGCATAATCTGGGGGGAGGGGGAGAATTGAAGGTGGGTCTCTCGTGTGCCAAGGATAGTGGAATCTTTAAATATCCTCAAACCCATCTTGGCGTATGATGGGAGATCATGGTTCCCCCCAACTAGGGGAAGGATGTTATCCAAAGGAAGCATGGGCATGCCTCATAATGAGTGATTTGATCAACCATGAAGACCTTCCCATTGTCGGGGAACATCATTACTTAAAACATTGAAGAGGAAATTGTCTTCATAGAATACATATAACTATGTCCAAAGAGGATCATGGTTGGCCCCAATGAGGGAAAGGAAGTCATCCAAAGTAAGCATTGGGCATGCCTCATAATGATTTAGTTGATCAACCATGACAACCTTCCCATTGTTCGAGAACATCATTACTTGAAACGTTGAAGAGGCAATTGCCTTCATAGATTATATACAATTATGTCTAAGGAGGATGTTGTATGCTAAAGATGCATTTATGACTTCAATGTCAATCAAGGCCGTTTTCCCACTAGCTCAGTGAGGACATTTCAACAAAGACCCTTACACTGAGATGGGCAACCATTAGAAGCTCAAAGGTGACGGAAAACAGTGTAAGCTCAATAGAGCCCAATTTTTCCAAAAGTTGTTGGCCATGATGCAAATGGATGCTCCCTCATATACAATGCATCTATGAATGGTGATGTTTCTGAAGGTTACAGGGCTTTCGAATTCTTTCTGGAGATGGAAATCTAGGCTTGAAGTTCCAAATCAAAGGTCATAATGTGTGAATTAAATGGTCAACTACCCCCAACACAGATAGCAGAAAATCAAAGGTCATAATGTGTGAATTAAATGGTCAACTACCCCAACACAGATAGCAGAGATTTCCTTTAAAAAAGATAAGTCTACAAGACGTCTAAAATGGACATGGCCATAAAAGACTTAGTCTAGCCATCTACAATACTATAGCTAAGTGTTTCCCTTGCATGGGGTTGTGTGTGGTACATCTTAGAGGTATCTTTAGTAAATTAGGAGTAAGGTCACCACTAGCATGTGAGATCATAAAGGTGCACTAGCAAGTTGTTGGGTGGTGTCCAATGTGATCATAAATGTGTGAATTTCTTCCTCTTTGAATTATTGCGCCATGGCTCTTATTTATAGGATGTCTTCAAGCTCCTTTAAAACAAGTTCCAAGTGTGAATAGGCCAAGTTTGAATTGTAGTTCCCAATGTCTGAAGAGACATGAAGTTACTAAAGGATTGGTCTCCAGTGGTGGTGGAGCTCAAATTTTCTTATACACCAATTGAGTAGTACCTATGGCAGGTCTTCATGCCTCCAGCTTGTCGAAGTTGGTTGAGATATGATGTGTTTGCAATGTCACACAACTATCAAAGAAATAACCACATGAGACATGTAATTGAATAAAAACCAACTTTGCATAGTTTTGAGTACTCCATGTGGGATGGCATATTATTGCTATGCAATAACACTTTATTATGTTGTTTTAATGATGTTCTTGGTGGTCACTTGTAGAGTCTTATGAGTGATTTTTAGGTAATAACACCTTCCACCCCACATTTCCCCTCTTTTCTTCATTTATCTTCCCCTTCCCCACCTTTCGTTTCCTTCTTCCATTTTCTCTCTACAGACTTCTTACTTACCTTTGTTCTTTAAACCTCCCAACTCCTTTATGGTTGGTTTTCTATTTTACCTCATAAGTTTTAATTATTTATTTCTACCCAACTTTCAATGAACTAGCACCCACTTATCACTATGTGGTTAGCAAACTTAACAACTCATAGGAGTGGGTGCCACCAACAACATTCCAACTATATTACTTTAGTTAAAATAGCATATATATTCCACCAAGGACATCGAAGACTTACACCTAGCCTAAACACTAGGCTACATCAAATGACTACTAAGTCAAGATTGAAAAACAAAAAGGATTGTCCACACTCTCGTCCCCTTTTAAGCTTGAGTTTGGAATAATGCAAAAAATGAATGTAGACTACGTATTTGACCAAGTAAATATTATCCCATAAACTCTGTTTACGCACTTGGCCATGAAGAAGCACAAAAGAATTGGCCAAATAATTACAATGATTTCCTACAAAATATTAATTGACAACATTTTGATCATGATCAAATACATTCTTCAAAATACATCAAAGAAGACAATGTCAATTATGAAATGATTTGTTGCATAGGCACAAGATGACAAAATATCAACAAAGATCACACAAGTGCTTTGTGAGAAACAAGAAAAGACATTGTAAGATAATTGGGTATGTCAAAGCTTAAGAGAATCAATGGTAAAGGCACAAATGGCAAAACATTGGAAATAACAACAATAAATGCTTAAAGCACATCACCCTCCAAGCAACACACGTACCATGATACCCTGTTTCTACTTCTAAATAACCATAGCAAAAATCAACTCCTAAATAACCATGTTTATACTTTTCTATAAGTAAGGATAAGAAGGTAGACTCATGAAACTAACCAAATCTAACAACAATAACAACATATTAACAAAGTAGAAACACATAACAAGCACATCAAAACCAATGTTAAGTAATCTCGCGTTGGAACCCATCAACCTATAAGCATAATGGGTGATGAGGAGAGTAGAAATGACCCAACTAACCAATGTTAAGTAATCTCGTGTTGAAACCCATCAACCTATAAGCATAATGGGTGATGAGGAGAGTAGAAATGACCCAACTCTTTGGAATTATTGATTCACATCAAATAAGATAAGAACAACTTTCTTATTACTCACTTAAATTCTTCCTAACTTGGTAACCATTGTTGTCTTCTACCTTTGATCATAGCGATGCATATCTTGGAAAACCATATCATTTGTTTGGTTGGTACCCTTGGCAAACAAGTTAAACATTTAACCAGCATATCTAATTGTTGTAGGTTTTCATCCAGACTTCTTTCACACGATTTTGTCCAACTTAAAAGAACTTTATTTGTGTAGCGTGTTTTGGAATTATATTTTTTATTAATGTAATCTAATCTAATTGTTGTCGGTAGGTTTTCGTCCAGAATTCTTTCACATGATTTTGTCTAACTTAAAAGAACTTTATTTGTGTAGTGTATTTTGGAATTATATTCTTTATTAGTGTAATCTAATCTAATTGTTGTAGGTTTTCATCCAGACTTCTTTCACATGATTTTGTCTAACTTAAAAGAACTTTATTTGTGTAGTGTGTTTTGGAATTATATTTTTTTATTAGTGTAATCTAATCTAAATGTTGTAGGCTTTCATCCAGACTTCTTTCACATGATTTTGTCTAACTTAAAAGAACTTTATTTGTGTAGTGTGTTTTGGAATTATATTTTTTTATTAGTGTAATCAAGTCCTCAGCTAGCCCCAAGCATGAACCAAGCAATACATCATCTTCAGCATGATCCGAGATTAAGCTCCCCTTGTAATAGTTGTTCGGATCTAGCTGGCCCCCAATTTGAGAATATGTTTCGGGACCATGTGTTGAGAGACCGGGACATTCTCCAGGCTTTATGTTACTTGCTTGCTTGAGGGGCTTTAGGCTTTAGGCCTTTTCTTTTTCTATTCCTATGTCGCTGACGCACGCAGTTGAGCAAGAGAGAAAGCCCTGATAAGGAGAGGTCTGACAGGGTGAGGTAACGAACGCTCGACTAAAAGGATGCGTAAGCAAGCTCGACTGTTAAGGAGAGGATCCCGATCTTTATATAGAGAAATAGGTGATGCTGCCTCTGCTCCTTCTACCTTTGCTTCTCCTGCTTCTGCTACTGATGAGCTTGAGAGACTAGCTAGATAGACTGAATCGAACCAGCACAGAGCGCTAGCAGTTATGGGAAGTGGATTGGTCCTCACACGCTCGACCAACGGGAGAGGACCTTTAGGTGCTCGACCATAAGGGTTTTAACGCTCACTCATCATATGGGTGAGGGACGAAGTCACTCACTATTCATATGGTGAGGGTGAGCCTGCCGAAATCTCGACCCTTATGGTCGAGCAACTAAAGTTTCAATTTACTTATTGGGTGGCCACTCTCAAATAAGTAAAAAAAAGGGCCCTCTCCTCTCCCTCTTGGTCGAGCACCTAAAGGTCCTCTCCTTAACAGTCGAGCCTACTTACGCAAGAAGAAAGGTGGCGTTACGAGATGATAGAGAGTCTGGTGGTCTTCTGATAACAGGTTCCACTTTTTCGACCCGAGAAGTGCATTGTCGGAACTGGGTTGGAAGGTCAAGCAGCTCTAGATTCAGGAAGTGTAGCCCTGGAAAGAGTTTAAAGCGGAGCCCTTGTGAAAGAGTTTAAAGAGGAAGGAGCCTGGTTGTTTTAGATGGGAATCATTCGCTTGGCTACCGGGCTTCTGGGCTACTCGACTGCGCTACTCGACTACTCGGTTTGGCTCATGGGCTTGGATACTTGGGTTGGGCTTATAGACCTGGATACTTGGCTTTGAGACCGGGATCGGGTCGTCTCCTCACACGTTACCTCACCCTTAGGGCCTATTGTTAGGCAAGTCACTTAACGGTCGAGCCTGCTTAAGCATCCTCGTGGGGCCTAATTATTAGGATGTGTAAGCATGCTCGACTGTTAAGGATGCGTAAGCAGGCTCGACTGTTAAGGAGAGGACTAAATAGATCCCAGTCTTGATGGATCATAAGGGTATCAGCTCATTTGGATAAATGGGGGGGCCATGGCTAAGTAGTGTCCTTATAGGTGCCAGTGATCTGGTTTATCGAGACATCCAATACCAATCTAAACATGTTATGATATGAATTATTTTACTCATTATTTTTCAAAACAAAATGTTATCAACTTAATAATAACTCTTTAAAGTTGTGCTTTTTAAAGGATAATATTCAATGGCAATTTTTAGCTATATCTTAAAAAATGATGCTCCCGATAGCATTCATTTTTAGCGTCATTAAAATTGTGAATTATTTGAAAATGTAGCTCTGACAACCAATACCAACCATAAAATTCAAATGGAAAATTAACACTTCCAATAACACCAATTTTATTTTTTAAGTTAAAATTACAAGTAATCAAAATTGTGGCCTTGACAGTTGATACCCTCGTAAACTCGTAGATGGGGGTGATAAGTGAAGGATGAAATATGATTCACGACGAATAAGCCTTGGCACGGGATCATAGAATTCCTCTACATGCCACCCCAACCACCAATGCATCCACTCCAGTGTCGAGTTGAACACCTTCCATCCTGCATGGTGCCATACATTAATTACAACCATGTGGGTGGAGTCTCCTAGAACTTCAAGGTAGCATTCATCTCTTAATCAGTTGTTAGTATTTCCATTCTTTCTTTGGCTAATTTTTTTATGTTGTTTCCCTTATCGTCCTTGACTTTCGGCTACTTCTCACCATTGCTTTAGTCCTCGCCTAATAACCTCGCTCAGATTCTACTCTCACCTTTGCCGAAGGTGAGGATTGGTATTGGGCTTACCACAATGGTTATAGAATCGATATTTGCACTAACAGAAGGTATCAACTTGTTCTTTGGTCTACATTTTATTTTCCCTTCGACCCTACAACATCTCAACCTCATTCGCTTCTCTCTTCCCTCAACAGCGATGATGAGACAGAGTCAAATGCTATGCTATCGCGGGGGATAAGGCACAATATGGGAGGTTCTTGAGCCAAGTTTTGCGTGGAAGACTCTACACAATACTACCAAGACTACGTGTCTCTGGAGACAGTTGGAGATTCACATTGTTGAGGAAGAGATAAGGCAGGAGTGTCAATGTAACTTAGACTCTGAAATGATGGAGGATTAGCAACCTGGACCCCCGACACAATGAACACCAAGGGTAGGTAGAATCTTTATATGTACATGATGGACCTATACCAGCATGTCAAGTTGCTCCTTGGCAAAGTGTTGGTATACAAACAAGAGCCTACGAATAATATTATGCATCGGTTGGAGGCACTGAAGTTGTTTTTGATACATGTTGAAGGGAGGTTTACTTGCCTTGAAATGGACTCTCATCCAGGCCCAAGCGTGGCCACTCATCACAAGAATGCAAACAGGACTATCAACCCAGACACCTTCTTGTCTTCTTGATTCTCAGGTCTCTTTTACTTATTTCCATGCATCTAAAGTTCGTGTCTTTAGCTTCTACAGTTTCTTTGGGTTTAGTTCATTTTTAGTATATATGGTTATGCCATCTCTTCTTTGGTTTATTTTCGTTACATGTCCGATTGGTTATCAAACTTGTAGTTGGTTTTCCTTCTATGGGGGCAACTCTCATCTTCCTTAAATTAAAGATGCCATTCTCTGTTCTTTTATGGATACTTATGGACAAGCAACTATTATGCCTCTAGTCTAGTTTCCCCTAGTAACGGGCCTGAGACAGATAACCTCTTCAGGAATTTTGTAACATTGTGACAAAGCAATAGAATCTTAACTTGAAATAAATAAAAAATTGATACCCCACAAATTAAAATCTTAAAATCAACTCATTAATACAAAAGTTATATTAATTGAAAAAGTATTTATTAATTAATTTTATTAATAATTTACATTAAAAAATGTAAAAAAAACACATTCTATAAGCAATTTAGTTTTAAAAAATCACTTGAAACCATTCACATGAAAAACATAATTAAGAAAAAAAAATTGAAAACACAATAAAAAAGAAAATTTCAGCTTTATAAAACACAAAAAAATTTATATATACTTTAAGTTAAAAGAAATTAAAATAAATAATTAACCAAAAATGGCTTTAAAAAAAAAAGTAAATAAACTTCTTAGAGTGGATGGAGGATGCTTCCTGAAATCGTCCATCCCCCTTTTCCCACCCTAACGACCACTCCAATTCTCACAACCCCACACCACCTCCCTCCCCTTAAAGCAGTGAGTTTGGAACCTATCTTGTTGCGCAATCCATGGACAATGCAAGAGAAAGGGAGGGAAAGGGATTGAGGGGGAGAGGGAACCTACCGCTTGTTGGGTGGTTCACAGATGAGAATAGGGGCGAGGAAGTGAGAGGAGCAACTAGAAATGGAGGTGGTGTGGGGTGGGGAAAAAGGGACAATTCATAGAATCACTACCCCCAAACTGTTATTTGACTTATTTTTTCATAAGGTATCCACTCAATCAATAGGTGTTATAGTACCTACTTTCATGAGATATTAAAGAATACTCCTATTCTCACTAGATATTAATAAAAAACTCACAAAATTGTTTTGTTGAAACCCCCAATACATCTTTCTAATAACAATAACCCCTATTTTTAATAAATTTACATATACTTTGTATACCCTAAATACCTATAATTCTCCCTACCCTACTCCCCCCACCCGATACAATTAACTGTCTTTCATAATTTAAAATTTTATGAATGGAGTAAGATATCGGTCAACATGGTAAAAGCCCCATAATTTTTCTTTTAATTTGTTTTTTTATTTCTTTTAATTTGTTTTTTTTTTTTTTTTTAAAGTCAATTCTCAGCGCTCTCTCATTTTTAATTATGAGATTTGCTTTTATATATTTATATTTAAAGTGAATTTATATTTATTTATTTATTATTATTATTATTATTTAAAAATGTCGTGTTTATGCAAATTTTTAAATGAAAAAGAAATTATTTTTTGAAAAAAAAGTTAGACTGATTTTTTTCCCAAATTATTTATTTTTTAATTAAAAATTAAGTAAAAAAAATTCAAATAATATAGTTTTAATTAAAAACAAAAGTACAAAAAAAATCAAATAATAATTGGATAATTTCGATATGTGTCATAACACATAGGCTCATGAGATATTAAAAATACTCATAATCTCACTAAATATACTTTTTATACCCTAAATACCTATAATTCTCCCTGCCCACTCCCCCATCCCATTAATTGTCTTTCATAATTTAAAAACCTATTTTATCAAGATATTGGTCAACATGGTAAAAGCCACATAATTTTATTTTTAAATCAATTCTAGAGCGCTCTCTCTCATTTTTAATTCTCGGATTTGCTTTTATATACTAATTTTTATTTTTAATTTATATTTATTTTATTCGTAAATCAATTCTAGAGCGCTCTCTCACACTTTCAATTCTCGGATTTGCTTTTATATGCTAATCTTTACTTTTAATTTATATTTATTTTATTTTTAAATCAATTCTAGAGCTCTCTCTCACTTTTAATTCTCGGATTTGCTTTTATATACTAGTTTTTACTTTTAATTTATATTTATTTTATTTTTAAATCAATTCTAGAGCGCTCTCTCACTTTTAATTCTCGGATTTGCTTTTATATACTAGTTTTTACTTTTAATTTATATTTATTTTTAATATTTATTTTTATTTTTATTTTTATTTTTATTGTTATTATTATTAGTGTTGTTTTAATAATATTTATTTTTAATTTTTATTATGGTTTAAAAATATAGTGGCTTTTTATATACTAATTTTTACTTTTAATTTATTTTTATTTTTATTATTGTTTTATTTTTAATTTTTATTTATATTTTTATTATGTTTAAAAATGTTGTGGTTTTTTTTAAATGAAGGGATTTTTTTGGAATTATTTTTATTTTTATTTTTATTAATGTTTTACTTTTAATTTATTTTTAATTTATATCTATTTTTAATTTATATTTATATTTATTTTTATATTTATTTTATTATCTTGATAAGCAACTCAGGCTTATTAAGGATTTCTGCTCTACCATGAGTATGACTGTATCACTGTTAACACTGACAAAACAAAAGTTATGATTATCAAATCCAAGGACACTTACGCTAATTTTATGTATGGCAATAATAACTTGGAGGAAGTGTATTCTTACAAGTACCTAGAAATTGATATTCATCCCAAGCTCAACTAGAACCATAGCATTGAGAAAATGATTAATGGGGGGTAGAAAGCTTATTTTGGTCTTGAAAATAATTGTAAAACAACAAACCTCGTAATATGGGATAAAAAGAAGTTCCTCTTTGAAACTTTAGTCACTCCTGTTATCTTATATGGCTGTGAGGTTTGGGGTTGCAGCATCTCCAGAGAATCATGGAGAAAGATTGAGCAAATCTAGAAGCGTTTTATAACTTATAACCTAAAAATTAAAAGTAATACACCCTATCCTATTCTCCTTATAGAAGGAGGTCTTCCCCTATTGAGAGCCTAGCTATGATTAGGTTTCTGCTGTACAAGCACAAACTCAATAACGTAAACGATCATAGACTTCCTAAGCTAGCTTTAAATTCCAGCCAAAACCACCTAAGGCTCAATCGGGGGTGGCATAAAGACATAAGGGCCTGGTTAAACCATTGGGAGATCAACGAGAATGATGCATTGCAAGACATAAATAACATTAAAGATATTGTTATTTCTAAGTTCAAAGAAAAAATGTGGTGTGAGAAAGATTTAGCGGCTAAAAGAAAATTAAATTATTATAAGAAGGTCATCAACCCCACCCTAGAAGATCAAAAGTATCTCTCTATTTTAACTAGCTCAAAGAAGAAAATTAAGATAGCAAAAATTAGAACGAATTCTCATGAGCTCCATAGTGAAACAGGTCGTTAGGCAGTTCCTAAAACGCCATGGATGGAAAGGATCTGCAGTATATGTGAGAATAGGAACATCGAGGATGAAAACCACTTCCTCTTAGAGTGCCCCGCGTACAACCACATTAGATCTCAGTTTCACAATCTTTGTTACAATACTGACCTTCCTAGCCTTTTACGATGTCAAAATTATAGTGAGCTCGAAAGGCTTCTCTCCAAGCTTTTTGAGCATAGGAATAAAATCTTAAATCAAATTAAATAATTTGTTTTTAGGTCTGATAGACCAATGTTTGGTCTCAAGGGACGTTAACAATCATCATCATCATCATCAAAAGGTCAAAATGTCGTGGTTATATAATTTTTTAAATGAAAAAAGGGATTTTTTTTGGGAAAAAAGGGATTTTTTTGGAAAAAAAAAAGAAAATTGTTTTGGAAAAAGTTTACTATTTTTTTCGAAATAATTTTTTAAATAAAAAAGGGATTTTTATAATTTTTTAAATGAAAAAGGAATATTTTAATTTTTTAAATTGAAAAGGGATTTTTTTGGAATTATTTTTATTATTGTTTTACTTAATTTATGTTTATATTTTTATTTACTGATTTTTTAATTTTTATTTTTATTTTAATTTTTTAAATGAAAATGGGATTTTTTTGAATTATTTTTATTATTGTTTTACTTAATTTATGTTTATATTTTTATTTACTGATTTTTTAATTTTAATTTTTTATTTTTATTTTTATTTTTATAATTGTTTAAAAAGGTAGTGGTTATACAATTTTTTAAATGAAAAAGGGATTTTTTTTGGAAAAAAAAGTTTAATGATTTTTTCCAAATTATTTATTTTTATGTTATTTTTATTTTTAATTTATATTTACTTTTATTATTGTTTAAAAAGGTCGTTGTTATACAATTTTTTAAATGAAAAAAAGAGGGTTTTTTGGGAAAAAAGTTTATTTTTTTCCTTTGTTTTTGGATTTATAAGTAAAAAAAAAAAAAACAATATAGTTTTTGGGGATTTAGCAGTTCATTTATATTTTGATTTGCAAGATGACCAGTCGTTAAGAACACAGTTTCAATAAGTCAAAAAATTCCAATAATAAATCCAATAATAAAATTAGTTTAGTTAAGAATAAAATGGGGTGAAACTCTATGATTAAATAAAAAAATTATTATATGTTTTTTTTAAATGTATCCTTGTTTAATTCATATATTAATTTATATTAATTTTTTTTATAATCAATATTGTTAATTTTTTTTATAATCAATATTAATAATAATAAATTTAAAATATTTATAATCAATATTAATAATAATAAATTTAAAATAAAATTATAATTGGTTTAATTTTACATGTAAATTGACGCGACCGAATGTGATTATGTGAGTAGATTGTCCATCTTCATCCATCGCTGCTAATTAGTGCGTGTAGTTAAAGTATTTGATACACTCGTGATTTAACGAAATAAAAGGTATTTTTTAGAATGTGTGGGCGTGACATAGCCGAATAGCCATTTGGATTTGGAATTGGGTGTAAATTTAGATTCGTCTTATCGTGTGGTAATGCGACGTTTTTGAAGTGTCCATACAGCAAGATTGCTTCGTATATTATCCTACTCACGGTACACAGAAATGACATTAATTCTAATATCCATGGCAACTCCACTTCTCCTGCGCGGAGGAGTTTCATTCAGGGCGTTGATCCCATTTCCGTACACTCATCCACATCCTGCATGCAAATCAATACTCAACTTCAAAACAAATACAGATAGAAAGACTAGAACAAGCGCGAGCATTCTGGTCGTGAGGGGAGCCAGCCAAGTCGATGCAGCCCAGCCTTCCACTTCAGACAAACAAATTGTGCCGGATTCAGACTTGTCCATTTCTAAGGTAATCGAAAGTTGCTTACGGTCATATTTCAGAACATTATGCGTGTTAGATAGAATGGTTGAGGCACCTGGGTTTTAACGGATTTTGTGAAAGTTGAAACTTGAGCGCTTCAGTAATTTACTGGATCCTACTTTTATCAATTTTATTAAAACCAATAGCTTTTAGGGACACTTTCAGATAAGAACATAGTAAAGCTCTTAACTGAAATTTTGATTCATTTTTCTCCGCATTGGATCAACAAATTCAGTGTTAAAACACATTCTGTAAATTTAGTGCTCTCCTAACCTCACTTTTTTTTTATATCTATTTTAAGCTTCATTGATCTTACTGTCAATTGGGCCTTAGTTACGCTGAATTCTTGCGGAAGTTAGAAGAAATCAGGGATCAAATCAGTAAATTATCAACCATACAAAGTAAAGTAATGGTACTTATGAGAGCTCAGTCCAATTAATTTAGTAGTTACTAAGTGTTAGAGGAGCCGCTGCACATTCACAGAAATATTATATAGTTGGTCCTTCACAGAAAAATTTGAGTGAGTTAGAATATTTTGGAATTAGTTTTAATTGTGTACACGTAGTAGTAAAACATAACCATGTAAACGAATTTTATTTTTATGGTGGAACACTCTTTATTCAGACAGAGAGTATGAAACTTCCAGAAATCAGGTAAATGCGGGCCTCCTGTCTGCTTTAATTTCAATTCATGTAAACGAAATTTTTTTGCTAGTAAAAAATTATTTATTTAGACAAAAGAGAGCAACAAAGATGCCGGTCTTCTGTCTGTCTTAATTTTAATTCATTATCAGGTGGGGCAAGGCATGCCCGCGAACATGGGCTACTGAGGTGGTAATTTCCCTCAGTTATCCGCAGACCACAGCGTGACAGGCAACTATGTAAATGAATTGATTGAGTAACTGCAATGACAATGAGAAAAAAAATTGTTTGCACTTGATAACAGAATGGAATATCCTGTTTATGATATCTTACCTAAAACATAGTATGAGAACCAGCGGTGGCCCACCCCGCTCTGTGCAAGCCATAATTTTCTACCACCACGGAGAAGAAGTGCTTGGCTGCTCAGTCATCTCTTTCTGTCGCTTCGCCATAACCAATTATCGATATTTCTTCATTTATGAATGCATGCTTTTGCCTCTCATCAATTTGATCAGTTGTTTATCTCATTTAATCCCCTTGCATTGTAATCTCATATGCCATATGCCATTCATCATGTCAATTTTATGATGTTTTTTCATGATTGTTTGAGTGTAGTTTTTGCCTTTGGGAAATGTATTGACGAATGAGCAAGATGATGGATTAGCTTTCCACGTAATCTCATATGCTGTATAGAATGCTTGATGTCAAATTTATGATGCTTTTGCATGCTTGTTTCAGTATGTAGTTTTTTCCTTTAAGAAATGTATTGAGGAATGAGGGAGGTAGTGGGACCGATTTTCCACGTAAATCTCATATGGCATATGGCTTGTGTGATGTCAATTTTATGACGCTTTTTCATGCTTGTTTGAGTGTGTAGTTTTCACATTGAAGAATATGCTTGTTTGAGTAGGTCGTTTTCACACTGAGGAATGAGCAAGATGATGAATTTGTCATCTAATCCCATTTGCCTCCCGTCTATCATCTCATTTCCATTTATCTATCTATCAGCGCCATCACCAAGAGTGCTTGGTACTTGGATAGTGGTGCATCGCGCTATGACAAAGGCACGAGCTATTTAGTAGTGTGATGGAGAGAGACTCAGAGTTACATGTGGAGCTTGGTAATGAGGCCAAGTATGTAGTGAAGGGGACTGAAATTGTTAAATTTCAAGGAGAGTCAGAAGCGGCATTAGAACTGAAGAAAACATGTGGAGCTTGGTAATGAGGCCAAGTATGTAGTGGAGGGGACTGAAATTGTTAAATTGCAGCGAGAGTCAGAAGCGGCATTAGAACTGAAGAAAAACTTGCTCTTAGTATCAATCATGGAGGAAAAAGGATATGTAATCATGTTCAGAAATGGGCAAGATGCTTATTCATCCAAAGCAGTCTAGCCCTGACACAACAACAACCATCAGAGTTAGATAGAGCATTTTATACAGGTTGATGAGCAAATCTGTTTAAAAATTGAGGGATGCTCAAGAGCATTTGAAGGCTCCTAGGAGCACATTTAGGGAGAGCGAGCATTCGAAGAAGGACATTGTGCCAGGGTCAGAGGGACAACCAGTTCCAAGTGGCTGCTCAGGAAGTACTTCCCTCACTAAGACGGGTATTGATGTTTGTAGCTCAAGCAGGTACTTCTGCATAGGCCTAAGTGTCAAGTGTGCAGAAGTCGTCTAATACACCATTAACCTTCGCAATTACTTTAATGATTAAAGTAATTTCTTTTATAAGACAAAAGTGAGTTAATCTAATGAAATGCAAAAGTTATTTGCATTAGTGAATTAGATGAATTAGATGAATCTCAACCATTGATATCAAGTGATAATGTTTGGAAGGGTAAGTCAAATTCATCTTCATAGGCATCATATAACCAAATGAAATATTCACTATGCATAATTTATGACCAACCTTTCTTACAGGATTATATGAATCCTACGCAAAAGCTACTTTATGCATTTTTAATCTTTCACACAATCATCTAGCTATATGTATTCCATAATGAGTTTGCAACTCGACCAATTGCATTCCTTCATCCTTTTAAGAGTATTGTTTCCATACAATATGGAATATATACTAATCCTTGTCATAATGCTTTTTCCAAGAACCTCTAGAATGATGGTTCTTGTACGATCTTGAGGATCCATCTTAGCAAAATGACTACCTCTAACATAATGTTTGATAATATATAGATGAACATTATGCAAAATCGTCCCAAACTTCTCATTCTTGAAAGACTAGACGATTCTTACAAAGCAATTCAAGTAGACTCTAAAGATGCTACTATCACATGTTTCTATCTATGATGCCACACTAAAACAAGATGATGCATGCTTACTCCTCTAATGAACTTGTTAGCATCAATTCCTTCAGGGTCCTTATAGTTCCCTCCTTTCATCATGCTTATCATTTTCAAATACTCAGCAAGCACAAGAGTTGCTTTGATTTTTTCTTTCATCCTTGTTATCTTGCTTCCTTCATGTACCTACAATTTTCATCAACAAGTACAACCAAGCAAAATGCACAAAACAAGAGCATGATGTTAATTTTGATCTAAGATTTCCATGGTATCTTAAAGGGAAAATTCTTAGGGTTTTAAATACAAACCCTAAACTCTTTGATATTTTCCTTGGAAACACGACCCTAGGGTTTATCCAATTCAACCCTCGCTATGGTTTTACCATATACCCTAGATCTTCTCTTGCAAACCCTAGATATCAAGAGCTAGGGCTTCCATGAGGGAACAAGTCAATTAGGGTTTTTCACTTACCTAAGTTTTTTTGATCCAAGTCCAATCTGGGGTTTATGAAACCCTAGATACCAAAACCTTCAAAGTCTATAAACCCTTGTTTCTAGCCATACAAAGCATGCGACGAAACCCTAATTATTTAGGAGACCCTTTATAACTTGAAGTGCGCATAAAACAAATTTGCACATACCTCATGCAAAGAAAAGGTTCCCATACCTTCTATCCTGAAGAGCTTACTACGAATAGCTTAGTTTACTTCAATTGTAGGCTTGCTTAGAATAGTCCCAAGACTCTTGACAAGAGTCTTTCAAGATGCTCTTCCCAAGGTATCGAGTTGTTGCTCCTCTTGACAGTCCTTCTAATTCGTCTTCTATTACTGTTCCTTGCTTCAAACAATGCTTGGACATATTATCAAAAACTTTTATTATTTTTGTGCCTTCAATAATAGAACTGGTACCAATTTCATGTATTTCATACTAGTGTTATTACTTTGCAACTTCTCCCTCTGGTTAGGGCTTCTTGTTGTAATTGTAATAGTCTTCCAGGATAGGCCTAAGGCGTTTCTTTGACTGCGGCCTTGATTTTATAGTTCTTGCCTTCGCTAGACTATTAGCTCACTAACAATCCTTATAGGATGAGGTTATAGGTCTCAGTGTTCCTTATAAAGGAGTACATGAACCTAAACCTAGTATAGGCTTCTTTGTTATACCTCTTGGAGATTCCTTAAAGGTGAGATCACTACCTAAAGTGTGTTATTCGGTTCTTCTAAACCAAGGTTGCATGAAACGGGGAAACGGGTATGAGTTTCTGAAACGGGCACAGGTGAGAAACGTGACCCCCCCGAAATTTTGGAAACGGGGAAACGCAAATATATATATATATATATATATATATATATATATATTAGTACATTTAAGAAATATGTGCAATCATAAAGCATATATGATACATTCTAATTTATTACATTATGATAAAATTGTCAATTGTCAATGCATAAACTATAAGTGTCTAAATTTACATCACATTTACTCATGAATGATCACATAATGAAAATAGAAATATCCAAAATCAGCCACGAGAAATTTCTAATTTCTTGTCTCGTGCTTGATTGGGAATCTCCTCCTACATAGTCAAACGACCTTAGTGCTCTTGATTAAATACAAGTTTCATACCCTAGTACCCTACATGCTCTTGATTATTGGGAGTCTCCCCTGCATAGAGGGCTTGGTTCTCTTGATTAAATACAAGTTCCATACCCTGGTACATGATAAAATCCAATGGAAACATTGCAATCCCCCCAATCCTGAAATCCTGAAAAACAGATAAGTCTGCTGGATTTTGAGTGAGATCTAAAATTCTACTTTCTCCATATGAAATCCAATGAGGGCGAAATCACTCTCAAACATCCTGAGTCATTTCATGGCAATGTTAAAAATTTAAGTAAAAGGATAATGAAAAATAAAGGAGAATATCACTTTTACTTAACATTACCATGAATTGCATATGCCTCAAACTTCCTGATGAACTGCATATCAACACTAGGGCAAGAGTTCACTTTTATAACTTTAGATAGGCATCTAGAAGCAACTAGAAGACATTAGAAAAACCTAATTAAAAATTAGAAGACAAATTAATAAAAAATAAAATAAAATAAAATAAAAGTTGCATGTGGAAACGACGTCGTACGGCCCAAAAACGCGTTTTCAGCCGTACTGGCCACGTTTCCACCTCGAGAAACGTGCCAGTACAGCGAGAAACACATTTTTGGGCCGTACCGTATGTGTTTCCACGTTTCGTTTCCGTACGGAAACTCCTCCCCTGCCAGCGTTTCCTGCAACTTAGTTCTAAACACCTCAGAAACTTCGGATCCCAATCCTAGGACTAAGACTTTAATCTTATCGTAGATTGCACAAAAGTAGCCCATAAAATTTCTTTCCAACTCGGCCTTTCTTTGACCCTTAAGGATACTTTCAACACTTTCGGTCTTATGCACAAAACTTCAATCTGATTTCATAAGTCTGTTCTAATACAAGTATGCTTAGAAAATGGCCTTCCTTAGATCGACTTCACTTCTAGTCACTTTAGCCTTTTAAGATAGTCCATTCTTTTTGGCTTTTCGAAGCAATGAAAAACCCTTCTAGTGGTCTTCCAACTGCCTAGACTTTTGACCATAGCTCTGAAACCATGTTCGAAAATTGATTAGGGCAACATTTTAATATGATTTTTTGCTTACATGACAGTTATTTGTGATATTATGTTCTTCTTCTTGATTAATTTTATGTTCTTATCATCAAATAAATGCCAAGACAATGAAGAGCACAGCCATACAAAGATGAACACAAGATATACACTCCAAGCCAAGGAAAAACCCAAAAAGAACTTCTCTTCTTATATAATCAATTCAAAGGAGACTTCCAAGAGCAAAACCTAGAGCAGGCCTACCACCAAGAACCAAGTCAACCAGCCAATCTTTCTTCTTCAATGCAAGACAAAGTCTCCAAGGGCAGCGAAACAATATCTCTTCAAGATGAGGGCTCTTCTAGCCTTATGTACTTAGCCTGCAATACCTCCTGTAATTTCAGACCTAAGGTAACCCTAGAAACCTTAAGGTACTCGCACATGTGAACAGTGGAAAGCATGTTCTAGACTTCTGAACTTTTCTAGGGCTTCCTTTCTTCGCTAGCCTTCTTCTTGCTTTTCTACGACTTTCACACTCCTTTTCAATTGCAGATTGAAATCAAAATGCTTGCTGGATATGTATAGCAATAGGTCAAAGATCCATCTTTATATAGCCTTTCCAAGAGGCTCCATTAGCCCTCTCTAGGCTGACCTCTCCTTGGTTGGCCAACTTGGTCTTGGGAGCCTTCTACTCTCTAGAAACTTCGAAATTCAAAATAATTTTTATTTTCTTGATACAAGTTCTCAAATGGGACTTTTACAATTCTGATAAGGATACTTGACTCATGAAAAATCATAGGAGCATTGAATGGATGCTTGACCTAATGAAAAAACTATTTGCGCATGAAACCCATGCTTTACAAAAATCATTTTCTTTCTTCTTTTGATAGTTACATAGAAATTACATTGTGACATGAGTCAAATGACAATTATGAAGACTGAAACTAGTTACATTTTCCAACAACTAAATCATCTCTAAAGTTTTGTTGAATTTGGTTAAGTCTAGGTGTAAATTTTTAATTCTTAATAATTTCCCACAAGACGGGATTTTTAATAATTTTTTAATGTAAGATGTAGTAAGTGTTGTCTAGAGAAGTTGTAGGGATATGAGTACTCCAAATTAGACCTCTACACTTCAACTTTCTACTAAGACACACTTTGAGGGTCAAAAAGTGATAATTTATCCCTCACAACCCAATTTTTCTAATTTTTGGCAAAAACTGGCAAATAAATTTGCCGGAAAATAATAATTGGGAGAAAATAAAAATTTTCTCCAAGAGAAAACACACTTTCCAAGGAAGACAATTCGATTTCCAAGATGTGAAGGGGATTTCGGTTGAGCCTTGATTAAGAATGAATTTGAAAAGGGTCACCACCACTCCAGCATTTAATTTCCACTCCACCCAACGACTTCCAAGGGCTAAATGTCTCCCACCTCAAGATTTGCGCAGGGCCTCATCGAGGGTTTCGATTTGCTAGAAGGAGATCTAGCCGTTTTCCCTTGGGATTAAGACATTTTGCGTTGGGATCACTTGGAGATGAGTTTTTTCTATAAATTGAGCATTTGGCTCCTCATTTGTATCATTGTAATGCTTGGACAAATTTATGGGCTAGCAGCTCTGCCATATTTTGTACTCTATTTTTCAGAGTTGATAAAGCAAAGACTTTGGGGTTTAGTTTATATGGTGTTATTCTTCTTCTTTTGAAGTATAATCGTTTCTATTTGGGCATAATGCTCTACCTGTGCTAATCGATTTATTATTTCCATATGCCAGGTATTGGATTAATTGATGCAAGCTATCTTGTGTTAGTTTTTGAGCTAGAGGACCACTAAGGCTCTGCCATGTTTTGTACTCTATTTTTCAGATCTTGTGATATTCCCACCTAGCATTATTGCTAAGTGAACAATTTTGGTCAATTTTGTCTTAATTCATGTTTGCACTTAGGAAATGTGGGTTTAGAGGCCCCACATTGATTTTTTATTAAAAGAAAGCCCTAAACATTAGAGGTGGAAGGGAATATCGAGCCACTAGTGGAGCATGAGGGCCACCCATGGAGAAATGCAGCGCACATGGAGAATACACATGCCTTGGAGGGAATTCGGTGGGAGGAAATTGAGTTGGGCCCACATGAGCACGTTGGAGGCATTTTGACAAAAAGGAAGGAAAGGCACTCATTTGGTCATTCATTCATCTTTGAGAAAACTTGTCTTTGACATAGCACGCTTCAGTTGAAGCCAAGTTTGTAAATGTTGTTTAGCACACGAGTGTTTCTGAGCGGAAATCTCAACCCTTGCTTCGGTGGACTTCGAGTGCCAGCCCAAGGAGGGAGTTCCATCCATTTCAGTTTGTTCCAGCAGTGGGAGTGTGAGTTTGTGGGGAGGATTCACTCGCAGCAGCGCAGGGACTATGCAAAGCTTGGAGGAGGCACACTTGGGACTTGATAAGTGAAGGGAGTTTGGGCCCGAGATTTGAGGAGGAGCCTAGGAGAGTATTTCTTGGAGATTGCAACTATTTTTGGGGCTATTTGCAGCAGGATTGATAGGTGGGTCGAATTACCCAGCAATGGAGCCATAGAGGGAAAAGTGGGTCAAAATTCCAAGGTCAACCATAGCCCAATTCCTTCGTAGGTTATTATGGGTATTTGGTGGAGAGCCTGAGGTTACTTTCCCGAAATTTTCTGAGCACTGGAGGAGGCCCTAGCAACAGTTCTTCATAGCCAACAGCATATTTCTGGGTAGTTCAGCATAAAGCCAGGAGAGAGCAGAAACAGATTTGAGGGAGACTTATTGTTCATTTGGGCTTAGCTAGCTTTCGTTGAGCAAGCCCAGGTGCACTCTTTCTAGCACCTCATTGTACCCTCTTCATATTATAATAAACTGGCTCAACAGCATAGTTTTTGGTGCAATTTCATGGACTGATTCATGTGTTTGATTTTCGTGGTTTTTGTGTCTATGTATGCTTTGTTATTCACTGTAAAAATTCCCTAGGATTATTCCAATGGTATCAAAGCTCATAGACTTGGCTCAGCCTATGGGAGCAATGCAATCTATGACACCAGAGGATAGGCAAAATGCGACTTACTGGAGACAACGGTACAGGAGTCAAGAAAGGCAATTGCAGATTACTCCAAATCTCGTGATAACTAAACCGGAGGTTGTGGGAACAAACATGGCAGAGAATGAGGGAGATAGAAGAGATAAGGGGGAGGAGTTTGCTCATCATTTGTTGAAGGCAGTACATGACCTGTCCAAGAGCATTGGGGAACTAAGGCAGCAAAATTGTGGCAACAACAAAGGTAAGGGAATTCTAGGGGAATTCCAGCTGCGTGAAGGCTTTGGTACTTCGCAACACCACGCATCCCTTAACCCCAACATGCCTCTTATTCCCAACACACCACCCAGATCCACTATTCCAACGTTCTTGACATTTGGAGTTGGTGGGCAGCAAGGGCAGGAGGATTTGCCTATGGGGGACTACTCCTTGGAGTATCAGTCCTATGGACCCGAGTTCAGGGAACCTATCACTTTCAAGCACTTTTGCCAGCTGAACGGAAATAATAGGCCCAAGGGATAGAATGGGGGAAACTACACGCAGGGGGAAAATTTGCAACGTACTGTGGACAGACTATTTCTCCCAACTTTTGATGGCTCTTCTAAGAGCTCATGCAGAGCAGGGGTAGAGAAGTTGGATGTCTACTTCCAGCTAAACCAAATGACAGAGAAGGAGGCAATAAAAAATGTCGCACTACATTTGGAAGGGGAAGCCCATGATTGGTGGTTCCATGGGCTAACCACAATGGGACATGTCGGGGTGACAGCCTATGAGGATTTCACCAGGAGAGTGTTAGAGTGTTTTGAGAGGAAGGATCCAGAGGAGCACTTTGAGGAGCTGACAAGGCTCAAGCATACCGGGAGCACTCAGGCTTACATTTCAGAGTTTCTAAGGCTGTTGGTGATGGTGTCGGATCTATCGGAGTCCAAGAGGGTCTTCATGTTTATAGAGGGGCTAGCAGACCCACTGAAGGGACTTGGCCAGAGATTTGCAGGATGCCTTACCAAGGGTTAGAGCACCACTACCACATAGACAAGGCTTCCAACAAAGGGGTGTTGGAAAATGTAACTATTTTTGGTCTTCATTAATGTAATTGAGTCATCATGAAATGTATTTGTCAAAAGAATAAAGAAAAGAATTTTTATTTTTGTAACAATGACTTATTAAAGCATGGGTTTCATACTTGGGTCATCATTATATTAGTCAAAGTCCCCATTGTGGACTCGCAGAATTAATATTGAATTTATAAAGTCAGTGCACATTCAAAGAGACCCTTCTTGGGCTTTTGAATCATGTAAAAAGGTTTAGTATTGAGTCAAATATGATTTATGTATCCTCCACATCAAGTTGGCCTAAGAGAGATCAAGTCGGCCTAAGGACCCTAATTCGACCCACAAGAAGCCTATAAATACAAGCTAGTCGAAGTCATTTGGAGCATCATCTCTCAAGCTAGTTCGATATCTCAAGAGTAGCTGGAGAAGTGCGAAGTCTGTTGTCGGGAAGCCAAAAGAAGTGCGAGTTTGGGGAAGTCTAAGGAGAGGAAGAAAATCAAACTTTTGGTGCCTCTCTCTCTTTGTTTCGTGCTCTGGATTGGGAGATCGAAGTCTTCCAAGTTTCGGTATTGCCAGAAGTTGCTACATAGTCGAAGTTGCTGGAAGGGGTCGAAGATCCGGAAGGCTGCCTTGGTGTGGAGGGAAGGTCTGGTCTTGATCTAGGGTGAAGAGTCTCAAATAATACTATTGAAAGGGAGAATTATCTTGGCTAGGTATTCCCCTCAAGGGGGGTTTTTCCCTTGCATAGTGCCTATATCTTGTGTCTCTAATTTTGTGATCTTCATACACACATAATATGTTAATTTCTTGATGAAAGACAAGATAATAAAGAAGGTAAAGAATCCAACACACTCCCAAGTAATTATCAAGAAAGGAGAATCAAACCCTAATATAACTACTTTGATTTTCCAACATGGCATCAGAGCTAAGGTCAGGAAGAGTCAAAGATCACTTTGTTAGCATGGATTCTCCCTCTATGATGACCTACATAAGAATGGGTATCAACAATGTTGGAAGCTGGATCAAGAAGGTCATCTACTACTTGTTCAACAAGATCAAAAGTCAAGGATTCTTGGCTGCTCTTACAGGTTCTCTTACTAATGACAATGCATGGATCATTGATAGTGGAGCATCGAGACCCATGATAGGTGAAAGTAAACAACTTCATAAACTATCAAAGGAGCCATCTTCTCATACAGTGCAATTGGGTGACAACAAAAGCTATGTTGTTAGAGGCCTGGGATCAACATCGTTGAAGCTAGGTAATGGATCGAAGCTGCATCTCAACAACATTCTATATGTTCCAGGTTTGAAAAAGAATTTTCCTTTTGTTTCTTGTTTAGAAGATAATGGAGAAAGAATTTCTTTTGTTGATGGAAAAGTAATGGTTTGGGGAATAGACTCTAATATTGATAAAGCTAGGGTTATCGAAGTTCATGAAGGAAGTCTTTATAGGGTCATTACACCACCTCCTCAAGTTTTGGTTCATATGGAAATAAGTCCCATTGAGCTATGGCATAGGAGGTATGGTCATCTACATTATAAAGCCATCCCTTCTCTTAGTCAACTGGTTTATGGTATTCCTAATATGAAGTTGGATCATGAAGGTGTGTGTAAGGGATTCTCTTTGGGAAAACATACGAGAAAGCCATTTCATAATAGTGAAACTAGGTCTAAAGAGATATTAGACCTCATCCATTTGATGTGTGTGGGCCCATGTCTAACAAATCACTTGGAGGTCATCTCTACTATGTGACATTTATTGATGACCATTCTAGAAAGACATGGCTCTACCTTCTCAAAACAAAAGATGAAGTATTTGATAAGTTCAAGGAGTTTAGGGCTGAAGTGGAAACCCTAACCGAAAGAAAGATAAAAACTCTGAGGTCTGATAATGGTGGGGAATACACTTCTAAGGAATTGATTGCATATTGTAAGGAAGCAGGTATTAAGAGGGAGCTCATTGTTCCCTATTATCCCGAACAAAATGGATTGGCCGAAAATAGGTCAATTGAAGAAGGCATTCGAACTATGCTCCTTGATCAAGATCTACCAAAGTTCTTATGGGGAGAAGCAGTGATGACAGTCGTATACATTCAAAATAGAAGTCCTCATAAGAGTCTTGATAATACAACACCCGAAGAAGTATTCACAGGAAAGAAGCCAAGTGTGGATCACCTCTGAATCTTTGGAAGTCCAGCATATATCCATGTTCTGAAAGACAAGCGAAAGAAGTTGGACTCTACAAGTATCAAGGGAATATTCGTTGGTTATAGTCTTTCCTCAAAAGCATATAGAATCTACATAAAGGAAGGAAGACACATTGAAGTAAGCAGGGATGTCATATTCGATGAAAATCAAGCATACAAGAAATCAAAGGATATTCCTATTGATTCTAATGACGAAGAAGTTCCCATATTTGAAGAAGAAGAAGTTCATCATGAAAACTCTACTACAAATCTTGAAGAAGAAGGACCAAGTGAGCCTATTCATTCAGTGGTCATCCCAACCACAAGGAAGAGGCCAAATTGGTTGAAAGCTACAATAGAAGATGTTGAAGGACATGAAGTTGTGAAAGGTTCCTTCAGGGAAAGTAAGAAACCAAAGAGATATTTTGGCTATGCTTTATATATGACAAAGTTAATTGAATTCGAACCATCTACATTTAAGGAAGTTGTGCATGAAGAGGGTTGGAAGAAAGAAATGCAGGAAGAATATCAATCCAGCATGAAGAATGGGGTTTGGGAGATCGTTCCTAGACCTAGTGACAAATCGGTCGTCACATCTAAATGGATCTATAAGATCAAACATGTAGTTGATGGAAGTATAAACAAGCTTAAAGCAAGATTCATTGCAAAGGGTTTCTCTCAAAAGGAAGGCATTGATTATGAAGAAACTTTTGCACCTACAGCAAGATACACTACCATTAGATCGTTGGTCTCATTGGCTGCTACAATGGCATGGAACATCCATCAAATGGATGTGAAGACCGCATTTCTGAATGGGACCATTGATGAGGAAGTGTACATCGAACAACCCGAAGGCTTTGAAGTTAATATCAGGGACTTTCATGTTTGCAGACTTAAGAAGGCCCTATATGGCTTGAAGCAAGCACCTAGGGCATGGTATACAACGATGGATGCATATCTACTTAGAATTGGTTTCCTGAAGAGTTTTTCTAATTCGAATCTCTACATCAAGATTGTGAATGATGAGTCTGTCATTATTCTGCTATATGTGAATGGTCTATTCATCACAAGTGCGGAGCGAAGAATTCAAGAATGCAAGAAGATGTTGGCAGCTGAATCTGAAATGAAGGATCTAGGATTGATGCACTATTACCTAGGTCTAGATGTATGGCAGAGACCTGGGGAGATATATTTGGGGCAAGAAAAGTGCATCATCAAGTTGTTGCAAAAATTTCGAATGACGGATTCCAAGTCAATGACTACTCCTATGATCACCAATCTCAAGAAGTTGAGGGACTCTGACTATAGCCTCAAGGATCCTACCTCCTATCGTCAGTTGGTGGGTTCCCTAATGTATCTAGTAAATACTAGGCCAAATATATGTTTTGTAGTAAACATTCTTAGTCAATTTCAGTTGGAGCCCCGTCACGATCACTGGATAGTTGCTAAACATATACTGAGGTATCTTTGTGTCACTATATATCACTACCTAAAGTATGATAGTAAGGAAGTCAACCTAATTGGCTTCATCACAAACTCTGATTAGGGTGGCAGTGAGATCAATGGAAGGAGCACTAACGAAGGATGTTTTAGTCTGGGAGCTGCTATGATCTCATGGATGAGTAGGAAGCAAGATCCTGTTGTGCTAAGTAGTGTCGAGACAGAATATGTGGTTGCATATGAAGTAGGAAAGGAGGTTGATTGGTTAAGGAAGCTTCTAACAGATTTGTTCGAGAAGTCTCTAGCTCCTACTGTGATTAATTATGACAATCAAAGTTGTATCAAGATGTCTAGAGATCCCGTGTTTCATTCGAGGACAAAACATATCAACAAAAAGTTCCACTTTATTCGGAACTTGGTGCAGAATGGGATCGTGAGGTTGGAGTATGTCTCGACAGATGAACAGGTAGCAGACATACTAACAAATTCTCTTCCTAATAAGAAGTTTGAATATCCAAGGAACCTGCTTGGTTTGGTAAATATTGCTAATTGTATTGATGATAAGAGTGTGGAAGATATTTGTTGAGGCTTTGTGAGTGAAGCATTGCCTGGGAAGATGTTTGGCCGACACTTTGTGTTGATGTCTGGGTCCCGAAGTTGGAAAGGCGGTGTTGGTTATTGAGCTCTGTTTTTGGAAACACACCTGGATCTTTGGGTTGGTGGTTAGCAAGTAAGCCTGACGATACCTAGAGGCGCTGAAAGCTTGAATCCACCTTACTCCCACTCGAATAGATTCCATGGTCAAGAATCTAGTACATGGCATTGCGGTGCCTAAATTGTTGAGAGACCAATGGATAGATTGCCCTAGTCAGGAATCTATTCTGTGGCGTTGTGACACCTAAATTGTTGAGATACCAATGGATAGATTGCCCTGGTCAGGAATCTAGTCCATGGCATTGCGGTGCCTAAAGTTCTTCATGGTTTATATAGTTAGATATCTTCCATTGTATTTGTACATTATGAATACCTCCCTAGTTAAGAGAGAGTGTTGGAAAATGTAACTATGTTCGATCTTCTTTAATGTACTTGAGTCATCATGAAATGTACTTGTCAAAAGGATAAAGAAAAGAATTTTTATTATTGTAACAATGACTTATTACCAATTTACCGCATGGGTTTCATGCTTGGGTCATCATTATGTTAGTCAAAGTCCCCATTGTGGACTCCTAGGATTACTATTGAGTTTATAAAGTCATTGTACATTCAAAGAGACCCTTCTTGGGCTTTTGAATCATGTAAAAAGGTTTAGTATTGAGACAAATATGATTTATGTATCCTCCACATTAAGTCGGCCTAAGAGAGATCAAGTCGGCCTAAGGACCCTAATTCGACCCTCAAGAAGCTTATAAATACAAGCTAATCGAAGTCATTTGGATCATCATCTCTCAAGCTAGTTCGATATCTCAAGAGTAGCTGGAGAAGTGCGAAGTCTGTTCTCGGGAAGCCAAAAGAAGTGCAAATTTGGGGAGGTCTAAGGAGAGGAAGAAAATCGAGCTTTTGGTGCCTCTCTCTCTCTCCGTTTCATGCTTTGGATTGGGAGATCGAAGTTTTCCAAGTTTCGCTATTGCCGGAAGCTGCCGATTGCCAGAAGTTGCTACCTCGTCAAAGTTGTTGGAAGGGGTCAAAGGTCTAGGAGGCTGAGTTGGTATGGAGGGAAGGTCTAGTCTTGGTCTAGGGTGAAGAGTCTCAAAGAATACTATTGAAAGGAAGAATTATCTTGACTGGGTTTCCCCCTCGAGGGGGGTTTTTCCCTTGCATAGTGCCTATATCTTGTGTCTCTAATTTTGTGATCTTCATACACACATAATATGGTAATTGCTTGATGAAAGACAAGACAATAAAGAAGTAAAAGAATCCAACACACTCTCAAGTAATTATCAAGAAAGGAGAATCAAACCCTAATATAACTACTTTGATTTCCAACAAGGGGGAGGGACACTAGAGCTCCACCATCGAGATCCAACCAGGGGCGTGGACAGTTTGATGAGGAGACCCAAAGAGACCTTCGAAGGAGGAATTTGTGTTTTACCTGTCAGGAACCATGGGTCAACTCCGTGAATGCCTTCTGTTGAGATTCAGACCAAAAGAATTTTGCTTTTGCTCCTCCCTTGGTGACTTGACTCAAGGGCCAAGTGATATGAGAAAATCCCAACATGAACCTGCGGTAGAAGTTGGCAAGACCTAGAAAGTTGCGCAGCTCTGTTAGAGTGGCTGGAGAGGGCCAATCCTGAATGACTTGGATCTTGGCTGGATCGACATGCACCCCCTGTTCATCAATAATGTATCCAGATACTGAACCTGGGTCATGCCAAAAGTGCATTTCTCCAAATTGGCACATAACTTGTGTTGCCGCAGTGTTTGGAGAACCTATCGGATGTGGTGGAGGTGCTCTTCCCAACTCTGGTTGAAGATCGGGATGTTATCCAAGTATACCACTACAATTGAGTTGGTGAATGGCCGCAAGATGTCATCCACTAGCCTCATGAAGGTTGTAGGAGCATTCGTCAATCCGAAAGGCATAACCAACCATTCAAAAATGCCCTCCTTGGCTTTGAAGTCAGTGTTCCACACATCGGAGGGTTCGATTGGTACCTGGTGATATCCTGACTTGAAATCGATCTTGCTGAAATATTTTGCCCCTTTCAATTGGTCCAGGAAGTCATCAATCCATGGGATCGGGTACCTATTACGGACAGTGACCTTGTTCAGCACCTGATAATCAATACAGAGTCTCCAAGTCCCATCCTTCTTCTGTACCAACACGATCGGGCTCCCACAGGGCGATGAACTCGGACGGATGTAACCTTTCTGCAGCAACTCCTGAATCTGCCTCTTGATTTCATCGTTCTCCATAACGGAGAGCCAATAGATTAGTCCATTGGGCAACGGTGCACCTGGGGTCAGATCGATGGAGTGCTTGACCTGACAGTGTAGAGGAACCCCTACGAGGGAGGTGAAGATGTCCTCGTACTCCTCCACGACCTTGTCCATCTATAGTTGTCGTGCGGAGGGGCCCTGTCTGGAGGTCGTGGCCACCGTCTTCTTCTTTCCTTGAGGGCGTATCATCAGGAAAACAAATTTCCCAGTTTTGGAAATGAGCTTACTGCATTGTTTTGCAGTAACCAAAGAGATGGCGGTAGGCGGTGCTACCTTCGGTATCCTGTACAACTTATTTCCCAAAGTAATAATAACAGCACGGGACCTTGATTCATACACAGCATGTCGCTTCCACAAGTATGGTTGTCCTAATAATACATCACAAACTTCAAGGGGAGCAATGTCACACAATACCTCATCCGTGAAGGGCTTGATGTTGTATGGAAGGCGACATTGTTGGCTCACGCGAAGATCCCGTCCTTGGTGAAGCCACCCGATGGTGTACGGTTGTGGATGTGCTGTGGTCGGTAAGCCCAACTGCTTCATGACCTCTACCGAAATGAGGTTCTTTTGGCTCCCGCTGTTGATAATGCACTGTAGCGGGGATCCCTTTACCCACATCTGGGAGTGGAAAAGACGCTCCTCCTCCTCCGGATCTTCGGGTTCTTCCTTCTGGATCTTCGTGGTGGCAACTGTGGCATTGGGCTTCGCATCGATAATCTGCTTCCCTTTGTCATTCCCCTTGTCGGGTTCTGACTCATTGTCGGAACATGCATATGATTCTGAAACCTTTAGCTCAGCCACCAATGATTGCTTGGCCCGACACTCACTTGTGTTGTGAGTGGAGCTCTTATGGAACTCACACCATTTTCTCGTGTCCATTTTCGCCTTCGCGGCGCTGTTCTTTGCTTGCAACTTTGGCGGGTTGTCTTGGGCTGCCCCGCCTTGGCTTTTTCCTTTGTTCTACAGTTTAAGGGCACCTTTCACTTACTTCAGATTCGCAAATCCAAAGTCTCGCTTCTTCTGTTTAAACTTCTGCTCGACCTTGAAGGCATATCGATATGCTATGCCGAGCAAGGAGATGTTCAGGAATTATATTTCTTCCTGGATGTACTTGTGCAGGCAGTCGCGGTATTTTAGTATCAAATGCTACTCTGAATCCTTGATACCCAACGTTGTGCGAAGGGTATGGAAAAGAGTAGTAAACTCCAGCACGTCTTGGTCCCTTCCCTGCCGCAGCGTGATCCACTTTATGTATTGATCCTCATACCTTCCGACAGGGTAGTACTGCTCCTTGATGGCATCCCGAAATGAATTCCAGGTGGGTGCAGCTGAAAATAGTGAGCCGGTATTTTCATCCTTCTGCTCGCAGTCGGTTTCCCACCAGCGCTTGACGTGGGGGGCTGCTTTGAGAAGAGCAAAAACAATATTTTCCCGACTTGAAAATTCATGAACAGAAAAATAACCCTCTAGCAGATTTAACCATTTATCTACGGCATCTGCGTCTATCTAACCCTCGAATATGGGGATTTCAAAATTAACTTGTACCTTAAAGGGCGTGGCGTTTCCAGAGTAGCTGCTGGAAGCCGATGTGTCGCCTCTGGGTAGCCATTGAAGGATCTAGGCAAAGCTATCCATCATCGCGTTCCTTTGTCGCTCGAGGGCTTCTTCGAGCAAGATTTTGATAGGATCTCCTGCCTCCTCATCTTTCTTCTCATCTGCCATGGGAGGTCGTTGGGGTTTGCGAGGCTAGTCTTGCAAAGGTTCGATCAGTTCAAGCCCTAACTCCTTATACCCTGACCTAGTTGGGGACATGCAAAGAAAAATAGAGAAAAAGCAAACTGCTCTGATACCACTGATCCGGATTTAAATAGGAACGCAACAAATTACAGATATAACCATAAACACAAATATGCAGCGAAAATAATACTTCATTTCATTAATGTAAAACCCTGAAATATGCTTACAAACAGTAATCGAAATAAACCAGCTAGGGCAATGGTAGCTTATATCTGAGAAGAGATGTGACGGCTACATGCCTCTGCACTGTGTTACAATGAGACTCGAAGGCTTATTTATTGTTGAGAAACAATGGAAAACCCTAAACATCCAAAAACCTAACCCGAGAAGATGAAACGCCAAACTGTGGGCCCTGTTTGGGTAAATTGGTACATCAACTTCCCGGGTTCGTAACTTTGGCATACAATCTTTGTTTAACGCATGCAATATCTCATTAGAGAGATCTATCCGAGAACTACAACTTTGGCAAGAGCAACGTCAGTCCATGAACCCATGTTGCTCCCAGTTTCCCAAAAAATGTCGTTTAGGGCCTCAAAACGGCTCCAGAAGTTCAGGACCCGAAAAACTGCTAAAAATAGTAAATTGTACTACAATTTAGGAAACTGAAAAGTTGAAAGGAACAATTGTGGGGGTCCAAGTGGACTTGGTGGGTGGCCACCAATATCCACCTGGATCACAGTTATCAAACCACAAAGAACAATGAGACAAAGGACACAAGATATAGGCTATCAGCCAGGGCCAAAACCTCTCCAAGCTTGAGAGGAAAACCCACCGAATTTTTCTTCTTATAGAATCTTCAATTGATGAATTCCACGACCTAGACCCTTGACCAATTACCCCTCCAAGACCAAGTCAATTCTTGCTTCAAGTCAAAGTCAATTACTTCTTGAAGATGTTGCACTTTCTCCTTCTTCACTAACCCTTGGCTCAACAACTTAAGTCTGAAATTCTCGACCTCTTTCTCTGCAACTTTCTATTTCCTGTAGGTGACTGCAATTTCCCACGTGTGACTGAATTAGGGCTACTTCAACCTTCCTTCTCCTTCGCTTGGCTAGGGCTGACTTCTTTGTGACTTCAGCCTTCAATGTAGCTTCCTTTCTAGCCTAGTTTCAACCCTCTTGAGATGACTGTAATTTGGACTTGCAACAGGTAAGGAAACCCTAGTTTCCTTGCACGTGTGAACAGAATTAGCCCAAAACAGACCTGCAATTACTTCACTCTTCCTTCGATCTTGATCTCCTTCTCTTCGCTAGATGAGAGGCTCCTTTATTTCTCTTGCTCGCACTTCCTTCCTTGGGATGCTTGAATGATTGTCTTCCAAGTGAGGCTGAGTCCTCCTTTATATAGTGATTTGCCCATGTAAATAAGCCGACTTGTCCTCATGCCTAGGCCAACATCTCCTTCTAGAACGATCTATATCTTCTTTGGAAAGCCGACTTGTTTGAGTGCTTGTGACAAGGTCTTAGAGGGTCTTTTGACCATTATAGTGACTCAAATAAATATGTAACATGCCCAAGAAGGGTCTCTCATACATGAAAAAGACTCGATTGACTTTAAGACTTACTGCCCAATCCTAAGAGCTCACAATGGGAGCTTGATCTATATAAAAATAAAATTCCTTGAGAATGAAAGCCAGGACTCAAGCATAATAGAAATAATTTTATTTTTCTTCTTTACATCAATTACATAAAATCATGATTACATGTCATTATGAAGACCTAACCTAGTTACAAATTTCAACACCTAGAAGGGTGACGTAAGCCTTTTCATGGATGATGTCATGGTGGAGGAGGCACTTTTAGGAGATGTACCCATGCATTTTGAGGATTTCTTAGAGTGAGGAACACTCATGGTCCTATTCATCACTTGCTTAATGGATATTGGTCATTTTTAGAGGATGACGTCATGGTGGAGACCTTTATTTCCCACACGTGTGGGCTATTTTTGGCATTTTGTTATGTTTTTGAGCTATTTTAAGGTTGGCTTGTGACCTTTTGAATTGTTGAATGCTCAAGTGAACTTTTTAGGGCTTTTGCTTATAAAATTATGAAAAAAGGGACTTGTTTTCCCTCATATAAATAGAGATAGGTCTCATTTCATTTTCATCATCATTCCCTCATTATACTCTCCTCTCTTTGGGAGTGTGCATTAGTCCTTGTCTCTTATAATTAGCCGAAATCTGATCTTAATGGTGCAAATTTCTCATGGAGGTGGAATTTTGCTTGAAGATGGTAACTTAGGATTGATTGAAGTGATTCTTGTGAGAATATCATAAATTTATTGTGTATTTTGTATATTTTGCATTATTATTTGTGTATTAGGGCTTCTAAAAGTGCCATCATTGAAATTGCTAAATTTATCTAGAAATCATGCTCCTTTGTGATATGTAAAATTGTTTTCCTTGAATCCTTTAAGAGAAATTTGTGTGCATCTCTTAAATTTAAAATCTCCCAATAAAAGGAGGCTGATAGAGTTTGTAAGTAGATGCCCTAGTCATCTCACCCTTTTCAACAAAGGTTGTACTTATTGAGTTTTCCCTAGAAGACTCCATTTTCCCATCTAGAACAAGGCACTAGTCTAGGTCGTGTTCCTCAAACCCCTCTCTCTCTTTAATTCTAGATATTTAGGGCTAAGGTTTATGTGAAATATAGCTAAAAAAGTAATTTTCTTTGATGTGTCATTCTTTAAATAGAAATTGCACTATATAATTATATAAAAGCAAAATCTAGCATTTTGTTGCATGTTAAACCATAAATGTCATTATTTCATTGTTGTTTATACATGTTTCAACTCCATTGTAAACCCTAGATCCTTCATATCTATTTGAAAGTCTTGACCCTTTGTTGAGTTATCATTATAAGGATCCTTCCTCTATTTGTTATATAACATTGTATACCTCGTCATTGAAATTCTATAAAAATCTAACTTATAACAACCCTATAATTTACTTTAGTGGTCTACGAATAAAGTGTTTAACTATGATGAAGATTATCCAAGTCGTTCAGGCTTTGTTGGTACCCTAGCCCATCATTAGACCTCTTCCATCACCTTCAGCCATTCTTATTGAATATCCTTTAGGTGATCTTTATAGGGAAGCCTCCATTGTGGTGCACACACCACTAAATAACTGGAGAAAGGTTGTTGAGGTGACGGTAGTAGTCAATCTCTTGTTGCCTTAAGGTATGGATCTTCCTAGTGAGGTTTTGTACCAGGCTAGCTAGATTTTGCAACAACAATACCCTGAGAGGGTGGCGCTCCACATGTGTGAGCCTACTTGTGTTTTGTAGGTTGCTTGTAAGGGTTTATGCCACATATCGTTTGTTGGCCTCGTTTACCTCTTATATATATGGAGGAAGGAATGAGTCATTCCATCATTATCATTGTACTCTTCTCTTCATACTTGTCTTCTTGGAGTGAGATGCTCGGTTATGAGAAGTTATGAAAGGGAAAGGGGGCGACTTTGTTGGGAGCTTGCTATTGTGGGGTACTAAGGTTTAATCTTGTGAAGAAGACATCAGATATGGAGATCATTTTAATTGTCATTCTTGTTCATTATCTTCTGTTAGAGATACGATTGAGAGGAGTCCACTACTCTACCTATCTTTTCTACATCTTCATTTGTACATAATCTCTCTTTCCTTTGAGGTGCTAAGGTTTCTAGGAGTTTTTGAAGCATCTTGAATACTAGGGTTAGGGTTTCATCCCTTAGGGACTTGGTGATGAGTCTTTTGATAAGAAACCTTAGGTTGCACTTGTTGAAGAGAAGAAGAAGAGTTGGCTACCTTGAAGGACATGATAGGTTTCAGTTGTTGAACAGCGTAACTAGAGGAGTCATCTTGCCTTGAGGGACATGCTAGCGTAATGCTTTATTGTGATGTGAGCTAGGGTTGTTTTGGTTTTATCTAGCTAGGCTTTGGAGAACTGTAGGATTGTGTTAACTTTGGGATAAGACTATGGTAAGTACATGAACTTCGTCTTTATACATATATATGAAATTTCTAATTGTCCATTTTTTGCTCTATTGCAGATTTGTTTTTTAGCCACATATTTCGTCATGGTTTTTTGATTTCTAGCTCTTGTATATCTTGCTGATTTGACATGAGTTAAGGCTGAAATGTTTAAGTGATTTAACATTAACATTAAAGAAGATGGTACATATTTTCTGCAGTATTTATAATTTTCATAAAGTAAATTTCAGATTTGTTTTATGCATGCCCTTAAGGGCTGAAACTTGTTGGTAAACTTTGGTATATTTTCTCTTGAATTGCCTAGTGGATTGGGGTTGTTAAGAGGTTAAATATTTTTTTGATGTTGTTTCTATTTTATTTATATTTCATAACTGCCCTGAGGCTCAAAATTTATAGGATTAAGATCCATTAAACCTTTAGGAAAGAGATAAAATTTCAGAGCTGCATTAATTGCCCTAGTGAGAGAAACTATATCATTACAAGTGTTGTATAAGTTTCTTGGAAAACTTTTCTGCATTAATTGTATTTCTTTGTAGAAGCAACTTGTATCCATAACAAGAGATCAACTCGTGAACATATTTTATTTCCCTTTAGTAGTGATTCCACTTCACATAGTCTAATGGTGCTATAATTCTCCCTTTTGATGTTACCAATTTGAAAATAAGGATATATTGGTATATGTTTTCCTAAGAAGCTTTTGTGAAAGTCATGGTATTTTGCATCTATTTAATATTATCGGTCATCATCATGTCCATTGACATAGAAGTCAATGGTCGACTATGAACTAACAAACAAAACTACTTGAGCAGCTATCTGCTCACAATCTCTTTAATGTTCATCGAGGAGTTTCATGATGATTGTTCCCCTCCCACTCCTAAATGCACGGTCGTGATGCATTAACTTTGGAGTGGATTACTATCATAATCATCAATGTAGGCCATCGTATGATATTAGAAATATATTATGAGTCATAAATATCTAATAATGATAGTAAACAAGGCTGATAAAATATTTTTCAATCGTGCATGCAACTTGATGAATGATACAGCTAATCTTTGGATACAATTAGCTACTAATAGGAATTATTATCGAAATGCATTGGATAGGGGCTTGTGATGAGATATCAGGTTTAAGACTAATAAAAAGGAGACACTATGAGAAAATACCACTCTGATGAATTAAGGCATTTGATTGCAACAATAAATTTTAATAAAATTCATTATATCTCTTATGCGTGTATGTTCTATTGATTATGTTTGCTTGAGTGCTTGATGTGTTTTTTGGAGTTAACATTCCTAGTTATTCAAAAGTGGTTTTCTAATTTTACTTCATTGCATGCAGATATCATTTGGTGTCGTTGGACTAGCAGTAGGCACTACGTTGCTTTCGTAAGTGTTCCTTGTGTATTTCAATTTGTTTACATGCATCTTATTGTTTCTTATGCTAGAAGGGCAGTGTATATTTATAATTTTGGAAGTTTAATGGCAGGTATGGCTTTGGAGCTTATTTCAATATACTTCCAGGATCAGAGTGGTCTGCACTGATGCTAACTTATGGATTCCCATTGGCAATCATAGGCATGGCTCTCAAGGTGGACTTTAATTATTAAGTAGTTTATGAGTGTATAAGTATCTGATAATCTTTTATTTTTTACTTATTTTTCTGTGTGTAAATAACACAACTTATATTACTTCAAATATGCATTAGAGTCATAAAAGATAGAAATATGAGATAGACAAAGATCCCCCTCCTACAAAGGCCAATGTAATCATGTTCCCCAAAAGGAAAGGGGCAGACATCCTTTCAAAACTTATCAATTCCAATTTTGACATGAATTTCCAAATCATTTTTGAACACTCAGATCTGCTTAAAAAGTTGCTGCAAATCTTCTTTTACAAAGAAGAGTGATAGCTGAAAGTCCTATCATATGGCCTAACTTGTCCCAGCAATCTTGAATCATCCAAACATCCGTTTGAAGGGGACCTCACATAGCTAAGGAGCCTAGTAAGAGTGATTTCTTCTAACCATGCCCAAAAGGCATTCACAGTTGGACAGCTCAAGAACACATGTCCAGATGATTTTTGTTTCAACTTCAAACACAAAATCAATTAGAGATGTTTGCTTTATAGATCCTTGTTTTGATTCTCAGACCTTGCTAGAGCACTAACCAACTCAAAACTTTGTACTTAAATGAGCTCCTTGCCTTCTAGAGGGTCTGGCATCTCTTTCACCACCTTTACGCAAACTCACGAATCCCCCACTTCTAACTTGTGTACGGATCAATAGGGATCCTAAGTCTTGATCTATTATACAAGTCCTTGGTGTCATAATTGAAGGAGGACTTGCCATTGTTCCCTTTCTAGTCCCTCCAATAATGCCTTGAATATTCATTTGGAGATAGAGTGATAGTTTTCGAGGATCATTCTACATAACTCTATAAGAACACCTCTTAGCCATTGGGAGTGATCTAAAATTCTCCACATATACCATCTTTGTTGCTCCCTATCCCAAAGAACACCTCGATGGAAGATCCATTTTGGCAAGCCTCTGCATAAGATACTATGGAAATAAGCCAAGTTGACCCCAAGGGCAGGGAAATATCTTGATGGTCCTTGACACAAAATCACTTGCATCCCTTAGGCTCTCAAAGTCCTAGTGCTGATAATTTGGGACTTGCTACTAAGCAACCCAAATTCTCTTGAAAACAACCAATCTCGAGAACTTGAACTCCTTTGCATTCCTAGTTTATCACAAAGTTTTGGATGGACCGCTAATGCCTTGAACATGTTGCGCTGATAACACATGATGAATGACTAGGAATTTTCATTGGGCTTCTCCAACCACTACTTGGTCATCCATTTAGTTGAGAAGGTTGTGGCCTAAGCTTTAACATAACATCAGGAAGGCCTAAATCCCATTTTCTTTTGGAAGAGTGCAAATTTCCCAAGTCACCAAGAGAATCCCCTTAACCCCATGTGCCTGCTCCAAAGAAAGCTTCACAACACTTCTATTCACTATAACCTATCTATGATGGGAAAAAGCAAGTTGAGTAATAAATATGTCTTGCTCCTAGAATTTTGACAAATATCGTAAGAATTCATACAAAAGAAATATAGTTATATCTCATTTATTCCATGCTTGGATCTTCTTTTAAAATTTGTTCATCGCAAACCTCCATACTTTGCTAGGGAAATCCGAAATATCAATGTCAAAAGAGATACCCATGTACCTAATTATCACCCTACCTTATTATTCTCCACTTCCTATTCATCTAGCGAGGTGGTTCATCCTAGCCAATAAGAAAAGAGTTTGCCTTATCGTTACCCACTATTGCACCCAAGGCTTTCGCAAAAATGTCTAGGTACCATTGGAAAATCAATGAAATTGTAGATTAGAGTGATCCTCCTTAACTCGATAATTACTTATGAGATTTGTTGGCCTTTCGTTACATTATTATTTATTCTTCATCAAGAAATTACCAAAATCAGAAAAGCATGAAGATCACAAGAACACAAGATATATACTCCAAGCCCGGGCAAAACCCCACATTTGGGGAAAACCCAAGCAACCCTCTTCTTATAGAATCAGATCAAAATGAGACCTCCAAGACCCAAGGACCAAACCTCCTCCAAGCACCAAGCCAGCCCTCCAATAAGATCTCTTCCAAATAAGTCAAAATCCACCAAAGTCAACGAAGGTCAAACTCTCCAAAATCTATTTCAGTTTAAGTTTCGTCCATCTACTTCAGGTCTGCAATTCGCGGCCCTGCAACTATCACATAAACCTTAATCTCTTTGCACATGTGAGTAGAAAAGGTCATATTTCAAGTCTCCTTCCTTCGCTTTTTACTTCCTCTTTTCTCCTTGACTTTCACTCTTGAATGCCTCCTTGTTTAGTTGCAGATCGAACTTGTGGATTTTTTTTCTAAATGAGTTGAAGTCTCTTCCTATATATACTCTTCTCAAGACATCGAATAAGCCTCTCCTAGACCGACTTATCTTGGCAGGGCCGACTTGGTCTTGGAGGAAAAAATGACTTTACTAACTCAAAAATAATGATTTCCTTTTGTTACAAAGAGTCCAAATAGGACTATAATACATGAAAAACATTCTTCGTTGACTCAATAAGCCCTATAAGCATGAAGAACATGCTTTGACCTAGACTTGAGCATGAAACCCATGAACCCCTCCTAAGACCCCTGCTAGATTGAACGGTAACATTTTTAGCGTCATTGTTGGGGACATGAGATGTGTGTCTTGTTCCCTTATGACACATATCATTCTTGGTGACTCCATTGGAAGAACAAAGCCCTAGTTCTTCATTGAATTTCAAAGTTAATTCTTGTAGGGTGAAGCAAGCATCTATCAAGGCATTTAAATTCACCCTGGCAACTCCACGTTGGTTTTATATGCATAATCATGAAGAATGCTTGATTATGGAAAATAACTTATACATGATCTTGAGAGCCTTCATAAGTCGTGGTAAAGACTGGATGTGTGGAATGAGTTTTGTGAGCATGTAGTAGAACATGAGGATGAGGACTTCTTGCTCAACTTCTATAATAAAAGCAGGATTGACCTTTATAGTGTACAACAAGAGCATGAAGAAAGTCCTTCAGATTATCTGTTTTGTGAGCTCGTTTATTACACTGGGGCATTCAATTCCTTGTGTCATGCAATTAAAGAAAAATATGGCTCATTACCCGATGAAGATTTGGATGACCAAGATGACCAAGAGAGTGAGGAAGATGCGGAGGAGTTGTCAATTGCAAATTTGGAAATTAACAATGATAAATTTGAAAGCATCTCCCCCAAAGAAGAAGATGAGGATCTTGATCCTGAAAGCCTCCAGGTGTTGCAAGAAAGGATGGTGGAATATGAAGAGTCTTGCAAGCAGCTTATGACCAGATATAATTCTAAGCATGTTTTCTCCCATTTATTTGAGCAAGTGTAGAGACTCTATATTATGAAATGTGAATATAATAAAAATCCCTCAAAGGACCTTAGATAGTATTCTTCAAGAAAAAAGAAAAGAGGAAAGAGGAGGAGTTTTCCCTGCCCAGCAATGAGTATGATTCTAATGATCACCAAGCAAATGAGGAACCTATAGATGACCTTTGGACTACAGATTGGGAAATTGGGTACGAGGATGGCATAAATGGAAGCCTTCTAGAGGTCCACAAGGATGAACATGATAATTGGGGCCTCTCATTCAAGAAAGGGCGCTTGAAGATATGGATATTGTAGCTCCCTGTGAAGATGACATTTATGATTTCTTATGCATTAATGAGGAAAAATGGGATGTGGGAAAACATCATTTTGACAATGACCCTATCTATGATACCGACAAGGAAAATGAGGTTGAGGATGGTGTTCCCTTTCTCCAAGGCATTACTTACAATAATATACCTATTCACACCAGTGAAAGGGAGGATCATCGTTTTCCCATACATGAAGAAGGTTTGTGGGAAGTGGATAGCCCCATTTATGATACCGATGATGACCCTGAAGAGAGCCCTACTTTCCCTTGCCTTCTCCAAGATCCCAACAATGTAGTTGCTTATTTATGAGCCTTGGCTTTTCCCTTTCCCAAGCCATCTCTAATATTGGTGAACCCTTCCCCCTCCTTGAGTATGATGTTGGGAAAGAACCACCCCTTAGTTGCATCCCCTCTTTCCATGATTACCCTAAGAATTATGAGCATGCAATTGTTTCCCCTATACAACATAACCATCAAATCAAGCAACCTGTTTGTTGTGCCCCTCCATCTCCTTAGTCCCCTCTCCTTTCCCATCATGACCTTGTGGCATCCACAAAACATAACAATGATTGTGATAGGGAGTTCTTGAGTTTGATCATTCATTCTTCCATCCTGTGCTTAGAAGAAAGCTTGTGTACTTCTAAATTGATTTCTTTTCCTTCATTTAGGACTCCTTTCAGCATAATGTCGATATCATATTTTCTTGCCTCCCATCTGTATCATCCTCCATGTGATTGCTTCTTTGTTGACTTGTGGGTCTATTGCATGAGTAATCATATAGGCAGCCATGTTTACATTGATCTAATGATATGTTAGTTGCAATGGCTCTACGATTACACTTAGTCTTTGCCTGAGATAATATGCATGTTAGCGTAGGATGCATTGCATATTGATTTTCGCATTAGAACTAACATCATATTCCTTTATCATACTAGAGTAGGTGCATTTAGATTAGAAATTGCACTTAGAATTAAAATTTTATTTCTTATTCATTTTTATGGCCTAACAAAAGCATGGGCGATCATAAGAAGCCACAAAAACATGTTGCCCTGTGTGCTTGGTCTTTGATGTGCAGGTAACAGGTCTACGGTACCAAGAGATTGTTGGTATTCTCATGACTTCCCCACTCGAGTACATCTGTGCACTCTATTGAGAGCTCATGTCCCAGTTGGAGCTAGATATTACCCACCACCTGTGGGTGACACTCATAGGAGAAATTTTTCTTCTAGATGGTCCTCAGCTGACATCCAGCAACCCATTGCGGCGACTAGATAGCTCGATGTGCCAACATATCTGCCAACTGAGCCAGACATTATGCTCCCTCGCCCATTTATTATGGTCGTATGTTTGAAGGTGAGCCTTCCAACCCTGAAGGTATGGCTTTCATTATGTATTTGGGTATTTTGGGCATGGATTAGAGGGGGGGTTCGACAAAAAAAAGGGCTTGGTTTGTACTCTTGTCCCCTTTGTCCAACTTGGGGCTTAACCTTGTATCCTAGTCCTGTGGGATCTCCTTTATTGGCTACTAGCTTTTGGAGTGCCACTACATGGGAAATCTTGATCTTGGTTGCGTGGTTCCGCTTCTCGACACCATATACATCACTCCCCTCCACTCATTATAACTCTTTTTCATATATTTCCCATCTGGGACCACATTTGTCCATTCGGTCCACAAGTAGTTAGCCTTCCCCCTCCCCTTGTCCACACTTTAGGTCGGGCATGGAATGATGCCAAGGAGGTTGATGCAGCTAAAAAGAAAATAAAAAGCATAATTTGGCCACTCTCAACAGGAAATGTACCATAAAATGAAAAAGATGGTCGAGACATACAAATTTAGCACGTGGGCAAAAGCCAAACATGAGCTCTACCCCCATCGTTATAGCCATCACCCTAGCTCCTAGTGCCCCTTATGTTGGCCTCCTACGTCATTAAGGAACCCATGATTGTCCCAACCCCTGGTGGGTGATGAATTGCCCAACCTTAAGGGGGTATTCACTGTTGTATCTTACACATCATGCTCTCATCCCCTAGAGCCCCGGGCAATTATAAAAGAAAAATCAATAAAAGGCAAAAGGCATTTGAAGAAGGGTGGAAAAACAAAGGTCGAGGTAACTCATGTATCATGATTGCTCCCTCCTACATCAATACACCCAAGTGTGGGCTTCCATTATCTTAGCAAACCTTGTACTATGGCATGTGGCTTGGAGCCTTCCCCTAATGCCCCACTTCGTTCCATCATCATATCACATGACACCTGCCACTTGATGGATGTACAATGGACCTATCACTCCCTTAGAGGTTGAAACTACCTAATAGGGTCCTTAGTTAACCTCCTTGAACATGGAGACACCCGTATACTCTAAAACCCATTATGGAAGCACATGCCACTATGAAGTGTCCACTTGGTTTCATGGTTTGTAAGCTCATTTACTCAATTACACTAATGATTTGTTGTACTGGAAGGTGAGGAGATGCATTGGATCTGATACAGGATTGCAGATGGGTCTTCATCTTGGGGTTTGGTCTCCCTATACAGGGTCTAAGCCCTCCAGAGGATCATATTTGCATTTGTAGGGTGTGTGTTGAGAGCCATGGGCATCCACTATAGAAGAGAGCAGATAGCCATGCCATCAGATCCTTTAGTACCATCCATTGTTTGGTTGTGTTCCACCTATTTGATGATGATAATGCACCTGGACCACCTTTCCAAGCCGGCTACACACTTGCGCCACACACTTGGCAGTTGATCCAGGGCCCAGATGGGGTTGTGTCTCACTATGGGAGACAAAGGGAGGGATTACATCATTGTTCCAACCCTTACAGATGGGATACAGACTTGATTAATCTACTTGGAGACACATGAGGATGTTTTTGTGCCCCCACATTCACTTGGGAGCACCACAGGTTATTTGCTTGGAGATCAAGGGCCACCCCCTTTAGCACTATATTTGGAGCCCTTCCACTCATTTTGGCACATATTGGACTCCACTAAGCCTTCCAATGGCCCTCCTAGCTATTTATCTATCATTTTGGCCCTCTTAAGAGGCTTATTTTTCATGTTATGGAGCTATCTTGGTGGGTTTGTCACCAAGGAATGTTATTTTGCACATTATTTTATTATTAGGGGCATCATTAGGCCTAGTTATGCAAATCAAACCCTTTAGATCATTATATTGATGAGAGGATTGATTCATTCTTCATCATCACTTGGATTGGTATCTCTCCCTCTCTTGAGAATTTCGCTATACCTATTTGAGGACGAATTGGAGAATCAATGATGCATTTTGATGTTTGGATATCTTTTCTTGATCTTGGAGCTTCAATTTTGTCTCTATTTGATGGTTGGATATACTCGCTATACTTGTAAGTGCTCTTTCATGCTTGTCTTTATCTCTTGTATACATGATTAATGTATGGAATTTTTGCGCATGAAATCTGAAATTTTGCCCTAATTTAATGCAAATTTGTCAAATTTAGGTCTTGTTTGGAGATTGCATATGTTACATGTTTGGGTATAGTGAACGATTTTTCCTAGGGGTACATTATCTCCATAATTACCTTGAGAAGTCATCAAATTGTTGAAATAAGAAGTATAAATTCTTGTGGTAACCTAGTAGCTACTTCTAGGGCCATGCAAAGTTGCCATAAGAGTCCTTGATTGGGTAAAGAGTTCCAAAGGTTGAAAGCCCATTGACTCCATTCCCCCAATAGGATAGGCACTGATCTTATCCATGGTGATCACCTTAACGAATATCTTTTCTCACCTCCTCTCCTTCTTTCTAAGCCCTAACCCTAGAGGCCTCCTAGGACATCAGGTTGAATCCATTATAGCCATCCATTTCAAGAGCGAGTTGGGCTACAACTGCATTGGAGTTTTATCTAGGCCCTCACAAATCTCGAAATACCTTCCGTGGCTAGATTGGAATTATCCCACATCCATTTCAAGAGCGAGTTCGGCTACAACTGCGTTGGGGTTTTATCTAGGCCCTCACAAATCTTGAAATACTTTCTGTGGCTAGATTTGGAATTATCCCAACCCCTAGCTCCAATTTTGTTCTTGTCTCTAGGTCTCCTTGGTTAGTGGCTTCCTCAAGGGTCATTGCACTAAAATTTCAAGCCAAATTCAATTCCACTGACCCTCTTCTCCTCCCTTGCTTGGTCAAAATATTTCGTTTGAAGTTTCACCCAAAACCCTTGGCGTTGCTTGCATCCACTTGGACTTCCTGGTGTTCCCGCACCCTTTATCAGCCTTTATTTCACAAAGACCACTTTAGAAACCCCTTTTCCCTTGAGGATCTTAGGTCTAGGGCATCCCTTATCAAGGAATATCTCTAATCCCTAGGTCTAGGCTTTCTCTTAAGCCTTTCTTGGGGAGCTCTATACCTTGCTTCTCTAGCAAGTAAGTCCTATCATCTGAGCCTCTCCTATGAATGGGCTCTTGAAATAACTATCCCATCATCATTGATATAACATTCATAGTGATTTTCCTATACTGAGACTCCTCCCATCGGTGAAAGTCCGTAAAGAGCAGGGGACATCGACTAAAGTGACAGTGGATCCTTGTCCCATTGTTGCCACTTGGTCTAGTAATTGCCCCTTTTGAATCCCTCCTAGGACCCGTGCTAGATTGAGTGGTAACAGTCCTCATAGTCAAATCTTCATTAGATATTAGATTATTCTTCCCCTTATGTTCTTGTTTCTTACTCCTAATCTTCAAATGAAATAGACCAATACTAAAGAGGGTTTTCTTATTGACCCCATAATCCCTGTTTTATGTTGAAGAATTTAACTAGGTTCAGTCTTCGTATTTATATTTGAGTCAAAGAATGAAAAAGAAATTTTATTATTATTATTATGACTTATTAAAGCATGGGTTTCATGTTTGTGTCAATCATGTTTTAGGTCAAAGTCCCCATTGAGGACTTCTAGGATTTATTCCGAGTCATTAGAGTCATTGTCCATTTAAAGAGACCCTTCTTGGGCTTTTGAATCATGTAAAAAGGTTTATTATTGAGTCAAATAAGGTATTTGTCACATCCACACCAAGTCGGCCTCCAATTGGGTAACTCAACCTCACTTAAAGCCTATATATACAAGCAGTTCGATTTCATTTGGAGACATCAACTCAACAAGTTCAATCTACATCAGAAAAGTCCGAAGTTCAAGGTGAAGAACGAAGAAATATAGATCGAAGGTTTTGGCCCTCTTTCTCTCTCTTATGCGAAGTTATTGGGCGATTCGCTGGATCAAAGTTTTACTGCTGGAAGGGTCGAAGTTTTGAAAGTGTTGGGACAAAGATTCTACTGATGGAAAGTCAAAATTCTGGATTTGTTGGGTCGAAGTGTTGTTGCTGCAAGGTCGAAGTTGCTGGAAGGAGAGGCTGACTTGGTGGTTGGAGGAGGTCTATGTCTAGGTCGAAGAGTCTTCGATTATCTCATCTTAACTACTGAAGGAAGAATTTTGACTGGGTATTCCCCTAGATAGGAGTTTTTCCCTGGCAGAGTACCTACATCTTGTGTCTCTTGTTCTTGTGATCTTCATACACATGTAATTTGGTAATCGCTTGATGAAAGATAATATAACAAAGATATAAAAGAAGCCAATATAATTCACAAGTAATTATCAAGAAAGAGAAATCTAACCCTAACTCTACTAGCCTTTATTTCTCAACATGGTATCAGAGCTAAGGTCAGGGAAGATTGGAGATCACTTATTGGATTGAAAGAAAAGACTAATCCCTCTAATCCCTCTATGATAAGATACTTGAAAAATGGGATTCAACATTGCAAGAAGTTGGATCAAAAAGGTCATCTACAACTTATTCAACAAAGTCAAAAACAAAGGGTTTTTGGCTGCACTCATAGGTTCACTCAATCATGACAATAAAAAAGGTCATCTACAACTTATTCAACAAAGTCAAAAACAAAGGGTTTTTGGCTGCACTCACAGGTTCACTCAATGATGACAATGCATGGACTATTGATAGTGGAGCATCAAGGCACATGATAGGAGATAGCAAACAACATCATACTCTATCAAAAGAACAATCCTCTCATTATTTAAATATTATTTTTCAAGAACTAGTAATATTTGGTTTTAATAAATTAATTTAAATATTATTTTTCAAAAATTAGTCGTTTAATATAGTCATTACCTATTAATATTTTTAATAAATTAATGAAATAATATCATTATTTAAATACTTTTTCAAAAAATAGTCGTTTAGTATAGCCGTTACATATTAATATATTAATAAACTAATATCATTATTTAAATATTAATTTTTCACGAACTAGTAATAATTGGTTTTAATAAATTAATTTAAATATAATTTTTCAAAAACTAGTCGTTTAATATAGTTGTTACTTAATAATATTTGTTTTATTAAACATTATTGTTCAAATATAGCCGTTACTTGAAATTATGTCTCTACATTGCTCTCTATTTAAACCTTTGCCATGGTCTGCCTCTTCATCTGGTCCTGATGATGAACCATAGTTGTTGGTTCGAACGCGTCGGCCAAAAAATTCTCTCATGTGATTTCTACCGAAAGACTTTGTTTAAAAGTTATGTTGTTAAAGGCCTAGGATTAACTTCTTTAAAGTTGGACAATGGAGCAAAAGCTACATCTCAACAATATACTATATGTCTCGGGTTTGAAAAAAAAATTAATTTCAATTTCTTGCTTAGAAGATAAAAGGTAATAAAGTTGCTTTTGTAGATGGAAAGGTTTTGACTTGCAGTAAAGATTCAAGCATCGATAAAGCTAGTCATTGGAATTCGTGAAGGAAGTTTATATAGAGTATTGACACCATCTCCTCAAGCCCTAGTTCATATAGAAATCAATCCCATTGAACTATGGCATAGAAGATATGGTCATTTACATAAAAAGGTTATTCCCTCTCTCAACAAATTGGTAAATGGCATTCCAACTATTAAAGAAGATCGTGAAGGAATATTCAAGGGATATAGCTTAGGAAAGAATACAAGAAAACCATTTACAAGCAGTGAAACAAGGTCTAAAGAAATATTGGACCTTATCCATTCAGATGTATGTGGGCATGTTACCGCTCAAACTAGCAGGGGGCATAAAAGGGACTCCTAAAGGGACAACTGCTAGATCAAAGGGCAATAGTGGAGGCTAAGCCCATTGTCACCTCAACTAAAACTCCCTACTCTTTATAGACTTTCACCGATGGGAGGATACCCGTTATATAGAAAGTCACTAGTAAAGGAAGAATCAACCAATGGATGTGGAGTGACCTTAATAATCCTTTCCTAGAAGGGTTTTAAGAAAACAGCTTGCTTGTTGAGCAAGGTACAAAGATTTCTAGGATGAGGAGGCAAGGATTTAAGGGTTAGGTTAGAGGAATATGCCTTATGAAGGAGTCACCCAATCCTAAAATCCTTATTGGACTTGACTTCCCGAAAGGTTCTTGAAGATTTGACTTTACAAAAGTGTGGGACCACACAGGACCAAGTGGATCAGGCCTAGGTTAAGGGGGAAGAATCTAGCAACCAATGATGTTCTCAACCCAGACAAGGAAGGGGAAAGGATCAAAGGAAGAATTTTCAATTAAAGGTGTCAACTTGATTCTATGAGGCACTAGCCTAGGGAACACTATGGAAAAGTTTGATCTCGGAGCTAGGGCTTGGGTTATCTCACAACTCCACCGTCGAAATGGCTTCAAAATTGGAGGATGCCTTAACGACATACCAGCGCAATAGAGGCTAGGAGATCAAACTTTTTCTTGGGTTAATTTGTCGAGAAAATGATGCTCTAGGTGACCCAACTTGGCTAGATGTAGAAGAGAAGGGGAAAGGTGAAGAAAAGTATTCTTTGAGTGACCACCTATTGGAGCACCAGTGCCTTCATCCTTGGGGAGAATGGAGTCTAAGAGAATGATAAGGAAGGAACTTGTATTTCGGTCAAGGAGGCCTTAAGGACTTCTTCGCTTAGCCTTTAGGGCAAGACGAATAGACCTCAAAGCTTTTATACTTCGCTTGGCAAAAGAAATGGCTTATCCAGATAAATCCCCCGATGGAATTATCCTGAGGAGATTTCATTCACATACATGGCCCAAACATTGAGAGATGCTATATAGAAACAATAATTCCACAAATTTGTAATTATGCAATGCAACAATTAGCCCTATTAAAGCGAAAGTCCCATTCAATGCATATGACAAAAGTAAAACAAGAATAGCATTAAAAGCGTGTACTTACATGTAATTGAACATATCCAACCATCAACAATTTGACAAGAAGCTCCAACATAAAATGCTCCTATCCAAACATCAAAATTCATCCATGCTCCAATTCTTCATCTTAGAAAAAGTATAAAATTCTCTAAAAAGAAGAGAGAGATCCAATCCAAAGTGATGATGAGAAAATGAACTCATCTCACTTGTATTTATACACCAATTAGGAGTCCAAATTAGTCTCTTAGGCCTACATAAGTCCCAAAAATAAAATAATGTGCTAATAACCTAACTTTTGGTGACAAGCCCACCAAACTAGCTCATAAATGAAATAATAAGCCTCTTAAGAGGTCAAATGATAAATAATACATGTCGTAGGGCCCTCCAAGAGGCCTGATGAAGTCCATAGGTGCCATAATGAAGAATAGGACCCTCAAAAGTGATGGACAAGGGGTTGGCCCCTTTTTCTCCAAACAATAAACATGTGGTGCTCCTAGTGGGTGTGGGGGCACAATAATAACCTCATGGGTCTCCAAATGAGTCGAAGATGCCTATAGATCATTTGTAAGGGCTCCAATGATAGTGTAGGTGATGCCACATCATCCTACAAGTCTCGGGTCAGCTGCCAAGTTCATGGTACATCTGTGGGGTTGGCTAGGCAAAGGTGAACCAGGTGCATCTTTCTTGTCCAATAGGTGAATCTCGAGCAATCTCTGAACATCCTCGGGGATCCATGGAGTGTTGTCTACTATTGTGGAGGTCCATGGCTCTCAACACACACCCTACCTATGCCAATGTAGCCCTCTGGATGGTTAGCACCCTGTATAGGGAGACCAAACCCAAGATGGAGACCACCGACAATCCTGCATAAGATCCAATGTGCCCCCTAGCCTTTCAGTGCAACAAGTCATCAAGGAAATCGAGTAAAAGAGCTTACAAACCATGGACCACAAGTGGGGACTTCATAATGGCCTGCCCTTCCATAATAGGCTTTGGCATGTGCTAATGTCTCCAAACTCCAAATGGGGTTATAACCAAATATCCTATTAAGTGGTTTCTACTTCTAAAGGGGATAATATGTTCAAGGTACATCCTTCAAAAGGTTGTGGTATGTGATAAAGAGGTGAGAGGAGTAGGGGATGAGAAGGGGCAGCCCTAGACCACATGTTGGGGTACAAGGGTAGATGATAAAACGGAAGCCCACACTTGGGTATATAATGTATAGGAGGGAGAAATTATGGTACATGAGGTGCCCGACCTTGATTTTTCCACCCTTATTTATATGCCTTTTGCATTTTCATGATTTTTCTTTAATTAACTACTCAGGGCTCAAGGGGTAAGAGCATGATGCGTGAGATGTAGCAGTGGATACCCCCTTTTAAGGTAGGGCAGTTCATTGCCCACCAGGGGTTGGGTCAATCATGGGTTCCTATATGATGAATGAGACTCGTAGAACCTACAGGAACCAGGGTGATGGCCATGATGATGGGGTAGAGCTCATGTATTGGCTTTTTCCCACGTGCTAAATGTCTTTGTCCCGACCATCTTTTGCATTTTGTGGTGCATTTCCTGTTGAATGTGGCCAATTATGCTTTTACTTTTCTTTTTAGCTACATCAACCTCTGGGGCATCATTCCAAGCCTGACTCAAGGTGTGGGCAAGGGGAAGGGTCTTCATATTTATATTTGAGTCAAAGAATGAAAAAAAAAAAAAAAAATATTATTATGACTTACTAAAGCATGGGTTTCATGCTTGGGTCATCATGTTTTTGTTCAAAGTCCCCATTGAGGACTTCTATGATTTATTCTGAGTCATTAGAGTCATTGTCCATTTAAAGAGACCCTTCTTGGGCTTTTGAATCATGTAAAAAGGTTTATTATTGAGTCAAATAAGGTATTTGTCACCTCCACACCAAGTCGACCTCAAGAAGATCAAGTTGGCCTCAAACTGAGTAATTCGACCTCACCTAAAGCCTATATATACAAGCAGTTCGATTTCATTTGGAGACATCAACTCAAGAAGTTCGATCTACATCAAAGAGGTGCAGAAAAGTGTGAAGTTCAAGCTGAAGGAAGAAATATAAGTCAAAGGTTTTGGGCTCTCTCTCTCTCTCTTATGCGAAGTTACTGGGCCAGTTGTTGGATCGAAGTTTTACTGCTGGAAGGGTTGAAGTTCTGAAAGTGTTGGGTCGAAGATTCTGCTGCTGGAAAGTCGAAATTATGGATTTTTTGGGTCAAAGTGTTGTTGCTACAAGGTCAAAGATCTAGGTCGAAGTTGTTGGAAGGAGAGGCTGACTTGGTGGTTGGAGGAGGTTTGTGTCTAGGTCGAAGAGTCTTGGATTATCTCATCTTAACTACTGAAGGAAGAAGTTTGATTGGGTTTTCCCCTAGATAGGGGTTTTTCCCTGGCAGAGTGCCTACATCTTGTGTCTCTTGTTTTTGTGATCTTCATACACATATAATTTGGTAATTGCTTGATGAAAGATATTATAACAAAGATATAAAAGAATCCAATATAATCCACAAGTAATTATCAAGAAAGAGAAATCTAACCCTAACTCTACTAGCCTTGATTTCTCAACATTTTATTCACTTTGACTCCATCACCTTGTTGGATTTGGCACTAATCCATCTTACAGACCTTGGCAAAGGTATTTAGTACCTTTATCCATCTTAGGAACCTTAGCAATGATATTTAGTACGTTTGTCAAGCTATGGTTGATCTTATTCATGCACATTGCTCTCTTGAGGACCCTTTCTTGTAAGGTCTTAGTCATCACCAGTCTTCATTGCTAATCTTGATTGGATAAGAGATTATTCTTCCCCTTGGGCTCTCATCTCTTACTCCTAATCCTTGGATGAAAAAAAAACAACTCTAAAGACAAGTTTTTTACTTAACACCATAAGCCCCCTTTGATTCACCTTGACTCCATGGTCATTTTTGGATTTGGCACTAATCTCTACTTTCTTCCATCGCCTCTTTTATATCTTAAAAACACCAAAAACACTATTTTAATAAAGTTACTCCAACTTCACCTTATGCCTTATTTCTTAGCCTTAGTAATCCTACTAGGATACCCCCTTGATCCGAAGGAGAACTCGCATAAAGTGAAGAGGATAGATTGCTTACATGACAATGAAGACCATCCTAGTAGTTCCCTCTTGAGTTGTGCCTTGCAGATTAGGAATTTTATCATCAAGAAAAATTTGGAAGATAACATTGTGAATACATAAGATAAAGGGGGAATCATTAAAAATACCATTGGCCTCCAAAAGATCAATAAATGAATAGAAGGGATGGTCCACTAGCACAAAAAATAATAATAAATTGCATCCACATGTGTGCCAATGAGGTTATACTTCATACAGGTTTTCTACCATGATAGATATAAGTGATATCTCCTAGTACAACCCACCATTAACCAAAGTCATGCTTAAGTAGACTATGAGATGTATGAATGTTACGCTAAGTTAACCATAAACAACATAATCATCAACAAATGATATTCTATAACAGCAAAGAGCATCTCAAAACCATCAACCAATGCGTCAAGTGAAACCACGAACTCTGGCCCCACAACCTTCATCAACCAAAGATAAGCAACCATGAAGAAAGAACCAAGCTATGGCATTTGATTACGAAGGAGTCATAGATCTCCTCGAACTAAGCCAATCAAGCAACATCATCTTCAAGTCAAGACAAGACCTCGTGAAGGTATCATCCTACAAAGTTGTGAAATGTGTGACGGTGCCACCCCTCATATGCAATGAGTGGTAACACAATGGTATGGAAAGTATGCTGTTATGAACATTCTCTTACTGTTTGTTTTTGAATGTTGCTTAGAATTCCGCATGACATACAGTACACATCATATAATTAGCACATCCAAAGAACAAGTATTGCCCAACTATTTGCAGACCTTTGAGACATTTTTATATTGGTCGGTTGTTCGCATAATCACTATTCCAGGCAAGTATGCAGCAAGAAACTCAGTGTCCAAACTAGAGCTGGTGAATGAAGCTTAGCCAAAAATCTGGATCACCTAAGACTAATTCTTCACTTTCCTTTTCTCATTGGCACTATTTGGCAGCTCTTGATTTTCATATGATTCAGTAATTGTCTCGATTTTGATCAAATTGTCCAACTCCTGTAGAATGTCGTTAGTTGTTCTCATCTGCACATGTTGGTGAATGTTGAACCTTTGACAGCCTTTTGTTAAAAATTGTACAATATTTGCCTTGACATTCATTTAACTTGGAAGTTTTGTAAATCTTTGCATTAGTTAGTTGCCAAGCCAAAATCCATTACTGACTTGTGCTTTGGTAGTGCAAAAGCTCAACCAAAAAATATTATTTTTAAAGAAGAATTATAAAAAAGCTTCTGATAAATTGAAGTTGCTAATACTGAAACGAGAGATTGCAAAGGTTTTCCTGTTATTATTAGTGCAAATTAGGTTCGTAAAGTGGTATGATTGTTTTATATTACAGCATTGTAATAGAATATTTTCTCTGTTGAGTTTTGTCTATAAGGCCCTTGATGGTAGTGATCAAGTAGATAGGGCATTATTTCCACCTTCCTCTATATGAAAGTTCTCTCAAATTTGTTTGCAAGTTTTAGTTTTGTTTAGAGAATGCAGAATACAAGCTAAATTCTCTGATATTCAATAAATAAATATATGCATTTATCTGATCTTGCTGACAGTTTCCCATTTTCTCGCAGTATGCAGAACTCAAGCCAGTCCCTTGTATTACCTACTCTGATGCTCTGGCACTACGTGAAACAAAGGCCACTCCAGTTTTGAATCAGGTTATTTTAGAAACTGGCAAACGAGTCTCTCATAGGACACATCCTTTGTTGATAGTTGGTAAATATTTCCGGAAGTGTCAGTTGTTATTGGTAATTTTATATGACTTTGTGTACTCATAGGTAGCATGTAGTCATCACCCCCCTGGAAGCATATCCTAGAGCTATCACGAACAATGCTAACGTGAGCTTGAGTTTCTTATATTTATCCAAAGTTTCCAAAACAAGGTCTTTAGTTTATCATGTTGAGAAACCAAGTGTACTGTAGATTAGGATTGATTTCTCTTCTTGCTAATTACTTGTAAATGTTAGCTGTTTTCTTGTTACTTGTTATTTCTCTTCATCAAGCAATTAAACAAATGTTCAAAACATAAAGATCACAAAGAGACGAGACACCAGAGATTAGGCTTCAAGCCAGGGAAAAACCCCACAAGGGGGAAAATCCAACAATCCTCATCTTATAGAATCAGATCAAAATGAGATATCCAAGACCCAAGACCAAGTCAGCCACAAATAAACCAAGTCAAAAACCCTCCCCCAAGTTACCTCCAATAGTTAAAGTCAATGCTGTCAACCTGCTCCAATTCTGGTCAAAACAGAGATTTCGGCCCTTCAATAGAAGCCGACTCTTGGCACTGCAATACCTCAGAATTCGGCCCTTTTCCACAGAAAACTGTCACACCTGCGAGCTGTAGTAGGGTAGAAACTTCAGTTTCTCTCTCTATGATGAATGAATGAGTCCAAGAGGTCTAACTCGCCTCTTATATATAGCTGTCCAAGAGGGTCGAATAGGTGCCACTGGGCCGACTTGAAGATCTTGTGGGCTTATGACACAAAAATAAAATTTGACTTATTTTTCTTTCAAATGTCCAAATGGGACATGACTCAAATAAATAATCTTTTGACTCCCTTGACTCTAAGCATGAAGAACATGATTTAAAATATAAAATGAATATAATAAATAATAAATACATCAATGATAATTTTATATTATGAAGACCAGCTCTAGTTACAATTTCAACACTCCCTCTTAACTAGGGACGTATTCATAATGATACAACATGATATTTCAAGTTGAAATATTCATATAAGAAAGGATCCAATTTGATAAGCATCATCATAATTAGCATTGTCAAACTACCAAGGCCTCGACAAGTTCGCTCTATCTCTCCACTAGATCAGGGCACAATGTTGGGAGGCATTCAATAGGACACCAGACTACCTCTCTGAATCACATACCCCACCAGGGTGTTCACCAAGGTATGTCCTCACAGGACCATTTTCTAATCCATTGTCACAATACTTGACACAAGGAAATGTCGGTCATCCAGACCATTCTTATCTTAGATCAATGTACTTGACTCTTATGGCTGTTAATACTGGTCATAGTACAAATCTCAAAAATGTCGGTCCCTAAAGCTTATCAATCCACCTTTCTCCCTACTCGTGTTCATGCACTAGACTTACAGCAGTTAGTCCTGGCCAAAGTACATGACACATGGAGAACATGGTGTTTATCCTCACTCCCTCTCAACCAAGGAGGAGACCCTCACTCCCTCTCAACCAAGGAGGAGATAACTACAAGCCCAAGCTTGTGTCAAAAGACTCGTACTTCCCTTACATCAACTACTTGTTCATCCATGGAGGTCTTGTTTGTAGCTTCTCGGCGTCTGCACCATACTCTCGAATCATCAAGCGCTTCCATATTCCATGAAAATCCAGGTTCTTGACAATCTTGTTAGAAAATCACGACCGAATCTAGCACAACGTCAAATATTTCATAAAACTTTTTACAGAGAAAAATAGCTTCACAGAACTATACCTGTTACCCACCACTTTATGGGTGATATCCACTATGAGATGTCCACTTGTTTTCCATGATTTGTAAGCTCTTTTACTCAATTACTCTATATTTGTTGTACTAGAAGGCGAAGAGACGCATAGCATCCTATACAAGATTGCAGGTGGGTCTCCATTTGGGGTTTGGTCTGCCTATACGAGGTCCAAGCCGTCCAGAGGGTCATATTGTCACTTGTAGGGTGAGCGTTGAGAGCCGTGGGCCTCCACTGTAGTAGAAAGCAGATTGCCACTTCATGGATCCCTCGGTGTTGAAATATGTAACGAAGTTCGGTCTTTATAAATATGAAATGTACTCTTGATTCTTAAACATTGTGAAAAGAAAGAAAATTTATTATTGTTATTTTCTGTAGCATGGGTTTCATGCTCAAGGTCATTTTATTTAGAGGTCAAGCACCCGCTGAGCGCTTCTAGGGTTTGTCATAAAGTCAAGAACTCAATAAAGTCATTGTCATATGAAGAAGACCCCATTGGACATATTGCAACAAGTCAAAAAAATTTATTTGAGACAAAATTGTGTCAAATGACACTCCAAGATTAAGTTGGCTTACAAGAGATCAAGTCAGCCTCAAGAAGACAATTTGTATCCCTAGAAAGCCTATGTATAAGAAGGAACTCGATTCATTTGGACACAACAAGCAAGTTCAATCTCCTTAAGAAAGAAGCTAGAAAAAGGGACAAAAATCAAAGATAAGAAGAAGAAGAGCAAGATCAAAGTTTTGGACCTCACTCTCTCTTGTGTTAGGTTTCTAAAGTTGTTGGGCAGGTCAAAATTCTGAAGCTGCATCGAAGTTGTGAAGCTGCTGCTAGGTCAAAGTTGTGAAGTTGCTTCTAGGTCGAAGCTGTGAAGTTGCATCTAGGTCGAAGTTGAAGTTGTGAAGCTGCTTCTAGGTCGAAGTTGTGAGGCTACATCTAGGTCGAAGTCGTGAAGTTGCATCTAGGTCGAAATTGCATCAAGGTTGAAGTTTTTGAAGCTGCTAGGTCAAAATTACTAAAGTTGACAGGTCGAAGTAACTGAAACTACACAAATGCAGCTTTAACTAATATACAAATCAGCAACTGAAATAACTGAGACAAACACACAAGGGACACTGTAATTTTTGGATGATCGTCCTTGAAAAAACCCAATGCGGGAAAATCGGTGCAATAGATATGAGGGTTTTATTATTATGCAGTTTCTCAATACATCTAGGGTGCCAAAAATGGTTCACCCAACAGAGAATGTCCTCGACAGTAGTACCTCTCCTCGGAGACAGATATTCCGAAAACCCTCTGATCAAATCTTCTTATTATTATTCAATAGTTCACCAGAGAGAGTACAAAATTCAAATAGACTAGCCCAATACAAAGTCAAATCATCCATATGAAATTCTGCGTCAACTACAGTCAAACTTTAGCCCTAACTAAAAAAACATAGTTACTGATCAAACGGGAACTATTACCTCAAAACAGGTACTCGAGCCCAAAAATCCCAAAAAAACATGAAAAAACACCTTGAAATCGAAAAGTGTTGTTGCCGGAATAAAATATTTTCAAGCATGACATTAACGATAAAATATCACATCTTTGAAAACCCTTAAAATTCCAACGATTTTTAAGCATGACATTAAATTTAAAATATCACTTCTTTGAAAAACCTTAAAATTCCAACAATTTTCAAGCATGGTGCTAAGAAAAAATATTTATAATTGTTTTCAGTCATAACATTAAAGATAAAATATCATGACTTAGAAAAACATTAAAAATCTTGACAATTTTTCAACCATGGAATTAAAACCAAAGATTATGACTACAAAACAATCCTAAATTTTCAAAATATTTTAAGCATGACATTATGGAAAAATTTTGACCGAAAAAACTTAAAAAATGAACACCTGAATGAAAGAGTAATTTTTTTTAAATGCTAAATGCTAAATGTATAGCGATTTTGAAATCTTAGCCTAAGACAACTTGATACATTGCGAAATAAATAAATAAATAAAAAAAAAAATAAAAATAAAAATCAACTATCAAATTGACACGCAGTGTAGGTGAACTCAACCCATTGTAATGAAAAGTTAAAGACCAACCATGAAATTAACACATTGTAGGGTAGACTTGATCATAGTTTTAAAAACCGTTTTGAAAAACCGGTAACCGGTCAAACCGGCCGGTTAGCTAGCTGGCCGGTTGGAACCGGCCTAAAAACCCGGTTTAACCCATCACTTGCCCAATTTTTTGACCTAACCGGTAAAAACCGGCCGGTTTAGGACAAAACCGGCCGGTTTTAGGCACAACTTGTGACCTGTGATCAGAGTCGGTACTACATTCAGTGTGCTCATGCCCATGATGAAAATTTACAAATATGGTAGATAAATACACAGATATGTGGCACCAACAAATACCCAAGTTCTACAAAACAAGTGACAGGATGAGAAATGTGGATATAGTAAACTGTAGCACTTATCTAAACATAGACCAACTGGAGTGAAAGAGACCTAATATTTAGGCTCTGATGCCAAAATAGGTATAAGCTAAAGGTGGGAGCAAGATGGGAAGCAAAAGCACTTCAATTTTATTAACTTGGAGAACATAGCTTATCCATTAAAAGTGAAGCGAGGGTCCTTAGATAGAAAAGGAACCCTATCATAAATTTGACACCTTATGTAACTCCCCAACATACCAATTTAATATATAAGTAGGAGTCATGCATACAGCTGGAGAATCTAAATGATAAACACTATACTAGACGACAAATTGTACTAGAAGTTACAACTTACAATGTCACAACAAGACAAAGTCACAAAGAAATATTATAATATTACAAAATGTGATGAGCACAAGTGAGTCATGACAGGATTGTATGGCTTGACTCATGACAGTGACTTCACAAACAGTGCAACAGTGATGACTGCAGCATGACAGAGAGGTATGGCTATGATCTATGGACAGTGAAAGTGGCAATGACACAGTAATCCTCTTGATGGCAGTAACCTGGGATTACGAGTAAGCAAGTGACAGCAGTGTTAGTGGACAGTTGGATCAGTGGGAGCAGTGAAAAGTTGCATAGAGGGAGCAGGAAGTGCAAAAGGAAGATGCAGTGAGAATAGCAGTAGGCAGCAGTCATAGAGCAGCAATGAATGTGTGAATTGATTGATTGTAAAGGAAACTGAAGACCCCTGCAGACTTAGTCTACATATCTTTAGACTTGGGGAGTCTTGTACTACCTTCCAGGTTTACCTGCTAAATGTTGGATGTACATCATACATAATTGAGCTTATTGTTGAGCAAATTCTTGTGTACTCTCCTTGATGTCATTGGTGGCATTGATACTGAGGTTGCAGATCAGGCTGAGGCATCCTCAGACTCTGAACCAGATGATTTCTATGTAGCTCCTGATGATGATCCTGTGTCTAGTAGTGGTGATGGACTTGATGATTGATCATGTGTACACTGTAGACTTGTAGTAGGCCAATGGCCTCATAGCTTGCAGCATTGTTTTTGGACTTTATAGGCCATTTAGAGCCTCATTTCTTATGTATTTTGCTATTTTGTCGATGATATGTATTGCACTCGGTGCCATTTTGATATAATCACCTTTGCATGGTATATAAATGAGCAAACTTTGCATATTTTGTCTCTATTGGCTTGGAATCATGGTTTTACATCTTAAAAATAGTTTTGTTTCATTAAAAATTAATTATTTAATGTATTTTTTTAAAACCGGTTCGTTTAGACCAAACCAGTCCCGGTTAGACCGGTTCCGGTCGGTAAACCGGTTCATTAGGTGGACCGGTCCGGTCACCGGTTCCGGTTTTAAAAACACTGGACTTGATTCATTATAACGAAAAATTGAAAATCAACTATCAAATTGCACATAATAGGATCAGGTTGCTAGACAAGCATCGACACATACCATATAAAAAACAAATAAATATATTAAAAAAAATAATAATAATAAATAAATAAATTTAAAAAATAAAATTAAAATTACAAAAATAAAATACAACATTAAAAAAATTAAAAACTTATAATAATAATAATAATAATAATAATAAAATCCCTGGCAACCCTGAGGCCCAATTGGCCAGGGGTGACAAGGTGACGATTCATGAAATATATATATATATATATATACAGAAAAATGCAAAATTTAAATAAATAAATAAAACAATAAATAAATAAATATAATATAAAAATAAACAAAAAAAATTAAAATATATATATTATTATATAATATAAGAAAATATAAATAAAAATTTTAAAAAGACCATTTTTTAAGTTACAAAAAAAACATCATTTAAAAAAATGTTAAATAATTATCAAAAATAAAATAAAATAAAAACAAAAACTTAATCTGGAGGGTTGGGAACTCTTTGGAATGATAGCACGTTCTCACTAATAACTGAGATTTCAAATACCCACTGGTTGATGCTAAAGATGCAGCACTTAGTTACTAAAGAAACCTTTTGTCTCTTCAATGTTTATGTGTCGGTCAATGCTGGAGGAAAAAAGACCTGCTTGGATTCAATAAGAAACCAAGCAAATCTGGGCAATCTAGAAAACACCATCATTGCAGGAGACCTAAACCTCACGCTGCATTCTTCAGAAAAGCGTGGAGGAAGCATTGTGCGAGACCCGACAAGGGAATGGGCAGAGGATCTCCTTCAAGATTGGGATCTGTTAGATATCAAGGCTGTTTCTGGTAAGTACATGTGGTCAAATAAAAGAATAGGGCCTGGACACATTGCAGCAAGGCTGGATAGATTCTTTGTTCAAAGTTCCTTCCTTTTGCTTGGTTTAGACGCTAGTATGCATATCCTTCCTTGTAGCACCTCTGATCACAATCCTATCAAGCTGATTCTCCGGGCTCACTCTGATCTTGGCCCCATCCCCTTCAAGTTCAGCCCTCTTTGGATCAAGGAACCCAACTTTTTGCAGATAGTCAAGGAAAGTTGGTCCCAGCCAGTCAACGGATCTCCATTTTACATATGGGAAGAAAAACTCAGAAGAGTGAAATCTGCCCTAAAGTGCTGGGCCAAAACTCTTCCTAACCCAGCAGCTGAAAGGAAAAAGCTCCAAAGTCAGCTAGATGCCCACCACCTGCTCTCGGAGGAGGCATACATGTCTAAAGAAATTCTTGACAAAGAGGTCCAACTCCAACAGCAATATCATAAAGCCTGCCTGGACGAAGAGGAAACATGGAGGATTAAATCTCGCTGCCTTTGGCTCAAAGCAGGAGATAGAAACTCTTCATATTTCCACAAGCAAACTCAAGCCAGAAAAAGTTTCAACTACATAGCTGAAATTAAAGAAGAATCTATTATCCACAAAGACTTTACAGGCATCAAGCAAGCAGCCTTTCTCCACTTCAAAAACCTGTACAGCGAAGAGGTGAATGCGACTCAGAACTCTTGTCTTCTGGACGGGGTTCCCCCTTCAATCTCAGCTGAGATGAATCACCAACTAGAAGCCAAAGTCACCATGGACGAGGTCAAAAGCGCTCTCTTTGCCATGGACCCAGATAAAGCCCCAGGTCCTGATGGTTTCTCTGCCAGGTTTCTCCATTCCTGCTGGCACATTGTGGGAAAAGATCTCTATAAAATGGTCCAAAAATCGCAAGCCTGTCAGAAAATTGGAGGAAGCACAAATTCCTCGTTCCTTGCACTTATCCCTAAGGAGAAGGGCGCCAACTCCTTCAATAGATTTCGTCCCATATCTCTTTGTAACATTGGCTATAAACTGATCACCAAAATCATTGCTAACAGGCTGAAGCACATTCTCCCTAAAATCATTCCAGAGAATCAAGGGGGCTTCATTCATGGAAGACAGCTGGTGGACAACTTCATTTTAGTTCAAGAGGCAATCCTCTCAAGCCAGTAGCGCAAGGAAAAAGGTATGGCCATCAAACTGGACTTAGCAAATGCTTTTGATCGTGTTAGACATAGCTTTCTATTGAATGTTTTGCAAAAATTTGGATTTGGAGAGAGCTTTATAAACTGGATCCGGGCTTGCATCTCGGAGCCATGGATAGCTCCTCTAGTTAACGGCAGAGCTGCTGGTTTCTTTAAAGCTTCAAGAGGACTAAGGCAGGGTTGCCCCCTGTCCCCTCTGTTGTTTGTTATTCAAGCCTCCGTTCTCAGCTTTCACTTAAATAAAAAAATGCAAGAGCAGGAGATTCCAGGGATTTGCATTGCGAGGGGAGTTCAGAACATAAACCATGCCCTGTTTGCAGACGATACCCTGCTTCTTGGGGCTGCTTCGATCCACTCTGCCAACAGATTCAAAGAGGCTCTTGATGAGTTTTGCATGAGGTCTGGAAGTAGTCTCAACAAGGGAAAGTGCCACATCTACTGTTGGAATACCACGCCCCCTCTGCTTAATTCCATTGCTAGATGCTTAGGATTTGTTGCCTCCTCAGTATGGACCTCGTTTAAGTATCTTGGGCTACCTATCTTTCTCAAGCGTGCCTATAGCAGGGATTGGCTTCCTCAAATAGAAAAATTCAAGATCAAACTCCAGGCATGGGGATTTAACTGGCTAAATATTGCAGGCAAGTCAGTTCTTATCAAAGCCGTTCTCAGCAGTCTCCCCTTATTTCAGTTCTCAGTGCTCCTAGCTCCAATCGGCATTCTTCAGAAAATGGACCAGCACATTCGAAATTTCTTCTGGAAGGGGGGCAAACAAAACGAGAGGAAAATCCCTCTTGTCAATTGGGAGACAGTCCTCAAGCCTCAGATGGAGGGAGGTCTAAATTTCAAGAAACTACCCCTGCAGAACATTGCCATGGGAGCCAAGCTTCTCTGGAAAATCATCGCGCCCAAGCCTGGCTGGGCCCAGCTAGCGCTTTGGAGGAAATACTTCAAAGGCGAGAGGATAAGATGTCTGGATGGGCCTCTCCCCCAAGGCACCTCTTCATTTGCTAGACTCTGCTCTAAAGTTGCCCCTCTGATCCGCTCCAAGGCCTACTAGATCCCTGGAAATGGGAAAAAAATTAATATTTGGACAGATCGCATCATGGATCGCGATCCGATTGGTGACTGCCCCTCCGTGAAGGCGTTGAGAGATTGGCTAACTGATTCAGGTAAATCCACGCTGTGGGATATTTCCACGTGGGAAGGGACGCGTTGGGCTGGCTGGAGCTTCTTTGATCTACCTTCGGATCTCCTTCAGGACTCCATCTGCCTCTGCGCTATGCTAAATGGAGCTGCCCCCTCACACATCCACAGAAAAGACAGGCGTGGTTGGGGTTCTTTAACTGCGGGTTTCACTGTTGCCCATGGCTACACGAATCTCGCCTCAATACCAAACGTCCCTCCTGATCCGGCTCCATGGAAGGCAGTTTGGGGCATCCCCTCGCTGCCCAAAATCGACATGTTCAGTTGGCTCCTATGCCACAGAAAAATTCTCACTGACGACAACCTACAGAGGCGTGGATTCTATGGCCCGTCTAGGTGCTCCCTGTGCAGAGAGAAGGCGGAATGTGCCACGCATCTTGTTTTAAAATGCAACTTCGCCGTGCAGGTCTGGAGAGAGTTGATGGACCATTGGAACCCCAATTTCGAACTTTCTGCCTCCATAACTGATCTTTTCGCTAACTGGCAAAACAGATATCCCAGTTCCCCCCCCAAAAGCAAAGTGATTAAAGTGGCTTGGTCTTCTCTCCACAAAATTTGTTGCTGGCAGATCTGGCTAGAGCGAAATAGAAGAATTTTCAGAAACATCCAGCACGATGTCAAGGTGGTAGCGGCTAAGATAAAGGTACAGTTAAAAGAATGCCTGGAAGATCAAAAAGATGACTCGAATCTCAATCAGCTAGATACTATTTGGGGGACCTCCTTAAACCTGCAATTTCGTCAAGCCGACAGAAACATTTTCTCTCCCGAGGAATGGCAAATAAGGGGAAAAAATAAGGAAGAATTTCAAGACTGGATCTCCAACCATAAGGTGCATTCTCTCTTCTTTGATGGGGCAGCAAAAGGAAATCCTAGCAAGGCTGGGGCAGGAGGAACTGTTAAAAACACTGAAGGCATATCGATCCACAGCTTTGCCTGGGGTCTGGGGATCAACTCCAGCATTCAAGCTGAAGCATTGGCCCTCTACCAAGGTCTCAAGCTGCTCTTGAAACTGGAAATTAAGGAGGCAATCATTCTTGGGGACTCCCAAGTGATTATAAAACTCATGGTGACCAATACTACCCCCCGGGACTTAAGATTAGCAAGGTTGATACATAGAATCAAAAGCTTGGGGAAGCTGTTCCAAAACCTGAAATACTTTCATGTACTGAGAGACAACAACAAAGAAGCAGATCTTGAAGCTAATAAAGTTGTTCTTCTCTCTGTCGGGGCAATGATAAGAGACGGGGATGAAACATGGGATCCAATTCCATAATCATTTCAGCTGATATGTTTTATTGTTTGATTCTAAATCAGTTTGTTTGTATATTCAAGCTTGGGCAAATCACAGAAATCAACTCCATTGTTGAACCCAAAAAGAGCTGGAAGCGGAATACAAGCCCCACAGTGCTTCAGGAGGTAGATTCTATTTGGATCTGGTCCACTCCCATTGTAATCAAAATTCTGGCATTTAGGCCATTCAACTAATACAATCCATAACTGTTCTTGTGAAAAAAAACAAAAACTTAAAATTAAAAATAAAAACAAAAAAATTCAAAACAATTAAAAAAATAAATTCAAATTTAAAATCTGAAAAAAATAAAAAAAAATAAAAAAAAATAAAAAATAAAAATTTAATTTAATATTTTAAAATTATATTTTAAAATTTAAATTAACAAAAAAAAGAGTTAAAAAAAAAAGTAAAACTTAAAATTTAAAATATTTAAATTTAAAAAGAAAAAAAATAACAATAATAAAACAATTAAAAAAAAAAGCCAATTTAAAAAAAAACAATTAAATAAAAAACATATACAAAACCCCGCTCCGCGCCCTTCCCTCACCTGGCCGCTACCACACCCTCGGCCCCGTCCCCTCTTCTCGTCCCTCTCCCTCACCAGGCCCCCACGCCACCCTACCCTCGGTCCTCCCTCCCCCTCCTCTCCCCTCCCCCGCCTGACCCGCATCCCATCGCACCCTCAGCCTCCCTTTCCCTCCCCTCCCCTTTCCCCTAACCCACCCACCTCACCCCCTTCCGCTCCCCCTCACCCCTCTCCCCCGCCTGCCCCGCTCCTAGGCGAGCAGGGGAGGGCAGTAAGGTGGTGAGGGGGAGCAGAGCGGGGAGAGGGAAGGGGGTGGTGTGCGGTGCGAGAGAGGAGAGGGGAAGGGAGGGAGAAGGTGGGTCGAGGGTGGCTGAGGTAAGGGGAGAGGAGGGAGAGGGTGTGTGAGGGAGCGGAGAGGTGAGGGCCAAGAGTGGGGAGGCAAAGTGGGTGAGGGAAGGCGGTAAGAGGGGACGGGGGTGAGGGAAGGAATGGGGAGGCAAAGTGGGTGAGGGAAGGTGGTAGGAGGGGACGGGGGTGAGGGAAGGAAGAATGTTTTTTTAATTTTTTTTAAATTGTTTTTTTTAAATAAAAAAATTATTTTTTTTAATGGTTTTTATTTTTTATTTTTTTTTAATTTGTTTTTTTTTAATTGTTTTATTTTTTTTAATTGTTTTTTATAAATTGTTTTCTTTTTTTAATTGTTTTTATCTTTTAATTGTTTTCAATTTTTTTTTAAATTTTGTTTATTAATTTTTATAATTTAACTTTTTTATTTTTTTGATATTTTTTTAATGTTATTTCTTTATTTTTATAATTTTAATTTTAAGAAAATAATTCTTAAATTTTTATTTTATTTTATTTTTTATTTTTTATTTATATTATTTAATTTAAATATTTTTTATTTTAATTATTTTTTTAATTTAAATTTTTTTGTAACAAGGTTTTTTTATTTTTTATTTTTTTATTTTTTTTAACTTAAAAATAAAAAATGTTTTTAGATTTTTTGTGGATCAATTTGTTTTTCTTTAAATTATATATATATTTAAAAAAAAAAAAGATTTTTTTTTTGGTTTTTTTTTTACATTTTTATATGTTTTTTGTTTTTTTTCCCTTTTTATATATTTTTTTGTATTTGGTTTTTTTTGTCATGTTTTCTTATTTTTATTTTTATTTTTATATTTTATTACTAACATGTTTTATGTTTTTTTTTTGTCATGTTTTTTTATTTTTGTTTTTGTTATGTTTTTTAAATTTTTTTAATATATTTTTATGTTTTATTACTAACATGTTTTTATTATTTTTATTTTTGTCATGCGTTATGTTTTATTTTTATGTTTTATATTTTTTTTACATTTTTATAGGTTTTTTGTTTTTCTCTTTTTCTTTTTTTTTATATATATTTTTTGTATTTGATTTTTTTTGTCATATTTTTATTATTATTATTTTTTATGTTTTATTGCTAACATGAAAATCGCCAACATTTAAAAAAAATCATCCACACTTAATTCATTAGAAAATTTAAAGTGTAAAAACTAAGCCCTTTAAACAAAAAGGGTTGCACCTTTGAAAATCAAGATGAAAATCACTAACAAAAAAAAATGTTCACACTTGATACATAAAAAAATTTAAAGTGCCAAAAATAAGCCTTCCAAAAAAATGTGTTGATGCTGCATCAACACTTTTCAAAATCAGCGTGAAAATCACTAACATTTAAAAAATGTGTTGATGCTGCATCAACACTTCACAAAATCAGCGTGAAAATCACTAACATATAAAGAAAAACAAAATGTTCATACTTGATACATAAGAAAATTTAAAGTGCGAAAAATATGCTCAAAAGAAAAGTGTATTCTGGCATCATCACTTTTCAAAATCAATGATTTTTTGCTACCTCAAAAAAACGAGTCCCAGTTCACTTTCTCGTTTGATCGGTAACTATGTTGAAAGCCAACGTTGGTCAAAACATCAATCAAATAAATCCTTTGAAGCTCGGTCAAAGGCAGTGAAACACGGCCTCCAGCAATGGTCAAAGTCAACCCAAAACAATTCCAAAAACTCTGGTCAAACTCAGTCAACCATCGGTCAGCCCTACAGTGAAATTGGCCTGCGGTCAACGCAGTTCAGACTACTCCAAAATTCTCGATTTTTGTCCCAGACAATGCAGCATGAAGAAAACAAAATTTTGCCCTTAAAACCGCAGTCAAATTCAATCAAAACAGCCTCGGTCAACGTTGGCACTGATGTCTGAAATTTCGGCCTGTAATTTTTTGCCCAGAAAATCATCCTCCTTGCCACACGTGTACAAACCAATTTGATGAAGAGAGAAGAATGTGTGAGTGAATCATGTCCAAATGAGGTGTGAGGTCTCTTCTATTTATACACTTCATTGTGGGTGAAGAGACACATTCATTGGGCTTCTTGAGCCTAGATTAAGCTTAGGCCAACCTAAACAATTTGCACGTGTGGATATAAACTCAAAATCACACCTCTGCTTGTCTGAATGAGATGATCTTTATATCAATCTTGGACTTCTCGAAAAGAGGAATCCAATGCAATCATCACCTCCATCCAATAAACTGTCCCAAGGTGGAATTTAGCCCTAGTTTCGAATTTTAACAAGATCAATATGTCAAAGATCCAATGATATGGTTGTCAAGAATATGAGCATTTCAAGAGAGATTGTCCTAAACGCAAGAAGGACATCAAGAAAATGAAAGAAAATAATGAAGCCCATGTCACTAAAGAAGTGGAAGAACCTGAAAAGAGGAAATCAAAGGAGGAGGAAGTGAAAGATCTCTACTATGGTTGAGATAATCTCCTTCACTTAGTTCTTTTCAATTTTTGTGAAAGATAGGTATCATGATAGGAAGCATCACAAGGATGATAAGATGCATTAGAGCTTAAATAAAAATGACTTCATCATTAAAAAAGATGTCAACATAGCTAGAGTAGAGAGTCTACATGGTTGTAGCAGTCATCATGATAGAAAGAAAGTAATTCATGGCATCTCCATTAGAATCATTCAAGGATAACCATAGCAGCAGTATGTATGGTTGAAAGAAAGTCATCTAGCATAATAGAAGATGAAGAAATCATCATACACCATAGTCATTAGGAAGGAGCATTTGCAGGATGAGGATAATCAAGATCCTCCATTGGAATCTTCATTAGAAGGTTCACCTCTACTTGGAAGAAGCAAGGGTCTCGTTGATAGTCTATGATCCACCTTGTGTGGGATCGACAGGTAAGGTATGATGACGAAGATGTGCAGCATGTCAAGTTGGTTGAAGTACTTTAGTCTTCAAAGGAAAGGAAGTTGCCAAAGGAAGTCTAGATGACCACATGAAGGAAGAGGTATGTATATATTTGGAAATAGATAGATAAAGTCATGTCATCATGTGGTTGCAGTTAGAATGAGTGAATGCTCTATCTCATGAGCATGATCGAAGAAGAAGGATCTCTTCCTTTAAGAAGATGCATAAAGGCATGAAGATAATATGCCTTGAACTCGTTCACATATTGATAAGATGAAATCAACATAATATGTCCTCATATGGAATATGAGGTGGTTGACAAGATGAAGGAACTATGTATAGAAGTTCTTGGGGAACAATATGTGAAGAAAGGAAGAAGAATTTGTGAGAAATGCAACTATAGTCACATAAGATAAGATAAGTGATCAACATCTAATAACTAGAAGAATTAGCTATGACATCTCCATGGAGAAGATATGAAGACTTTGATAAAGTCTGTAAAGGTAGGAGACCCTTGACATTAAAAGTCTTGGAGATGTGTTTACTAATGGGCAGGATGTTGATGTTGCAAGAAGCAGATGTCATGATGAAAAGCCATCATAAAAGGTATTTTGATTTGATGTTCATTTTTTTATTTTTGAACAACATCTGGTTGGGTTGAAACAGGGCTACCGAAAGAAAGTTGTAGATGTCACCTACAACTAGTTCTCATGGGAATGGATGAAAGATCTTGAAAGAGACAATACTTAGGAAAGGTAGTTGTATGAAGAAAAGGAAGTTGTGGACTGGAAGATCACTTTCTGATGAAAAGAAGGATGACATGACTATGGGTTCAACCCTATGATTCGTTGAAGGAAAGTGATGGATGTTCGATGCCCTACAAAGAAAAATCTAAAAGGTGAAGGCTCCATAATGAAGAAGATGAAGTTCATGACATCAAAAGGAGGAGCCCTACAAGCAGCTGATGATATCATGATCTCCACCAAAGAGCAGACAGTTGTTGTTGGTAACAAGTCCCTAGTTAAGAGGGAGCTTGGACAAGTCCCTCGATAAGAGGGAGCTTGGGTATATTCCTCTTATAGGAATGAGAATATCTTCCCTAGTTGAGAAGGAGAGATAGACACATCATTTTGATCTTCATGTTGTGAAGAAAGAATTGAGGATTAAGTTATAATATGAGATTGATGCCAATACTCTTTGAAGATGTGGTAGGACATCCAATAAGTAAGAGTAGTCGAAGAGGAAATTCCTTGAAGATGTGTTATTCCAAGATAGGAATTGTCCTAAAAAGACATACCCTGTGAACACCTGAGTGGGGTATGTGCCTTGAGAGACAATGAAGATGTTGTCTATCAGTCATCGGTCTCGCCAACATTGTGTTATGACCTTGTGGAGAGATAGAATTGTTAGTCAAGGCCTTGCTATGTGAAAATGTTGGTTGGTATGATGAGATGTTGTGGCATAAGCTAACGAAGTAGCTTATGAGATGGCTTACTAATCCAGCTCTTCTTATGAGAATTCTTCAATTTGAGAATGTCCAAGTACCATGTATGGATTATAAATACCTCCCTAGTTAAGAGGGAGCATTGAAATATGTAACTAGGTTCGGTCCTCATAAATATGAAATGTAATCTTGATTCTTGTATATTGTGAAAAGAAAGAAAACTTATTATTATTATTTTTTGTAGCATGGGTTTTATGCTCAAGGTCATTTTATTTAGAGGTCAAGCACCCATTGAGTGCTTCTAGGGTTTGTCATCAAGTCAAGAAGTCAATAGAGTGATTGTCATATGAAGAATATCCCATTGGGCATATCGTAACAAGTCAAAAGAATTTATTTGAGTCAAATTGTGTCAAATGACCGTCCAAGATCAAGTCGGCCTCAAGAAGACAATTTGTACCCCTAGAAAGCCTATATATAAGAAGGAACTTGACCTCATTTGGGAACAACAAGCAAGTTTGATCTCCTCAAGAAAATACTTGGAAAAAGGAACGAAAATCAAAGATAAGAAGAAGAAGAAGAGCAAGATTGAAGTTTTGGACCCCTCTCTCTCTCTCTCTCTCTCTCTCTCTCTCTCTCTCGCGTGTTAGGGTTTCTAAAGTTGTTGGGCAGGTCGAAATTCTTAAGCTGCATCGAAGTTGTGAAGTTGCTTCTAGGTCAAAGTTGCATCTAGGTCGAAGTTGTGAAGTTGCATCTAGGTTGAAAGTGCAACAAGGTCGAAGTTGTTGAAGCTGCTAGGTCGAGGTTATTGAAGCTACTAGGTCGAAGTTACTGAAGTTGTTAGGTCGAAGTAGTTAAAGCTACTACGTCGAAGTTGTAGAAATTGTTGTTGGGGTCGAAGTTGTCGGGTGGTTGAAGTTTGTTGTTGGAAGTTGTGTAAGTAAAGCTCATTGAGAAGGAGGGTCGAATTGGTCTTGGAAGGGTCATTTTCAAGGGTCTTAGGTCTTGGAATTCGTCAGTTGAAGATTCTATAAGAAGAGAAAAATTCTTATGGGTTTTCCTCTCAATAGGAGAGGTTTTGGCCCTGGCTAGCAGCCTATGTTTTATGTCCTCTTGTCCCATTGATCTTTATAGCTTGGTAGTTGTTTGATGATAAGAACACAATAATAATCAAGTGAAAGAAGAAGCTAAATACAAGTGCTTCAAGTTAAGTAAAAGAACATCACAAGCAGTTGTCAGAGTAGGATGAATCACCCTAATCTAGCTACCCTAGATTTCTCAACACTCGGCATCATCCATTGATTGCTCGTGTTCCACCTTTTTAGATGAGGATGATGCACCTAGACCACCATGCCCAATCGGGTTCACACTTGCACCACACACTTGGCAGATGTTCCAAGCCCCGGATGAGGATGTGTCTCACCATGGGAGACAGAGGGAGGGCTTATGTCATCATTCTATCCCTTACAAGTGGTATACAGGCATCATCGATTTACTTGGAGACCCATGAGGATGACATTGTGCCCCCACACCCATTTAGAGACACCACATTGGATTTGCTTGGATATCAAGGGGCCACCCCCTTAATCACTATGTTTGGAGCCTATTCTCTCACATTGGCACACTTTGGATTCCACTAGGCCTCTTCAATGGCCCAACGACTCATTGTATCTACTATGCTTCCCTCTTGAGAGGCTTCATCTTTGTATTATTGAGCTATCTTGGTGGGCTTGTCACCAAGTCATGTTACTATTGTACATTATTTTATTATTTGGGGCTTAATTAGGCCATTTAGGCTATTCAAACCCCCTTATGGATTGTATAAATAGATGAGAGGCTCATTCATTCCTCTCATCATCACTTGGATTGGATTAGTATCTCTTGAGATTTTCGCACTTGCTCTCTTGGACGAAATTTTTGAGTTTCTTGATGCACTATGATGTTTGGATTTTCGCTATTGTCTTTGGAGCTTCTTTCTATGCAAAGATGATGAATGGATATACTCTTGTCTCTCTTGTAAGTGAAATTTAATGCTATTTTGTCTTTCTTACTTGTCTAATGCATGAAATTTTATCATTGTTCTTGTATGGGCCCTAAATAATGTGAAATTCTTCTTAAGTCTTGAATAATTGATATATTGCATGCGTTGCTCATAGAGAGAGAGAGAGAGAGTGAATGTTCCTAGAGGCACCCTAGAAGGTTAACAAACCTTGAAACTTCATCTCCTTTGCAAATCGAAGTATAAATCCCTAAATGACCTTGTTGCTGCACTTGGAAGGGCTAGCAAAAGTCATCTAGGGCTCCTTAGCATACGAAAATTCTCGATCTAGGTGTATCTTGACTCCATTAGGCCCAAGAAGCAAGGCACTGATCCTCTCATTCCTTTGGTGGTCAAAATAACCATTCTTTTTCTTTCTTTCTTTCTTCTAACTCTAGGCCTAACCCTAGAAGGCCTCCTAGGGCATCTCATGAAATCATTTGCAGCCACCAAAAACCCTTGAGAGTTGGTCCACCATTGCACTGGGGTCTTCTTGAGAGGTCCTCCAAATTTGAGATCAATCGGAATCCCAAGATATTGCAAGCCCTAGCTTGAAGACCATTCTTCTCCCTAGGTTCCTTTGGGTTAGTGTCTTCATTTGGATCACTGCACTTAAATTCCAAGAGAAAATTCTCCCTTGATCCTATTCTTCTCCCTAACCTGGTCAAGTCCATCTATTGTTGATCAACTCTACACCCTTGACCTAGTTTGGGTCCACTTGGGTTCTTTGTGGTCCCACAACTTTGTGACTCAAATTCCACAAGGATTACATAAAAACCATTTCTCCTTTAGGATCCTTAGGTCTAGGATACCTCTTGTTAAGGAATATTCTCCAAACCTAGGTCTAGGTATCCCCTCATCCTTCTTAGAGAGCCAATCACCTTGCTTACAAAGAAAGTAAGCCAATTATCTGAGCCTCTCTTGTGAATAGGCTTTAGGAATCACTCCACATCTTATCACTCATCTATCTATCCTCGTGATTCCTCTCATATGGAGACTCCTCCCATCAGTGAAAATCCGTAAAGAGAAAGGAGGTTTAACTGAGGTGACAGTGGGTTATCATTCCATTGTTGCCACTTTACCTAGTAGTTGCTCTATAGGATCCCCTCTTAGGACCCCTGCTAGTTTGAGTAGTAACAATACCAACAACCACATCTTCTGCCTCTACAGTGCAACAAAACTCTACTTCATACTCTTCCAGGAAACCATATCAGACTCCAACCATCAGTAATATCTCTACTCATCATTAGCACTACCAATCCAAACGATGGGACTTGTATCCTCAAGTCCCAAGTTGTAGTGTAAGATCCTACATGTCAACTTCTGCTTTCGGTTCCCTCTAAAGTCAATATTTCTTCTTTTGGCTCATGAATCCTTCTTTCCAAAGTACGAGGTCTTCTTTAATCATGAGGCTTCTTTAGAATCTGGGATGACTTTGAGGCAGCGGTCTTAATACGATCCTCTCTTTCGTATTGGGAGAACCTTCAAACAACTTTTCTCTTTCTACAATCACGTTCTTCCATCTACGTCCTTTGCTACATTCTTTCATCTGTTGTCAATTCTCGACTTATCCTTTTGAGAAAGGTCAGCTCCCTCTCAATCTTGGACCTTTTCATCATTCCCGTTCTCATGTCAACAAGATGTCATATCTGTCATGTCCAAGAGCTAGGGCTTCTTGTTAGCGGAAAACAATCAGTCCTGGGGTTTGTTCCTAGGTTTTACAAACCCATGATGCTTCAATGTTCAAAGTTTTTCAAGACCTTCCATACTTTGAGAAGTAGTGTATCCATTTCAACTTCCTTTGAAGATCTAACTCAAGACTTCTTCTTGATCCAAAGTACAAAACTCCTTCATCTTTCAAGCATGGGCAATAATCTGAGGTAAATGAACATCTTCCTTTCATTGAGAGGATCTTTTCAACACTTGCTTCCATGCTGCTGCAAAGTGTTGACTTCTTTAATGCATGCTTTGAACTGTTTTCTTTACCTATAGAATATGATTTGATATGTCTAGCTATATAATAAAAATTTGCTTCTGCTCTAGCTATCGTAATATCATTCGTTCATTCTTTGATGCATAAGTTTGAATCAGCTTCACTGGCAAATGTCAACTCCTCCTTGCTGCAAGAATCTCTAACATGCTACAAACTAGATATTAACACCGAAATACATACCGACTATTTTGTTGGTTTCCTTGACTGTCATGTTGATTTCTACCTTACTCCTTGGAGAGAAATGTTAGCTTCCTCTGAATCTTCATAATGAAAGCTTGTAGACATGAATCTATCTATATATCATCTGAGTGCTTCTTCTAGAATTTTGTGATGTATTCTTTGTAGTCTTTTTCTCTCAATGTTGGGATTTGCCCAAGGGGCCAATTGTAACATCTTTCTCAGATTGCTTCTAACTTGCTATAATTCTTTGGAAAAGAGTGTTTGATCCCCTTGAGGGGTCCTATTGTAAACTTTCTCCAAAACATCTCTACAAAACCTTATCTTGAAGGGATTCATTATAAGATTATCTCTCTATCCCTCATTCTATAAGGAGAATTTAATAAAGAATTCATTTTTCTTGGGAGCTAGGGGATTTCCCCCCTAGGCATTCCCCCCTTCCCCATTTGGGGAAGTTCTTTTGGTGGTGCTTGAATAATTTCCATTGTTGGTTGAACTAAATAGTGTAGCATAATCATCATTAGAGTGGTTGGGTTAAATTTTTGCCTCATACAATCTACTCTCACTTGCAATTACTTGTGTCTTGCAATTGCTACCTAGTTTAGTGATTTAATTTACACTTCAAGCAATTTTGTACATTTAATCAAAATCTTCAATTTTGTCTTTGCAATAATCAAATTTACCTCTAGCTTTGTTGGTTGAAGTAGCAATTTAGGGACCCTTCAGCCCCTATTGACTCGTTATTCTGAGATCGGGGCCCCGACAAGGATAAGGTCTAGGGAAGAAGGTCAATTGAAATTTGTTCAATTTGCAATCTAACTTAATTTACAATAAACCAAGATTGTTTTCCAATACATTTAGCTGGCAGCGTTGGTACTTGAAGTTTCATTTCTTTTTGCTTCCTAAGTTCATAAAGTTTATCTATCTCTTTGAAGTAATTGTTATTATTACAAAGCATCTTATTCTAAGCATTCAATTTAGTATTTTACATTATTGTACTTGCCTATCTTTATTGCCACATTTATTTTCCAAGCATTTACTTTGAGCATTTATCTTTCAAGTATTTATTTCCAAGCATTGCTTTCAAAGTCATCTTCTCACTTGGAATATTTACTTTTGGCGAGTATTTGGCATTTTCCACTAGTCTACCTTGATCCATCTTGTATATTATTGCAATATCTTAGCTTGTGGATGGTTATTGTTATTATGATAATTTGAATTTATTTTCTGCAAATTATATGTTGATTTAATTTGGATGTACCTTTGTTCATTTAATTTTAACTCCTAGAGCTTAACTTATCTAGATCTAGATTAGTTTAACCTTTTAGTTATTTTCATAGGGTACACACCGGTTGCCTTCGCTAGGAGTTAGCCTACACGAAGGAGTTGAGATTTGAGTGACAACAACTCACCTCGAGACTTGCCCCCATTTTCTCCATGATAATCCCAAGTGTGGATTCAGACGACAACATTTCTTTTGGCATCATTGTCGGGGATAAATCTTTTTAAACCCGGAATATGACTTATTGTTTTTTAAATGAAATTTTCTTTGTTTTATGCATGATTGGTCATTAGAAATTGGTTTGTGTCCAAGTGGCGACTCCAGTATACTTCCTACTAATCTTGGACAAGAAGCACTTTTTGATCTCCATTTCCTTTTTGAAGAATTTGATAATCAAGAAGTTCAAGATATGGATGATTTGTATAAGCCTATCAATTTTTCTAACATCCAGGGATATCCTCATGCATTTCTTGAAAAGGCCATAGAAAAGTTGTCTTCCTTCCAAGGTAACAATGCAATAAGTGTGAAGACGCACATTAGGAATTTCAACCTCTGTATAAGCAAATGGTGCACCACCCACAACTATGAGGACGTGAAAATCAAGCTTTTTGTTTTGTCCTTGGAAGAAGATGCCTTGGATTGGTTCCTAAAGTAGAATGACAACACCTTCATAGACCTTCCTGGAATTATTACTGCCTTCAACACTAAGTGGGGGAATAAGAAAGAAGATCGCCACCTCTTGGATGCCTTGAACGGGATCAAGAAGAATGAAAATGAAACAATGGAGTTCAACAAACAATTTAATGACATAGTAAAAAGTTTGCCTCAAGATATCAAACCCCCAGAAAAGTCAATTCTCATTTCTTATATTGATGCTTTCAATGTTGATACCTCTTATGAATTGCGGGTAAAAGAGCCTACAAATTCAAGAGAAGCTCAAGGTATGGCTGAAAATATAGAAAAATATAGACGGGCTTCAGGAAAATTAGACATTCCTGGCTTCACAAGAGGAAAGTCTCAAGAGTCAAAATCCAAGGTTGAAGCTAAAGATGTGGAACATGACCCCATCAAAGAATTAACTCAATTGATCAAGACTGTGGAAATGAATCATGCTAATCAAATGAATGCAATTCAAAATCAATTGATTGCCATCGAGAGGTCTCAAATGAACAAATTTCCTCCTAATCCTAATGATAGATGGCAAAAGAAGGGGCCACCTTTAGATCAAAGACCACCAAACCCTTTGGAAACAACTAACTTGGTGAGTCAAGATCCTCCCTATTGTAGACCTTGTGATGATTTCCACGAGGAATCAACTTGCCCAATTTTTGGTCGGATCGCTGGAGAGGAATATGCAGGAACCAATGAGCAGATCAACATGTTTTCTCTCTCCATGGACAATTGGATGGAAACCATTGAAAGGAGCCAAAAGGTTGATAATTTGTCTAAAAATGTTGAAAGTAGTAATGACATGATTTGTGCTAATGATAATGTCACAAAAATTTATGGTGAAAAGCCTACGCCAGAAAAGGTCCTTGCAATGGCCAAGCAAAAGGGGGTGACATATCAAAGGAAAGAAAATAAAGATCAAAGTGTGCCTAAGGTTTTCACTTCCCCCATTTCAGATTTGAATTTTGATCTAGGTGATTGGATCAACATTGCAAAGGTGTCAGTTCCAGTATCAGAACTCTTGAAGATACCATCTCAGAGGTCAAAGTTGCTAAAAGCTATTGAAGTATCTCAAGGAGGGGGTAGTGAGAGGATGCCAAGGGATGTACTAGCAGATGCTCCAATAATCTTGCAGAATATGGATAGGTATATGAGTAATGAACAGCATCAACCATTCTTCATAACTTTGCTCGTAAATGATCTTCTCTTACATAATTGCATGTTGGATTATGGTGCTTCATCTAATGTCATGACCAAAAAGGTGATGGAGCAATTGAACTTAAGGATATCTAGGCCTTATCACAACATATGTGCCATGGATTCGAAAAGGATTGAAGTGTGTGGGTTAATTAAAGATTTACAAGTTCATTTACGAGCTTACCCAGAGACAATGATTACTATGGATGTTGTGGTAATAGATGTTCCTGATGCATGGAGCATGCTCTTATAGAGGAAATGGGCAGCAGAATTAGGTGGCAACATTCAAATGGAACTATCCCATGCCACCATCCCAACACCAGACAACACCTTGGTCAGGCTTGATCGAGAGCTAGAACGAAGATATCATGTTGAAAACCTAAGAGAACCAAACAATGAAATCATTTGTGGATCATATAAACCTAGAAACTATGCAGTATTGACAAATTTTTGGGCTCCTATGGTAGATCAGATTAAGGATGAAGAAGATAGGAATTCCTCATAATACTTTGATACATCAAGTCTTTCATCAACATCTATAGAATTAGACAGTAAGGCAGACAAGGAAGAGGACATAACCATGGTTGTGTCATCACATCAGCTTACACAAAAAACAATAGAAAACCAGAAAAGAAAAACAAGTCCAAACCACTAGTATTGAAGATAACAAATCATCAACAGGTTGGCAATCATCACAGAAAGAGCAAGAGAAAAAATAAATATGACGACCACATACAAAAGAATGTTGGGATGAGTCAAGATCCCAAATTGGTCAAAATGGGAAAAGGCACATCAGAAAAGGAACCTATGGATCTACCTGTGAGAAGGCAGGTACTCAAGATGGACTTCATTGAAAACATTTTATGCTCAAGGGGCATATTTGTAATGTATTTCTATCCCTTATTTTCCTTTGCACCTTTACTTTCAGCATTTCATTTCGGTATTCCCAGTTCAACAAAGTAATAATGGCTATGTATGGTGCATGTGCTTCTAATGTGTGTGACGAGATATTTATGTATTGCAAATTGTGGATTCACACATGCTCTCTTGAAGATCAAGTAAATGTCCCCATGTGGAGCCAAATCTTACCTGCCCATATGCACATGGCAGGGAATGAAGACCCTATTGCCCAATGGATGAGGCACTTGAAATTTTCAAATGTTCAGAAGTCCATCAGGGCACCTATGCTTCTTCTCTATCATCTCTCTATACTTTCTTATCTCAAATTTCATACCCCGACGGGGGAATTGTATAAATGAATGCTAGCATGATGAACTTATGTAACAGACTTAAGCCATTTGGGTCCTAGTTAGCAAGTGAGTCCACTCTAGGGTGTTTTTTTCACTGGACTAATTATTTTCACTCTTTAGTGATAAATAACTAGTCAAGTTTTTCACCCAATATACCTCCAAAGCTAGAGTGTGGCTTAATAACTAGGCCTTAGGTGTGTTCGAATGTCTAGGGTCAATGTATATTACCAAGCTAGGTCATATCTAGAGTCTTATGGAATTTGACTAAGTCTTGCTAAGATTTTTTAAATAATTAAAAATTCTTGCAAAACAGGAGTTAGGAGCTAGCACTAGCGCTACAGATGTATTGCATGTGCCAGGATTGGGTATGAACATGATTTCAGTATCCTAGCTACATGATAAGGGATATGATGTCCACTTTGTAGGGAAGAAAGTGTTTGTCAAACACCCAAGCTGGAAGAAGGTGAGACAGATTGGAGTTTGAAGCAATAGGTTGTATAGGTTGCAACTCGATTCTCCAATGGCACTAATAGGCAGTGATAGTAGCAGTGGGAAGGAACTGAATGAGCTATGGCATAGGAGAATGGGACATTTACACCATGGAGCACTCAAGATGCTCAAGGAGACAGTAACAAGGGTTCTAGAACTTAGCACGGAACACGATGATGTGTGCAGAGGGTGCGTGCTTGGGAAATATGTTAAGGCAGCATTCCCAAGAAGTGACAGCAAAGCAGATGGCGTGTTAGGACTTATACACTCAGACATTTGTGGCCCGATGTCCACTAGATCTCTCAGTGGGGCTGAATACTTCATCACCTTTATTGATGATCATTCCAGGAAAACCTGGATCTACTTCTTGAAGACTAAGGATGTGGCCTTTGATCGTTTCAGAGAGTTTAAAGCTCTCATAGAGAAAGCGACAGGGAAGAAGATCAAGATGCTTCACTTAGATAATGGTGGAGAGTATACTGATAAAGACTTCACATATTTTGTGCGAAGGAAGGCATCAGAAGATAGTGGACAGATCCATGCAATCCATAGCAAAATGGGGTAGCGGAGAGAAAAACAAAACTATAGCTGGGGCTGCAAAAGTAATGTTATATGACCAGGATCTGCCTAGGTTTCTGTGGGCAAAGGCATGTAACACAATAGTGTATATTCAAAACAAGACTCCTCATAGGGCATTGGTGAAGAAAATGTGAGGAGTCTTCATAGGGAAGAAGCCAAAAGTTAGTCACTTCAGGATCTTCGACAACATTGCTTATTGCCATGTGCCAAATGAGAAGCGTACCAAATTGGATCAAATTGCAGAGAAAGGGTTCATCATTGGTTATAGCGAGACCTCAAAGGCATACAAGATCTACATTCCTAGCAATAGGAAGATTGTAGTGAGACAAGACATAAAGTTCATGGAGGACAGAGCTTTCAAAAGGTCTCGTGAGATGCCAGCAGAAGATCAGAATGAGCCAGCAAAAGCTCCATTAGTCCAACAACAGGGGCACCAAATGGGACCGCCAATAGAAAAATCACAGGGATCTAGTACAGTGAGTAGTACTAGCATTTCCTCAGGTGCAGGTGATCCAGTGAGTTCACAGCAAATAGAGCAGCAAAGGCAGGATGAAGAGGAGCTAGTTGAACCTCCCACCACTATTGGTCGAACCAGCAGAGAGGTCCGTCAGACATTGAGAGATGCAGAGGAATTCATTGGAGCTTCTAGGACGAACAAGAGAGAGCACAGACAGCCTGACAGGTACCAAGCATTTGTGGCTCAGGTTGCAAAACCTTCCAACTATCAGGGGGTCGCACAGCATCAGGTGTGGGTAGATGCCATGGTAGAAGAGTACAGTTTTATCATGACGAATGATGTTTGGGGGTGGTGTCGAAGCCTAAAGACAGGGCAGTTGTAGGTTCTTGATGGATCTAGAAGATCAAGTATGTTGCAAATGGCAGTGTGGAGAAGTACAAGGCTAAGTTCGTGGCAAAGGGGTATGCACAAAATGAAGGGATAGACTATGATGAGACCTTCTCCCCAATTACCAAATACACTTCTATCTGATCAGTTATATCCCTAGCAACTCAAATGGGATGAAAGATTCACCAGATGGACGTCAAGACAATATTCTTGAAGGGGTGATAAAGGAGGAGGTGTACATAGAACAACCAGAGGACTTCAAGACTCATGAGAGGCACACACATGTGTGCAAGCTAAAGAAATATCTATACAGGCTCAAGCACACTCCCAAGGAGTGGTATGGTCAAATTGACAACTACTTGCAGCAGATGGGATTCGTCAAGAGTGACACAGATCCCAACCTTTACTACTTGATGGTAGAGGATGAGCCACTCATCCTAGTTTTGTATGTGGATGGTCTCATCTTGACAGGATCATCAGGGTTCATAGAAGACTACAAGAGGAACCTAGCAGCAGAGTCTGATATGAAGGACTTGGGGTTGATGCACTATTTCCTAGATTTGGAAGTGTGGAAAAAGGAAGGGGAGATCTTCTCTGGTCAAGGGAGATATGATACAGATATTCTAAAGAGGTTTAGAATGCAAGATTGTAGACCCATGTCTATGCCCATGATAACCAACTGGAAGAAGATAAATGTGTCAGATGACAAGGATGTTGACCCCACCTTGTATAGACAGTTGATCAGTTCTCTTATGTAGCTGGTCAACACTAGGCCAAATATCTGCTTCGCGGTCAATACTCTCAATCAATTTATGGAGGAACTGAACAGAGTACATTCGACAGCAGTGAGGCACATTTTGAGGTATGTGCGCAGCACAATAGAGTACGGGTTGAGATATACCCGAGGGGATGACATCAGATGATGTGGGTTCACAGATGCAAATTGGGCGGGCATTTCAGTGGACAAGAAAAGTACCTCAAGGTACTGCTTCAGTGTTGGATCAAGGATGGTTACCTGGTACAGCAAGAAGCAGAAATCAGTAACACTGAGCTCTGCAGAGGCAGAGTATATGGCAACTAGCTCAACAAAGCGCGAATCTATATGGCTTCAGAAATTGCTAGTAAGCTTGTTCAAGCATAAGATGGAGGCGACCACTGGCTACTGTGATAATCAAAGTTGCATCAAGCTCTCTGAGAATCCAGTGTTTCATAATAGGTCTAAACACACAGATATTCGGTGTCATTTCATCAGAGATTATGTACAGCATGGAGTGGTCCAATTATAGTATGTTTCCACCGATGAGTAGGTTGCAGATATACTCACGAAAGCTCTAAGGAGAGCTAAGTTAATCTATTTCAGAGAACAAATGGATAAGGTGGCGAAACTGTTTCAATAGCAGAGACAAATTATATTGGATTCTTCTCAGTTGCGGTAGTTGCAGTAGTAGCAGCAACAGTTGAGAGGGAGTTGTAGTGCAAATGCAGAGTTGGCAGCAGTACAAGATGTACAATGCAGTGTCAGCAGCAGCATAGATGCAGTGGTTTGGTTCAGCGACAGTCAGTGGCAGACGAATCAGAGTTAGCGCAGTGGTTGGTGGACAGTGGCAGGGAGCTACTATTGTCAAACATCAGTAGTGTGGTTGTAGGATGTTGCAGAGACAAGGTGTTGTGACAGTTGTGCAACACTAGATAAAAAGAAGACCTTCCTCACTAAGAGGGAGTGTTAGTATTTGTAGCATCGGATGGTATTCTAGTCTTGAAACTTTGTGGAGAGAATAAAACGAAGGAGTTCTCCAAAACCTAGAAATCGTTTCTGGAAATTCCACCTAGAGATGGCTAAATTAAATTAACTGACTACGATTAAAAAGTTACTAAGTCTAACTTAGGAAAAGTGGTTAATTAATAGGAATTAATTGAGAAAGATGAGAATTCTCTGGAAACTCACATGGATCACCTTGGAGATGATCTCGACCATCGATTAAATTTTAATCATGGTTGTTGGAGTCCCAACTAAAGATTATAAGAAAAGGTCGATAGGTAGATGGATGACACACCAGTGCAAATACTCAATGATCTGGGAAATTTGATTAGGAGGTGTGTGTAATTCAACAAGAGAAATCGAGCCAGTAAATCGAGTAGCAGGTGGCAGAGGGGGAATAGCGCAGTATTTCGAAGGAGATTCCAGTTTCGGAGAGTCAGAAAGAGAAGGCCGAAATTATTCTCAAGGAGGAGGATGCGCAGGGGCAGCGCAGAGCCTCAATTGAGTAGTTCGATTTAGCTGAGGAGAAGCTAGTTTTCAATTCCAGAGGCCGGAAATATTTTCCAGAGAGTCAAAGAGACAGTTCCCCAGTCAACAACATGCGGGACGTCTTGACTTGCAAGAGTTTTAGGCTAAGCGTGAAAGGGCTTGCGCTAGGGTGACACAGGGCCTGCGCAAAGCTAGGTGGACAGCGTGCTTTTCAGAGGTAGTCAGGTGTCGAGATTGTTCGGAGAGAGGGTAAAATCCTTCAGTATATTTTGCCAGTGTTTCTCTTGGGTAGAATCGCCAGTTTGGCAACGTCTTATTGTATTTAGAAATTTTGTTGTTGCATAATAATAAAAACCCTCATTGTTGCACCGGTTTTCCCACATTGGGTTTTTCTGGCGACAATTATCCAAAAATAATGGTGTTATAATTTGTGTGTGTGTGCTATCATTTTCATTTCTGCAATATTTTATTTGTGAAGATTGCAGTGTGATTAATTCGTTATTGGCATAGCAATAAACTGCATAATTAATTCACAGTTAGAAGAATTAATTTCAGTTGTTGCAATAAAAATTTCAGTAGTGAAATTTTCACAGTTCTTAGGATGGCCTCAAGTCAATTGGATCATGGGCCCCTTGGCTAACTTGGAGATGGCTAGCTTAGCTAACAACATCTCCAACTCCAAGTAATATGGTAACTTGCACACACTAAACCAAGTTCTTGCAATACCATGATCAACATCAAAGGGAGTTACTCACATGATGGCAAAGTTGGACTAGATGTTGAACCGAAAACATACAAGTCCCAACCCAACCTAGTATGTGAGAAATACCCAAGAAAATCTACAAATACTTGTAGATTTTCTCCCCTGGACAATAATGCCCCTTTAGGCATAGATGCAGAACAAAAGTAAGCAAGAGGAAAGAATGATAAAAACAAGCACATGAACATCAACAAGGTTACCTCATAAGCCAAAGATCATTCACCACAAGACAAGCCAAGAGACCTCCAGGCTCCAAAGTCTTCTCAATATTATTGCATGCAAAAGTATTTTGACAAAGTATGCCCAAGCATAGAGCTTCCAACCATCTCTAACCATGAGCCCAATGGGCTTCTTTATACAAATGAGGGAGCAAATCCTAATGTAAAGAGTGATGAACAAGTGGCAAATGGATGATAATCCCAATGTAGGTCAAGCTTCTCCAAGTGTAGAAGGTACTGGCCAAGTGTTAAGACTGTTTTATATGACTATTAACAAAGGTCCCTTGACTGGTGCAAGTTCCTATGACTGGTTGCGCGTATTTCTCTTGGATGCCTGCGTTCTTGTCTACTGTCTTCCATGTGTAACATAAGCGTAGTGAAGGGGGAGCAAATCCCCACATAGTTTATGGTTAAACTCTACCAAGCAGCCATAAAAGCCTCAAGTATATCTCAACTGATAGACAGGTCAGCATATTAACTGAGTAAGATTGCTAGCATAGTCTCTAGTACTGTGTGGCACTGGCTGCATATCTCTTGACTGATATTCTTGACAGGGTGTGCCAACATGTGAGTTAAATGAGTTAAGTGAGGGGAAAGATCTGTCCCATGTGGCAGCACTGTCCCCCACTAACTGATAACCATCCGTGAGCATTTAGGAGAGATTCGTCCTGCTAAATGGGCAACTCGGGCCCCCTTGTTGACTGTTGAATTGGCTTATTTGGCAGTGTTGTTGCCCACTATTCGTGGGCCCCCAATCATCTCTTAACTTTGCCTTGAACTTGACTTGAATGCCACATCATTTCCCTTGTCCCCTTGGCTTGGAAAAATAATAAATATATCCACCACTTATCAATTTTTTGAATTTTTGTGTCTTTTTTGCTGCTAACATTAGAGAATGTGGGATTTCAAGGGGAGATAGTTGTTTTTTGACCCGCAAATATGGTTTTGGGATAATGTTGGAGTTGTGAGCACAAATTTCAAGTAGCCACATGCCACCGACATACACTAGAGCCACTTATTTACAACTTTACATAAGAATTAATTAAAAATCCCATCCTGCGGGAGATTTTAATCAATTAAAAAAATATTATAAAAACCTAGTCAAATTCCGCGAGACTTTGGATATGACCTAGCATGGTAATATACATTGACCCTAGACATTAGGACGGACCCAAGGGCCAGTTATTAAGCCGCACTCCAGCTTTGGAGGTATTGAGTGAAAAAAGTTAAAAACTCAACTAATTATTTATCGTTGAAGAACAAAAATAATTGGTTGAGCGAACAAAAAAATAATTAGAGTGGACTCGCTTATTAACCGGGTCCCAAGTCACCTACATCTTTTACAAGAATTCATCATGCTAGCAAAATGTATTACAATTACCCGTAGGGGTTGCAGAATTAAAGAGAAAGTGTAGAGAGAGAAGAGAGAAAAGGGGCATAAATGCCCTGCTGACTTCTGAACTTCCGAAAAGTTGTCAAGTGCCCATATCCATTGGGCAATGGGGTCTAGTTCCCTAATAGGTACAAATTAGCAGGTAACAGTCTGGATGTAGTTTCCCTTGGGGCGGCAATGGTGCCAATTGCCATGACCTTTTGGGCATAGTTACAAATAGAATTCAGCTACCTGTGCACAGCCACGGTAGCTTGGCTAGGTAGCCTTTTAGGGGACACTATGATGATTATAGACTGCTGCAGAGGATTATGGCATACAATATGGCTGCTTACTATTGCTATCATGTGGCAAAATAGGTGCACATCAACCTTTTTGAGGACACAATTCCCATCTACAGATGGCAGAATTCAGAGCATTTAAAAATAAACCACCAATTCAAGTCAAATCAAAAGTTGATATATATTGTAAGGTTGTTGAATCCTTGCCTCTGGTGCATAGACCCATCTGCTATCGTTCCATGACTTTAGAGTGGGAGGATCTTCATGCAACTTTTCCGGCTATATGTTGCAACTTTAGCGCATATTTGAAGCCATATATGTTGCAGTTAAAGAATGTTTCCACTATGTGATCAATTAGATATTCAGAATGTTGACTGTCACAACATTGCGTGCGAAAGGATTGGTCTTACGAGTGGCATTAATCATCTTCCGTAAGAGTTTATTTGCACAATTATTCACTGGTCTTATCATGGAAACTTGGTCTATGACTCTATGTAATGGTTGCGGGATAGGTTGAACTCTTGACCTCTATAACTGAATTTATACGAATAAAATTAGATCTAGACATTGAGATGATCATCTGCTCTTTAAGGCCCCTAAGAATCATTCTAAAATAAGTTTCACATTATCTGTAACTTCTGCAATAATTCTTCTGTTTCTCTGCTTTTGTACATTTAAAATAAAAATAAAAACCCTACTGTGTCTGTTATACAACTATTTCAAATCTACTGTAAATGGTGAACATACAACTATGTCAAATCTACTGTAAATGGTGAACTCTTGGTCCACCACCTAATATTTTCTCACTTTAATATTTGCTCACTTTCCAATAAAGTAACAGACTTGACACAGCAGCAAATGCATGTTTCTAAAAAGTTGGAAAGTGGATGGCAATTTGGAAACTAGTTAAATAAGAGGTCATCAATGCTTCATCTTCTCTAACAGAACATAAGATATTTGTAGATAATTTTCATAAGTAATACAAAAGCATCCTTCATTTCTGAAATCTCAAACTACGTTAAAAGCAAACCACAACCAGTATAGATCCATCTTAACCATGGATCTACCAAGAGCCGAGAGGGATCAAATCTCATTATATGCAAACATCTTTTTAAAATGTAAAACTTGAAAAAAAAATGCACATCAAGAGATTTAATCCCTTTTAGTGCTTGATAAATCCGTGATTAAGATGATCTATAGCAGTTTTATAGGTCGTGTAATTTTTCATTGTTTAAATTGTATTTTTGAATAATTTATTATTATTACTATTATTATTATTATTATTATTATTATTTTATACTAAAAATTGAATAAAAATTGAATGAGTATTAAGAAGTAACTAAATTATTTTACTTTTAATTACTTTTTCCTTTCAAGCATTGAAATATTTTACTAAGATAAACATTAACACACATACACATAATATATATATATATATATATATATATATATATTCAAACAATTTATTTAAGTTTTATATTGACATATTTATAAGAGAAATATGAGTTTTCTTTAAATTTTAATTACTGCATTTCTATAAAGTAATATAAAATTATATTATTTAACATAGACATTAAAATATTTTATTTATAACTTGAAGAGTAAAAATGAAATATCAATGAACTAAGAGAGCACATTGAGAATTTGATTGTTAATGTTTCATAGTGTGTTAATTAAAACTAACCAAATATATATAATCATTTATGTTTTTATTATAGCCGACAACGTTTTTTCATTTAAAGGATTTTTAAGGGATATATGTCAACTCCAAGTTGAGCATGGACAGAATTACACATCCCCTCATACTGGATTGTAGAATGAGCCTCTCAGCTCAAATATGTTTTTCAAAAGGTATTCGGCCTTTTTGAAACCACCATGTTGCCATGCCAAAATGGACGAGGTATTCAGCCTTTTTGAAACCACCATGTTGCCATGCCAAGATGGACGAGATGCATTGAACACTCCCGGGCTTATTATCTGAATTCAAAAATTGTGTTCCCATTGAAAGGTAAACAGAAAACCATTGCAGGCATTTTTTTATATAATTTATGCACATTGTATTCCCTGCCATCTTTACCAACAACATTGGCTCAAAACCAAATGCTTGTGGGCGTAGAAAAATTCCTCCGGATACCACAATCTCATAAGAGACTACTATCAACTAGGGTATTGTGAGATTTAGTTAGGCTTAGTGCTATTCTTTCTTGCAACTAGGGTATTGTGAGATTTAGTTAGGCAAAGAGCTCTTTGACAGGCAATACAGGAGAGTTTAACAGTGCACTTGTTGTCGAACTCCATAGTATCACATATATAATTTGTAGTTCCCCCAACTCGTTTGAACTGCACCCATGTGCTTTTATGCATTCGTTTTATTACCTAACATGGCTTTATTTCTTTTGGACATGATTGCAATTATATATCAAATTGTGTCAAAATACTACATAAAAGAATATGGGTATCAAAGTAAAGGAAAAAGCACGTTTTAAATCCTTGTGTTTGTTGCTTAAATGTCTTGTATTGAAAATTGCATCAGGATTAACACTCTATTCTCTTCCTAGGTACGAAAAGATGTTGCAAGGTTCCGATATGGAGATGAACAACATTTAGATGAAGCATTGAAAAGAATATTTCGTTATGGTCAGGTACGTGGAGTTAATGAATTTCATATGGCATTTGGTAATGTAATGTTATTTGTTATCTAGGAAAATAATATCTAGTTCTATTTAGGTTTGTTAGCTATTCATGAAATTAATATATTCATAATTCTCTAGATCTATTTTTGAACAACGAATGAAAATTGAGACCTCTTATGGATACAATTCCGACATCACCAGAAACAGTACAGTCATGTACCATGTCTAAGAGAAAAAAAAACCTAAGAAATGGTAAGGAATGGAAAACGGCTTCTAGAATACGTGTTGTTTCATACATCCGGAGATGCATGTTGTTTCTCGAGCCACCTTGGGGCTGTTTCTTGAAAATGTCTTTCTCCACTAAGAAATAATAGGTTATTTTAGCCATGAACCATTTCTCAGCCCTAGGAGATTTAAAAAAAAACAGAATTTAATCATAAAAACAAGAAAATGTCACTAGACACTTACGTAAGAAGACCTGGCCTAATGTGAGAGGAGAGTGCCGAGGTGACAGTGGGTGCATCTCCTAGTTTGCTTACCACTCATAGCACAGTCCTCCGGACTTTCAGGAAGTGCGCTATTTTAAGCAGTAACACACCCAAATGGAACGTTTCTGTCATGGGCTCATTCTTCACTTGCAAAAACTGAGATTTGAAGTCATTAGCTTTTGGAGGGTTTAAGGCTTCATCTATATCATAAGGGAGCAGCTTCTTCTATATTATAAAGGGGCATCCTTGGAGTTGGATACTCACCTAAATCAAATGTTGAAGAGTTCACCAGCGAACTAGAGAGAGATCTATATATTTGGAATTTATATTTTGAGGTACTGTCTCTCTGTTTTTTGTTCTGTTATCTACGGTGTGCTTGATTATTAGTTTTGGATATGATCACAGTCATATTAAATTGTTCCAAATATGGGAATCAAAAGAAATCAAAGGAGCATATTAAATCCTTGTTTGCACAAATCGCCATGCAACTAAGACTTATGAGTGCAGACAGGTACATGATGGAGGCTATCCAATCTAGTCTAGCAAGTTGCAAATTTGAAAGTTAGAAGAAAAAAGGAAGAGGAATGCAAAGAAGCTAAAATAAACTATAAAGAACAAAAATAAATAAATAAATAAATCTAACCAATGAGAATTCCAGGCATAACAAACAAATAATAAAGCTTCAAAAATGTTACTTTTTTGTGAAAACCCTGCTATGTTGCACAAAACTTCTAGGAACCTGGAATTTCAGGCTGTACCCATAGCCGAAACTCCAAAACTCGACCGAAACTTGCCCATCATGTAATCATCTATGGGAGTTAATATACACTTGGTTTTCCTTCTAAATTGTCATCTATGGGTCTTATTCCCTTTTTTCTTGCAAGATAATGTGTTATTCACTTATTTATAAATTTCTTTATATATATATATATAATATATATATATAAATTGTCATCTACGGGTCTTATTCCCTTTTTTCTTGCAAGATAATGTGTTATTCACTTATTTTTAAATTTCTATAGATATATATATATGACGTTTCAGTTGAAGTTTTGACCGACGCTTCCATTTTTGGGAGGTGATGTTTCTAAACATACCCATTTTGGAAACTCTGAAATGTTTTGGCACTTCGTGCAACATAGAAACCAAGTGAGAGCAACTACTAGCAATGGAAGGCATTTTGTAAGGGATTACAAGTGACGAAGCATGTTCAAGAAAGTGATATTATAATATACCTTGGATAGAATCTAGTTTAGTACACTAGACAAAATATGGACATTAGACATAGTTAATAAACAATTGTAAATAACAGGGTCCTTGTGAAAGGACATGGCTTATAATAATATATGTGAAAATAGGAGAACTGTTCAACTTATATCTCGCCAATGGGAAGTACAATCTCCTTAAAGGAATCTTGCAAAAAGAAGTTCCTTATCATATCCAAGTCTTGTTCAGTGTTTGTTGTTGTGCATTTCCTCTGAAGGTCTGATAATTGGCTTGGAAAGATTATTCTGAATCTATTTCTTGAAAATATGTGGAAGTTGATTTACTGCATGCTATTGCACCATTGACAAGTTTTCATCAATGAACTCTTGAAATTCAAGTTCATGTATAACTTCAACTTCATTTGAATCTTCATGGGAATTTTCTCTTTAAGTATAACTTGACTTATAATATAGTGTTTATTCTTAATTTACCCAACTCAATGCCTAATTAAGAATTATAGTGTCCTAATAAATCATGGACCCTCATTTTTCTTATATTGCGCTGTTGAGTTTTCTAGTAAATACAATTATGTGTTAGATGGTATTTTTATACTTGCATTACTTTGATAAAGTAGATACTAAGTATGAAGTTAAACTATATCTAGGAGTTCATGTTCTTATATTGAGTTGGACATAAATCTAACTTTATATATCCTCTTTCTTAGGAAACTTTGCTATGGCTTTTTTTGTCTTTTATGTACCTTTTTCTTTGGAAAAATATAATGATATTTTGGTTGTTATTTTTCAGGGAGGCGGTATCCAACGACGTAATGCTCCATTACTATCTATGATTCGTGAGGAGGTATGTTTTCCTTATACAATTGGGGTCCTATAATGAAAACTCAAGTTGTTAAGTGAAATTGTGTTTTTACATCTGTTTGGTTTTTAGTTATGGTGTTTATGGAGTACAATTTGAGATTGTAATAATTTAGGTTTGGGGAAGGGAAAGCTAGGCTTCCTTTGTGAGCATAGTTAATGAATGGGAGTTATGTTCTCAAGACAATTATTTAAGCATATAGAAAATGGTAAATACAAACGAAGTTCTCAATTTTGTTTTGCTTTCTTATGTAGAGTTAAGTATTTTGCTAATTTATCTTTTAGATTTTTACGTGTTCCCTAGGGGTTTTAGATCTATTATTATATAAATATCATCATTTTCTTTCCCACAACATAAAATACTTTTCATAAGAAAAACTATAAGGTTGAGTTATCACGAATAATTACTCTCTCCATTGCTTTGTAATCAATAATCGAAGAGAAGATACCAGTGTTTGACCATGTACGTAGTAGCTCTGGAATCAACAACCCATTCCAATGAATAACAATAGGACCAAAGTGTGGAATGCACAACGAAATGTTCATTGTGAGAAGACCCAATAATAGCATCAAAATGATCCTCACTCAAGTTTTTTAATCTTTTCAAGACAAATAACAAGATTTGAAGGCACGTCCCTCTTGTTACCAGTTATGTTACATCCTTATTCATCAAATGTTAAAGATACTTACAAATGACATTGATGGATGATTGTTCAAAGCCATGCACACTATTATGGATACACAAACTCCCCATAGCACTTCCCTTATGGCTCAATTCATCACAGTGGTGGGTCCACAATGTTTAGAGGAGAGTGACTACTTGCACAAACAATTATATGATGTCGCTAATGCGAATTTCCAATTATAAAGTATTCATCCTTTTGGTAATAGTTTTGGTGTATCTCTTGTTCATGGTGGATATAGCACTTTACATGATTTTATTCCCCTATGTTGTCTAGTCATCACATGACCAATGTTGATTTATCTAGGGCACAAGCTAGAACATTTTTTTCTTCAACAGATAACTACTTCTAATGATCAATTAGAATCAATATAACATAAATTTATCATTAAGTAGTTACACAGAAGAAAAAATCAACAATTAAACATGAAAGAGCAGTAGAAAATAACCATGAACCAATGAGACAAGAGACAGAAATTAGGCCTAAGGCCAGGGAAAAACCTACAAGGGGAAAACCCATAGAATCTTTCCTTAAGCGAGAGAGAGAGAGAGAGTTCAATTCAACATTACAACAGAAATCATCATATCAAGATAATAGCCAAACCCAGTAAGAGAAAACCTCTAAGCCTTCTTCCTGAAATTCGACCTTCCTATTCTCCTTTCTCCTTAACTAGAACAGAGATTACAAGATACAAAATCGATGTGCAAATGAGGAGAGATAGTCTCCTTTATATAGCCTTCAAGAGGGGGTTGAATAGGTGCCAACCTAAACAAAAAAAGGAGGCTTACTTGAATATATTTTAGGAGGCAAAAATAATAATTCAAATTTTCCAATTTCTTCATGATGAAAATACCAACCATGGCTACCATATTTTTCAACACTCCCTCTTAGCCAAGGAGGTATTTTTCATTCTCTCTCTCAAGATAAATATTCCCGAGAAATCATAGTTCTCACGGGCCACAACCTAAGAAAGAGATCACAAATACATATCTCTCTATCAAAATCAATCTCCCCGACCAATCCATAGGTCACACTTCCACAGCCTAAGGGAGAGACCACAAGTCTCATCATAAGGAAAGATACATAACATCCAACTCATCTTAATGCATCTCCCTAACCACAAGGTCTCACATCACACAGCCTAAGGGAGGAATCACCAAATCAATGCACTCCCAAACCACAAGGTCTCACAGTACATAACCTACGGGAGGAACAATCAAGTCAATGCATCTCCTCAATCACAAGGTCTCACAATACACAGCCTACAGGAGGAAAAATCAAGTCAATGCATTTCCCGAACCACAAGGTCTCACAGCACATAGCCTATAGGAGGAACAATCAAGTCAATGCATCTCCCAGATCACAAGGTCTCAAAGCACACAGCCTACGGGAGGAACAATCTTCCCGACCAATCCATTAATCTCACAAACGAAGCCTAAAGAAGATTCATGACACTATGTAATCAATGCTCCCTTTCCAAAGGGATTCTCATCCATTGTAGTTCTTCACATAAATATCAGCAACCACCGTGACAATAGAAAAGTAGTCATGGAAAATTTCAGCACATTCTAGCAACATGATTCAGTTATTCATTCAACTTCAGTCGGGACGACTCTCAGAATTATCATCAGCAGTCAATACGTGGCTTCTCACAGAAGCAGGTATTAGTAATAATATCATAATCCAGCAGACGACAAGTGGCTTCTCACATAAACAAACATCAGCAATAATATCATAATCCAGTAGATGACAAGTGGCTTCTCACATAAGCAGGCAACCCGCACATCGACATATATGTGTATACCATAATCAATTTCAACACAAGATCCAATAGATCCGCAACCAACTTCATAATCCAACTACGTTTCCAGCTTTAATGCTGCATGACCATCCATGTTGTTCAGACCAATAAAACATCCAAAATACATCCAGACCAAATAGAATTAGTAATTTCATGCATTGGGTGGTTTAACAACCCAATCAGAGGGATTCATCAGCACCAGAGTCTTGCAGCTTCTTTAAATTTACTTTAAGAAATTGTCCATGGACTCACAACCCATTATACCACAACTTCAGTTGGGATTCCATTAGGCTCGTGCCATACTTTCAATCTTACAATTCTTCAATCAGCTCCCTCTTACACTAAACAAAGAGGACCGCAGTCCTTATCAGAAACATATCAAAATTATGAGTTTATCTTCAGTAGATTTTGAATCAGCATCATTCTTTAGAACTTCTAGCCATCTTCATCTTAGAGGTCACATAGATAAGAAACATGCTTCAATTAGTTTGATCTTGTCTGCTCCCTCTAGGTCCAACGCCCATCCAATCATGTGTCTTCTTGTCTTCCATCTTTTCACATCCTTGACATGTACCTGCCATCCTCAGTAGGAGGCCAGGGAAGAACAAATACAACCAAGCAAGACATACAAAGACAAGAGATTCATAATGACACAATAATAATCAACAAAGTACTTATCCCTTGAAAGTGTGACATCTCCCTCTTGATCTTAGTCTTCTTGGGTCTATTCAACCTCGTTCAACTTATCAAGGAGTTAATTTTGTCCACGTCATCATCATCAAAGATTTCACATCATTAAGGAATCCACGTCATCAAGAAGTAGTAAGTACATATCAGCATCAAGAGATCCATATCATCAAGAAGTCCATATCAGCATTAAGAGATCATATCAGCATCAAGAAGTCCATATAAACATTAAGAGATCAAATCAAAATCAAGAAGTCCAAATCAACATCAAGAGATCCACGTCATCAAGAAGACCATATCAACATCAAGAAGTCCATAACAACATCAAGAAGTCCATATCAGCATCAAGAAGTCCATAACATAAAGAAATCATATCAGCATCAAGAAGTCCAAATCAACGTCAAGAGATCCATATCATCAAGAAGTCCATATCAGCATTAAGAGATCATTTCAACATCAATATTATCATTATCATCATCATTAAGGAATTGACCTCGTCCACATTATTATCAAAGAATCTACATCATCATCAAGGAGTCCACATCATTAGTAACAATTACAAAAAATAAAGTCAGATTCATCACTAATCCAATAGGAGAAAGACAAGAAACTACAGTTTTTTCATCAAGTCATAAAAATGTGTTACATAGGTAGTAGGTACCGAGTCCTGAGGACTCTTGAATAGAATGTTAATGGAAAATAGAAATAGCTAATACAAAACAACTACAAGGTAGTAGGTAGCTCATCAATCATCATCATCAAAATCAGCGTCACTGTCATGGTCACCACTGCTCTCCTCTGCATCCTCCTCCTCTTTATCCAATGTAACCTCTACATCTGCTGATGTGGAGGATGACCCCTCAAGAGTATCACCATCATCAAAAATGGCAGGCTCTAGCACTGGCTCATTAAGATCCAAGTTGGCCAATGCCAACTCAACACTGTTGTCCAAACCCATATCATCAGGAAAGACATCCCACATCTTTGTATTTCCCTTAAACCACTCATCCCTCTGTCTGTAAATAAGACGAAGGTTGGTGTGCACATACACCATTGTCTCTGCCCTGGATTGCTCGAGACTGCTCTTCTTGACACTATACAAATTCCCATATGTGCTCCAATTCCTCTCACAACAAGAGGATGAAGTAACCTAAGAGAGGAGCCTCATGGCTAATTGTTGTAGAGGAGGGTTTGTTGCCCCATGAGTTGCCCACCAAGAATAGGGATTCTTAGACCCCCTGTCTCTAATCACATCATAACCTGCAAATCGCCTAGTGCCAATGGAAAACTCTGCAAAGGCATTCTCCACCTCATCGAGGGATGCTCGATCCAGAAATATCTGCCTCAATGCATCCTTCCTCCCCTATGAAATTCCACCATCCATATGAGGAGGGAATCAACGAGAAATTCCATCATTCGTGTTGAAGAAAATGTAACTAGGTTCGATATTTATACATGCAATTTTGATCTTTGTACTTGTAAAGAAAAGAAATATTATTTTTGTAAATCATATGAATGAGTTTCTTGCTCATTCCATAGGTCTAGGAAAGTCAAAGAGTCAAAATCATGAGCTCTTCTTGAGCATATTTGTAATGTATATGAAGCTACCTAGTGTCTAAGAACAGCCCTCCAAGACCAACATAATCCTCCTGAAGACAAGCAAGCAAAACAATGGAAAAACTCTGTCACATTGGCCAGCAAATAATTTAAATTGAAGTCATGTCGGCTAGCAAAAGAGACACAACGGATCACTTGGTTATGTCGGCTCATTATGGAGGCATGACCACTATATATACCCACCTAGGGTCACCACAAATGGAAGGAACAGAATCCCACATTCTTTGAAGCAATTCGGATAAGAACAAGGTCTGCAACTTCACATATATTAAAGAAGTATATTCTCTCGGATGGGATAATTAGGAGCAAGATCTCGGTGATAAGGTACAGTGATACCTTCGCATTACACTCTGAGATCTCAGTTAAGTTCAAGGTGTTGGAACTCGGATGGGTACAGGACTATGTCTCTTCGCATAAGGATCAATCTTCATTGTGTTTTCAGATAAGTACTATTATGATGATCACATTCTCGACATAAGACTAAAGACAAGGGTCTCGGTGCTACTCTCTGCAGTCATAACCTTAAGCATAGTTATTATCTCAATGGTAAATCTGTCTCAAGGATATAATCTCATCAAAGGGGCAGCTGTGGTGAAAACAGTGAAAATCTCGATGGTGTAAACACAGTGATGATCTCGGAAAACGTGCAGTGAGATGATGATGATCTCAGCAGTATAAATAAGAGGATTGATGTCTTGGTCTTGGAGTGGCTCAGTCAGTGAAGGGTCATGGTCTTGGTGTTTGTCAATTGGAATCTCTAGAAGAAGAATTTAGTGCGAGTTTTCGTCTTCAAGAGGAAGAGGATTTGGCCCTGGCAGAATGCCTACATCTTGTGTTCTTGTCTCTTTATTTTTGGTAGCTATTTGATGAAATAAGAAACACCCACTCTAATAACGTTAAAGAGAAGATTGTGCTAACAAGCAAATTAAAAATGTCTCACAAATAGTTATCAAGTCAAGAAGAATCTCATTAACTACATGTGCCTTAGATTCTTCAACATGGTATCAGAGGTATGATTTCAGTCTAAGGAAGGGCATTAAAGAGACACTTAAAAGATCAGTCTTCAACCAGCAATAGCAAGACAAGTCAATATCAATCTCAGTTAAGGTGAAGGAGGACTTCTCTGCAACTTCGTATGAAGAACAGAATTCGGATAGCATACCTCTGAAATCTTTGTGGTAATCACAGTGACACCCTCGTATATATCTAAGAAATCTCATATAAGGAACAGTGGTACAGTCTCTTGAACATAAAGCTTCAGGCTTCGAATGGTCATCATCATTGTAGTTTCAGATGGATGTCACTGAACTGGCTACAGTCTTAGCATAATCATCACGATAAGGGTCTCAGTACAAGAAGGAAACACTCTGTTTTATCATACTAAACAGTATTATGGAAGTCTCAGTATAGAAAGGAAAACGCAATCTCTGCATAACAGTGATGACAAGGATCTCAGGGATCCCACATTAGCATACACAGTATCGATACAATTCGAATGGAGAAAGTCTCATAGTAACACACTATGCAGTCCTGATCTTAAGCATAAATATGATGATGATGGTAGGATGAAACAATCATGATCTCAGTGGATCTAGATACAGACCTCATGTAATATAATAAAGCCCAGGTGGGGACAGAGTATTCAGTCTCACAGAGATGAAGAGGATCACTTAAGCACTCATGGTCTCGGCATAAATTATAATCTCAGTTTCGATACTAAATTACAAGAGTAAGTCTCGGGTTCCTTACTACCATGATCTCAGTCAAACAAAATATTGTTGAAGAAGACAGTCTTGATAATAAGACAGTCTCTCTATACACAATCCAATTACCATCTCTGTCGATGTTATTTGATGGCAAGTTCGGGCTCACATCATAGTACCTCTCTACATACTTCGTATGTACATGGCTCATAAGTACAATGTCACTGCGATATACTTTTCACAATTTTGAAACTTGTCTATAAACATAGCATGATGCTCGATCCTCGGATCAGAGTATGAATTTGTTGATGATGAATGTAATAAAGTCCACTTGTGGGATGACAGTATCACGAGCATGTCAACCATGTGTTCAAAAATAGAAGGAGTCGAAATTACCAAGAAGATGAATTAGGAATCAAGATGATCTCAAGATTATAAAGCAGTTTCAATGATGACAAGATCAAAAATGTCATGGTGCTAGAAGGTCTCCAAACGAAGTCTTGGTATAAGGATACTAGCAGTTCATGATGGGTAGCTCAAGCAAAGGAAGCATCAAGGTGAAGATCCCCTCTTCACATGCCAAGTAAGTATCTCTTATGTTTAATCAATTTTGATGTAATGAGTATCTCTCATGTTTAATCAATTTTTGATTTAATGACTTTGGTTACAAGGGAATAGAAATGCTAGAGGATAGTCATAATCCTCATAACAAGGTCCTTGCATGAATAAGGACGATAGTTATGATCCTCATAGATAAATGAAGTCGTTGAATAAGGTCTCCTTTGAGTTCATGAAGGTACGCATTAGGGAAGCTAGTAGAGGAATCATGAATATTATAATAAAATTCATGTCACTGGATACGATGGAAGAAGCTGAATAATAGGGAGTAGAAATCTTTAAGTTAATCTCTCTCTATAAGTCTCTTTTTGGGCTCCTAGATCCTACATAGAATGTGACTGCAATATATTATAGGATTTGGTGTAACATCATGAAAGAAACTAGACCTAGTGACATCATCACGAGGGTGAATAAATTTTCAAAGATAAGTAAGATACCTCAATCAACATCTTAGGGTTTCTATGAAAGAAGGCAAGGTGTAGGCAACAACTTTGCAGAAGTTGTTGTACCTCTAAGATAATAGTGGTCAGCTATCAATGCCAGAGCATCTAAGATAATTGTTTTGGGGGTTTTTGTTTTAATTTGGAAGACCAATGAATAAAACAGATATAACACTATAATGTCTAACCTTTTGAATAGTATTAATGCCAAAGTAGAGAGCTACTATAAAACTTCACACAGTGATAAAGTTTGAATAGTGGTGAGCAGAAACAAAAAATAATATGATTATTACAGTTTTCAGACAGAAAATTAAACAATCATAAGTATGAAAACCTCTGACCGATGTTCAAAAGGTTCAAGAGAATATGCTTATGCTTACAACAAGATGCTGATGATTTATTGATTCAGAGGGAATTAATTAAACAGAGAGTTCAATAATCCATTCTCTTTAATGATTATCACTTCAGAAGCTTATAGGAATAAATTGAGACACAATTATTCCTACCTAAGTATCTCTGTAAGACATAAAAATATGAAGAAAAACATAATGTGTAACTGGAAAAACTTACAAAAAACACAAACTGCGTAAAACTGAATTCAAAATCCTCTGCTTTGTATTAAGGGTCCAAAAAAGCTAGTACATCAAAGGTTTACAAATGCTTCTTCAAGAGTGAACTCTCTTTCAATGGTCAACCTGGTTCAATGGTGAATAGTGAACCCTTAATAACTCGAGAAGAGAGTTATTTATACAATAGTAGAACTAAGAAAATATCCTAAATTGTTTAAGGATTTATTCTAGAAAAAGGAAATATCTTTATGCAAGAAGATAGAGACAACTATTGAACTATTGCTTGTTGTCCCTGTTATTTAAGTTCTACTAGCTTTGGTCTTTGATATTTTGCCCTTTAAGCTGCTTGTCTGTTTGATCTTCACGCTGGAAGTCATATTCACTTACGACCTTTCATCTGATACTCTTTGACCTTGTTGACCTGTCAGTAACCTTTACTGTGCTTTTTACTTTTACTGTACATTTCAAGTTTTTACTGTGTATTTCAACAGTAAATTATTTAGTTTTTTTTTGTTATGTCTCAGCATCAGGTTGTTTGGATATTGATCATCTGTTTGTCTTTTAACTATGTAAATTGTATGTTTTAATGTTTATTGTGTAAATGATTTCTTCTGCTCTATCATTGGTTTAAACTTGATTTCTTTTTGTACAAGAAAATCATTTGAATTCATCTCTCGAGAATCTGGAACAAACAAGTTTTTAACTGGTATAAAAATTGTTTATCCAGTCTGATGGTCTTCTGCTAATCCCCTGCAAAATACAACAATTTATTAAGGAAAACGCAGGTTGACAGGGAGGGCCATAATGATTTCATTTGAGTTGAAAGGTCTGTGGATGGAGTCCAGAACGTTTTTGGGAGGTAAACAGTGGTTAAATCGGTTGCAGAGGCTTAAGGTGGCGCAGGAGGGTTATACAGGTTTTACTGTGTAAACAGGCGAAAAGAGCGAAAGTGAGGGTTTTGGCGTTTAAACGGTTAACTTTTAAAATTTGGCGCGAAAGGGTTAAGTGAACAGTGGATGGTTTTGTCATAGGGAGCGGTTTCGGAGGCTCATCGCACCGCTTTTGGCCGTGGGGTGGTTTTTCTCCGAGGGCACGCGAGTTAACGTGGGAATGACACGTAACCACAAGGGGCCCAAGCAAAACCACGAATTTCGCGTGCTCTCGGGCCTTTAAAGATCGGAGATCGGGAGCGCGCGATATGGCTGTGGATCGTTAGATCTGGGAGCAGGTGATCGGACGGCTATCGCGCGGTCGAGATGCACGGAGGGAGCAGGCGCGGAGATTAGCGGGCCCGAGGAATAATTACAAATGATTTGTAATTATTTTAATGAATAAAGTGCGGGTTAAACATATCGCAATGGGTTAATGGAGTGGGACCGGGGTTTTAACTGCGGCGGGGTTTATTTAACCACACCAAGGGGGTGGGTTAAAAAGTTTAGTCGGGAAAATGGTGAATTGAGCAGTTAAATTAATAAAGCGGGGGGAACATAAAACTTTAGGATAAAGGGTTTTATGTGGGTTTTTTAGGGAAATTACAAGGGAAATTAATATTTTCAAAGGGGAATGGGTTTCACACTAGGGAAAAGAGGTTTTTGGGTAGAAGAATGAGTTTGGAGGGTAATTTGCTAGGAAAATGTGTGAAGCCAAGGATAAGGGTGAAAATGAAGGGAAAATGTGGAAATGAACAAATGATGAGGAAATTAGTAAGTATGTAGTGGGGGGTGAAATGAAATGAGGGGAAGTTAACCAAATCAACTCGTGAACATCTTTTCACTTTCATAATTGCTCCTGCACACTGAAACACATGATCAAGCATGGTAAATGTACTTCTACAACTTTTCTTCTACCAACCCATTTACGTTCCCTCACATTTTCTCTTCACTTAATTGGGTGCATTTAGGTTAGCAGACCCTTTTTTTTCCTTTTTCTTTTGAAACGCAAACTATCTAATTCTAACCTTATAACATCCAAGGGCTCAGATTAAATTGATGAGCTCCTTATTATTCTCTACCTAACTATTGATCTGCCAAGATTAAACAATTTGGCTAGATCTTTATTCTCTAACTATAAACATGAAATTTAAAGCATGAACTAGTCAAGATTAAACTATTTGACTGTCATGGGTTGTGGCATTTATGACAAGCTGCACACAACCATTATTTTGCATAATAAAGTAAAAGTAGTGGCACTTAGACTTGCACACTTTCAGAGTTTATTGCTTTTTGCTTTTCTCTCTAACCTAACATTTTATTTTTGCCTTCATTTTTTAGGGCATCTATTCTAACATTTTCTTTGATATGGACATGTTATCAAGATATTTCCTAACATTTTTTATTCAATATTCTTTTTGTCCATATCCTAGCTTAACATTTTTTGAAAAATATTTTCATTTTTTGACTAATTGATTCTAACTTACCAAAACCAAAAAATGCTACAACAAAAGTCAAACATTGAAAGAAGGCTCATCATACAACAAAAGGGAAACATCTGCAGGATAGGGATCTTTAAGATCCTCAAGATTCTCTGATGGAATCTGATCCAGGGATGAAGCAATTGTTTCAAACTGTGAAGCTCATGAATAATGATATGATGGTGTAAGAGCAGTTCAAGGGGTTGAAGATATTTCAATCAAGGAAACTACTGAAAAATGAGGTATGTATACTTGTATTTAATTTTTATAATGGCATGTCATATGGTTGCAGATCAACACCTCTATCTTGAGAAACATGATCGAAGGAAAAGGATCTCCTCCTCTAAAAGGATGCAGAAAGACATAAGTCACACTAGATGAAATCAACATAATATGTCCTCATATGAAGTATGAGGTGATTAACTACAATGAAGAAACTCTGATTAAAAGCTGTTGGGAATGGAATGTATGAGGAAGGAAGAGATCGTGAGATATGCAACCATGATAAAGGAAATCAAAATCCAAAAGATCAAGAAGATTTGAATAGGAAATCTCCCGAAAAGATATGAAGACTCTGATGAAAGTCTGAAAAAGATGAAGACCCTTGACAATGGATATCTTTGGAAGATATGTCAACATGTGTGCAGGATGTTGATACCTACAGAAAGATGTCATAATGAAGAGCCACCTAGTAAGGAACGATTTGATCTAATGATATACTTGATTTCTTGAATAATAGCTGGATAAGTTCATGCAGGGCTATTTACAAGTACAACTAGCATTCATGTGATGAATGGAAGAAGCATGATGAGAAAGAAGTAGTCATATGACGAAGGTTCCAGATATGAAGAAGGCCACTATCCATGAAGAAAGGAATGACATGACAAACTAAGAAGGAAAGTGATCGATGACAGTTGCCCTACAAGAAAGAAGCTCAACTAACTTTCATGACATCAAGGAGAAAAGTTAATCAGGCAGCTAAAGGACCCACGAAGAAGAAGTTGATGATGTATAGAAGAGTCTCTAGCCAAGAGGGAGCTCTGATACGTCCCTGATCAAGAAGGAGCTTGGATTAGACCACCCCCGACTACAAAGGAGTGACAATTGTGTTTTTCTATTTCATGTGTCATGCACTAGACCCACGAAGAAGAAGTTGATGATGTATAGAAGAGTCTCTAGCCAAGAGGGAGCTCTGATAGGTCCCTGATCAAGAAGGAGCTTGGATTAGACCACCCCCGACTACAAAGGAGTGACAATTGTGTTTTTCTATTTCATGTGTCATGCACTAGACCGAGACTAACAATCGTAAGTCTAGGTGAAGGCCATGGATGGAAATGAAGACACATGATAGACACAACATTATTGTCTTCACCTCGGAAGAAAGAATGGGAGGATTGGGTAATCATCTGGCATCTGATTCTCTTTGAGGATGTGTAGGGCATCCATGATAAGAATAGGCAAGAGGACCAATATTCTTTGAGCGTTGGGAACACAAGATAAGAATAGTCCTAGAAGGTCATACTCAATGAACACCCAGGTGGTTATGTACCTTGAGAGACAATGATGAAGGTGTCTATAAATCATTCGTCTCGCAAGCATTGTAGCTCATGGTCTCGTGGAGAGATAGAGTTGTTAGTCAAGGCCTTGCACTGTGACAATGTTGGTTGATATGATGCTATACAGATGGGATTACCAATCTGATTCTTCTTATGAGAAATTCTTCAGATTGAGAATGACCAAGTACCATTGTAAATACCTCCCTAGTTAAGAGGGAGTGTTGAAGAAAATGTAACTAGGTTTGATATTTATACATGCAATTTTGATCTTTGTACTTGTAAAGAAAAGAAATATTATTTTTGTAAATCATATGAATGAGTTTCTTGCTCATTCCATAGGTCTAGGAAAGTCAAAGAGTCAAAATCATGAGCTCTTCTTGAGCATATTTGTAATGTATATGAAGCTACCTAGTGTCTAAGAACATCCCTCCAAGACCAACATAATCCTCCCGAAGAAAAGCAAGCAAAACGATGGAAAAATTGTCACATTGGCCAGCAAAATAATTTAAATTGTCGTCATGTCGACTAGCAAAAGAGACACAACGGATCACTTGGTTATGTCGGCTCATTATGGAGGCATGACCACTATATATACCCACCTAGGGTCACCACAAATGAAAGGAACAAAATCTCGCATTCTCTGAAGCAACTCGGATAAGAACAAGGTCTGCAACTTCGCATATATTGAAGAAGTATATTCTCTCGGATGGGATAATTAGGAGCAGGATCTCGGTGATAAGGTACAGTGATACCTTCGCATTCCACTCTGAGATCTCAGTTAAGTTCAAGGTGTTGGAACTCGGATGGGTACAGGACTATGTCTCTTTGCATAAGGATCAGTCTTCATTGTGTTTTCAGATAAGTACTATTATGATGATCACATTCTCGACATAAGACTAAAGACAAGGGTCTCGGTGCTACTCTCTGCAGTCATAACCTTAAGCATAGTTATTATCTCAATGGTGAATCTGTCTCAAGGATATAATCTCATCGAAGGGGCAGCTATGGTGAAAATAGTGAAGATCTCGATGGTGTAAACACATTGATGATCTCGGAAAATGTGCAATGAGATGATGATGATCTCAGTAGTATAAATAAGAGGATTGATGTCTTGGTCTTGGAGTGGCTTAGTCAATCAAGGGTCATGGTCTTGGATTTCGTCAATTGGAATCTCTAGAAGAAGAATTTAGTGTGGGTTTTCCTCTCCAATAGGGAGAGGTTTTGGCCCTGGCAGAATGCCTACATCTTATGTTCTTGTCTCTTTGTTTTTGGTAGCTATTTGATGAAATAAGAAACACCCACTCTAATAATGTTAAAGAGAAGATTGTGCTAACAAGCAACTTAAAAATGTCTCACAAATAGTTATCAAGTCAAGAAGAATATCATTAACTACATGTGCCTTAGATTCTTCAACATGGTATCAGAGGTATGGTTTTAGTCTAAGGAAGGGCATAAAAGAGACACTTAAAAGATCAGTCTTCAACCAGCAACACCAAGACAAGTCAATATCAATCTCAGTTAAGGTGAAGGAGGACTTCTCTACAACTTCGTATGAAGAACAGAATTCGAATAGCATACTTATGAAATCTTTGTGGTAGTGACACCCTCGTATATATCTCAGAAATCTCGGATAAGGAACAGTGGTACAGTCTCTTCAACATAAAGGTTCAAGCTTCGAATGGTCATCATCACTGTAGTTTCAGATGGATGTCACTGAACTAGCTACAGTGTTAGCACAATCATCACGATAAGGGTCTCGATACAAGAAGGAAACACTCTGTTTTATCATACTAAACAGTATTATGGAAGTCTCGGTATAGGAAGGAAAACGCAAACTCTGCATAACAATGATGACAAGGATCTCAAGGATCCCACATTAGCATACACAGTATCGGTACAATTTGAATGCAGTCCTAATCTTAATCATAAATATGATGATGATGGTAGGATGAAACAATCATGATCTCAGTGGATCTAGATACAAACCTCACGTAATATAATAAAGCCCAGGTGGGAACAGAGTATTCAGTCTCGCGGAGATGAAGAGGATCATTGAAGCACTCATGGTCTCGGCATAAATTATAATCTCATTTTCGATACTAAATTACAAGAGTAAGTCTCGGGTTCCTTACTACCATGATCTCAGTCAAACAAAATATTGTTGAAGAAGACAGTCTCGGTAATAAGACAGTCTCTCTATACACAATCCAGTTACTATCTTTGTCGATGTTATTCGATGGCAAGTTCGGGCTCACATCACAATACCTCTCTACATACTTCGTATGTATAGGGCTCATAAGTACAATGTCACAGCGATATACTTTTCACTATTTCGAATCTTGTTTATAAACATAGCATGGTGCTTGATGCTTGGATCAGAGTATGAATTTGTTGATGATGAATGTAATAAGGTCCACTTGTGGGATGACAGTATCACGAGCATCTCAACAATGTGTTCAAAAATAGGAGTCGAAATTACCAAGAAGATGAATTAGGAATCAAGATGATCTCAAGATCATAAAGCAGTTTCGATGATGACAAGATAAAAAAATGTCATGGTGCTAGAAGGTCTCCAAAAGACGTCTTGGTATAAGGATACTAGCAATTCATGATGGGCAACTCAAGCAAAGGAAGCATCAAGGTGAAGATCTCCTCTTCATATGCCAAATAAGTATCTCTCATGTTTAATCAATTTTTGATTTAATGACTTTGGTTTGCAAGGGAATAGAAATGCTAGAGGATAGTCATAATCCTCATCACAAGGTCCTTGCATGAAATAAGGACGATATTTATGATCCTCATAGATGAATGAAGTCATTGAATAAGGTCTCCTTTGAGTTCATGAAGGTAGGCATTAGGGAAGCTAGTAGAGGAATCATGAATATTATAAGAAAATTCATGTCACTGGATAGGATGGAAGAAGTTGAATAAGAGGGAGTAGAAATCTTTAAGTTAGTCTCTCTCTATAAGTCTCTTTTTGGGCTCCTAGATCCTACATAGAATGTGACTACAATATATTATAGGATGTGGTGTAACATCATGAAAGAAACTAGATCTCGTGACATCATCACGAGGGTGACTAAATTTTCAAGGATAAGTAAGATACCTCAGTCAACATCTTAGGGTTTCTATGAAAGAAGGCAAGGTGTAGGCAACAACTTTGCAGAAGTCAAACATTGAAAGAAGGCTCATCATACAACAAAAGGGAAACATCTGCAGGATAGGGATCTTTTAGATCCTCAAGATTCTCTGATGAAATCTTCACTAGAAGATTCACTTAACCTGTGAAGTTCATGAATAATGATATGATGACATAAGAGCAGTTCAAGGGGTTGAAGATATTTCAATCAAGGAAGTTGCTGAAAGAAGCTTGGACAACCTAAAAGGTAAAATGAGGTATGTATACTTGTATTTAATTTTTATAATGACATGTCATATGGTTGCAAATCAATACCTCTATCTTGAGAAACATGATCGAAGGAAAAGGATCTCCTCCTCTGAAGGGATTCAGAAATACATAAGCCACACTAGATGAAATCAACATAATATGTCATCATATCAAGTATGAGGTGATTAACTACAATGAAGAAACTCTGATTAAAAGCTATTGGGAATGGAATGTGTGAGGAAAGAAGAGATCATGAGATATGCAACCATGATAAAGGAAATCAACATCCAAAAGACCAAGAAGATTTGAATAGGAAATCTCCCGGAAAGATATGAAGACTCTGATGAAAGTCTGAAAAAGATGAAGACCCTTGACAATGGATATCTTTGGAAGATATGTCAACATGTGTGCAGGATTTTGATACCTACAGAAAGATGTCATAATGAAGAGCCACCTAGTAAGGAACGATTTGATCTAATGATATACTTGATTTCTTGAATAATCGCTGGATAAGTTCATGCAGGGCTACTTACAAGTACAACTAGCATTCATGTGATGAATGGAAGAAGCATGATGAGAAAGAAGTAGTCATATGACGAAGGTTCCAGATATGAAGAAGGCCACTTTCCATGAAGAAAGGAATGACATGACAAACTAAGAAGGAAAGTGATCGATGACAGTTGCCCTACAAGAAAGAAGCTCAACTAACTTTCATGACATCAAGGAGAAAAGTTGATCAAGCAGTTGAAGGACCCACGAAGAAGAAGTTGTTGATGTATAGAAGAGTCCCTAGCTAAGAGGGACCTCTGACAGGTCCCTGATTAAGAGGGAGCTTGGATTAGATCACCCCTGACTACAAAGGAGTGACAATTGTGTTTTTCTATTCCATGCGGTGAAGACAATATCGCTAAAATATCGCCGATATTCAGAAATATAGCGATATTTTCGGGGAGACGAGATATCGCCGAGGAAATATCACGATATTTCCGAAATATCGGCGATATTTCGAGAAAATATCGCGCTACGACCCAAAATATCGTCAAGCATGAAAAAAATTCGTTGTCGCGGCTAGAAAAGGCCAAAATCGTTTTTTTTCCTCATTTTGTTTTCTGATTGTTGGAGAAGGAAGGGGAGAGCATTGTGCTTGCTGTCAAGGAGGATTTGAGGGTTGAATAGCCATTATCGCCACCAACAACGAATATTTTGTTGATCAAAGATTGATGAACAGGTGTGTTCTAATAAACCCCTACGCATCTGATTTTTTTGATAGATTTAGGGTTATTCTTGCTTGCCTATTTGCCTACAAACATTTTGCTTGTTTTTTTTCCATTTGCTATGATTTTCATGCCCATGAGCAAATGCAAGGGTTTTCTCCATATTTGGACAACAAACTCCATTTTTTTTTAACTTTCAAATGCACCCTCTTATTGTCATTTATGATTTTTCATTGAATTCACATTGCAAATAATGTAGCAAAAAAAATATTTTGTAAAATGAGGTGGTTATTACTTATTAATTCCAATTTTTTTTTGGTGCCCTAGCTTTGAGTTAGCTCACAACAAAATTCAGATATGCCAAAAGCTTTGGATTCATTTTGGGAGTATGGAGAGCCTGATGGTGGGACAAATCGGTCATATCTATCATGCAAATTGTGTGGGACCAGGATGACAGGAGGGGTTACACAATTGAAATACCATCTAGCTAGACTCACTGGACATGATGTTGGGATTTGTACAGTTTCTAGTCTGGAGCTTATACAAAAAGCTCTTGAAGCAATTGATGAAAAAGACAAAAAGAAGGAAGAGACAGAAAGAAACAAGGTTGAACGTGCAGGTAGATCTTTCGGGATATCTTCTTCTGATTTTGATGCTGAGGGTAGTGGGAGGGGCTCCACAACATCACCTGCTACTGCTAGTGCGAGGTCATCATTTTTTGTTCCACGAACAGGACATGGAGCACAACCTGGCATAAAATCAATTGTTAAAAAAAAGGAGAAGCAAGAAGCAGATAGAGTCATGGGGAGGTGTCTTTTCTAGAGCGACTTACCTCTCAGCATCACCAAAACCAATCCATTTTGGTAGCCAATGTGTGATGTTATCGTTGTTGTGGGCCCAGGGTACAAAAGTGCTACATATGAGGAGTTGCAGGGGCCAATTCTTCAAGCAGAAAAGCAAGACATCAACTCTAGATTGGCAGAGTTGGAAAAAACATGGGAAGTTTCTAGATGCACAATGATGTCTGATGGTTGGACAGATAGGAAGGGTAGGACCCTTCTAAATTTCTTCGTACAATTATCCTAAAGGTACCATGTTTATTAAATCAGTGGATGCATCAGCACATATCAAAGATGCAGCAAAGATATGTGAATTGTTAGATGGGTTCATTTGGGAAATTGGTGTGCAGAATGTGGTGCAAGTTATAACAGACAATGCAGCTAATTATGTGTCTACCAGCAAGATGCTTATGGAGAGGCATCGCACATTGTTCTGGACTCCGTGTGCAGCACATTGTATTGATTTGTTGCTTGAGGATATGGGGAAACTCTCCTTCATCAAAGAGGTGGTTGATATGGCTAGGAGTGTCCCCAAGTTTATTTATAACCATGCTTTTGTTCTTAGCCTCATGAGGAGATTCACTAGAAACAAGGAGTTGCGGCATCCTGCAATCACACGTTTTGCCACAAACTTTAAAACTCTTCAGTCTTTACTTCGATGTCAGTTCGAGTTGAAGCAAATGTTTGTTTTTGATGACTGGCGTAATTGTAGATACAGCAAGAGACAGGACAGGAGAGCCATTGCAAAAATGGTGTACTCTGACACGTTTTGGCAGGGAGTAGAAGAAGCATGCTCAATTAGTGAACCTATAGTAAAGGTTCTGAGATTGGTAGATGGAGAGAAGCCTGCAATGGCTTATTTGTATGGGGCCATGGATAGGGCCAAGGAGGCCATTCATTCTTATTATGCAGACAAGGGTTCTGTTGGCCTTGATAAGCATATGATGTTATGGGATGTGATTGATAGTCAGTGGACAAGGATGCCTCATCTACCCATTCATGCAGCAGCACTCTTACTCAACCCCGCATTTTCATACAAATGCGGCTTTGATTTTGATGGCGAGGTGATGGAAGCGCTCCATTCCTATATTCATAGGATAGTACCAGATCCTGAGCTTCGTAGCAAAATCAATCGCGAGATACAGTTTTATCGGGATTGTGTTGGCCTATTTGGCTTTGATGAGGCTATTAGCGAAAGGACCCTCTTCATGCCACATAAGTGACAAGTCGTCACTCATTAGAAATTAGAATTTTCAATTTAGAATTTCCTTACTTATAATTCTAGTTTTTTAAAATTCAATTATGTAATTTTATTTGAAAGTTTAATTATGCTTTAAGTTTTTGAATTTTTTATTTCTTTATTTTGTTGTAGATATTTGGTGGCGAAGCTATGGTGCAAGAGCACCAAATTTGCAGAAATTGGCCATAAGAATCTTGAGTCAAACATGTAGCTCTTCAGTGTGTGAGTGCAATTGGAGTGTATTTGAGAAAATACACGCAAAAAAAACACAACAGGTATAATTTTGAGCTCCAACCTTCAGTTGAGCAATTACACTTATTGTAATTTTTTATTTTTAATTTATGACCTTCAAGTGTTAAGAGTCAAGAGTCAAGACTCATTAGTTTTTTTGACACTCTTACAGGTTGGAGTTCGCATACCTCAATGATTTAGTGTATGTGCATTACAATATCCGACTTCAAGTGAAGCAAATAGAAGCACCAATGGATCCAGATGCCATTTCCTTCGACAATATTGATGCATTGTCTCAGTGGAGGGTGGAGTCTGAGGAGCCCATCTTGGAGGAGTCACCTTCATGGTTAGAGCCAGATGATCCATTAGAACAGGGCAACAATCGGAGGAGGAGGAGGAGGAGCACGAGGAGGAGGAGGAGGAGGAAGGAGGAGGAGGAGGAGGACACTGTGGGAGCATCAGCATCAACACCATCTGCTATAGATATAGGAGAGCACAGCTCCATACCTAGCACTCATTATTTGACATTAGGTGCAGAGGCAAGGCCAGGGTCTTCTACTACTAGGGGCAGGCTTGGCAAATAGCCCATCATGTTTTCCCGTAAAAGGGGGAGAGGGCAGTGATTTCAGATAGATAGTTGCTAGTTTTATTTGTTTTGCTACATATAACTCATGATGATGAGATATTTTTATATATGTGATGTTATTTTTTATTGGTTCTCCTCATTTGAGTCCTTGATTGGACAATTATCAGGGATCAACAGGATTTGGTATTGCCTTTGATGTATCATTTCTATTTGACATCATATATATCAGTGCTTTCTTCATATTTATGTGCCAATGTGTTTATTTCATGTTGTTATTGCTTTATATGTTTAAAAAACTGACAAAAAAGAAGAAGAATATATTATGCATTTTTTATGCTTGCCAATATTTTGCCGATATTTTCACCGATATTGCCGATAAGATGTTTTCTGGACCCTCGCCGATATTTTGCCGATACCGATATTATCAACATTGATTTTATGTATCATGCACTAGACCAGGACTAACAACCGTAAGTCTAAGTGAAGACCATGGATGGAAATGAAGACACATGATAGACACAACATTCTTGTCTTCACCTCGGAAGAAAGAATGGGAGGATTGGGTAATCATCTGGCATCCGATACTCTTTGAGGATGTGTAGGGCATCCAAAAAAAGAGTAGGCAAGAGGACCGATATTCTTTGAGGGTTGGGAACCCAAGATAAGAATAGTCCTAGAAGGTCATACTCAGTGTACACTCGGGTGGGTATGTACCTTGAAAGACAATGATGAAGGTGTCCATAAATCATTGGTCTCGCCAGCATTGTAGCTCATGGTCTCGTGGAGAGAAAGAGTCGTTAGTCAAGGCCTTGCACTGTGACAATGCTGGTTGATCTGATGCTATACAGATGGGATTACCAATCCAATTCTTCTTATGAGAAATTCTTCAGATTGAGAATGACCAAGTACCATTCTAAATACCTCCCTAGTTAAGAGGGAGTGTTGAAGAAATATTTATACATGCAATTTTGATCTTTGTACTTGTAAAGAAAAGAAATAAAATTTTTGTAAATAATATGAATGAGTTTCTTGCTCATTCCATAGGTCTAGGAAAGTCAAAGTCAAAATCATGAGTTCTTCTTGATCATATTTGTAATGTATATGAAGCTACCTAGTGTCTAAGAACAACCCTCCAAGACCAACATAATCCTCCTGAAGACAAGCAAGCAAAACGATGGAAAAACTCTGTCACGTTGGCCAACAAAATAATTTAAATTGAAGTCATGTCGGCTAGCAAAAGAGACACAACGGATCACTTGGTTATGTCGGCTCATTATGGAGGCATGACCACTATATATACCCACCTAGGGTCACTGCAAATGGAAGGAACAAAATCTTGCATTCTCTGAAGCAACTCGAATAAGAACAAGGTCTGCAACTTCACATATATTGAAGAAGTGTATTTTCTCGGATGGGATAATTAGAAGCAGTATCTTGGTGATAAGGTATAGTGTTACCTTCGCATTCCACTCTGAGTTAAGTTCAAGGTGTTGGAACTCGGATGGGTACAGGACTATGTCTCTTCGCATAAGGATCAATCTTCACTGTGATTTCAAATAAGTACTATTATGATGATTACATTCTCGACATAAGACTAAAGACAAGGGTCTCGGTGCTACTCTCTGCAGTCATAACCTTAAGCATAGTTATGATCTCAATGGTGACTCTGTCTCAAGGATATAATCTCATCGAAGGGGCAGCTATGGTGAAAACAGTGAAGATCTCGATGGTGTAGACACAGTGATGATCTCGGAAAAGGTGCAGTGAGATGATGATGATCTCAGCAGTATGAAGAAGAGGATTGATGTCTTGGTCTTGGAGTGGCTCAGTCAGTCAAGGGTCATGGTCTTGGTGTTCGTCAATTGGAATCTCTAGAAGAAGAATTTAGTGCGGGTTTTCCTCTCCAAGAGGGAGAGGTTTTGGCCCTGGCAAAATGCCTACATCTTGTGTTCTTTTCTCTTTGGTTTTGGTAGCTATCTGATGAATAAGAAACAACCACTCTAATAATGTTAAAGAGAAGATCGTGCTAACAAGCAAACTTAAAAATGTCTCAAAAATAGTTATCAAGTCAAGAAGAATCTCATTAACCGCCTCAGATTCTTCAACAATTCAGCAACTCATGGTTGTAGTATTTTGGGTTCAATGAGTGAGCCAAACAACGCAAAGGTGTGCAATTCTTGTCCCACCTACTGACAAGAATATCATATATGGTGGTGAAGAAGGCCTTTGATGATGTCTCATACTCAGGGCGCTCACTCTGTAAAATAATGGTCTTCACGGACTCAATCATGGAATCCCATCCCTCATAAACCTCTCCTAGGATGGGTTGGTCTGTATCTGCAAATCGTAGCAAAGCAATGATAGGGTCCATGATCTTAATAGTGAGATCTACCCTCTCCCACCAAGCATCATCTAACATTGTGTCCTTGACTCTTTTTGAGGTTGCCTGATTTGTCTTTCTCCAAAAAGACCAAAACTCTGAAATAACCATGGCGCCAAAAGCGGTCTTGACCTCCCTCAACCTCTTCAGCATGATGAATGAAGAGGCAAATTGTATCTGCAATCTTCAACAATGATAGATGGGTGTACTCCTTGTAGATTGTAAGGGCATTAGTATGATTTTGTACAAAGTTGCAAATATGTCATGCATCCTCAATAACACTTCTAATCCAAGGCACATCAAAAGCAATAGTTTTAAGTGCTAAATTCAAGGAATGGCAATGCAAGGTGTCCAAAATACTTGTGGATATTTAGCTTCCACAATAATGCCAACAACCTTGCAAACAGTTCAACTCACCCATATATTGTGCATCCTTGTATTGTCCAAGTGCATCCACTGATTTCAAGAAAACTCGTCCATTCAAGGAAGACACCATGAAGTTGATGAGTGGGTAGCGTGTTGGATTTGTCCATCCATCAGAAACAATACTAACCCCAGATGTTGGCCATGCTAATTTAATAGGTTCAAGCATTTTGTCCACCTCTTTCTTTGCCTTAGCCAACAATGTGGTTCTAAGCTTCTCTGACACAAGAGGCACATACCCTGATGGAGCCCCTTGAGTTAAAGCTCGACGCATCTCAAGAAATAAAGGTGATCATGCAACATTAAAGGATATGAAGCTCAGATAGAAAAATAAGGCAATGGTGATATCAAGCTCTTCCCATCTCTCTTTCTGAAATATATTGTCCATTAGAAAAAGTGCCACTACCTTTCTTTTTGTTGCTTGACCTACATCCCCACCAAAACTCTCAAATGGAAATTTGCTACTGCTTTTCCTCAAGAATGGAAGGGGGTCCTCATTCTTGTTTTTTTAGATGATGCAGCCACTCTTGTCACACCAGCGTTGGCCTCTTTTTCCATTTTTTTCCTCTTAGCTACAGACACATTTGCACATGCTCCAATTCCACAACCTGGTAAGCCCAACAAATGAGCTTTCACACGGAAATAAGTGCTCTTGAAATGACAGTTTCAATAGTTGCATGTGGAAGAAACATTACCTCCTCCCTTTAACTTGTTGTCTAGCCCTTGATCTCTTGTCACATACTTCCACAAGGGATATCTAATTTCTTAAGCCTATTCTCTTTCTAAATTTATTTTTCCCTCAACATTTGAAGTTGTTGTTGCAGCCCCACTTCCAACAGAGGGAACACTTGCAAACCCTAATGAAATTGGAACAGGAAGCGCATCACCAATGGGGACATTCTTCCCCTTCTTTTTCTCCTTCTTTGCTGCCCTTGATTGAGCCATGAATGTTGTAAAAAAATAAAGAAAAATGCACAAGCATGTAAACAAAATATACATGCAAACTGCAAAAGAAAAAATGGAAAAAAATGGAAGCAAAATGCACTTACCAGTTGCTTGAATCACCTCCAAAATGCTCCCAAACCCTTTGCTAATCTCTCCCACACACCCACAGCAAGAGAGAGACACAAGAATGAGGGATAAATCGGTCCAAATCCAGCTTTTAAAGCCGCGCAACATGCTTTTCCTAGGGACACATGTCCCGAAATCGAGATTCGTTGTCCGATCGAATCCGATTTGCGTGCCCAGGGTAGAAATTCCTTGTAGATTCAAACTGCAGATTGTAATATGCTAAAACAATTGACTTGAATCTACTCTACTCATCAGCGGAAACAATAAACGATCGATGAAATCACGAAACATATAAGAGAAGGAATTCAATCACACATAACACATGATATTCTAGGGAAAGACACAGCTAAAAACCCCTGCTATCTGTATATTACATTAATCAGAAAATATGAGAAAATTACAATGCTTTGCTCAAGCCCAAGCAACCTTTGCACTATCTCTATCTATCTCACTGCTTCCCAAACAAGCTCAAGCCAATACTTAGCCAATTCTATTGTCTGCCAAGCTCCTATTTCCTTGTGTTGTTCCCTTGGGAATTAGCCCATATTTAATTGGGAAATCCCACAATTATGAATTGTGCAATCCTCATAGGCCTTCCTCTGATTGCATGCACCACATGTACAATTCAAATGATTATACAATTGATAGTACATTGTCCTTGAACTCCAATCTCAACTAGGTCTTTCTCTGATTTGACATGCATGAGTTAATTATGAGTGAATCTTCAGTTTACTGATCAGTGCTGGTTACACCCCACTACTGCAGGTTACACCCCACTACCACAGGTTACACCCCACTACAGTAAGTCACACCCCACTGCAGTAAGTTACACCCCACCACGGTAAATTACACCCCACTAATGTTGGTTACACCCCACTTCTGTTGGTTACACCCCACTGTTTCTGATTTGCCACTAATTCTTCCATCAGTTGGAACTAGTTTAACTGAATTTAACTTAGTTACACTGAATTAAATAATTACAGCTCAAAATAAACTCAACTAGTGCTCCTAATTGTAGGAGACACTCTACATGACTCTAGTTAAACTCTCAACTCGAATTAACTGAGCTAAGTAAGTCAAATTAACTTAGTTAACTATTACAAGTTGTCATGAGATGCAGAATTACAATGTAATTCCTAATTTAATTCAAGGACAAATTAAATTAGGATTTTCCTATTGCATTTTCAACACCCAACGAATCCCACGTGTCAAGACATGCTCGAGCCATGAATCGAACACGTGTCCCTCAAGAATTGTGTCCGACATGCGGGATTCGGGACACGAGGGGGGAGGACGAATCTGGTTTCTTAGTCTGTGAGATGATCTCTATATGGCCCACGTTATTTATGTGTTATTCTCTATGGCTCGCAATCTTGTGGCTAGCATTCTATGAGTCACATTTGTTATTCTGTGGCTCGCATTTACAGTGAGTCGTTGATCATATTCACTCTCTATTGGCTCGCATTCCTTGACAATATTGTGTGACTTTGATGTTTTCGCAACAACCCTCGATGACAGTTGATATGATGAGCAGTGACAATGTTACATGATGACAATAACCTAGATGATAGTAACTTTGTTGGCAGATACCTTGTTCATATGTTAGTAATAATACATATGACATATCACTCTTATGATACGATGATAGTAACCCTATTTCTTAATATATGACGGTAATCTTGATTTGACAGTGACCTAATAGCAATGACCTTGTTTGATATGGAAATGACCATGATGTTATGATGCCTATGATCTATATGGCAGTGACCATGATAAATGATGGCAGTGAACCCACATGGCAGTAACTTTGATATGACAACACCTTTGATGACGGTAACTATAATAGAGGATGGCAATGATGGCAGTCACACTCTGATATATGGCAGTGCACCTTTGATGTATGGTGTGTTCCTTTGATGATGTCATTCATTGACAATAATATGGCAATATAGATCCAATCGTTTAGTTCACAAACAAAGTTGTAAACTGACTTGGGTTGGCCCTTGGAGGCCTGATGTGATTGGTGATGATATCTCATTCTCATTGTACTTTGTATCTCCGCTGAACAATTGATGAATATCTAATAAAAGAAGAATCTAGTTGGGTTTTCCCCATTGTGGGGTTTTCCCTTGGTGTCTGACCTAAATTTCGGTGTCTCTATTGTGTATGTTTTTCTTTTGTTGTTCCTTATTGTCTCGTTGCATTATTGATGTTTATTATTCTCTCTACATAATTGCTAATGATGTTATGATGTTATTGGGTGAATGTAATATGTAAATGACGAAAAAGTTTAAGAATACAATTATCTACAGCAGAGAACAGTCTAGCCCTAAAATTAACATGGAATCAGAGCTGCGCTGAAGAAAATCATTGAGATCACCCCTATGAAGACACCAATGGATTGAGTAGATTGAAAGAGATGAAGATGGCAGAGATCCAAAAAAATGCACAGGTTTGAAGGAAACCCTAGGCAAGTCCTTTTGTATAGAAGTTAGGGTTTGGAGAAACATTAAGAGTGGCCTTGATTTGGCGAGGGCTTGGTATGATTCATAATTTCTTCACATGATCAAAGAGAAGTTATTTGGGACAAATTCGAAAAAAAAACCCTAGGAGAAGCGTATCATGCGAGATTTAGTGGTCATCAATATTTGAGCTTGAGTGTTGATGAAGGATCTGGAATGAGAATACAAGTGGTGCTCAAGAAGATGCATTTTTTTTGTCGATGTCATATGATTGATGGACAGTGGTAACTCATGGAGGTCGGATCAAGAGGGAGCAGATAGCTTCCTACAATCCTCATGAAAGATAAGTACCTTCAAGTCTTATGTTATTTCCTCGTGACACTACTCTTGTTTAGATTTATTGTTTTAGATTATTGTTCATTCTTCCTGCATGAATATTTGAATGATTCTCTCACTAACTTCTTGAATGAGGATGTGATCTAGGGAAGCAAATCCTAAGGATCATCAAGATGCAAAATAGTACAGAAGAGTAAGCTCCAAGAGGGAGCTAGTGCAGGAAGTGCAAATTTTAAGAGGGAGCTGGTGCAAGATAATAAAGAAGCCACTCTCATATCTAGAAAAGGATGATAGTCTTGCTTCATCACCAGGTACACCTACATTATGTTTATTTATTTTTGTTACTCTTTCTCTTGTCCTAGGGTCATCAGGTATGTGAATGGAGATAAGGACCTAGTCCTCAATATTGAGATTGAGAAGGATGCAAAGCCATCCCATGATTAGAGTAGACACTTGGAAGTTGGACAAGAGCTCAGACCTTGAAGGAAGGATCCCAAGTTGATATCTATGTTTGAAGAAGCTTCATATTCAAAGGGAGTAGATTGTCAGGTTGAATGCAATAGTCTAATGAGATGATAAGAGCTATATGTCCTTCATGCAAGGACCATTCTAGATGACAAGATACAATAGTGTCAGATGCTTTCGCGATATTAAATTCATCAATGATAAGGAATATGCACTCAAAGGGAGAGGATTGTAGCTCCTGTTGTCGGATGCACTAATCAAATGTATGTGAAGTTGGCTTCCTCCATGATGTATATAAGGAAGAAGCATACTTGGAGCTACCTCAAGGCTTTAAGGCACATGAGATGAGATTCATGATTATAGATGGAAGAAAGTCCCATATGGACCCAGGCAAACCCTCCAGATTTGGTATACTTGAATTGATGGACACATGATGTAGACCCTGACCTCTCTTCAAGGTTGAAGGTATGCCCTTAATGTTTGGTTTTTTATATGCTAACAGTTTATTTCTAACCCGATCAAATCATCTCGTCAATACCAGAGGGAGTTGTCCTCTTAGCCTCGGAAATCCACTTATTAAGAAGTGTATCATTGAGATGATGAGGGCTTCTATGTCAAGAGAAGCATATTGATTGAGATTTGGCATGATGATTTACACTGAAGTAGTTAAGAGAGACACCTCTTCAAATACATATCTTTGTTGAATCTTGCAATGAGCAGGCAGTCTGATGGATCCTTGCTTTATGTACTTTGAGCTAGGTAGAGCTTGGACATAAACATGTGCTGAGATATCTACATGAAACTATTGGTTATTGACTGAGACACATTGTCAGAAACATGATGGGTATTAACCAAAACTGAAAATTTTGTTGACAAGAAAAGCACAATTGGTTGTTGTTGTAGCTTGAGGTCTGCCATGATTTCTTGGATGAGCCGAAAACAGAAGTTCGTTGATTTGAGTACGATTGAGGAAGAGCAAATTGTTGCTAGCATGGTTAACTACGAGATAGTGTGATTGAGAAAGCTCTTTGGAAAAGTTGTTTGAACGTGTTTTGGACATGACTATCATATATTGCAATAATATGAGTGGGATCTGACTTCTAGAGAATCTCGCGTTTATGACTGGTCCAAGCATTTTGAAATTAAATATCACTTTATCCGGGATATGGTGCAGAGAGGAGCAGTGAAACTCCACATTTTAACTAATCAACTGATGAGCAAATAGCAGACATTCTTACGAAGGCTTTGCTGGAAGGGAAGTTCTTGGTCTTCAGAGAGCAACTTGGACTGATGGATGTGACCCTCCCAAGAAAGGGTCACGACTGATCAATGACACTGGGTTGTGCTCTTCCCCCCTATTTGAGCTCACAGGGAGAGGAATTGAGCCAAAGAGCTCTTGGGGTTGAGGGAACTATAGACAATAGGACCCATCACGGTAAGTGTATCTCACCTATTGTCACTATAAGGTGTGTGTGATCCTTGTCATTTATAACAAGTGGGTATCTCCCCTTACCATCAAGTCTAGGACTTGGTAGAGTATACCCAAGTTGATATCCTACCCACAAGTTGGGCTTGTTGGGATTGTCCCTCCCCATTTGGCTAATGGGTGAAGAGACTTGGGCGTGTGTGTGATCCTTACCATTTATGGTAAATGTGTATCTCCCCCAAGTTAGAGAGGATGCAGGTGTTCTACCACTTGACTTCTAAGGGTCAAGGTGGGAAGATCAGCAGACAATAAGATAGAGTGTGATCCTTACCTCTCATGGTAAGTGTATCTCGCCTATTGTCATAGGTCAATAGGATAGTGTGTGATCCTTACCTCTCATGGTAAGTGTATCTCGCCTATTGACATTGAATATATGGTGGAGGTTGGAGCTCCACTATGATGATTATTCTTCTTTAGATCGAGAAATCATTGTTCCGCTGACGACCAGAGAAGACAAGTTGAGACGAGATGTGATGAGATGAATCTCTTGCTAATGCAGTTGAGATAAGGTCATGGAACTTGACCTCGACACCAGTAGGGGTTGGAGGATCTAATCGATCTCCCCTACTGTCAGTTATGGATTTTTTCTTCTACGAGATGCAACGAGATGAGATAAGTTGAGATAAGTCATGGTGTCGCCAACAGTACATCCGAGATGAGACTTTTGATGCAGATGGAAATTCCTCCCTAGTTGAGAGGGAGTGTTGAAATTTGGGGCAGCCATGGGACAAATTACCCCATATAAACCCTAAGTCCCAATAGAAGCCCATCTCGCCCCAAAGATAAATTCAAATTGTTTAAAGGAAAATATTATTAATATGGCACAATTGGGCAAGCCACCATTAAGGGAAAATATATTTAATATTATGCTAAACAAATTTGAATTCAAGTTTATGTTTCCCTCCAAAAGTTCAAGTTGGCCTCATGAACAAGATCAACACAGCCCCTCTAATGGAGGCAACCTTTTGACCCATTCGGTTACTTATATATTAGATCCTCTTGTGGATCATTTGAAGTATCAATTCACACTATCTTTCTGTGGTTGGACGAATTCGTATGGCAATATGTATGTGTGGTTCGTATGAAGTAATATTATCTATGATTCGTATGGAGTAACACCATTTGTGGTTCATATGGAGTAATATCTTTTGTGGTTTGTATGGAGTAACAGTTTTCGTGGTTCACATGGTATTGAGCAACTCGCATGATTACTCTAGCACAGTGGCAATCGCTATGTTTGCACAGTGGCATCACTCGTATAATTTGCACAATGGCATAGATTTGCTTGCACAGTGGCATCACTTGTATGACTTGTACAGTGGCATCACTACGCTTGTCCAATGGCATCACTACATTATATACTCAGTGACTCGCATACTTCGCTAGCTCGCTTGACATTACACAGTGACATCATGCTATGGCATCGAACTCTCTCCAAATGCACGCTACATTTAGGCATGCAACAATGACTTGCATATGGTACGCATTACCTCTGTGGCATGAACTTTGTATGGCCCACGTTATTTCTGTGCAATTCTCTATGGCTCGCAATTTTGTGGCTAGCATTCTCGAGTCACACTGTTACTCCGTAGCTCGCATTTACAGTGAGTCGTTGATCATATTCACTCCCTATTGGCTCGCATTCCTTGACAATATTGTGTCACTTTGATGTTTTCGCAACAACCCTCGATGACAGTTGATATGATGAGCAGTGAGAATGTCACATGATGACAATAACCTATATGACAGTAACTTTGTTGGCAACTACCTTGTTCATATGGTAGTAATAATACATATGACATATGACTCTTATGATATGATGATATTGACCCTATTTTCTTCATACACGACAGTGATCTTGATTTGATAATGCCCTAATAGCAGTGACCTTGTTTGATATGGCAATGACCATGATGCTATGATGACTATGATCTATATGGCAATGACCATGATGCTATGATGACTATGATCTATATGGCAATGACCATGATATATGATGGTAGAACCAATGTTGCAGGAAGCCCCCCCCCCCCGGATCCTAGGCCCGAAGCGCGCCCCGTACGGAAGCGCCCAGGAAGCGCCCCCGGAAGCGCGCTTCCGAAAATGGCGAAGCGCGCTTCGGCCTTTTTAATGCGCTTCCTGGAAATTAGGAAGCGTCGGCCCCGAAGCGCGCTTCGGATGGCGCTTCGGGCCAGGAAGCGTGCGCTTCACGCAGCGCTTCGGAGCGCTTCCTCCAAAACCGCGCGCCCAAGGGAAAAAAACCTCATTTTTTTAATTTTTTTTTAAAGTTAACTTAAGTTAGCATTGAGGGGGTGGGTTAGGGTGAGGTTAGAGTGAGGTTAATGTGAGGAATGAAAAGAATAAAGCCCCCATTCATTCCTCATTTTCTCACTTTGAGTTTATGAGAGTTGGAGAAGAGAAGAGAGGAGAGGAGAAGAGAAGAGAGGAAAAGAGAGGAGAAGAGAGGAGAGCTTGGAGGAGTGAAGAAGGAAGAGCAAGAAGAAGGAGGAGGAGCTTGGAGCAAGAGCTTGGAGGACTTCATCTACAAGAGCTAAAGAGGTAAGTTCAAACCCCAAACTCCCTTATTTTTTGTGACAATTTTTTTGTATTTTTCTCCTCCCTCTCCTACTCTTTCCCATTGTTTCTACTTGCTCCTTTATTTACAGGTTGTCCACCACCTATATCCATATTCCAAGATGGTGTTCTTTTGGCTTCTATGTATCATTCCACTCTTGGTTCTAATGATGGCAAAGGTGAATAGGAATAGAAGGGAAGAAACAGAAGAGGGCAGTGGTGATGGTACCAATATGAGTGACCCAATGTATGATGAGGAGGAAGGGTTTGAAGAGGAAGGGGATGAACTTGAAGGGGACACTGAAACACAAGATGGGAAAGCTACATCAACACCCTTGTGGAACTATGTGACCAAACTTGATGGGGGAAAGGGTGGTGGATCTTACAAATTTGTGTGCCCTCATGGTTGTCATGGAGGAAAACCATATTGTGGTTCATATACCCGTCTGAGGAGGCATCTTTGTGGGGTGCTGGACAGTGATGAAAAAAAGGGTTCTGTGGGGGTACAAATTTGCCCAAACATTTCAACTGAAGAAAGAAGAAAATACATCCAAATAGAGATGGCTGCACAACAAAAAAACAAGAAACAAAAAACTCATTCTGAATCAAGTGCAACCTCTAAATTTGGTAGTTGCTCATCTCCTCATGGTACTTCTGCAAGCTCTGGAGGTAGAAGAACAATAAGGGATTTCCTTAATGTTGCTGGGAGGGATGATGTGGATGGAAAGATAGTCCGTTTTCTTTGTGCTTGCGGTGTACCATTCAATGTGCTTCGCTCTCCCTATTGGCATGAAATGGTAAAGGCCATCAATGAAGCCCCAAAAGGATACAAGGCCCCCAACTATGAGAAAGCTAGAACAGTGTTATTAGAAAGAGAAAAAGCTAAGGTTCAAAGAGCTTTGACACGTTTTACAAATGAGTGGGTAGATTCTGGGGTATCCATTGTATCAGATGGGTGGACAAATATTAGAAACCAACATTTGATAAATGTTCTTGGTGTTTCTTCTAGTGGTGCAGTATTTATTGCATGTCATGACTCCTCCTCCATCACTGCATCTGCACAAAACATTGCAGATCTCCTATTGAAATCAATCAAAGATGTTGGTCCGAATAATGTGGTTCAAGTGATCACAGATAATGCAGCAAATTGTAAGGCAGCAGGAAAAATTATTGAGCGTACTCATCCACACATCTTTTGGTCTGGGTGCCTGGTTCACACATTGAACCTTTTGATGCATGATATTGTGAAACACAAAGAATGTGGGTGGATTGCTGAGGTTTACAGGAAAGGGAAGCAGCGCATTAAATTCATCACAGGTCATACAAGGGTAAACTACTTCTATGGCACTTACTCCAAGTTGCAATTGCTTAAAATTGCAAAGACAAGATTTGCTAGTTATTACCTCACCTTTAGGCGGCTAGTGAAGGTGAGACAAGCTTTAACTAATCTGGTGTGTGCTGAAACATGGGATGAAATTAACACTGACACAGATGGTGCTAATGCAGTCAAGGACACTGTTCTTGACAGTTACTTTTGGTCACAGGTTAAATATGTTTTGCAATTCACCAAACCAATTTATTACATGATCAAGTTTGCAGATTCAGATCGACCAGTAATTGGGGAGGTGTATGAGCAAATGGATAGCATGTTGGGGCAGATTAAAGACATTGTTGAGCCTAGAGATACCACCTTGTACAATTATATTCGTGTAGAGGTGCAAAACCGATGGGAAATGCTAAATATTCCATTGCATGCATTAGCATATGTTTTGACACCTAAATACTATCATCCATCATGGCTTTCAACACCAGCACCTGGGGGGGGAAGCAGGAGAAAACCACACCAAGATAAAGAGGTTCACGAAAAATATATGGCTGCATTGAGTAAATTAATCCCTGATGAGGAGGACGCTGCATTGGTACGGAGACAGGTGAGCAACTATACGCTCAACACTGGTCCATTTGGGAGCATGCATGCAATTAAAGATCGAGAGACTTTTTCTGCTCTTGAGTGGTGGAACATGCATGGAGGGGGTACTCCACTTCTACAGAGTTTGGCATTGCGGGTGCTATCACAGGTGGTAAACACTTCTTCTGCAGAGAGGTGTTGGAGCTCTTATTCTTTCATCCACAGTGTTAAAAGGAACAGGTTGAGTTTAGACCGGGCAGAGAGCTTGGTTTATGTTCATTACAACTTGCGATTGTTGTCCCATTACTGTGAAGATGCAAAGTCTAATAAAGACTTGTTGATTTGGGACAAGAATCCAGAGGAGCCCAATTTGGAGGATGGAGTGTTGCGACTAGAGCAATTAGAGGATGCTCTTATCCAGGTATGTCCATTGTGGTATGAATTTTCCAATTTTCCCTTATAAAGCATTTCTCTAATTCATGTTTTTAATTTTTTTGTTAACTAGTGTTTTTTTTTTTGCATGAATTTTTTGAGCGATTCTAGGATGATGATGACCGTGTTGATATGCCACCACCCCCACCCCCCTCTGGTCCCTTGGTTCCTAGGTTCCATGGTTCAACACCAACAGCAGGGGGTTCTTCTTCATCAGTTTCAGTGCCACGACTTACACAGGCACCATCTTCTTCATTGCCACCACGTGGAGGCCCGCCACCACGTTCTATTCGTGGTGGAAGGAGGAGAGATTAGTAGATATATTCACAATCTACTACTTTTTGTCATAGATTACTCATTAGACTTGTAGACTTGTGAATTTGAATTTTGAACCTTTTTGGCTTGGCGGTGACCAAGTGACATATTTTGTAAACATTATTATTTGAATTTTGGACATGACAAATGTTGACAGTTGCTCACTTGCTAGATAAATCATAATATGCTCTATGTTTTATGTTTTATAATATGCTTAAATGTTTTATGTTTTATAATATGCTTAAAAATTTGATGTATGTTTGTAATAGCTAGAATATAGATGATTGTTGTACATACTAGTAACTACAATGGAATCATGGATGCCATATCTATCTTGATTTATGCAAAAATATGCATGTTTTCATGTCTTCTACAATTAATTTGGTATTTGGGATGTTTGTTTTGAGTATAAATGCAAAAAAATATAAAAATATATATATATATATAGCAGACGCTTCCGCGGACGCTTCGCTTCCTAGATTTTTGGAAAATGACGCTTCCGCTTCCGCTTCCGCTTCGCTCCCGCTTCATGCAACATTGGGTAGAACCCACATGGCAATAACTTTGATAAGACAACAACTTTGATGACGGTAACTATAATACAGGATGGCAGTGATGGAAGTCACACTCTAATATATGGCAATGTGCCTTTGATGTATGGTGTGTTCCTTTGATGATGTCATTCCCTGACAATAATATGGCAGCAGCTCTTAAGAGATCAGATCGTTCAGTTCACAAACGAAGTTGTGAACTGACTTGGGTTAGCCCTAGGAGGCCTGATGTGATTGATGATGTTGGACACCTAATCCTCTAAGGGTTGGTGTGGAAGCTGAATAGTCTAAGGAAGTCCAAGAGAACTTGGAATACGAAACCAAAGGTCATGTGAATGTACTATAAATGTATATCATTTGTTAATAATAGATATACTCTCATGCTTATCTTTAATATTTTGTTTCTGCCATGTATGTGTCTAACATGGTATCAGAGCGGGCGTACTCCTGCCCTACTCCAATTTGAGCCACTTGTGTTGTGGCCTCTCTGTGCATGTCAGTTCTGCATTCCTGCGGATAGAACTCCCATTATTGTGTGCATGCCTATTTCATATTGCACACTGTCCGGCTGACCTTTCTCAGCTAGATTTGTGCTGGGTTCTCTATCCACTCCCTCAAATAGCAAAAACGCACCCGCCTGGACTCTGCACCTGAGCACTCTGCCAAAGGTGTGCAGAATCAAAGAAGAAGGCAGAGAAGAGTGTTACAGGTTTTCACACAGACAATATTGGAGAAAACCTTCAATGTTACAGCGAAGGTATAACTGCAAGGCTTCCTAAAACCTAAGGATTTATGAAGGAAGCGTAAAGGCACGAAGAAATGAAGAAACAGAGTGGAGATCGAGATCAAAACAATTGAAGACCGTAAGGCGAGAACAAATACACAGGTAGAAAGTCGAATATGCTATTACACAGTAAGAAACAAAAGAACATAACAATGCACAGTAACTGTTGGATCAGTCGGATCAATGGACAGGGTTAATGGAAGATGAGCAACGGAGATCTTATCGCAGGAGATTAAGTTAAGAAATGGACGGATCACATCAAGGCACGTGTCGATAGAAGGGTGGAAAACGTGCAAAATAATGGAGCGGTCTTCATAGGCGGTAAGCAGTATCTCGCACGCCCTAAAAGCTGTAAATGGTATTCTACAATTTCACACGATTAACCTGAGGGGTTGACACGTAGCACACGATGGAAAGAGAAAACCACTTTTCTCGCGCGCTCTAGACTTGATATCGGTCGTGCAAGATTTCACACGAGATTGCGCAACAGTCGTTCGATTGGACGAGTCACATCGAACGGTGGAGATCGTCCGGTTTAGTTGGTGAGCGGATGTCGCGATATCTGTTGGATTTGGAGAAGTGAGATCAACGGTGCGGATTGAAGCGCTTGATAAAAGGAGAAGTCAATGAGGGACCGACAATGATTGGTCAGATAAGTGGGACCCTCAGGGGGGAAACCCACGTATAGAACCGGATTTAAGCGCAGCTGATTGTAAACCTTCATTACTTTCTAAGGTACTAGTTTGTGATTGATTATCAAAACTGTTTAGTGCAAATTCATTCCTCATACGATTTAAATAATGGGACAATGTTGTTAATGGTGCTGCAGGGAAACGAAATGAAACATGGCCTGGATCAACCTGAGTGTCATGAGTAGGTAAGCTTGCATGAGAATTGGTTATGATGTTATCACTCCCCTCAAGACGCAAGGATCTTTCCATGGCTGTCCGTAAGTTTAACTGTTGAAAGAACAAAACTCGAATGATGGTTCTCAGTGCAGCCAAGGATGTGCCTTCAGATAAATGTCGACAGCTCTGTACAACCCATCATGCAAAGACCTGAATGAAGAGATGGCAGATTTGAGAGTTTGCATTGAAGAGATGGCGAAGATTCTTGAACTCTGATATGATATGCTTCAACTCAAGTGATAGTTGGATAGGCAGCTCATACTGAATGAAGTCACGGATCTCCTTCTCCAGCTGTTGAATTTCAGAAGCATATCTGACGTTCCGGAAAAGATTAAGAGGGTTGGTTTTCCCACACTTTTTCACCAATTCAACGCCTCTATTGAGGATGCTCAGAGATTTCTCATATATATGATTTTTCCCATTTTGGGGCTTTTGTGTATTCATTGAACAAAGCTACCTAACTCTTTGAATAGTGCCTACGAGCAACGTATATATACTACCACATAACTCATTGCAATTGAATGCATTCATCCTGTAAAGGAGGTGATATCCTCCAATGGAGGAAGGGAAGGGAAGCATTATTAAGCAAAGAGAATAACTTCTAGTGTTTCTCCTTTAGTATACAGGTCTCCGAAGTATAGAGTGTTTCTCCTTCACTATACAGGTATCTAAAGTATATAGATATTTCTAGCCTTCTAGTTAGTTGTAATCTAGCTTTCACCCTTGGAAAATATCTAGTTGGAGTCTAGCTTTCTCGCAAGAACATCTAGTTGTTCTGAGATTCGATATCTACTTTCCTTGCTTTAAAGTTCAGAGACATTGGACACTTGAGCTATTTATAGATGTTTTGCAGTTTGGTAGGATGCATACCAAATGAATTTCTGCGTTGCTTCAAACGATGGTGCAGCCAATATTTTGTGTGGTGCAATTCTTATTTATGGACATCATGTTTAGTTTAGCAGAAGAGTTATAGCATGTGGGGTTTTGGATATTTGAACTAATTTGGAGATTGGAGACTATTGAGAGCTTCTTTGTCTTGGCACTGTATTGGAATTTGGAGTGCGTTGAGGTCCTCATTATTTTACTATATTTTGAGGTTAATTTGTTGAAAAATGGCTCTAATTGGTGAAGTATTAGAGTTCTTAAAAACTCTGATACATTCCTCTGATCATGATAAAGTAAGAATCAACAAAGTTTCTCTTGTTGACATTAGAACTTGTTTGTAAAATGCACAAGACAAGATTGAATTTTTACAACTTGAATCTCAGCTATAGCACGCAGAATTACAACAATGGAGTCATCATTCTGAACATGTTTTTGTTCAGAACAATGAAACAGACTCCCATAAACAGCAATTCAATAATGTTACAAATTCAGATCCAGTGCCCAATGAAGCAGCAAAGTCACATGCAGATGCAGAAGTTCAGTCTGCACTTCCCAAGCCCATCATCAGACCTTGGGAAGAGCTTGTCCACAACAAGCACAGAACCGGTCTTGGATATGACAAGGACATGTCCTTTCATATTCTAGAATACTCAAAGCCCATCCAATTTCAGAGTGTTGGATTCCTTCATGACAGTTCATCTTCAGCTATTCCAGATTCTGCTCCTCTTCCACAGCAACAACAACATATTGTGAAATGCCAACACTGTGACCGAGTTGGCCATGTGAAAGATCATTGTTTTGATTTTCACCCATGTAAGCACTGTCATAAAACCAGTCATTCTTCAAACAGATGCTTCAGAAACAAACCTCCTGCAAGAACAAAGATTCATCTTGGATGGATCGCTTCTTGGCAATGGGCATCAACAGCCAAGAAGATATTTTAGTCATATGTTTGAACTTGTTCTAGAGTATTGAACAGTCTTGCAGTTGAGTTTTCTCCATCATCTCACCTTGTATCTGGCAGGGGGGGAAATGATGGTCATCTACAAGCTTCAAAGCCACATCAAGCGAGCCTGAGCCACAACCTGCCATACCAGATTCATAGTTGTCGCTAGAGACAAATATGCCCCTAAGCATGCCTTCAGTCAGTGATACCTCTTCAAAGAATTGGAGACATTTCCTCTAGCAGAAGACTTCAGCTTCTTGCCAGTTTTGAAAGAGTTCCAGGAATTGCATTAAGCATTCCAGAGTTGTTGGTCATCCTTAAACCATCACAGGTTGAGACCTCCCTTTTCAGGTTGAAGTTCTCCCTTTTATGCGGGGTGAGACCTCCCTTTCATGGTTGAAGGTTTCCCTCTTCAAAACATCAGGAGCACATCTTCTAGCAGAAGACCTGAGCTTCATGCTAGACTTGGAAGAGTTCTGGGAACTGCACTAAGCATTCCAATGTTGGTGGTCATCCTTAAACCACCTCCCTTATACCAACATTTTAGAGAGCACATTCAGTGTAGTGTTGCCATGCATTTTTGCACATTTTGTATTACAACTCTCTTCTTGGACTAATACATAACCCTTCGAATGTTGGACACCTAATCCTCTAAGGGTTGGTGTGGAAGCTGAATAGTCTAAGGAAGTCCAAGAGACCTTGGAATACGAAACCAAAGGTCTTGTGAATGTACTATAAATGTATATCATTTGTTAAAAATAGATATACTCTCATGCTTATCTTTAATATTCTGTTTCTGCCATGTGTGTGTCTAATAGATGATGATATCTCATTCCCATTATACTTTGTATCTCAGCTGAACAATTGATGAATATCTATTAGAAGAAGAATCTAGTTGGGTTTCCCCCTTGTGGGGTTTTGCCGCAGTCTCTGACCTAAATCCTGATGTCTCTATTGTGTATAATTTTATTCTGTTGTTCCTTATTGTTTCGTTGCATTGTCGATGTTTATTGTTCTCTCTACATAGTTGCTAATGATGTTATGATGTTATCGGGGGAATGTAATATGTAAATGATGGAAAAAATTTAAAATGCAATTATCTACAGCAAAGAAAAATCTAGCCTTAAAAATTAACATAGTACAGACCCGAAATTTCAAGGCGTTGACCAGAAGAAGACCGAAATTTCAGGAAGAAGATCATACTTGAACCAATTTTGACTTCTGATGCTTGGAGAAGGGTTGGACTTGATGTTTTGGTGGAAAATTTGGTCTTGAGCCTTGGATATCTCATTTTGATCTAATTCTATAAGAGAAGGATTGTTGTTGGGCTTTTCCCCCTTGTGGGATTTTGCCCTGGCTTGGAGCCTAATTTTTTGTGTTATTTTTCTCTTTGTCATCCTTTTGTTTTGAACATTTGTATAATTGTTTGACGAAGAGAACATAATAAGTAATAAGAAAGAAAATAGCATTCACAAGTTATTATCAAGAAGAGAATCAAACCTAATCTACTATACACTTGGTTTCTCAACATGGTATCAGAGCTATGGTAAAGGCAGAAGCACAATCAAAGAAATAGATCCCTATAGAAGAATAAAGGGCCAAGCCTTCTCAAGCATACGTATGAATCAAGGAAACAAGTTTGAGGTTGTATCACTGTGACAAATCCAAGTAACAATTTTATGTCTGTGGAATCCTATGGAGTGGTCTCAAAACTTAGTAAAGAATGACTTGAAGAAGACCATATACGTAAGGACCACGAGCTGCAGGTGGAAACACGCGAGGTGCAACGAGTTGAAGAGCTGCGACACGGTGGACGAAATAAGACTAAGTGTGGAGGTCGTTTGACATATAGGCCGTGGGCGGTCCCAGCGGGCCGACGAGCGGGTGAAGGCAAACGACGGACGCCACACTTGGGTCGGTCGATGGGCGGGCCGACCCGTTCAAAAGAAGTGAAACGGTGAAGTATGGTGGGTCGGCCAACATAAGGACACGGCGGTTCAACGTTGGGCGAGCCATATATATGGAGAGATTTGGCGTGGAGCTAAGTCATCATTCGTTCAAGCAAAAACACACAATCAAGGTGAAAGGTGAAGTGCGTGGGTTTGAAGACTGAAACAGGTGAAGGTGTAGGTGAACGAGTGCAGGGCCGAAGCACCCGAGGCGAAACAGGTCGTTCGAAGGCGTTCGTGCAAGAGGTCATTCGAGGGCGTTTGTTCAGAAAGTCGTTTGAGGTTCGTTCAGAAAGTCGTTTGAGGGCGTCATGCAGGAAAGTCATTCGAGGGCGTCGTTCAAAAAGTCCTTCAAGGGCGTCGTTCAGAAAATCGTTCGAGGGCATCGTTCAGGAAATCGTGCGAGGGCGTCGTTCAGGAAATCGTGCGAGGGCATTCGTGCAAGATCGTTCGAGGGCGTTCGAGCAGGGTCGTTCGAGGTCGTTCAAGGGCACGGTAGGGCGTCCGTTCGGGAAGTCGTTCGAGGGCGCGGCAGGGCGTCCGCCCGAACGACACGAGTTGGTGAGCGGCAATTCAAGCGAAGTCTTGAACGGGTGCACGGTGAACGACTCACTGGTGGAGACTTGGCGAGTTGGGTGTTCGGTGGGAGCGCCCGACGAGTTGGACGAGTTAAACGAAACACATTCGAGTGAACATGCAGAGGCAAACGCGGAGTTGGGCAGAGTCGTTCGGACAACCGTGTGGGCGTGCCGACAAGCTCGCTGAAACGCGTTGTGCCGGTGAATGTAAAAATATTCTAAGTGTAAATTTGGGGTTTCCTCAGGATTGTAACTTACATATATATTATTATTACAGGCAGACTCATCATAGGGAGTTGCCTCTCCCAATTATACTGTTGTGCATTTATGTTAATGCTGATGAATGTTTAACTGATGTGTTATAATGAATGAAAATGCTTGGTAAAAGAGAAAAATAAACTAAATATAGAAAATAGGCGTAGTCCACGATCACAAGTATTGATGAAAAGAAAGTGGTCGGTGGTGCCGCACCTCCTATAGTGCAGTTGGAAGAGTACCGCCAGTGTAGGGGCGTGACAATATATATCCTATTTGCATCCCTCAATTAGATCAAGAAACACATATCATCAGTTGTCTATACAAAGTATGAAGGAGGCCAATGGATAGAAATGGAAAGATTTGAATACTCTCGCTCAAGCAAAAGGAACAGTTCAGTTTCTGCAATAAATTTGTGGCTTATTCTAGGTCTACGGCATAAATCTGAATCTATTGGTGACTTGAATGAGGTATTGACCAAAATCTGTAATATATATCCAAATTTTTGTGGTAGCTTGATCAAGGTCTGCAACTCTTATCCAAACTTAGTGATGGCTTGACCGAATTTTGACGTTTATATATTCGAGCTCTATGATGAGAATCTGCTACAAAGATCTTACTCTGTGGTCTATATCCAAGATCTGTAGCACCTATTCAAGACCAAGGAAGTTATAACACCAAGCTATCCATACAAAAAGAATGTAGGCTGAAACATAGTACAATAAGATATGATTTATCTTTGCTCAAACAAGAAGGCTGAAAGAAGTTTGAATCTATGTAAATATGAGCTATCTGAAGCAATATACCTCTGGGGAATACGAATTGAATAGAACAATATATTTCTGAGAAATGCAAATTTTTCTAAGGAACTCTTTTTTCACTTGTGAGAATACTGTAATTGGAGCACACCAACACATCTAAGACTACTTGTTCAAAGAACTTTAGGAAGAAAATCAGAAGTAAAGGCAAAATTTGGATTCTTAAGCTATGGAATCTCTGAGGCAATTAATAAGTCATTGAATATACATCTCTGAGGCAAGAAACAAGCATGACAGAACAACATAAAAAATTTCAGAAGTATAGAGGCCATACAAAGAAGATTATTAACTCCGCAATGATGCAAGCCACATGAGGGACATTATCTCTAATAATGTGAGTTACAAGGAGACTAATATTTTGTAATGCGAGCTACAGGACAAGCATCTATGATGACACCATACAACAACACTTACTATACATGGCATCCGAGTCTTCTACAGCGCTGTAGTTTACAAAATTATCTGTGGAAATGCGCTTTTGAGGCACCCGAAGCTTACAGAGGAATTCAAATGATGATGTGAACTCTGAGGCACTGTATATGAGGATCTGAGGGGCATTATTGTTGAAAAATAATGTAGCTATGCTTGGAATTTTTCATTGCAAAACATGAAGAAGAAATTAATGTGTCACCTACAAGTTGGCTCCAAGGGATCCTCATGTCAGCCCCATTAGGACTGATTAGCCCACATATGATGCCTATATATATGAGTCCGTTGGCACTTATTTCGACCACCAATTCATCAAGCATTCGATCTGCAATTGGAGGAGATATACCAAATGTGTGAAGGATAGAAACGAAGACTATTACAGTTGCGTTGACACTCTTTTGGTGACTAGATTAACTGAAGTTTGGCTTGGGCTTATTCACATTTATTCTACTGCAAACCTAATCTCTTTGAAGGTCAAATACCTCAAAATAAAAATCATTGGTTCTTGAACTGTGATTTCACTCTCATATTGACCTGGATTGACCGAAGTTTTTACTGTGGTTTTTGGACCGAGCTTCTGTGGAAAGCTCAGAGTATTTTTGGCCTCATATTACAGTGACTACGGGCCTGAGTTTCAGCCTTATTGTACAGACTGATATAGTGAACTTGAAGTTGATCGTTCTATCTATATTGACATACTTTGACTGGTGTTGCTCATTGAAGATTGATGTGGATTTGTTGAAATACTTTGATGTACTTTTTATGGACAAAATCTCTCTCATAAGGAAATATTTTTGGGTTTTCCCCTTGTCGGTTTTTCCCTGTTTGTGAGCCTAATCTTGGTGTCTCCTGTCTCTTATTGTTCATTGTCTATTGTGATATCTATTTACTGCTCTTATTGAAGAATTGAATGGTTGAAGTTTTTCATGTATAGCTACTTGTTGATTAAAGTATAAAGAAGGAACTCATTGCATCAATAGAAGTAGTTATCAATTGTGAAAAACCGTTCTACTCCTAGCTACACTAGAATTTCAACAATTATGACTATATATCTTTATAGAGAACAAATCTATGACATCTTGACTTGGCTCTTTAGAAGGAAAAGACCGAAATTATAGGATAAGACTTTGAGAACTCTATAGAAGAGTTGTAACAAGATATCTAGAGTTTTATGAAGTTGTATGTGAAGCTGCTATGCTACTTTCTTATACATAAAAGAAGGACAATTTACATCAATGAAGTCGACCTGTCTATGAAGTTTGTAAGGAACCAAGACAAAGCAAGCAGCCCAAAGAAATTTTATGTGGTTCATATCCCTGTACAATGGTTGAAGGATTGAGGCACCTTTATTGGAGAAAGTTGGTAAATGACAGCTAAAGAAGAGTCAAAGAATCAGATCTTTGCAAGGATGAATAAGGTAAAATTGAAGAGGTACATATAAAGTTTGTTCACTTGCATCAAATATCCAATGTCAATTATATTGCACATGATACCAAGTCTTCTAGGTCATGGTGAAGTTAAATCTAGGATTTGACATAAAGAGTAAGCTAGTGATATTTTTTAATTTTTAAAGATAATGACGTACTATAAAAGGGTCGGCATAGATACATTAGAAATCGTGACTTAATTGATATGGTAGCATTCAGATTCTTTTCTTGCATGAAATGATCTCCAGCTCATAGAAAGCTTGACAATAGCATCTCTAGGGTTTTGCAACTAACTCTCTAGTATGCTTATAGAATTTGCAATTCTTAAATGGAAGACCTTGAATATTTTGGAGAATCTAGGGTTTGTAAACCCTAGCAAAGGATTGAGTTAGAAAACCCTAGGAACAAAAACCCTAACTAATTGTTTCTATTGTAAAAAGAAAACCTAGCTCTTGAAGAATGACAAGAATGACATCATATTGATGTGAAGACAAGGTTGATGAAAAGGTCCAAGATTAAGAGGGAGTTGACTCTCCTCAAAGAGATAAGTATTCTACACCTCCTTTCTTTGATTACTACTGTTGCTATTTTGTCTATACACTTTGCCTTTTGTTCTTTCATAGTCTTCTAATAAAGTTTGCAGGGCGAGACAAGATTTATCTAAGATTGACTAACAAATGGAAGAATTGGAAGAACATAGCAAAGCACAAAGATTTTTTAGACAAAGCGAAAGCAATTTGAAGTATACATCAATGAAGTCAATTAGATGGCAACATGAAAAACAAGGCTTAATAAAAGAAGTTCACCTACCTTAGATGGAAAGAGGGAGCTGTAAGATCTTGGATGGATACTATACTAATTGAAGCTTGACAAAAAACCCAGAGAAGCTTGTAATCAAAGGACAGATGACAGATCTATGGCAATACCCTTTAGCAAGAAGTTGAAGAATTTTGATATGGTTGATGCTGATAGTGATACTACTGATGGTTGGACCCAGTATGATTTCTTGGAAGAACATGAAGTTGAACTCTATTGCAATGCGAAGGAAGAAGTTGTGAAGGCTCATGAAGAAGTTTGACTCCATAAGGCATTTGATGACACATTGGATTTGATATGAAGATTGTCAGAAAACTAGTAAGGTTGAAGATCATTATGATGTGATGCAAATAAGAGCCAAGAAGCTACAACAGATCTCCACAAAAGAACATGTAGTCGATGAATAGATGAAGTTTCTTTTTGTGAAAGGATGAGTATTTTTTAGACAAGCTTAGGCTTGTGGTTTATCTCCTCCCTAGTTGAGAGGCACTGAGGTGGACATCGTATTCTCCATGTGTCACATACTATGGCCAAGACTAACAGTCATAAGCCTAGTAAAGAACACTACTAGGGAGAATGGTGGATTGGATAAGCATCTGGGATCGATATTCTTTGAAGATATGTACTGTGACCAGGACTAACCGTCGTAAGTCAAGTACATTGATCTAAGATAAGAATAGTCTTGAGGACCGACATTTCCTAGTGTCAAGTATTGTGACAGTGGATTAGGAAATGGTCCTGTGAGGACATACCTAGTGAACACCCAGGTGGGGTATGTGCCTTGAGAGGCGATGGTGTCCAAATTTATGCCTCCCAACATTGTGCTCTGATCTAGTGGAGAGATAGAGTGTATTTGCCTAAGCCTTGATGTTTTGACAATGTTGGCTATGATGATCATTGATGCTTATCAATCTAGATCCTTTCTTATATGAATATTTCAACTTGAGAGTATCTTGTTGTCTCATTATGAATACCTCCCTAGTTCAGAGAGAGTGTTGAAAAATGTAACTAGTGTCGGTCTTCATAATGTAATAAAATGTATTTTTTATCATTAACATATTTATTATTATTATTTTATTTTTGGTCAAAGCATGTTCCTCATGCTTAAAGTCAAAAAGAATTTATTATGAGTCAAAAAGAAAAATGTATTTGAGTCAAATCCCATTTGGACTTTTTGTAAAAAAAGAAAAAGAATTTTATATTAAGTCAAAGTCCACCAAAATAGTCAAAGTCAACCCTCCTTGAGAATAAGTTGGCATAACCCTCCAAGGGCCACCTACTCGACCTCCTTGACAAATATATATACAGAGGACAATTTGACCTATTGGCACATCAATCAAGCACAATTCAAGGAGTAAGGGAGCCAAATTAAAGGAGAAAAGGTCTAGCATATGTTGAGGATAATTTCTGTAAATGAGGACAAGATTTTGAGGCAGCTACAAACATAGTTTCAGCCTTCTAGTACAGACTCGGAATTTCAGGACGTTGACCAAAAGAAGACTGAAATTTCAGGAAAAAGATTAGACTTGGACCAGTTTTGACCTGTGATGCTTGGAGGTGAATTGGAGAAGGGATGGACTTGATGTTTTGGTGGCAATTTTGGTCACGAGTCTTGGATATCTCATTTTGATCTGATTCTATAAGAGAAGGATTGTTCTTGGGGATTTCCCCCTTGTGGGGCTTTTCCCTGGCTTGGAGCCTAATTTCTGGTGTTCTTTATCTCTTTGTGATCCTTTTGTTTTGAACATGTGGATAATTGCTTGATGAAGAGAACATAATAATTAATAAGAAAGAAGATAGCATCCACAAGTAATTATCAAGAAGAGAAATCAAGCCTAATCTACTCTACACTTGTTTCTCAACACTCCTTAAATCCGACAGTCATGATTTAATCATAAAGTCACTTAAAGGTACTTTATAATAAATCATTATTTAGCCAACATTAATTAATTAATATGCCTTTACATAGGAATAATAAAATTCACTTTGCTAGAAAAGTTTGTCGAACATCTTTTGCATGCTCGACACTAAGCCTATGTAGAATCACTTGTCCGAGCTACCAAAATTCAACAATTAAGTCAATTAAATGATTCAGATGATTCTATTAATTGTTTTTAAAGTGGCTACACTAGTGTCATGAGCCAATGGATTTGATTAAATCATGTCAGAGGTGGTTGTTTATACTTCTAACCCTTTCTAATTCACCAAGGTTGCTTGCTTGCTTTATGGGCATAGGATAAGGAGCATACTCAAGTGAGAAGACTCTTTAAGTCATTCATGTGTGTGCTTCAAATGACAATCCATGTTGAATTGAAGTACTTGAAAATGAATAGAGGAAAGCAAATATTGCCAAAAATTTTACGAAATTGGTAACAAATATTTGAACTCTTAAGAGTTCTTTTTTCGTCTAGTTAATTGTTAATTTTCTAAAACGTTTGTGAACTTTGCAAATGACAAACCACTATTTTAAATAAAAGAGATATTTGACTTTTTCACCATTTTTTGATTCATAAAGACATCTTCCAAGTTTAATGCACATAACATACTAGAGGTGAGAGAGATTTTAGGCCCCTTGTTTGTGTAAGTTGTGATAGCATAAAAACTAATCTAAGAGCAAATGATCTTTGAAAAAGTTGAGTGCTCGTGAATTATTCAAAAAATAAATAATTGTTAGTGAGTGATTAACCACAAGAGTTCTTTGCCCACCTAGCTATTCCTTTTTTAAATGATTGTAAGCAATGTCAATTGATAAAACCACCAATTGAAATTTGCCCACCTAGCTATTCCTTTATTAAATGAGTCTAAGCGATGTAAATTGATCAAAACCACCAATCGAAATAGCAATAGATGACACTCTAAGATATGCATCCATGTGCAATGACAAGCAATAAGCCATCCATGTGGCTAGTATTAGTAATTAAATCACGTGAGCCATCCATGTGGCACTTATTAGTAATTAAATCACTTAGAGCCATCCATTTGGCAAGTATTAGTAATTAAATCACTTGAGCCATCCATGTGGCAAGAAACAAACCATCCATAAGCCATTGATTTGCATGCTTAAACTTCTTGAACCTATTGCCTAATCCCAAAACATTGGGCTTAAGCAAAATTACACAGGTTAACATACAAATACTCATGCAAATCACTTGTGAGAATAATTAAATTCCCAGTGCTTAAAAGTGGTGTGGCCAACACAAGGTCGAGCTATGTTGAATAGTGATGGCTATCAAAGTCCATGCCACATGATTGTCATAGAATGAAGGAACAGAAGTGCACAAAGCACCAAGATTTTGTCTCAAAATCCAACTTTTGATGGTGGGTATTGAGTGAAGCAACAGACCTGTAAGTAAACCTGCAAATCACTAGAAATTAGAAGTTAGCTAAAAACAACCTAAAAAGTGAGATGAGATCATCTAAACCCAAAGTGGAGTGGCCAATCCGTAAAAGGTATTTTGTTGCATTGGTAAGCAAAACCCTCTAATTTTAGCTAGGTTGTAAGGTAAACAACAAATAGTGGTTAATTGTGCAACAAAAACAAGAGTATTATAACATCAAATAAACGAGATAGTATGCATACAATTATATTACAAATTTAACCACAAAAAAAGTCATTTGAAGGCAAAAAATTGGAGGGAAACAGTAATACCCGTATACTAGTTCAATGGAGAAACATAAAACATGTAACATCACCTGATAAGAGTGAATGGAAGCAAATGGAGTTCAACACTCTTATTGGGATGGGTCCTTTTTGTTCTTGGTAGCGCTCTCTAACTATGATGGATGAAGAATTCTCTATCCCTTTGGGAAAGAAAACACACAAACCTGAGGGTAATAAATGGTAGAGATGAAAAAGGTGATGATTGAGACCTTGCGATTGTTCTTTTCAAATAACCCCATGGAAAATTGCAGCTCCAATGATAAATTAGTTTCAATGTGAATGGAACATTAGAGGAAATTTGAGGTCAGAAATGGGCCTCCTAAGGAAGAAAATAAAAATAAGAGTTAAAAATTTTCAAAAGGAAAAAAAGAAAACTACTTTTTTTAATCATATTTTGGACTTATCTCCTTATAGGTTTACTCAAATTTCAAGTGTAAGCACGTATTGGATGGGCAATTAAATTATGCATCCAATGAGTAACCACACTCCATATTTTTTATAGACCCAGCTTATCTCACTTGAGACATGTTTTTCATGTAAATTGGAGACATGTTTTTCATGTATTCCAGCTCATCTCACTTGAGTCTAACAAAAGTATGAATAGTGGATACTCATTGGAAGTGGAAATTAATTTTGCATCCAATGAGTGCCTACACTTGAAATCAATGTTCTCAAAACCAAACAGTTGATTGAGGCAATAGATCGCTCGAACTGGGAATTGGTCAAAACCGGAACCGAAACCATCAAAAAACCTACCCAAAAAACATATCGACCAAAAAATACATAAAATATTCAAATTTTAAAGAAAAACATGTATATTCATGTGCACTCATATGAATCCAAAGCATTTATACACAAATATGCAAAAGCTCTCATTTATATAGGCAAGTAAGAGTGCATATAACCAAAATAGCACTTTGTGCAATATATCTCTCAACCAAAAATACATCAACAAAGAGGCTCTAGATGGCCTCTAGTGTCAAAAAAAATCATGGTAGAACAAATACCTATATGTCCTCCAAATCATTGCCTAAAATGGGGTCTTCGTCATCAATATCACCCTCTAAGCATTAAAATAAGATAGAAAAAGGTTCACATGTCAAACGGAGATTTTGTTTGAGCGACCGGTACATTTTTACTAGGGTTATGACAGAGGAGTTCAACAACCAATGCCACTAACATCAAGGCACATAGAGGGGGTGGTGCTCTTGATTAAATGCTAGTTCCATATCCTTGTACACAACATAATCCAATGGAAACATTGCAATCCTCCCAATCATAAAATCCTGAGTGGGATCTAAATTTTTTCTTTCTCCATATGAAATCCAATGAGGTCATAACCACTCAAACATCCTAAGTGCATTAATGGTAATGTTAAAAATTTAAGTAATAGGATGAAAATGAAAGATAAAGGAGAATGTCACTATTACTTAAGAATTAACATTGCCATTATTTGCATGGCAATAGTAGGGCCCTAGGGCTTGAATATGTTGAGAAATCAATAAGCTTGCAGATTAGGGTTGATTTCTCTTACTTGATAATTACTTGTGAATTTGTTGGCTTCTTTATTAGATTTTCATGTTTTCTTCTTTCATCAAGCAATTACCAAAAGTACAAAAACATGATGATCACAAGAGACAAGATGTTAATTTTAGGCAACAATGGTATGTTCTATGCTTTAGAGCAATTTTACTTCAATTTCTTTATGAGCCCAATATCAATTTCAATTTAGCAACCACATAAACATGTAAGTAAAATGTTGATCAAACATAAACATAAACAGTAGAAGACAATCCAAGACAAGAGGACACAAGATGTGGCAGATCAAATCTTCTTTTAGTCTTCAATAGTTCATCAGAGAGAGATAGTACAATTTACAAATTCTGATAATTTATAACAACAGCAAAAGAGCCCTAACCAAAAAAGTCAACGCTAGTCAACAGGGCATATTTGACCCTCAAAGATTCGGTCAACTTCAATCAACTTCGGCCTCCAAGCAGCAAGATGAAACAACCCTCAAAACAATCAAATTTTGCCCAGTCAAAGTCTAGTCAAATAGTCAACCTACGGTCAACCCTAACCACAGTCAACACTAGTCAAACAATACAGATTGCCTCGATTTCTATGCCCAAAAATGCCCCCGCCCAAATAGAATTTTGCCCAACAAAAATGCAGTCAAACAAGTCAACATTAGCTGGTCAACGCTGGTCAAACCCTTCTTCAAATTCAGTCAACATTGGTCAATGTCCAAAACATAAAATTTGTTGTCCTTTCCTTCACACGTGTGGAGAAAGAAGTCGCCCAAAAATCCGTACCCTATCAAATGAGGAGAGAGAGATGTGTGAAGATGAGTGATGTCCAAATGAGGATGAGGCATCATGTATTTATAGGCTAAAGTTGAGGATGAATATACGTGATTGTTGGGCTTCTTAGCCTACATGAGTTTGCTGGCCGACCTTGACAATTTGTCCATAATCAAAATAAATTCATAACTTCATTTGTACATGTCAGAATGGGATGATCTTTAGATCAATCCTACACCTTTTGGAGAGAGGAATCCAAGAAAAATATCAGTTGTCATAAATAAGATGACCCATATGGAGTTTGGCCCTAATTTCCAATTTTAACACAAAAACACAAGAGATTAGGCTCCAAGCCAGGGCAAAAACCCCACAAAGAGGGGATACCCAAAAAAAATCTTTTCTTATAAAATCAGATCAAAGTGAGATATCCAAGACCCAGGACCAAGACCAAGACCAAGACTACCATATAGATCCAAGTACGCCCACCTTCAATCCATTCTCATCAAAGAAAATTCAGCTGGTCAACTTTCTCAATTCTGGTCAATCCCTGAAATCTCAGCCCCTTGAAATTTCGGGCCCTGAAATCTCGGCCCTATAACAACGTCTAAAAAACCGCACGTGTGGACAAAATTAGGGCAAAACAATTCACTTTTTCTCTCCTTAGATCTTCTCCTTTCATTTACTTTGTTGGTCTTTCCTCTCTTTCTTGCATAGAAATCGAATTGGTTGCCAAAATGTGGAACACAGTTGCCAATATATAGTTATTCGATCATATGAACTTTGAAGAGACACAACTTATGTGTTGGCCGACTTGTCTATCTAGAGGGCTGACTTGGTCTTTGTGGTGATAAAATTGACTCTTTTGACTCGCAATACAAATTTTATTTTTCTTACAAATAGTCCAAATGGGACTTTGACTCATGACAAATTTTCTTATTGACTCAATAAACCCTAGAAACATGAAGAATATGCTTTGACTAAAAAATAATAATAATAATAATATTTGTTTTTCTTCTTTTCACTTTTACATGAAATAAATATTGATACAATGATAATTATGAAGACCGAACCTAGTTATATTTTTCAACACTCCCTTTTAACTTGGGAGGTATTCATAATTACACAACGGGATACAAGGATACTCTCAAATTGAAATATTCTCATAAGAAGAGTTCGGATTGATAAGCATCATCATAACCAGCATTGTCAATTACAAAATAGCAAGGCCTTGACTGACAAGCTCTATCTCTCCACTAGATCTGAGCATAAAGTTGGGAGGCATATATTTGGACACGACCACCGCCTCTCAAGGCACATACCCCATCCGGATGTTCACTAGGTATGTCCTTATAGGACTATTCTTCTCTTGGATATCTCCTCCATCCTCAAAGAGTATCGGTACTTGGGACTGCTACTATCTTGGATACAATTCCTCAAGGAGTATTAGTCCCAGATGCCTATCCAATCCTCCATTCTCCCTACCAGTGCCTTCACTAGACTTACAGTTGTTAGTCTTGGCCTAGTGCATGACACATGGAGAATACAGTGTCCACAATCACTCCCTTTTAACCAAGGAGGTAATCCTCACTCCCTCTCAAACAGAGAGGAACAACCACAAAACTCATCACAGCATCGGCTACATGTTTTTTCGTGGAGATTAGGGGAGATCTTGTTGTAGCTGCTAGGCTCCTATCTTGCATCATATCATAACAAGCTTCGACCTTCCTGGACCTTTCATGTAACTTTGTCATCAAATGATTCATCTAACATCTCAAGGAGCCAAACTTCCTTACAACTACTTGCACATGCCTTCTATCTTTTATAGAATTCTTCCCTCATGCTTTTCCAAGCCATCATTAGTGTTGTCCACTCAATCCATGTATTCCAAATCGAATCAAACAGTTGTCGATACAATATCATCAAACAAATGTCTCACAACTTCTTGTGATGATAGTTGCTACATACTTCTGCAATGTATCCATCCAAGGAGCCAAACCATATCCTAAACAAAACATCATTATCAGAGTTGCCAAATCACAATAGCCTCTAGTCAAGGTGTGGGATTCTTCATATTGAATTCTTGTTGCTTGCTCCCTCTGAGGTCAACATTCCTTTCCATGGTCTATTAGAGTTATGCTTTATGTTTTTCAGCTTCCAATCATTAATAATATCTCTATCAATATCAATATTCTCAATCAATTTGTTCCTAGAACAAACCAATCAACTATTGGTACAACAATATCTGAACTCTTCAACTTCTTGCTTAAGAACATTGACTAGATTAATCATCTTCCTTTTGATCACAAGCTTCTCTGGGCTTTTTGCCAAACTTCAATTACTATGGTTTTCATCCAAGATCTTTTATAGCTCCCTCTTTTCATTTCAGGTAAGTGAACTTCTTGCCGTCTAATTTACTTCTTTCATGCATACTTCAAAGTTCAAACTACTCCCTCCTTCATAATCTTTGTGCTTTGCCACGTTCTTTCAAATCTTTCATCTGCTAGTCAAGCTTTAGATAGATATTGCCTTGACCTACAACCTATATTAGAAGACCATGAAAGAACAAAAAGGCAAAGTACAAAGATAAAATAGTAATAGTAGTAATCAATGAAATGTAGGGTACTTATCTTTTTGAAGAGGGTTAGCTCCCTCAGAATCTTGGACCTGTTCACCAACCTTGTCTCCATATCACCATGATGTCATGTGTAATATTCATAATGGAAATTTACAATGATAAACAAAGCAAACATACAAAAATTTACAGCACATTAAACAACCGAAAACACCATAAATTGCGTTGAGATGAGCCATTTTATTGATATAATTACTGGGTACAAAAGTAAAATCAGAAAGCATGCACCTAGGATGTCCAAGGCAAGCTAACAATATCCAAGTGATGAAATCAGTTGCTCTAACATGCAATGTGGTTGTCCCCAACAATCTTTGCGTCGTCCCAGTGAAAACTGCGTTGTTGGCTACAAATAATAGTTGTTAGGCCCCCCCGGTGCTTAGAAAATTATGGGAAATTAACCTCGGGCTCTCCACCAATAACCACAAAAACCGACGAATGAATTGGACAAATGTCAACCTCGGAATTTCAGCCCAAATTCCCCTAGCTCCTTTAACTGCTGGCTAAGTTGGGACCCCTATTCGACCCCTCAAATCTGCCCAGAAAATTCCACCAAATTAATCTTGGCCTCTCCTTAATAAACCCAGAAAAAAACCCAGAAAGGGTTTGTCTTAGTTTTGATGCTCCAAATTGACGCCAAATGCTTGTCCCTCCTCCACAAGCAGAAGATGTAACTAGTAGCAGATGTTGTGTTTGTTGCTCCACCAAATTGTTGGAAAATCCCCTACAATCTCCCCCAATCCAATTCCAAGCAACCCCAGCTCCTCAATCACTCTCTCAAGCCTTCCCCACACTCGGCCCCCACAAATGACTGCACAATCCTAGGAAAGGTGTCGCAGGTTCAATCCCCAGAAATTCATACAACTGAATGTGGATCTCTCTCCTCCTACAATTTCCCTTCTTTCCTCCTGCAATTTGGACAATGAAAGCCCAGCAATGGATGTGGCCTCAAATCCCGACTCCCACTCTCTCAAGGAACTGCGTACTCCCTGGTTCTGCATCCCAACTGGCCAAGGAAATTAGTGGAGCTGCGTTGTATCCTTCCAGCTACCAAAGATGAGTAGAATTTTCCTCCCTAAGGTGGCACTCGTGGTCCACTGAAGAAGAGTGTGTGATTTCCCCTTGGAAACCTCTGGTGCTAAACAGCACCTATGACTCAATTGAACAGCTTGAGCAACAAAGTGTAAAATATCAAATGATCAAAAGTGCTCAATGATGTTGCCTTCCTCTTATTTATAATTGTTGCTCTCTTCCTTCACATGGGCCCCTTCACCAAGCAATTCGAGCCCCCTCCTTAGCCATTCGAATTTCTCCATCAAGGGGTGCGTATTTCATCATGGGGTGGTCCCCACATCCCACTATGTGATTAATCTTCCCTTTGTCTAATGTTTTGGGCCTCCACTACCACACAACATTAGTTCAATTAATGTCCACCATCTTTTCCTATGTTTGTATCCAAAATTTTCCCCATCCATAATTTACAAAAATTGAGGAAGGCACTTAGCAGATTTTTATGGGAAGGGATATTACAATCCTCCCTGGCAAAAATTGCTTGTCTTCAAGCAATTGCTTGAACAAGCATCCTCTCTAGTTGTTGCTCCCCATTGTCACTGCAAAATGGGCCAAGGACCCAGATGTGCCACGGAATCGTCCCTAACCTCTGCACTGTCCTAACATCAAAGAATCCCTCAATACCAGGATCCCAAGCCATCATGTCCAGCGTGAAGCTCCCCTCGCTCCACTCACTATCCTACCGGTACAAGTACTAGAAGTCCCTTGTATACCATCAATGAGGAGGGGATCATGATAATGTGGCACTATGCCCAACCCCTCGTGAAGTTGTCCTACCACATAGGCCATCCCATGCACTCCAAGAGTATACTCTCGAAGATACCACCCAATCCCTACAGAGATAGTGTCTTGCTCACATGAGCTTCTCTGAATATCATCATGTTGGCCCACCTGCAACGCTAATGAAGTCCCCCACTCCATCAGTGACTAGCTAAATCCCAATGAAAGATCTGCATGATCTCCCCCTATAGTAGCCAGCTCATCCCTAAAGGTTATTGAGCTGTGAAGAGCTATGATGCTCAGGTCCCCCGCTATTCTCAGAGTAGTGCCACAATCTAACGTTGCGCTACTCTGATTATGATATACTCCCCATCGTGCACGGACTGTATCCTCCTCCCCTGAGACCTAGTGGCGAAAAATCTGTGAGAGCTAAACTCATCCTGCTCAAGCATCTCCATGATGCCAATATCTACCCCTCCACTGCCAATCTTGACCCTGAGCAACAACAGGATAAGTCTGCCTTGCCATGCAGTGGAGGTCTCAGTGATCCCCCATGTGTCAGACCCAAGGTGAATTGGATCACCCTTTTTCATGACCTTGCTCATCACAAAGTGGAGTGATCCACCCGCCAACCAGATCCCTGGATCCCCCAACCATACTAGGAGCTCATAACTCCCACTCATCGCAGGATGTCATTGCGTAGCACTACTACCTGCTAGAACCCATCTGGCCCTCATCTCTAACCCCTGTATGTATCCCATGGGTGGACCCCAAGTATCAGGAGTTTGTCCCACGCAAGCCAACCTGCCCTACTCTTGCCAGACCACGTAGTGAAATCCACTATCCCAACTCCTGCCAATACACCTGGATACTGCTTGAAGTCTGGGTGCCCTCCTGTAGACGAAGTCCACCATCCACCGTCCCTCAGGCTCCTATGACACCTCAAATTGTCCCGCCATAAGTGCATCATGCAGTTCCCTTGTAATCGACTCCCCAAGTGAGCCCAAGAGTGGAACCTTTGCTACCTCAGCAATATACCACGTTGTCCCTAAGCTTGTATCCGTCAGCCCATGCCTCCACCAAACATCTCAACTAGAAAGTCATGGGTGGGTAGGTCCCCAAGGGTAGGATCAAGAGTTTGTTGGGGTACTGAAGAATATCCCTATGGATGCCCCTCTCTTTGTCTCGGATCTGTTGATAAACCAGTCGAAGACTTGTCTCTGTACGCCACAAGATATCCCCGGCTACCGCTATAGCACCATGTACCGTCTCATGCCCTGTCTGTGTCAAGGCACTAGTCACTCCCCACATGTACTCAATGTGATGTAAGACACTCCTACTCCACAACACAATCCAACACACTACAGTACACCACCATGCACCTCCATGTCCACTACTCAACGCTAGATGCTCCCACACATCCTTGGATGTGATGGCCAAAAGTTGTCTCTACGTGTCGACCCACACCCAATCGGTGTCATCACCTCCATCGTCGCATCACTATACCTGTCGATGAATGGTTCTTCACTCCAAATCCGCCCTGAGGGATCAGCGAAGTGAATCTCCCTATGTGTCAGTAGTGATGCCACCACTACTCTACTCCTCTGCGCCCTCTGTGCCCCACACAAAGATGAAGAATCCCCAGCTCCATACAAGGCACCGTCTGGTGGACTATCAATGCCAACTCCTTCGACAAACTCCTGCCAGAGTATTTTGATCATCCCGTGATCCTTGTACAAACGTCATACTAAGACAACCCAAGGAGTTTGTCCATAAATTAGTTGGCCATTGGTGCTGACCGAAACTCCCCTAGCAAATGTGCACACTCAACTACTAGGTCAACTGTACCATCCAGGTCGTAGTCAACCAGCATACCTGGGAAATGATAGGTAGTCCCACCCAGATCTCAATGCCAGTCTGGGGTTTCAGTATCCCCAGTGCCTGGAAGCTCCTATTGAGCTACACCCAGGTCCACCACCATCTCCATAGCCCACTCCACAGGGTACCAACTCAGAATCTCTCACCATCCAACCCCAAGAGAGGGATTGAATGCACGAACTCTTGCACATAGAACAACCCCAACATGTGGATGTTGCACCCTGTGCAACTCCGATCGTCTCATCCTGCTATCCAAGTCAACACATGAGATCTGACTAGGTAGCTTTGTCTCCCTCTCTCCAATGGGCAAAGGTGACCCAATAATGTTGCTAACCTGGTCATCCCCTCTGGTATGTCTAGACAACTCTGCCTCTCTCAATCCAATGCGTAGGGGTGGGCTGATAACGTTGTAGATCCTGTCAGTGCGCCTCTGAAGCGAACTGTGCTGAAATCCCAACGTGTGGTCTCTATGTTGCCCCTCATCAATGGCTAGCCCAAAGGATGGTTGCACATCCTCCTCCATCATGGGCTCGACATGAACCTCCAACCGTTCCCTCCATAGGAAACCCAACATGCAAGACATGCTCATCAGTTAGTTGTAGGTGGTTGTCATTCTGAAGCTCTGTCATAGACCAGGATGCCTCATCAATGGATGTGTGCTCAACTACAACTGCCTCCTCCAATCTGTCTATTGGGGCTACCAAAGGAAACTCCAACAGGGGTGACTCTTGCGTCACACTAGGTGTATCCTCGTGCTCCTCTTGCGTGCCATTAGCCTCATGCTCAACTAGCTGGAATGTATCTAGATGAACTCCCTCCTCAATGGGTATGTTCTCTCTCATCTCGTCACTACCTTCGCCTCCCATCTTCATCTCTGCAATATTGATACTAGCATTTCGTTCAATAATCATGCTCCTCTTATTTTCTTCATCTGCAGGTCGGCAACTACTTTTTCTTCTTGCTACCCTTGCTGACATCCACTCTTCGAGTTGCCCCACCAGTCTCTCGAGGTTCCTAGTATAATTTTCAAATTTCTCCTGCTAAGACATTTTTGGGCACAAGTTCAATCTGAAGAATAATGTGGGACTAGTGTTTTAGCCTCTGGAATTCTAGCCCACAATAACACTTGAGCATTAGCGTGATTTAGACCCACAGCTGGCCAAAATCATGCTTTAATACCACTGTAATATTCCTAATGGAAATTTACAATGATAAACAAAGCAAACATAGCAAAAATACATACAAAAATTTACACCACATTAAACAACCAAAAATCTCCATAAACTGCACTTAGTTGAGCCATTTTATTGATATAATTACTGGGTACAAAAGTAAAATTAGAAAGCATGCACCTGGGCTTGCCCAAGGCAACCTAACAATATCCAGGTGATGAAATTCGTTGCTCTAACATGCAATATGGTTGTCCCCAAGAATCTTTGTATTGCCCCAGTAAAAACTACGTTGTTGGCTGCAAATAATCATTGTTAGGGCCCCCTTCGGTGCTCAGAAAATTCCAAAAAATTAACCCCGAGCTCTCCACCAATAACCCACAAAAACCCACAAAGGAATTGGTCAAATGTTGACCTTGGAATTTTGGCCCAATTTCCCCTAGCTCCTCTAACTACTCGCTGAGTTGGGACCCTTGTTTGACCCCTCAAATCTGCCCAGAAAAGTCTGTCAATTTAATCTTGGCCTCTCCTTAATAAACCCTAAAAAACCTAGAAAGGGTTTGTCCTAGTTTTGACGCTCCAAAATTGACCCCAAACAAGCAGAAGATGTAACCTGTAGAAGATGTTGTGTTTGTTGCTCCACCAAAATGCTAGAAAATCCACTACAATCTCCCCCAATCCAATTCCAAGCAACCCCAGCGCCTCAATCGCTCTCTCAAGCCTTCCTCACACTCGGCCCCGACAAATGACTGCGCAATCCTGGGCAAGATGACGCAGGCTCAATCCCCAGAAATTTGTACTACTGAATGTGGATCTCTCTCCTCCTGCAATTTCCTTCTTTCCTCCCACAATTTGGACAATGAAAGCCCAACAATGGATGTGGCCTCAATTCCCGACTCCCACTCTCTTAAAGGAACTGCATACTCCCTAGTTCTACGTCCCTCCCTAGTTCTACGTCCCAACTGGCCAAGGAAATTTGTGGAGCTGCGTTGTATCCTCCCAGCTACCAAAGATGAGGAGTATTTTCCTCCCTATGGTGGCACTCGTGGTCCACCGAAGAAGAGGATGAGATTTCCCCTTGGAAACCTCTGGTGCTAAACAACACCTGTGACTCAGCTGAACAGCTTGAGAAACGAAGTGTAAAATATCAAATGATCAAAAGTGTTCAATGATGTTGCCTTCCTCTTATTTATAATTGTTTCTCTCTTCCTTCACGTGGGCCCCTTCACCAAGCAATTCGAGCCCCCTCCTTAGCCATTCAAATTTCTCCATCAAGGGGTGCGTATTTCATCATGGGGTGGTCCCCACATCCCACTATGTGATTAATCTTCCCTTTGTCTAATGTTTGGGGCCTCCACTACCACACAACATTAATTTAATTAATGTTCACCCGCTTTTCCTAAGTTTGTATCCAAAATTTTCTCCATCCATAGTTTATAAAAATTGAGGAAGGCACTTAGCAGATCTTTATGGGAAGGGATATTACATCATGCTTGTCAAACTAGGTTTTTCTTTTTTACAGCGGAAACAATAAGTTAGGGTTTCTATTCCTAGTGTTTTCCTTCTTATTCCAAACTTTGCTAGGGTTTACAAACCCTAGATGCCAAAGTTTTCAAGACCTGCCACTTACAAACTGCAAAGTTCTACAACCACACTAGAGAGTTAGTTACAAAACCCCAGAATCTTCAAGGTCTTCAAGGTTTGTTATGTTAGAAATTGCAAATTATGCAAACCCTAGAAATGCAAGCTTTCTATGTAGTTCATTTCATTCCTAGTCTTGCATGCACGGAAAGATTTCAAATGCTAACAAGTCAAGGCTCTTTGAAATATATCTATACATATGCGCTAGCATCATCATCTTCGCATTCTTATAATTGACAAAGGTTATTAATCACAAATGAACAAGGACTATGTGTACCTCTTTTTAACATTACCTATTTTCCACTTTTGCCTTCAGTATGGTACTATATTGTAACTGCTTCAAAGAGACATGCTTACGCTATATTCGGACTTCTCATTTAATTCTGTTTGAATACTTCTACAACCAGGTCTCATATGGTCTTCAAGAGATCAAATATTTGATCTCAGTCCTCTGTCCTTCAAGCTAGATTGTAACCCATAGAGATGAATCCTAAAAGGATTCGGTCTTCAAGAGAAATGTCTTATGTATTTTCTTTTAGTATTCAATGTCAGATATGTCAGCTTCATGAAAAAGTCTTAGTAGTGTGGCTGCTTCATAAACTTCATATATCACGGTCCTTGCTCCAGGAAGATATAGCACTGCTTCTTACATTGATAACTCTGCTTCTCAATGTCTTGGTCTATAACTTCAGAGATGATCTTACTTGACATGTCTTAACTTCAGTCCTTCATATATAAGCCCTGTCCATTACATAAAATTCAATTATGTCCTTCACACCTCAGAGTTTTGATTGAATATATCTTATATTGTCTCTCTAGAGCTCGGCCCTCACACAGTACTTCATTCTTCATGTATTGGGCTTTTACTTGAGTGAGGGCTACTTCTATGTTGTTGAAAAGAATGTCTCCAAAATTCGCATCCTCAATGAATCAGGTCACAGAGAATCATATAAAGAGAGAGATATGTCACAGAACTTGGATGCCAGACAGGTACAATGCCTCAGAGATTTCAGAACTTGTATGTCACAGTGTCATAAAAAAAATTATACAGAAGTGTCATAAAAGATTTGGATGTCATCATAGAAGTCAAAGGTTCAAATCATTGTTTTCGTCCTTGTAAACATTACATGAATTTCCTGCTCCTTTGTTTGATATATATATATATATATATATATATATATATATATATATATATGCCGGATCTTGTTGTGTTGATCAAAGAACAATGCCTTTTGTATAGCGATATTGCTGCAGAGAAGTGTCATAGGTTTGTAGAATAATGTCATTCACGTACCATACTAGGATCCTTGATTCGTATTCAGTTCTCCAAATCTTTTCATGCTTTTGTCACAGACCATAAATCATTTCATCGCGGTACACATCATAGAGACTATCAGAAGATTGCATTACAGAGATATTGTCACAGGTCCATACAGTGACACTGTAGTTCATATTACAGAGATGCGTCACAAAAATTTGCAACACAGGGAGAGATATAGTTTTTCGAAACTCACGTCACAAAGATAGAGGATGCCTTGGATACTTAGAATACAGTCTTCAGGGATTTTATATTTTACAGTGATGTATTGTTTCAGATGGTTTGCATTCTTTCAGGAAGATATTACAGACATTCGGTCCTTTCTTATAGTCTTCTAGTTCGGGTCATTATCCTTCTTGTATCACATACCTTAGATGCTACAAATTTTGAACTTCATATCCAGCTCTTGGATTATTGCTATAGATGTCACTGCTTCATGATGATTTTCTTGCTTCTACAGCCTTCGATAGAATGCGTTATAACTGTTGAAGGAGTGTCTTCAAATAAGCCAACTAGAAGTGATCTTCAAACTACCTGTCTTCCAGCTCTTGGATTATTGCTATAGATGTCACTGCTTCATGATGATTTTCTTGCTTCTACAGCCCTCGATAGAATGAGTTATAACTGTTGAAGGAGTGTCTTCAAATAAGCCAACTAGAAGTGATATTCAAACTACCTGTCTTCCCTTAACCTTAGCTCTGATACCATGTTGAGAAATTAGTGAGCTTGCAGATTAGGTCTAATTTCTTTTACTTTATAATTACTTGTGAATTTGTTAGCTTCTTTATTAGATTTTTATGTTTTCTTCTTTCATCAAGCAATTACCAAAAGTACAAAAACATGAAGATCACAAGAGACAAAAACACAAGAGATTAGGCTCCAAGCCAGGGCAAAAATCCCACAAAGGGGGAAACCCACAAGAAAATTTCTTCTCGTAGAATCAGATCAAAATGAGATATCCAGGGCCATGACAAAGACCAAAACTGCCACATAGATCCAAGTAAGCCCTCCTTCAATCCATTCTCATCAAATCAAAGTCAACGCTGGTCAACTTTCTCAATTCTGGTTAATCCCTGAAATCTCAGCCCTGTAACAGCTTCTGAAAAAACCACAGGTACTACACGTGTCGACAGAATTAAGGCAAAACAATTCACTTTTTCTCTCCTTAGATCTTCTTCTCCTTTCTTTTACTTTGCTGGTCTTTCCTCTCTTTCTTGCACCAAAATCGAATTGGTTGCCAAAATGTGGAACACAGTTGCCAATATATAGTTGTTCGATCATATGAAGAGGCACAACTTATGGGCTGGCCAACTTGTCCATCTGGAGGGCTGACTTGGTCTTGTGGTGATAAGATTGACTCTTTTGACTCAAAATAAAAAATTTCTTTTTCTTACAAATAGTCCAAATGGGACTTTGACTCATGACAATTTTTTTATTGACTCAATAAAACCTAGAAGCATGAAGAACATGCTTTGACTAAATTATAATATTTATTTTTCTTCTTTTTGCTTTTACATGAAATACATATTGATACAATGATAATTATGAAGATCGAACTTAGTTACATTTTTCAACAGAGTATTAGTCTTCCCAACTAAAAAATTATTGGTTTTTTTTTAATTGTGTTTCGAATGTCCTTGGTCGCATAGTAAAGAACTGACCAGTTCAGTGAAAAAAGGCCAATTCGGTAACCGATCAATTCGACTGGTTTGACTACCAAATTGTTCTGGTTCGAGCTTAGATCGCAGCAAATACATCCGGTAGTAAAAATAAAATCATGAGCCCTCTTATCCAGCAAAACTACAAATTTTTCCAGAGGGACTCCAAATTGGAACAAAAAATGGGGTTTTGAAGGTGTATAACTTACAAAACTGACCCACAAAAAACCTAAATTTACATGTCATACTATTACTGGTTGATAATGCAATCCTTCATAATTGTGCAATGCCAATCCATTTAGCCCTAAAGAATAGGATAGGGACTCATTCAGCCATTGATTTATAAATCTCCCGATCTTAATTTACACCCTTCATTAGCACATATGTCTGCATCTTTATTGAGATCACAGAGAACCTGGAAATATGCTATATCACAGAGAACCCTTTTGCTGTTTTCCTAATTCTTTTCATAAGACTTTCTAATGTTTTGTCCCTCGGAGAGGTTCACCAAATGCTGAATAAGGAGGAGGGAGTCTCCCAAAACAATAGGAGAAGAAACCTGATTTTCATTGGCTAACTGAATCCCCTGGTAGAGGGCATAGGCTTCAGCTTGGTTGTTTGTCATGCATCCTAAGGCCCATGAATACTCTGCAACTTGAACATCCTCAGGTCCATAGATCACCCCTCGCCCTCCTGCCACCCCCCTGTAATGTTTTCTTATCAGTAAATGTAGTTGTTCCCTGGAGTAAATTGTGTCTTAGTTCTAACAGTATTTTTGTTGTATCTCTAAAACATTATGCACACAACAATGAATGCCTTTTTGGAGACATTGAGGGAGGCCTAATGTAGGCAATCAACCAAGTTTCATCATAACTCAAAACAGTGAACAATTACAAATTACAACCAATCAATGAACACAGGTCACTGACTTTGTCTTCTTTTTCTTCTTCCTCCTTTTCTTCTTAGTATTTTAATTATTATCATTTGACAGAAAACTGCCAATTTTTTCGGCTGGATTGGAATCAATCCCTGGGACGTGTTGCTTCAGGAAATCTCAGGTAAACCATAGAACCATAGTGTGTTGAGAACCAAACTAGGGCTATTGCAGTAAACTCCCACTGGTCTACCAATAGACCACAACCCCACTGACTATTCTGTATTATTAATTATTAGAAATATACTAACCTTTTTGAACATGAGAAACTTTTCTGGGCCCTTTATCTACATCAAATTCCTTTTTATCCTTTTTTATTTTTTCCCCTCATCAAACAAGTACACCATTCCCAACAGGTGAGCCAAATCATTGTCATCATTTTGATTTTTGACTGTCTATGAGAACTTGTAGGTATTGTTGCAAGCAGCTTGAGTAGATCAGCAATCTTTAGAAATAGTTTTCTATGGTGTATCATTCCATCTTAACAGGGAATTAAAGAGGATGGTCTTGCTAACAGAACTTGGCATAGATGTTTGCATATTAACCTTGGGTAGATCAGCACATCAGATATGGCTATGGTTCCCCAAAATTGGGTATTGCCAATGTTCCAGGGGGACGCATCCCCTACACACCCCATGTTTTCCATGATCCAGGGATTGGGGGCTTTGGGGGAAACTCAGAGAAACATTTCCTCAATGTGGGGAACATGTTTCCCTCAAAGGGGGGCACGTAGACACCCCCTCCCCCAAAACCCTAAGTATTCCCCACCACCCCCACCAGATATTATGTCCAACCACCCATGAAGTTAGAACTTTAGGAGTCTGTGACCTTGATAATTAGCAGTACTAAATTATTTTTTCTATCCTTTTACATAAATTTTAACATTACCATTGATTGTTTTACGATGTTTGAGAATGGTTCCAACCTCATTGGACTTCATATGGAGGAAGTAAAATTTCATATCCTATTCAGAATTCAGCAGACTTAACAGTTTTCAGGATTTCAAGATTGACAGGATTATAGTGTTCCCATTGGATTGCACAGCGATGAATTTGAATGAGATGAATTGTTACTGTTGGGATTTTATCGTTATCATTTTTATTTTATAGTTTTAGAGATGGGGACCCCTATGCTAGGAGTAGGGACCCCGATGTCCACCTGTACACCCTGGATTTCCCTAAAATTTAGGGGTGCTCCCACATGTCCCCCATTTGCAATCCCCTGCTCCCACATGTCCCCCATTTGCAATCCCCTGCTCCCACAGTCCCTCCTCCCAGAAACTTGGTGGAACATAGGGTATTACTGGTATGGGTGTATAGCTGGTATGCTAGAGTCTATACTGCTATGTGTACTTCAACTACTGGAATTGCCAGCTCTATATATGAATGGTGAAACAGATATTTATGCTTCAGTATGCTATGCACTTCACTTTTCAACTATTCCCTGTGTTATCATGTTGATGCATAATTGAATCTTTTGAGGTTGTCAAACAACTTTTCAAGCTTGGGAATATCAGGATATAAAATTGTGAATTTTTGGCCTTTTTCCAATTATTTCCTTTAATGTTTCTCAGGTTACAACCACCTGTCCACCATGGGTTTACATCCTAGCTATCCCTATGGAGATTAAATCCCAGCTATCCCCGGAGTCAAACCATTCCTATCTAGGAGTGTCCCCAAAACAGGGGCATTTCCATTTTGCAGTATCCTTCCCAGTTATTCATACCCATGCAATAATGAGAAACTCTAAATAAGAAGGTTATCGTAAGTAAAATCCATTGATATACATCTCATGAGCACCATGACATTCGTGCATAATCTCTGCAAATACCTACACACAGATGGAAAATTGAAATCATCATATCATTTTGAAGCACCAGGGTGACCTAAGCTGGTTAAGTCTCTGTTCATTGTCAACTACAAATGTGGCTGAGCTGCTATGACCTTGTAATTGTCAAAAGGTCTCTCAAACAAATTTAAAATTTGCCTTATCTTTACAAAATAATACGGACTCCAAGAAAAATTTGATGTTAAGAGATGTTAAGTCAAAGATCTTTTGCATTATGCTTGCTGCTTCTGCCGTATGATTTGATGCTCCTCTAAGAATCATGTTGCTATGTACCATTCACATTCCTTCCTTAGTTCTGCGGTTTTCAGTTTTTAAATAGAAGATTCAATTGGTATGCATCTTATGAAACCAAATAGAATAGACATCCTTCTGTTTTGCACTTCTGAGAATGTATTTTTCTGTGGAGAAACCTGTCTTCGAGCCATTATAGCCATTGTACCAAATTTGTTTATCTTTGCTCTCAATTTCCTTTTCTTACGGTATTGGTTGCTATTAGTCTACTGAATTGATTGGTATGCATCTTATGAAACCAAACAGAATAGACATCCTTCTGTTTTGCACTTCTGGGAATGTACTTTTCTGAGGAGAAGCCTGTCTTCAAGCCATTCTAGCCATTGTACCCAAGATATACTGAATTTATTATCTTTGCTCTCAATTTCCTTATATTACTGTCGTAGTAGCTATTAGTCTACTGTAATTGTGCCGACTAGATATTTTGCAGGTAACTGGAGAAGGAAAGTACTCTTTGGTGCTGGTTTTTGAAGCAAAAGCATTGCAATTGACTGATTTTGAGCAGAGACAGGTATGTTTTTATCACAAAATACCATTGTAAAATTGTAAATAGACTCATGAGTTCACTAATTAGATTTGTGTGAGAGAGAGGAGAAAAAAATAATTATATTAATGTCCAGTCGCCAAATAGGTCAATGGGACTGGAAGTATATCATGTAATAGTGGCACTTCACGAATGCCAAAGGCATTTCCTAGATGCAAAAAGAAATACGAATAATGTTGAGAGTACAAAAAGATAAACCCAAAAGGTGAAGCCCTTGAGCATAATTTGAAGAGAGAGATAGAGAGATTTGTATGATTCACTTTCATTATGCTTGTAGTTTACCATTTTCAAGTTTATTAACAATTCTAAAATTCACTCTTCAAGAGTTATAAGATACCATTTGCAAGCCTCAAGGTAAAAACAATGGACTGGCATTCTCTTTCTGGATAGATGCAAGTTAAACGTTGTATTTTTCTGAATAAAACTTCTTGTTGCAGGCTAAATTTGCTTCCTTCTTTGGACCTGGTGTTACTGCTGAAGTTGGTATGCTATCTCGTTTCCATTTCTTATAATCTAGCTTCCCAAAAGTCTTTGCAAATACTGAAAAGGTCCGAGGATTTTAGCTGTAAATATCTTTACCGAAAAAACACAATTTCATCTATTCAACACATAGTTGATCAAACTTGATTCGGATTGTTCATTAAAAGGTTGTTTAGAGTACAAAATTTGGCATGAATATTTCTTCAATTGTCAGACCCATCAGTTCTGTTACCCTACTGACATTTTTCTTAAGGTTGAAGGTTGTATATATCATTCAAGATCTTTAATCATTTTTTGAACCTAGTGTTAACTCTCTTGTATGCTTGATTAGTTTCTATTCATGGAATGACTGCGAAGTAAATGATTACTCAATCCAAGTGCACCTTATATGTGCATTTTTGTCAATGCAGTAAAGGGTGGAGATAATCTGTATGAAGTTAGTCTAATATCTGATGGAACAACTCAACAAACTACTTGATCTAACAGCCTGCAAGAACGTTATATCTGGCAAGGATCATGCTGGATCAATATATTATAAATTGACATAACACATTGATAATATCAGATCCATGTCATCTACAAGGACACAAATGGAGAGAGAGAGAGCTCCAACTCAACTTCATATGATTGCTGAAACTCGCACAGCAGTCGAAAGCCTTAGTGAGATGTGAGTTTGCATCTTGAGTTTTTAAGGTTGGATAAAACATGTCATCTGTTCATTTTTCATATTTCTGCACTTTCCTCAAAGATGTATTGCATGTTGTACTCTCAAGTCACTTTGACCTATTTTGGTCATTCTTGGACTTGGATAAAAATTGAACTTCAATTTCAATTTCTGCTTCCATCATCTAGATACTATTGTATTACAATGCTTTGCATTAAACAGGATAAGCAGTGTCATAAGCGTTGCATTATAAAGCTGAAGTCAATTTAAACAATAAAGGTATTGAGCAAGGTACAGAAAATGAATCCTTAATCATGGAATATTTTGGATATATAGTGCACAGAAAGATCATCATGGCAAGAACACCATAAATTAGTAGATGGAATATTCATCAAATGGATGTAAAATGTGTTTTCCTAAATTGGATCTTAGAAGAGGCCTGCATTAACAACCTCGTATGTTTGTAAAGAACAATAAAGAGCATTTCGTTTGCTAACTAACAAAGGCATTGTGTAGTTTAAAATAGACACCTAGGGCATGGTATGTTAGGGGAGATGACTACTAAAAAATTTGGTTTCAATAGGACTCCATCTACTCAAATTAGTTAATGAGGATTAATGGATTGGACATTTTTGTTGTATGTAATGATCAATGATAATAAGCAAAACCAGTGTTGATAATATCGCCGATATTCGGAAATAACGAGATATTTTCGACAAAACAAGATATCGCCGAGTAAATATCGCGATATTTTCTGTTTTGAAAATATCGCAATATTTCCGAAATATCGGCAAAATATAGCTCAACGACCTAAAATATTGTCGGGCAAGCTGGCCCGCGGCTACAAAAGCAAAATGTTGACTTTTATTTGCTCATTTTGGTTTGTTAGTCTTGGAGAAGGGAGGGGAGGAGCTTTGTGGTGGTTTTCAAGGAGGGATTGAGGATCAAACAACCATGATCATCACCAACCAAAATTTTTTGTGGATCAAAGATTCAAGAACAATGAGACAAGCTTCATTTCTTCCATTAACAAGGATGTTCTTATAAAACCCCTATGTTAATGATTTTTTCATAGATTTAGGGTTATGCTTGCTTGCCTCTTTGCCTACCAACATTTTTCTTCTTTGTTTTTTTTCTATTTGCTATGATTTTCATGCCCATGAGCCAATGCAAGGGTTTTCTCCATATTTGGACAGCAAGCTTCATTTTTCTTTTTTAAATTTCTTATGCACCCTCTTATTGCCATTTTTCATTGCAAATAATGTAGTAAAAAAAATATTTTTTAAAATGAGGTCGCTGTTATTTTTTGTGTATGGGGTTTAATGCCAATTTTGTTTTTTTGGTTAATCCATTACAAATATGCCAAAGCCCTTGGAGCGATTTTGGGAGTATAGGGAACTTGATGGTGGGACAAATCGGCCATATATAACATGCAAATTGTGCGGGGAAAAGATGATAGAAGGGGTTACACGATTGAAATACCATTTGGCTAGACTCCCTGGACATGATGTTGGGCTTTGTACGGAATCTAGTGCGGAGCTAATACAAAAAGCTCTTGAAGCAATTGATGAAAAAGAGAGAAAGAAAGATGAGGGAGAAAGAAACAAGGTTGAACGTGTAGGTAGACCTTTTGGGATATCTTCTTCCAATTTTGAGGCTGAGGGTAGTGGGAGGGGCTCCATAGCGTCACTTGCTAGTGCTAATGTTACTAAGAGTGGGAGGTCATCCTTTTTTGTTCCACGAACCAGACATGGAGCACAACCTTCCATAAAATCAATTGTTAAAAAAAAAGAAGCAAGAAGCAGATAGAGTAATGGGGAGGCGTCTTTTCAAGAGCAACTTACCTCTCAGCATCACCAAAACCAATCCATTTTGGCAGCCAATGTGTGATGCTATTATTATTTTTGGCCCAAGGTACAAAAGTGCTACATATGAGGAGTTGCGGGTGTCAATCCTTCAAGCAATAAAGCAAGACATCAACTCTAGATTGGCAGAGTTGAAACAGACATGGGAGGTGTCTAGATGCACAGAGATGTCTGATGGTTGGACAGATAGGAAGGGTAGGACCCTTTTAAATTTCTTGGTACATTGTCCTAAAGATACCATGTTTATTAAATCAATGGATGCATCAACACACATAAAAGATGCAACATTGATATATGAGTCTTAGCAAAGACTGAAGACTGAAGAGTGGACAGGGATGCCTCATCGACCCATTCATGCAGCAGCACTCTTCCTCAACCCTGCATTTTCATACAAATGCGGCTTTGATTTTGATGACGAGGTGATGCAAGGGCTCCATTCTTGTATTCATAGGATGGTACCTGATCCTGAGCTTTGTAGCAAAATCAATCGCGAGATACAGTTTTCTCGGGATTGTGTTGGCCTGTTTGACTTTTATGATGCTATTAGGGAAGGACCCTCTTCATGCCATGTAAGTGACAAGTCATGACTCATTAGAATTTACTTATTTATAATTCTAGATTTTTTAAAGTCAATTATGTTTTATTTGAAAGTTTAATTATGTTTTAAGTTTTTAACTATTTTATTTCTTTATTTTGTTGTATATATCTGATGGCGAAGCTATCGTGCAAGGGCACCAAATTTGCAAAAATTGGCCATAAGAATCTTGAGTCAAACTTGTAGCTCTTTAGGGTGTGAGCGCAATTGGAGGTGAAGGTATCGTGCAAGGGCACCAAATTTGCAGAAATTGGCCATAAGAACCTTGAGTCAAACTTGTAGCTCTTCAAGGTGTGAGCGCAATTGGAGTATATTTGAGAAAATACACTCAAAAAAGTGCAACAGGTATAATTTTAACTATTTTTAATGTTAAAATATAAGTTAATGTTGATAGTTACTTGGCATAAACAATTTTGCAATTGTATGTTAAAATATTGAATATTGATTGAAATTTTGAATGATATGAATTAATGATGTTACGATGAACCTTGTGACAATATACCTATATGCATTGACTAATCACAAGGTGAAGGGGTGTGTGGCCTTTGACCTTTCATGAGCATAATTAGTATTATTTATCCATTATTATTGTTATTTATTATATTTTTAATATTACCGGGTTTATTGTATTGCCACTCCCTAAAGAATGCTTTGAAAGTTTGACCTCAAAGCATAGTGTTACCACATAAACTGGCAGCTTTAGCTTAAAGTCCAAAAATGGATGTTAGCCTTGTGGAATTTAGGAGGTTGACCATTGTCACCTCAACAACTCTCCTATCACTCTAGACAAAGGGAAGAACCTAAATCAAGGGGGATGTCCCTAAAGGGTTAACTAGGCTCATATCATGTAATAGGAATGGGAATAAAGAGAACCTAGCAATAATGCAAACTAGAAAAGATAAAAAAAGGATGGGATTGGGGTGATGAGTTGAAAGGAGACCAATGCCTCACCTACTTAGGCTAGGGAGTCACTTAGGCAATTTGAAGAGGGAAGGTCAAGGGTTTATAGACAGCCATTTGACATGTTCTAAACACCTAAACTCGATTCAACAATAGATTTTGGCGATTAGAATTTTACGAGATAAATGATGGAGACAGTCCCTCAAGGCACAATCTCAAAACAAGTGTAAGGTAGTCCCTAACCCAAAGACTATATTCATACACACCCACTACTTAAATATGGCATGTGAGATGTTATGATCTTAAAAGTGGATGACTAGAGAGCATAGCATGCAACTTGACTACAACACTATAGACTCCCCCAACATGGCAAGGTGCCCATCTATGGCCTTATTTGTCTCTAACATTGAAACTCTTGTAAAATTTATAATCTCCAAGTATTTGCTCTAAAACATATCAAGAAATAAAATTACATAAAAGACATCATCACTAACATAGATGAAAGGCAAATCCCCAAACTTGGAGCTAGCTTGCTCACAAGTACTTCCATTTCTCCACTATGTCAATCCAAGTTCCAAAAGGAGTGAGCAAATCCCGATAGAGATTTGAGCTCAAACTCCTCATACAATAATATTTTTTTCTTGTTAGCTTGACCCATGGGGGATTTGAACCTTGAATCACATGCTTGACATATTACTTCATAACATGGTCATTGACAAATGAACTGCTCCCTAGCTCATACAATAATATATTACTTGTTTTTCAAGATCCACTTTTCTCTCCAAGGAATACAATAAAAATAAGATCCTCAACACTTGCTTACTAAAAGTAGCAAGAAGTTAGTTGACGTCTCAACTTCCTGAAATAAAATATTTTAAGAAAACAAAAATATTATTATTCCCTCTAACTCGCTCCAACAACCTTATCCAAAAAAAAATATAGTGGTGCACTCCAATAACGGTTGAAAAACCATGTTCTCACAACCACAGGCCAAAACTGTGTCCAATAGTAAAGGCCTAAACATAGTGGACTAAGTGAATGCTGCCTTGGAACTTTTCCGGCTCCCGAGTACGAGAATCGAACCCTGGACTAAGTTGCTGCTGCCTTTGCCACTCCAGATTACAAAAACGGAACCTGGATTGATTAAAGGCTACCTTTTGTTATTCTAGATTACGAAAATTCGAACCCTGGACCTAAGTTAATGCCCGTCTTCTCGCAGTTCTGATAAAGAAAGTCGAACCCTGGCCTAACTTAATACCGTTTTTTGCTGTTCAAGATTACGAGAATCGAACCCTCGACTAAGCGCGAGCAATGATTGGCAATAGCCTCTGTAATCAGTACATCTTCAATATATACACACTAGAGTATAATTATACACTTCAGCTGTCGTTTAATTGATTTTATCGATCAAGATTAAAAAATTCAAACCCTGAACTAAGCGCGACTAAAAAGCTGGGAATAACCCTACACTGCGTATATATTCTGCACCCTGGCGTACAATCATACGCTTCAGCTGCCGTAGACTCCTTATTGCCGTTTGAGATTAGAAGAATTGAACCCTGGACTAAGTTAATGCTATTTTCTGCCTTTCCAGATCCCAAGAATCGAACACTTAACTAAGCACGATAATTGCTGGCATCGCACGAATAATCAGTGTATATATATTCAATATATCAGACAATGAATATTGAATAAAGACTTTCAAGTGTATAAAGCATACTTTCGGTCTCACACAGCCACTAAAATCGCATGAATAATCAATTGCAATAAATCTCCTCTCCGACCAAATCATCTTCCAAAAACATTTCGCCCTATAGCCAAACGCGAGATATGTTTGTGTTGCGGAACGACTGTTTTCTTAATAAATTCCTACCATCGACATTCCAGGTAGGAAAAGCCTAGGTAAAGTTACTTTTTAAAAGTATATAAGATATTGATAAAAATAAATTCAGAATATAACTCACAGTTACACTGCTCCTCTGGTTACATCTCTCCCATTAAACATCTTGGTAGCTCCATAGTCACCGACAAGAGTCACCCAGTCCACCACAACTTGTATATAAAGAATCTAATTTAGTAATGTGTATTTAATGCGAAAGAATATCTATTTTAATGCGAAAGATGAATCCTGAAAAAAAACCCTAGCATGAAAATAATTTAACAAAACACAATTGTACCAAAATCAGCTAAAATGAAATAAACAAGGATGGTATTCCAGTAAATCAGACTAAAAATTAGACATGAAACATCAAACAGGCTGGTGCAAACATAATTAATATGCGTTGTGCTTGACCAGACTCGAATACAGAAGATGTAGTATACTTCAATTGAACAGTCCCTGATATGTTTTTAGACTCTGGCATATAACTAAATACAATTGGAACACAACTTTATATCAACAAAACCATTAAAGATCTTGGTTTGAAAAATACTATATGTACTATATTTCAGCTCCAACAACCTAATGGATCATAAATCTGTGAAAATAAACTTCACAAATACCTAATGGTTAAAGAAGCATAATTAATCATTCCTCCAAGGAACTCAGCTATGCATCCCTGGCCTGAAATAAGCACGGATTCTTCCTATCAGAAGCTCTTCGGATTGTGTAGCTGATGCGCACCGTGCCTTGAAATAAGCGTGGACTCCTACTCTCAGAAGCTCAGCAAGTTGTGTGGCTGATGCGACGACACACCCCGTAAAAGACAAATTTGTGACTTTCGTTTCCCTGCTCCAAAATTCCGTTCCAGTTCCACTCCACTACACCGGTGTGGTGTGATGACGAGGCTCAACGGTTGCATGTGTGAGGCAATGTATTTGTTTCCAAGGCTAAGGTGTGATCGATAGAGACGTGGTCAGACGAAATAAAGTTTAATTGTAGCAACAGAAGTGACCAAATAAGCTAATTGTATAATGAAGTACACATGGGAGATTTGATAAAACATCATTTTCATTTCATAAGATAAAATTTAACTATAATAAGAGAAGTGATAAAATAAAATTTAATGGTAAGCAGAGTTATTGGGTGTCAATGTCAATGTCTTTTTTTGGACATTGTTTCTACATGATTTTTTTGTTTAGGGAAAAATATATGAAAATGTTTTATTGAATATATATAAAAGTTTAATGTTAATGATGATGAAGATGCTTGTTTTGAACTAATTTCAATGTTAATGATGATGAAGATGCTTGTTTTGAACTAACGATGACCGAGATGCATGTTTTGAGCACATGGGCATTATTTTAATTAAGAAAGAAAGAAATTGAAAATAATATTACAACCAATCAATGGTTTGACTATGCAAAACAACTCTATGAGAAAGAATCAGGAGAGGAGCCTCCTCCCAAGATCAACACAACCACAAAGCTTTTCACATTACAGGAAGTAGAGATAGGAATTAAGAAGTTGAAAATAGGAAAGACAAAGGACTTGGTTGAACTTCAAGCAGAATATCTAAAGTGGGGAATGAACATTCTTGCACCGCACATCATGGAAATATTCAACAACGTCATTCGGCAAGGATTCCCAAGGGATTAGACAACTAGTCTAGCAATACCCCTTTTTAAAAGTGGAGACATTAATAATCCTTCCAACTACAAAACCATTATGATCAATCCTTTATTTGCAAAGCTCTCCAGCAGCATGGTGGAAAATAGAATCAGTAAGTGGGCGGAAGTCAAAGAAAAGAGGGCAAAAGGGCACGCAGATTTTAGGCCTAAACATTCTATAGTAGATCATGGTATCACGTTGAGACACATTATTGAAAAGGTTTGGGAGGGCAAAGAAGAAGTATTGTGTTGCTTTGTTGATTTCAAAAAGGCATTTGACACGGTCCCTAGAGATAAGTTATGGAGTAGAATGAAAGAACTTGAAATTCCTTTACGTTATAGAGTTGTTGTCCATAGGCTTTATGAAGAGGTGAAAGTCAAAATTAGAACTTCAACAAGCATTTCAAAAAGCTTTAGAAGTGACATCAGAGTCAAGCAAAGTTGCCTATTATCCCCTACTCTTTTTGGCTTATATATTGATAAATTGGAAGAATGGCTAAATCTGCAAGGTGGGGATGGTGTTCAGTTGGGGGAGTTTATGATAAAGCTTCTTTTATATGTTGATGACCTTGTATCGATTGCTAAATCAGCCCAAGGATTACAGATGCAACTATATGCCCTTGAGCATTTTTGTAAAGCAGTGGGGATGCAAGTCAAAACCACCAAGACCAAAATAATGATTTTCTCAAATAAAACGAAGCAGAGACAGCATACATTCTTCTTTGAAGGCAACATTCTTGAAGAAGTAAGTGAATACAAGTACCTCAGGATTGATTTCAACAACAAACTTAATTGGGAGCACTACAGAAAGAAGAGAATATTAGGAGGGTGGAAAGCATTATATGCTCTTCAAAACATATGTAGAGAGGCAGAGTTATGGGATTGGAAAACAATTAAAGTGCTTTTTGGGCTCCTAGTTTGTCCAATGATATTATATGGGTGTGAATTGTGGGCTAGCAGCATCCTCGTCTCAAAATGGAAGCAAATTGAGAAAATCCAAAAACGCTTGATCATGAGCAAGTTTAAAATAAAAAGTTCGGTTTTTTATGAGATAATGTTGAGAGACACAGGAGCAACTCCCGTCGAAGCAATTGCTATGGTGCATCTCATAAGGTATCTTCAGAGAATTGAGCAAATGGGAGAAGGTAGATGGACTAAAGTTATCTTCAATGAAGGAATGAGTGAAAAAAAGAAATCATGGATGAGACAAAACAACAAATGGATGCAAAAATGGAATATTTGCATCAATGCATGTTCCACAAATATCAAGGATTTGAAGAGTTTTGTTATGGAGAAGTTTCGTAAGCATATACGAGGAAAAGAGTTGGGTAGAAAGAAGAGGAGCTAGCATTCCATGGAGAGCAAATATTCTTATTGCTCAATTAAGAACTACATCACATCAATTACGGTGCGAAATAGGTCGGTGGAAAAGACCTAAAGAAGCTTGGGAAGAGCGGGTGTGTACTTTTTGCACTTTTAGGGCAGTGGAATCGAAAAAACATTTCATTTTGGAATGTGATGCTTTCAGAGACATTAGAGACAGTTACAATAGTATGTTAACATCGGTTCCTTGGCATTGTCTTTTCAGTGAGGGGATTGTTAGAAGGTTGGGTCAGCTCATCATTAATTTGAATAATAAGAGGATTGAATTGCAAAAGGCAAAAAGCAGGGAAGCTAGTGGTCCCATAGACTATAGCTAGTCTCGTGGACATTAAAAATTCATTTATTCATTCATGCACTTTTGGTGGTGTATGCCATAGAAAATTTTAGGGGCGAATGTTCGCCCTTTGGTGAAATTAAGGGGTTTTAAATTTTTAGTGGGCGAATATTTTGTATCATAGTACATTTTTACAAATCACCTCAAATAGCCCACCTTATTTTAAGGGAGAGGGTAAAAAAGGTAAATTTAGCCATTGAAATTAGGAGTTACAACCTTCCATTCGCCCATTTTCAATGATAGATTTTATTTAGGTGAATCCATTCGCCCACTTTCAAGAATAGGTTTTATTTAAGTGAATCCTATGGGCCAAATACCATATTTATAAAAGAGGTATGGTAAATTAATAAAAATATAAATAAATGAGAGGTATGGTAAATAAATAAAACATTTTTTATATTTACTCCATAAGTCACCTTATATACATGCAAGGGTGTAAACAAACAAAAATATAAGTAAAGCGGAGGTATGGTAAATAAATAAAACGTCTTTTTATACTTACTCAAAAGTATGGTAAACAAATAAAAATATAAATAAACTAGACGTATGGTAAATAAATAAAACCTCCTTTTATATTTAGTCCATAACCCTCATTCTATTTATGAAGGCTCAAAAAAGAGGTTTTATTTAAGTGAATCCTATGGGCCAAATACCATATTTGTAAAAGAGGTATGGTAAATTAATAAAAATATAAATAAATGAGAGGTATGGTAAACAAATAAAACATTTTTTTATATTTACTCCATAAGTCAACGTATGGTAAATAAATAAAACCTCCTTTTATATTTAGTCCATAACCCTCATTCTATTTATGAAGGCTCAAAAAAGAGGTTTTATTTAAGTGAATCCTATGGGCCAAATACCATATTTGTAAAAGAGGTATGGTAAATTAATAAAAATATAAATAAATGAGAGGTATGGTAAACAAATAAAACATTTTTTTATATTTACTCCATAAGTCACCTTATATTTACGAACACTCAAAAAATGTGTTATATTTAGGTGAAACCTATGGGCAAAATACTATGGGACAAATACCAAGGACTAGATTTTTATTAATACCACGCAAAAAAACATTATTAACCCTAATATACAAATAAAAATGGCACATGGTATTGACCCATGGTATTCACATTGAATGTAGCCTATTTAAATGGGGAATTAAACCAGCATAGATCCATCTTTACTCTGGATCTACTAACCCCCGAGAGGTATCAAATATCGTGATATGCAAACTAGCATAGAGTGAGAAAATATTTGATCCCTCTCGGGGCTTAGTGGATAAGAGTAAAAATGGATGTTGTAATTTAATGTATGTTAAACATTTTAGCTTGGTTAAAATAAAAAAATAAAATAAAAATCAACTATTAATTTTATTAATTTTTAGAAATTACTAACAGTAATTTTTAAGCTCCAGGTTTATGATAACCCATGGTATTGACCCATGGTAATACCAAGATCTTATGATAACCCATGGTATTGACCCATGGTAATACCAAGATCTTACAAGATTTTATAATTGAGTAAAATATTCGCCATGCTTGGTGAGAGATTCGCCAAAAAATTATATATACATATTATATTATTGATAAAATCGCCTTCCATTTTTCCTATATACCAGGGAGATTCGCCCATTTATTATACATATAAATTTGGGGGGTTCTTAAAATTTTCCCTGGTGTATGCAATATTCTTGTGGTATATGTTATAAAACAAATAAAATTAAAGAAATTAATTGTTTTTAGAGGACAATCAAGGGTTTTGAGATTTTGAAGCAACGACTTTGAAAACACAACAAAAGTTATTTACAAAATAAGTGTGTCATTATTAACAATAAGTTGAAATGTACATTGTGATAGCAGTATGTTCCTTAGGGATGAATAAAATGTATAATCTCACAATATATATATATTTTTTTATATGAATAGTGAGTTCTAATTACGAAAAGTATGCATGTCTTTGAAACAGTGTTGTACAAATTGCCATCTATTATACTCCTATACCAATAGGTGTCATATTTCATGATTGACTTGTTGAGCTCCATAATATGTTCATCCCTTTCCTTGTTGCAAATGGTTTCCATATTATCAAAAAATCAAAAAATTTAAAAAAATGTAAAGAGGGTATACCCTAAAAGAAAAATCAAAGGGTAAAAAGAATAAAATGATCAAAAAAGTGAAAGAAATGAACCCCAAACAAAAAAAGACCAGGAAAGTGTGCAAGTCCAAAATGCCACTACTTTTTCATTTTCTATAAATAAAACATTGTGTGCAGCTTGTTAATTCATGCCACAATTGATGAATGGCCAAACAGCATAATCTTGGTCAGTTCATGTTTGAATTTCATGTTTTAGAGATAGAGAATAAAAATCTGACCAAACAGCTTAATCTTGGCAGATAAGTAGATAGGTAGAGAAGCAAAGGAGCTCAACAGTTTAATCTGAGCCCTTGGATGTAATAAGTGCAGACTTAGGTAGGCTTACCATGAAAAGAAAAGAAAAGTTGATGAGGGTTTTCTAGTCCAAGTGCACCCGAATAAAGAAGAAAAAATGCTAGGCCAAGTAGGCAGGGTAGGTAGATTGGTGTTGCAGAATGATACTTGTGATGGATCATGTCTTTCATTGTGTTAACTTTTACTTTTGTCACAATTGCCATGGCGGACATTACTCTTGATGCAGCTCAAGCGAGGCAAGGTTTCATGACTAACTCCCCTTCATACTTTTCCCTAAAAAACATTCACTAACTTCCCCAAAGGTATTAAGATCTGCTTAATATCGCTGATAAACCACTTTTCCCTTTTAGCCTAAGTTTTTAAAAAATTGAACATTACAGCTTAGCGCTTTCCATTTTTGCAAAAAATTCATGTTAAATTTTAACATATATTATTTAAATCCCACTTTATTTCTCAATCCTCGTATTATGTAAATATAATGAAAACCCCAAATAATACATATCCCGCCCCCGGTTAACTATAACTGTAGCACCATTTTAAAAATGGAATTGATAAATTTATTTGAAGTTTATTAAGAACCATAGCCTTCACCGCGCACTATATGGGATTAATTAAACCTCTGGTTAATTAATATCCAAACCATCCCGAGCCAATAAATACGTGCCCGATACATTTAAAAAACATGGTTTAATATAGCGGGCCCACAGTGTTAACCTCTAGCCATCTTTGAAGCCCGTTCGTCGTTAGATCTTCGCCCATCCATCCTATGGTCGACGATCATTTCGCAACCACCATAACCGCCAAACGTTAACGCGCGGGGAACCGGTGGTTTTGCCGCCATACCAAGGAAACGCATCACTCATCCAACCTGATCGCTCGCCCTCTGCCCGAAACCGCCTAGCCTCAAAAGTGGTGCGGGAAAAACCACTTACCACCACCCTCGGCTGACATCAGCTGTCCTTTGCTGATGTCACTGCCACATCACCCGCCACATCACCTACCCCGTACTTTTGCTGACGTCGTCCGTCCTTCAAATCAAACATTCCCGCCAAAACTCCATTTTGTCAAAAAAAAGGGGAAAAAGGTCATTTTTTGATATGTTTCTCTACGAACAACGCTCCGGGCATGATATCTATCGAGTTCGCAGTTCATTCTCAACTGCCTCCAGACCAGAAAAGGCTCCATCGACGAGCTCGCGGCCATTCAAAAACTACAGCATGCGGTTTTCCTCTGTAAAAACAGGTACCTGTGAATTTTCTCAATACATGGCTATTAGCGCATCAATTGTTAGGGCTTCTTAGCAATCTCCGCAGGAAATTAGCATACCAACCACAAAAAGAGCTAAGTGTTATGAATCAAAAGGCGCAGAACAACTTCCAGTACCCCAAAAACAGGTATTTTTCCATAGTTACATCGCTACCCCTGGAAAAAGGAAATTTTGGGCGAAATGCCATACAGCGGTGAGCAGGGGTCAATTCAACATTAAAGACGATGAAAACAAGTCAAAGTGTATCATTTCGGCATTAAAGAGTATCAGACGAGCATTAAAAAGCATCAAATTAGCATTAAAGAGTAGCAGGTTAGAATTAAAGAGCGCAATTAAGACAGGCAGTCGACACAGAGCTACTACAGAAGACAGCTGCAAGCCGAACCCTAAAGGCCTGCCTCCAGCACAACATCAGTTAGTTGTTTCTATTTTACTTGTAAACTCTTATTAGTTAAACCTAGATATTATCTCACAGCTGTTATGAGATATAGGTTGTACATATTTTGTTGTATAAATACCCCCTCCATTAGAGTATTGGGGTGGTTTGTGGTGTGTGGATTTCCTAGACTGTGCTGTAATATTGAAATTTTTGGAATAAAGAGCTGTTGGAAACATTTGTTGTCTGGCCATACTGGATGAAGAATTGAAGCAGAGGACTTGTCACAGAATTCTTGAATCAACCTCCGGATCAATAAGTCCCCTATATCTTGTGTTTTACAGTTTTCCTAGTTTATTATATCATCTGTTTTTCATAATCTGAATGGTAAAGAAAAGGTTAATTTTAGAATTGCTTGACTGCACTCTGTATTCAGTCTTTATTATTCACTGTGTTTTCTTTAGAATTAGAATAAATAGTGAACTCTTAATTGCTCCTATTTCCTGATTCTTTCATGTTGATTATTTGCTAAAGAATTCTTAACTGCTCTTTTTTCAGTGATCATCCATTTTCCCTCTTTCAATATGTTGAAGGATTCTTAACTGCCCTTCACCCATTTGAGCTCATTCCATCTGTTTCAATCCTTCATTTGTTCCCTGTTTGACTACCTTGCTCTGTGAAGCCGTCCTCTGTTAAGAAAACAAATCCAGAAAGCCATCCTCTTTGACTCCATTATGCCCAATGGACTGAACTATTTTGTCTTACCTCTCTCTTCTATTGAAATCTCACCATCCAAACTCAAACAAAACCCTTGAACTTCATAACTAGCCTAATACCTTTAAAAAACAAAGCTAAATCATAAAGAGAGAGCCCTCTCTGGATACAGATTGGCTAGATTCTGTATCTAAAAGATTGGTATGTGGTTACCTCGGCATCCTTCCCTTTCTTACAACTTTGGGGAAAACCTGAGTGATAACACCATCCTTTGCTAGATGTGTTGTGGCATATATATAGTTGAGTTGGCATCATTCATGGTTTGTGTTTTGAATGCTTCAAACTTGACCAGCCATACTTCAAGAAGGTAGAGTGCCAGTTCCTCACGCTGATCACATGGAGACAAATGGAAAAGAACATTAGGTTTATGAAGATGTTATCTATGGAAGCTCACAACAAGAACAAATCTATCAAAATTGATTGAAATTTGAAGCAATGTAGAATACTTGTTTATCAGCTTGAGCAATGTTTAAAAACCTTTTCATGGAGACAAAGGGAGCTTACAGCTAAGTTTGAATCCTAATATGGTTAGCATCAATTTCTCCTTAAGAAAATGAAAGATATGATAAACATGAGCAAATGGAACAATTCCAAATATGAATTATTTAGACAATTAGACATAAGAGGTTTAGAGAAAGCAAAATCTCACCATGGAGGGGAGTTCGTCATTTGTGTAAACACTATTTCATATCTCATATCTCATTGTTTGCCAATAATATATGGATGCGATTAATAGCTGAGAGATCAGGGCAGAGACATTTTGGGAAAAAAATATTAACTAAATGCCATTTGAACTATTGCCATTATTAAGAAAGGAGGTCGAGCAATATATGAAATGATGAAGGGAAATATCATTTCATTTGCAAGGATGGTGGTGAATCTAGGTCAAATATAGCAAAACCAATAATCACTTACCATCGCCCGAGCGAACAAGGGTTTGGCACTTGCTCTGTCAAGATCAAGAACATAGATGATGATGAAAGTAAAGTAAAGTCTTAGCACTTGTCTACCAAGATCAAGAACAGAGTTGATCTACTGATATGTAAGTAAGAGCAAATAACATTATGAATGCATTGAATATCTCACAACCATGGGTGAGAGCATGGACAAAAAAAAACACTAATTAAAACATCTGGAATGACGATCCCAAGGAATAAGGGCATTGAGCACAAAATGACATATGGTCGAGCCAAATACCTCAGAGATCAGAGCGTGGATATAAAAGTAGTAATTAAAGAACTTTTGAAGTGTTGATTCATTGAAGTTGCAAAGTCAGGCTGAGTTAGCAAATCAAACCATCACTCCTGAGTTAGCGAGAGAACCTGGGAAAGGAGAAAGAAAATTGTGGTAATTATCTAGCAAAACAAACGACAGATGACCATATTTCGAAACCAAAGGTCGTGTTATTCTGGATTCCTAATCAAGTGCATGGAAAAAAACTTTTCAGTGAGAATAAATCAACGGGAAACTTCAGAATAGCAATGAAATTTTGTTCTTATGATTGTTTAGAACTTTTGGGAACGCAATGCTGCGTATTTATCCGAGAAGGTAGCATCGCAGTCAAGTCCAGGAGATGATGATCCTTTCTTAGTAATTCAAATTATAGATACACCTATAAGTGCAAATTGTTTATGTCAAAAAGTCACAAAATTTATATTAAAAAAAAAAACAAACAAACTTATGATTATAGCAACTGATAGTCATGGATATGTGTTAATCAAGTACACTAACCAGTTATTCAATAAGAATTTTTCGTATATTTTCGCTGGTATGACATTTTCTTAATATGTAGTTTGATATGGTATTGTAGGGTGCTTGTAGCACAATAAACACAATGGATCAAAATAGATGCAAACTACACATACAACTGTGTATTCAGAGTTGAGTATACATCATAAGCATGGATCAAGCATCGCATCAATTCTTGTTTTAAATATGCCAAACATAAATTATAACATTCCCTTATGCCTAGGTGAGCATTTTATTTGTTGAGTGCAGGTATTGATGTATGGGACGACAAAAACAGTTTGTAGTCCTTCAATGACAAAAGAGATGTACCTCTATGCACAATTACAAATGGTAAATGTCTTGAACATATTGAACTAGAGCAAGGTGATTTTGATTACCTTCTTGGTCAATGTTGGGCAAGTTTCCTTCCTTTCTCATGACATCTCGTTGGATGGCTCCAGATGCAAGTTGTTCAATTGAAAGCATTGGATGGCAATAGGAGCTATGGACTAGATAAAACCATTATTGCAACTTAAATAATGTAAATATTTAAGTTTGTAGCACAAAAATGGAGGATAATTCGAAGCAAGAATTGACTTATAATGGTTGTGTCATTGGCAATTTCACCATGCTTTATGTTTAGTTCAAACTGTCTATTGTTTTTGTGGCATGTTATCACCACAATAGCAACAAAGCCAACTGGATATGCATATGTCGACAGAACAAGTTGTTGTATCATTGTGTCTGGAGCAAGTCTACAGTTGGGGCAAACTTCAAGTATTGTACGGATTGTACTTTTTTCATGTAGAACTATACAACTCTTTGCATCACCTCTTTCATAGATACCTTTGTTTCCGGCTACAAATTTTGTAATATGGATACTTTTGCCAGGACAAAATTTGTCACGAAATCGGTCTATAAGGTTGTTTCTTATATTGATTGTGATAGTTAGTTAACCATTTTTGTTAAGAAGATCTATGTGCAGAAGTTGTGTTTTGACTAATGAAATTGGATTTCTTGTTTGTCTTGGTCCATATACTACAAGCACATCACTTTCAAAAACATTTGTATGTGCACCTGTGCATAATTGTATTATTGAGCATGGAAATGTTTGCATAGTTTTCAATCTATGGATTTACAAGAGTAAGCAGATTTAGGCGTCATAAAATTGCATTTGACATAGAGCAATAACAATTTGTAAAGCTATAAATTGCTAAGTTGAACTGGTGTGATAAAGTTGCATTTGACATGAAGCAACAATAATTTGAAAATATACAAATTGCTAAACTGAACCGGATGACCCGCCTCTTAGTATTTTGGTCTTTTGTTGCTTGTGCATCTACCATTTGAGAGTCACTATTCTTGTTTTCCATGGTGTTGTCAAAGATGTTAACAACCTATTGGCATTTTATAGAAGATAGGAAGTCAATGTTTAGCATGATTGTATGGAAATAAATTTCAAAATTGCAAAAGAGTGCAATAAAGTGGAAAGTGTTTATGTTAATGTGTTGTCTATATAATTTGTGTAATTTTGCCTGGGAAAAAAATACAATCCAAGTACACTAGAAAGAAAGAAGCATAGGTATCCCATGAACAAATTTTTTTCGTAGCTTTTTATCTGTTGTTAACTATGAGACAAAATTGGAAACATGTTTGGACTGCATATCGCAAATAGGTGCTTGTACTTTATCTAAGGTGAATAGTAATCTAATTGACAATAACTGAAGTTGCCATTGGACTTCAATGTTGGATATATTGTTGTTAGACAAGTGTACTAAGAGCACATTGAATTTGTGGTATTTAATATGGTTGCAAATTTGTGTTATGGTTGCAAATTTGGAAAAAACAAGCAAGTTTGTGTTATCCTTATCAAATGTAGTATGGTTTTATTGTTTATTCTATAAGAAGTTGGAGTGCAATTTTTCTTGGATAAGTTTTACTAATACACATAAACAAAGAAGGACAATGAAAAATGCAATTGGTCAAAAGCAAAACGACAAAATCAGAAGTTACCTGATGTTTGTGGTATTGTCTATATTTGTGAAATCCAAAGTTTGATGTTGTATAATATTCAAAACTGCAAGAGAAAAGCCACCAAGTGAATATGAAATCAATTTTTTTTAAATAAAAATAAAAAGTTTGGGACGTAGCTACAAGAATAGCATAATGGCCAATATGCATAACACCATGTGAAATGGCAATTGTGCCAATGAATCGAACAATAAAATTTCTTCTAGTTGTTGTTGTTGCAACATTGGCTTTTTTTCAAAGAATTTGTTGTTTTCCAGTTGCTGCTACAAATTGTCCTAGTTTCAATCTAGCTATGTTTACAGCACAGAAGGAATAAAAGAGTTAGATACAAGAAACTAGCACCATTGTAAAACTGAAAATGAACAAAAACAATTTTTTTTAGTTTGAATCTATGCATAATTATAGTACATATGGAACACATAATACTAATTGTGTGAAACTCATGATGTGAAAGAAATAACAATAAACAATGATTTGAAGATTGGACATTTGAACCATTGTTCAATGATTTTTAGAGAACTGATCAAAGAAAGGGAAACATTTATATGATTGTTAAATGATTTAGGATAAATCGATCCAAGGATTCATTGCACACAAGGTTTAGGAGTAAAATATATTTTTTGAAGAACGATGCATATTGTGATGTAGACAGAGCAAGGACTAGAACATCTAGCATGTATTGCAACAAAAGACATTGGCACTGTTGGTCAATAGTTAAAACATTTACTAGAAGGATCCAATGAATGTGTGATTCAAAAATAACATCACGTTTTGAAGAGTGTTGTAGAGATTGACATAGACAAAGGATCTAAAGCTAAAGAATATAGGAGAATAAATATATTTGTGCTAGGTATGGTAAGCAGGGAAACAATGATTTTTGAGTATCTAGATTTTTGGCAAGTCAAATGGGATATGTGTTCTAGATTTTTCATACGCAAAAGAATTGAAATTCAAAAATTAAAATATGCTCTATTGATAAATGTGAAGACAATGGATAGATTGTAAAGAGACTGAAATAATTAGCAAAAAAAAAAGTATTATTGTAATTAGATAACAAGTATTAGTCTTCATACGTATTGTGTTATCCGTGAGTTCTTGAATAGAAGACTCTTTCTATATTTTTTGTGAGACAAATTCTAATGTGTACAAGTATTTGAGAAGCTGGGAAGCTAAAACTCGTATGAAATAGTGCCAATTGTAGAAATCATGAGTTTTGAATAGACAAGGAGAAAAATTTGGTGTTAGCATAGTCGATATTTTTTGCTTTATATAGGACAATGACAAGTTTTAAGGTCTGATATTGCAATGTGTACCCATGTATCTAACTGGGTTTTGAATGATGCATTACAAATGATGTTATAAAATTTGTTTTTTTGTTTTTGTTTTTGTTTTTGTTTTGTTTTGTTTTGTTTTGTTTTTTTGTTTTTTTGTTTTTGTTTTTGTTTTTTGTTTTTTGTTTTTTGTTTTTTTGTTTTTGTTTTTTGTGTTTTGTTTTTGTTTTGTTTTTTGTTTTTGTTTTTGTTTTGTTTTTTGTTTTTGTTTTGTTTTTTGTTTTTTGTTTTTGTTTTTTGTTTTTTTGTTTTGTTTTGTTTTTTTTTTGTTTTTTTTTTTGCATGGGCCTATTGATTAAATGGTTATATGAAGGAAGCATAGTCTTAGCACTCTAGGCAGCTGAAAGGAGGTGCGAGATTATAAACTACACTGCTCGGGTCGGGGAACTGCGCGATGAAGAAACTATGTAGAATGAGGAGATGCCATAGAAACCACACGAGTGCGCATAAGGCTGCTCTACCTAGGATAAAACCACGCAAGTCAGCCGGAAAGTGACCGTTAAAGTCATTGTTCATGATTTGACGACGAAAAAAGCTCAAATGGAGCGGGGGGCGGCATTTAAGACGAAATTTATGGGTGAGATCCTTGAAAATCTGCAGCCAATCTAGAATTAATGAATTGATTTTGGGGGGAACGGTCCAATTTGAATTCAAAATGGTCTATAAATTACATGTGGCTGCCCAACAAAGAACACTTGGCATTTTGAGCATTGAGTTGTTGAGCTCTCAGACATGTATGAACCGTGAATTCTTTGAAGCTCTGATAGCGAGTTCGGCATTTGAGCAATTACCAAAGGAGACACAAGAACTGTTGAATAGCGTCATGTCGACATTGACAGAAACTGTAGATATTGGGGAAGCAGTGACAGCCGAAGGGGCTGTGCCAAAGGTTGCTATGGAAGCAGAGGGAATTGTTCTAGAGGTTGCAAAGATACCCAAGTCACCACGGTCGCCTAGACCAAGGCCTACCCAGACCCAAGAAGGCGTGAAAGGCAAGAAAGGAAAGCAGGCCGCGACACCACCGGTGCGCGCGTCACCTAGGAGAAACCCGTCGAAGGACAAGCCCACCGCTCAAGAAAAGGGAAAAACCATTAACCTAGAATCAGAGGAGGAAGAAATTGAGGATATCCCAATGGACGATGAGGATCTTGGGATAGACATGGAGGACGTTGAAGTTGAGGGGTCTGACCCCATTACTAAATTGCCTGAGTACATCCCTCTATGTAGGGGCAAGGCCAAGGTGCCTAAGGACATTGACTAAAGCAAGGTCACCTTGTACACACCTCTGCTGTCAAACAAGATTGTTTTTGAAGGACCACGCTTGGGGCGAATTCCAATGTTGAAATTGGAGGACTGGGACTTAGCTGACACCGAGCGATTCCCTCACTTGGCGACAGACCAACTGATGCACCGCGTCCTCCATAAGACCACTGGGGTGACTGTGTTGGAACCGCGGAAGTGGCTCAAAGGAGTGGATAAGGCAGGCCTGCTCAACCTGCTATGGGTGCCACACTACAATCACACACCCATTACCTTGCTGGTAATCAAGCAGTTGCTGTGCTTGGTACATGATGGGTGTCTATGGCTGGAGGAGCCAATACCCATCACTGATAGACTGATCCACAGAATCACGAGGCTGCCATATTCAGGGGAGAATCCGGCTATGATGTTTGGTGGAAAGGTGGGCGAACTAGCCCTCGTGGAGGCCATGAAGAAGAAGTTCGGATTAGTAAAGAAGTTGTGCAGCTATGCAATTACAAGTATTTCTGACCCTACGGTCAAAGTGGCCACACAAATATTAGCAGGAAAGGTCACGTGGAAGTGTCGCTTCGATGAAGTACCAACACCTGTCGTAGCTCTAGTGGCCTAATGTGCAGAGGGGGATCTAAACGACATTGGGGATATAGTGCGAGATGCCACCGCGGAACTGCTGCAACAGTTTGAGCAGCAACAACAGTAGCAGACGTTGGGGGCCATTCAGGCGAATTTGCGAGAGCTGCAGATTCAGGCAACACATACTGGTGCGGCATCCACCAGTTTGGCCATTGGTACTTCAAAAGCCATCAGGATGCTGCGTGTAAAGGACTCCTGAGCCATAGTGCTGTAAGATGGAGCACTGACGACAGAGACCGAAGCTGACAGGCCCACTGTCAGCGCACTCAAGGGAGTAGGGCTGAACTTGGCAGCGCTTCCTAGCGAGGCACTCCACCTGCTGTAGGATGGGGTGATCGCGGAGCTGAGGGCCTGCGAACAATGCACTTTGCAGGTGATTAGCGAGCAGAAGATCAACAATACTCATATGGGCGTGCAGCGAGACTCCGCCCTCGCATCCATGATGGAACTCACTGACACGAATCAGTGCATGATTAAGGCCGTGGAGGAAGCATGCTGAATGACCCCGGAGTTGGTCATTCCAACAGATGGGCCGGTAGATGTGTGCATTCGCAAACTCACTATGGGGGTGCACGATGCCCGCACGAAATTGGAAAAGGTTCAGTTGGAGTTGAACCTCCAAATTGCAGAATTGCAGTTGAGATCCCAGCCTTTGACTCCACCAGAAGTCAAGGAGCAATGTGTGACTGTTATCATAAAGGCAATAACAACAATAGAAAGTGCAATGGCGGACTGCACAACGCTTTTTGAACAGTCGTTCGAAGTACTAACTAGCCTACAAGAAGACCCTACTATGTAGAGGCTGGAAACAAAGGCGCGAGAGCTGCATCAGCGCTACGGTGAGGTAAAAGGGACAACGCGTACTGTTGCCCTCACACAGAGACTCACAAAGCTGCAGGAAGCCAAGGCACTAAAGGAGCTGGTAGATGCAGCTCAACACAAAGAGGCAGTGATGAAGGCGCATTTGAAGCCTTGGTTGGAGGAGGCTTACTTGATCACGACCTCCATTGAAGGCAAGCTGGCTAGTCTGCAGGAGACTCAGCAGAAGCTTCACGCTGATAGTGCAGGGCCAAAAACACAACAGTTGGTCGAGGATATCAAGCAGGCAGGCGCGCAGTGCACCGCCGAGGTAGTCGTCGTACAGGTCGAGCTGGGAGGTCTTCGTGCCAAGATCTCCACACCCGCAGAGTGACTCAAGGGCGAGTCACCATGTTTGTGTTGGGGGCTTGTTGGGAACGGGTTCCCCCAAGAGCCAGTTTTGGGGCTAAAAGCCCATGTTTTGGGGCAGAAGGCCCAAATTTTGTAATAAAAATGTAAAGCCTCCGCATTTTGTGGTCGCGGAGCACGAAGAGGTCAAAGGGTTGTCTGCCCTTGTTTTGTGAAGTCTCATGTCGGCTGTAAAGATCTACCCATGGTCTGCGGACCATGGGATTGTATAAAAAGGGAGTCTTAGAAGAGTCTAAGAGAGGAGTAGTAATGGTAAGAAGGATTTTGGGGTAAGAAGTTCTAAGTGTTCTCAAGTCTTAGTGTAGGTAGAGGCTCTACAGCTGAGTGCGCAGAAGCCTAGGGTGGAAGTCTGTAGCTGAGTGCGTGAACCCCTGCAGCTGTGTGCGTAGGGTGGATCGAGTTTATACTGAACTTGAGATATCAATAAAGAGAAGTATTTTGCAAATCACTGTGTATTTTGTCTCTGTTTAATGCATCTGATTATATTATGATATGATCTGGGTTTACATTATAATGCTTATTTAATGCGTGAATGTATTTGATTATCCCTGTTAAAGGAAAGCAAGCAAGAATAACGGATTACACAAAGGTAATTGTAAATGCATGGTAAATTAGATAACACTTAAGATAACTTGGGAACTTATACAGTAATGCAGTCACAGAGGCACGTAAGTGCTTGGACCTTGGGTAGGGTTACGCGAAGATCAGTTGGGTACCATCATGGAGGCACTAAAGGACGGGAGAGAGGGAACAATGATAAGCCCTAAAAGCTTATCGATTTAGAGAGATTTTTTTCGGCGAAAATACAAGGAATATCATTTTTCAACGCGTTTTGAACCAACTAGTGTGGTTCATCGTCAGGAAAAATCTCTCTAACTTGATATGGATCACAGAAGCCTGAACTCTATTAGCTTATCGATTTGCATGAAGGCAGGATTAGGAGGTATAGATCGACACCACGACCATCTCAGGGTGCGGAAACTTAGTTCCTGCATCCCCCCATACTGCTTCGGGTGAGACTTCGGTCCGCGTTGTGCGGGCTGATGTCGAAAGGGCCAGTAGTGTAGGGATTTGCTTGGCTGACTAAAGCTGAACCTGGGTTAGGGCCCATCAAGCCAACATGAATTATTGCATAAAGGGTCCAAGGCACAGGTTTAATGCATTGGTGGAAAAGGGAAACCAAATCTACAATTGGAATGTTTGTTTTTTTCACAAGTTTTTGTATGATGGTGGGTCTGTATTTGAATCATTTGATCTGGTAATATTGTCGAGTCACATATCAAATAGAAATCAATGAAAGAAATAAGATTGCATTGAGGAGAATGTTTATATATCGGTGCATATTTAGTCCAAAGTAATCCATGGTCATGTTATGGGCCTCTGCTTTGGAACTGTGTGATAAAAAAGTAATCTTGCACTTGTCTGAAGAATTCATTGTTTTTTGTGATCATACCACGTAGTGTTGACATTCTATGTCTATAATACTAACTACAAGTGACTAGGCGACTTCTGATCAATGTGCCAATGCATTCATTGGAGCCATTATTAGGGCAGGTCACTAGATTACTTGAATTTTGTTTTTTTTTAAGCATTTGTCAATGGATCCCATAGATGCTCAACACTAGTAAATGTCACAAAAAAAGTTGGTGGGCCAAGTTGGCATATCATTGCGAAAATGTCTTTTCGCATGTTTTCAAAGTAATCAGGAGACGTGTGAATGATTTTGAAACATTGATATGCAATTGTTGATTGCAGTATTTTTTGGAGGTTGATCAGGTAATTGACATCTTTTGCAACCATTTTTTTCCTTTTAGTTCTATTTTGTGAATGGAAATCCAAGCTGAGCTAGAAACTTGATTTATCAATATATGAATTGCTTTGAAAAACATATTTGTAATGTGTGTCGAAAAATCTTCAGACTTGTGTAATAGTTCCCATTGTGCAATTTGTTGATATGAAAATCGGTTCATGATATTGACATGTCGACTATAGCCATAAAATAATGTTGGGAAATTAAGTTATTCAAAGAACTTGTCTTGAAAAATACCTAGTGGATGAAATTCTTTGGAAGGTGCAATTTGTATTACCTTTATGTCAAGATCATGGATTAGTTGGGCCTCTGCAGAGCCATGTACAAGTGTTTCTGATTCTGTCTCCAAATCGTCATCAGCATCTGGTGGATCTTGCTCTTAAATTTCTGCAACACTATTGTCAATTTTTTGTCTACATTGATCAAAGTGCTTTTTCCATTCATTGTTGATGACTATTTTCTCACTTTTGTAAAGTGTTGTCATGCATATGTCATTCAAAGCAAGCATGACTTTATTTGGTCAGACAATGCCAAACGAATATGAATTTTTGTATTATATTTTTCTTTTTAGAATTATTGCAATTGGCATAGAATCATCAATATTTCTAGGAAGGTTTGTTTGTACTTTGTTCAAATTGGAAGGGACGTTTATGATTGTGCCTGTCAGTTCCATTTGTGATTTTTTGTAGCCAAGTTGTATTATTTGGGCAAAGGTCATTCTTGGTGCTACCAATCTTTCCTCCAAGGTTGTTAATTTTGCAACGGACAACAATTTCTGGTTTCGCCGAATATGTATAGGTGTTGTGAATCTGGGTAACTTTGCATTGAGCAATGCGAAATTGCAAGGTCTACAAATTTTCCCACCAATTTTGATTTCAGTGACTTCAATTGTAGCTGTGAGGCCATAGTAAGCCGACAATGTGCTTTTGTTGATGAGGCATTTCTTTTTCAAAATGCAGTGTCTCACAAATACTGCACACATGTGTAGGTGTGTCTTGAATTGATTGCAAATATTTCTCAATTGCTTTAATTGATTGTAAATGTTTTTTTTGTTCTTGCAATAACATTGCATCAAATGACCGTTTTGCATTTTTCAATTGATGCAAGCAACTACATTGCTTGTTGGATTTACTAGAAAGATCAATTTCCACTAGGTTTTTATGTTGATCATCTAATGTTGAGTGGAAGGAAATTTGGTCTGATATTGAACAATGTTTAGGCAACTCAACAAGTTTTGTTTTCGTCGAAATTTTATCAATAGTTATCTGGCAATCTACTTCAAAATAATCTATACAACTAGTGATTTCTTCTTATGCAAGTTATTTGGATTGAGCTCATGAAAGTGCATTGAAATCTATTTTTTCCAAGATTGGTTGAACATGTGTTTTTGTGACACTAGTGTCATAGGAATTACAAGCATTTTCAATTTGCAATAGTGCATGAAAATGTGCATGCAATGTTGAAATTGGCACATGCATAAGATAAAGGGTTTTGGATTAAGTCTTTGATGAGTAGAATTGCAAGGAAATATTTCTTATGTTTGGATTCCAAATGTAGATATTAGGATTAAGTATTTTAGATATCCATTGGATTTCAAAGGCTCTTCCTTGTATATGTCCATTTGCATATGGCATTGACAAGTTTATAATATAATTCTACCAATCATTAACACATTCCTCTTGTTGAATCAATTTTGCTTTAAGGTGTTTTTACAAGCATGCTATATCTCTTCTATCATTTTGACTATAGCAATTGTGGAAAGTCCGTGCAATTGTTTTTCTCATTGCAAACATGTCAAACCATGGCACAAATGTATAAATTGAACTAAACAACGAGTCATGACAGTCATCGACAATGTTGTTATGTATAAAAAACCCTTGTTCTAATAAGGTTTGTTTATTGGACCACATGTCAAATTGCAAAAGAGAGCATTTATCTGCATCAATGCATGGACCAATTGATCTAGAGATTCGAGAAACAATGTTTGTTGTGCGATATAGTAGTAGTGATTCAAAGTGGCAACATATAGGATTCTCGTTATGCAACAAAATATTGAATTGATAGCGACGAAAATGTTGGTTGAAACAAAGAAAGTGTTATCCATTTGTTAATAGCCATACATTTACTAAAACTAACAACCAATTAGAAAACCATTTACTGCAAAAAGCCTGGCCCCATAAGCTAAATCTTAAATCAATAGAAGCAAAAGTAGGTGTAGCCAATCGTTCCAAATATGTTTCGAAACTAGTAACTTGATGAAGATCTTCAAGGTATTTAGAATTTAATTCAGTATGCAGTGATTGCAAAGCAACACCATGTTTGCTAATTAAACATTGTTGGAAATGAATAACAATTCCTTGTCATATTTCAATTAATGTATAGTGGAAGTGAAGGAGGATGACAAATCAATCAAAAAGACTATCTCCTAGGTTGTAGAAGAAGTGTTGCAACCTATATAGGTGAAACTTGGATAATTTGTAATCAATTTCATGGAGATGCGACTCTTGTAATGCAAAAGAATTTTTTATTGCCATAAATCTCATTAACTAGGTATGGAAATTTGTATAATTCAAAATTTTTGCAAAGTCCAAAAAGCACACTTCACTCTAAATATTGAACTAGCAAGTTCTATTAAAGATTACTATGGAACTTGTTATGTAAGATGTAGTTTGTTGGTTTTGTTCTTGATTTATTTTGTGACAATAGAACAATCTTGAGTAGTTTGATTTGCCACAAAGCACATTAAGAACAATTTATAAGTAAATTAAATAATTTTTATTGTTTGCATACGTTAAAATACTAGAAAATAGGGAAAAAAACATGGAGAACCAATCCACTATGTTAAAACTCTATTGTTATTTTTTGCAATGATATGTTAGGCAATTGTTAATTTTAGATAACAATGGTATGTTCTATGCTTTAGCACAATTTACTTCAATGTTCCTTATCATCCCAATGAATTTCCAATTATTTCCAGTAGCAATCACATTAAGTTAAACACATTGACAGTAAATGCAGATAGAACATAAAAACATGAGCAAAAGACAAGCTAAGACAAGAGGACACAAGATTTGGCGGATGTTAGGGAAAAACCCCAATGTGGGGAAAACCCTTTGATCAAATATTATTATTATTATTCAACAGTTCAATAGAGAGAGAGAGAGTACAAATATCAAATTTACTTGTCCAAAAGAACCCTGTCAAAATCAACAATCAACAATAGTCAACTGCAACCCTAACTAGAAAGTCAACGCTAGTCAAAGCAACACCAAAATGTCCTTTAAGAAGCACATTCAACAACAACCCAATTTAGCCTTCCAGGAGAGTCAAAGTCAGCCCAAAACAGTTCTGTCAAACACAGTCAAAGGAGAGAGAAACCATGTTGTAAATTCTTCGGTCAAATCTGAAGTTAATGTTGGTCAAACTATCCCAAACTCCTTGATTTTTGTGCCAATAAATGCGGCCTCCAAAGATCAAAATTTTGTCCTGAAAACCGAAGTCAATGGAGGTCAAATGAGCCCTGGTAAATGCTGGTCTATTTTCCTGAAATTCGGCTTGTTCTGTCCCAGAAGAATTCGACCTCCTACCACACATGCGAAGAAGAGAGAGGTTGTCTCCAAGTTGTACGAACCAATCAAGATAGGAGAGAGAGACATGAGATTAGATGAGTGATGTCCAAATGAGGAGAGAGGTCATTCATATTTATATAATTTGTTAAGGGTGTGTATACACATCTATTGGGATTTATTTCACTGAGGCCGACCTTGACAATTTGTGCATGAGAGAGAATAAATTCAAAATTCCACTTCTGCTTGTCAGAATGAGATAATCTTTATATCAAAATTGGACCTCTCAAAAAGAGGAATCCAATGAAATAATCATCTCCATCATATGAGTTGTCCTAAGGTGGAACTTGGCCCTAGTTACTATTTTTAACAGCAATGAAGTCATTGGATATCTAAAAAATAAGAAGACTATATAGATTTAAGATATGTTATTATGAATTATTTAGGAAAAAATAGTTTCCACCATAAAACAAGTCTACAACTTTCTAATGACAATATACCACACATGAAAAAATCAACAAATGCATCTAGTCATGCAACTAAAGTTTCACTATTTTCAAATAGCTACTTTTGCATGTGTTTACATTCAAACAAACAAATAAAAATTCAACTTATTTTAGCCAAACAAGTCTAACTTTCCCATTGATGGGCACTTATTCAGCTTCTATTAATTCCAAGTGTCAAAACCAAAATAATTAATGTGATATTGACCTACATATGTACATGGAGCATAAGCATGAATTTTGGTCCATTAACACATCTATCTTTTAAACTTCACAGGTAGTTATGTTGCATGTCTACATTTGACATTGCATCAATATCCTTTGCATGTCACAAAACACATTGAATATAACAACACAAACATATGCAAAAAAATAAGCTAGATGTAATTTATCTGTTGCCACTTTTGCATTGAGAGTGTTCACCACTGGTGTTCTTGTCTACTCTGTTTTTACAACCCGCTATGTGACTATTAGTCTCTTTGTCTCCCAATAATTGTTGAAGCAATTTCAGTTGCCGCATCGAAAGGCATTCCATGACTCCAAAATTTTTAAATTTGCATATGATTGTTTGCAACTGGACTTCACTAAAACTAGTAGAGGGGAGAAGACTTCATTATGACATCAATAGAAACAACAATGTAGTTGCTTAACGAGTTCTCTTATTTAAATATTTTTTAGTGTCAATAACAATAAGTAGCAGTAGAAAGACAGTTGCAAAAACTAGTCCCAGTAGCTGGAAGAGTTCAAATGTTGACAAATCAAGCATTTTGTTTTCAATTGCAACTTGACTAATTGATTTAAAAAGCGCAAATGGCGTTTCATAGTTTATGTGCAACCTTACAAAACTTTACATTGCCGCATGGTTTTGTTCCTCTATGTGCTCATAGCTCAAGAAGCTTTCCACGTGCTCAATGTGCTCGAAAGTCTCTTTCAACTCTCTACAAATCACTGATATATCTTATTATGCAAAGAGAAGAGACATAAAAAATACAATGCAACAATATTGCTAAGGTGTTGTCACAAGTGAAGATGTTTACAATGTAACTTTGGTTTGCAAATTCAAAGAAAATACAACAAAAAATAAAACCATAGAACTTGGTTTTTTTCCCCAATTGATCATAGGAATAATGTTGCAGTTTAGGTTAGCATGTGCTTTCTTTCACACTCGACCACAATGAAACATATTCTAAATGATACAGGCTCTTAAGATTCTATGTAAACAAAAACCTAGCCATGTTTCATTTTAGCATGTTTTTCTAATTTAAAAATCAAAGAAATACTTTAGCCGACGGTAAACTTAAGTGATAGATTTTAGATATCGCTAACTAAAATTTATTCACCTAGATGAGATTTGCATCCTAGGTTAGATCTGCGTCCATGAAAATTATATCTAAGACAGAGCATTGTTTATGACATCAATATCTAACACTAGACGCATTTGTCTATGCAAATTATATATGAGATAGTAGTAGAGTTCACGACATTAATATCTAGTACTAGAGAAAAGTGGTTATTTATGTTATGAATTCTGGCTATATGAATATTCTTCGTAGTCAACTAAAGACCAATGGAAAAATTGTAACATAATCTTGGCATTTCCTATTTTCCTAATATCAATATCCTTTTTTTTCTTCTAGTATAAGCACTTCAATATCTGCTATGAATTGATCTCTATTTGCATCTACCAATCATTTAAACTGATGTAGCTATACTAGCTATTAAAGAGGGAAAAAAATAGTTGATGCATCTATACCCTAGTGTTAATGACATGCCATAATTCTCATAATCAAAACAAAGAAGAATATTCCTTTGTGCAAATAGTTTGAGATAAAGGACTTGCATTTAAAAGTGACCTGAATTAGATTGAAGAATCAAAGAAAAGAACATGCAATATTACTAACAGAAAACAACTACAATATTGAAAAGAGAGAATTGCAGTAAGAAATCAACTTTTGTTAATGAATAAAATGTTGGGAAATGTAATAGACATTTCATCATGATTAAAAAAAACAAAACAAAATTCTTTTCAATTGCTCATCTAATTATCTATGGCCTTGGACTTGGCGATGACCCTAACGCAAAGATACCTAGACATTGTGAGAAGACTAATAGCAAAAGCAGTTCTGTGTTGATTGGTTGCTTGTATTACACTTGAAAAATTTGTGCCTATGTACTCTAACACGAGCTTAGTTTAGGTTAATAGCTAAACTAGCTTATATCCATCTTAACTCTAGACGCATAAGTCTCGAGAGGGATCAAAATTCTAGAGATCCAAACACCAAAAGAAAAAAACTTGCATATTGACTTCCATGGCCACCAACTTTTTTTCCTTCTATGATGAAAATTGGTAAGTAGATTTAAGGGATAAAAACAATGTTTGAATTTCTAAAACATGGCTATCTAGACTAATTGCTAAATGGAGATGGTTCAATTCATCTAAGACTTAATAAGCGTATATATATTTTATTTTTATTTATTTATTTATTTATTTTCTACACACAATGTATAATTTTCTATGAAAAAACAATTAATCATAATGGAATACATTTAAAGCTTATAAATTGTATCTATTATTTATAAATGTTTTATATTTAATATTTAGTGTTATAAAAAACAAACTAAACTGAAATCAATACTTGCTACTTTAGTGAATGTTAAATGACCCATGATTGTTTATTATTTATAATTTTTTTATATTTATTAATAATTCATAGTTTAACCAATTTTAAACTATCCTTGGCGAAATTATGGTGTCAATAAACAAAGATGATTTAAAACAACGCATGAAGAAAAGGAAAAAAAAACATAGGTACATATTGTTCATTGTAATAATTGACTTCAAATTGAGACTATGCAATCAACCATAATTTTTTTAATTAATGAATAATGTCATGTCAAATTACTGAACATTCTCAGGGTCCTAATCATAAACTTCATAGAAAGCTCAACTCTTCACATGTTTTTTTTAGCTATTGATGTGCAACATGGACAAAAACTATAGGTAATCCAATTCTAGAAGTCAATTATAGTGAGTGGACTTAGAATCATGAGCAAAAGGAATTAAATCTAGAAACTATAGTTTCGTGTCTCGTAGTTATACTCAAAATTAAGGCATAAACAAAATAGCAACAACACCATGGCGCCAATTTATTTATAGCATGAACTATGTACAAATAAAACCACCTATTGAAATGTGAACAATTGTAACCCATATGATGCAGAGAAACTTGCAAAATCGGATAACAATCTAATAATTTTAAAAGATTTAAATATATGCAAGTCTGACATTAAATAATCAAAGGTTTCTGCAGCTACTACTTACTACAAGCCATGTACCAAAATCATATATAAAATTAAACTAACAATATAGAAAATATAAACACGTTGACAACATGCACGAGATAGGATACACTTCTAATGGACCTGCCTGGAGAATTGCTCTATTCAGCACATCAATAGGGACGAAAACCTTACAGCAGACGGTCTTTCAAAAAAGGGTCTTTCTTCTACTTCTGAATATTGGCATCTCGAAATTGTATCTGATGACTCCCATTATCAGATATCTGATTTTGCCCTTCCAGACCTTTAATGCATTACACATAAGGCAGTCTCATATTTTTTGAGTTTTTGATATCAGATATTATCAGTTTAGATATCAGCGACATTATATAGTTCTACAGATTATAGGCTTTTATTTCCACATATATTTATGGGATCATAGCTCTGATCTGCATAATCAAAAATAGAATGTATCATCAATTCTTATATCTCTCCTATAATACATAAAGCTTTTTTTCTATGAAAAAAAACATGCACGAAGATCACATACACTACATCTCGCAAACTTATTATATTTTAAATTTGATGCAATTTAAAAATACATAGCCACATGTGGACGGTTTGGATTACCCATTCGCATCGATCCTGAGGTGCCCTCCTCCAAAACCTAAGTGTACTCATTTCGATTTCACTGCCTCCATTGTTGTAACTCTTTCTCATTGTCATTCAACAAGGTCTGATATAGAGGCCTTGCCACTTAGGGTTTGAGAGCCACTGTAACCTTGTTTGACATACACACCTATATTTCACAGCATTTTCTGTTTCAACTCTTTTCCAATGTCGTCGAACAAGGTCGCACACAGAGGCGTAGCCGCTTAGGGTTTCAGAGCCACTGTAAGTCTGTTCGAGATACAAATATGTATTACACATTTTTTGTTTGTTTGAATATTGTCCAATTCCACTATGTTTTTTGTTTCAATTCTTTTTCAATGTCGTCGAACATGGTCACACACTTAGGCATAGCCGCGTAAGGTTTCAGAGCCAATGCAAGCCTGCTCAACATACACATCTAGATTACACATTTTTTTTGTTTGAATATTGTGTTATTGTCCCTAAGCAGAGTCTAACATAGATGCGTTGGTTTGACAAACATTCCAAGCATGTTCCACTGTTCATATTCATGTAAGGGTTTGTGTTATTAAGAAATCATCGACAATTTGTCAGAAGCCACTCTTACGAAGATTGATTCACTCGGTTTCATTGTACTGCGATTGATTTTATTTGTCTCTTCATGGCTAACATTTTTATTTTTGTATTTTCATTGCTCTAATGAATTGGTTTCAACATCTAGGTTTACATAGCTTTTATTATCTTTCTGCTGACTTTGAACCCAGAATCGCTCGACTTCTTTTGTCCCGTCTGAAACAAATCAATGGAATATTCATTCGCACCGAACGTTGTTGAGGTGTCCTCCTCCAAACCCTAAGTATACTCATTTCGATTTCACTGTGTTTGTTGTTTGAAGTCTCTCCTACTATCACCGACCAGACTCTGATACAAGGGCCTCGCCACTTAGGGTTTGAGAGATTTCACGTTGTCTTTTGTTTGAACTCTCTCTTAACGTCATTGATGAGAGTTTGATATAGAGCCCTTGCCGCTTATGCTTTTAGAGTCACTGTAAGCCTGCTCAAACGTGTTTTGTTTTGTTTGGTTTTTTTTTTCTTTCTCTTGACGAGATATGTTTTCCCTATCATGTATTAATGGCTTTAACGACTTGTTTTCATTGTGCATGTTTTCTTCCTCCGAGGGTTTTGAATGCACAACTGCTCAACCTCTCTTCTCAAATCACGCTATCATTTCCTTTCATGACGAGATTGCTTCAACACCTAGACTAGTGCACTTGTTCAGTGCAAGTCAAAGTTTAAACACGCAGACTTCTCTGGTAATGCCATAAGTCCAATCTTGTCTATCGTTTCCATTTTGTTATGCAATTTTTTTTGAATACCTAAAAACTCAGGGTGCACTAACACCCTATTCTCTTGTTTTGTTTTTTTTTGTTTCTGACATAGTTTGAAAAAAAAAGCGCCAACAGAGTTGACGACTCATCTCGCAGCTCTATAAGATAATATAATAAGATAATTGTATTTATGTCCAACTAATGACCACAAAGTAGGTCAAAGGGATTGTTGAGTACAATGATGTCCATACAATGCGGGAGAACCAAATGTCCTATAAAAAATGCAATGAATGAATATAAACGGTACAATGTAGGAACATAAATGATTCTCTCCTAACATCCGAGACTAATTGAAGAGCACTGAAAAAAATTCCACAAAGTTTGTTGGCCCGATGAAGGGTTAGTGGGAGGTACGAAGGGGATTTTGTGCACTGCTGAGGTCTAGAGGGCCTAGTCCGTCTCCCAGGGACGAATTTGAGATGATTTAGCTGCTAGGGTCTTGCGTGGCAGGGTGAGGTCCCATAGATCCTCACTAGTCTAGAGTCTGGATATGAAACGATATCAATCGTTCTCTTTGTGCCCCTGTCTGAAGGTAGTACCCTGAAAAATGTCGTGATCCTCTGTGTGGGGTCTGGTCTGATGGGAGGTTGAAGAATATGCGCTCGAAACCTAAGAGCCTCCTGCATATATAGGGCCAAACATCTCTGATCGGGATACCTGAAAAACTCTGTGAGGGTTTGAGAGTCTCTGAACAAGCAATGGAACATTCCTACGATCTCGTAGTAGATATGGCATCCAAAAATGAAGTGCACCTCGGTCTCTACTTCCTGCAAATGACATACCTGACATATTCTATCTGGCCTATCAATCTAGTGGCCCGTCCCTACCCGAAGTCTATGAGAACCTTCTCTGAACTGGCCTAGAGGAGTGCGAAGAGCATACATCCAGTGGTGAAACTATATTGGGGTCAAATAATGAGCCTGTCTCTCAACTCCAATAAGTTCTCAGCATAGAAGGCCATCTTTGGGTGCAACCCTCCTAGAGGATTGACCTAGGTGACTTGGACGAACTCACTGTAGATGTCCTCCCTGATGATCTTGTTCAACTTTGGTCTAGTAGGTAGAATGTGACTAGGCGAATCCAAGGAATATCGAAAAGAGGGAGACGATCCAACTGAATGCCCACTGACTCTAAGAGATTTGAAACTCCTATAAACCAACATCTAGCCCAACCTGAGGGAGTAGAATGAGAAATATTCTCATAAGAGAAATATGTCAAGTAATGGTAACGGTCCCTGCTCTTTATCAAGTCTGCAAATCCTGAGACACAATGTAAGAATGAGACCAAACTGAAGACAGTCTCAAAGAGGGAAGCCTTACTCCAGAGACTCAAAGATATTTCCATCTCGGCGACCCTATTGTCAATTATTATGCACCTATATGAGTTTGTTCTTGGTCGTCTTCGCATTGTTCATGGGATGTCTAATTTCATTTGAAACACTATCGGGGTTAAACAGGGTTAATCACTGTGCGAAGGGTGAAGAATGGAAGAGGGAAACGTTGGGGGAGGATGGTATGACATAATTGTTTAGGGGAATGGGCGGGGAGAGCAGGAAGTTCTCGTCTTCTATGAGAGATAGAGTCGTTTCTTGCGATGAAGGAGATGATGGTAAGAAGCTTTGCTGTCAGGGTAGAAGGGTTGAGAGTGGGTGAAAGCATATCAAAGTTCTCGATGTAGAGTCTTGCATTCGTCATCGTATCATTTGTTCATGGGGAAAGATCCAACTTTTTGGGAGGTGAAAGTGGGATGAGTGGAGTGAGGGAAGGATTTGAGTGTTGAACATTTTGGCTTTGACTTGTTTGATTTTGTTCATTAAGGTTCACTCTTTGCATCATTTGATTCACTACTCTGACTAGGTTATCAATCTTATGGTCAACAATAGAAGTAGAAGGTTCTTCTTTTATGGTTACTCTAAGTTCAAACTTTGGCCAGGATGTTGGCTTCAACTTTTATTGCATTTGCTTGCATTTCTTCCAAAGTTTTCGGGTCTCTTTCCCTAAGTTGATACCCCATATCTACATCGAAACCATCTGGAAAATCAATCAAGGGTAGGCCAGGAGAGGGCTTGATGTCTTGTGGGATGGCATTGTAAACAATATTGAATCTTTCACAATACTCTTCCACAATTTCATTGGGTTTTCTTTTTAACCTTTTATATTTGTTTAGGAGTTGTAGTGGGTTCTTCTTGATCTCCCATCTAGCTAAAAAAGCTTGATGGAAAGCAGCAAGATTGGCTATGCTTCCTGTAGGTAAACCCCTAAACCACTTCTTCACATCACCTCCTAAGCTCTGGGCAAATAATCTCATTTTAACATCGGCCTCATCCACTTCTTGGAGGTCAAACACATCATTCATCCTATCCACATGTTGTTGGGCAGTATAAGCACTAGTATTGTCAAAGGTCACAATTTTGGATGGATAATCTACAGGCATAACATTTAGCTGGCCTGGTAACACCAAGGGTGCATACCTTCCTGCCATAACTGTCCTGGTAGATTGAGTTGAGGATGGACCTAGTGGAGGTGTAGTTTGGATAACTACAGGGATAGTAGGTATAGTAGTTTGAGAAACCAGAGGTAGGGAAGTTGAAACTACAAAATGAGTAGGACTGGGAGGCTGTAAATGTACAAACTAAGAGGACTGACTAGATAAAGAGGCTACTGCAACAATCAAAGCAGAGAATTCAACAGATTGCTGAATGAAAGCTTCTTCTATAGCTTGGTCCAATACTGAAACCAGACCTTGTAATTTGGAAAATTGTTGTAAAGGTTCAAGATCAGGATCTGATTCAAGGTCTTGGGCTTGGGAGATATACGGTTGTAGTATGGCTTTATCTATGACAGTTTGATCTATGAAAGCCTCAGACTTGGATCTAAACAAACTTTGTTGAAAAGGCAAATCAAATTCTATGTCTTGTAAAGTTTCAAACTTCTCTGGAAGAGAATTTGATCTTGACAAAGGGGTATTTTCCATAGGAGAATTGAATCTAGATAGGGGACTATTACTACCTTGACTCTCGGTAAAGCTTCTTTTTCTCACCAGTTTCTTAGGGTCATCTACAATTTTAGCAGGGTTGGGATCAGGATGAGATCTAGTATAAATTCTTCTGGGAGCCAAGGTTATGAAAAATCATCACACAAAAATCAAAATCAGGATCTATAATCTAATAGATATCTACAAAAGCAACCTCAAATCATGTATTTCATATTGATACAACAATTACTTACTGAAATACTGATTTTTAAATGAGGGAATAATAATGTTTTGGATTAAATTGTATTCTTCCCGAGTATGGTCGCCATTATGTTATCGTTCTGTATTTTTGAGGTTGTGGGAGTAAATACATTGGACAACATCAAACCACTTTTGAATGCTGGGATCTAGCCTTGCCAGCTTCAGAGAGGGCTCTCTCTTTATGATTTAACTTGGTTTTTAGGTTGATTTTAGGCTAGTTATGATTATGCTTGGTTGTTTGTTTGAATTTGGTTGATTGGTTGGTTGATCTAATCAAATCACTTTCTTTCCATTGGGCTATGGAGTCAAATAAAACTGGAATGTTGCACCAAAAGTTCAAAGGAGTAATCACAGGGCAAGCTAGCTAGATTTACTAGATCTTTTAAATTAAATTATGGAATGGAGAAAAGGTGTGCTTCAACATGGATTGAAAAGCATTTAAGAATTTCTCAATCAGACCTTTAGAAGAAAACATACAGATTGTAAACGTAGTCCAAATAAGGTGTTAAAAAACATATCCTATTTTTCAAATCTCCTGTTTTACAATTAGATTTCAGATGAATAACATAATAAGAATAACAATGAAAACACAATTACAGTAAGAAAAACATCACCAGTATTTCGTAACACAAGTATCTTGTGCAAATTCTTTTCATTAATGGTGCTCCAACAACGTGAAAAAGGTGCAATAGTTGATAGAAAGAGTTAAAATGTTCAGGGACCAACCCTCAATACTTTGACATAATGAAGTATTTAAACAAAATTTACAAAAAGATTACAATTAATGCCTCAATGACATGACATTCTATTATTAACTTCGAACTAACAAAAATGAAATAATACGATCAAAAGGAATGAATCTGGTGAAGTGATCTGGACATCTAGCACTGCTTTGGAGGAGAACAGTTGTTGAGTGGCCACTATTCGGGTGTTGCGCTGGTGAAACTGACATGTTCTTCTAATCCTGGAATTCACATAACTTATCCCATCGCTAATCATCTGGAATGACAATTTTTGTTACCTTGCAGTAGATCTCATCTACCTCAGTAATACCGAGCAAAAGTGGATTTTACTGCAAAAATGTGTTTTATCTCATGTTGGATAAAACTCAGGTTGTTGATAGCTTCATAAAAATCTATCCCTGTCGAAGTACCTTTAATGTGGGTAGACTTGGCTATATCCTTTGCAATGTCTTGAAGCTTCTTCATGTAGTCTTCCTTGGTCATCAATTTGTCATTGGTCACAAATAAAGCAGGCAGACCTTTCTTGTTCAATGCATATATTCTAGTGAAAAACCTGTTAACTGCTACATCCAGAGTGTGACATTTCTCTGTCAGCTGCACAACCAAGTTCTTATTTGTTAGAACTTTCTTTACTTCCAGGATCGTTTCTGTTCTGTCACCTACTCATAGATCATCCAGCTCATATATGTTTTTGGAATTGAGGAACTTTATGATGTTGTTGGCTGTGGCAGGCATTTCTCCTAATTCAACATTGATAGTGGAAATGGTTTGCTTGGCTTTCTCCATCAATTCCTTCTGCTTGAATATAATATGGATACATGGCCAAATTTCATTTATTTCTTCAATGATATTGTTCCATATAATTTCTTTAACCTGGGCCAGTGTGTGGCCAATAGAGGACTCAGTTGCTGACTTCTTCCATACCTCTATCTGATTTTGAGCTCTCTGTAGCTTTGCTGCATGAAAAGTCTCAGTCTTTGTCTGATGATCTTGTAGAAGATTGACTTGAGCCTACAATCTTTTAATCTCTTTAGTCTGCAGACACATGTTCTGCACTGCATTTTCCAACTGATCTGCAGCGGCCCCTGTGCTTGTTGTAGAAGATGTGTTTGTAGGAATGGTTGTGATAAGGAGTGCTTCCAAAGGGACAACAACCATTTTGACAGATTTCTCCTTTTCTTTAATCATCTTTTCTGTCTCTGTCTCCATTTGCTTCAACTGTACACTCTGCTCCATGATGAGCTTCATCATGTCTGCCTTTTGTGTCTCTGTTTCTTCAATATCCTTGGCTAGAGGATCTTCTGTAGCTGGTAATTTCAACTGCTTCCTTAATGTTGATATGTCTAATTTCTTTTTCCTTACAATCTGTTTTGCAACATTAATGTTTGCAGGGTCATAACCCACTTTGATCACCAAGTCCTCCAAAGCTTTGATCCCAGTGTCTTTGGCAAGTGCAGAGACCTTTCCATCTTCAATTGTGATTGAACATTGGCTAATGTAACCTGCAATTTAGACAAACTCATAGTAGTGTTAGTGACAGTGGAGAAAATCATTTGCCTAGTCTGCTTGTGCATCTCCATTTGGTCAATGGGATGTATGTCTTTTACATCAAACTCAAATGTTGTCTTCTTGTAGTCTGATGTTGCCTTGGGCTAAGGAACCTGTGCTTGGAGGAATGCAATTTTCAGTTTTCCTTTCTCTAAATCAAAGGCTGACAACAACCTACTTTGAGAACTGAAAGTCTGCTTCCAGAACTGATTATAGGTGTTGATTTTCAAGGCCTCATTCCTCATTTTAATCTCCTTAAAAATATCAAATACACTTTTCTCTATTTCCCCTGTAGTAGATGTGCTGGTCTGCATAACCTGCTGTTGATCTTGTGAAGCCGTGGAGGTAGTGGGAGATAGTGTGGTATGATCACCCACTAATGAGGAAACAAGTGGCTCATTAGTGGTGATAATGTTCTCCTGCTCTGAATCCTTGTTGAGGCTTAGTTTTGAACTGAGTTTGGCCTTCTTCCTATACATGATTTTGAAACCTTCACTGAAAATTTCAGTCCCTGAAGGGGACTCTTCTTCTCTGCTTCTCTTTGTTGTTTTCTCCTGCATGGTAGGAGTTTGTACTGTGGAGGATGACACCAGCTGCTCCTCTGCCTCTTGTAGGGTGTTCTCAGTCCATTCTAGCTGGTTTTTATACTTTTCTATCTCTGGTTTGGTTGTGTGAAAATAAGAAGTGGATTTGTTTTCCACTCTTAACTTAGAAATGACCCCTAATGGATCATATGACCAGGTGAAACTAAGGCTGAACTACATTTATTTTAGTATCTTATTTGCTTCTTCCCCTGCTGCCCCGTTGTTGCAAATGAAAGGCCCTATCTGTGTTTTAATTTTGAATTGGGACTTCTTCTTGGCAGCTACAAAGTGGATCTCATCCATATTGAGCATTTGCCTTATGTACTCTAGAGCAAAAATCCTCATTGGGAGGAATTTAGGCAACTTGTAAGGTGCAAGCTCACACCCAAATATTCTCAATTCTGTATAATTCTGATAGAGGTACCAATCCCCTATCTAGACTTGGTCTGATAGTTGTAAAACCTTTCTAATTTCTTCATTGATCCTCGGCTCTATCTTGTTGCGTAAGAGACTGTTCGCTGGATGTACAAACATTTCTATGAACTGTTTGTAAGAGTATTCTTTTGTTCCTTCATCACTAGTGTGGTCCAGAAGATGGTTGATTGCTAATTTCCTTCTTCATCTGGCTTTTGTAAAGCAATCTTGATGTTGTCTCCCTGAAAATATAAGAACATATAAACTAACATAGAAGCATACTTGAATACCTCCTCAGTCTGGAATTTGATAAACTACTCATGAATAGAATCTGCAAGAAATTGGCTAAAGTTAAACATGATGGAGGGCTTGGAATCAACAGAGAAAATGGAAAGAAATCCTATGATGGCCTCATCTACCCATTGATATGAGTAATAGCCAAGGAGGTAAGAGATGACTGTGATAATTTGCTTGGCTCTCTCAGGGAAAATAGAGGAGGGATAGGGAGGATTTTTCTTTGGCAATGGGGCATCTTCTGTCAAGAAAAGCTCGAGGGTTTTGGCCCTCTTAGCAAAGTCAATTTTTTGGTACAATTCAACAAGTGCTTCATAGGAAAATGGGGTGGCATTCTCCATTGTGGGGGATTTCATCATCTAGTCTATAGCTTGAGGAGTGATAGTGAACATAATTTCTCCAGTGGGGGCAATGATGGCTCTTTGGCTTGGCAAATAACATGCATGACACTTCCTAACAAATTCTGGGGTGTTGTGGGTACGGGGAAAAATATAGTGGGGCAAATTGGATTCCCATAGTTGAATGTCATTGGATTTATCTATATATTTGTCCTCAAGCCAATAATACATCTCAAAAAGGTCAAATTCACAGAGAGTTTCATGGATCTTATAGTCTCTGTCTGCCAAAGGGATGTGGTGAAAATCAATGGGAGGGTGGATCAGAGGACTCACAGGTTCCTCTGGTCCCTTGTCTTTTGGAGGCATCTTCGGATAAGGCTATGGACAATGGTGAAAACTAGATTACAGGCTTAAGTACACAAAGAGGACTTAGGATTTGTGGACAAAAACAGAGGTAATAGCCTGAAATTGAGTGAGTGGGCAATGTTCTAGGCCTAGTGAAGTATTTGTAGTTCGTAGTGGTACACTTGTAATAGAGCAATAACAGTGGCAATGTAAAAAATCAGTAACTGGTTAATGAGAAAAAGGAGGGATTATATAACACTCTAGTTTTCTTGTTGATGGTGGCGCATGTCTGTTGAATTAACGGTTAAGTGAATTGATTACTTAATGACTTAATTTTGGAGGGAGCAAATGTGATTGACAGAATCAACGGGCAGATGACGTGGCAAAAGGGGAGTGGTGTGAGCATAACGGATAGAGAAGTGGTATCGAGAGGCGGAGACTCTGCTTTTCGGGGGGGGGGGGGAGGTGGTTAACGGTTTCGCCTGAGGGGGTGCGAAATGATGTAGTGCTGACACGTAGCAGCGGGCACGGTTTCAAATACCGCCCATTTCTGACCTCCCCCGCCTCGTCCCCCCTTCCCCCCGATGGTAAAGTTCGGATGGTGAGGGGGACCGAAATACACTGTGGGCCGTCGGATCTTGGGAGGTGGGCGCAGATGAGGGGAGAGGTGGCAGAGTGTTAATGTGACATGACAGGGCACTTGGTGGGTTGGAAAAAATGAATTCAATGCATAGTGGGGGAATAGTTGGAGTGTATGGCGGGGTAATAAAACTTAGGAATATGGGGGGTTAATACACCAAAAATTATTGATATATTAAACTTTAGAATAAAACTTTAATCCTTTGCCTTTTTCTTCTGCACATGAAAATAATATTTTACATTTGACTTTAGGATAAAATCTTCATGTTTTTCCTCTAACCACCATAGTGCTTCTACCTACCCTTTCTCATTTCCTTTTTTTTTCTAAGCTAACATTTCCTCTTCTTGTTTTGGAGGGTGCATTTAAACTAGCAGACCCAAATCATTTTTCTTTTATAAAAATCTACCTTAGCCTATTACGTATTTCACCATTGGCTCAGATTAAACTGTTGAGTCAATTTTATTTCTACCTAGCTACTGATTTACAAAGTTTAAACTGTTTGGTAAATCTTCATTCACTAACCTATTTAACAGAAATTTAAATGTGTTAAGTCATGATTAAATTGTATGATCTGAACAAAATTCCAGTGATTGTGGCATTTAAAACAATTTTCACACAACCTTATTTGAAAATACATAAAAGAACTAACTTATGAGTAGTGGCACTTGGACTTGCAGCACTTTCAGTCTTATTTTCTATTTTTCTTTTGTGGGGTTCATATATATATATATATATATATATATATATATATATATATATATATATATATATATATATATATATATATATAGCATACCCTCTTTTCATTTTCTTTTTTCATATTTTTTGGAAATCATTTGAATATTGAAATTTATGTACAATATAAAAGTACAGATACAAAATACTCAATCACCTTGAGATCCTATAATTTATAGGACCCTAACACCTGCAAACTGAGAACCAATGGTAACATGTGATATCTAGGAGAGGTCGAATAGGGCTTGCATGAGTCTCAGTCACGAAGATCATGTCCGCTGATTCAAAAGGGTCATACAAAAGTCCTGACGATGACTAGAAAGATCCATTGCCATTCCAACAATGGATAGAGTTGCTTGTACCCTATCGTCTCCCCAAGCGGGCTCATCATTTGGAATCTCCAGTTCGGGGTTCCCACCCAGGTGGGAAGGAGTCTCGAATGACTGCCTGAAGATTCTTGATAACTGACCATTTCCCTGCTTGTCGTGCTACCATAACTTGTTCTCTGGATTGTTTAAGTTTTGCAACATGTGCTCGGGTGAGGTCGTCATCCAAGAAAATCCTGATAGGGAGAGAAAACAACTTCCGATTAGCCTTGAGGGTGTGGAGTCGATCGGATGCAGTTCGAAACCTGAGGAAGAGAGTGGAGTTGTAGCCCAATCAGGCTCTGTCCAGAGCTATATTAGGGAAGCTAAGGGTATCTTGAAGGCACCTAGCCCCCACTTCCATAGGATCTAGAGAGGAGTGAGGTAAGGGGAGACCTCTCACCTTGAGATTCAATTCTCTCACTCATCTGGTGCATTCTTCCACAAGTTTGCTTGCACCACCTCCTCAACTACTGCAAGAGGGGTAGGATTTTTATCCTTTTCCCGAACCACCTGGGCCCAAGAATTGATGTGTGTCTCAGTTTCTTGTTTGAAGGTGGCCTGTTGGGATCAAATTTCTTCCTACTTGTTTTTAAGGTCGACAATTTTTGCATGCAACGTATCATTTGGAGAATGGAGATTTTCCTGCTCTTTGCTTTCATGTAATATCTTTTTAAGGGATAAATTATCCCCTTCCACCTCCGAAACTCTGGTAGAAAGGGTGTGTATTTCAGAATAAAGCTTGTTGTTTTCAGTTTCCAGAAATTCCATTTTCTGCAAAATTTGTTTTACTTGGGCTGTCCAAAATGAAAAATTCGACTCCATGGTTTTTTCATGGACCCCAATTTCAAGCTTTACCCTTTGACCTTCAACCACTATTACTTCAGGCGAACGTGGAGGCTCTGACAAGATTTCAAGGAATTGGTTAACTTCCATGTATAGGACCATCAGAAGTCCTATAAAATACCGCACAAACAGGACTATAACTTCAGTTGTTATACAGTTGATTCGTCGAACACTTAGCGTGCATCCTCTCTTCCTTTTCTAGTTTGCACCTTTGAGTAGCATTGGTCTCTCGTTGTTATTGTTTACTTTGTTTGATGCTTAACCCTTCAAAGTATGTTGATCTGACTTCTTGACAACTGTCGCACTGTCCATTGTCCTGTCTTCTCTACTGCTCTATCCACTGTGCTCGTTGTTTGAATACTACAGTCACTAATACGCACAATACTATAGTCACCAATACGCTAAAAATCCAAATGAAAAAACCCTTCAAATTTCGAATTTAAATATCTGCAAAAACACAAAAAGTTATAGTGCATAAAGGTTTGCAATAGAAATTAGCCTTAAAACTCCTACGACCAAGAAAAACAATGATAATAAGCTTGCGTCTCCCTTGGAATTTTATGTATCAAGATGAAACCCCAAAACGCAAAGCCCTAGCCGAAAATCACTGAGAAAACCCCTCGCATCAATCAAAGAAGAGGTTTCTGCCAAGTTTGACCTGCACATTTTTGTTGCCCATAGTCGCCATTAATGGCCGTCCGAAGATGCTTTGATCAGGATTCCCTACAAACTTTGTTCTATCTGTGATTGCCTTCACGAGTGTTTCCAAGGGACTAGTCCCTTTCCCTATAGTAAGATTCCCTCTGAGTCTTTCCCGTTTTCCTTAGAAAACACCTGCAAGTTTAATTCCCTTATCAAAATTTCTATGCCTATTTTGTAGGCAGAACTCGCAAGGGTTCAACCGAATGCACATGATGACAAGGGCCTGAGCAGTATTAATTACAATTCCATGACTACAAGTGTTCAAACGACACGACCGTTAATGAATTCACAACATGTACCAAATTTTTTCAATTCCCTAACTAAATTTACTGGGTCTATCCTACAAAATGAAATATTTTTGCCCTAACATCAGAATTTTGTCTCTATTTCTTTCAGGTTATTGTCATACTATTCCTACTTTGAAGCACTTCCAAAATTTCCAAACCCCTCCACTGATATGGAAGGGCCTCTGTGTAGTGGCATATGCTTTCGCCCAGCTACGAAACCTAGATTGCACTCATAAAGCAAGCCATAATTTTCTGATGTTTTGCAAGTTTTTTTTTTAGATCTACAAAATTAGAATTTCACCACTAAAAATCATGCACTTCCAGCGTAGGTTCAGAGTCGCAGACAACAAGCCAATGGGGATATCCCTTACAAGGATAAAAAAGGTCCTAACTATAACGCGATAATTACTACAAAATAAAATCCATGGTTTTGTTTTTACTGTTTTTTTCTTTCTTCAATGACGTGAAGTCGCATAGCTCTGCTTTTGGTTACAAAGATTTTTGAGCCACGATGGCGTTTCCCATTTCCCCTTGAATATTACAGGAAACTGCTTTTCCATCAAAACTTAACCACTCGATATTTGGCATGCACCGATTGAAACCTTAGAGGCAACACTGCAAGGTAACCTACAGGGCTCTGTTGACATCTATAGTTGACCAATTTTCTTTTATTCCCTTTGCATATTCTACATATTAGAAACTTGTAATAACATTAACGAGAGAGATGAACATGACACTAAAACTGTCATCTGAAAACTGAAATAAATAAAACACAGGAAAATACCTGAGAGAACTAAAGCAACCAATTTTTTTGTTTTTGTTTTGTTTTATTTTTGTCTTTGCAGATTACCGCTTAAAATAGGCAACGCACAAACAACTCCCCATAAGAGAATACACAGACAACAAAATGGACGAATGGAAGACTGGATCTAGACCTAGCAATCGAATTCACGTAAACAACTATGTAAATAAAATCACCATGTTTGAAAAAAAGGCACATGTCTTAATATGTAAAATCCCTTTGTTAATTTGTATTAAATCCTACTTTCTAATCTGTAATTTTTTTTTTTTGAAAATGTATTCAAAGCTCATGCCATCTCAATGTCTATTAAATCTCAGTGGTCGAAGTTGTTGAACTACTTTTGAAAGATCGTACCATGTTTTTTATTGCTACCTATCAAAAGCTCGTACCATACTTTTCAATGCAGTTAACATATCATATTCGAACACAATTAAAATACACTAAATGCTCATGCCTAAAAATCTACAACCCTCAGTAATCAAAACCTACCAGCCATACAGGAAACACATCATATTTAATATGACCTCCACCCAAATAATAGAGGTTGATGTATGGCCTCAGGTTCTGTTGCCTTGGTGGTGGCGACATGCCTACGTCAACCACAAAACATTTCCAAAATCTAATGTTGAACTTTGGTTTAGGCCAAAAATTTCATCGTATGAACATAAAAAATAGGCCGACACCATCGCTAAATGTCACTTGACAATGACAAAATAAGAGTCAAGTGGTGACATGTTTTTTTCACAATGCTACCACATTACTACGACTCATGTGGCATCTACAATAGATTATATAATTATAGCATCTAGGATGGCTTCTTATAAACGTCAAATAAGGATGAGCATTCGACGACGAAGTTAAACGAAAATTGGCAACCAAGTTTTAGATTGATTGGTAAGGTTATGTTATCCTTCAACTTATCCTTAAGATTAGATGATCAATAAAGTTACGTTATCGTTCAACTTATCGTTATGATTAGATGATTGGTAACGTTATGTTGTCGTTGAACTTATCGTTAAGATTAGATGATTGGTAAGGTTACGTTATCTATGATCAACTGAATGTTTGCCAACAAACACTCAGTTTATGTTGAGTTGACGAGATGCTTCTCAACCTCAAGAGTCATTGTAATCAATCTGTCAAATAATTCAGGAAAACAATGTTCATTATGTTTCCTTTATCGGTAAGATGTTAGGTTGAAAAGCTATATTTAATTCATATATGGTGTCTTTATTGTACTTTACTCCAATCAGACAGAAGAATGGACAAGAAACGAGTGATGACGTCGTGCCTCGGGCTCTGTAGCCCTAGTGGGGGCGACGGGTCGATGTTGCCGCCTAAGAAACCCCAAAATCCAATGTTTACATTAGAAAATGAAAAAATATATGTAGAAAATGGGTGATGACATCATGCCTCGGGCTCTATAGCCCTGGTGGTGGCGGCGAGCCGATGTCGCCGCCTAATAAACCCAAAAATCCAATGTTTACATTAGAAATCGAATATGTGTGTGTGTATGTGTACGAGCGTCAAACTAATATTGCGACATGAATACTCTATGTCACTGTGACATAATAAGAGAAGTGAGGTGCGCAAAAGAATAATTATAAAATTTTAAAACTAGCATAGATTTATTAAGTGTTGAGAGGGATAAAAAAATTTCAAGATGCAAAACTGAAGGAAATATTTGTATCTTGAAAAATGTCATTTTTGTCGATGTTTGATAGATTTAGATTTAAATTTCTATTTTTTATTTTAAGAGATTTAGAGTTAAAATGGACCCATATTGGTTCTTAATAATATTATTTAATTTATATAAATTTTCCATATCTATATATAAAAATATTTATATTTTTAATTTTATTAAAACACTTATAAGCATATAGTTACATTAATATAGTTACATTTTTCTTTGACATGTTTTATTTTTAATATAGTTACATTTTTCTTTGACATGTTTTATAATATTTTTAATTTATTTATTTTTTTAATGTGATATGTATAGCATTGATTATATATATATATATATATATATATATACCTAGGAAAAAAGTTTATTGTAAATATTGAAATTTTATACGCTCATTAATTAATTTAAATATAAAGTTTTAAAAGATAATAGTTATTCATATAGATCATTATTTCAATTTACATGGTTAATAATTTATAATTACTATTTATGTTAGATGTATAACATTAAATCAATTTACTATTTTTATTACTTTTTAAATTTAGTTTCCTTTGTGTTTTATTACTATTATTATTTAAAAAAAACAGTTATATTTTCTTTAACTAAACTAGATTTTGATCGAAACCAATACCTTGAGAAGCAACATCAAATCCCAATCCCTGCAAAATAGGTCTAAGCACAGGAAAAAGGTTTCTAAAGTTTTCTTGCCCATTTTTCCTACTACATTATCCTTATACATTCGCCAAAATACCCCATTAAACATCACATGCATAACATAAAAAAACTATATAAATGAACTAACTAATCGGCATCATCTGGCACGTGTTGTCCAATTTCTTCCATCTCTACTGCCTCGGCTTTTGTTGACAGACCTGCATCCTCTGTTTATTTGGGGTAGCATCGGATGTGCTCTAGCCTCGAAACTTGGTGGAGAGGCTAAGGCACATGAGATCTCCAATACCCAGAAATGGTTTGGGCAGATTCTAAACAGTTTAGGAGATATTAAAATAATTAATATTTTTAATGGAGTCCCTAAGTCTAAACTTAGGGAAAATAAAATATTAATGTGAATTAATATAAAACTGTGTTAGAAGGGTCCAAAAGTCATGGATCAAGCCAAAGTTAATATTAGCCATTGATTAGGGACTTAATCTCGACCGTTGAATTGTCAACGAGAAAAGTATAAAAGGAGGCTTGAGGGTCACTTGGAGAACACACTGAGCTGATTAAGATTTTGATTTTCTGGGGCAGGGTTTGCTGAGTAAGTCGAAAGAGTGATATGAGTTGCAACTGAAGGGTAGTGAATACAGAAGCAGAGAGGGTACCGGGAGAATCAGCGCAGGAGCCGGGAGAGAGGGACACAGAGCCAGCTAGAGGCCACGCAGAGCCAGCTAGGGCCCACGCAGAGGCAGCCAGGAGCTGCGTAATGCCTCAGAGAGCCAACGTGGGTTACGCAGAGGCTCTAGAGGATGGCACAGTGCCTCCAAAGGTTGACACAAGGGTTATTGGGCTGACGCTGGGCCAGGAAGGGCTGACGTAGTCCCTAGAGGCAGACGTTGGGGTTTTCGTGGGGCAGATTGGAGCTAGGAGTTGTCAGAGTGTTTATCTGGGGTTTCAACCGGAACATCTATCTCTGACTGAGAGGTACTACTGCCGAGATTATTCTATTTTGGGTGAGCCAGTTTTGGCACCCAGATTGTATTCAGAAACTGCATAATGATAAAACCGTCAGATAGCTGCACCGGTTTTCCCGCATTGGTTTTTTCCGGGGACGTTGGTCCAAAAACAACGTGTCACTTGTGTGCTTGTTTTTTGTTTCCTTCAATTGATGATCTGTAATGTGTTGAGCATGTACTTGTATTTATTTTAAGTATTTACATGGTAACTAACTTGTTAATTAATCAGAACAAGTAGGCATAAATAAATCAGAAAGTACATGAAGGGTTTCTAATAGCTAGACTTAGAAATTCCAACATGGTATCAGAGCGTGGTTGTAGATCACAGGAGAACTGAGGACATCAGCCAAGCAGAGCAGCAGCAACAGAAAATAGGTGTCCCGAGTGACAGAAGTTGTTCCTAGCAGAGAAGCAGCAAGGAAGGGGTGACACGGTGCCTGCATCATCAAGTTTGAGTAGGGAAGAGATTCAACACAGTGGCAGAGGGGAGCAGACTCGACCTACGCAGTGCTCGGTCATCTTTCTCAGTCAGGAAGGATTGATGCCTGTGGCTAGAAGGTGGTGCGAATTTTGCTGGTGCCAGGATTGCACAGAGCCTAGAAGCTCTAACCTTCAGTTTGTTAGGGCTTAGGAGGCTGTGGGTAAGTTTCAGAATGAAGCTGGTGGGGTACTGTAGTCAGAAAAATACCTAACAGGGCAAGACCAAGGAGGAGGGAGTTGCTACTGAGGATTTCTAGCCAAGAAATCTAGATCAGTGGTGTAGCTACACTAAGGATCAAAGTGGGGGCATCTCAACATTGCCAGAGGGGTTTCCAGGACGGAAATCGAGGCTTAGAGGGAGTCACACCGAGAACTTCCAGAAGGGAAGTAGAGGAGGAGCGAGATGGCAGTGAATGAGGTAAGAGACCAGGATAGACTGGACGAAGCCTTAAACTTCGTAGTCTAGAAGGCCAAGAATCTTATTTGTTCTAGATAGGAACCGTCTCAAGCAATTCGCCTTGATGACAATAGTGGTCCCAGTTGACCCAGTTGATAACGATAAGTACGAGGATGCAATGGCGAGGGCCAAGAGCATCATCCTTGATGGGGTCAAGGACCATGTAGTACCACACATTGTTGAGAAGAATACGACAAATGAGATGTGGGAGGCCCTAAAGAAGTTGTATCGGCATACTTCCGTGTAGAGGAAGATGCTACTAGAAAATCAGCCACGGTCATACCAGATGCAGAAGGGAGAACGATCAACCCCTTCCTCGATTGATTAAAGGAGATCCAGGATTAGATAACTTCCATAGGAGCCACGCCGGATCAAGAATTGATGGTGAGAACAACCCTGAACGCAGTCTCAAAAGACTGAGAGGTGTTTTTCCAGAGCATATTGGGCAGGGCGACCCTTCCATATTGGGAGGAAATGTGGGCTGCTCTTTGCCAAGAAGAGATCAGAAGGCTAAGCAAGGCGGGAAGCATCGACAAGGGGATCATAATCAAGAAGGAGGAAAAGGAGGATGCTACCCTAACATTTGAGGGAAATCAGGAGAAATGGAAGAAGAAGGACCTCTCTAAGGTCAAATGCTTCAATTGTGGGGATCTGGGTCACTATGCAAGCCAATGTCTAAGGAAGAAGAGAAAGGGAGAGGCTTTCGAGACCAAGGCTGCGCCAATAAGGGCGGAGAAGGAATTGGAGACAGATGATGACTGTGCCATGAGTGCTCACACGCCACTTGAGCGGAAGTGGGGAGACATCAAGCTGTAGTCAGACGGACTACAGCCAATGAGGGGTAGGATCCTCGAGGTACCCAACCTGTTGGATTATACCTTGCTAGGGGAGCCCCGAAGAGGAGTAACATGACTGGTAGAGGTCGGTAGAGACGGATGCGGATGAAGTGAGAGAGGGAGCTAAAGTGCAGGAGTCCCAGGATAGCGTGAGGCAGCAGTGCGAGATGCACAGAGTTGTGGCAGCAGCGCAAAGGTTAGAGAGTGAGCACTTGTCAGTGACAAAGGAAGCTTCAACATCGGGAGTGTTTCTAGCCTGACGGAGATGTCAGAGTTGGGAGATCAGTTACTTACTTCTTAGTAACTGAGTTGCAGTGTAGCAGTTAACAGTGGCAGTGCTATGGGAAACATGATGCAACATGATGAGAGGGAGTGCAGTGCAGATGCAACAGTGGCAGTGGCAGAGCCATGGGTAGCAGCACGGATGCAGAGGGAGTTGCTGTATAGATGCAACCGTGGTAGTGGTAGGGCCATGGGTAGCAGTACATGATGCAACAGCTTCAAAGGATGTTGGGCAACAGGCCTAGCATCAGCATAAGGATCGATGCGGATGATCAGGGTGATGCTCAGTTAGGAGTATTACTAGAGCATAGTCCTCGCTAAGAGGAAGTGTTGATTTGGGGTAGCATCGGATGTGCTCTAGCCTCGAAACTTGGTGGAGAGGCTAAGGCACATGAGATCTCCAATACTTAGAAATGGTTTGGGAAGATTCTAAATAATTTGGGAGATATTAAAATAATTAATTTTTTTTAATGGAGTCCCTAAGTCTAAACTTAGGGAAAATAAAATATTAATGTGAATTAATATAAAACTGTGTTAGAAGGGTCCAAAAGTCATGGATCAAGCTAGAGTTAATCTTAGCCATTGATTAGGGACTTAATCTCGGCCGTTGAATTGTCAACAAGAAAAAGTATAAAAGGAGGCTTGAGGGGTCACTTGGAGAACACACCGAGTTGATCAAGATTTCGATTTTCTAGGGCAGGGTTTGCTGAGGAAGTTAAAAGAGTGATCAGAGTTGCAGCTGAGGGGTAGTGAATACAAAAGCAAAGAGGTAGAGAGGGTACCGGGAGAATCAATGCAGAAGCTGGGAGAGAGGGACACAGAGCCAACCAGAGGCCACAAAGAGCCAGCTAGGGCCCACGCAGAGGTAGCCAGGAGCTGCATAGTGCCTCAGAGAGCTAACGTGGGTGACACAGAGGCTCTAGAGGCTGACGCAGTGCCTCTAGAAGTTGACGCAGGGGTTATTGGGCTGATGCTGGGCCAGGAAGGGCTGACGCAGTCCCTAGAGGTAGACGCTTGGGTTTTCGTTGGGCAGATTGGAGCTGGAAGCTATCGGAGTGCTTATCCGGGGTTTTAGCCGGAACATCTGTCTCTCACTGAGAGGTGCTACTGCCGAGATTATTCTCTATTGGGTGAGCCAGTTTTGGCTCCCAGATTGTATTAAGAAACTGCATAATAATAAAACCCTCAGATAGCTACATCGGTTTTTTTCCGGGGACATTGGTCCAAAAACAACGGTGTCACTTGTGTGCTTGTTTTTTTTCCTTCAGTTGATGATCTGTAATGTGTTGAGCATGTACTTGTATTTATTTTTAGTATTTACATGGTAAATAATTTGTTAATTAATAAGAACAAGTAGGCAGAAATAAATCAAAAAGTACATGAAGGGTTTCGAACAATTAGACTTAGAAATTCCAACATCCTCCAGTTCCAATTGCGCAACCACTTGTTGAATTTCCAGGTCAGCAATGCTCTTGGGAGCAAGAGCGCCCTGAATGCCCCTGAATTGTTCATTGTCGCCTCCCTCCCCTAATCCAAACATCTCCTTCAGAATAGAGACAACCTCAATTTCCACCTTTTCTTCCTAGCTCTCTATCCTATGGTCAAGATTCTCGATCTTCGTCATGATAACTTTTGAAGTTGCCTACACTATTTCCATGTCCTTCCTCAGACTTTCTAGTTGACCCATCATGAGTGTGAACTGGGATCTAGCTTCAGAGATGATTTGTCCTCCTATTCGCGATATCATTTGCTCCACTTCATCCTTGAACACTCCAGAAGAATTCCTAGGAGAGTCTCCAGAAGCCATTTGCAGATGGGGAAGCCATATCCTTATAACTGGAGGGGTGCAATGTTATCCACAATGCGAAAGCCTTGCCTAACCATCTCCTAATAGTCAAGATCAACTCCAAGTTGATGACACTAAGGGTCGATTCAGAATCAATGCTCTTTGTTAATGCTCTCTCTACAAACAAATTCCTTTCCATATCTTCCTACTCCAAAAAAAATTCCCCCACGATCGACCGATGACATTCCTCCTTGAGCTTAGCAAGCACAGGTCCTTCACAACCTATCCACATTAAATCTCTCCCGATTGACTCCCAATTGTTCATGTTCCTATCATGCTTCATCATAATTGTCCACTGAGGGAGTGAGGTATCCATTGTATCTCTGAGCCTCCTTTTGGTTAACTTATGTTCCAAAGAGTTAAATGTGTAATTAAACCTTCTAACAGATATATCACCCTTCTCCAAGTTGTTCCTTCATTTCGAGGTGCTGCAATTAATTTGAATCACGGGACATGACATTTGGTTGGGACACCCTCGTCCACCATAAGATCGCCTTGCTCCAGGGTGATGGCCCTATTGGCTTTCTCATCCGCGAACTTGTTATTTTCCATTTTTATGTGAAAAAATTCTACAAATTCAAACTTATCCATCAATAAGATTATTCTTTGCATGGTTGGACTTAGACCATGAACCTTGTTTTTAGACCACTTGATACATTTGTGAATGGTAATAAGGGAGTCACCAAAAACTGATAAGTGGGTTATTCCTTCGTCTAAAGCCAGTCTCAACCCTTGCCGTAAGCCAAGTTCTTCCTCTTGATTGTTTGTGGCTACTCCTAAACACCGGTATACTTTTTCTAGATTTTTTCATTGAGGCAGAGAATAACCCCTCCGCTCCAACCTCCCCTAGTGTTTTATTATTATCATTATATTATTTAATGGTTCATTTTATAGACATTAAATATAGTTTTGATCCATTTAAATATCTACACTTACGAACACTAAGCCTCTTTGCTAATTATATTAAAATTAATTATATATAAATAAATGATTTTATTATAAAACTTTTAAGTATAAAGAAATTTGTATGATTGATAAATATGTGGCTTATTTAAAATTTTAGAGGGGCAAAAATGTATACCATTACCTAGTGTTTGGGAGAAATTATTAATAATGTTGCAAAAGCATATAGGGGTGAAAAGTGCAGGGTTATTCTTGCTTTAAGGAATCTTAGAGCATAGTTTCACATGGAGCCTGAGTCATATGACAAAAATATAGGCATAAACATATGCTTTGCTAAAAAATTGTCATTAGCACACTAATGGGGCATACGAAAGTTATTGGAAGTTGGGGATTCTACAATTATCATCTGGCATATGATTCATGGTACAACTCCAAAGGGCAATAAGTGGGTTTAGGTTCTCTTTCGAATTTGAACGCATAAAGGAAGGTTTGAATCAGTGGAATGGTTCCATGTCCTACGTGCCAACAATGAACAAGCATACACACAAGCCAATCGTAGCACACATTAAAAATTGGGGAAATTAGTAATCAATGGACATGAATAATATCAAGACATTCCATAGCCACATGTTTTGGTCAAAATGGGAAATTATTGGTAATGTAATAAGAATAATATTTTAAAACTTTCTAGTTTTTGTAAAAAAAAAAATCTATTTTAAGGACTAAAATTTGGAAAAAATATCAAAACTAATAGTGATTGGGGATTTGTATTAATCATTAGATCTTTGCTCTTCAATCTTGTTTCACATGATTACCGACTAGAATCTATCCTAGATTGAATATACCAAAAGAAAGGCATTTTGGCATCAATCTCCTAAGGTTTATGGGTTAACAAATCTCACGACAAAAAGGAAAATGAAAGCAATTTTAATTAAATCCAAGGAATATGTGCAATCTATAACCATAAACGCCCCTTTTATTTAACACACCACACCAACACAAGTCACATCAAGAATCAAAACGTTGACACTAATTATGTCCTTGATGGGAGATGGTCAATAAGACCCTCCCATTACTCTTGTGTGCTCTTCATAATCACCACCCTATTTTATAATCACTACAACACATGTAAATGCAATAAATTCAAGATTTATCCATGTCAGACATATTTGGATGACATCAAGTTCATTCCCTAAATTTAGTGCATTCTGTTCTAGCTTGAGTGTTCTCTAGCTTGGGGACACTTTACACAACCTTCATTCTTGTAGAGACTTATTTAATTCCTTTTAGCCTTTAGTTTCTTCATCACCTTTTGGTTATAGAAAAAGAAATTCAAAAAATCTAACTCCATGTAACCCATAATTCCTCTTAGCCTTTAGTTTCTATGCACCAATGATGCATGCATTCTTCGTCTTATCAATAAACAAATTAAAAAATATCTAAAAAATAGACAGATTTGCCACCGCAGAAACAAGCATAGTTATACCAACGCTTTGTGAAAGACCCAACCACAAACTCATAAAAAAAAATAAAGCTATTGGAAAGTAACATTTTTATTTTTTTTGATATACTTTTTCGGTGATGTTTATCCATAACCTCATTATGGCGTATTGTTACAAGAGAGTACGGTATGGATTAGAGAAAATGTTTTTATAGAAAAAACAAACTTTGCTTTTCATTCAAAAAGAATGTTTATATAAATCATAGATCTTCTTCCAATGTAACCAATCCACAAACACAAACGAAACTGATGGAGAAAGCATTCCCTAGTTCGATGATGTTTATCCTTAGCGTTACAACGTGTCAGGGTGTCTTTTATTGTGAAACATCATACAAAATTTTGGATGCATTGAAAAAGGGATGGTTATCCTTAGTACGATGTGTCAGTGTCTTTTCTGGTGAAACGTCATACAATTTTTGAATAGTTGAAAATTTTAGATGCATTGAAAACATTAGATTTAGGAGCCTTGGTAAGTGGGGATGTGGTTACTCTTTATCAAAGTTAGTTTTATATATATTTATATAAATATTTATTTAATATTAATTAATTAAAATATATATTATTTAATTGATATTAAAAAAATTAATTCAACACATAATTAATATATCAAAAGATAAATTATATATATATAATATTAATTTAATATATAAAATTAATTAAAAGAGACATTATTTATATAGAAATTAAAATAATTTAAACCCCACACAATTGATATATCAAAAGAAATATGGAAACCTTCCTATAACTTCATTCCAACTTAATTCATTACTTGACCATTCTCCCATAAAGTTATACCAATTGATTTATATTGAGTTGGGTTTATTTTAGTTTTAGATTTAATAAGCATTGAGATTGATTAAAAATTTAGAATTAAAAAGTTTTGAATCATGTAATAATTTGCAAAAAATTTAAGCTTTTAAGGGATTAATTTTTTATAATATTTTATAGGTTTTAAATTAAAATAGATTTTGCTTAGTTATTATAAATATTATAAAAAATATTATTATTTTGTTATATGAAAAGTTTACATGACATCAATGCATGACACATCGTTCTTATATTGGATTGTAAAATACATTTTTCAATGTAATAATTTGACAAATTCATGTTTTTTAGATAATTTTTCTCTTGGATCTCTAAATATATTTGCACCTAATTAATACATTAAGACATAGTAGAATGACCAAGCAAAAAACAAGTGAAGACTTCACCATCTTCCCAGTGTTTCCACAAGGTTATACCGATGCTCAACTAATGTAATCTTGCAAAATCATTTGTTTTGGAACAAACGTTTCTTATGCCCCCAAACATTATTTTATCTCACTCATGCACATCCACACTCCAATTATGATGTGTCACCCCTACAACGCCTCATTCCTTGGACATAGTGAAAAATATAAATGGTCTCAAATCATTCTTGCAAGTCCTTCCAAAAGGATAAATTGTGCCTCAACTAATATAACATTTGTAAAATATTTTTTATGGGATAATCTACCCCTATTCCCACAAATATAGTTATATCTTATCATGATTTCAATGTACACACCCATACTTTACTTGTTTGATGTGTTACCTATATAATACTTTATTTCCAAGATATGGTGAAAATAGAGATGGTCCTACATTGGTTGTATTTAGCTTTTGGGGTTACTCCAAAAGTGTTTTTATTGAATCCTAGTCCCTTTTGATGTTTCATGAACATACAAATGGCTCAATTTGGGTGGATGCTTGAATTTGTTTAGAGTGCTAACGTAGCATCCTTACTTGGGAGGTTGTTACTATAATCAACACGATAACTTATAAACATAGAGTGTGGATAATAAGGGAGTCATTTACTTGATTAAAGGAGATACATACCTAGGAGGAAGAGTGTTAGGCACTAGGAGCATGATGTTTATCCCTACGAGCTTGGGATGATGTGGTATACACCTTGGAGACGAGGCACTTTTCTTGAGGGCTTGGGTTAAAAAGGATATGTCATGCAAGAAGTTGGTTGTGGACTAAGAAACATATATTGAGGAGGAGAATTGGAGCTTAGTGACCACATGGGCAACATGAGAGGAGCATTGGGTATATGAAATCACATGTGGCATATAGTTGGAGGAAAAACACCCTATATGAGGACACTTTGATACCAACATGGAAGAGGATTGTTGAATTAACAATTTTTTGAAGAGCACACCATCCTGCAGGAGGGACAATTTCATCCTAGGGGATGGATAAAACCTAGTATGGCACTTATACATCCTTGTATTATAGAGCACTTAATGTGGGGTTTCCTTGTTGGTTACTTGTATGGACATGTGTCACTGTATATATAAAGGGGGGAGATATATTTATCACATTACGATCATTCATTATACCCTATTATATATTCATATTGTCTTGGAGAAGCCTTGTATGGAGGAATATGCTAGGGTTCATGATGAAATCGTTGGATAAGACAAGAATAGAGAGAGACACCTTAGTTGTTCTTTGAAATATTGGTTTTGTGTGATACCACAATTTCTCTTATGAGATGTTAGGGTTTGTGTTATGTAAACCCTAAAGAAGAGTGTGACATTAGATATAATGATGGTTATTAGCTCTTCGTGTAGAGCTAGGGTTTCTACCATAGTAGAAGGCATGGAGAGTGGAGCTAACAATTTGCATGGTTTTGTATCCTTGTTCTTGCATAATGCATGGAGGATAAGGAAATATCTTGGAGAACTTAAATTGACGAGTCTTGAGCTTGATGGGATGCCTTGCTTAGAACAAGACATGATGATGTTGATGTAAGAATTAAACACCTAGCGTTTGAGGACTCAAACTCTAGGATGGACATGTAGAATTGGAGGTTAGTGCTAGAGTTGTCTTATTATGTATTTGTGTGATGCACAATGACTATGGTTTTCAAAGCACTATTTTGGAGAGCTTATTGTTAAATTCTCTTATATCAGACATGATTTACTTTACGTCAACAATTTATTAAAAACCCAGAAAATATTTATCTCAAATATTTTTGAAATTGCTAATAAAATAAACACATTGGTATAACTTAGAAAATAAAGTGCAATGGAAATAAACTGGAGAGATCAATCATACTACAAAAACAAAGATGTATCCAATAAAATCTTCCTTCATATTAAATTTCTCAGGAAAATATGGGCCTAGAACCACAAAGAATACATAGAAAAATATATCTTCTTAGAACCTCAAAAATTGACCCCATTGGGAAAATCAACCTCAAGAAAATCGACCATCCTCAAGAAACTTGACCCTAGAGAATTAGACATGTCTCACCAACAAATCGACCCTATTTTTTCTCACCTCATACATCCCTTGCACACTTCGAGAAAATTGACATCCCTAGGTTTTTTATCACCCTCCACAATTCGTCCCTCCTCTTCAACAACTCAACACCCTCTCTCCTGAGCTCGACCTCTATGAATTTCTCAAAAAATTCCCTATTGCTCTTCTCCTCACTTGTCTTCAGTCTAGTCAAGCCTCTCACTCTAGAGAAAATCATTTCCTCTAGAATTATGTGTCTTCACTTCTCCCTTAGGCTTATTTTATAATTTCATTCAGCCAAAATCCATAACCCTAATCTCTCAAGTGATCAATGGCTAAGATTAAACTCCAAGCCTCACTTGAGATCAACGGTTGAGATTATATCTAAGTTACTAAAATAAGTTTAATTTATCCTTAGAAATTTGGCCTAATAGTCCACAACAATTAATTAAATTAAGTATTGTAGTTTTCTTAAGTTAACTTTGGGAAATAAATCATAAAACCAGTTCCTCTGCCAAGTAAGCACCTAAAGTGGTAATCAAATATCTTCTACATGCTAAGACATAATGCCAATGTATAAGACCTTACAATGCTACAAAATCGACACTTCCTCCTAGCAAGGAAGGGATTCTCCACCAACCCCAGCTTGTCTCCGTAAAACAAAAGTTTCCTCTTCTTTAGGGTTTAATGAGAATATCTACTACCTCCTTCTTTATGGAGATGTACTATGATATCAGAACACCTCTCTAGACCCTGTCTCTGATGAAGTGGTAGTTGATCTAGATGTGCTTGGACCTATCATGAAACACTGGATTCTCAGAGAGCTTAATGCAACTGTGTTTGTCACAATGAATCATAGTGGGCTCCATCTCAAAACCAAATAATCATGTGAGCATCTTTCGAAGCCATATGGCTCACAACTCGCCAAACTCACCACCATGTACTCAGTCTATGTTGAGCTAAGTGTCACTGAGTTTTGTTTCATGTTATACCACAATATCATAGCTCCTCCCAATTGAAATAACAACTTGAAGTACTCATCCTTTCCATTGCACTCCCTAATTAGTATGAATCTATGTAGCCCTACAACTCTACTCCACCAACTCTGACATATCTTAGTCCAAAGTCCATTGTACCATGAAGAAACTTGAGCACATGCTTCACTACCACCCAATGAACCCTCCTCAACTCCGCCATGAAATGGTTGAGTGTGTTCGAAGTGAAGCATAAATATGGCCTAATATTGACCAAATACATCAAAGACCTAATAAGTTGTCTGTATAAAGTGGAATCCACCAAATTACCCTCAGAAAAACTTAACTTCCTCAAGTTGGTTATCATAGGTGTAGACATCATCCTACATTCATGTTGACGTGAGCTTTTGGACCTTAGTCAACAAAGGGGACGTGACCCAGACCGAGGTTCTTTAAATAACCAAATCCATTTGGAATGGTCACTCCTGATGAGTTTTAAGGCTTCATTGGCATTTGGATCTCTTCCCCTTGCAAATAAAATAACTCGGGGAATCCTAAGGTAATCTAATGTTATATGTACCTGAAATATAAACTACTTGTTAATATACCTAAAACTACAAGTTAAATAATTAATAAAATATAATACAGAAACAAGATTAGTATCAGTGATTAAAATACAATAAATACTATACAAATGATACAAGAATTATAATACAACATATAAGACAACGACAACTTATTGTAATTGGTCCAAAGAATAAATTGTATTTATATATGCTACAATATTATGGAATGCGAATGAATTTTAATTTATATATGCAATTATAAATAAAAATGATCAATAATCCTTAATGTGATAAATAAAAGATAGAGAAATACAGAAATGTAAGCTTCTGACCTTTAAAAAAAAGCAGAACAATTTGAACTTGTTTTAGATATTTCACATCAAGAATCAATTATAAATGTATATAACTAAAGAACTAACTAATGTTATCTAATTTCTATTTCTCAATCAAGGTAAACTGAAAGGATCACCGTAACAATTTCTATAAATGGAATCATCTTTTAGTTATTCATTTATGAAACAATCCAATAAACAAATAATGAAATAAAATAATAAACTAGAAACTGCTGCATCACAAGTATTAATTCCATTTGTATAAAAATAACATTCTCAAACATCTAAATCCCTAGAAACAATTCACATGAACCTCGACTAGAGAAATATTCAAATCAATGTCGTCCTTAAGACACAAGTCATTGAAGGACGAGTATGATTGAATGTGAACAAATATAAATTGAACTAACACAAATGAGAAGAAATGCAGTGATTCAATGCTTGTTAATGGATCCAAGTCACAGAACAACAAAATCCAAGTCACAGAACAACAAAGTTCTATCTTCATAATTTTCAGAAATAAAATTACATAAAATTTAGAAGAGCGTGAATAAGAAGCGACTATGGAAAATAAAAGTGATATAAGCATTACTTGATTGAATCAAACCAAATCCAAACACTTACATAAAAATATTTTAGATCAATAGTTCCACAGTCACTGTATAATAAATCCAACATTTCTTTCCCCTCCTCTCTCCTTTCACTTTCCAAAATAAAGGTTTATATGCAAAGCTCATAAGCCCTACCATGTTCCCAAACTAAATTTGCAAAATCAAAATAGTTTATACAATATATAATTAATTGTTTTTGACCTTGTGGTTGAATCTTAACTATTTAAAAGAAATAGATATAAAAACTAACAGGGCATTCATGCAAAGTTTGAGACAGTGGCATGATATTCACAATAACCACTTTGAGGCAATATGATACCAACATTCTATGAATAAGAACAACTTGTTTACACATTTAAGAAAATAATATTAACAACTGGCATTATGATCAAAACAAGAGTGCTACAAAATCTTTGAATATGTAGTGACTTTTTAAATTTAGCAAACAAAATATAAAACAAAACATACCTCAAAATATTTGACCCTAAAAATAGATAAACAATAAAATATTTATTTAGCAAGTTTTGAATCATATGCATTTGGAATGATAACCACTTTGACATTTGATGACAACAATTACGTGTGTGTCGGTTGACTATGTTTTCCTCTCAGGGCTGAAAGAATTCTGATCTTTTTGTTTTTCCTTGACCTGATTTAGAGATCTGAGCTGATTGTTCTCTTGAATGAGTTGGTTAATAAGGTGCTCGAGATGAGCTACCGTAAATAGAAAATGTTGGTGCCAATACATATCAAGTATGGTGGTATTAGAGCCAATGTTGCTCCGTGGGAATTTTCCAAAGTTATTGTCACCATCATGAATGTAGTTATTATTATAAAAAAACAACAAATTATCCTTAGTTTAAGGTTTATTTCTCTTTGGCAAAGGTTCAATAGGAAATTCTAGATCGACAAAAAATTCCTTAACTAGGACGTTCTTACCCTTGTTACGCCTAAGCTTAGATATTTTCCTTTCTATTTGTTTAATCTTTACCCTGGACTAATGGTTATGATTAGGGTGACTTACTTCGTCTCAATGTGAAGGTTCAAAATGAGGGTTATGGTCTGAGAGATTTGGTTCACCATTATCCTTAAATTCTAATTTTAATTCAACATAATGGAACTCATAGTTCATGGCCATACTTCTTGTGACACGAATAGGTAGTGTTTTAGAGTTTTCAACCTTATTGTCATAATATAATTCTGACTGTTCAACATGGGATGACTCATGAGAAATAATGTGTGAATCAGATATATTAGTGAACCAGCTGGTGGAAGATTAGACTAAACCTTAGGGGAAAGATCAAGTTTTTAAAAAACATGGGGTTTTTCATAGTCATTGTGAAGGAGAAAAGCATCCCAAACATCACCAATTTTGGCCAAGTAATGCTTTACCAAAATGAAAATGAGGTCGTGATGGAAAAGAGACATATCAGGGTTTTTGCATTTGAACTAGTACTTCTCGACCATAGTGGTGAGACTTTTGTGTAACTAATACAAGAGGTTAAGCGTGTAACCTAAGAATACCATTAGCAGACGGATGTGGTACATGAACACCGACCCGTATTGACCTTAACATGTTATGAAACACTGAATAAAATATATTAAATTCTACCATCTATGTTTAAGAAAAGCAATTGGAATACCTTTAACGTTGTATGCATAATTCTTGTTTGCTAGGAACTTTTGCCATGGTACATCATGGAATAGACGATTCTTCGACTAGTTCTCACCCTCCATAGAGAGATGAGTCGCATCTGCTATGAAATTAATATCAACTGAAATATCCACATTGCCAACCTTTGCTCTTCTTGCATTAAAAGGAGAGGTGAAGGCCTTTACTACTCCATCGTTAAAACCCTGAAAGAGTTGAACAAGCTCCCACCATTTGACATGTTCAAACAGTACCAAATACTCTTCATAAGCATAAATATTTTCTTTATATAGATAATTACTTGTGACTTTCTTATCTTTATGTTCTTGTTTTTATCTTTTAGTTCATCAAGCAGTTACCAAAACCAATAGCACAAAGATCACAAACACCAGATATAGGCAGACAACCAAGGAAAAACCCTTATCTAGGGGAAAACCCAGTCAAAAACTCTTCCTTAATAACTTCTTGAGATAATCCAAGACTCTTGACCTAGACACATACTTCACACCAAATCAACCTTTTCTTCCTTCTTGTAGATGATAACCCTTCAGTAACAACTTCGACCTAGCAACAAAAACTTGCAGTAGCACCTTCAACCCAGTAACTGGCAACAACAACAACAACAACAACTTTGACATGACAAGAGAGAATTTGATCTCCTAGAGGAATCCACACGAGATAGAGATAGATAACCCAAAATTTCGATCTTGGATTTTTCTTCTTTCTTCTCCAACTTCGCACCTCTTTCAACCTTCTTTTCCTACTTCGCACTTTTCCAACTCTTTCTTCTGGATATCAAACTTATGTGAGAGAGAGTGAGTGCTCCAAATGAATTCGAACTGCTTGTATATATAGGCTTCTGATGAGGTTGAATTACCCAGATGAGTGTAGAAATTCTCACTGTAGATTAACTTGATTATGCAATATAACTAAAGCAAAATACTTAATCTACTTCTACAATCAAACTTGCGGAAGCTAAATCAATTTGAGCAAGATCAAGCAGAACACATATAACAGAGAAGAAGAATCAATACACATGAAACACAAAATAATACTCTGGGGAAAGCCTCAGCTAAAAACTCCGCTATCTGTATTATCATACAAGTGGAAATATCTCAGGATTACACACAGCTTTAGCTCTCACAACTATCCAGCTCTCAGTATAATCCCTCACACTGCTCATAGACAGAATAGACTGCTCATATGCCTTCTCCTTTGCCCTCCAAGCCTCCTATTTCCTTGCGCTGTTTTCCCTGGGTGTTCTAGCTGTAACCTTGTGTGACACTGATCTCACACACTGCTCCAACATACTGTAAAACTACGCAAATCTCAAGGAATGAATTCCTTCTGCATGCAAGAGATTTTCTTATAGGAAAATTCTTACAACTAATAGTACACTGTCCCTGCCTTTAATCTCAACTGGGTCTTTGTCTGAACTGACATGCATGAGTTATTTATGAGAGAATCTTCAGTTATTTGGAGTACACTAGTTTCATGCATGCATGCATTAACTAACTGAACTCACAATCAATTCTTCAAACCGCTTGGAACTAATTTAACTGGACTTAACTCAGTTAATTGAGCTAACTAATTACAACTCAAATACAACTCATCCTTATCTCCTTAATTAAGGGATAACTTCCTTAATTTAAGGGATAACTGTTGCACGACTTCACAAAGACTTCTAGCTTGAATTTCTCCAACTAATTAACTCAAGATGAATTAATTAATTATTTTCCAAGCAGCTGGTGAAACTAAATTTGAACTTTAACTCTCAATTTTAATTCAAGGACAAATTAAAATTGGAATATTCTTGTTGTCACATTTCAACACTCCCTCTCAACAAGAAAGGGATTATCTGCCACCCCGATCCTGTCTCTATGGAACTCGAATTTACACTTTGACAATGCCTTAGTCAAAATGTCAGCATCTTGCTCCTCGGTCGAAATATACTGCAACAACATGATCCTCCTTGCCACACAGTCTCTGAGATGATAATACTGAATGTCGATGTGCTTGAACTTGTCATGGAATATTGGATTCTCAGAGAGTTTGATACAACTCTGATTATCACAACAGATCACAGTTGGATCCATCCTTTGATCAAACAAACCAACTAGAATTTTCCGCATCCAAATGGCCTCACATGCTGCCTGACTTGCAGCCATGGATTTAGCCTCTGCTGAGCTGAGTGCAACTGACCTCTGTTTCCTATTGTACCGAGAAATTGTAGTTGACCCAAGGTTGAAAATTCCTCCTAACGTGCTCTTCCGATCTGATGGACTCCCTGCCCAATCTGCATCTGCGAAGCCCTGTAGCTTCACTCCCTCTGTTCGTCTGTACCTGTTGATGCCTCGAAAATCACTGCAACAACAATGGGGGATAACCACCCGGTCCGGACCTTAAAGCAGCTCCTTTTCCGTTTGGTGTGGTGGCTCTGACTGGTTTAACTAGGTCCAGTTACCTTCTCCCTATCGCTATTGGTTTATTATATATCTTTAACTACCAATAGACAGGGATATCAGATCAATTCTTCTTGCTAATCAGGCAAGAGAATGACCCTTAAACTGATTTGGGTTCAGCCAAGCCATAACTAAAGTTTTGCCTTTTTGAGAAGAGGACTTAAAATAATGTAGAAATTACTCTAAATGCAAGCTTATTCTATAATGCAAACAAAATAAACTAATCTAAATCCTATCTTAATTAGACAGATATAGATCTAACCCAACTAAGAGCAAGATAATTAAAATATTGGGATTTAAACATGCCTTGCTTATAATGAATATCAAGTTAATGAAGTAGTTCAATTAACTGATATTGTGGATATCAAAACAAATCCTATTGAGACCTTTTAACTGAAATAATAAACCAACAACATTCCAGGAAGTAGTTCACAAAAATGATATTGATTATCAAATCAATAAATCCAATAATTAAACGATAATATGCAGAAATAGTTCATAACACATTACTATTTAATAAATCAATTTTATAAGATAGATTTCTGAGCAAGTAGTTACTCAGAAATCATAATTTAATCCAGAAGAACAGAGATACATAATAACAGGATTGAGACAAATTACCCATATTGACAAAAGTGCACAAACATGAATAAAATGAGACATTCTTGTTATCATAAAAATGAAACTGATATTTAAAACAATAGTATTAGAAATACCACTTTATTGCATCCATTTCTCTGACCTCGGTCTCCAACAGTCATTTACATTGCTTGAACTTCTGCTTTCAAAGCTAAAACCACAATAGTGTAAACTTTGTCCATCATGCATAATTCAAAATACAAAGGAAGAATCCTCAATAATCTCCAGATCTGAGATTTTCTCTCCTCCCTCCTACAACTCTAAATTCCTATTACAGTAGTGCTTTTAGAAGTCTAAAATTGTAGAGGAGAGCAGCCCCTTATTACATTCTGCAATCTGCTATTTATAATATTTGTGAAGGAATTCTTGAGAGGAAAGTGTGTTGAAGAGAAATCTGCCCAATCTAATTTTATTTGCTCAAAATTCCAATCTTTAATTGCTGGAGCCTTCTCATTGATTGAGATCCTTTTCTCCATATTTCTTCTACTGTTTTCCTGCAAAAAGAAATCAAAATGAATTAAGATGCAACAATAAAATCAAAATATCATTGCTGGCATTTAAAATAAATCCAATCAAATTCTATTTAAATAAATAATTGAAAATAAAATATAAGCTCTCTATTGATGCCTGGGATGGTTTAATTGGCCAAGGATATTATTGATGAGCGAATCTGCAATTAGAAGAGGCTTGGGCAAATGAAAATGAAGAAAATAAAACTCAGAAAATTGATTTTGTTTTAAAAATTCAGAGCTTGATCTTCTACCTGATTTTTGACCCAATAAATGACCAAATATGTTAGTGAAACCTCCTCAGAAATGTTCTTCTTGATTTTATCTTTCCAATAAGCCATTCTGGGCCTCATTTGACCAAGTATAACTCAATCTACGAGCTTTCAAAGTTGATGGGTGAAATCTGGCATAAATCTGAAAATTCTGTTGCTAGGCTAAAAATCAGAATTTTAATTAAAAATCTATTCCTAAATTAGAATTCTAATTATCTAATAATTAATTCTAATTTAATCATTAATTATAAACTAAATTAATAAATTATGTATTAATTAATATCTAACTAACTAAAATATTAACTATTTATAAATTAATTAATATTAACATGAATAATATTTAAATTTAAATTTAATTAAATTCTATATAATAATTAATTCTAATTAATTTAAAATTTATTATTAAATATGTAACCTATTTTAAATTAATAAAAAACTAACCTACCTTACTTCATTTGCTCCACTCACGTATGAGTGAGTTTTAAAACCCAAACGAATGGATTATGAAACTTTAGTAAATGCCCTTTGAGTTATGCTTATCGGGGATGGGGGAAGAGAGGTCCTCGGGGTCTTTAAAAGATGCATCCATTGAAAAGCCCCGATGCGATCTACCCTTAATAAATTTTATTTTATGATATTTTTGCTTATTGCCTTTTGACTTTTTATAATCGGGAAATCGGCAATCGGGAGAATGGAGGTATCGAGGGTATGGAATGATATGTGCCGATATAAATCCCCGATCCGATTCAAATCCCCGATGCGATTAAGTTTTATTTTATATATTAGATTTTAATTTAATTAAATTAAGATTTAATATCATTTTTTATTTTGGTTTTATTTTAATGAAATTTAGTTAAGTTGTGAAATTATCTAAACTACAGCCACTTGAAAAATAAATAAAAAGAATAAAAATAAACTACAACCACTTGGATGTTTGGGTTTTCGAGATTAGTGATTTATTTTGAAAATTAGAATAAATTACTAAAATCCCGATGCTTCATGATTTGGCTGCATAACTAAAAATGAAAAAATGTTAGTAAAAACTCACTACGGGTTAATATTTAAAATGAATGCATTATTGAACTAATTTATTTACAAAATGCAATATTGTACATTTTATGTATTTTTAACCCAGGCTACATAAATGATCAGAGTTTCAAAGGAGTGTCATTTTCAAACCAGTTGACCAAATGAGGCGAAACAAACGTCAATGGGAAGCTTATAAAAAATCGATTCTAACAAAGCAATCAAAGCAAGAATCCAAAGAAAATGAAAAATTAACAAAAGCGTAGCATAATCGACTAAATAAAAATCTTAAAAAGGTGTTTAGCCAAAATTTTATAGAAAGGGTCCCCATTATTTGAGTTGAACAAGTCAAAAATGGGGGGGTTGTGTTTTTACCACAACAGTACCATAATCCATATTGAGATGTGTCTCTGAGGTATCTCAAAACATGCTTATCTGCCTTCCAAAACATCTTGGTAGGCTGAAACATAGCTTCACTCAGCTGGTTCACCACATAGCAAAAATATGGTCGTGTGTTCACTAAATACATCAGTGAACCCACAAGCTGCCAATACACCGTAGCTTCTACTACTTCTCCTGAAGTAGCATCCTCCTTCCTCCAGTTACTTGCTAGAGGAGTCTGCATGGGCTTGCACTTTTCCATGTGGAATCTCCTGAGTATATCATTGGCATACTTGCCCTTAGACACAAACACTTCCCCATCCTTCTGCCACACTTCCATGCCAAGGAAGTAGTGCATGAGACCCATGTTTTTCATCTCGAATTCTCTTGCAAGGTCCTCCTTGCAAGACATGATCAACTGATCATCACTTGTCAATATGAGATCATCAACATAAAGAAAAATGATCAACTGCTTACCTTTTACCATGATGTGGTACAGGTTTGCATCCGCTTCACTCTTTGTGAAGCCCAACTCGGTGAAGTAGTTGTTGATCCTGGTGTACCAAGCATGAGGTGCTTGCTTCAGCCCATACAAATCTCTCTTGAGTCGGCACAAATGCGACTCACGATCGAAGGTCTCAAAACCTTCCAACTGCTCTATTTACACCTCTTCCTCAATCTTGCCATTGAGGAAAGCAGTCTTCACATCCATCTGATGGATCTTCCAACCCATCTGTGCTGATAGTGTCAACATCGATCTGATAGATGAGTACCTTTCTATAGGAGAAAAAGTCTCATCATAGTCGATCCCCTCGACCTGTGAGAAACCACGTGTAACAAATCTTGCCTTATGTTTCTCCACACTACCATCAACAACTTGCTTTACCTTGTAAAGCCAATGGGAACTCACAACTGACTTGTTCTTCGGTCTTGGAACCACATCCCAAACACTGTTCTGAACTATGGAGTCATACTCCTCCACCATAGCATCAGCCCAAATCGGCTGCTGCACTACTTCCTCAAAGGAAGATGGCTTGGTCTCAACACATTCCCCAACAAAGGCCATGTATCCAGTGTACCTCTTAGGTGACCTCCTCTATTTGCGTTAAGAAGATGGTTCTCCCACATTCTCTCTCGCATCCGACAACAATCTGTCAGCTTCTCTTGTGCTCTTCCGTCCCTCTCTGGAAGACTCTGCTTGAGTGGATGTCTCCACTCCTGGAATCTCTGCATGCAGTTGCTTCGCATCGGTCTGAGGCTCCTCTTCCTTAGGAACCAAAAGTTCCTCCACAGCCTGTAGTTGGAGCTCCCTCTCAAGGGAAACGCGCATGGCCTTCTGCTCATCAAACTTGAGATCTCTGCGAACCACTGTCCTCCGACTGGTAGGCAAGTATACCTGATAATTGTGGAGTGTATCAGTGTACCCCAAAAGTATCCCCAACTCAGCTGTCGGCTCAAGTTTCTTCTGAGCATCCTTGGCCACATGGAAATGTACCGATGAGCCAAAGATCCTGAAGTGACCCATATCTGGTCTCTTCCCGGAGAAAGTTTCCTCTAGTGTCTTCTTCCCAAGTATACGATGTGGGCTTCTATTCTGCAAATAGACCGCTGCGTTGCATGCCTCAACCCACAAATGAAATGGTAGGCCTTGGTCATGTAGCATCGCCCGAGCTGCCCCCACAATCGTTCTGTTCTTCCTCTCGGCCACCCCATTCTGCTGTGGGTTATGAGGTGCCGTCAACTCCCGTTTAATTCCTTCCGCTGCACAGAAGTCCTTAAACTCTTGAGAGACATACTCTCCACCATTGTCACTTCTCAAGGCCTTGATCTTCTTCCCTAACTCTTTCTCAACCAAAGCTTTGAACTCACAAAACTTTGAGAAGGTTTGGTCCTTCTTCTGCATGAAATAAATCCAACATTTACGAGAAAAATCATCAATGAAAATCACATAATACCTTTGTTTCGCGGTGGATGCTGTCGAGAATGGTCCACACACATCAGTATGAACTCACTCTAAGATTGCTTCAGCTCGACTGTCTCGATCATGAAAGGAATACTTGGCGTACTTTCCCAAGGTACAACCTTTGCATGTGTCCACTTGCTCAAGTTTACCTTTGGGATGTCTGGTAGAGATCTTTTGCTTTATCTTCAAGGCCCCATGATGAAAATGGCCCAACCACCTATGCCATAACTCGCCAATGTCTTGGCTTTACACCAATTCTTCTTTCGAACTCAATGCAGCACAATCATCTACCTCTAGTTTATAGAGATTCTTCACTTGAATCCTAATCCTCTTGGTCTGACCTGTGGCTATGTGTCTCAGGAACGCCTTTCCTTTACTGAAGACAACATCGTAGCCTTTGTCTTCCAACATCGCGACTGATACCAAGTTCTTCTTCAGTCCAGGTATATACTTTACATCAGTCAAGGTGAGAGGAGCTCCATGCTCCCTATTAAAGGCAACCGTGCCTTCTCCTGAAACACAATACTTCCCTTCATCACCCATCTCTATGCGCATCTTGAGGTTTTTCTCCTCCAAGGTACTGAATAAACTTTTATCGCCGGTCATGTGGAATGAGGCTCCACTGTCAAGATACCAAACACAACCCACCATCGATGAAACCATGCATTCGATGAGGCTAAAATCCAATTCGAATTAAGAGGCCAGTGCCTCACCTTCCGATCCTTTCAAGGATCCCTTCTTGGATTTCTTCAATGGACAATTAGTTGCATAATGGCCCATCTCATGATAATTAAAGCATCTCACTTTAGATTTGTCAATCTTCTTCCCTCCATGAGAAGAAATCGATTTGGAATGAGAAGCCTTCCCTTTCCCTTTCCTTTCCTTACTTTCTAAGGCCATATTTTCTTCATCATCATGCTTAGATGAAGAACCATCTCTTGTACTCCTCCTGATTTCCTCCTGCATCATATCCGACCACAGTCGTTCCCAATCCAATAGTTTCTCCCTTCCATTCACAGAGTCCTGGTAGCTATTCCAGCTCTTTGGAAGTTCGAGGAGAGTGAGGCTCACCATATCATCATCGGCTGTAGTTATTCCCACACTACCAAGCTCATCTCTACAGGTGGTGAGCTTGTTTAGATATGTAGAAATAGAATCGCCCTTCTCCATCTTGATTTTCCGAAGCTTATCCTTGAGCACTAGTTTCCTCTGGTCACTACTATTCTGATATAGGTCCTTCAATGTCTTCCACATTGAAAATGGAGTCTCCTTCCCATGGAGACTCGAGACAATATGGTCTCGAACTCCCTCCAGAAGAATCTGTCTCACCTTCGCCACACACTTCTTCCATTCAGCCAATTCTTGTGCATTAGCTGTAGCTGGCTTGGGGATTTCTTGATCAATGAAATCCTTCAAACCATTGTCTTCTAATACCGCTTCCATGCGATCCTTCCATGCTATGTAATTTGAGTTGCCATCTAGAGCATACTTGAGTCTTAAGCCATTGAACGCCATTGGTGAACTTTGAGGTGTGATAAGAATTCGATTTTGCACCTGCAACCAAGAACTTCAAACTTCGAATTTCCCTTCTCAGTATACTATTAATAGCTCTGATCACATTTTCTCTGATACCATGTAGAAATTCTCACTGTAGATTAACATGATTATGCAATATAACTAAAGCAAAATACTTAATCTACTTTTACAATCAAACTTGCGGAAGCTAAATCAATTTGAGCAAGATCAAGCAGAACACATATAACAGAGAAGAAGAATCAATACACATGAAACACAGACGAATTCTTTGGGGAAAGCCTCAGCTAAAAACCCCACTATCTGTATTATCATACAAGTGGACATATCTCAGGATTACACACAGCTTTAGCTCTTACAGCTATCCAGCTCTCAGTACAATCCCTCACACTGCTCATAGACAGAATAGACTACTCATATGTCTTCTCCTCTGCCCCCCAAGCCTCCTATTTCCTTGCGCTGTTTTCCCTAGGTGTTCCAGCTGTAACCTTGTGTGACAGTGATCTCACACACTGCTCCAACACACTGTAAAACTACACAAATCTCAAGGAATGAATTCCTTCTGCATGCAAGAGATTTTCTTATAGGAAAATTCTTGCAACTAATAGTACACTGTCCCTGCCTTTAATCTCAACTGGGTCTTTGTCTGAATTGACATGCATGGGTTATTTATGAGAGAATATTCAGTTATTTGGAGTACATTAGTTTCATGCATGCATGCATTAACTAACTGAATTCACTATCAGTTCCTCAAACTGTTTGGAACTAATTTAACTAGACTTAACTCAGTTAACTAAGCTAACTAATGACAACTCAAATACAACTCATCCTTATCTCCTTAATTAAGGGATAACTTCCTTATTTAAGGGATAACTGTTGCATGACTTCACAAAGACTTCTAGCTTGAATTTCTCCAACTAATTAACTCAAGATGAATTAATTAATTATTTTCCAAGTAGCTAGTGAGACTAAATTCGAATTTTAATTCTCAATTTTAATTCAAGGACAAATTAAAATTGGAATATTCTTGTTGCCGCATTTCAACAATGAGGCCGACTTGGTGTGGAGGGGACAAATAACTTATTTGACTCAATATTAATTCTTTTTACATGATTCAAAATGTTATATCTAAGAACCACATTAGTTGGTTCGAAACATCGACCGAATCCTAACGATGTGATTAATCCGAAAGACTAATTTCTAATTCAAAATCCCAAGAAGTTTTTTTTTTTTTAATGGAAAATGACTCTAATGACTCAAAATAAATCCTAAAAGTCCTCAATGGGGACTTTGACCTAAGATATGATGACCCAAGCATGAAACCCATACTTTAATAAGTCATAATAATAATAATAATAATAATAGTCTCTTTGTCATTCTTTTGATAAATACATTTCATTGTGACTCAAATACAATTACGAAGATTGAACCTAGTTACATTCTTCAACACTCCGTTTTAACTAGGGAGGTATTCATAATAGCAAGTACAAGGAAAATCTCAAAACATATGAATAATTTAGGCAATGCAATGCCATGGACTAGATTCCTTACCAGAGCAATCTATCCAAGGTCCTTCAACAGTTTAGGCACTCACGGTGCCACAGACTAGATTCTTGACCAGGGAAATCTATCAGGGTAGGACTAAGATGGACTAAAGCTTTCAGCCTCTCTATGTACCATCAACGTTACTTGTTAACCATCAACCTAGGGATCCAGGTGTGTATCTAAGGTCAATGCTCTATGACCAATGCAACCCTCCCTACTTCGGGATCTAGACATCAACACATAGTGTCAACTAAATGTCCTCCAAGGCTATGTGTATCACACACAAAGCCTCAAAACTTCTGATTAATCCAATCTGTAGAAAATCCTCCTCGATCAAATAGAGCAGTAACAACAAATCTCTCCCGATCAAATTGATCGATAACAATAAGCATGTAAAACATGTTATCAAACCTTTGAGAGATTTAGCTATAAAAACATAATCCCAATCAGTAACAAACTTTCAAATATACATATGTCAATACAAACCTCTGAGGTATTTTAGACATCTAGATGTTTCTTCTCAACTTTTCATAGTAAGACTTAGAGCCTTCCAAATGAATCTTGACAGTAGATTCCTCAACCATACAACTTACTTTGCTACTTTACATGCAACAACATATTCTACAGCTAGATCCTGATTTCCTTACTTTAGCAGTACCTCAAAATGCATTCTCCAAATTCTTCTTTCAAGGTATGACCATAATATGCCCTCCCTTTGAACTTGGGAATATTTCTTCTATCCATGCTTCCTCTTAACTTAGGGAGATCAACTTTTGTCTATAACATCAGAGAATATTTCATGGCTTCCATCCTTCTTATCATGACCATCATTATTCATATAACTTTATTTGTCATGTTCATCAAATTTACTTACAAATATCTTCATTATCATGAATATTATGTACCTGCACAACTTAGATAGCAAGTACAACCAAATAGATAGAAGCATGAAGTTAACCACATCCAAATCATACAATAATGGAAGCATTAGACTTTTAGACACTAGATACCTAACTTTAGTTAGGTTCATAATCAACAAGAGACACATACTTTTATACTTCAACTTCTTGCCTGGGACTATGTTATAAACCTTAAATCATATCAATAGCTCAACCAAGATATTATATCAAGGGCTTCAATATTTCCTTATGACAAACTTTTCATATTGCAAACCCTAGAAACAATTCGAACAAGTATAATTCAACAATGCTTCCAACAAACATTAAGAATTCATATGTTAGACTTTTCTACTAGGATTTATTGCTAACCCTAGATTTCATACATGAACTTCAACTATAAAAAACAATCACAAAACAATTTAAGGTTTCAACAACCTTTCATAAATCCCAGATTATCACATTTGAAACAATATCTTCATATACTAGAGAATTGAACTTCTACTAGGGTTTAGTTACAAAACCCTAGAATCCACAAACAATATCAAATTAGACTATCAAACTTCGACTAGGGCTTAATTACAAACCCTAGGACATATGGCCACTAACAATTAGGTCAACACAATTGCATATTTAGGACTTCATAATCATGCACAAGCATATCATAACATCATATTAGGGGATTTTTGAGGTCTAAAATGGGCCTCCTAAGGAAATTATAAAATAATAGTGGAAATAATAAAATAAGATTAGATGACATCATCAAATTTTAGAGGGAAAAAAGAAAAAACTATTTTTTCAACTCGTATTTTCAACTTATCTCCCTATGGGTTTACTCAAATTTCAAGAGGAAACACTTGTTGGATGCATAATTTGATACCTAATCCAAGAAATACCCATGTTGCATACTTTTGATGGACCCTGCTACATGAAAACTGAGAAATATATGAAAAACGTGATTGCAATCACGTTTTTAATGTATTTCTCATTTTGCGTGTAGCAAGGTCCATCGAAAGTATGCAACATGGGTACTCTTTGGATGAGGAATTACATTTTTCATCCAACAAGTACTCCCACTCACAATTTGAGTAAAAGCTTAGGGAGATAAGTTGAAAAAACAGTTTTATTATTTTATTATTTTTTAATGCTTTTACTTTTTTACTCCAAAAATGATGAGTCACCCCCCATGGTTGACATCATCATATTGAATCCTATTGGTTCTTATAAAGTTTATTTTTGTTGTACATTTTTCTTAGGAGGCGCATTTTAGAGTCAAACTTGATCAAGCTAGGGTTTTGATTGGACGAAAAAACATACACCTAGGATTTCATTCCTAGGACATCATCTAAAACAAGAGTATTGATTATAAACCCTACAAAACCCTAAAGATCTAGGGTTTCAATACATGACACAACAAATCCAAATTTACTAAAACTTCATAGGTTCGAGATTTCATATATCACCATCCAACCCTCACATATTATGGTTTCCATAACCATACCAAAACCCCAAGCATGACATCATTAGAACTTTTACACATCAAAATAACATTTTCTTACACTTCACTAATAACCCTAAGTAGGTTAGTGTTTCACACATTATCATCGACATACCCTTAAGTTAAGGTTTTACAGAGAACCTTTTTAGGGTTCCACAAGAATAATCAAAGATATGAGGGTATATTTATCTAAAGATGAATCACCCAATCAATAATATTAAGGATTCAAGAGAGCTAGACACAATAATGTTAGTAATGTAGAATTTTTTATCAAGAATGAATATACCTTTATCATGAAGAGAGAAAATATTGTAGTCTAAGGCATACCTTTTGTTTCTTAACAAACCTTGTAATTCCAATTCTTTGTCTTGTGAGGCCTTCTTCCATAATCCATGAGTATTCAACAAGCCTTTCCTAAACAAGGAAAATGTGAATAGAAATGTGATTACTATTTAATACAAACAAACTTAGATAATTAAGAAAACCAAAAATGAAAAGGTAATACAAGGAATAAGGTACTTATCTTTGGAAGTTAGCGAGGGCTCCCTCCAAGCTCAAGGGATACCTATAACATTATAAAACAATTCAAAAATGTTTTTCCAAAATATATTAGACCTGCAAATACTAGAAATAAAAAATGAAACAACTAAAGCTTAGAGCATAGGACTTAGTAGTGTAATTCCCTTATATCTAATTCTTCAGCTTTATTCTTCTTTGGAGATCCTTATTCAAGAACATTAGCTTGGTCCCCGTTTCTTTTCTTATTGTTCGGATTTTCAAGACAGTCACTTTTACAGTGACCCATTTTATGACATTGGTAGCATTCTATTTTGGACATATCTACCTTCCATCTTGCCCCTTTTGACCTTTTTAAGTTTCATTTCTTGTGATGAGCGGAGTAGGAATTTGAAACTTTCTCTTCTTCATTGTTGGTTACTAATGAGATTATCATCTCTTCTTGGCTGCAGACATTCTATAATTGTTCGAATGAAGGAGTTTCTTTCCAATAGTTGATTCCTGAAGCAAAATCATTCCATGTAGGTGGCAATCCCAATAATGTAGTAATCACTAGCTCTTTTTATGGTACAATCTCATCTATGGCTTGAAGGTCATCTCTACTTCTAGCTATCCTTACAAATAAGGAAGCCACAATGTCATATTTTTTCCTTTTTGTGGTCCTTAGTTCATTCTTAAGACTTGCTACTTGACTGATGTTCTTGATAGTGAACAATTTTGATAAGGCTTCATACATTTCTTGAGCATGGTCTATGTTGGAAATGTATGGGACAATATTATCCTTTATACCTTCTACCATCAGTTTCATAGCCAATATTTATGACTCTCTAAACTTCACTTTATTTGCATCACTAGATCCTTTGGTAGGTTTCTTCACTTTTCGTCTGACCAAATCTAGGACTTTGTTCTTTTCAAGAATGAGATCAATTCTTTTCTTCCATGACCTGTAATTTGATGCTCCTTCTAATTCATTCTCTCCCATTATTGTATAAGACATTGTCCTTGAAGGTAGTAAGCTTCTCTCCTTATAAGATGTCCTTGTATGATCCCTTGCTCAACCCTTCAAGGTTTCCTAGACTCCTTTTAGTAGATCCTCAAACTGCCTTTTTCCTTCTTCACTTTAGCTCTGATACCATGTTAGAAAATCAGAAAAGAAGAAATATTTTCTTTATATATATAATTACTTGTGACTTTCTTATCTTTATGTTCTTGTTTTTATCTTTTAGTTCATCAAGCAATTACCAAAACCAATAGCACAAATATCACAAACACCAGATATAGGCGGACAACCAGGGAAAAACCCCTATCTACGGGAAAACCTAGTCAACAACTTGTCCTTAATAACTTCTTGAGATAATCCAAGACTCTTAACCTAGACACAAACTTCCTCCACACCAAGTTAGCCTTATCTTTCTTATTGCAGATGATAACCCTTCAGTAACAACTTCGACCTAAAACCAACAATTTGTAGCAGCAACTTCAACCTAGTAATTGGCAGAAACAACAACAACAACAAATTTGATTTGATCTCAACTTTTTCTTCTTTCTTTTCCAACTTTGCACCTCTTTCAACCTTATTTTCCTACTTTGCACTTTTCCTACTCTTTCCTCTGGATATCGAACTTATTTCAAAGAGAGTGAGTGCTCCAAATGAATTTGAATTGCTTGTATATATAGGCTTCTAGTGAGGTCAAATTACCCAAATAAGGCCGACTTGGTGTGGAGGGAACAAATAGCCTATTTTACTCAATATTAATTCTTTTTACATGATTCAAAATCCAAGAAGGGTCTCTTTTAATGGACAATGACTCTAATGACTTAGAATAAATCCTAGAAGTCCTAAATGGGGATTTTGAACTAATATATGATGACCCAAGCATGAAACCCATAATAAGTCATAATAATAATAATAATAATAATAATAATAATAATTTCTTTTTCATTCTTTTGATAAATACATTTCATTGTGACTCAAATACAATTATGAAGAAAGAACCTAGTTACATTCTTCAAAACTTCCAACTCATTTCTAATCACGGGAGGCATGAGTAAAAACCTGGTATAATTTTAGTTGATATTTGGTTTGAAAGGGTACAAGATGATCCATACAAAGGTTTGAAACCCTAACGACTTATATAGTTACATGTAAGGTATGAATGGGAAAATGGGATGCATAGAATGCGGAGTGGAAAACCCCATGTTGTGAATTGGATGACTAGCGTGAGGTAATAGGTGTACTAATCTATAATGATGACAACCATAGGGGTACTTATGACCTGAAAACTCAAGTCATAACAACGATGAACAATGCAAACAAATGTTGTGACACATGGTTGAAAACTCAGACATGTTGTGCCATGTCACCTCAAAACACAAATAAATCGTTCAAAACAAATCCCATAGGATCTACCTACCACCACTAAACATCATTTCACTGCATGACACATTGAGAAATTTCTATACCAAAGTTTAATTGTGCACAACCATGGACCATAGTATTAAATTTAATGTGGACACCATAAGAACCAACAAAATATTAATCAAAAGTCCAATAATGATAAGGGATATCATAAGTTCATGGAATGACAACATTTCACATGTAGGGATATGAACCCTTTCAAAAACATGTATACCTATGTTATGGCAAGGTCCATGAGCAACAAAATATCCATAATTCTTGGACTCAATACATAGATATCATGACTCGTGTGTAATTTTAAACAATAATCAAAGTAAGTAAATATATAGAGACATAATGAAAACTTTAATATTCATATGTTGGCTAGGTTGAATAGGCTTATGGCCTGACAAAGTGGCTCAAAGAACATGGGACATATTATTACTTCATAAAAATAAGAAACATCCTCATGTAGCAAAAATGACTAGAAACCATAGCCAACAAAATTTAAGATGAGTTTTCCAATTCCCCGGACATCATTAACACGCCACTTATGAAATTAAAAGAGAGTCATTTCATAAACTAGAACAAAACATGTACTTAAAAATCATTATCATCATTTAAGTTCAAAACATGGTATCAAAACAAAAAACAAACCATAAAATCAAAATAGGGGCCCATATCATGAAAAATGTGAAGGGAGTTTGTTGGGTGGCCAAAAATTCCTCCATCCTAAATCTCCTCAAAATTTTAACTACGTACTTTCCCTACTCCAAGAAAATATCTCTTGGTTGTTGCAACACCTCCAATCCCAATAAATAATGCATCAAACCAATGTCCTTCGTCACAAACTCCAAAGCAAGGTCCTCCTTGCACATCCCAACGAGCCTCTGTGGTCCCCTCAAGAAGATATCATCAACATAGAGGACCAAGTTGAGTGACTCACCCTCAACAAGTACATAATACAAGTTTGAGTTTGCTTCATTATTTATGAAGCCCAATCCAGGTCAATACCCGTTAATCTTATGCCTTCTTAAGTCCATCTAAGTCCCTCTTCAATATGCATACATGGTACTCCCTCCCATTCACCTCAAATCCCTAAGGCCGCTCAATATACACCTATTCCTCAGTCACCCCATTAAGGAAGGTTGTCTTCACATCCATTTGATGTCCTTCACTCTATCTCTGAATCAATAGAAATGACCATCCTGATATATGCATATTTGGCGATATGTGCAATTGGATCCTCATAGTATAACCCTCCTTTTGGGAGAAGCCTCTCATCATGAACCTCGCCTTGTACTTCTCAACACTGCCATTTGTTGAAAGCTTGATCTTGAAGATCCATTGAGAAGTGACCATTTATTTCCCTTCAAGCCTCAACACTATCTCCAACACATCGCTCATCATGATGGAACCATACTCTGCCATCATGGCATCCCTCCAAACCTGTTGGTTTGCTACGTCCTTAAAGGTAGAAGGATTGGAATCATTGATGTTACTCATCAAGGCCAAATAACTGGAAAATATAAATGGTGGTCTACGCTACATAAAGGTGCATCTAGGAGCCTCCACATGCTCCTCAACATCTACCGATGTTTTCTCAGCCCATCTTGGCCTCCTCTTGTTAGAGCTCGAAGGAACATCTCGCGCATCCTCCTGATATGAAGGTTGTGCCTCTGTTGCTATTGTTGTTGGTCCCTAATCAACCCTCAAAGCCTCTCATTCTTTATCCTATGTCATTGTTGTATTTGTCCCATGTAACCTCCTAAATATCCTACCCTCCTTAAATATGATATCCCTGTTGACCACTATCTTTCTTTGTCATGGAATGTAGACCCTATATGCCTTTGAAGTCTCATTATATCCAACAAAAATTCCCCTCTCTAATGAGGGTTATTGTTTAGTCCTCTTATATGAAGGAATGTGGACATACAATGCACAATTGAAGATGCACAAATGACTCACCTTTGGTTTCACTCCTGTAAAGGCCTCCTCGGGAGCCATGTCCTCCATTTTCCAATGAGGACTCCTTTTCTACAGTATACAAATGTATTACATTCCTCCACCCATAACAACATAGGTAGATCTTGATCATGGATCATGGCCTTGGATGTTTTGACTATACTCCTATTCTTCCTCTTTGTCACACCATTCCACTATTGATTGTAAGGAACTATCAACTCTTTCTTGATTCCTATTGGCCTGTAGAAATCCTTAAAACTTGTTTGACGCATACTTGCCCCAATTGTCTGATCTTAGGACCTTAATCTTCTTCCTAGTCTTTTTCTCCTCAAGAGATTTGAATTCTTGAAATTGATCAAATACCTCATCCTTTGCCTTCATGAAGTAAAGCCATGTTCTCTTGGAATAGTCATCTATGAATGTCATAAAATAACTGCTCCTTGAGATAGACTCCACTGGCATAGGACCACAGATTTTGGAATGCCCCAAACCCAACACACCCTTTGACCCAGTCTAATTGCTAAGAAATATTTCCTCTGACTTCTTGCTAAGCGCATATCCCTTACACACACCATCAAGTTCTATATTAAACGCTAGAAAATTAGTGACCATCTCCTGTAACAATGGTAGAGCCCTATTGTTAGGGTCCAACCCTAACCCTTTTATTTATGTAATAAGCCAAGGGGCCTAGTTAGTGTTAGTGCTTAAATCTACCTCAGGCTGAAGGAAGGCAAGTCTAGGGTAACATCAAACCACGCTTAACCTGGTAGCTAGCCCTACCAAGTCGGGAGAGGGCTCTCTCCTTCTCAATCTCAATGAAAATTTATCAAGGAAGGCTTGAGATGACTGATATGAATACTAATTTTAGGCTAAGTATGTTTGCTCAGAGGATTTTGATTGGTTTAAATGGTTGGTTGCTGGATCAGATGAGGACGACAGTTTTGGGTCTGGGAAATGAACACAAATTTGCAGAGGTTTCTGTGGGGCGAGGTAGGCAAGTGTTTTATAACTTTGAAATGAGTGTAATGGTGAGTCTAACGACTGGTGAGGAGCTGGAGAGGGCATGCAAGTGTCATGAGTCCTCTTCAGACAGTAGAAAACATGTAAAACTAAATAAACCCCAAGGCAGAGCACTGGAACACCAATGGATTCTACCTTTTTCACTTGATTCATTTAGTTATGCAGAATAAGAGAGATGATGGCACACATAAACATAAGATAAAATGAATTACAGAGAAGAAAACAATGCTAATTTACATTACCACAAGAATCCCACAAAATGCTGCAAAACCCTGGTCTACTTCCTTGCCAAACTGCAGAAGTGATGTACAAAGTAGCTCAATGCATCCACAAGAGTCCAACCCTGACAAATGACTAAGAAAGTACAAGATATAGGCATCAAACGACCCATGCTGGCCATCAGGGGTTGAATCCATGAGTCTAGGAGCTGTTTCAACAAGATCTAAACTAAGAACTGAAAAATAGGCAGTGGAACAACTTGCCTCTAAAACAATGGAAATTGATTCATTCAGTTCAAAACCACCTAAAACTGATGTGTCTACCTCCTTAAGTCATTTTTCATCATTTTTTACATCAAAGTAAATCAATTTACATCATGAATTTGACCATGAGAGAGAAAAAGTCAAACTGGTAGAAAACTAGGCGAAAATTTGAGGTTTTGAGCAAAATTAACAAAATTGTGCCTGATGTGTAGTGTCATCTGCCCGATGCATAGTGCATTTTCCCAGCTGAGTTTGGAGGCCTTTCCCTTCACCAAATTTGCTCCAAGATGGCTTGTTGGAAAGATCTGTCTGTCTACTTTCTAGGCCAAGTGGAATTTTTGAATTTGGTGTCCATTTGCCCCTCCCAAAATTAGTTCTCCCAAGACTACTTCCTATGGGTCCAAAAAGTGGCAGAGAGGGCAATTTTGAGGTGTTTTTTGCCCTTTTGGTAACTGGTATGAAACCAGCTCAAGAAAAGATGGAAAAGATAGATCAACGCCTTAGAATTCAGCCTCTTTGAGGGGGCAACCTCCTTTACATTACATAAATGAACAATTCTTGGATGATACAAATGAAAAGACCTCCTTTCTATATATAGGAGTCTAAGGGGTCATAACATAATCAGAGCCGACATAACAATAATAATGTAAGGGCATAATAATAACAATAGTGGGCTTCTATGGGGCACAATAGTAACAATATGGGCACTACATGGGTACATCAATATAATAAGTGGGTTGTACTAATAACAATAAGGGGTTACACTAGTAGTATAGGGGCCTAACAGTAACCCAAAACTCCTGCAAAATTCATAAAATTTTCTAGGTTTTCATATTTTTTCATGAGGAATTCAAAAATGTAAGCCATTCCTCAAAATTCCTTACCAGCTCAATGTGCAGTGCCAGTGGCACTGCACATCAGAGGCAATTTCCTGTGAATTGCAATTAAAAATTTGGAAATGACAAAAAGTTCTCCAAAATTCTTCAGAATTGGCAAGAGGCAAGCTTATCAGTTGCTTTGTTGGGCCAAGGAAGCTTCAGCCAAGATTCTAAGTTTGTCTTGCTCCTTTTTGGCCTTTAAGGCTCTCCTTAACTTGGCTTTTAGGCTTCTTATTCTTGTCTTGAAATTTTGTTCCGGGCCAAATAGTGATATGCCATTTCACGCAACATTTTCTTCTCCTTATTAGCCTTGTCCAACAGCTTCTCAAGGTGGATATTGAATCTTTCCAACCATGATTCTCGGTCAGCCTCTATTTCTTGCTCTAATGAAGTCAGCTTGATTTTCCTTCTTTTTTCCAATTGCTGGTTTTCCCTTATGGTTTGCAGCTCCATGATTGTTTGTTTGTCCTCCAACTGCTTGTTCTGTTGCTCAAGGTAGTTAATGACCCATTTAGCCCTCTCAAGGTCAAGAGATAAGGCTTGGATTTGAGCTTCTTTCTCCTTGATAATCACATCCTTGCGCTTTGAGCTTTGGGAGCCCAAATCAATGTTCTCTTCCTCAACCAAAATGAAATCCCTGTCTTGGCCTTCAGAAGGCCCTTCATCATGCAATGGTTTCTTTCCGCTGTTCAATAACTGTTCTGTTGTAGAAGAAGGCAAAGCCCCTTTCACCCCAGGTGAATATAACATTTGCCTGTTTTTCGGTGAGGAGAATGAGACCCCTTCCACCCCTGGTGGAGATAATACTCGTTTGGCAACTGAAAAAAGTCTTCTTGTCCCCTTTTCATAAGTTATAATCACAGGAATGTGAGCCTCTTCAACTCTGCTTTCATGCTCTCTTTGTTGCCTCGAAGGTCCAACTTCCTCTTGAGGTTCTGTAAAAATTTGAGGACCTTCGAAGATCTCATGGGCAATGAAGATTTCCCATGGCACTCCCAACTGAGTCAGTTGATGCATAACAACAATTTTGATGATAGCAAAGTGATAAATGCTATTGAGCTGCTGTGGGTATGGTTTCCTCTTTGCAATTACAGTCATCCTCTCTATGTTTTTGCAGATGAAGTATGGAATGCTCATCATTCTAACCCTGGTAAAATGCATAAGCAATATGATATGGTAGGCATAGAGTTTGGAGAACCTTCCCTCACATGTGAAGTATTTAATGATGAGTTTCATTAATGGCACATACCGATCGTCCAAAAACTTGAAAGGAAACACCCTGCTCAATTGACTATGATATTTGGCTTTAATGTAGGGTTCATAGTTCTGTTTGCTGATGTTTTGTCTCTTGCTCCATCTTTCCCCCACATTTACCATCCTAGTTTCTTTTGCAATAATGGCTGGTGAAAGAGTGAAATTGATGCTAGCAAGTTGTACCATATTGTCCTCCATGTTGATGACAAATTGCCTAGCCAATTCATGATGATACTTAACCCTCTCTACCATCTCACAAAACTCAAAGCAAGATTGGTATCTGAAACAAGTGGTGGCAAGAGGACAAGCAAGAAGTTCAACAATGCTAATAGGCTCCTCTCTGATTATTTTCCCACCCTTGTGAGGTCTCCTAGCCTGTACATTTTTGTCTCCTGAACTATCACTTTGTGTTATTTTCCTCATAGCTTGAGTCACTATTTCTTGCCATAGTGTTTGTTTTAGGAAAATGATGAGATGAAGGTATGATGAAAAATGACGATGAAATAGGACAATGGTGATGAGTATGAAGAGATTTTACTCTTGGGAAATGAAATTGGGGAGTGAAGAGAATGATTTTGGGAAATTAGGGTTTAGTGAGGGATTTAGGGTTTGGTGAGGGAAATAATTGCTTTAGGGGAGTGGGATATGGGAAAATGGGATAAATGGAGTGTATTAGAGTAATAAAGAGTGAAAAGGGATTTGATGATGTTTTTGTGAAGATGGGATGAAAATTGCACAATTGGATGGCAAACAGCGAAGAGAAACTAGGGTTTCATTTTAAACTTGCAAAACTCATGAAGAACACAAGTGTGCACTCAAATTCAGCTTTGGAGGGATGATTACTTACTTGTAGAGGGAAAATGTAGCAAACTTGAGGGTTATGGCATGATTTGGGATGATTTAGACCAAACTAGATTGATGCGCAACGCCCTCTTGATGCATAGCGCCAGTTCAAAATTACACTGCAGTTCTGCCTCTAATGCGCAGCGCCTGCCTGATGCGCAGCGCACTGCCTTTGATGCGCAACACCAAGCTAAGTTGCCTTGAAAAATAGGGTTTTTGCCTCTTTGACTCCCAAATCGCGATTTTTGTTCTCCAAGAGTAAATTTGCACAATGAAATGACCAAGAGGACTTCCTTCACTTTAAATATAAATGACTTTAATTTTTTACTCATCTCAAACCCACTTTTCTAATGTTAAAGTCACTTTTGGTTTTGAACTCTGTTTTTCCATTGAAATTGACTTTTCTTAATCATTTGACAAACTGATGCATTGATGCTTGTGTTTTTGCTTGCAGTGGCTGGAGTTGGCAAGATGACCAAGGGCAGCAGCTCTGAACTTATTACATATAGAAAAAACTAAAATTACATAAAAAAATTATACATAGAAAATAAAAACTTTGTTTTTTCTCAAAATAGGGTTTTGAGGAAAAAAATCACTTATTAAGTATATCCTCATTGAAATTTTGATTTTGTGAACTTATTAGACTTCCTCATGTGCCTGCTGACCCTTTATTGAGCTTTTTGCTGACCATGGTGACAAACCCTAGACCTAATGAGACCTAAAACCCTAGAAATGATTTTTGCAAATGTAATGACAAAAAATGACTGTAAATGACCTGAACTTGTGAAAATAGGCGAGCAGGTAAAGACCATGAGAGAAATTTTGATAATGAACCACTACCATCAGTTGATCCATGACCTAATGGAATGCAACTGATCGGATGGGACACCTAAAATGCATGCAAAAAGGAATTTTTGATCACTGATGGAGGGATGAAGATACCGACACTAACATTGGCTCCAATGGGGATGGTAGCTCCTGGGAGGTGCCAAGAACTACAGATCTCTGGAAAGCAGACAGTGCCTTTTCCATCGGGAAAAATGGAGTCAATAACTTCAACAAATTAAAACATCAAGACTCAAGACGCAAGACTCAAGACTCATAAGCTGAAACTAGACATTCAACAGCTGAAACTAGACATTCAGCAAGACTGAAAACTGACTCAAACAACCCACACTAATAAATAAAAACTGACATCAGACCTTAAGTTTTATAGCCTTCACATCGGGCCCCAAACCGAATGAATGATGACAGTACACACTTTGCAATGAAGGAAATAAAATGGTATGTACAGTGACAAATTATGACAGCAGAAAACATCTCAAAGATAATACCATTTCAACAGCCGACCATTGACCGGCCCTCCTGGACAATCTTCCCCGTTCATTTCTTTAAGTAGAAAAGCATTTTGACCTCGATATGCAGCAATTCTATATGGTCCCTTCCAAAGATTCTCAAACTTTCCGTGCTTGCCTTTATCCTCGTTTCTAGCATCCCACTTTAGCACTATGTCTTCAATCTGAAACTTATCTGCTTTTGCCTTCCGATCATAGATTTTCTTGATTCTCTCTTGCAACCTGCAGGTATTCTAAGAAACCTCGTCTCTTGTTTGTTGTAAATGGACCATTTGGCTTATTCTTCGCTGAAGATGATCCTCCTCACTGCCAGCTTCTTGCAGAAGTTTTACAACCGAGACTGCGAGAGATGTCGGGAACACCGTGTCAATACCATATACAATCTTGAATGGAGACATGCCAATTGACTTCTTCTGACTTACTCTATCCGCCCATAGTGCATTAACCAATTTCTTATGCCAACTCTTTTTGTTTGTTTCCAACAGCTTTTTGATGATGTTAACCAATGATTTATTTGAAGATTCAGCCAATCCGTTACCTTACGGATAGTATGCAGTAGAATTCCCCAAGGTAATTTGATATTTGTTACAAAAATAAATCATCTTTTTGGATTTGAAAGCTGCTGCATTATCTGTAGTTATCTTCTTAGGACAGCCAAAATGTGACAAAATATTATATTCAAGAAACTGAATTTTTACCGCATCTATGGCCTACCGAGTGGGGATTGCCTCAATCCATTTTGTAAAATAATCCGTTGCTGTTAAGATCCACTTGTGTTGAGCTAAAGATGTAGGATGAATTTCTCCAATAAAATCTAGGTCCCACTGCTGAAACAGAGCACTTTCTTCAACTGGCTTGAGAGGTAGAGGCTGCAATTTTCTCCTTCCCTGAAAAATTTGGCATTCGTGACAGCTTGTAATAGTTTTATAAACATCAGCAAAGAGGGTAGGCCAATATTACCCTGCTCTCAAAATTCTATTTGCTGTCATCTTCCAAAATAGGTGACCTCCACGATATCCCTTGTGAAAGTCATCCATGACCTATTTTTCTTCCTCCTCAACCAAACAATTCAGCAACATACCTCCAAGATCTTTCCAATACAATGCATTATTCATAATACACCTTACCAGACTATCTTTTTTCAACATGTTTGTAATTTCCCTCAAATGTTCAGCAAGATTGGGCACAAAACGACGTAAGAAGTTCATCTTACCATTAAATGCTTGGATCTCCCTTTTACTACGAGGAAAATGAATTTTCTGAATGGCTTCCACTCGAGCAGGATCGATGCGGATGCCCTCCTTAGATATTATGTGACCGAGAAGCTTCCCCTCATCCATGGCAAACAAGCTCTTTTTGGGATTAAGAGATATGCCATACTTTCTACAACGCTGAAAAACAATTTTCAGATGATAGAGATGCTCCTCATCTGAATTGGAAAAAACTATCAAATCATCAAGATACACTACTAAAAATACATCTTTCTCATTTTCAAAGGTGATATCCATAGCCCGCTAAAAATTTGCGCCAACATTCTTTAAACCGAATGGCATCTTGGCATAATGGAAAGTTCCCCACGGAGTGGCGAATGCTGTTTTATCCCTGTCATCCTCATGGACCAAAATTTGATTGTAGCTGGAATACCCATCGAGCAGCGGCATTCGAGATGCCCCAACTACTCTTTGGAGTATGTGGTCCATCTTTGGCAACGAATAATTATCTTTCAAAGACACCTTATTCAGATTTTTGAAATCAATGCATAATCTAATCTCACCTGTCTTCTTCCGCACGGGCACCAAATTGGAAATCCATTCTGAAAATCTTATTGGAATGATTATACCAGCCTTGTATAATCGATTCACCTCTTTCTCTATTGATGGCAGCAACTTTGGATTGATCCTTCTCAACTTTTGGCGAAATGGCTTCTGGTTTGGCTTGATTGGAATAATGTGCTGAATTATACTTTTATTGTACTCCTTCAAATTTGTATAGTCCCACGCAAATACATCCGTAAATGAAGACAATAAACTAATGTATTTTTCCTTTACCTGAGGAGGCAATGCCTTTGACAACTTCACCATCTTTGGATTTTCTGCTGTTCCGATATTCACATCTTCAACTCCCTTTTCGGTCGGCATTAAGCTTGGCTTCCGGGCTACATCATCTTGGTCAAATAATTCCTCTAAAGGTATAAGGCCTTTAGGGATGACATTGTCCTTCAGCTGCAAAACTTCCATCTGATTTACTTCTAAGTCTGGTTCACCATTATCTTGCTCGCCATCTATAGAAGTGTCTTGATATTTGCCTTCATTTCGCAAAAATTCTTCAATCTCTTTGTCATCCTGAAACACTTGCCAATATCTTTGATTATCAGGGACAGCTGGGCGATGCTTCACATGAATTTCAAACTTATTGTTTGAATTCATCAGAATCTTTAAGTTACTTGCAGCTGTAGCAAGGGAATCTGCAATAACATTTTGTACACGAGGGACACATGTCAAAGTATAATCTGGAAACAACCTCAAAATATATAAAACCGCATTACGGTAAGCCCTCATTCGAGGATGTTTTGCTTGGTATTCACCCTTGACTTGTTTGATTACTAGTTCGGAGTGGTCATAAACTAAAATTCTCTTTGCATTCAACTTCTTAAGGATTTTCAAGCCTAAAATTAGTGCCTCATATTCGGCTTCATTATTGGAACAATCAAAAGCCAACTTATATGAACAAACTCTTACATTACTTGGGACTTTATTTGGTGAGAAAACAGGGCTGCGTATCCAAATACCAATTTCGACACCTTCCTTACCTACTGCTCCATCAAAGTCCATACTCCACAAACTGGCTTCTTCCTCCAAGTGCTGGAATTCTGCCTGCTCTTCTACCTTTGGCTACTGTCCATCAATTTTCTACTGCTGACGGAATGTTGACTGTTCAGTGGTACTTTTAAGCCTTTGTCTCTCTTGATCAAGTACATCTCTGAAATTTTCTGTTATCTCTGGTATATCTTCAACTTCAACTAATTGACTATTTACATCATTGAAACCACTGTCAGAATAAAGAACAAAAGATTCTAAATCTGTATGTACATAATTAATTGGATGATTCAAAGGTTTCTCCTTGCTCGTGATCATATACTTCATCTTCTTTTCCCTATATAACTTCCTCAACTGACCAAAGACGAGAATATTGGCATAGGAGAAATCTAACTGCAATGTCCCTTTGAGTTTTGCACCCTATGACCGAGATAAAAGCATGCCAAACCTAGGGGGAATGTCGGCCACAACTACATCCATAAGAACATTCTTTGCTGGAATCTGATCTAAAGTCACAACCAAATCTTTAATGAGACCAATACATCTGACCCTACCAGAATCAAAGGAATAAAAATCATGATACTTGCGAGTGATGTCTAAACCCAATTTTTCCATAATTTCCTTTGGCATCAGGTTGTGAGACGCTCCTGAATCAAACATGGCGTTGTGCAAAACATAATCATGCAATCTAAGGTTGATGTAAAAAGGGGCTACATCACTATCCTCAGATTGGCCTTCTAATGCCAGACCAAAGATAAGCTCGGGTTGGTCATCTTCCACATTAACCATATCAGACAGGGGGTCTATATTCAAAATCTTTGACACTTGACCTTTATAACTGTTGTTCTTCATTAATTCAATCAAAGGTATTGACACTTTTAACTTAGCAATTTCATTCTCTAAGCTAAAGGCTGAAGTTTTCTCTACCTCTTTGATTGGAGAATCCTTCTTTTCAGTTTTCTCCTTTGTTGCACTTGGCTGATTTGACTTTTCATTTGCTGATTGCACTTTGCTAGAAGTAGGATCTGCTGGCTCCTTTCCCTTTTTCTACACATTTGGAGAATTATTCTTTGGTGGTGTCGCTTCCTTCCGCTTCTGAATTGGATTGATCGGTACATCCCTACTCGTGAGTGAGTACTGACTTTGCTGCGTTGTCAATGCATTCATGTATCCCCTATGATATTCATCTGATTCCTCTTCTAGGACTGTTTCATTTGCCAATATAAAATATTCATCTTTTCGTATAGCTGGACTTTTTGAATACTCCTCATCTTCAGTGATATAAATTGGCAAATCATCTGGTGTAAAAAAGTGATTCTCCTCTCCTATTGGAGCCTCATCATCCTCTGATTCAGTGCCATGGACATAGTTCTACTGTAATGGTGTTTTGACCTGCTGTTGCGCTGATGGATCTTGCGCTCTTTGCTCCCGTTGCTTAATTATGAACTGTGGTTGCTGCTGACCACGGAAATTTGGATTTCTGACCTGTGTCTCGGGCTTATCTGCAATGGTTAATCTATCAAACATCTTCTCAAGCTTACAAAGCACTTGATCTGAGGAAGAAGCTTCTTCCTTTATGGTCACCTTCTTCTCGGTCTTCGTTCTAGCTCTTTTAGCTAGCAGATTTGCTTCCACACTCACTGCAATTTTCTACATATCCTCCAATGTAGCCTGGTATCTTTCTCTTAATTGATATGCCATGTCGGGAGCAAAGCCATCGGGAAATTTTATCAAAGCCAGCCCCATTGGTGGCTTGATATCAACTGGAATGGCATTATAAACAGTGTTTAGTCTAACACAATAATCCTGGACACTTTCACCGACATTTCTCTTTATGTTTTCATACTCGTAAAGGATTTGGAGTGGATTTTTCTTTACCTCCCAACAATCCAGAAATTGTCTATGAAGAACCTCAAATGAATTGATTGTTCCAGCAGGCAATGCTCTGAACCACTTTCACACTTCGCCTCCAAAAGTTTGCACAAATATCATTCTCTGCATCTATCTCATGAAGATCAAAGAAATCACTCATCCTATCGACATGCTACTGTGATATGATACCTTGGGAAACATCAAACAATGGGATTTTACTTTGGTAATTAGCAGGCATGGCATCCAAGTTCTGTGGCAAAACGAGAGGTGCATATCTAGCGGCCATTGCTCGAGGTGGATTTGAAACTGGCCTTGGGGATCTAGGAGGAGTTGGAACAACAATAGCAGCTGATGTGACAGGTGTATGAGGTGTCGAAGGAGGTGAAAAAATTCTTGATGTTTGAGGTGTAGAAGGAGTGGATGGGGGTGAAGAAACTGCAGATCTCTGATAAGATATGGTGGGCTGCATGGGAATGGTGGGATAAAAGGAGGCTCTGTAGGAATTTCTGAACCAAACACAGCAGCAGACGAACCAAGAGTAGAAGATGCATATTCTAAGAATTCGGGAATATTGGTAGCCACAATTGAAGATTGAAGATTTAGAATATAAGGATCAATTGATCGATTTGCCATTTCAGTTTCAAGATATTTAACAAACTTCGGATTTAGAACAGTAGCACCAACTGCACTTTCAGACTTAGTTTCAAACAACGATAGCTCAAATTTTCATCAAATGGGAGATCTTAAAGATATTCAAAAACAACCGGGCATGAACGAGATCTAAACAAAGGTATCATAGAACTTTCTTGACAGAGAATTCTTGGAATAAGATTTGGGTTTTCATACACGGGAGGAGGATCAGGATCAGGATTAGCCTTGGTGTATTGTCTGGAAGCCAGTGTGTTGAATTATTCCCATAAATCAAATTGACATTACAATCTTGTCAGCCTACTGAATTCTAAACTCATCATGCAAAAGTCTAGAATTGTTTAATGTACTGGGGCAATTTGCAAGTCAAATGTTCAGTTTATAAAACTAAACCAGAGATTGACTGAAGCAGCATTCATCTACTTATGCACTCGCAGAGCAAGAGTAGTTCGAAGGCTACCTAGCTAACTTCAGGCTCCGTCTGTAGTTTATAAAGCAAAGAACATTAACGAACAAACAGGCTTTTCTTCCCTAGTATGGTCGGCAATATGTTAGTGCCTAAATCTACCTCATGCTGAAGGAAGGCAGGTCTAGGGTAACATCAAACCACGCTTAACCTGGTGGCTAGCCCTACCAGGTCAGGAGAGGGCTCTCTCCTTGTCAATCTCAATGAAAATTTATCAAGGAAGGCTTGAGATGACTGATATGAATACTAATTTTAGGCTAGGTATGTTTGCTCAGAGGATTTTGATTGATTTAAATGGTTGGTTGCTGGATCAGATGAGGAAGGCAGTTTTGGGTCTGGGAAATGAACACAGATTTGTAGAGGTTTCTGTGGGGTAAGGTAGGAAAGTGTTTTAGCACTTTGGCCTTCTAATGTCGGACCAAAGATAAGCTTGGGTTGGTCATCTTCCACATTAACCATATCAGACAGGGCGTCTATATTCAAAATATTTGACACTTGACCTTTATAACTGCTATTCTTCATTAATTCAGTCAAAGGTATTGACACTTTTAACTTAGCAACTTCATTCTCTAAGCTAAAGGCTGAAGTTTTCTCTACCTCTTTGACTAGAGCATCCTTCTTTTCAGTCTTCTCCTTTGTTGCACTTGGCTGATTTGACTTTTCATTTGCTGATTGCACTTTGCTGGAAGTAGGATCTGCTGGCTCCTTTCCCTTTTTCTGCACATTTGGAGAATCATTCTTTGGTGGTGTCACTTCCTTCCACTTCTGAATTGGATTGATCGATACATCCCTACTCCTGAGTGAGTACTGACTTTGCTGCACTGTCAATGCATTCATGTATCCCCTCTGATATTCATCTGATTCCTATTCTAGGACTGTTTCATTTGTCAATATAAAATCTTCATCTTTTCGTATAGCTGGACTTTCTGAATACTCCTCGTCTTCAGTGATATAAATTGGCAAATCATCTGGTGTAAAAAAGTGATTCTCCTCTCCTATTGGAGCCTCATCATCTTCTGCTTCAGTGCCATGGACATAGTTATGTTGTAATGGTGTTTTGACCTGCTGTTGAGCTGATGGATCTTGCGCTCTTTGCTCCCGTTGCTTAATTTTGAACTGTGGTTGCTGCTGACCACGGAAATTTGGATTTCTGACCTGTGTCTCGGCCTTATCTGCAATGGTTAATCTATCAAACATCTTCTCAAGATTATGAAGCACTTGATCTGAGGAAGAAGCTTCTTCCTTTATGGTCACCTTCTTCTCTGTCTTCATTCTAGCTCTCTTAGCTAGCAGATTTGCCTCTACACTCACTGCAATTTTATGCATATCCTCCAATGTAGCCAGGTCTCTTTCTCCTAATTGATATGCCATGTCGGGATCAAAGCCATCGGGAAATTTTATCAAAGCTAGCCCCATTGGTGGCTTGATATTAGCTGGAATGGCATTATAAACAGTGTTGAGTCTAACACAATAATCTTGGACACTTTCACCGACATTTCTCTTTATGTTTTCATACTCAGAAAGGATTTGGAGTGATTTTTCTTTACCTCCCAACGATCCAAAAATTGTCTATGAAGAACCTCCAATGAATTGATTGTTCCAGCAGGCAATGCTCTGAACCACTTTCACACTTCGCCTCCAAAAGTTTGCACAAATAATCTCATAGTTACATTCTCTGCATCTATCTCATGAAGATCAAAGAAATCACTCATCCTATCGACATGCTGCTGTGCTGTGATACCTTGGGAAGCATCAAACAATGGGATTTTACTTTGGTAATCAGCAGGCATGGCATCCAAGTTCTGTGGCAAAACAAGAGGTGCATATCTAGTGTCCATTGCTCGAGGTGGATTTGAAACTGGCCTTGGGGATGTAGGAGGAGTTGGAACAAAAATAGCAGCTGATGTGACAGGTGTATGAGGTGTCGAAGGAGGTGAAGAATTTCTTGATGTTTGAGGTGTAGAAGGAGTGGATGGGGGTGAAGAAACTACAGATCTCTGATCAGATATGGTAGGCTGCACGGGAATGATGGGAATAAAAGGAGGCTCTGTAGGAATTTCTGAACCAGACACAGCAGCAGATGAACCAAGAGTAGCAGATGCAGATTCTAACAATTCGGGAATATTGGTAGCCACAATTGAAGATTGAAGATTTAGAATATAAGCATCAATTGATTGATTTGCCCTTTCAGTTTCAAGATATTTAACAAACTCCAGATTTAGAACAGTAGCACCAACTGCACTTTCAGACTTAGTTTCAAACAACGATAGCTCAAAATTTTCATCAAATGGGAGATCTTCAAGATATTCAAAAACAACCGGGCATGAACAGATCTAAACACAGGTATCACAGAACTTTCTTGACGGAGAATTCTTGGAATAAGATTTGGGTTTTCATACACGGGAGGGGGATTGGGATCAGGATTGGCCTTGGTGTATCATCTGGAGGCCAGTGTGTTGAATTATTCCCAAAAATCAAATTGACATTACAATCTTGCTAGCCTACTGAATTCTAAACTCATCATCCAAAAGTCTAGAATTGTTTAATGTACTGGGGAAATTTGCAAGTCAGATGTTCAGTTTATAAAACTAAACCGGAGATTGACTTAAGCAATATTCATCTACTTATGCACTCGCAGAGCAAGAGTAGTTCGAAGGCTACCTGGCTAACTTCAGGCTCCGTCTGTAGTTTATAAAGCAAAGAAAATTAACGAACAAACAAGCTTTTCTTCCCCAGTATGGTCGGCAATATGTTAGTGCCTAAATCTACCTTAGGCTGAAGGAAGGCAGGTCTAGGGTAACATCAAACCACGCTTAACCTGGTAGCTAGCCCTACCAGGTCGGGAGAGGGCTCTCTCCTTCTCAATCTCAATGAAAATTTATCAAGGAAGGCTTGAGATTACTAATATGAATACTAATTTTAGGCTAGGTATGTTTTCTCAGAGGATTTTGATTGATTTAATGGTTGGTTGCTAGATCAGATGAGGAAGGCAGTTTTGGGTCTGGGAAATGAACACAGATTTGCAGAGGTTTCTGTGGGGCGAGGTAGGCAAGTGTTTTATCACTTTGAAATTAGTGTAATGGTGTGTCTAAAGACTAGTGAGGAGCTGGAGAGGGCATGCAAGTGTCACGAGTCCTCTTCAGATAGTAGAAAACATGTAAAACTAAATAATCCCCAAGCCAGAGCACTGAAACACCAATGGATTCTACCTTTTTCACTTGATTCATTTAGTTATGCAGAATAAGAGAGATGATGGCACACATAAACATAAGATCAACTAAATTACAGAGAAGAAAGCAACGCTAATTCACATTACCACAAGAATCCCACAAAATGCTGCAACACCCTGGTCTATTTCCTTGCCAAACTGTAGAAGTGATGTACAAAGTAGCTCAATGCATCCACAAGAGTCCAACCCTGACAAATGACTAAGAAAGTACAAGATATAGGCATAAAACCACCCATGCTAGCCATCAGGGGTCAAATCCATGAGTCTAGGAGCTGTTTCAACAAGATCTAAACTAAGAACTGAAAAATAGACAGTGGAACAGCTTGCCTCTAAAACTATGGAAACTGATTCATTCAGTTCAAAACCACCTAAAACAGATGTATCTACCTCCTTAAGTCAATTTTCATCATTTTTACATCAAATTAAATCAATTTACATCATTTACATCATGAATTTGACCATGAGAGAGAAAAAGTCAAACTGGTAGAAAACTAGGCGAAAATTTGAGGTTTTGAGCAAAATTGACAAAATTGTGCCTGATGTGCAACGCCTTTTCCCAGCTGAGTTTGAAGGCCTTTGCCTTCACCAAATTTGCTCCAAGATGGTTTTTTGGAAAGGTCCGACTGTCTACTTTCTAGGCCAAGTGGAAATTTTGAATTTGGTGTCCATTTTCCAGTCCAAAAATCAGTTCTCCCAAGACTTCTTCCCGTGGGTCCAAAAAGTCGCAGAGAGGGCAATTTTGAGGTGTTTTTTGCCCTTTTTGTGACCCAAAACTCCTCCAAAATTCATGAAATTTTCTGGGTTTTTATATTTTTTCATGAGGAATTCAAAAATGTAAGCCATTCCTCAAAATTCCTTACCATCTCAATCCACAACACCAGTGGCGCTGCGCATCAGAGGCAATTTCCTATGTATTGCAATTGAAAATTTGGAAATGACAAAAAGTTCCCCAAAATTCTTCAAAATTGGCAAGAGGCAAGCTTATCAGTTGCTTTGCTGGGCCAAGGAAGCTTCAACCAAGATTCTAAGTTTGTCTTGCTCCTTTTTGGCCTTTAAGGCTCTCCTTAACTTGGCTTTTAGGCTTCTTATTCTTGTCTTGCAGATTTTGTTCCGGGCCAAATAGTGATATGCCATGTCATGCAACACTTTCTTCTCCTTATTAGCCTTGTCCAACAGCTTCTCAAGGTGGATATTGACTCTTTCCAACCATGATTCTCTGTCATCCTCTATTTCTTGCTCCAATGAAGTCAGCTTGATTTTCCTTCTTTTTGCCAATTGCTGGTTTTCCCTTATGGTTTGCAGCTCCATGTTTGTTTCTTTTTCCTCCAACTGCTTGTTCTATTGCTCAAGGTAGTTAATGACCCATTTAGCTCTCTCAAGGTCAAGAGATAAGGTTTGGATTTGTGCTTCTTTCTCCTTGATAATCACATCCTTGAGCTTTGAGCTTTGGGATCCCAAATCAGTGTCCTCTTCCTCAACCAAAATGAAATCTCTGTCTTGGCCTTCAGAAGGCCCTTCATCATGCAATGGTTGCTTTCCTCTGTCCAGTACCTGTTCTGCTGTAGAAGAAGGCAAAGCCCCTTTCACCCCAGGTGAAGATAACATTTGCCTGTTGTCCGGTGAAGAGAACGAGATCCCTTCCACCCCTGGTGGAGATAATACTCGTTTGGCAGCTGCAAAAAATCTTCTTGTCCCCTTTTCATAAGTTATAAACACAGGAATGTGAGCCTCTTCAGCTCTACTTTCATGCTCTCTTTGTTGCCTGGAAGGTCCAGCTTCCTCTTGAGGTTCTGTAAAAAATTGAGGACCTTTGAAGATCTCATGGGCAATGAAGATTTCCCATGGCACTCCCAACTAATTTAGCTGATGCATAACAACAATTTTGATGACAGCAAAGTGATAAATGCTATTGAGCTGCTGTGGGTATAGTTTCCTCTTTGCAATTACAGTCATCCTCTCTATGTTTTTTGCAGATGAAGTATGGAATGCTCATCATTCTAACTGTGGTAAAACGCATAAGCAATCTGATATGATAGGCATAGAGTCTAGAGAACCTTTCCTCACATGTGAAGTATTTAATGATGAGTTTCATTAATGGCACATACCTATCCTCCAAAAACTTGAAAGGAAACACCCTGCCCAATTGACTATGATATTTGGCTTTAATGTAGGGTTCATAGTTCTGTTCGCTTATGTTTTGTCTCTTGTTCCATCTTTACCCCACATCTGGCATCCTAGTTGCTTCTGCAGTAATGGCTAGTGAAAGAGTGAAATTGATGCCAGCAAGCTGTACCATATTGTCCTCCATGTTGATGACAAATTGCCTAGCCAATTCATGATGATACTTAACCCTCTCTACCATCTCACAAAACTCAAAGCAAGATTGGTATTTGAAACAAGTGGTGGCAAGAGGACAAGCAAGAAGTTCAGCAATGCTAATAGGCTCCTCTCTGATTATTTTCCCACCCTTGTGAGGTCTCCTAGGATGTACATTTATGTCTCCTGAACTGTCACTTTGTGTTTCTTCCTCATAGCTTGAGTCACTGTTCTTTGCCATAGTGTTTGTTTTAGGAAAATGATGAGATGAAGGTATGATGAAAAATGATGATGAAAGAGGACAATGGTGATGAGTATGAAGAGATTTTACTCTTGGGAAATGAAATTGGGGAGTGAAGAGAATGATTTTGGGAAATTAGGGTTTAGTGAGGGATTTAGGGTTTAGTGAGGGAAATAATTGCTTTAGGGGAGTGGGATATGGGAAAATGGGATAAATGGAGTGTATTAGAGTAATAAGGAGTGGAAAGGGATTTGATGATGTTTTTGTGAATATGGGATGAAAATTGCACAATTGGATGGCAAACAGTGAAGAGAAACTAGGGTTTCATTTTAAACTTGCAAAACTCATGAAGAACACAAGTGTGCACTCAAATTCAGCTTTGGAGGGATGATTACTTACTTGTAGAGGGAAAATGTAGCAAACTTGAGGGTTATGGCACGATTTGGGATGATTTAGACCAAACTGGACTGATGCGCAACGCACTGGGCCCAATGCGCAACGCCCTCCTGATGCACAGCGCCAGTTCAAAATTACACTGCAGTTCTGCCTTTGATGTGCAGCGCCAGGCTAAGTTGCCTTGAAAAATAGGGTTTTTGCCTCTTTGACTCCCAAATTGCGATTTTTGTTCTCCAAGAGTAAATTTGCACAATGAAATGACCAAGAGGACCTCCTTCACTTTAAATATAAATGAATTTAATTTTTTACTCATCTCAAACCCACTTTTCTAATGTTAAAGTCACTTTTGGTTTTGAACTCTGTTTTTCCATTGAAATTGACTTTTCTTAATCATTTGACAAACTGATGCATTGATGCTTGTGTTTTTGCTTGCAGTGGCTGGAGTTGGCAAGGTGACCAAGGGCAGCAACTTTGAACTTATTACATGTAGAAAAAATTAAAATTACATAAAAATTTTATTCATAGAAAATAAAAACTTTGTTTTTTCTCAAAACAGGGTTTTGAGGAAAATAAAATCACTTATTAAGTATATCATCATTGAAATTTTGTTTTTGTGAACTTATTAGACTTCCTCATGTGCCTGCTGACCCTTTATTGAGCTTTTTGTTGACCATGGTGACAAACCCTAGACCTAATGAAACCTAAAAACCTAAAAATGATTTTTGAAAATGTAATGACAAAAAATGATTGTAAATGACCCGAACTTGTGAAAATAGGCCAGCAAGTAAAGACCATGAGGGAAATTTTGATAATGAACCACTACCATCAGTTGATCCATGACCTAATGGAATGCAGCTGATCGGATGGGACACCTAAAATGCATGCAAAAAGAGAATTTTTGATCACTGATGGAGGGATGAAGATACTGACACTAACAGTTAGAATCATAGTTAGTTAGAGAGTCAATAAATCCCGTAAGCGATTATCCACATTAATAATAATTGTAAGTGGTTGACCCACATTATAGAAAAGGGACCACAATTTGTTGTAAACAAGCCATAGTTGATAAATAAAGTGGTTAACTCGTGTTATGTAAGCGACCACTAGTAGTTAGGGTTTTGGATGTCATTAAGCTATAAATAGTCTTAGTTATTAGGGGAAATATCATCGAGCCTTATTGTAATTTCGCTCTGCCTTATTGGAGGTTGCCCCCTCAAAGAGATAAGTGAACATTGTAATTTTCTTATGAATAATAAAATATACTGCAGTTTGTCTCATTTCATGTGATAATTTTGTGTTTGGGTTATATTGGTTCGTATTTCTGGTATTCTAGATTTCTCGTAGGTTAAGAGCATAACAAGTGGTATCAGAGCACTTTACGGGGCCAATTGTACCTCCAATTTTCGTAGTTTTTTTTAAGGCTAGAGACGTGTTCCAACGTCTTTAAACCACATGATCTGTCGTTGAGCGCATAAACTTGCATATTTGGGGAGGCATGCATGCAGAAACTACAAGAGGTGGTAACACTTATTGAACTACCTTGTAACCCTTGTGGGTACCCCTTCGAGTAGTAGTGCATTAGATAGAATCACACACAGTATACACTTCCATTGACAATTGGATATATCAGAAGCCCCCTAGGATAACCTGAAACCTAACCTTAGATAAGTCGTCGACCATCTTGCTGCTACACTAGACTGAGAACAAAACTCGGGGATATTTCTTGCACATACAATAGGGTAGTCAGGTAGTATGACTAAGGGTACCGTCGATCCTCCTTAGTTAGCGCCCTGAGATAATATGTAAGTCACTTAAATTATTTTATCATTTATCCTCAGAAATTTGGACAATAGTCCACAATAATTAATCAAATTAATAATTGTACTTTTCCTAAGTTAACCTTAGAAAAGAAATCATAAAATCACTTACTCCACCACATAAGCACGTAAAGAGGCAATTAAATATATTCTACATGCTAAGACACATTGCCAATCTAGAAGATTTTCTGAGGCTACAAAATCAATGCTTATGTGATACAAACTTGATATATGTGATGAGGAGGATATGTAGATGTTGATGTTAGTCTATGGAGGATATTTGGTAAAGTGACCATATTTGGTTGGGAGTGAATCCTAGCCAGGAGGAGTTGGTTCCTAAGGTTTTCTTACGATTTCCCTAGGTAGGGTTTAGAGAGGTTGACATGTGTGTGTGTGTGTATACATACATCAATTTCCTATTGCTCGAGAGAAAAAAAATTCCTCCACAATTGTGTGTCTTCACTTCTCCCTTAGGATTATTTTATAATTCCATTAATCCAAAATCCATAACCCTAATATCCTAAGTGATTAATGGTAGCATTAAATCTTAAGCCTCACTTGAGATTATATCTAAGTCAAATAATTTGATTATTTATCCTTAGAGATTTGGCTAAATAGTCGACAATAATTAATCAAATTAATTATTGTACTTTTCCTAAGTTAACCTTAGAAAAGAAATAATAAAATAACTTACTCCACCACAGAAGCACCTAAAGAGGCAATCAAATATCTTCTACATGCTAAAACACAAAGCCAATTTATAATATATTATAAGGCTACAAAATCAACACTTATGTGATGCAAACATGATATATGTGATGAGGAGGATATGTAGATGTTGATATTAGACTGTGGAGGGTCTTTGGTAGAGTGAACATTTTTTGTTGGGAGTGATTCCTACGTAGGAGCAGTTGGTTGCTAAGGTTTTATTATGGTTTCCATAGCTAGGGTTTAGAGAGGTTTACTTGTGTGTGTCTGTGTGTGTAAAGTTTCTAGTTGTCCTCATTTTTATTCTTGCAAATTTTAATTTCAACTTTTTCCCAAGGTAAAAGGCGCAATTTTCATTAAATATATAAAGAAAATTACATGTTGTATCATTCAGCATGTATGAGATGCATTCACTGTAGAAACAATTCATAAGAGTTCAGAAACATATATACATTTTACATCATAGTTGTATAGAGGAAATATAAACCGCAGAGATAACTTATATGCGTAGCAATGTAAAAAAAAAACTGATAAAGACATTAACAAAAAAAACATGGAATGATCTATGTGATCATTCCAAGTGATTCCCATTCATCTCAATGAATGGAAGGTGGAAGAACTGATAGAAATCACCCTCTCTGAATTCCTGAATTAACCATTGAGCCCTGTACAGCTGCGCGGCCACTTTGGATAGACGATCAACGATCTCATTCCTTTCCTTGTATATATGAGAGAATAAAATAAAATCAAATTGTGATTTTAATGTAAAGACATCATCCAGAGTGTCCCTAAGTGTGTGCAAGTGACAATGATATACATCATTTATCTAATTTATAACAAGCTGTGAATCCCCAAAGATCTGAATCTTTTGACAATTTTGTTCCCGCGCAAATAAGAGAAGGTGTTTTAGATTGTGAAGCTCAGCAAAATTATTAGTGCCCCTACCAAGAGCAACTTTGATTTTGAAAGACAAATGTTCATTGATGTGAAGGACAACCCCCCCCCCCAAACAACCCTCAGGTTGGGAAGAGCCATCAAAATAACCCCACGGTAAATTGGTATTGATACATTCTGGAGTGATGACTCAAGGCGGTTTGTTGTCCAAGGAGTCTAGAATTAGATTAAAAATGGCAACATAGTTGGTACAAGTGGTTCACCAGTTGATCAGAGCATCCTGGAAGATTGTTCGGTTCCTGTTTATCCAAATTCCCTAACAAACAATCAGGGGCAAATTTCCATCTTTTTGAGTGTGAGCCTCAGACCACCAACGGTTCCATGCTTCCTCGAAATTTTGGCCAGACCAATTTGTCTTCAAATTTAGGAGTGAAATTATACGCGACCAAAATTGTGCCGTAACCGGGCAAAGGAGGAAGAGATGGTTCATATCTTCAACATTGGATTTGCAGAAACAACATCTCGAGGGACCGTGAAAAGCCCATTTCATGAGGTTTAACTCGGTTGGGGCTTTGTTTGTGAGAATACATCACATGAACAACTTGGTTTTTTGGGGGGGGGGGTTAGTTTCCAAAGGTGGTGCCACCACCAGATGATTATGCCATTTTCCCAGGCTGTCATAAGGGCCGCATAGACTGCTTTTGGGGAGTATCGTCCATGAGGGACAGTGACCCAGATGAGCTCGTCCACTTTCTTAGTTAGCCTAATGTTGGCTTCCTCTAGTGCCCCAATGAAATGATTCCAGACCCAGTTCCATCTGTCTGGTATGTTCAAATCGTTGTGATCCAGCCATCGCTGAGGCATCCAGAGGTCGTAACCAGCTACAACAATTTGGGTGATCTTTGTAATTCATGTCCTAGAGAGAAAATGTCAAAGGGCCCTTGGCAGGATATGTGCATTCTCGCACCCAGTCCAGCATATGTGCCTAAATGCACCTGGTCTCCATTTCCAATTTTCCATGCTAGCCCATACTTGGTGATACTGAAAGATTGGGAGATTTCCTTATAGATGATGGAAGCACCAGTAGAGGATATACTGGGACTGCGAATCCAATCCATGATTGAGAGGGGGTGGATGTATTTGAAATAAATTACCTCTTTCCAAAGGCTTTTAGACTTGATTAAATGCCAACCCATTTTTGCTGCAAGAGCCATTGCAAAGGAGTGAAGGTTTTGTAAACCCCAACCACCCAATTTTTTAGGCTTCCCAATCCTATCCCAACGGACAGAGGCAAAATTCCTCCTTGTGTTTTGACCTCACCAGAGGAATCTACAGCAGATTTGTTGTGTCATATTTAGAATACCTTTTGGGATCCAAGCTAGAGTCATCCAGTGTACAGGGATGGCCTCGAGCACTGATTTTATCAGAGTGAGCCTACTCGCCTTAGAGAGCCAACGTTGCTGCCAGATGTTTATTCTATTTTCAATTTTTGCAATGAGCCCGACCCAGTCGGCGATGCGATAACCATTTGGTTTCAGTCTGAACCCCAAATATTTTAGGCTAGCATCTAGTTCATGTCTGACAAAGGCAAAATGTTGGGACGCATATCTTTCCTCATTTTGTAGACAGGTCACAAAGGTGATCGTGGATTTCCCATTATTTGGTTACATACCTGTTGCTTTGCAAAAGAGAGATAATATGTTCTTTTAAACATATGAGTCACAAAAAAAACCATTTAGAAATATAAGTACATCATCAACAAACAAAAGGTGCAAGAGGGTATTCATATCTGAAATCCAGACACCCCTTAGGTCACCCTCCTCACGAGCATTTTTTATCAGTTTGCTTAGACCTTCCATGATAAGAAGAAAGAGGAGGGGGGAGAGAGGGCACCCCTATCTTAGACCATGCTCAGCATGAAAAAAACCGGAAGCTGCACCATTGATAAGGATACTAAAGGAGGCAGAAGAGAAGCAACACATAATCCAGGAGATAAAGGAGTGGGGGAAGCCGATATGAGTGAGAATGAGCTGAAGGTAGGACCAACTAGCCTGATCAAAGGCTTTGGAGAGGTCAATATTTAGAATGATGGACTTTTTATTCTGTTTTTTGATCGAATGGAGGGCTTCCTGGGTAGTCCCTATAGCTTCGTGAATCTGACGATGACTGAGGAAAGCAAACTATTCCTTGGAGATCATCCTAGAGAGGATAGGTTTAACACGAAGGGCGATGGTTTTGGATATGATTTTGTAGATGTTGTTGCAGAGGGAGATAGGATGATAATCATCAAAGGAAGGGGTTTGTCAATTTTTGGGATGAGGGCCAAGAATGTTGCATTAAACCCCTCATACATTTTGCCTATGATTCTGCAATCCTAAATAGCCTTAAGGAGATCCGACCCAATAAGCTCAATGAAAGTGCTATAGAATTCCGCCCACCACCCATCCGAGCCCGAGCTTTTGTATTTTTTAAAAGATTTCAGCACAACTTCAAGTTCCTCCTACGAAACCGGTGCAATTAAGGCCTCCACCTCTTCTGGATCAACAAATCTAGGCAGCGCCTCTACAATGCGGATGATGTCAGGGAGGATAACACCCCTTGGGGCCTCATATATTTTAGAAAAGTGGCAAACATGCATATCTTCCAACTGATTGTAAGTGTTTGCTTCCATGCCTTCTTGATCATGCAGCGCCCAGATAGTGTTGATAGACTTTCTCCCCTGGGCATATTGTTGAAAAAACTTGGAATTATCATCCCCAACTTTTAGCCATAATGCTCTGCTTTTTAGATGCTAGTTCTCCTCTTTCTGTCTCAATACTCTAATATTTTTCGATTCTAGATGGATTAATTGTGCCTTTGATTCAGTCGATGCAAAACTAGTAAGCCCCGAGGCTTCCAAATTTTTGAGGTTTGCTTAAATCCTTTGGAGATAGGCCTCGTCCTTTCTCTTTTTTTCCTTTGCCCAATCAATGAACATTGTTTTTAGGAAAGCCACATTTTTTGAAATGACGTCGGCTGGGGAGATAAGGTCATCCGACCTATAGTGTATCCAAGAGTTAGTGACTAATTTGTGGAATTCGACTTCAGATAGCCATGTCGAGTTGAATTTAAAAGGCGCCCAGGGATTGTAATTGTCATCCCTGATCTCCAAAAAATCGGGGAGTGGTCTGAGATCCCTCCCAAACCCACCCATCGACGAAAAAGATCTAAAAATTGGTCCAACCTTCTGGCCAAAGCCCCCTCCCCCATCCTTCTGTTCCTCCAAGTCAGCTTAATCTTGGCCGAAAAAATGTTCAGTAGGTCGTGGGAGTCCAAAAAAGTTAAAAAAAAAGCAGAGAGGTTATCACATTGGGCTTTGCTGCCCCAGTATTCCGCCAACCCTAGTGAGAAATTTAAATCTCACCCAACGATCAAATTTTCTGATTACATAAAATCGGCTTCCAGTAGTTTGCCCCAGAACAATTCCCTATTATGGTAGGGCCCATAAATGTTGACGAGCCTGAGAGGGAGGTTGTAATCTGAGGATGTAATGTCTACACCTAGGAAGCCCTCACCCCCCCATACATTGTGTAAATTTATTATTCTTTTATTGAAGCCCATGGTGTAGCCACCCGAGCGTCCTCTAACATCCAAGAAGTGGAAAACCCAGTCCGGAAGGAAATTCAGGAGCAAGTTGTTTACCAGGCTCCCTTCACCCAGAGTTTCTTGCAAAAAAATAACATCTAGTCTCTCCGAAAGACATAACCTCTTTAGAGTCAGTTTTTTGTTCGGGCTAGCCAGGCCCCTGCAGTTGAAGGAGAGACACTTCATGGGGTAACTTTTTGTGGGTTTCCCTTTGCTCTAAGGACCCAGTCAATGGGGGTTTGAACCCTCGAAGCCACTTTGATGCCAACCCTCTTAATGGATTTTGAAAGATGAGATTGTCTGCCACAGGGGGGTTTTAAAGGGATGGAAGGGAGAGAATCCTCATCTAATCCATAGACTGGGGTCTGAGAGGCAGGGAGGGAGCGAAGGAAATAGTAGTGAGAACCACTAGAGGTCGGGCTACCTCCGAGGGTCGGAGCGGGTGGAATCGGGATAATAGTGGGGTTTGTACTGAGGAGAGGGGGAGGGGCAGATAAAACAGGGAAAATAGGGGAACACAACTTGCTAACCTCAGAAATCGAACCAGACAAACACATAGATGTAGAAGCAAATGTAGATAACAGACATTCATTTGAAAATAGAGGAGGAGGGGGAGGAGTACCTGAGAAAGTTGATTCTCTAGCCCGAGCTCTGGTGAGAGGTGCCGTGGAAGTCACAGAGTCTGGTTGTGTAGTTGAAACCCTGCCCCGGAACCTCAGGAGGGTTTGCCTGTGGATGAAAATCTGCCTCCATCGTTTGTGTACTTGCCAATACCAGAGACCTTGGAGGTTCCTTCTGCTTCCCAAACAGTAAGGGGCAGTCCTTGTGTAGATGTCCCACCTCGTGGCACCGTCGACAACGAAAGGGGATACCCTCATAATCGAGAATTTGTCTCCTGGAGATCTTGCCCATTTGAAGCAGATAGCTCTCCACTAGGCCCTCTCTCGTGTCAAGATACACTAGTATTCTGGCTAAAGCCATATAACCTGTATCTTGGTATGCCCTGTCATGGTCAAGATACACCCCCATGTCATCTCTAATAACCTTGAATATATCCTCAGCCCAAATTTAGAGCGGAAGACCAGGAAGGTGAACCCAAGTTAGACCAACTCCCATGTTTTCTTTCTCAGGGTCAAAAAGCAGTGTCCACCTCTTAAGCAGAACTGGAGTCATCTCAATATTCCAGTACCTCGTCAAGACCCAATCCACCTGGTCTGGTTGCGGGAAGATGAGAGCAAACCACCCCCTAGATAGAGTGATGACACCAAGTAGCTGCACCATCAGGTTCCGCCAGACCTCCACGGTCCATTTTCTCAGTCGAGAAGGGGTATAATTTCTGCCTCGAACCCGGCCAACAAGAATAATGCTCTCTATTAGAGCCGCTTGAGCCATTGGAATTCCCTCCCCAAACACCAGTCGACGGTTCCGTTCCCGAACTTTTGAGTGCTTCAATTTTTTCCTTTCCCCTAGTATTTTTTGTTGATCTGCAGAAGCACCCTCCGCTTGAGGGTTCTCGTCTGAATTTGAGGATCTGTTTTCTTCCAGACCTGTGTCCTGTTTGGAGATACCGTCAAAGTAACTAGAGGGATGAGTAGAAGCAGAGACCAGGTGAGTGGAGCTCTCAGGCGTTGTATCGAGAATACCAAGATGGGGAGGATAAAAGCCCCACCCTTCGGGGACTGAACCACTAAAACCAACCTCAGAGACGTCAACACCCCCTTGTGTGAAAGCAATACTCGACTTAGCCTGAAACCAGGCTTGAAATTCTGATGGAGATGGGATGGAGAGTAATGGTGATTTAGAGCCCTTACCAAGACAAAACAAACCGTCAGAAATAGCAGTAGCTAGTCGCGTATTACCCAAATCCTGAAGTGTGACCTCCATCTCATTCATTAAAGAGGAGAGTTTCGCTACCTGTAAAGCTGGTAGACTGTTTATGGCCGATTCATTCCCAGCTTTGACGGGTGTTTGTAATCAACCCAGATTTTTGTTGGGGCTAATGAGTCAGAGGAATAATCTAGGAGTTCCTCTTCCATTTAGTCTCCAAAGGCCATTGGTAGCAAGGAACCGTTCCGAGGAAAATGGGTAAAAACCCTTTCCTGTCTGCTGACCTATGTTGAAAAACTCCTTGGAACCCGATGACCGTCTGGTAAGAACCCCTTCAACCGCAGCCTAAAGAAACTGTAACTGTCCTGGTAAAAACCTCTGGCAAAAATGGTGCCTTCCAACCACTGACAGTGCCCAAGAAGAAACCCGTGGAGGTAATAATGGTTATAGTAAAAAATAGCCAAGCTTTGTAAAAAACAAATTTAACAAACCACCACACCTCGTGACCATGCGTAGGTTAAAACAATAACTGCATTGGGTGAAGGGTCGAGTTGCACAGAGTCACAAAGTAAAAACCATGAACTGCTAGTGGCTGTTAGCTCCTCTTTCACTGTGGCTCGGGTTCAGTAGTAAACTACAAACCCTAGCCCAACCATCAAAACCACAAGGGTTCTATTTCCATTTTTTGCTCTGCATCTCCTTTGAGATCCATCTCACAAATCATATTATTCCTAAGTCTAAAACACTTTGAAAAAAAAAAATCTCAACTTATTATCTTCATCATTGAGTATATTTTAGCCATCATTGTTCATGTTGATTTGACATTACGTATAGATGAATTAGATAAGTGATTTACACATATATTTAATATAAGGAGTAAAATTAGTGTTGTTATATTTCAATGTAATAAGAGAAATCATATCTATTATATCCCTTGAAAACTATACCTTAAGGGTTGTAAGATTATGGCATTAAAGCAAAACCTTATGGAATTTATTCTCTTGGGCTTGTTATAGAAAGATCTAGAAATTAGTGCAAAACCTCACTAGCTGACCTAAACAATGTGCAACACACATGATTATAATCATTGTCACCTAAACAACCGCTCTCCTCTCTTTAGTGAATGACATAATCCAATAATGTCCCTAGTCCATTGTGACCTTTCTTAGGGTCTTTCTTCCACTATTTAGGAGGGGCACAAATAGAAGGCGTTGATGATGGTAGTTCTCCATGTTATTCATACTTAACACTTGTAATCACTCCCTTATATTGATTATCCCAACTTTTGATTAGTCGATGTCAGTTGCTCATATTGGTTCCATGTTGGCCTTGTTCTGTGAAAAGAAGAGGTTGAATATACCCAAGGTTGGTGCAGGCATAAGAAAAGAAAAAACATAACCCAAATGTCAAAATGAAAAATAATGGTAAGGGATGTAAAGCAAACAAATACATTTTAGCTTAAGTTCTATCCCCTCTTATCTAGCCACTCATCCTTGAGAGTATCCATGCATATCATGCCTACCAAAGTAAAAGGAACTCATAGTAAACATCTTAAAGCGATAAAATACCCATAATTATGAGGGGATTATCATTATTGCTCAATAAATCAACAAAGTTTGTTAAATAATCCATATCAAAGCAAGAAAGAAAATGGAAATTATGGGAGCTTGGAAAAACAAAGGTGAGGGAAGGTAGCTCAAGTAGCCAAATGCTTCCTCTACAAAGACACTGGTGGACAATGGTTTGCATAACCTAGTATAATACTATGACACCTTTCATGATGTAAACCCCAAGCCATAACACCTATCACGTGTACCTATCATTTGAAAGGGTTGATCTAGAACTTGCTCTTCCCCTTAGGATTGGAAGCACCTAATAAGGTCATGTGATAACCCTCCCATACTTAAGTGAGGTAATGTGTACACAATCATAAGCTAGTAGGAAATTTGAAGATGATAACTGTGTGAAGAACTTTGATGGATTTAACATTAAATGTGGTCCACCTTGATGCTTTTATGGTTCTTTTTCCCATGATGTTGATCTCACTTGATTCCTTAAGTGCATGTTGGATGATTATTGCATTTATAGCTAGACCCCTTTAGTAATAAGTGATTCTAATCCAACACTTTGTAGAGCATATCCAACCACATTTTTCTTGAGGTATGTTGTTACACCAAAACCCGTAGGCACTAGTTCCCGAGGTGGTGGTTATTCCATGTGATTGATTTCCTAAGGTGTAGTAATTAGTCCAACAATTCCATCATGTTGGACACTCACTAGAGGATGTTGGAGCCCCTTCAAGGAGCCTTGGCCATGTTGAGGATTTAGAACTAATGATGTGACCCTCCTCCAACCTCAAGATCTTGGATGCTGAGCTTTGCTTCTAGGAAGTTAACTTGAGGGATGGTGCACCCTTGAGATGACTAAACTCCCCTAGGCTAGAATTATACCTCCTTAATAGATGTTGTACTTCTCTTGATGGTCATTGAAGGTGTTGATCAATTGTGAGCTCTTTATAGGGGTGGATGCACACTCTACCTAGATGGTATCACACCCTACCTAGATGGTATCACACCCTACCTTAAGAATATCATCCTAGTTCCTCGTTTGATGATGACATGGGCTTTGAAGAGCTATGTTGATGATGTGACACCTCATGTGGGTGGAGATCCATGAATTATGGGATAAGATACATCCCTTAAGTTAAACCTTATACCTTTTCTTGGAGAGACATTCCCTTTCGGATGTGACATCACCTTCGTAGGATATTAGATTCACAGGTGTGGAATATTTGGGGCTTATTTTCATGTCTTTTCATTGATTTGGCTATCATTGGGGGTTGCACTGGGACCCATCCACCTTGTATCATGATTTTTATATTTTTATGGATTTTTATTCTAAATTAAGGAAAATTGACTTAACTACCCTCATATTTATAAAGGAGTTGATTTTCTCTTTGGACCATTGTCATATTTGCATTATTAAATCTCTTCATTAGTGTTATTTTTCTTTGGTGTGGAATGAAGGCCTAGTTGAGCAACTTTCTTGGGCGGATGATATGATGCGATGTGATCTCTTTTCATGGATACTTATGATGGATCTTTGATGTTGCATGGTGAAGAAAGTTAGTTATTTTCCTTATCTTGGTTTTATGTTCTATGGGATGTATGTTGTTGTCTTAAGTTAGTTTATTTTGTATTTGCTTCATTTTTTGTTATTGAGCTAAATCCTTTCGTTGGGTACTTGAGGAATAAAATAAATTTTTATTTCCCTTAGTCATCTGAGGACCTAAATTACAAACCCTAGGGTAAGTTATTGTATTTTCCTTAGTTTTGTTTGGATTTAGAATCTCTCCAAAGAAACCCTAGAATTATTTGTATCTTGGACTCCATTTGTCTTGGATTGATAAGGCATTAATCTTCATCATTTTTGGCATTCCTTTAAAACACTATTTTTTTCTTTCTTTTTGTTTTATGGTAATTAGGGCTCTTATATTCTGGCTTTTAATAACTCATTGTTGCATATGGATTAGAGAATGTAATTCAAAAAATTTATGCATTTTTCAACCATTTTCTAGAGTTGATGTTGTAATTTATTTGTTATTATATGCTATACTAACCGTCAAAATTTGTTGTAATTTTGTACTTAGTTTACTCTTAAAATTGGCCCTTGCAACTTACTGGCTTAAAACCCTAATTTATATTAGCTTAGACTTTTTCTTGATTTGGTGTGTCCTGGTAACCCATTTGAGACTCCTTAGCCTAACCCTAGCCTTTAGGTCGACCCATAGGCCCTTTGAACCCAAGTCCCGAACTTACTCCTTCATCCACTACAAACCCTAGTTTTTTATATCCTTATCCAATGGATTTTTTTTTAGCATCCTTAGGGGGGCATTTAATTTAAGATCCTTGGTTCACTCAATCCTTAAACCCTACCAAGGAAGCCTCCCTTATGTTGGATTGTGTCCTTCAATAAAGAGAGGGGAGTATTTGTTGAGTAGTAACACTCACATGTTACACATTGTTAAAGTCACCTAGTGGGGCTTTGCACTAGGTGCTATATTTTCTTGTAATAGAGCTATATTATGAAATTGGGTTGTAGAGAAGTGAACTATTATTGTTATAGTTTAATATTTTTGAAGAGCCCTAGTGTTAATTTTTTATAATGAATTAGATCTAAGAAACCTTGAGATAATGGTGAAAATTTTGAAAGTTGCATTAATTACCGAATTTCAAAATTTCTACATGGTATAAAATCTAATGGGACAAAGATATGCATTCTTATTTATTTGAAAGCTATATTTATCAATTGTTGTAATTAGGAGAGGTTGTTGGGTGGTGAAAACTTGGTGTGTTTTATATGAGCACTTGAACCTGTGAGGGGTTTGATGGGTAAAAACCCTAAATTCTCTTGTCATGAGAGTATGTTTTCAATTGTTATAAGTGGTAGACCTACTACGTGGATGGTTGTTATAGATTTATCTTCAACAAGTTTGATGCATATGAGGATTTGTAATAGGTAGTTTATTTTTTCTAATGGATGCCAACAAGTTTCCACACACAAGAGATGGTAGACCTACTTGATTAACAATTGGTATGTATTTATTTTCAAAGGGTGTAGTGCCCAAAATGACTTTTAATGGGTGTTTTATTTGTTGAAGTAGATGCAAGTATTTTTTCACCTATTATGGATGGAGGATATAATTCATTAATGGATGGTATGTAATCTATATTATAGTGGGTGTGAAGTCAAAGAGTACTTGTATATGTGTTAATTATTTTTTTCTAATATATGTTGGTGTTTGGAGTGGGAAATGCTTGTGATGCGCTTAATTGTTTTCTTTTGTTTCTTTTTGGAGAATGTTTCCTCAAAATATAACAAGTCTTCTAGAGGGGTATCCTACAAGACAAACACTAGACCAAGTGAAAACAATGAGGTGTGGCCCATTATCACCATAGCCACTACCCCCTTCTCTTAATGGAATTTCATCAAAGGGAGGCTTCTTGTTAAAAGTCACATATTAAAGATATGCTAGGTTCAGGGAACAAGGTGACAAATGGCTTATGGAGGATGACTCTTTCTAGGGACAAAGCTCAATCAAGATAAACGAAGTAACTTGCATCCTTTAATAAGACCAAATTAGAGCACACCATACTTAGATCTTGATAAATAACAAGAAAAATGGAATATCCTAAGGTCAATATGCCAAGAAAACGTTTCCAAACAATGAATATTAGTAATCCAATGGCATAAGAAACCTTCAAAAAGTCCTCAAGTTGAAGCTTAGCAAAATTGGGGTTTTCCTAGGGCAAACTCACTCAAGGAAAGAAAATTAGAGCTTGAAATAGAAGGAATGACCACTAAAGGAGGTTAATTTTGAGGCAAACTACTTTTCTGTTAATGTTGAATCCATCAAAAACCTTAAATTCACCTTCTAGGCTAATTCACACCAAGCCCTCTTTTGGTCGCTTATCCTTAATAGGGTTGACTTTAAGAAAGAGAGTGAAAATCAGATTTATGGATGAAATGATGCTTGATCACAAAATTGACAAGGCTAGTGCCTATTCATTGGGATGATGGAGTTTATGGGTGTGATAAATTATCTAGATCTTGCAATGGAGTAAGGATATTTTGATGCCCTAACACAAAACCCTAGCTATTATCTTTGCGAGGGATCAATATCACTTGAGAGAGCTCTTCCAAAAGTTCACCAAGGGGATTGCCATTGACATTTCATACATGAATAATGCATACAATGATGATATATAGATCCTATACAATTGATTTTCAAGAATAATGTCACAAGAGAAAAATTGTAGATTATAAATTCATTCCATACGTTAGAAAATAAGATGAAAAATGTATCAAATACAAGGATAACTTACTAGATAAAATGCATGTACAAGCCTTTATTGATCCAAGATAACTTCTTTAATGTTAGGAAAATAGCTCCAATAGACAAGTTCTCCATAGAATCACATCTCTCCAAAATATAAGGAGGCCAAAATTCTCAAGGAGGCCGACTTATGTCACAAGTGATTATTATTAGAAATGAATGATCCTCTACTCCATTTATATGAGGAGGATAAGAGCTAATTAGCCTAAAAACCCCTCGAAATAAAAGTTTGATTACAACACAACCCTAGGTTATAATTCAACCCACTAGCTTTAACAATAATTGCCCTAATTATCCCACATGTGTGAGCCACTAGCTCTTTAGGGATAATGTCATGCTATAAATGAGCTTTAAATGGCATGTCCAAGTGATAAGAGGTATCCAAGATTATGTAGAAGCATATATAAATCAAGATTTGAAAGTTGGACCTCAAACCCACCTTAATTTCTCCTGTGGAGTCCCAAGATCCAGTTGGGGCACCACAAAGTGGTCTCCATGGGTCTGCAATTGCTTAAAGTAGTCTCCTCTGATATATCGTTGAGGTCCTCTCAAGTGCAACTAGCCTTCCCTAGTATTTGAAGGTCATCCTTATCTCGGCCCTAAAGCAACTGCCAATTATCAATAGGTGTCAAGGTTGGCCTAGGGGCATGTTGGGTCCAGGTATGTCATCTGAAGAAACATCAAATCTAGTAAAAATTGGTACAAATCCTAGGTGTATTAGGTGCCCCAGATCATGTGTCATTGGTTACTACTGCTAGGAGGCCCATAAATCTCAATGCTTCACCTATTTGTGCGAATATACTTCTGTAATGACCTGGGTACCGGTGGAGAAGGGGCCCAAGATATGGGATGTTGAACCACTTGACAGTCACAACATAGATTCTAGTGAAAGAAAACAATCATTAGGGACAAAGATCATTATTGCATCTAAGTGAACCAAACTTGAATGTCATGGGCTATTTAATACTTCAAATGAGGACCCCTTTCCAAAATCAGGACCTTAAGCTTGCAATGGTGTTTCCTCCCTGGGTAGGAGTGGCTAAATCTTAACCCTATTAGGATTTCCCAACCCTAAAAGACTTCATGTCCAAGTGGCATGGTCAAAGGGATCAATTGATGGGGGTGTCCACATCCTGAGTCTATAGATTTGACGAGGAAACATTCATGGATGCACGAGTTACCAACTCAGACTTTGTTTTTCCACCCCTCTTGTGCACCTTTTACTTTTTCTTAATTTTATTTTTTAATATTTATCATAGCTCAAGGGTTAGAGCTTGCTTTGAATGATGTGGCAGTTGTATTACCCCTTAATGATGAATCAGTTTCCCGCTCATTAGGGTTGGGACATCCAAGGGTTCCTTCCTTTGATGTAATGGAGAAACATGTGCTTAGAAAATAGGTGATGGCCATAATGAGGTAAAGCTCATGGTAGGCCTTTTCCCATGTGCTAATTTGTATGTTCTTGACCATATTTTGCATTTTGATTTTCCTTTCTTTAATTTTGTTGTGGCCATGATATGATTTTTTCTGTTTCTTTTAGCTGCATCAACGTCCTAGGGAAAAGTTTCTAGGCCCAACCTCGGTATGTGGACATATAGGTGAAAAATTTGAGAGAAATCATGACAAGTTGAGCCCAAAGAATCGAGGTGATATAAGGGCTTGTATTGTATGAAGGGAAGTGTTACATGCGACATAGGCATAGATGGAACTACACTATCTTAATCAAGGCTTCCCAAATAGTGCCCCTCTTATACCCATTGAGCCATTAAGGGAGGTTCCACTAGACTAGGATCAATGATTAACACCCCATTTAAGGTGAGAGGAAAAGATAATAGTCAAAGCCCATCATTCTTCTAGATCACCACCCCATAATCCATATCAAATGCTAACAAAAAGAAAGAATAAGCACCCGATTGCAAAATGAGCAAAGCACTTTTTTAATGGAAGACCACCTTCGTTCATGTTCTCATGTCAGATGGGTGAGAAGAAAATTATTTATGAAAGTGGCAAAGATATAAGGCATATCATCAACTAGTGGTGGTCGTCAAGGGCTGCTAGCTGGATGACTGACTAACTGACTTTCAATGGAGGAGAAATTCTCTCCTATATGGTTACCCATTTTGGTGGGTAACAAATCCAAGGAGGGGTCAATTCATTATGTGATAGATTGATGATTATTGGTTGATTTGTGTTGTTTTAGTTGTGTCTCAATGGTTTTTAAGAATGGCAAGGTTGCTTGATTTTAGTGATTGTTACAGATGGAGAAAGATTCTAGTGATATCCCTTAGGATGGTATTTTTCATACATCTCATACATTTATGGAGAGATTGATCATGGATGTGATAGGTAGTGTGATACTAAGATTATGGTGATATTGTGAATTTATACTTCATACTTGATCTTGAAGAGTGATCTTTCATGTTGCATTATTCATATGTGTACTCTTCTCTTTGAGTGTTTCACATTGAATAAGGGTGTGGAAGCCCTAACTTGGAGATAGGTTCAAAATCTATGGTGGTGGAATCAATGATTAATTGAAGCTTGGAAGTGATGGGAGTAGTGGTGAGCACTAATGACAAGGTTATTGAATTTTTTCACGCAGAGGGAGTTGACCTTGATGATACTCTTGCTTTAGGATTGTTTTAGAAAGAGGGAGGTGACCTTGTTGAGGTTGTTGTTCCAATCATTAGAGATCTTGAGGTGCATGAGAGGGATTCTCATACTCATAAATGATGATAAAAGTGTATGGGTTTTTTTTCCCTTTAATTGCCATTAGTTTAGTATTTTAGGATAAATAAGCTGAGTTGTATGCATTTTTTATCTTATGCTTTAATATATCTTATCCAGTTGTCTTCATATTGTTGGATATGTGATGATATTTATAGGATGTATTAATCAATTCTTAATGTGGTGAACAAATATTTTTCCCATGGAAGTGACTTTAGGGATGTTGTTGTTTTGATAGGTTATTGATTATGTCTTCCTTGTTTTGGAGTGATTTCAAAGCTTGACAAGAAGCAATGATCTATGATTATGTTCATTGATATTTACATATATCAAAGTTCTTTTGGGGCCTCTAGAAAAAAGGAAGAGGGAGTAGCTTCGTGGTGTGAAGCAGGTTACTTTGTTGTATTCTCCTTTCATATTCACCATCCAAAGGATGAGTTTCATATTACTTAGTTTATTGCTTGTAGAGAGAGACAAATTTATGAGTAATGATTGCTTGGATGCTAAGGAATATATACTTATACTCATGGGTGTGACTCTTGTAGATTAAGTATGATTTCTATCATGATGCAAGAACATTATTTTAGGTGGAGGCATGAAAGTTATAGCTTAGAAATGTAAAGGGAGTTGATTAGTGCTACTGAAACCATTTTTCTTATAGAACAAGAGGGTTAGATTTTAGGGTTATTCCAAAAGTATTTTCACCCAACACTAGTAACTTAGTGCAACTTCATGGACATCTGGAGTGCCCAATTTGAGTGGATCCTTAACCTTGGTCAGAGTGATAACCTAACACCCTTACTTAGGAGGTTCTTACCTTAGTCAACATGATAACTAAACCATTGGGTACAAATAATGAGGGAGTCAATATATCTATTACGTGAGGCACCTACTTAGGATTAGGAGCTCTAGGAAATTCTAGGATGAAAATTATCCCTAAGAGCTCAGGACCATGTGATATACACCTTGGAGGTTGGGAACTTGACTTAAGGACACTTGGTTTGAAGAGCATATTTCAGGGAGGTTAGTTTTGGACCCAAACACATATGTTAAAAAGGAGCGTTGGAGCTTAGTTACCACATTGACACACATGAGAGGATCACTCGACACATGACATACCATGTGGCACATAATTAAGGGAGGAATGCCTTGTAGGAGGACACTTGGACACCGCTGTGGAAGAAGTTTGTTGGACTAACAACTTAGGAGTTGGATATCTAGGCAGTTGGAGGATAATACTTATCCATAAGAGCTCGAGATCATGTTATATACACCTTGGAGGTTGGGCACTTTTCTTGAGGACACTTAGTTTGAAGAGCATACTTTATGGAGGTTTCTTTTCAACCCAAACACATATGTTAGGAAGGAGAATTAAAACTTAGTTACCACATTGACAAACATGAGAGGATCCTTGGGAATATGACGTGAAATATGGCACACAATTGGAGGAGGAATGTCTTGTATGAGGACATTTGGATACCACCATGGAAGAAGTGTGTTGGACTGACAACTTTCTGGGAAACATAGCATCCTAGAGTAGGGGAATTAAGTCCTAGGAGATTCATGCTTGGAAGATGTTTCATTTTAGGGGTTTGATAAACCCTAGTATGACATTTTTACATCTTTATATTATAGAGTTATAAATGTTGTGTTTCCTTATTCATTACTTGTATGGACACATCCCTTGTTTGATGTTAGCCTCCCTCACCTTTTGTGTATATATATAAACATATGAGAGATCTTTGTCAAATTACGATTATTAATTGTATTATATTTTGTGTTTTTGTTGTCTTAGAGAAGTCTTGTGGGGAGCAAGAAACTATGGTTCATGCAGAATCCCCATGAGAAGACAAGAAGAGAGAGAGACGTCTTAGTTGTTCTTAGAGATATTTCTCTCATGAGATGCTAAGGTTTGTAACATTGTTGTGACATATCAATAAAATTTAAAACATAAAATGACACATATGTGTGTGTGCACAAACACACAAGAACATACAATTTTACAAATAATTAAGATAAACAAATATTCCATGCATTAAAAAACTACTATTTTAAAAACCCCATTACCATGTTGTGGCATAAAAAAATAAATATGTAAAAATGTTACTTCCAAATTTCCAAAAACTCTAAAGTTACATGCATAGTGGAAAATTCATTCATTTATATAGAATATAAAATCTTTCTTAACATATATTGAAAATCATTTCATTCATGTTAAATAGGAGCCAAACAAATATGCTTATGTTAATTCTTATTTATTTGAGATATTATTGATAGGAAATATATCCAACTTCAATCTCTTTTTTTTTATTTTTTATTTTTTTATGTAAGATTAAAATTCTATTAATGAATCAAGATAATACATAACAATAGGTTTTGGTTTGCCTTGATTTGCTGCTTGAGAAACTTGACTAGGGGTAGAACTATAACTCCTTTAGCATTCAAACATATAATTAAAAAAAAGGTCCAAAAAACATAGTAACTGGGTTGTAGACCCTTACTACTTAGTCCATTATCTAACATATAAGCAGAAAACCAATAGAGAGAGCCAAGGAAACTAGGTTAATGATAACTATTCATGTAGACTTAGACAAATTGGAGAGATCCACCATTATTTCCTTCTTATTGCTGCGAGGAGACCTACCTAGATTAGGAGGAAGGATGAGATGGTCTTCTATGCATTTCAGGGGTTGGTTCAAGGTTTTGAGAAATAGTTGCAGCTCATCAAGCATGAAAATCTTTTCCTCCTTTGCTTCATGTTTTTCCAAGAGAACTCTACCCAATAATGACTTCATGTGTCAATAGATATCTACTATATTCATATGTTGGTTGAATATTCCTCTGGTATGATCCATATCAGACATCCAATTCACTACTTCACTACCTACCTCAATATTAGTTAAACTACCATGTTCTCCTATAATATCCCTTTCAGCCTTTGCAAGTTTCGCTTGAATTTTTTAGGTCATTTGAGTGCGATAAAATATAGCTGAGAATTCCTCTCTATCTTGAGTGTGGGATCATTTTGTGCTCTGTAATAACTGGCCCCATGTCTAGTCCTAGCTCTTTGACACGACATGATTTTCCATTGAAGACAAGGACCAATACATCCTAGGAAGTGGCTATGACAAGGGTGGCATACACAAAGGGAGAGTGATAAGCAAGGTTGTGGATTAAGAAAGAAAAGGTCAAATCAAAGCACATAATGCATTGAAGGAAAGGAAGTGGAACAGGGGAAAAACCCAAAGGGATAATACGAAATAACACAAGGGATAGGGGTACGAGGAAATTGCTTATGACGCAGGCCTAGGTTCATCGTAGAAGAATAACTAGACAACCAACTATTATAGAAATAGTGATAGTAATGCCTAGAGGTTTTACATATAGGGTGCACCATGTACTGAAGACACAATAGGGAAAAGTTAGCATTGCACATAGAACACCTGGGATACAATCCAGAGTAACCACCTTATAATAGCTTTGATAAGAGAGGAAAGGAGGAGCCCATTATAATTAATAAGATTCGAACCTTCATTGTCATGTACTAGGATGAACCAATTGTCATCTGCTCATTACAATTGTGTCATGTATCTTTTAGCATCCCTTAACCATCATCAATCCACCCTTGCACATCTTTATTAACATGTGTGGGAGGATAGGTTGTGATAATGCTCGTCAATGGCCCCAAACAACCAAAACCGGAAATCATGATAACCCTTATCCTCAATCCAATCATGACATTCCAATCATCATTAATTACAAATTGGTGCTACATCGAAATGGTGTCATGGATCATGGTGCACCATGTAGTTGCACCATTTAAGGATCACCCATTTAAGGATATCCAACTTCAATTTCATCACCCTTTTATGTTGAGAAATTTTCTCTATTATTACTTAAATAGTTTTAAAAATTATCCATCTTTATCATTTCAAAATTATATATTAAAATATCAATATTCTCAATTCTAAAAATTATTTTACAGATAATCACTCAAAACCATATATAATTTAAAATTATTAAAAAAATATTATATTTTATATTTTCAACTTAACTTTTCAAATTTTACACCTATTTTACATTATTTTAATAAAATTCCAAAACCATTTAAACTTAACTAGACAATTCTCTTTCAACCAAATAAATAAACAACAAAATTAAACAACAAAATCTTTTGAGGTCAATTCATATAATACAACGTACTAAATCAAGACTTTAACTTATATTAAAAAATATTATATATATATTTATAACACTTAGCTATACAATTCTCTTTCAACTAAATAAATAAACATAAAAATTAAACAACAAAACTTTTGAGGTCAATTCATATAATACAACGTCCTCAATCAACACTTTAACTTATATTAAAAAATATTATATATATGTTTATAAAATTAAAATCAACACTTAAAAAATTAAAACCGCTGAATTAAAAAATTACCCGGGATCCTCTTTACCTCACAGATTCCCAAGTCAACCTCACGTATAAGTCAAGTTACTAATGTAAATAATTACATACTACGTTACCCATATATTCTAAACCACCAAATTAAAAAAATACCGCATAGTTAAATAATTACATTCATATTTTACGTTACCAGCCATAGATATTACCAAGTCAAGATACTAATGTAAATAATTACATACTACGTTACCCATATATTCTAAATCACCATATTAAAAAAATACCGCATAGTTAAATAATTACATTCATATTTTAGCCATAGATATTACTTTCTATGTGTTTCTTTTATATTGAAATAAAAACTAGATTCACGTTACAAAAATCTTCAACAACATCATATAACAAAGACTCTCTACAGATTGGACAACTAGTCTGGCAGTACTTCTTTTCAAGATCGGTGATGTCAATAATCCTTCCAATTATAGAACCATCATGATAAACCCTTTGTTTGCAAAGCTATTTGGAAGCATGCTAGGAAACAAAATTAGCAAGTCCAATTATAGGACCATCATGATAAACCCTTTGTTTGCAAAGCTATTTGGAAGCATGCTAGAAAACAAAATTAGCAAGTCGGCAGAAGAAAGAGATAAGCGTGCTAAAAAGCAAGAATGTTTTAGACCTAAACATTTCACAGTTGATCATTGTATAACTTTAAGACACATCATTGAAAAAGTTTGGGAGAAAAAGGAAGAAGTCTTTTGTTGCTTTGTTGATTTCAGAAAAGCGTTTGACTCGGTTCTTAGGGATAAGCTTTCGCGCCGAATGGAGGAACTTGGGGTTCCTAAACATTTGAGAGTAGTTGTGCATAGGCTGTATGAAGAGGTGAAAGTCAAAATTTCAGCAGACATTTCTGAAAGTTTTAGAAGCGATATCGGGGTCAAGCAAGGTTGCCCACTGTCTCCTACCCTTTTTGGTTTATATATCGACAAACTTGAGGAGTGGTTAAATTCACAAGGGGGTGATGGTATATATTTGGGCAAGTTTGTTATAAGGCTTCTTTTGTATGCAAATGACCTTATTCTGATTGCTAAATCGACTCTTGGTTTGCAAGAGCACTTACTATCCCTTGATCATTTTTGTAGAAGTGTGGGGATGCAAGTCAATATCAGCAAAACGAAAGTAGTGGTATTCTCTAAGAAAAGAAAACATAACTAGCGTAAGTTATACTTTAAAGGAAACATTCTGGGTTGGCGATTACAAATACCTCATAATTGACTTCAACAAAAATCTAAGATGGAATGGTTGTAGAAAGAAAAGAACTTTGGGGGTTTGGAAATCATTTTATGCTTTTCAAAATAGGTGTAGAGACACATAGTTATGGGACTGGAAAACCACTCAAACTCTTTTTGGGCTTCTAGTGATTCCGATGATTCTCTATGGTTGTGAACTATGGGCCATCAATACATCCGACATGAAATGGAGACAAATTGAGAAAATTCAGAAGCGTTTGATTATAAACAAATTTAAGATTAAAAGTGCAGTTCCTTATGATATCTTGTTAAGTGAAACAGGGACTGCTCCTATTGAAGCAATTGCTATGGTGCGAGCCAAAAGGTATGTAAAAAAATTTGAGCAAATGGAAGAGGGTAGATGACCTAAGGTTGTCTTTAATGATAGATTGTGCAAGAGCAAAAAAACTTGGATGCATCAAAATAACAAATGGTTTAGTAAATGAGGTATTTGCTTGAATGTGTGTCCCATAAACAACAAAGAGATAAAGTTTTTGTTATGAACAAGTTCCACAAACGTACCTAGGATAAGGAGCTAGGAAGAAAGAAAAATTACTATATTAAAGTGTTTAATCCCACCCATTGTCACCAACCGAAAGCATACATAGAGGCCAATATCTCTTGGAGAGCCAAAATTCTTATTGCTCAGTTAAGGACTAATTCTCATCAACTCCGTTGTGAAACAGGGCGCTGGAAAAGGCCAAAGGAAGTGTGGGAGGAAAGAGTATGCATTTTTTGTTCTTTCGGAAAAGTGGAAACAAAAAAACATTTCATTTTAGAATGTGAGGCCTTCAAAGACAACAAGGAAAGTTATGCAGATATGCTAGCAGCTAGCTCTTGGGATAATCTATTTAGCGAGGGGTTTGTCGAGAAGCTGGGAGAATTTATTTTGAAGCTTCACAGAAAAATGGCGGAATACATCAAGCAGATGAAGAAGCGATATGTCCAATAGGCTATCTTTACCCTGGTGGACATTAAAATAATTTCTTTCTTCTTTCTTCTTCTTAATTTCGGATGTATCGCCTAGAGGGATCAAATCTCTTGAGATGCAAACCTCTTTTAGAGTTAAAAGAGATTTAATCCCTCTCAATAGTTAGTAAATCCAATTTTAAAATGGATCTAGACTAGTTTGATTTACTCTTTTAAATAGATTATATTCCACATGAATACCATGGGTTCTCATACTATAGATAAATACATTATTTTATTTTAATATATATATATTTTTAATTTTATTTTCTTTTGACCAAGTAAAAATATTTTCACATAAAAATATTTTATTTTTAATTGATTTTCAATTTAAAATAAATAATTTTATTAAAAAAATATTATATCATTTTTTAAAATAAAAATATTACATTATAATATTAAATATCCATTATAAAATTAAATATCCATTATAAAATTACTATTTTACTTTAATTGATTTTATTTTAAATTTAATTAATTTTTATATATATAATTTACCCCACTATTCTAAATCTTACACCTTTATTATTTACCATCTTGATTTCATTCACAATTACAAGAATTTTCCCATACTAGATTTCTTTGGTTATATATATATATATTTTAATAATTTAATTTTAGAAAATGTCATAGAGTTGCTCAACATGGACTCACCATCGTGTATCATCAGGTACATAACCTGAGTAATTATAGGATATTAGAAAAGAAAGTTATAAGGAGTGTGAAAAATGTTGGTAATAGTAATATAAATATTAAAATTAATGTTCAATTGCAATCTGAGGAGCATATTTGGTTTAGGCTATACTAATTTTTAATATATGGTTGATTTTTTATTTTTTTATTTTTTTTAATTTTTTAAGTGACTTTCATATTATGAAATATTTTAACAATACACTTATTACTATTTATTCTACTTTCCATATTAAAAAAAAGATTAATGAAAATATAAAAATAATTTAATGTAGTAATAATAATAATATTAAAAATTTATTAATGAAAAATTATTGGTAAAATAAAATATTGATTAAAATGTTTAATGTAGGATCTAACTATTGATTTTTTTTGAAAATAAAAGATAGGCCAAGGAATAATCAACAAAAAGAAATTGACCCATTAATAAATATAAAATAAATTATTAAGAATTTTTGAAATAAATTAATAATAATTTATTAATAATTGAAATTATTTATTATTAATTAAGATAATAAATATTTAATAGTAAAAAAAAGAAAAACTATTATAAAAAGGAAATTGAATGAAAAGATATGAATTAGAAGATGTAATTGTATGAAAATGATTAAAAGAGGAAAATGGGGAAGGATGGGCATATACAAAGGACCAAAAACCATGTAAAATCAATAATTATGTTAGATTTATAATAGAATTGGAATTGACTGACTAATTATAAAATATACCCACGGATAATAAGGGGAATAGATAATAAGGAGGAATAGAAGAGAGAAAAAGAAGGGTTGGGTAGTATTTAATGAGAAGGAAAGAGATAAGTTAGGAAAAAGGAAGGCTCAAAAAAAGGGAAGTGTTGAGAGGGGGTTGGAATGTGTAACTAGGTTTAGTCTTCATAATGACTAATGTAAACATGATTTTATGTATTTGATGAATATATATATATATATATATATATATATATATATGATTTTGAAGCATGGGTTTCATGCTCAAGGTAAATTTATTTACAAGTCAAGCGCCCATTGAGTGCTTCTAGGTTTGTCCTAGAGTTACGAAGTCAAAAGAGTCATTGTCATACATGTAAGATCCCTTTTGGGTATGTTGTATCTTGTAAAGAAAATTTTTATATAGTCAAAAGTGTCATAAAAACCTTCTAAGACCTTGTCAAACAAGCAACAACAAGTCGACCTTAATAAGATGACAAGTCGACCTCATGTAGGGCTATTCGACCTAGAAGAGAAGCCTATATATAAGAGAGATCAACATCACTTGAAGATGATCCAATTATCAAAAAAAAAGTTCGATCAAGGAAGAGAAAGAGACCTAAAAGAGCGAAGAAGAAGAGGACTAGAAGAAGGAAAGGAACGGAGTCTTTGATTATTTTTTTTGGACTACCATCTCCTCACATGTACATAGATTAGGGAAACATTACTATATCTAGACCGAATTCTAGAAAGAAGTTGAGATAGGGCACCAAAATGTCTACCTTGCAAGCTGAGTTCCAAAGAACAAAGAACCAATTCAAGCGAAGGAATAAAAGGAAAGAAATCACCATCTTTTCCCACACGTGCAAGAGCTAGGGTTTCTGCAGTACTTGAAGTTGCTGGAGAAATTGCTGGATTCAAAGTTGTCTGAGAAGTTTCTAGGATTAAAGTTGCTAGAAGGAAATCCCATCGAGAAGGAAGGATGGACTTGGTCTTGGAGGGGTCTTTGACAAGGGTCTTAGGCCTTGGAATTCGTCATCTGAACATACTATAAGAAGAGAAGAATACTTGTGGGTTTTCCTCTCAAGAGAAGAGGTTTCGGCCGTGGCTTGCCGCCTACATTTTGTGTCATCTTGTCTATTTGATCCTCATAGTTTGGTAGTTGTTTGATGATAAGAACATAATAATAATCAAGTGAAAGAAGAATCTAATCAAGTTAAGTAAAAATACATCACAAGCAATAACCAAAGTAAGAGAAATCACCTAATATAGTTGCCCCTAAATTTCTCAATAGTGGGGAGAGTGCAAAATAAAAGAAATTTAAATAAAAAAAAGAGGGTTGGTCATTGACTAAGGTTATGCATAAGGGGTTTCCATAAGGTTATGCATGTTGATGAGTCTGAGAGGGAGGTTGTAATCTGAGTAGATCTACTTCCCCATGGCTCTCATTCAAGTGAAGAAGATCAAACCTGCATCAATTATGATAAGAAATTTAAAACCAAATTCCAGGCCACATGTTGGAGACCTCCCAAATATAGGTGGCTCCATAAAATCCACGTCTCATAGTGAAACTATTTTAAAATAGGGTGCAATCTAGTGGAACCATTCACCCACATAGTTCCAGGGAGGAGTGATCACTTGGTTTTCCAATGAGTCTTATAGTGTGTTGAGTGCCGATAGGATGTGGACAATGTGTCTTTGCTCCCGTTGCTTAATTCTGAACTGTGGTTGCTGCTGACCACAAAAATTTGGATTTCTGACCTGTGTCTCGGGCTTATCTTCAATGGTTAATCTATCAAACATCTTCTCAAGCTTACGAAGCACTTTATCTGAGGAATAAGCTTCTTCCTTTATGATCACCCTCTTCTCGGTCTTCGTTCTAGCTCTCGTAGCTAGCAGATTTGCCTCCACACTCACTGCAATTTTCTACATATCCTCCAATGTAGCCGAGTCTCTTTCTCTCAATTGATATGCCATGTCGGGATCAAAGCTATCAGGAAATTTTATCAAAGCCAGCCCCATTGGTGGCTTGATATCAGCTGGAATGGCATTATAAACAGTATTGAGTCTAACACAATAATCCTAGACATTTTCACCGACATTTCTCTTTATGTTTTCATACTCGGAAAGGATTTGGAGTGGATTTTTGTTTACCTCCCAACGATCCAGAAATTGTCTATGAAGAACCTCCATTGAATTGATTGTTCCGACAGGCAATGCTCTGAACCACTTTCGCACTTCGCCTCCAAAAGTTTGCACAAATAATCTCATAGTTACATTCTCTGCATCTATCTCATGAAGATCAAAGAAATCACTCATCCTATCGACATGCTGTTGTGCTGTGATACCTTGGGAAGCATCAAACAATGGGATTTTACTTTGGTAATCAGCAAGCATGGCATCCAAGTTCTGTGGAAAAACGAGAGGTGCATATCTAGCAGCCATTGCTGGAGGTGGATTTGAAACTGGCCTTGGGGATGTAGGAGGAGTTGGAACAACGATAGCAGCTGATGTGACTGGTGTATGAGGTGTCGAAGGAGGTGAAAAAATTCTTGATGTTTGAGGTGTAGAAGGAGTGGATGGGGGTGAAGAAACTGCAGATCTCTGATCAAATATGGTGGGCTGCATGGGAATGGTGGGATAAAAGGAGGCTTTGTAGGAATTTCTGAACCAGACACAGCAGCAGACGAACCAAGAGTAGCAGATGCAGATTCTAAGAATTCGGGAATATTGGTAGCCACAATTGAAGATTGAAGATTTAGAATATAAGCATCAATTGATCGATTTTCCCTTTCAGTTTCAAGATATTTAACAAACTCCAGATTTAGAATAGTAGCACCAAATGCACTTTCAGACTTAGTTTCAAACAACGATAGCTCAAAATTTTCATCAAATGGGAGATCTTCAGGATATTCAAAAACAACTGGGCATGAACGAGATCTAAACACAGGTATCACAGAACTTTCTTGACGGAGAATTCTTGGAATAAGATTTGGGTTTTCATACACGGGAGGAGGATCAGGATCAGGATTGGCCCTAGTGTATCGTCTGGAAGCCAGTGTGTTGAATTATTCCCAAAAATCAAATTGACATTACAATCTTGTCAGCCTACTGAATTCTAAACTGATCATCCAAAAGTCTAGAATTGTTTAATGTACTGGGGAAATTTGCAAGTCATATGTTCAATTTATAACACTAAACCGGAGATTGACTGAAGCAGCATTCATCTACTTATGCACTCGCAGAGCAAGAGTAGTTCGAAGGCTACCTAGCTAACTTCAGGCTCTGTCTGTAGTTTATAAAGCAAAGAAAATTAACGAACAAACAAGCTTTTCTTCCCCAGTATGGTCGCCAATATGTTAGTGCCTAAATCTACCTCAAGCTGAAGGAAGGCAGGTCTAGGGTAACATCAAACCACGCTTAACCTGGTAGCTAGCCCTACCAGGTCGGGAGAGGGCTCTCTCCTTGTCAATCTCAATGAAAATTTATCAAGGAAGGCTTGAGATGACTGATATGAATACTAATTTTAGGCTAGGTATGTTTGCTCAGAGGATTTTGATTGATTTAAATGGTTGGTTGCTGGATCAGATGAGGAAGGCAGTTTTGGGTCTGGGAAATGAACACAGATTTGCAGAGGTTTCTGTGGGGCGAGGTAGGAAAGTGTTTTAGCACTTTGAAATGAGTTTAATGGTGAGTCTAAATACTGGTGAGGAGCTGGAGAGGGCATGCAAGTGTCATGAGTCCTCTTCAGACAGTAGAAAACATGTAAAACTAAATAAACCCCAAGGCAGAGCACTGAAACACCAATGGATTCTACCTTTGTCACTTGATTCATTTAGTTATGCAGAATAAGAGAGATGATGGCACACACAAACATAAGATCAACTGAATTACAGAGAAGAAAACAATGCTAATTCATATTACCACAAGAATCCCACAAAATGTTGCAAAACCCTGGTCTATTTCCTTGCCAAACTGCAAAAGTGATGTACAAAGTAGCTCATGCATCCACAAGAGTCCAACCCTGACGAATGACTAAGAAAGTACAAGATATAGGCATCAAACCACCCATGCTAGCCATCAGGGGTCGAATGCATGAGTCTAGGAGTTGTTTCAACAAGATCCAAACTAAGAACTGAAAAATAGGTAGTGGAACAGCTTGCCTCTAAAACTATGGAAATTGATTCATTCAGTTCAAAACCACCTAAAACTGATGTATCTACCTCCTTAAGTCAATTTTCATCATTTTTACATCAAAGTACTTCAATTTACATTAATTTACATCATGAATTTGACCATGAGAGGGAAAAGGTCAAACTGGTAGAAAACTAAGCGAAAATTTGAGGTTTTGAGCAAAATTGACAAAATTGTGCCTGATGCGCAACGCCTTTTCCCAGTTGAGTTTGAAGGCCTTCCCCTTCACAAAATTTTCTCCAAGATGGCTTGTTGGAAAGGTCCGGCTGTCTAATTTCTAGGACAAGTGGAATTTTTGAATTTGGTTTCCATTTACCCCTCCAAAAATCAGTTCTCCCAAGACTTTTTCCTGTGGGTCCAAAAAGTGGCAGAGAGGGCAATTTTAAGGTGTTTTTTGCCCTTTTGGTGACCCAAAACTCCTCCAAAATTCCTTACCATGCATCAGAGGCAATTTCCTGTGTATTGCAATTAAAAATTTGGAAATGACAAAAAGTTCTCCAAAATTCTTCAAAATTGGCAAGAGGCAAGCTTATCAGTTGCTTTGCTGGGCTAAGGAAGCTTCAGCCAAGATTCTAAGTTTGTCTTGCTCCTTTTTGGCCTTTAAGGCTCTCCTTAACTTGGCTTTTAGGCTTCTTATTCTTGCCTTACAGATTTTGTTCCGGGCCAAATAGTGATATGCCATGTCACGCAACATTTTCTTCTCGTTATTAGCCTTGTCCAACAGCTTCTCAAGGTGGATATTGACTCTTTCCAACCATGATTCTCGGTCAGCCTCTATTTCTTGCTCTAATGAAGTCAACTTGATTTTTCTTCTTTTTGCCAATTGTCGGTTTTCCCTTATGGTTTGCAACACCATGATTGTTTGTTTGTCCTCCAACTGCTTGTTCTGTTGCTCAAGGTAGTTAATGACCCATTTAGCCCTCTCAAGGTCAAGAGATAAGGCTTGGATCTGAGCTTCTTTCTCCTTGATAATCACATCCTTGAGCTTTGAGCTTTGGGAGCCCAAATCAGTGTCCTCTTCCTCAACCAAAATGAAATCCCTTCATCATGCAATGGTTGCTTTCCTCTGTCCAGTACCTATTTTGCTGTAGAAGAAGGCAAAGCCCCTTTCACCCCAGGTGAAGATAACATTTTCCTGTTGTCCGGTGAAGAGAACGAGACCCCTTCCACCCCTGGTGGAGATAATACTCGTTTGGCAGCTGCAAAAAGTCTTCTTGTCCCCTTTTCATAAGTTATAAACACAAGAATGTGAGCCTCTTCAGCTCTGCTTTCATGCTCTCTTTGTTGCCCGGAAGATCCAACTTCCTCTTGAGGTTCTGTAAAAATTTGAGGGCCTTTGAAGATCTCATGGGAAATGAAGATTTCCCATGGCACTCCCAACTGAGTCAGTTGATGCATAACAACAATTTTGATGACAACAAAGTGATAAATGCTATTGAGTTGCTGTGGGTATGGTTTCCTCTTTGCAATTACAGTCATCCTCTCTGTGTTTTTGCAGATGAAGTATGGAATGCTCATCATTCTAACCCTGGTAAAATGCATAAGCAATCTGATATGATAGGCATAGAGTCTGGAGAACCTTCCCTGACATGTGAAGTATTTAATGATGAGTTTCATTAATGGCACATACCGATCCTCCAAAAACTTGAAAGGAAACACCTTGCCCAATTGACTATGATATTTGGCTTTAATATAGGGTTCATAGTTCTGTTTGCTGATGTTTTGTCTCTTGTTCCATCTTTCCCCCACATCTGGCATCCTAGTTGCTTATGCAATAATGGCTGGTGAAAGAGTGAAATTGATGCAAGCAAGCTGTACCATATTGTCCTCCATGTTGATGACAAATTGCCTAGCCACTTCATGATGATACTTAACCCTCTCTACCATTTCACAAAACTCAAAGCAAGATCGGTATCTGAAACAAGTGGTGACAAAAGGACAAGCAAGAAGTTCAACAATGCTAATAGGCTCCTCTCTGATTATTTTCCCACCCTTGTGAGGTGTCCTAGGCTGTACATTTCTGTCTCCTGAACTGTCACTTTGTGTTTCTTCCTCATAGCTTGAGTCACTGTTTCTTGCCATAGTGTTTGTTTTAGGAAAATGATGAGATGAAGGTATGATGAAAAATGATGATGAAAGAGGACAATGGTGATGAGTATGAAGAGATTTTACTCTTGGGAAATGAAATTGGGGAGTGAAGAGAATGATTTTGGGAAATTAGGGTTTAGTGAGGGATTTAGGGTTTGGTGAGGGAAATAATTGCTTTAGGGGAGTGGGATATGGGAAAATGGGATAAATAGAGTGTATTAGAGTAATAAAGAGTGAAAAGGGATTTGATGATGTTTTTGTGAAGATGGGATGAAAATTGCAAATTGGATGGCAAATAGTGAAGAGAAACTAGGGTTTCATTTTAAACTTGCAAAACTCATGAAGAACACAAGTGTGCACTCAAATTCAGCTTTGGAGGGATGATTACTTACTTGTAGAGGGCACATGTAGCAAACTTGAGGGTTATGGCACGATTTGGGATGATTTAGACCAAACTGGACTGATGCGCAGCGCACTGGGCCCAATGCGCAGCGCCCTCCTGATGCACAACGCTAGTTCAAAATTACACTGCAGTTCTGCCTCTGATGCGCAACGCCTGCCTGATGTGCAGCGCACTGCCTCTGATGCGCAACGCCAGGCTAAGTTGCCTTGAAAAATAGGGTTTTTGCCTCTTTGACTCCCAAATCGTGATTTTTGTTCTCCAAGAGTAAATTTGCATAATGAAATGACCAAGAGGACCTCCTTCACTTTAAATATAAATGACTTTAATTTTTTACTCATCTCAAACCCACTTTTCTAATGTTAAAGTCACTTTTGGTTTTGAACTCTGTTTTTCCATTGAAATTGACTTTTCTTAATCATTTGACAAACTGATGCATTGATGCTTGTGTTTTTGCTTGCAGTGGCTAGAGTTGGCAAAGTGACCAAGGGCAACAGCTCTAAACTTATTACATATAGAAAAAATTAAAATTACATAAAAATTTTATACATAGAAAATAAAAACTCTGTTTTTCTCAAAACAGGGTTTTGAGGAAAAAAAAATCACTTATTAAGTATATCATCATTGAAATTTTGATTTTGTGAACTTATTAGACTTCCTCATGTGCCTGTTGACCCTTTATTGAGATTTTTACTGACCATGGTGACAAACCCTAGACCTAATGAGACCTAAAACCCTAAACATGATTTTTGCAAATGTAATGACAAAAAATGACTGTAAATGACCTAAACTTGTGAAAATAGGCCAGTAGGTAAAGACCATGAGGGAAATTTTGATAATGAACCACTACCATCAGTTGATCCATGACCTAATGGAATGCAACTGATTGGATGGGACACCTAAAATGCATGCAAAAAGAGAATTTTTTATCACTGATGGAGGGATGAAGATACCGACACGAACATTGGCTCCAATGGGGATGGTAGCTCCTGAGAGGTGCCAAGAACTGCAGATCTTTGGAAAGCAGACAATGCCTCTTCCATTGGGCAAAATGGAGTCAATAACTTCAACAGACTAAAATATCAAGACTCAAGATGCAAGACTCAAGACTCATAAGTTGAAACTAGACATTCAACAGCTGAAACTAGACATTTAGCAAGACTGAAAATTGACTCAAAACTGACTCAAACAACCCACACTAAATAAGAAAAAACTGACATCAGACCTTCAGTTTTATATCCTTCACTGCGGGCCCAAAACCAAATGAATGACGACAATACACACTTTGCAATGAAGGAAATAAAATGATATGTATAGTGACAAGTTATGACAGTAGAAAACATCTCAAAGATAATACCGTTTCAACAGTCGACCATTGACCGGCCCTGCTGGGCAATCTTCCCATTCATTTCTTTAAGGAGAAAAGCATATTGACCTCGATATGCAGCAATTCTATATGGTCCCTTCCACAGATTCTCAAACTTTCCATGCTTGCCTTTGTCCTCGTTTCTAGCATCCCTCTTTAGCACTATGTCTTCAATCTGAAACTTATCTGCCTTTGCCTTCCGATCATAGATTTTCTTGATTCTCTCTTGCAACTTGAAGGTATTCTAAGAAACCTCATCTCTTGTCTGTTGTAAATGGACCATTTGGCTTATTCTTCGCTGAAGATGATCCTCCTCGCTACTAGCTTCCTGCAGAAGTTTTACAACTGGAACTGCGAGAGATGTCAGGAACACCGTGTCAATACGATATACAATCTCGAATGGAGACATACCAATTGACTTCTTCTGACTTACTCTATCCGCCCATAGTGCATTAACAAATTTCTTATGCCAGCTCTTTTTGTTTGTTTCCAATAGCTTTTTGATGATGTTAACCAATGATTTATTTGAAGATTCAACCAATCCGTTACCTTGCGGATAGTATGCAGTAGAATGCCCCAAGGTAATTTGATATTTGTTACAAAAATCAATCATCTTTTTGGATTTAAAAGCTACTGCATTATCTGTAATCAGCTTCTTAGGACAACCAAAACGTGACAAAATGATATTTTCAAGAAATTGAATTATTACCACATCTGTGGCCTACCAAGTGGGGATTGCCTCAATCCATTTTGTAAAATAATCCGTTGCTGTTAAGATCCACTTGTGCTGAGCTGAAGATGTAGGATGAATCTCTCCAATAAAATCTAGGCGCCAATGCTGAAACAGAGCACTTACTTCAACTGGCGCGAGAGGTAGAGGCTGAAATTTTATCCTTCCCTGAAAAATTTGGCATTTGTGACAGCTTGTAACAGTTTTATAAACATCAGCAAAGAGGGTAGGCCAATAGTACCCTGCTCTCAAAATTTTATTTGCCGTCGTCTTCCAAAATAGGTGACCTCCACAATCTCCCTTGTGAAAATCATCCATGATCTGTTTTGCTTCGTCCTCAACCAAACAATTCAGCAACATACCTCCAGGATCTTTCCAATACAATGCATTATTCATAATACAAAATTTGGTAGCCTTTAATTTCAGAGTTCTACTTTTATTTCTAGCCATCCCCGGTTGCGGTGAAAGATGCTGAAGCACATATGCAATATCTGAATACCAAGGAGAATGGAGAAAAATTTCAGATACCTGAACGAGTGAACTATCTTCATCTTCTTCGGACATAGCAGCAATCAAGTTTATGTCCAAGGCATGCAAATTAGACTCCGCCATCAGTTTTTCTAGACCCTGCCCCTTGATGAGCTTTGTTGTCTTTATCTCCAAGTCATATTCTAACCAAGCTGTGATCCATTTACCTTGTCTCCCTTCTGGATCTTTTTGTACCAAAACATCTTTGATGGCTGCGTTAGGGAAATAAGCAAGAATATGAGAGTGCAGAATATATACCCGGAAATCTTTCAAAGCTTTCACCAAGGCAAGAGCTTGCTTTTCAATAATGTTATATTTTAAGGTTGCATCTCTTATTGTTCTGCTGAAAAAGGCAATTGGCTTTTCAAGCTGGTCTCTTTTCTGCATTATGACTGCTGCCATAGTATGCTCTGAAGCGAATGAAAATAATATGAAATCTTGGGAATAATCTGGGCTGATTAAAATCGGAGCTGAAGAAAGAGCCAACTTTACCAAATTGAAAGACTTGATGGCTTCTTCGGTCCACTTTACCACACTATCTTTTTTCAACATGTTTGTAATTTCCCTCAAATGTTCAGCAAGATTTGGCACAAAACGACGTAAGAATTTCATCTTACCGTTAAATGCTTGGATCTCCTTTTTACTACGAGGAAAATCAATTTTCTGAATGGCTTCCACTCGAGCAGGATCGATGCAGATGCCCTCCTTGGATATTATGTGACCGAGAAGCTTCCCCTCATCCATGGCAAACAAGCTCTTTTTGGGATTAAGAGATATGCCATACTTTCTACAACGCTGAAAAACAATTTTCAGATGATAGAGATGCTCCTCATCTAAATTGGAAAAAAATGTCAAATCATCAAGATACACTACTAAAAATACATCTTTCTCATTTGCAAAGGTGATATCCATAGCCCGCTGAAAAGTTGCACCAGCATTCTTTAAACCGAATGGCATCTTGGCATAATGGAAAGTTCCCCACAGAGTGGTGAATGCTGTTTTATCCCTATCATCCACCTGGACCAAAATTCGATTGTAGTCGGAATACCCATCGAGCAACGACATTCGAGATGCCCCAACTACTCTTTGGAGTGTGTGTTCCATCTTTGGCAATGGATAATTATCTTTCAAAGACACCTTATTCATATTTCTGAAATCAATGCATAATCTAATCTCACCTATCTTCTTCCGCACGGGCACAAAATTGGAAATCCATTATGAAAATCTTATTGGAATGATTATACCAGCCTTGTATAATCGATTCACCTCTTTCTCTATTGATGGCAACAACTTCAGATTAATCCTTCTCAACTTTTGGTGAAATGGCTTTTGGTTTGGCTTGATTGGAATGATGTACTGAATTATACTTTTATTGTACTCCTTCAAATCTGTATAGTCCCACGCAAATACATTCGTAAATGAAGACAATAAACTAATGTATTTTTCCTTTACCTAAGGAGGCAATGCCTTTGACAACTTCACCATCTTTGGATTTTCTTCTATTCCAATATTCACATCTTCAACTCCCTTTTCGGTCGGCATTAAGCTTGGCTTCTGGGCTACATCATCTTGGTCAAATAATTCCTCTAAAGGTATAAGGCCTTTAGGGATGACATTGTCCTTCAGCTGCAAAACTTCCATCTGATTTACTTCTAAGTCTGGTTCACCATTATCTTGCTCGCCATCTATAGAAGTGTCTTGATATTTGCCTTCATTTCGCAGAAATTCTTCAATCTCTTTGTCATCCTGAAACACCTGCCAATATCTTTGATTATCAGGGACAGCTGGGCGATGCTTCACATGAATTTCAAACTTATTGTTTGAATTCATCGGAATCTTTAAGTTACTTGCAGTTGTAGCAAGGGAATCTGCGATAACATTTTGGACATGAGGGACACATGTCAAAGTATAATCTAGAAACAACCTCAAAATATCTAAATCTGCATTACGGTAAGCCCTCATTCGAGGATTTTTTGCTTGGTATTCACCCTTGACTTGTTTGATTACTAGTTCGGAGTCATCATAAACTGAAATTCTCTTTGCATTCAACTTCTTAAGGATTTTCAAGCCTACAATTAGTGATTCATATTCGGCTTCATTATTGGAAAAATCAAAATCCAACTTATATGAACAAACTCTTACATTACTCGGGACTTTAGTTGGTGAGAAAACAGGGCTGCGTATTCAAATACCAATTCCGGCACCTTCCTTACCTATTACTATATCAAATTCCATACTCCACAAACCGGCTTCTTCCTCCAAGTGCTGGAATTCTGCCTGCTCTTCTACCTTTGGCTGCTGTCCATCAATTTTCTGCTGCTGATGGAATGTTGACTGTTCAGCGGTACTTTCAAGCCTTTGTCTCTCTTGATCAAGTACAGCTCTGAAATTTTCTGTTATCTCTGGTATATCTTCAACTTCAACTAATTGACTATTTACATCATTGAAACCACTGTCAGAATAAAGAACAAAAGATTCTAAATCTGTATGTACATAATTAATTGGATGATTCAAAGGTTTCTCCTTGCTCATGATCATATACTTCATCTTCTTCTCCCTATATAACTTCCTCAACTGACCAAAGACGGGAATAGTGGCATAGGGGAAATCTAACTGCAATGTCCCTTTGAGTTTTGCACCCCATGACCGAGATAAAAGCATGCCAAACCTAGGGGGAATGTCGACCACAACTACATCCATAAGAACATTCTTTGCTGGAATCTGATCTAAAGTCACAACCAAATCTTTAATGAGACCAATACATCTGACCCTACCAGAATCAAAGGAATAAGATCATGATACTTGCGAGTGATGTATAAACCCAATTTTTCCATAATTGCCTTTGGCATCAGGTTGTGAGACACTCCTGAATCAAACATGGCATTGTGCAAAACATAATCATGCAATCTAAGGCTGATGTAAAAAGGGGCTACATCACTATCCTCAGATTGGCCTTCTTATGCTAGACCAAATATAAGCTCGGGTTGGTCATCTTCCACATTAAACATATCAGACAGGGGTCTATTTTCAAAATCTTTGACACTTGACCTTTATAAATGTTGTTCTTCATTAATTCAGTCAAAGGTATTGACATTTTTAACTTAGCAATTTCATTCTCTAAGCTAAAGGCTGAAGTTTTCTCTACCTCTTTGACTGGAGCATCCTTATTTTCAATCTTCTCCTTTGTTGCACTTGGCTGATTTGACCTTTCATTGGCTGATTGCACTTTGCTGGAAGTAGGATCTGCTGTCACCTTTCCCTTTTTCTGCACATTTGGAGAATCATTCTTTGGTGGTGTCACTTCCTTCTGCTTCTGAATTGGATTGATCAGTACATCCCTACTCCTGAGTGAGTACTGACTTTGTTGCGTCGTCAATGCATTCATGTATCCCCTATGATATTCATTTGATTCCTCTTCTAGGACTGTTTCATTTGCCAATATAAAATCTTCATCTTTTCGTACAATTGGACTTTCTGAATACTCCTCATCTTCAGTGATATAAATTGGCAAATCATCTGGTGCAAAAAAGTGATTCTCCTCTCCTATTGGAGCCTCATCATCCTCTGATTCAGTGTCATGGACATAGTTCTGCTGTAATGGTGTTTTGACCTGCTGTTGAGCTGATGGATCTTGCGCTCTTTGCTCCCGTTGCTTAATTCTGAACTGTGGTTGCCGCTGACCACGGAAATTTGGATTTCTGACCTGTGTCTAGGGCTTATCTGCAATTGTTAATCTATCAAACATCTTCTCAAGCTTACGAAGCACTTGATCTGAGGAAGAAGCTTCTTCCTTTATGGTCACCTTCTTCTCGGTCTTCATTCTAGCTGTCTTAGCTAGCAGATTTTCCTCCACACTCACTGCAATTTTCTGCATATCCTCCAATGTAGCCAGGTCTCTTTCTCTCAATTGATATGCCATGTTGGGATCAAAGCCATCGAGAATTTTTTTTATCAAAGCTAGCCCCATTGGTGGCTTGATATCAGCTAGAATCACATTATAAATAGTATTGAGTCTAACACAATAATCCTGGACACTTTCACCGACATTTCTCTTTATGTTTTCATATTCGGAAAGGATTTGGAGTGGATTTTTCTTTACCTCCCAACGATCCAGAAATTGTCTATGAAGAACCTCCAATGAATTGATTGTTCCAGCAGGCAATGCTCTGAACCACTTTCGCACTTCACCTCCAAAAGTTTGCACAAATAATCTCATAGTTACATTCTATGCATCTATCTCATGAAGATTAAAGAAATCACTCATCCTATCGACATGTTGCTGTGCTATGATACCGTGGGAAGCATCAAACAATGGGATTTTACTTTGGTAATCAGCAAGCATGGCATCCAAGTTCTGTGGCAAAACGAGAGGTGCATATCTAGTGGCCATTATTCGAGGTGGATTTGAAACTGGCCTTGGGGATGTAGGAGGAGTTGGAACAACAATAGCAGCTGATGTGACGGGTGTATGAGGTGTCGAAGGAGGTGAAGAAATTCTTGATGTTTGAGATGTAGAAGGAGTGGATAGGGGTGAAGAAACTGTAGATCTCTGATTAGATATGGTGGGCTGCACGGGAATGGTGGGAATAAAAGGACGCACTGTAGGAATTTCTGAACCAGACACAACAACAGATGAACCAAGAGTAGCAGATGCAGATTCTAAGAATTTGGGAATATTGGTAGCCACAATTGAAGATTGAAGATTTAGAATATAAGCATCAATTGATTGATTTTCCCTTTCAGTTTCAAGATATTTAACAAACTCCAGATTTAGAACAGTAGCACCAACTGCACTTTCAGACTTAGTTTCAAACAATGATAGCTCAAAATTTTCATCAAATGGGAGATCTTCAAGATATTCAAAAACAACTGGGCATGAACGAGATCTAAACACAGGTATCACAGAACTTTCTTGACGGAGAATTCTTGGAATAAGATTTGGGTTTTCATACACGGGAGGAGGATCAGGATCAGGATTGGCCCTGGTGTATCGTCTGGAAGCCAGTGTGTTGAATTATTCCCAAAAATCAAATTAACATTACAATCTTGTCAGCCTACTGAATTCTAAACTCATCATCCAAAAGTCTATAATTGTTTAATGTACTGGGGCAATTTGCAAGTTAGATGTTCAGTTTATAAAACTAAACCGGAGATTGACTTAAGCATCATTCATCTACTTATGCACTCGAAGATCAAGAGTAGTTCGAAGGCTACCTGGCTAACTTCAGGCTCCGTATGTAGTTTATAAAGCAAAGAACATTAACGAACAAACAAGCTTTTCTTCCCCAGTATGGTCGCCAATATGTTAGTGCCTAAATCTACCTCAGGCTGAAGGAAGGCAGGTCTAGGGTAACATCAAACCACGCTTAACCTGTTAGCTAGCCCTACCAGGTCGGGAGAGGGCTCTCTCCTTGTCAATCTCAATGAAAATTTATCAAGGAAGGCTTGAGATGACTGATATGAATACTAATTTTAGGCTAGGTATGTTTTCTCAAATGATTTTGATTGATTTAAATGGTTGGTTGCTGGATCAGATGAGGAAGGTAGTTTTGGGTTTGGGAAATGAACACAGATTTGTAGAGGTTTCTGTGGGGCGAGGTAGGCAAGTGTTTTATCACTTTGAAATGAGTGTAATGGTGAGTCTAAAGACTGGTGAGGAGCTGGAGAGGGCATGCAAGTGTCATGAGTCCTCTTCAGACAGTAGAAAACATGTAAAACTAAATAAACCCTAAGGCAGAGCACTGAAACACCAATGGATTCTACCTTTGTCACTTGATTCATTTAGTTATGCATAATAAGAGAGATGATGGCACACATAAACATAATATCAACTTAATTACAGAGAATAAAACAATGCTAATTCACATTACCACAAGAATCACACAAAATGCTGCAAAACCCTGGTCTATTTCCTTGCCAAACTGCAGAAGTGATGTACAAAGTAGCTCAATGCATCCACAAGAGTCCAACCCTGACAAATGACTAAGAAAGTACAATATATAGGCATCAAACCACCCATGCTAGCCATCAGGGTTCAAATCCATGAGTCTAGGAGTTGTCTCAACAAGATCTAAACTAAGAACTGAAGAATAGGCAGTGGAACAGCTTGCCTCTAAAACTATGGAAACTGATTCATTCAGTTCAAAACCACCTAAAACTGATGTATCTACCTCCTTAAGTCAATTTTCATCATTTTTACATCAAAGTACATCAATTTACATCATAAATTTGACCATTAGAGAGAAAAATTCAAACTGGTAGAAAACTAGGCGAAAATTTGAGGTTTTGAGCAAAATTGACAAAATTGTGCCTGATGTGCAACGCCTTTTCCCAGTTGAGCGTGGATTATTTCTGCATTAAAAAAAAAAATGAGATCATGTTAGTTATGCTACATTAATTGTGTTTTCAAGGGGTTATATAAGCAGTTTTCGAAAGCATTCAGAGCAGAACATTTGCACAGAACATTTGCACAGTTTGTTTTATGCTGTATTGAAGCACAAAGTGTTATAATATTTCAATAAAATTCTGATGCCTTCTGTCACACATTAGAGGGATTTGTAGCAGAAGTCTTGTTGTGGCATAAGATTTTTTCCAGCAGAAGTCTTTTATCAATAGAAGTTTTTTTTAGCAGAGATATTTTTACAGAATGCATTCAATCATTTCTATGGTCGGAATAGTTCTCACTGGCAAGGAGAACTATTATGAATGGTCCCGGATGGTAAAACACACCCTTATCTACAATGAGCTGTGGAAAGGAGTGTGTGTCGGAGAAGAAGACAAAGACCCTGTGCAGCCCACATCAGACAAAGAACTCGCCATTTGGGAAAACAAGAACAGCAAAGCCTTTGCATTGATCGCAGCATCTGTAAATGAGGAAGTAAGTCGTCATATTTCATCCTATTCCACTGCCTTTGAAGCTTTACAAAAGCTAAAAGAACTCTATGATACACATTCTGCACTTGAAGTTGTTCAGCTCATGATTAAACTTTTCACCCTTGAACTGAAAAACAATGATCCTCTTACTCTTGCATCTGAAATAAAGTCTATAGTGCATGATATTAAATCCACTAAGGTTGAGCTGGATATCTCTCTTATTGCCTTTCTCAAAGCACTCTATCCTACCTACTCTAACTATCTTGAGTCTTTACAAGCAAATGGAAATCTTAAAGATATAACCTTTGACACTCTTGTGAAAAAGTTTGCTGAAAGAGAGAAAGCCTTTGGAAAGAAAACAGTCCCTGAATCTTCTGAAGAGACTGTTTGCCTTGCTCATAAAGAAAAGCATCCTGCTCAAGATTCTACAAGAGGAAGAGGTGGACGAAGAGGAAGAGGAAGATACTTCAGAGGCAGGGGGGGCAGACATCCTCAAGCAGAAAAGGCAGATCTGCATTGCATTCGCTGCAAACAAAATGGATCACATGATGCTTCTACATGCAAGCTACCATGGGACAAGGTTGAGCAGAGAAGAAATCAACAGAAAGGTAAAACTGATGACACAGACAAAGGTAAAGCACCTGAATCCGCTCACTATATTGAGGCACAATGTAACATTGGAGTAAATGAAGATTTGTTTAATGCTTCACTTGCTTCTTCGAAAAATGACTGGTTGCTTGATTCAGGAGCAACCTGTCATATGACTCATAGGAAAGATTTCTTTGAAGATTTCACTGACAATGTTGATGGAGCAGTATACTTTGCAGATCAGTCAAAAATCAAGCCATCAGGGCTTGGCACAATCAGGCTTAAATTGCCTGGTCTTCCAGACTTTCTTCTGGATCATGTTCTATATCTCCCACAGCTGAAGAGAAACTTGCTGTCCCTGGTCCACATCCGCCAGCAAGGTCACTCCATTCACATGTTTGATGGCAAGCTTGAGGTAAGAAAGGCATCTGACCACTCACTTGTCATGAGGGGTATAGAAGAAGAAAGACTTCTTAAACTGCAAGGAACCTCTGCTCATGCACAACATTTCTCATATATTTCTCATCATGAAGAAGGTGCACTTCCATCAAGTTTATTATGGCATGCTAGATTTGGAAATTTAAACTATGATAGTCTCCGCTTATTGAAGAAAAATGGTGTTGCTGGTTTGCCTACAATTCCTAGAAAACATAAACAATGTGATGCTTGCATTCTAGGAAAGCACAGCAAACAGTCTTTTCATGATTCACATTCAAGAGCACATAGGAAGCTTGAACTTATTCATTCAGATTTATGTGGTCCAATGCCTATTTCTTCTGCAAATGGAAATAAATATATTATGACATTTATTGATGATTACACCAGAATGTGTTGGGTTTACTTATTGAAGAACAAATCTGATGCTTTTCAAACATTCAAGAATTTTCATAAGTGGATAGAAAATGATGCACAATCTCATATTGGGTCTATTCGCACTGATAATGGAAAAGAATATACATCAAATGAATTTGAACACTATCTTCGCCAACATGGGATTAAACATCAAACAACTGTGCCTTACAATCCTCAACAGAATGGTGTAGCTGAAAGAATGAACAGAACAATTTTGAATATGGTACGATCCATGCTTTTCTTCAAAAATGTAAAGACAATGTTTTGGGCTGATGCTGTTCTATGTGCTGCATATATAAAGAATAGATGTCCATCTAGTGCTATAAGAAACAAGACTCCTTATGAATTGTGGTATGGACATGTTCCTTCGGTAAAACATCTCAGGATATTTGGTTCCACCTGTTATGCTTTAATACCAAAGGTACATAGAAACAAACTTGGTGCTAGAAGTCGTAAGTGTATCTTCCTGGGGTATTCAAACACATCTAAAGCATATCGCCTCTATGATGAAGTAAATAAGAAGTTTGTTTTATCTAGAGATGTCATTTTTCTTGAATCATCCAAATCTGACAGTGTTGTTGAGCGGCAACTTGATCGCTTGGATAGATTCACAAAACCGAAATCATTTCAAGAGTTTGATAATCAGATTCCACATCTTGAAGGGGGGATTCCTATACTAGATCAACATGTGGAATCTCCTTCTGAAGAACAATCTCCCCTGCATGACACTTCAACAATGGATGATGCTTTAAGTGATGTAATTGATAGAATTGGGAGACTTAATCTTGATTCAGTCCCAACTCAATCAACAGAACAGCCTGGACCATCTCAGAAAGGTCCCCCAAAGTGGCTGACAAAGACACTTGAAAGTGTTCATCCTGATGAAATTGGAAAAACAGGAACCAGAAATTCAAACCGACAAGATGGAGGTGATGTAGATAACTCTAATTCACCTGTTGATATGGATGTTACTTATGATTGTGAATTGAACTTGTCTACAGATTTTGAACCAACTTCCTTCAAATAAGCTGCTTCTCATGATGAATGGAAAGAAGCGATGCAGAAGGAGTATGATGCCCTCATAAAGAATGGCACTTGGAAGCTGGTTGATCCTCCATTTGGAACCAAACCAATTGGCTGCAAGTGGGTCTACAAGAACAAGTACAAAGCTGATGGCTCACTTGACAAGCACAAAGCTAGGCTTGTGGCAAAAGGTTTTGCACAGAAGGAAGGGGTCGATTATGAGGAAACTTTTTCTCCCACAGCAAAATGGGCCACCATCCGGACACTCTTTGCACTAGCTGCTCAGAACGGTTGGAAAGTCCATCAAATGGATGTAAAAACTGCATTCTTGAATGGAGATCTAAAAGAGAATGTTTTTATGTCCTAGCCTGAAGGATTTGCTGTGAAAGGACATGAACACAAAGTATGCAAACTTGTGAAGTCCTTGTATGGCCTCAAACAAGCACCACGAGCCTGGTATGAAAAACTAACTGAGCATCTTCTGAAACTCAACTTCAATCATTTTGATCTTGATGATGCAACTTTATTTGTCAAGAAAGTTGGCAAACAGTTGTATATCTTGTGGTATATGTAGATGATCTTTTAATGACAGGGAACAATGAAAGCTATATTGCATCCATAAAGAAAGAATTAGGAATTTTTTTTGAAATGACTGATTTGGGCTATGTTCATTACTATCTTGGCATTGAAGTAACCCAACATCCAAAGTCCATATTTCTTTCTCAAAAGAAATACATTGGAGATTTGTTATACAGATTTGGCATGACAGAGTGCAATCCCCTTTCTACTCCAATGGAACAAAACTTGAAGCTCACATCTACTGAAGGAAAGGAATTTGAGGATGCAACAAAGTATAGACAGCTTGTAGGAAGTCTCATCTACCTCACTACTACCAGACCATACATTTCATTTGCTGTTGGAATCCTCTCCAGGTTTATGCAAAAGCCTTGTGAGGGACATTGGTCTGCTGCAAAAAGAGTTCTAAGGTACTTGAAGGGAACTCAAGACCTTGGAATCAAGTATACACAGGTGGACGACTTCAACTTGATTGGATACTCTGATTCAGACTTCGATGGAGACAAAGAAACTGGGGTATCTACTTCAGGATATGCTATGAGTCTTGGTTCGGGAGCTGTCTCCTGGAGATCACGCAAACAATCAGTACCAGCAGATTCCACAACAGAAGCAGAATATGTGGCAGCAGCTGAAGCAACGAAAGAAATTGTGTGGCTCAGGAAAATTCTTGAAGATTTGCAGGTAAAACAAATACAATCAACTCCACTCATGATTGATAACACCTCTGCAATAAAGTTGGCCAAGAACCCAAAGTTCCATGATCGTACTAAGCACATCAATACTAAATATCATCTGATCCGACATCATGTTGAGGCCAAAACAATCCATCTCCGTCATTGTTCCACAAACGAGCAAATTGCAGACATCTTCACCAAAGCGCTTGGAAGAGAAAAGCTTGAAAGATTCAGAACGATGCTTGGACTCACCAACATCCCTTCAGATTAAGGGGGGGAATGTTGACACCTAATCCGAAACGGATGAGGTGAAGCTGGACAGTCATCTAGAAGATGAACTGATCCGTTTTGTATATGTATAAATATAGTTATTTAAAGAATAAAATTACAAGTTGTTTCTTGCGCTCATTAATTGCTGGAGTTACCCTGGCCTGACAAGTTTGAAGGCCTTCCCCTTCACCAAATTTGCTCCAAGATGGCTTGTTGGAAAGGTACGACTGTCTACTTTCTAGGACAAGTGGAATTTTTGAATTTGGTTTCCATTTGCCCCTCCAAAAATCAGTTCTCCCAAGACTTTTTCCTGTGGGTCCAAAAAGTGGCAGAGAGGGCAATTTTGAGGTGTTTTTTGCCCTTTTGGTGACCCAAAACTCCTCCAAAATTCATGAAATTTTATGGGTTTTCATATTTTTTCATGATGAATTAAAAAATGTAAGCCATTTCTCAAAATTCCTTACCAGATCAATCTGCTGCGCCAGTGGCGCTGCGCATCAGAGGCAATTTCTTATGTATTCCAATTAAAATTTTGGAAATGACAAAAAATTCTCAAAAATTCTTAAAAATTGGCAAGAGGCAAGCTTATCAGTTGATTTGCTGGGCCAAGGAAGCTTTAACCAATATTCTAAGTTTGTATTGCTCCTTTTTGGCCTTTAAGGCTCTCCTTAAATTGGCTTTTAGGCTTCTCGTTCTTGTCTTGCATATTTTGTTCCGGGCCAAATAGTGATATGCCATGTCACACAACATTTTCTTTTCCTTATTAGCCTTGTCCAACAGCTTCTCAAGGTGGATATTGACTCTTTCCAACCATGATTCTCGGTTAGCCTCTATTTCTTGCTCTAGTGAAGTCAGCTTGAATTTCCTTTTTTGCCAATTGCCGGTTTTCGCTTATGGTTTGTAGCTCCATGATTGTTTGTTCGTCCTCCAATTGCTTGTTCTGTTGCTCAAGGTAGTTAATGACCCATTTAGCCCTCTCAAGGTCAAGAGATAAGGTTTGGATTTGAGCTTCTTTCTCCTTAATAATCACATCCTTGAGCTTTGAGCTTTGGGAGCCCAAACCAGTGTCCTCTTCCTCAACCAAAATGAAATCCCTCTCTTGGCCTTTAGAAGGTCCTTCATCATGCAATGGTTGCTTTCCTTTTTCCAGTATCTGTTCTACTGTAGAAGAAGGCAAAGCCCCTTTCACCCCAGGTGAAGATAACATTTTCCTGTTGTCCGGTGAAGAGAACGAGATCCCTTCCACCCCTGGTGGAGATAATACTCATTTGGCAGCTGCAAAAAGTCTTCTTGTCCCCTTTTCATAAGTTATAAACACAGGAATGTGAGCCTCTTCAGCTCTGCTTTCATGCTCTCTTTGTTGCCCGGAAGGTCCAGCTTCCTCTTGAGGTTCTGTAAAAATTTGAGGACCTTTGAAGATCTCATGGGCAATGAAGATTTCCCATGGCACTGCCAACTGAGTCAGCTGATGCATAACAACAATTTTGATGACAACAAAGTGATAAATGCTATTGAGCTGCTGTGGGTATAGTTTCCTCTTTGCAATTACAGTCATCCTCTCTGTGTTTTGGTAGATGAAGTATGGAATGCTCATCATTGTAACCCTGGTAAAATGCATAAGCAATCTGATATGATAGGCATAGAGTTTAGAGAACCTTCCCTCACATGTGAAGTATTTAATGATGAGTTTCATTAATGGCACATACCGATCCTCCAAAAACTTGAAAGGAAACACCCTGCCCAATTGACTATGATATTTGGCTTTAATGTAGGGTTCATAGTTTTGTTCACTTATGTTTTGTCTCTTGTTCCATATTTCCCCCACATCTGGCATCCTAGTTGCTTCTGCAGTAATGGCTGGTGAAAGAGTGAAATTGATGCCAGCAAGCTGTACCATATTGTCCTCCATGTTGATGACAAATTTCCTAGCCAATTCATGATGATACTTAACCCTCTCTACCATCTCACAAAACTCAAAGCAAGATTGGTATCTGAAACAAGTGGTGGAAAGAGGACAAGCAAGAAGTTCAACAATGCTAATAGGCTCCTCTCTGATTATTTTCCCACCCTTGCGAGGTCTCCTAGGTTGTACATTTATGTCTCCTGAACTGTCACTTTGTGTTTCTTCCTCATAGCTTGAGTCACTGTTTCTTGCCATAGTGTTTGTTTTAGGAAAATGATGAGATGAAGGTATGATGAAAAATGATGATGAAAGAGGACAATGGTGATGAGTATGAAGAGATTTTACTCTTGGGAAATGAAATTGGGGAGTGAAGAGAATGATTTTGGGAAATTAGGGTTTAGTGAGGGATTTAGGGTTTAGTGAGGGAAATAATTGCTTTAGGGGAGTGGGATATGGGAAAATGGGATAAATGGAGTGTATTAGAGTAATAAAGAGTGAAAAGGGATTTGATGATGTTTTTGTGAAGATGGGATGAAAATTGCACAATTGGATGGCAAACAGTGAAGAGAAACTAGGGTTTCATTTTAAACTTGCAAAACTCATGAAGAACACAAGTGTGCACTCAAATTCATCTTTGGAGGGATGATTACTTACTTGTAGAGGGCAAATGTAGCAAACTTGAGGGTTATGGCACGATTTGGGATGATTTAGACCAAACTGGACTGATGCGCAACGCATTGGGCCCAATGCCCAGCGCCCTCCTGATGCACAGTGCCAGTTCAAAATTACACTGCAGTTCTGCCTCTGATGCACAGCGCCTGCCTGATGTGTGGTGCACTGCCTCTGATGCGCAACGCCAGTCTAAGTTGCCTTGAAAACTAGGGTTTTTGACTCTTCGACTCCCAAATCGCGATTTTTGTTCTCCAAGAGTAAATTTGCACAATGAAATGACCAAGAGGACCTCCTTCACTGTAAATATAAATGAATTTAATTTTTTACTCATCTCAAACCCACTTTTCTAATGTTAAAGTCACTTTTGGTTTTGAACTCTGTTTTTCCATTGAAATTGACTTTTCTTAATCATTTGACAAACTGATGCATTGATGCTTGCGTTTTTGCTTGCAGTGGCTGGAGTTGGCAAGGTGACCAAGGGCAACAGCTTTGAACTTATTACATATAGAAAAAATTAAAATTACATAAAATTTTTATACATAGAAAATAAAACTCTGTTTTTTCTCAAAACAGGGTTTTGAGGAAAAACAAAATCACTTATTAAGTATATCATCATTGAAATTTTGATTTTGTGAACTTATTAGACTTCCTCATGTGCCCGCTGACCCTTTATTGAGCTTTTTGCTGACCATGGTGACAAACCCTAGACCTAATGAGACCTAAAAACCTAAAAATGATTTTTGCAAATGTAATGACAAAAAATGATTGTAAATGACCTGAACTTGTGAAAATAGGCCAGTAGGTAAAGACCATGAGG